>CM073591.1:48233080-49493496 GCA_037074705.1 Zhengitettix transpicula | reverse complement strand
GTCGTTAACTCCGACAATCCCAACGACCCTGCCAACGACTGGTCGTTAACTCCGGCCCTGCCAACGACCGGTCGTTAACTCCGACCCTGCCAACTACATGTCGTTAAATCTGACCTTGCCAACGACCGGTCGTTAACGCTGACCCTGCCAACCACCGGTCGTTTATTACGACCCTGCCAACAACTGGTCCTTAACTCCAACCCTGCAAACGACCGGTCGTTAACTCTGACCCTGCCAATGACTGGTGGTTAACTCCGACACTGCTAATGACCGGTGGTTAACTCCGACCCTGCCAACGACCGGTCGTTAACCCTGACCCTGCCAACGACCGGTCGTTATCCTCGCATTGCCAACGACCGGTCGTTAACCCTACTTCCTGCCAACGACCGGTCGTTACCTCCGGCCCTGCAAACGACGGGTGGTTAACACCGACGATGCCAACGACCGATCGTTAACCCTGACCCTGCCAACGACCGTTCGTTAACCCTGACCATGCCAACGACCGGTCGTTAATCCTACACCGTGCCAATAACCGGTCGTTAACTCCGACCCTGCCAACGACCGGTCGTTAACTCCGGCCTTGCCAACGACCGGTCGATATCCTGAAGATGCCAACGACCGGTCATTAAGCCTACACCCTGCCAACGACCGGTCGTTAACCCTACACCCTGCCAACGACCGGTCTTTAACCCTACACCCTGCCAACGACCGGTCGTCAACACTGACCCTACCAACGAACGGTCGTTATATCCGACATTGCGAACGACCAGTCGTTAAAGCCGACCCTGCCAACCACCGGTCGTTAATTACGAACCTGTCAACAACCGGTCGTAAACTCCGACTCTGCCAACGACCGGTCGTTACCTCTGACCCTGCAAACGACTGGTGGTTAACTCCGACCCTGCCAACTGGTCGCAAAGAATCGACGAAATTTGGTGAAATTGGCTCCAGCGGTGTAGATTTGTACTATCCACCCCAAACGCTAGGGGTGCTCTTTCCCGAGGGTGTAGAGGTTGAAAATTATATTCAGATATCATCAGTGGAAAGACTATAAATATCTTTGACCTCTACAAATATTTATCCGACTTAAATATCGACTGTTTTAGCATGTTCAAATATTTCCACCCCCGTCCACCCCCGCTTCAGGGGGTGGTAGGCGCGTCTCACCCCGACAGTGTTGTTTTCCTGGTCGCAAAGAACCCGTGTACCAAATTTGGTGAAATTTGCTCCAGCAATGTAGATTTGTATTCTCCCCCTCTAACGCTAGGGGTGCTCTTTCCCCAGGGTGTAGAGGTTGAAAATTATATTCAGATATCATTAGTGGAAAGACTATAAATATCTTTGACCTCTACAAATATTTATCCGACTGAAATATCGACTGTTTTAGCATGTTCAAATATTTCCACCCCCGTCCACCCCCGCTTCAGGGGGTGGTAGGCGCGTCTCACTCCGACAGTGTTGTTTTCCTGGTCGCAAAGAAAACGTGTACGAAATTTGGTGAAATTTGATCCACCGGTATAGATTTGTATTCTCCACCCTAAACCCTAAGGGTGCCCTTTTCCCAGGGTGTAGGGGATGAAAATTATATTCAGAAAACATCGGTAGAAACACCATAAATATCTTGGTCCCCTAAAAATTATTATCCGACTAAAATATCGGCTGTTTTAGCATGTTTAAATATTTCAACCCCCGTGCATCCCCGCTTCTGGGGGTGGCAGACATGTCTCACCCCGACAGTGTTTGTTTCCTGGTCGTAAAGAACACGTGTACGAAATTTGGTGAAATTTGCTCTACCGGTGTAGATTTGTATAACGAACATACAAATATACATACAAACATACAAACATACAAACAAACATACAAACAAACATACAAACACTCTCTTTTATTTATAAGATTAAACGTAGTTATTAATGGAAACAACATCGGTTAAAATAGTATGAACAACACCACCCCTAAATCTGCTACTTTCCCGTGGTGGAAAGGGTTGAATTTTTACTCATATCACATCGGTAGAAACCTTATCAATCTAGTCTTCCCTTCCAACCCCCACCCTTTCGGGTTAAATGGGCAATTAAAAAAATTTATCCGAAGTAAACTCACTGACATCCATAACCTTTCGATTTGACTCCAAACTCGGTTGTATTCGCGTTATTTTTCTGTAAAGCAACTCCACCCCAAACCCTAAGGGTGCCCTTTTCCCAGGGCGTAGGAGATGAATATTATATTCAGATAACATCGGTAGAAACACAATCAATATCTTTGACTCCGAAAATATTTATCCAAATCTAATACCTGCTGTTTTAGCATGTTTAAGTATTTCAACCCCCGTCCACCCCCGCTTCTGGGGTTGGTAGACGCGTCTCACCCCGACAGTGTTGTTTTCCCGGTAGCAATGAACCCGTGTACGAAATTTGGTGAAATTTGCTCCAGCGGTGTAGATTTGTATTCTCCACCCCAAACGCTAGGGGTGCTCTTTCCCAGGGTGTAGCGGTTGAAAATTATATTCAGATATCATCAGTGGAAAGACTATAAATATCTTTGACCCCTAAAAATATTTATCCGACTGAAATATCGACTGGTTTAGCATGTTCAAATATTTCCACCCCCGTCCACCCCCGCTTCTGGGGGTGGTAGGCGCGTCTCACCCCGACAGTGTTTGTTTCCTGGTTGTAAAGAACACGTGTACGAAATTTGGTGAAATTTGCTCTACCGGTGTAGATTTGTATAACGAACATACAAATATACAAACATACAAACATACAAACAAACAAACAAACATACAAACAAACATACAAACAAACATACAAACATACATACACTCTTTTTTATTTATAAGATTTTGACACCCATGCATGACGCCATTTGCTTTAATAAAGTACCTACTTATATCTGAATACATGTGACAATCGAACAATGCACTTTATTGAAATGAAATGTGGACGTGGAACCTGTTTTACAAAGTTGATATGTACATTATTAAAAATTTACGTTTTGAAAACAAACGAGAAAAGTAGCCAAATAGAGACGAAAGAAGAGGTGACGTAAATACCACACCACGGTTCTGGAAACCTTTTTACTTTAGAAGTAGCGATGGAACTGCATCCGATGTCGAATATCCACTCTGAGCCAAAGAATGTTATTGGTGTATCATCAGAACAGGGGCGCTCTCGTGGAGTCTAATCCCATGTAATAAATTGCTCTTATGAACAAAACAATACATATGTAAAAGTAGTCGGATACAAACATTTTTATGCGCAGTTTGAGAATTATTATAGATATATGCCTCAGCACACCTATTAAAAAATTTTCAACCAATTGAGCATTTTACTAGTTCAAAAATTATTTACGTTTACAGATGTGAAATATTTGCGAGGGGGGGGGGGCATTATAGGGTTAGATGGAAGGAATCTTAAATGAAATATGCGAAACGGGTTTCTTAGGTAAACATTTTAAACGTATCAGTGTTTTTAATTGTATACGTCGGTCTGTTATGACTAGACATAGGGTGTTACGGCGCTTAAAAAGGCACCAAAAGTTAAAAATAATTCCTGAAGGAGGCAATAAATATTCAAAATTGAAGTGTAAACAAGCACTATTTCATTGTATTCGTCTCTAAAGCTATCCGAATATTCGTATCTAATAAATAAAGCAGTGTGTTTGTATATTTGTATGTTCCTTATACAAATCTACACCGGTGGAGCAAATTTCGTACACGTGTTCTTTGTGACCAGGAAACAAACACTGTCGGAGTTAGACGCGGGGGTGGAAATATTGCTATAAACATGCTAAAACAGTCGATATTTGAGTCGGATAAATATTATTACGGGCCAAAGATATTCTACCGATGTTATCTGCATATAATTTTCATCCTCTACACCCTGGGGAAAGGGCACCCTTAGGGTTTCGGGGTGGAGATGCTTTACAGGAAAATAACGCGAATACAACCGAGACTGGACTCAAATCGAAGGATGTCACCGAGTTTAGTTATGACTTTCAACTTGGCATTTACCCCTCAGATGCAGGGATACCGGGGTCAAAATTTTGGAACATGCAAACACGGCAGATATTTGCATAGACAAAATAATATTCAGGGTTAATTATATCGATTGTATTTCTACTGATGATGTTTGTGTATAATTTCAACCCCTTCCGGGATTTCGAGGGGTGCACCCTTAAGGGTGTGCGTGAAGTGGCATTACATAAAAATCGAGGTTGGAGTCGAATGCGGGGTTATAGTTGTCACTGAGTTCAATTACGACATTCAACTTGCTGTTTTAAGTCCCCGAAGCGGGAGTGTTCTGCGGTGGAAATTTTCAAACAGGTTAAACAGTCGACATTTGCGATAATTATTTCCTGGGGTTAATTACTTTGATAGTATTTATACCGATGTTGTTTGTGTATAATTTCAACCCCTGTGAGGGAAGCAACCTTAGGAGTGGGATGGATGTACGTTAAATAAAAAAACGAAAAACAACCGAGATTCGAATGAATTCAGAGACTATGAATGTCGCTGAGTCTAATTGTGACAACCTGGGTAGCGCGACGGGTTTTGGAGGTAGTGGGCGGGGGTAGAAATTTCCAGACAATGTAATCTGTCGATTTTTGCGTGGAATAAATACTTTTTGATTATCGCACATTTGTGGGAGTGGTCATCCTCTAACATGTAAAAACGGCCGATATATTTGGTCAATGACTTCAACCGCTTTCGGCATGGGAGGTGAGCACATTTAGGGATAGGGTTCGAGGAGTGTTACATAAAAATAGCGCAAAAGCAATCGAAATTGGAGTCATATCGGGGGTTATAGATAAATGATATCTCGGGCAACGCCGGGCACCCAGCTAGTTTTTTAAATAAAATGTGGGAAAATGATTGAATGTAGAACATGGGCAAATTACACACACAAAATACATATTATAAATTTATCAGCCTAAAATAATGTCAAAAGTAAATGTAATTTTGTTTAATTGGCATTACAATAAATAACACCTCCAGATTGGTTCCTGGCTTCTAATTGTTGAATTATGTCAGCTAGAAATGCAAAACGGGCATCAATATAAGACAAATCTGCATTCAGTTGCTTCTCTTTTAGCACTAACTGTGCCCCCACTGATACATTGTGCACCACTCCTCAAATTTATTTAAAACTAGCTGGGTGCCCGGCGTTGCCCGAGATGTCATTTATCTATAACCCCCGATATGACTCCAATTTCGGCTGCTTTTGCGCAATTTTTATGTAACGCTACTCGAACCCTAATCATTATTAACTCTGAAAAATATTTCTTCAACGCAAATATCTGCCGTGTTTGCATGTTCCAAAATTTGCACCCCGCTACCCCTGCATCTGAGGGGTAAATGCCAATTTGAATGTGTAACTAAACACAGTGACTTCCATAACCTTTGATTTGACTCCAATCTCGGTTGTATTCGCGTTATTTTACTGTAAAGCATCTCCACCCCAAACCCGAAGGGTGTCCTTTTCACAGGACGTAGGGGATGAAAATTGTATTCAGATAACATTGGTAGAAACACTATCAATATCTTTGACCCCTAAAAATATTTATCCGACTCAAATATCGGCTGTTTTAGTATGTTTAAATATTTCCACCCCCGCTTCTAGGGGGTGGAAGACGCGTCTCACCCCGACAGTGTTTGTTTCCTGGTCGCAAAGAACACGTGTACGAAATTTGGTGAAAATTGCTCGACTGGTGTAGATTTGTATTTTATTTAGAAAACGTTTGTATGGGAAATAGAAAAGGGCTGTTTTTAGGGTTTTCCCGGAAATTATTCGATTTTTTTTCGCCTTTTAAACCTTCCCTAGACCTCCACGAACATTTCAAGACTAAGATAAGATAAATCCGTTCAGCCGTTCTCGAGTTTTAGTGAGACTAACGAACAGCAATTCATTTTTATATATATATAGATTTCAAAATGCTTTGAAAGTTCTTGGCTTTCAACCGTGTCCCGCACAGATTCAGGGGGTAAGGAAGCGTCTGGTAACTTTTCTTTAAATTTACAAATTCTGGAAGGTGATTTCAAAAATTAATTTATTGACCGCTGGGAATAGTTATCTAATTGCTTCCGGAACGCGATGCAAACCGTAAGCTAGACAAATTAGATGTGACAGATAGGATACAATGGCTACAAAATCTGACACGGTGAAAACATGTACGCAGCTGCATCTGGCAACATGAAAAGCATCCGTTGATCTTCAATCCCCATTCGGATATAATAATTTCACCCCCGAATATATAAAATGCAGTACTTTTCGGAATTATTTTCCTAGATTGTATTGAACAATTAAATTAACAGTACGCTCAAATACACTTGTCTCCATCATCGTCTGTAATTTCTTTCAGTATTTCCTGATGGTTCGAGGTAGTTATTGCGAAA
Organism: Zhengitettix transpicula; assembly: GCA_037074705.1. Taxonomy (NCBI): domain Eukaryota; kingdom Metazoa; phylum Arthropoda; class Insecta; order Orthoptera; family Tetrigidae; genus Zhengitettix; species Zhengitettix transpicula. Next base: position 49,487,102 of record CM073591.1, on the reverse strand, counting down.
TTTCGACTAGGAAGGGATATTTTACAATACGATTCATTGCCGAGTTTCCACAAAATTCCAGCCCCGGCAAATGCATGACACACATTATAGTAAAATTTGTTCTGTTTTCCCGAAGTAGAAGGTTCGGTTAAAATTCTATGCGAGTTGCTGGAGCTCAAGTTTCCTTCATTTCGTGCTGAGAGAGATGGTATTTCTTCTCGGCGACAATCTACCAAGAATTTAAAAAAGTGTGTCAATTCCAGTACCGCAAAATTGTTATCAAATTTTATCTAAACTAAAAAAAATTAGTTGTATTTAATATTATTTAAATTTGCAATGCCTTCATTTACTTAATCATTCCTAATTTTGTTATAACATACCGTGTTCTCTTGTAAGAACTAAAACAGTATAAAAACTATTTTTGAGAGCATTCATGGAGTAAGTTTTTTTAAATTTTAACATTTTAAAAAAAGAGAAAACCCCCTCTTTATACCCACTAACAATTTCTGAAAATTGTTTTAACTTTGTGCATATCGGAACATTATTACACCTCCGCGTTGTGAAAGAGGGGAATTCCTCTGTCCATAGTCGTGGTTTTAAATTTTGGCATCTTCACACGATTAAACTTTTTTTTAGAATGACAGGCTACATGAGGGGGCAACTCCCCTTTAGTAACATTTGAAAGGATTTGGAAGAAGGTTACGGAAGGGTAGAGCAAGGTATCCAATGGCTAACTAAGGCCCTCGGGCTGTAGTTTATGAATACTACCAAGAATTCGCCTAAACGTGATGCAGAACAAACTCTAGAAAACCTGCATTAGGTAGGTCGGGCACTTGGTACTTGTCCCATGACTTTCCGATGGCCGGAGAGGGGTTTTCTGTGGAGACTCAGCATTTCCTTCTTCATGCCTCGACCGATTTAGGAAGCAGCTGGCCGACTGTTCCAATATGAACGGCGAACCACTCTTATCGTATGCCCAACTTACACCTTTCAAAACAGGCCGAAGGGCCTCGACTTGTCGGAACCTTAGTTTTAAAGTAGCGAGAGACGAAGGCATCCCCGTAGGTAGCCTCCTCCGTCTCTCCAGAAAGATTCCACCTCCGAGAGCTGAGAACGTATCCCACATACTTTCTCTATGCCATTAATTAAATTACTGAACTCTAGTCACTATGAGGTGCAAAACTCGTATGACATCTAGGCCCTATCGACCTACACTATGAATATTTCATTATGAAAAGAAATGTTAACCCATTGTTGACTGCGTTGAAGCGCGGCGCACAATCTGATGTCACGTAATGCTTAATTCTTTCAATTATTTGAGTCCTTCCTTGCCTTAGAGCATCTAGCACGGAATATCAATATACAAGAATCGGGATTATATACATCTATTTTTTATGACAAATAGTGTTTTGTATGCGTCAGATATCTGAGCCCATCGCTCGGGCCAAAACTCCACCGTATGACGTTTTTTTATTTGAGAGAAGAATCGAGATTTGGAGCAATAAAAAGAGCTTTTGGGCTCCAAGAATAAAAAATCCAAATAACACCTTCAATCCAGACAAGAAAATTGAGTTTCGTTACCGCTAAAAAGCTATTGTGATTTGATTAGTAAAATAGAAACGAAGTTTATTTTTTTAAAAAAAGACTAGAAAAATACATTTTAAATTTCAGGCATTTAAAAATATAAATATACCTAAAAAAAAACATTTACGTCAAAATAGTCAAAACAAAACTTCGTCAGAATTTTTCATTTTCAATAATTCGTGCACATATACTAAAAGGGTTTAAATATGTTCATTAGATTAAAATAGTCCTTTTCCTATTCTATGTCTATTTATGAGGTCCAACGTGGTTCAGTTAGGCTGAGATCTCATTGATATATACCCGCAAATTTTTTAAGATTTCTTGTTTTATGAGAAAATCTGGCAATCAAGGAACGTCGTCCATTACAGAGAGTCTAAACAGTACGAGTAGCGAGTAATGCTATTAAAATATGAAAACGGTCGTGGATTTATTTTGTTAATTTGGCAGCAATATTTTGAGTATAACCCTTGCGACATAATGTTGTCAAATTTGAAATTCAGAAATTTATTACAATTTAAATTTAATTTGTTTTTATACATCAATGCCGCGTCTTTTATTACACCATTGATATATCTAGGCCTCGAAACAGTAATAGGAATCCGCAATGAAATAGAAACTTTATAGAATAATAGAAAAATATTGAAATGAATGTACACGTTTTACTTGAATATTTCCTAAAATATAAACACTAAGAAACTGACATCAGAAATCTAACGGTATGGAATATTATTTAATGTTTACAAAGTATTTTGTTACATACCAGCCACGGGAGCAGTTCTCGTATCACGCCAAATGTTTCTCTTCACAATCTCACCAACTCTTTAATTTAGATCACAAATTATTTAAATGACTTTTTCACTTACACAATTTAAAACATCATACAGACGATCATCAGTATATTTCCAACGTTTCGGCGAACAGTAGTAATATCTACAGCAAGGAAAGTGGAATTTCACTTTCTAAATATAAGATTTAACTCTCAATAAATTTTACCGTTGAAATTAATCCAACGACAGCCAGTAAAACTTTTCCAATCAACTCACATTCATTTATCTCGTTCAATATTTAGAAAGGGGTTAACTATCCCTTAAACACCAACAACCTTGATAATGTTTATTAAAACGTCGACTTATACATGCAGACTCATTAGCAGGGTCTACAAGCAATCGTGGCAATCGATCCTCACTGTCTGGCCGCTCAGTTTTTGTTTCATGCCGCCGACAACAATACTCAAATCTCCACGTTCTTACGCAATGCTGACTGTGGCTTACAATACCCTGGCCACAATATTACGCTGACAATACAAATCTATATAATAAAAAAGGATGTATATTTGTATGTATGTATGTATTTACGTTGTTCTTTTTACAAATTTTATCGCGTGGACAGAATGCAACAAAAATTGGTACACATATTCTTCAAAATACGAGAAACGGTACTGTGAGGGTGAGAAACGCCTAGCATACATGTGGAAAGAATTATAATTAAAAACCGTGATCATTAAATATTAAATTACTGCGCGCCAAGAGACAATGACGTCACGCGAGAGAGAGACGTTACTAGGAAATATTTCCTTTAATAGGAATGAAATAAAGCAGAAATATGTTCTTTAAATAAAAAGTATAATTTTATACAGCAATACTCCATCGAATAAAGAAGAATACGAATTACTTTACCATCCTTGCGGAAAATGTAAGTTAATTTTCGCGCTATATTAGTTGTGAGTCTAGCTAACAATTTCATCAATGTAATATTTCGTAATGTATGAAGACTGAGTGACAATTGACAATTATATCCTGAAATACTCAAGGAATATATTTAAGTATTCAATTAAATACTTTTTCGAGTTTATATAAATAAGTACACGAGCAACGCCGGGCACCTAGCTAGTATTCAATAATTTAGAAAACCATTCCGTTAGATACATTGGGTGTCATTACAATATATTGTAATATTAAAAAATGAAAGCATGATAAAATAATAATTAGCCCCACGTTGAGGACGCCAAAAATGTAATGCATACAAATTAATAAACAATTTATAATATTAAATATGAAAGTTAGCCACACGTTGGTGACGCCAAAAATGTAATAATTAACTATTATTTAAACAATTAATATGATTTAGACTCACGTTGAGGAAGCCAAAAATGTAATGCACAAAAATGAAAGAATTAAATAATTTAAAATGAAATAATAATGCCCACGTTAATGAATCTATTTAAATAATGGAAATTTTTAAATGAAAGGATCATAAATAAGAAAATTTATTTACAATTAATTTTTTCGATGAACACAGATTTCAAATTACAAATAAATATTCGATGACCTTTTACAACATTTATTACGTACTAAAAAAATTCTTACTCTTAATCTCAGGGTCTTTATCTAGGCATTTAAATAAAGAAAGGTATTACAAATTTCTGTGACGATTACACTTATATGAATTAATTACAAATTAATATTTACAATATTAAATAAAATCGAAATCTGACGATTTTATCTCACAATAATAATTTAAATGAGGTATGACTTACAGCTTTTCTGGTACCTGGGCAATTTAACTCTTTCAGCATGACTTACACTCAATTTTCTAAAAATAGGCCATTCTTTCACTGAATTTACACTTCACTGTTGGATTAGCAAGTGTTTGCTATATCTTGAAGACGACTTGTTCCGCAATTATGCCAATTTTGCGGTAATTCAGATAATTCCTCCACGTAGAGTTTTTAAAAACTGGAACACTTCGAAATCTATCTGCAGCACTATCCAGGTGAATGCTGTACTCTGCCTCTTGTTAACACTTTACTTTTGAAAACGTCTCGTCTATTTCTATTACGACCGCTTTCTGCCGTTCTTGACCGCCAACTGCCTCTATACGTTCTCTTAACGCGCCAAGAGTCCTACAATGCTGCTTTCGACCTGTCATTCTTGTCCATCCTTGTGTGTGACTTGTGTCTGTTTGCCGATAACAATTTAAGTCAACAATGTTTTTAATTATTAATTGTCGTTTAATTACTACAATATATTAGTCTAATCGCCGCTCCCGACTCTCAGAAATGATTCTTACCTTGTTTACCTGAATTTTGACTTGATTTTCCAGTGAATCTAAATTATAATTTTGAGCCAAAATTTATACATTTTTCGTATTCATTAATAAAGAAACAAAGAATTTTAAAAAATAAAATAAATGTTTATACGGGCTTTATTTTTACATTTAAGTGATTTGGATATTCGGATATTCCTTTAAAGAGGAACAAAGTTTTTGTGCATAGAGCATGGCTATCCGAGTATTTGTAACTTATTTAATATATATTGTAAAGAATTATTTTTGTGGGCTGGTTTTTTTTACGTTAAATCAAAAAAATATTGACCATTAAAGAAATTTTATATAAGTTTATTTCAGTTAAGCATGAAAACTCTTATCTCAGGCATCTGTGGTTTTTACATAGAAGAGAACTGCTGCCCGTACCAAATACGTACTGCTATTGTGTGTTGTGTTGCTCGCTGTAGCTCTCGTACCGACGTACTGACGTCTCCGTATCTCACAGCCGGCAGAACGGGTTAACTGCATCGATGACTTTAGTCAGGACCACTGGCTAAGGCGTCGGCCTCCGGGATTGATTGGTGGCAAGCAGTCGTAAAAAAACTGTGTGGCTTCGATGAACTCTTCACTAACAAATTGTGCCCCTTTCTCACGACGATTCTGCCTCAGACTATATCAGAGACAACAACTTGGAAAAGTTTACAGCACAACTTATGAGATTTGTAGATCGGTGACACTTAAAACGTATACACGTAACGCTATACGGAGCCTCTCATAATCACATCCACTAGCTGTGGTGAGCGCAGAACAACTGCCTCAGTTTCAGAAGCTTATCTCCGTTCCCTCCATTATAGCCTCCCATTCTTTTACTTTTTTCATTATTAGAAAACTTCGTCGAAATGCCAGTTGACTGATTCTTCCATTGTCACAAGAGTTATAGCACGCAGCTGCAGTTCCGTAATCAACAATGACCAACTATTTTGTCATGTTGACGCCAACAATCGAGACAGGACACGAAAATTACTTGGATGGAAATATTTATCTCCTCCACCCCCACGCACGTTCACGATTTCGAATTCTCCAAACCACAGCAAACAACACTTCCGAAACAAAGAAAAACTAAACCAAAATATACGCGTTACAATATATTGTAATAAACAGATTAAAATAAATGGCTGTGGCTGAATAAAATAAGATTTTTACGGGAAACAATTAAACAAAATTTATTAATGAAGTTTAACACATATAAAAAATTACACAATAATATTTAGAATCTCAGGGTCTTTACTGGGTTTGATAAATGGGTGACTTGAATTTTAAATTAACTAACAAAACAATTAAAGAAATGAAATAATTAAAGAAAAGAAATAATTGAAGAACGATCTGACGTATCTTAATGAAATGGTTTACAAATAAATTTTGAGTTCTTTTACTTACGGCCGACCAGGTCTCAATTTTGGGGTTTTCTGTGCACACGTTTTTGGGGATATCACTGAATTTAAATTGGTTACAAAACACTTGTCGAAACTTTAGGTTCTCGCAGCTGGAAACGGCTACTCCTTCCGAATTAATGGTCAGTCAGATCATTAACAACTTCCTCTCGATGACATCGGTGACGGTCTCTTTACTTATTGAGTTTTTTACTGCGGCAGGAAATTATTAGGTTACTGTTTGTGGCTTTACTTATTGAAAAACTTTCCTGTAACCTTATCCGATGAATTACAGACTGAAAAACTTTTTGTTCAATTTTAACTTGCAACCTTTCCGTTTCGCTTCACCTCGCTGACTGTTCTGTTCGTCTCGTAGATTTTCGAATGCGTACGTCTTAACAATGGTTCTTTGGTCTCGCCGCCCCGCTTTGTCGCGGTGTACGCTTTATGTACTCTAATAATGAGTCCTTTACTTTGCAATTATAACAATGGATTAATTACTAATTACTACAATATATAAGCAATATTCATATATGCTGTTATATTGCAATTGCTATGCCGGTGACTAAAAATTATTAGATTAATTTACAGAAGCTGGGCGAAGAAAAATAGTTAAACGGCAAACTGAAATGGGATTTAAAAACTCTCATTATATTCTATCAACTGTAGTTTTTACATTGCTTTGTTCAAAAAATTCCTTTTTCCGTACCGTTTACCTTAACGTAGGAACACATTTCTGGAAGCAATTTTTCCATCAAAATTAATTTAGTTATGAAATGTAGCAACACGTGGACTACCTCCTCACCCTTAAAAATTCACAATTTAAAAATTCAATTGGTTGTATCTCCCAGAATTTTTAATTACTCTCAATATTTCTTTAGTTGTAAATAAGAAAGATAGCCAAGTACAGATAAAAGAAGTGATAATATAAATACTACACAACATTTCTGGGGTCCTTGTCCCTTTCTTCAGATTCTAAGAAGAGCCAAGAGCGACACAACTGCACTCGTCAGTTGAAAAATCTCAAAAGCTTTTGAGATTGAGTTATTATTAATTTTCAATCTGACGTAAATTTTTTATTTTAGATATTAGTTATTAGTGAAATTAATTTCTGGCAGCGTCCGTTACATCCTATGAAGTCTTCTATGAAGAATTAATGGATTATAGTTTCTAAATTTAATTAGAAATTGATATTTATTACTTTTACTGTATATTATTATATATTGTAACTAAACTCAACCAGATTTTGTAGTAGAAGCACTGGTTACATTAAAATAACATCTTGGGGCTCTTCCAACCACCTTCGTTACATGACATTTTTTACCTTTATAGTATTATGATGAATTGGCATGACATTAGTGTCTGATGCTACATAAAGTAACACTTTATTTGGATACAACTGTATTTGAAATTTGAAATTACAGTATTGAAGGTAATATGCAATTTTTCAAACACCACAGAATGCAAAATATTCGCCAACAAACAAATTTATCACTTACACAGTTGCAGGTCAAACATAAATTGTTTTAAAATTCTGATATTTTTTTAAATTTATGAACATAAACGATCTTTTTATAAAGTATATATTTCATAATCTGGTAGAGCCTGAAAGTGAATAAAATCAACACATAAGAGAAGTGTACCATTTATATTAGTAAAACCTTACGTATACATTTTTTAACGGGACCAGGGGAAAAATTATGCGTGAAAAACAAAATTTAAATTTCTTTTATTATTAAATACGGGAAAAAGATTTTCCACAAACAAATACATCTGCACACATGTGCATAAATACTCACTGAAGGGATCGTTCAGGAAATAATGAAACCTACCTTTGTATTGTCGGTGAAATTACAGTCAGCGTTCGAAACTAAAGAGTTGTAGAAATGAGCATTTCGATCCGAAACCACAGGCTTTTCGCCAGGATTCTAGGAAAAAAAAAACCCGCATAAACGAGTAAATGTTTGACTTCACAATATTTCTATTTTTCTCCCGTTTCCCAAACAATTTGTATTTTTGAACAACCAATAGCAATGTAATTACAAAATACTATTAACTTGAGACATAGACATTGCATACTTTAAGAATATGGTGTATTATACAGTATTTAGAGAGAGACTCAAGGTTTTTAGTAAAGTTTCAAATATTTTGCATAGAGTGAAACTTGTGTTTTAAAACTTAAAGATAAATTTGTTGTATAAGGTTACATCAAATTATGGATAACTGGAAAAAAAATTATTACACTGTAGATTAAGTTAATTTACTTGTAAGATTGAACGGTTAGAATGTTGAACAGAAAATCACATACCTCAAATTCATTTATGTTGTACGGTATGTAAGCTTGTGGGGTTAGAGAATTAATCGTGTTTAACTGCATCAACTTCCATGAATTTTGATATACCTAGGAGGGAACACCAAAACAAGGTAACTGTAAATCATATAACTATTATAAAAATTATTGTGAGGTTATTGTAATTCATTGCAAAAATGTTGAATGATAGAATTGGGAAAAAAATATATGAGAATACGATTCTTTATTACCTGCTCAGAAGCATCTGAAATGAAAAGTCTTCCTGGCTTTTCACTTGTACAGGGCTCATTAAAAACATTAAGGTTAGAAATGGAATTCTGCACGAAAACAGGAGAAGGCTGTCTTAAAATGAATTTCATTGCCAGGATGTTCTTCCATGGAATCAAACTCTAATGATCAATATAATATGTTAGAAATATCATCGACTTTATTATTGGTCTTTTATAGTTATAATCTTATATTAGTTGACTTGAAAAATATTAAATTATTCCATTAAAGTTTCTAAAACGCAGCATACACCAACATCAGTTATAGAATACATGTAAGAAAAATTCACTGTGAACTAAAATTTTGAAGTCACAAATTTCTTTAAAACCTAAGTACTCAGCAATATTGAATGTTTCGTCGTGCATTATTACCAGTGGTGGCTCGTGCGTATGAGCTCATGAACTACACCAAATAAATTAACTTAGTAGGAATTAATTTTTCTCAAATTTAAGAACCTTCATAGTAATAATAATTGTGTTTTAACACTGCAAATCTTTGCTTCGATATCAAAGAATTTAAACTCCCCGCCATGCGGCGCATCGCTGCTAAAGCAGCCAGCTGGCCATCTAAGTGCTATTCCAGCGATAGCACAGGATCTGGCGCTTTATTGACAACTGCGCATGGTCTTTAAAACTTTTCACCCCGCTACGCCACCCGTAAAGCTCAAGAAACAGCTTGATTTGTTTGTTGCGAAGTTATCAGATCAAGGAAACCAGCCGCAGGAAAAATCTAAATAACTTTAAACTATTTACTAATTATAAATCTTATTTTATAATAGTTTATATTTTGAAAACAAAAATAGTATTCGTATATTTTTAGTAAATACAAAAAAATTACAATCTAAGTTTATTTTAAAGAAAACAACTTCAACGAGGCATCATAGTGCGAAAATCTACCGCACGACCCTGTTCAGAAGCTTGTTCCGAAAATTAACTTTATTTAAAATATTTACCGAAGAAAACACTTTCGGGTTAGAAATGCTGAATTATTCCGCGTTTAAAATTTAAGACACTATTTGAACTTATGTGGACAGAATTAGAAATGTAGCACGTTACGTGTCGGGTTAGAGTATTGGTAACACTATCAGAGATGTAGTATTATTATTTTACCTACTTATCCTCGTAAAAATGAGTTGCTTGGGGAGATGAAACACATAACTTAGAGCGCCAATGATTATTACTTTTCGACAGGGCGAGAAAATCAGTGCAGGGTCTCCGGGGGCGGAGCTGACTGACGTAATTTATTGAGAACTATTGTCGACAGTGGAAATTTACCAAGTTGGAGATGGTCGGTTTAGACATCTGTGTTGCAGATTTTAAAAAGTTAGCTGCTGACTGGCCGTAGTGAGCGGACGAGAAAAATAAGTTATGAGAATGTAAAAGTTATATAACTATTTGGAGAAAATACTCACGTTTTAATTATTTATAATTAAATATAAAGGCTTTAATAATTACTAAAATAACCTCGGAAGTAATAATTTATTACAATGCACTCACACGCACGTACTCGGGCACTATAAGACTATTCTATTTCAGTGGGTTACTGCGTAGTTTATCAAGAGTATATTCCATGTTTCCACTACGCTTTATATTTAACTAAATTTAGTAGAGTTTTCTGTCACAAATACATAATTCATTATAAGATCATTATTAATATTAAATCCAATTTCAGATAACGAATTCACAAAAAAGTTACTCTAATTTCGCAATTTAATTATACAAGGAAGTGCGAGCCGTCGAATAAAATACAGCATGAAATACTAAAAAAATGTAATTAATAATAAGAAATACCGGTTATTAATTTTCAATCAGACGTAAATTTTTCATTTTCAAAACAAGTAATCCGTGGAAAAACTAGGAAATGTCATTATAATAGCAACTTATTAAGAACCGTTTCCAGGGTTTGCTCACGTAACTTTCTGCAGGCGCCCATCCTCAGATCCGTTGGGTTGTTTTTCTGGTGTCTTCAGTGTCCCTGACTCTCCACCTGCAAAAATCGTTTACGCGACACCTTCTCCTTTAAAAAGAGCTATGCAGAATTTTGCTCCGCACTCATTTGCTCCTCATGGCACCGTGTCGTAACTGTTCAATATCTTCCAGATCAAAAATCTTTGCTGATTTTTAGACCCGTTTTATGTTACATTCGCAAAACTTGAGGAAGCGCGTCATGAAACACTTATCTTATCCCTGAATGTCCTGGTATTCCGGACAATGTCTGTCATCCAATAAATTTCTAAGACTGCACTGATGTTAGATTAATATATAGTTGCAGGGTACACAAGCGGTATAAATTAATTTTATTTGTTAATTAGGAATTTTAATTTATTTTACGAATTAAAATATCTTGAGAAATTGATATTCTCGGCTTGGGTCTGGCAAGGGTCAATGCTCACCTGCCAGGTACTCGGAGAAAACAAAAACAACACTGGTGCGGCAATCCTTTGAAGAGATTATAGTATTGAGCATACCTGGCTAGGCTAATCTGTAGACTCGAGATTTTAGCACACAAGATGCTCGACCAGATTGGCGCCCTGGCTACCGTGTCTTACCGCGCCCCAGATTTCGGCCAAGTGAACCCCGTAGGGCGTGTTGCTAATCAAGAAATTGAGATTTGTGGGGGCACACATCTAATTTCTATTGGGTAAAAACTCTAGAAAAACTCGAAAAACCGAGGTGTAAAGGGAGTTGGAAGAGCAAGTGACAGTTACATTTAAGTTTTGAGAAGTTACATATTAGTTTTCAAGTTAATTACATTTTAGTTATCAGGAGTAACATTTTAGTTCTGAGAGTTTCATGAGCAAACAGACCCTACTCAAATCTGTAATGGCTTGAGAATTTAAGATGGCGAGTTCTACTCTACTTCTTTATTTCATTATCTAATTTAAGCAGCATAACTATTAATGGGTTCTCAATCGTAGCATGATCATGAAAACATTTTCCAATACTTAAAATGAGGTGTATATTTTTTAAATATCCTTGATTAATTATATATATATATATATATATATATATATTGTAGTGAATAACAACCTTAAGTGGCCGCCCTTGTGTCCGCGGGCCTGAGGAGGAATACATTAAACGTGCACGTGAGCTCGCCAAAAGAAATTGCGGGTACAGGTCCCCTTTTTTTTGCATCGTTTGGGGGGTCGGAGTACGAATAAATACTCCGAACCCGGGTGAAAGTAGGACAGACGCAGGCAGACCGAGAGATAGAGGACGGAAAGTGGGGAGAAAGAGCCGAGAGGGTGGAAAATTCAGGCGAGCGGGAAGCAACAAAGGTTTTGGAGGGACGTCCATCGCGGGGAGGCCGAAGAAGATGTGCTGAGACTACAAGCCCAGTGACCCACTGCAAGTCGGCTGACGCCACAAGTAAAGTAAGCATCACAATTTCTGTAAAGTGCCTTCAAAAGTAGAATTTTTTACACAGTGCGGAAATAGACTCTCTTCTTGAATAGCTACCGAACCGCCCACATTACCCTGTTGAGAAGGAGGATTTTATAACCAAGCCGGAGCTAACGTTAATTTTTTTTGCAGACCAATGTATGTCTGCTGGTGCCCAATAATATTTTTTAATGTATTTTTGTATTTTCATGTAATAAAGTTTATTTTTAATATTTAGTAATAAAGGCGAATCATTAATATATATATATATATTTACATACCTCTGATTTTTGAATTATGAATATATCTTGGGCCCCGTTTTCAAAATGTGGATTTGGCATGAGTATTTTTTTCTCTATTGACAATTCCCAGGGCCAAGATTCCAAATTATCAGCATCCCCTTTACCTTCATACCCAGTTGCTTTTATACATTCTGCATCAGTTAAATTAGGAGCTTGTGCTCCATATCGAACAGCTCGTATCATTACTCCAATATCTGCAGTATAAAAGTTTCTAAATGCAATTTCTGCTACCTGCAAATGTAACATTAATTTTATTTAATGAAATCATTACTGTCAGATAAAACGAAATTTTATCCCTACATTGCTCATCTGATGTGGTTTAAATTAATGTAAATGTATAACACATAAAAAGAGGAAGATATTTTTCTTACATTAGTAGGCACAGAAAAATGTATATCCAGTACTGAGCATCCTGATGTGTCTAAATTCTCTTCTCTCACAGAATCAAATATAATGGTGACTACTTGTATTCCTGGCGTTGTGAAAGCTACAGGTTTTCTTTCTGCAATAGTAGGAGTCTCCTGCCAAAATTTTGCTCTCTCCATTGCTTTACTGTACATTGACATAGTTGTATATATAGGAATTTTAGGTAAAATATTTTGAGATTCAGAATGACCGGCACTACTTCGGTTGCTTAATTGTGATTTATGAACTGACGTACTACTGGATTCTTTTTGTTTCTTTCTTCCACAATGGTATCTATGTTTATGTATGTCTCTTGCATAATTATAAGTTTTTTCTGGAGGACCGATTCTGGCAAGATCTAGGCAGAAAATTATAATACTATGGTTTAATAATTTTGATATTTGGCAAGTTAGTGAATGTTCCTTAATGCTGTTTCAAAAACTTAAATTTATATTCATACACTTCGTATAATCTATTAATATATAGATATAACACTAAAATGATTTATACATATTGATTTTTTTATACTCATGAAATTTTACTATTTGCATGTTTGAATAATTAACTTTTTCCAATAACTGCTATTATTAGCAACACTTATAAGAACACCACTTGAAATAAATCCATAGTCATTGCTGACTATTAATATAACAGTATTTATTAAATTAAATTAAAAATAACAGTACGCATTTAATTAAAAAGAATTTAATATAATGTACACTTTGTAAATAAATATCCACAAATCAGTCACTTTCGTATTTATATATTATTTAATCATAAAGAACTTAAAGTTAAATTTATTTTATTAGTTGTAAGGTATAACTACTGTTATGTTTGAGGTGAGTAATATTAATTTTTTCTTACAGCTGTTTGATAAAATATACAAGTAATAATATTTAGATATTTTATTTTACCATTAGTCACCAGTTATAATTCAAGCTACCTTTATTCAAAAGTTTGCAAATTATTTATTTGACCTGAAATGCTATTCCTTTCTTCTTCTGAGTACTCTTGGCTCACAAAAGCATGTGGACTCACTCGATTTTGTTTGGCTTCATTCTGCTTCTTCTGAAGCACAATCCTGATAAAGTCTAACATTTCGGATGGTCTCATCTGTCCAACAAAATCTTCATCACTTGATCCTCCATTACAAGAGGCTTCATTGTCTCCACAGTTCTCTGAAGATACATCAGATTCATCACTGTCATGAGTTTCACTCATGTTCCTCCTGAAACAGTCAGGCAGCAGATTTGATCAAGTAATGTTACCACGATTGTTAAAATTAAAAATTAAGAATTGATACCACTTTATTGTTGGTGACATAAATATGGTAGCCTAGATAAGAAATATTTGAAATTTTATGTATTTTATCTTATTGTATTCCTTTGTTTCAGAGAATGAGATAATGATTTTTTATTTTTTGGGTCATGAATTACACACCTAGTTAATAGTGTTCTACAAATTTTCTGAACCTGCACCTCCTTCATTATATAATAATACATATTACATTTTCATTCATAATAACCTGATTTATATACTGTAATAACTGTCCTCCTATTATGCTTATCATGTGTTGTTCCTTCGATTCATGCTTACTAGTCTTGAGTACCTTATAAGAAACCCTACTAACGTGTTTAATCTTATTTTCATTATGTTTCCTTGACTGTCCATGTAATCTTCACTATTTCATGATTGTGTTTCATATCTGAACATTTTAGTATTAAATTAAAGGTATTTCCAACATCCACCTCCATATAATCCTGTGCACCATACACAGTTTTAGAAATATATCCATAAATTAAATTTTCTTTGTTGTTTCTGAATTATGTTTTCTTACCTTGACCTTTATTCTTTTTGCTCCACCATTCCTTATAAATCTGCCATCCATTAAAGTAGTGCTCATACACTTCCCTCCAAGCATTGTAAAAAATACGTCAAATAAAAGACCATACACATAATTTGCTAACGAGTTATTTTACACAAAAAAAACGAAATTTTCATAACACTAATGTCCGATTTTTATTCAGAAAATTAATTTTTGTTTGTATTCAGGCCAGTCTGGTACAAATGTCATTTCATTTTTATCATTTTCTGTACTGTACTTGATTTCGTCTCTCACGCTCGCAAGAAATCCATGATACTATGATTACAACGTACATCACCCAATATGTCTTAAAAGAAGAATGTGTCTCATAATATGTGGCAACGCTCTCGTGCTTAACAAGATAACAAAAAGAATTATAATTTGTGATTAGTGAAGATACACATGATAATTATGCCTGTCGTTCGTTCCTAAATAATTAATAGTTGAATTTTCTGTTATTTTCAGTTAAAATAAAACTCACCTCCAAATTTATTTCTTGAACGAAAGAAAGGTAAACATAAGTAATTTCAACGATTATTTCCCCTTAGTTTAATTGTTATTACAGTTTGTTATTACACGATAAAAAATCTCGATCAACGCGAATCATTTCCCTATAGTATAAATAATTATGTTCACAAAGGATTGTTGAAATAAAATTTGAAATATAGTTTCTTGATATGATTTATTTATTTTCGCGTTCTCTTAAAATCTTTGGAATCGTGTCAATTGTGGAAACTAAGTCCATGCCTACATCTTTTGAAATTCGAACCTATAGACAATGCATTGAGGCCACAGGGAAAAATTAAACAAATCCCGCGCCGTGTTACGAGGCTTGAACGTCTCTTTCAGTTGTTTAGGTTGCAGTAGTATATCAATGAGATTTTCTTATGCTTCGCGTATGATATGCAGGTATTCATATTACATCCGGTGTATTGTTTACCCATGGTAATATTACTGTATCTATTATTTTAGTTATTGAAAACAGATCTTTCCTTTCATATTTATATGGTCACATGAACTACTCCCCCCTCCCCCCCACCTTCCCCTTCGCTCTTTATATATATGTAATAAGTACTTCTGTATGTTTTTCGTTTTATTTATAAAAATCTCTCAGAAAATATTAAAAAAATTTCAAAATTCGCTCACGAAATTTCAACCGGGAGTAAACATTTATATTCCTCGAAATTTCGATGGCGGCCTCTGTCAAGTGAAGTGCCGCGTGGCAAGTGGGCGAATCGAATCGGCCCTCCGACATGATCGATTGTTCCGATCACACGGGGGGAAGTGTAACACTACCTCATATGACACAACGTGCCACTCACTTGAAGATTAGTATGTAACAGTGGTAACTCGAGAGTTTTTAAGTTATGATACACCTACATCACCCCAAACAACTATTTTACAAGGATAACTATGTAGAACAGCGATAGAGTTACCAATGCAATTCTAATTCCGATAACATAATTTCCAGTAATATCTAATTTTTAAACACGGAATAATTTAGTAATAAGTTGACACGCATTTCTTAAAGAAAATTAATTTTTGGAACAAGCCACTCATGATGACAGTATTGCATGGAGCGCTGTCCGGTACATTTTCGCAGTATGATGTAGGTCTTCGAAATGTCGCCCCTGACGTATTTTTTCTTTAAAATATTTGATTGTGACTTTTTAAAAAATTCTACGCAAATGTGCGATAACTATTTTTGTTTTGAAAATATAATCTATTTTTAAATAATATTTTTAATTGCGGAATGGCCCAAAATTAATTTTATATCACTTCTTATGCCGACACTCTGTAATATAGTACTATACGGACCAGATTGTATGTGCTAACTGCAGTGAACACGGAAGGATGGCAGTTTGTTGAGCTTTAAGGTAGTAAAGGAGGGTGAAACAGAATACAGCGCATTTCTTATTCTGTGCTGAGGAAGGTTGAGCAGCCCTCTACATTAGTGGGAGTGCGCCGCAAGGCGGACAGTTTAAAGTCTTCGAAATCGAAGCAGAAACTCACACTGTTAAATACTATTATTATAAAGTTTCTTAAAATTCAGAAAAAAATAATTATTCCTAAATTTACTTATGTGCAGTAAGCACGTGTGCACAAATCGCCACTGGAGTAGAACATAAATGTTTAAGCTGGGTAGGAATACTGATAACTGTTTGTCAATTATATACACCAGCAAAGCATTTGTTCGTTACTCCAAAAGTTATTCAGCAATAAAAATAATTTTTTTAAATCTTAGCTAAACCAAGTGAATTCTTAATCTTAGATTATCTATTACATTACTTTGAGTAATGGAATTATAATACACTCCTACCTACTTGTCTGAAAAATAAACTACTGAATTTCTTTAAAAACGTGCTCATGTCGGGATGTTTTCTGTTTTTGGTGCCACACTGCTAGTGCTCATTAGCAGATGTTCACAAGTGCCATATCTTAACTTTCTCTCTCTCTCTCTCTCTCTCTCTCTCTCTCTATATATATATATATATATATATATATATATCACTTTTACTGTCATCACACATTGTAACATATATTAGTAAATATTAATTTTGAGTTTTACTAAATTTATTATTTTGATTGAATGAAAAAGTTAAAGATAATGTTGCATCTAAGAAGCTGTAATAGTAAGTTTTAACTAGATTGCACAGCAATTGCAATGTAGTATTTGAGGAGAAAAATCATCCTAGGAAGAATGTTGTAGATAAGCACTAACTAGCCAATATAGCTATGGTAACAAGAAAACTGAAAATGTGGATGCAACATCCTACCGGAATGATCATTTTCTGGCAATGTTCTGTAATCAGTGATGTGTCACAGTCACCTACAAGACTCTAGAAAAAAAAGTAGGATACATTTTTACAGACATCTCTGTAGTGTGCTTAGTGGCCATAAACAGTGATTTTGCATATAATTTGTTTTCAACAGTGAAAATTTGATTTCAAATTGGTACCATACATAATAAAAATGGTAAATTCTCAGTGTAGAAAATTTTTCAGTAACACTATTATACTTTCTTGCTCATATTCATAAAATAAACTAATTAATCACTGATCTCCCTACTTTTGTTCTAAAAGTATTACAAAGTACATATTTTTTGTTTATTGATATGTACAAAAGTTAACAATATATGCAATTAAGCTTATTTAAGAAAAATTATGAATCCTGTTCCAATTCGATTCTCAGCTCTATGTGGAAATTATAAAGTAAAATTCTAGTAATGTTATAAATTATGAACTTAAAACTTGATAATTTTCAATACATTTGTTACAATACATCAACAAAGTGATTCCTACCATTTAAGAATATTGTTTCCATAAGATTACTTGTGACAACAGTGTGTCAAATTATTTATTTCACTACAAAATACTGGTACAATATATAATATATACATGTTATTTTATACAAAAGTTATAGATAAACTTAAATATGTATCAAAACTTTGTAAATGCATAAGTTAAAATTCTTTTAAAATCACTCTCAGAAGGATTAGAAGTCCAATGGTGGTGGAGGCGGCCGACGTTTACGTGTCTTAAACTTAATCATCCCTGCAATTGAAAGGAGATATAATTTTCTGTCATCTATTTAAATATTATTAATGAAAAGATTATAGACTAATTATTTATAGCATGAAGAACTAATCCCTAAGGTTAAAAAGTAAATCCGACAAATATCTACACAATAAATGTCACTTCTCTGATCACATGGTCATGTAGATTGTATAAAATAAAGTTTGATGTGTTAACTATTAGACAATTATAATTTGCTCATTGAGTAATTATAAAATTTCCAATACAGAATTGCTATTCATGAAAATGATGTATTAACTATCAGACACTAATACAGTTGTCCATCAAGTAAACAAAATTTCCAATGCAGAGCAGATAATTAAGAAATGTTACATATATATGATTAATGCAAGAACAATTTTTTACAATTGTGTGTTGTTCATTCACTTTGAACTTGGTCAAATTTTGATACATCTTTACTAATACATATTAAATGGTTTACTGCTCTAAGCAATAGCTCTGAAGCAAAGAAAATTGTAAACTGAAATATTATATATATTTTATAGCTTTTGACTTGCCTTCCTGACTGCTCAAAATTGGTTGTATGTTTCCAAAACATTTTAGAGCACTTACTACCATAACAAATAACACTATGTTTCCAAATAAATTCAACTATAACTTACCAGGAGAATTGTGCATTGCTTCAGTTTCAGAAGCAATATGATAAGAAACAATGTGACTGTGTAGTTTTTCTCCATTTTCTTCCATAAATATGGTTATTTCGTCCTAAATATAATGAACAACTTTAAATAGTTTTACATTACTTTTTAAAAGTATTTATACTAATTACGTTTCCCTTTCTATTTATTAATGTT
Organism: Zhengitettix transpicula; assembly: GCA_037074705.1. Taxonomy (NCBI): domain Eukaryota; kingdom Metazoa; phylum Arthropoda; class Insecta; order Orthoptera; family Tetrigidae; genus Zhengitettix; species Zhengitettix transpicula. The sequence goes on along the minus strand of CM073591.1, from coordinate 49,468,145 downwards.
GAAAAAAATTGAAAATGATTTAGCAACCTGTTACTTTGTAATTCTATTTGCAATATTTTAGGGTTTATACATTATATTCTTTAAATTATATTGATAGAATATTATATGTAATCAGTCACTCAGAAAGTAGTAGTATAGGTTAAACCAGGATGATTACTTAAGATTGAAAGTTCAGTGTAAACAGAGCCATGCTGTACTTTGATACAAAGATGCAGTTGCATAAGACAGCATTGTAAAGGGTTTGCAAATTGTGGTGCATAATATACTATAGTAGATTTCTGGCAATGTGTTATTTTAGAGATCTGTATTACGGTGTAACTTGGAATTGAAACCAAAATAAAAAAATATCTATTATAAAACAGGATTTAAGGAGTCACATTTTTGTCAATTTTTCTTTCGAAGATCACTGGCCACATTATAATATGAGAGATTGTTTTGTTATTTAAACTGATAAAATGGTTTATAGGATAAACTATAGGTTTGGAGGATTTATTTTTCAAGAGTAAGTTATATATTGCATACCTCATTATTTACGTGGCTGTCCTTATTTGATTGGTTTTTTATATATTTAGTATTTGCATTATACTTATTGTTTCCATTTTCTTTCTGTAAAATAGATTAACAGGATATAATATTTAAGAATTTTTATTATTCATGTCTGTATGGTTGTTAATATTTCAGTTGTGTATATAATTATATATTCTCAGTTTCACAAGAATTAAGCAAAAAACAATTGAAGAATGCTCTTATCGTTTTTTTAAGAGGCAAATTAATTAAATTACACATAGTACAATATGAATAATAATTATATTTAATTTTATTGTATTTACTTGATTTAAAATGTTGAGATACAAAAATATGACAATTCAAGTAGTATGATAAATTAATAGTAAAGTATATTACAGATAATACAGAAAACAATAAAATCATTAAAATAATAGTTGAATAAAAGTACAACATAATTATAAAATATTCTGTTAAGTAAAGTCATACAGACACAATTAAAGTAATTAGAGGTTAGTATTCAGATACTTTTGTATGGAATGGAAACCAAGCATTTGCAAACCTTTCTTTATATTATATCTAAATGTTTCAGGCCTTTCACTTTATTTCTGTTAATTATTTTCACACAGGCAATCAAAATATTTCCCCACCACTAGTTTTTTAATTTCCCTCACCCAGTTTGCCCTCACCAAGAATTACTTCTCTTTTCAAAACAACATGTACCCCCAAAGAATCAAAGAAGAGGCACTGCTGTCAGCACCTGGATGGTACCCTCAATGCCAACCTCTTCATACGAAAATTGGAATTACGACACTAAATTCCTCTTCACTGCAATTCTAAACCTAGTTCCCATTCATAATTGATATTTTCATACTATGGACCCATGAGCTAGATACTATTTTGGATTTTCTTGAAAACCTAAACACCAAATTTCCCGCTAAGTTCACCTGGAACTACTCCCCCTCCAACATCACCTTCCTAGATGATGATATACACCTCATTTCTGACCTAATCACCACATCAGTCCACATTAAACCCACCAAAATCTTACAATATCTTCACCAGTTGTCTCCCTGAACATACGAAATGGTCCCTCCCATATAGTTTATCCCTCAGGAGAGTTTGAATTTGCTATACTTGGAACAGTCTCGCCATCTACACTAACTGGATCCTCATTCCTTTCATAAACAGAAAATACCCTAGTGACTTCCTCCAGAAACAAATATCCCATGCATTATCCACTGTCTAACTACCCAAACCCATCCCTGATCAACAGAAGAAACGCAGTCCACTCCTAACCACAACCTACTTTCCTGGACAACAAAAACTCAATGACATTATCTGCCTCACCTACACTGAACTGTAATTCAACCCAGATCTTAAAAACACCCATCTCACAATACTCACCACCCACCCAAGAAACCTGTGGCAATATCCTCATCTACCCTTGCAGACCCCACCCTAAAATTCCTCTACTTAAGTCAGGTTGCCAACCTTGTGGTAAGAACAGGTGCCATGGTTGTCCCTTTCTCCAGCCTACTACAATCCTCAAAAATCCTCCACAAATAGCCACCTACAAAATCAAAAAACCATGACCTGCCTCTCCTCCCACATCATCTACCAAATTAATCGGAAACTCTGTCCTGCTTTCTGTATCAACCAAACTGAACAAACCCACCCCCCTTGAACAAATTTATAACCACTGCAGCACTGTCTAACTATCCAAAACCCAATTTCCTATTGCTGCTCATGCCAAACATCATTGTAAACATATTAATTACCTTAACTTCATCATCCTCAATTTGTACAGCAGAATGCAGTTCTGAATATTCATGTACTTCTTTTGCTGGTAAGAGAGGAACTGTTTCTGTCTGCAACATTTTTGAGAATTTTTACTTATATACACAGAATAAATTATTGCTCCATCTTGTTCTACAGTGAGCCAGTTATAAACCATGAATAATCCGAGCCCTTTATCCGCAAGTGTTCTATATTAGCATATTCATTTAAGTCTAATTATATTACAATAAGGAAAGTGATAAATATATAAACCATTATCTTTTATAAGGAAGTCATCTTTTTGAACGTATAATTCTATAACATCCCAAATTTATATATGTGAAGTCATTTTTGACATATTGTAATATGTGATCATTTAGTTAGCTTGTGAGATTTGGAATAAATTGAATTATACAAAATTCAAAGTGAGAAAAAATGGTGTATTCAATTTGATGTCAAGAATACATTAGACATTAATTATTCATATGAAATCATTAAGGTGTTAAGTATAAAATATTTAATCAAATGCACTAAGTAAGACAGTAGGCTGAAAATACTCCATTATTCTCCAAGAAGTAATTTCAAATACTTCATATATTCCAGGCTGTCTGCTTCAATAAGCTAAGAACAGACCAGAGAATACTCAAAGAATTCAATTAATACTTAGAAAAAGAACAGATTGGAGGCAACTGTACTATTAACCTTAAATAAACCTATTTTATTTGTAATTTATGCAATATGTGGAGACAATTATTATTTTGTACTGGTGTACATTTTTATTGTAATGAATATTAACATTGTCATAACTGCCACTAGTAAATATTATACCTGTTGAAAAATGGAATCAGTGCCATATCTAAAATAGACAGGAGATTCTGGGATTCTTTTGTTCTTCATTCGTTTACACTTCAAATAAATTGCAATTGAACAACAACACACTGTAGTTAAAATAAGAATCCCAAAAATACAAATAGCAGCTATATAACTGTAACGTTCTTGAACCTGAAAAAAATTAAAGTTAATGTGTTATGTATTGTAACATGCAAAATGTATATTTTTAATAAAATATAATTGTAAGGGCAGACTGGCTCAGTGGAATTTCTGCAAAGTCCCTGGTGTTGTTTTGACATTGTCAGCAAAAGGTCAGCAGGTCAAACAGAAACATAAAGGATTAGTGTAGTGTTCTTGAGTCTGAACGCCTGGGACCTTAAAGTAAACAACCTAACTGGAATTATTATTATTGTGGGAAACAAATATGACTTATAAGTTTAGACCTGAAGAGAGTCTATATATTGAGAAATTTAGATATTCCTTATCCATAGAGTGAAACAACTAAAACCATAAAAAGGGAAACCGTGATTGGTGAGGAAGATGCTGAGAGCTGAGATGCAAAATGTGGAAATGAGAACATAGGATTATTTAATATATGATCAATGAAAGCCCCATTCGTTCACAAAATTAAACAGCAGTGACAGATAGTGTAAAAAGTTTGCCTCAACAATAAGACTTGTCAATTAATGATCAGGTTTTGATTATTGAATGTTATGACAGTGAGCCTAAGATGAGTCAACACAATTCAGCATTGAAGTTACAAATTTCTCATCCTTGCCTGTACAAGATATTAAACAATAGAGACATTACTCTTCAGGTGGCAAAGACGAACTAGAACTTACAGTGTAAGAGAAATAGTGTTGGGAAAGACCATGAGGTTGAATATGCCCCTCGAATGTGGTTCACTAATGTTCATGAAAAAGATGTTCATGTTGATGTTACTCTGATGTGTCAAAAAGCAGAGGAGCTTGCTAAGAAAATGGGAAAGGAAGAATTTGTAGCAACAGAAGGATGGTTTCATTATTGGAAGAAAAGAGAAAACATGCTTACTTACAAACACATAGTGAACAGAATGATTCTGATCCAGCTGCTACTGAGATATGGTTGGAAGAAGAGTGACCAAAAATTATCTGATTTTTCTCCCAATTGTGTGTAAAATTCAGATGAAACTAGACTGTATTTCAATGCTCTACCTTAGCACACATACTTGTTTAAGAATGAAAAGGCTGTAAAACAAGTAAGGAATGTTAACTGTTTTGAGTTGCCCAAATATGTCTGATGATAAAGGAAGATTGTTGATGATTAGCAAAAGTAACAACCCGAGATGCTTTAAAGGCGCTAAATATTTTCCTGGTGATTTTCATACAAATTACAACATATGAATGACAGCTTCCATATTTCAAGATTCAAGAATATTTATTGAAATGGGATAATAAGTAGTTTTTTTATTGAGAACTGTGCAGCACACAGAATATATTGTGTATTAAATAACATCAGTCTACTGGCCAATATGACTTCAATATTACAGCCATGTGACTAGGGAATCATTCGAACTTTAAAAGCATATTATCACCATGAAGTTCAGAATTCTTGTGTGTCACAAGGGATGAGTACTAATGATGTTACTAAGAAAACAAATGTTTTTTATGTCCTACACCTATTAGCTATGTCACGGTATAAAGTGTCAGCAAATACAATTCAGAACTGAGGTTTAACCAGAGAAGCATCACAAGGTGAAGAATTCCTATGCACTTGACCAACAAACATGACAGAAAATGAATTTCAGGAATAGATGGCTGTCAATGAAAACATAACCACATCTGCCAGACAGACAGAAAGACGTATGTAAAATAGTTACTTCTACACACTTACAAGTGACAGCAGGAGTGTGTGAAGAAGATGAGAATTATGACAATTCTATGGAAACATCTCAACTAATAACATTAGCTGAAATGAGACAGGTATTACAAACATTGCAGCGTGGTCTACAGTGCAGGTCTGTTGATTTTTGAAAACAGAAGTTCAGAAACAAACTGTAAGTGAGAGCTTTTTAAATTATAGATAATGTACCTGACATTACAATGTGTTACAATATACAGTCTATGTAGTATTATTGATTAAATAAATTTTAATTTCTTGGTAAAGGCATAAATGAATCATGTAATGAACTGATGTATTCTTAGTAGTAAACTCCAGAATTACTGGTAGCTCTCTTTTTCATTTGATAATGTTCAATTATAACTTTTTGTCTGTTACCGATCGGTTGATGTTATCATATTATCTATGGCCCAAAGTGATAACAATAAGTGGTGTCCACTGTATATCCAACAATTTAATGATAAATTTAAAACATTATTAGTTAATTTGATACACCAGTTGTACACAACATGAAGTTATTACCAGTATATGACAAGTGGTAGCAGCAAATGGATGTGGACATGGTATGCACAATTCAGATCCTTTCTGTGGTTGGTAAGTTCCTTTCTCACAAGGTTTACAATTGTAAGTATCAGAAGAGCCATAAAATTGGGGAGGACAAGGTACTGAAAGAATATTAAGAATTTATTTTAAAAAATGGAAAAAAATCATTAATAAATCTACATTTGATTATTTGAAATAATTTCATATATTTCGTAAATGTGAAAACAGTACTCTCAAAGAAAATCTGAAATAGGTATACATAGTTTTTTTAATAAAGCAAAATAGAACTATGTTTATATTTTACTTTATATCAAAACCTTTTTGATACAGCCTTTTTAATAGTATTGGAAACAATTATTGATTTATAATTGGACTTGATGTTTCAGAATACTACTAGTACTGAAAATCAAAAATTCCTCAGTAAATTGATGTTTATTTTTTGGAAAACATGTCACAACCATACAGGAGCCATTGACAAAGTATTCATGACATATTATTCATCTGTAATGAATAATTTGTAAAACATGAAGCATATTTATCAACAGTGCATAATATAAGTTACAATCACAAAAGTTTACCCATCAATTTAATTATTAATCATAACTACCTCCTTCTAGTTCATATTATGCATGCAATAATAATAATTAATCTTTATATTCAATATACAATTTTTACAAATTGACTAGGACACATCATTGTACTACATTAAAACAGTTATAGATTATAAAACTAATACAATATTTTTTCATCTACTAAACTTGTTTACAATTCATATGCACCCATATACCGACTTCACAAAAATCTATCAACCTATGAAAGCACTTCTTTTCTATATAATTTTGTTATTATATTGTAATTATCAATCCATTATGTTTTTCAAAAGCTCCTGTACACTTGTGATGTGTGTGTGTTTTTTTTAAAAAAAAAATAAACACCAATTTACTGAGGATTTTTTGGTTTTTATTACTGCTGTTTTTGAAATATAGAAAAATGTTGGAGACTGTGCTTTAATAACAACATTTTCTTTTATTCTCAAGTTATTAAGGAATAAATATTTTGCTAAAATAATAATTTAATACAAAAATCAGAAGTATACTGATATAAGGACACTTTGCACTAATCCATTGTTTTTCATTTCTCCATCTCTTTATATGTATATCTTTTGAACATAAGTTGGCACAACTTCATAACAACTGAACCTGATTATACTCTGTCCACCTAACTAAATTAATATAGCCCCAATCACAATATTGGATTACAAAAACTCAATCCAACCAAGTATTACTCCCCATTTATCCAAGGGTCACTTTTAGAAGTTTGCCTAACCTGTACAACATCCTCAACCACTGTTTTTGACCCCAGCATCACATTCACACAACCAAAACTTAGTTGCCACCATTGTGTCTGTAATATGAGCCTTGCCTGCCATATTATTAATTCTGCAATACTCCTCGGTCAAATTGACCTTAAAGATTTTAAATGTCAATATTTGAGATATTATTATTATCATATACCTTAAATACTTATTCTGTTATAATTCACTCACATAATTTGAAAAGTAATAATAGAAAGTTACCACATAGGTTTTCATAAAGCCCATATCCAAGTCCACATCCCTGAAGTAAAGTTATATTAAATTTTTCTACTACTGCCTCATTATTCACAATTGAATTGGCTGACCTGTAAGAAACTGTTTATAATATTAATCTGTGTAATATCAATTTCCCAGAAAGTTACTGCAATAATCCAGATACAAAACTTATGAGTATTGAAAACTTATGTATATTTATAGAATCATATAGATAGGGAAAATAGTTTGACATTCATTATAAATATAAACTCCACAATTTTATACAATATCTCAGTCAGTTTTGACAAACCAAAATGTTTATGAGATTCAATCAAAAACAGTTTATCACAAAGTCTGCAAGGGCTATTCTCTCGCAGCAGTACCTGTGAGGGATGTTCTCTCGCAGGCAGAACCTTGTAGGAGAGACAGAAGGGGGTAGCTTTGGGGAAAGCCTTTTCCTCTCTCCGTTTTTGAACTAAGGTTCCCACAAGCCGAGGCACGTCGGCCTGTTTTGAGAGGTGTATGTTCCGGGGTCACAGACCTTGGGCTTACAGTAAGAGTTGTTCTGTTCTCATTGGAACAGTCGGCCAGCTGCCTCCTAAACTGGTCGAGGCATGGAAAAGGGAATGCTACGTCCCCACAGCAAACTCTCCTCCCGCTATTTGAAGGGCATGGGACAAGTACCCAACCTACCTGATGCAGGTTTTTCTAGGGTTTTTCCCTGCATTACTTTTAGGTGAATGCCGGATAGGATAGATCCCTTCCAATGCTATTAAAGGGGAGTTGCCACCATGTGGATTACCCTCATGTAGCCTGTTACCCTTAAAAAAAAAAGCTTATCAAATAACTGTTGAATGAAGTTCATATGTAGTTGCAACATATATTAAATTTCTGTTTTCTGATCATAATAATATCAAAAATCTAATCAGAATAAAAATATTTTGTCAGATATACAAGTTTCACAATCATTAATTAATTATAAATATCTATTGTATAGAATTACAAATTGTGCTGACCTGGGATTGCTAAAAAGTATTGTAAGTCATGATGAACTCCAACTAGAAAAATTGTATCTAGGTCAGAGGAACACTGTGTATCACATTTAATATTGTTTAAGGATGTTATCATTTCATATATATGCTTTATTTCACAAAATATTGTAATATACTGATGAGAAACATTACCCTGAAAAATGTGGAAGCCTTTATTACTCTTCATAATTTATTGACATTGAATCTTAAAATGATTCTATTATTAAGCTTATTCAGGTGAACAATTAATTCATATTGTACTAAGATACTTTATATAGTCATAATTAATAGGATAAAATACTGCATCTCTAGAACAAGAACATTTAATATCTAAGAATATAACACATTTGGATAGGAAAACGAGTCAGCGATGCCAACTTACCTGAAATGAGTAGTTGGTCCAGTCTGGAATAGGTGGAAGATCAAATTTTCTACAGCATGAGACCCCTACACCAGGAAGAAAGATCTGAACTGCATGCTGGCCAGGCACGAAATATATATGTGTGTGTATATATATATTGTTATTAAGGAGGCCATGGATTGTTTGGTTTATAATGTTTTGTTTGGCGGCGCCGATATCAAAGAACGACAGTAACAGTGAACTCTTATTGATATTAAATTAAAGAGACCATGGATTGTTGATTTATAATATTTTGGGTGACGGCAGGCTTCTTTGTTGGGAATTACGAGTGTGAGAACTGTGATCAGATGCATGGAGGTGGTGCCACTCCAGATAAATAGAGTTAGTTGGTGGTGGTCTGGCGAAGGATGTGGACGGAGAAATGAGTTGGTGGCTGTCTGGCGAAGTTAAACCTAGAAAGAAACATTATTGGCTGAAGATTGTATGATTCGGCAGCCGATAAACTTGATTTCTGCTAATTTTATAATCGAGGTGCAACCGTGTATTTGTTCAGATGTAGAGTCTGTGAATAGTGGTATTTTTAAGTGAAGTGTGTTCCCGAGCTCTGAAAATGTTAAGTCTGGTACAAGAAAGAAAGTTGTAAGTACAAATCAAAATAATAAATGTTTGTAAACAGTAATTAAAGGTATAGTCCGATTTCGTTTCTTGTCATTTCATATTCAGTTCATTTCAATTTGTTTGAATTGTAAAATTTTCAATTTTATTCTTGATTGTTTCTTAATTATTAAACCCAGTAAAGACCCTGAGAATAAGAGTTATTTAGTTTGATTTGTTTGTAAAATATAAAAGTTTGTATTTTCCTTCAATGCCACAAATTATGAAAAGAATAACTAATTGATTTGTAAACTTTGATTGAATGCTGCGTAACAAAGTAGGGATAATAAATTGTACCTTTAATGAATAAATTTGTTTTACTAATTCATAATTTTTTTTAATTAAAGACCATCTTGTTTGATTATTACATTTATGACAACCACAATGTGGGCAATTCAGATTATTATTTTAAAAAATTTAAATAATCTATTCTGTTGTTTATTACAATATATATATATATATATATATATATATATATATATATATATATGTATATGTATATATGTATATGTATATGTATATATGTACATGTACATGTATATGTATATGTATATGTATATGTATATGTATATGTATATGTATATGTATATGTATATGTATACGTATATGTATACGTATATGTATATGTATATGTATATGTATATGTATATGTATATGTATATGTATATGTATATGTATATGTACATGTACATGTACATGTACATGTATATGTATATTGAAAAATGTGTCAATGTCAAATTAAAAAAAACCATTTAGACAGGAACAACAGACACCGAAGTTGACTTAACTGAAATCCATAGTTGGTACAGTCACGCTGAGGAGAGAGGATACACGGAATGGTGTAACACTCCTTCCTGAAGAAGAAGGCTGAGAGCCTCCTAAAATTTGAAGAACAACTTGTTTGCTATGGCTACACCATACTTCACTTTCATTATATTTGTTTGGAATAAAAATATATGTAACAAATGAATTGAACATAACCAGTATTATATCAAGGATGTACTTCTTAGTAAATAACTAGAATACGAGTAAAATGTATAGCATAAAGATCAAATTTATAAAAATGTATTGTGAGTGAAAATAATACAGGGATTATTATAGTGCATTATAATTATTAACTCATAAATTGTATAAATGAAATACACATACCTCATTAACACATTTTACTTCAGGAATCCATATGTCACATATTTTCCCACAAACTACATTATTAAGCATTGAATTAAGCTGTTTCACAAGTATCAGATCATTTTCATCACACTGTTGGCTTCTGAGGTATGCCATTTTAATTTTTATAATATACAGTGGCAGTCTCACAACTATGAGTGAAATTGAAGAAATGATTCAAGTAAGGAAAATAATTAAAATATATTAGGTATAAGAATTATTTAAACTGCATAAAATTCTATATTATACTTTGGCAAATCAACAAAAAAATGAAGTATACCTACCTATAAAATATTTTGTGAGAAAACAAAGAAATATGATACAAATTATATTGATATAATTGTTCCCATAATTAAAATTTTGAAGTTATGTTAATACAAATCAGATTTTTGGAATATATTTTTAAACTGAAAGATAATTAACATTAACTCTAAACAAAGTGACAGTAACAACTATGCTCATTTTGGATCATAAATATGTTACAACTCTTAAACTTAAGTGCAAATTGTATTGAAGAATTTGGTTGAAGTAAAAAGATAAATACTTAAACTTTATCATTTCTCAATTGGAATACTTGAATTAGCATACCCGATACTTGATGGGAAAATTGTGCAATGTCATCATTTTCTTGTTCCTCAGATTGGACTTCACATGTATAAGTTCCCTCCTCTTTCAGAGATATGTTATGTAAAAACAATTCCTGTCCACTGACTGGTCCACTTACATTTTCTACCAGACAAGTATTAAAACTAATTAATTAAGGCATGTAGTTCACAAATTTTGAAAACAAAAATTTGTATGTACATGGTAGAATCCAGTAATTTTTGTTTATCTTTATGTTTCATGCAAAAGAGTATCCTAGCCTGATGTAATCTAAATTACTGTATTGTTATTCTTAAGAGCAAGATTTTTTTAAAATTTCACATGCAAATGCTATGATCTAATTTGATTAAACTATTTTTTGATGTTATATACATTAGATCCATAATTTCTAGCATTATTTAACAGCCATCAGTCATCTTGAAACAAATGATGGGCATTCGTAAATGTTTATTTCGATTCTACATTTTTGTATCTGCCATATTGAAGAAACTGCAAATGAACCTCATATCCATATGTGGAATATTTCTGCAGAACACCACAAGCTGTGTTTTACAAGTGATTCAAATAATAGCTCAAATTGTATATCTCATTGGTAGAAAAAATCCTGGTTAACTTTTTATTCAATTCTGTTTAAATTTATTTCTTTACAATTACCAGATGTTCTTATGTATCAGTATGTTAACTGCTTATTATGTATTACTGAGATTATCATTTTTTTTAAAAGACAAGAATATAATATTCTAAACAATCATGATAATTGAGATCTAAAATCTTGAAAATAATGTTTCTGTGATCTATTATTCTTTTGCACATTTAATGCATGGTTTATGTTTCAGAATATATCGTAGAACATTTAAATTTCATTTTAATAGAATCAATGAACCTTCTAATCAAACAAATCATATTAATTAAATAATTTTAAATGTTTCATAATAAAATTCTCGATGAACAAACCATTAAAAACATCAGCAGCAGAGAATTTCCAGTTGAATGATATGGATCCTTGGCCAAGAGAGAAAATATCAATTGATTTGGTACACTCTATTTCCACATTGGAACCTATAAGAACTGTTAGGTTGGCATCTAAAACAAAGTGATGAACTAAGAAAATTGAAGACAGGAATATAAATTATAAAATACATACAAAAATTATTATTTATAAAATACTACCTACCATCTGAAGAAGTATTTGTAGAATACTTCAGTAGAAGCTCACTGTAATGTATAACTTTTAATTTTCCTTCCACAAAGTTATCAGTTGTTTTATGCATATCACTATGTTCATCAAAATCTGACAACTTGAGTTTGGTTTCATTAAAAGAAGTTTTTTTACACTGATAATGGTTTAAGTATGCTGAAAAATTGGGCTTAGTTCTTGCTAGAAAAGCAAATTCATCAAACATTATATGTAAGGCACAGTGACAAGCAGAGTCTTCTATTTCACAATGGTCAGCGTGATGCATAGTAATATCATTTGCTCTAGTACTAATCTCTGAAGGGTTAAAAGTAACTAAAGGTAAATTTGTATGGAAAGTGAGATCCATATCATAATTTGATGGAACTTGCATCTGAGTTACTGGAGCTGTTTCCACTTCCTCTATATGGGTTGAAGATTCATTTTCTTTTAATACTGTTGTTTTATGTATTACAGTAGAATTTTTGTACTCTTTTTGTGTGGATAATATTTCTGTGGAAAGCTCAGGTAATTGTGATTTTACAGAAATAAAATCTGTTTCAGATATTTGAACTAGATTATTCTCAGTGTGAATAGTTTGAAAATGGTTCACAGAAGTAATGGGTGTGCTAAGGTTATCATTTGTTTCTTCTGTTTGATTTTGAGTTGGCTCAGTTTCTTCAAATATTTGTTCAGTGTTTATAATTTTCTCAACACTCGAAGTTATAGTAGTGATCTGAGGGCTAGTATAATGCATTGTTGAGTAATCATCTTTGACTAGCAACTGCTTTATAGTAGCTGTAAATTTAGAATTGGATTCAGTATTGTCAATTTCATTCAATACAGAAAAAGTAATTGTTTCAGTTTGATTATTTAAATAGCTGGTTACCTTTGAATTCTGAGTTAGGAAAGTATTTGAATTATCCTGAGTGATAATTTGTGAAGTCTGTCCTATATCTACTGTTTGTTGTTCAGTTTCAGTACCTGTTTGTTGCAAATTTTCATTTGACTGTAAGCTAGCTGTAACTGTCAAGTCATGTACTGTTTCTGTTACTTGCGAGCTTATGAGAGGTCGTACTGATTCTTGAAATGTTTCCAGTTCAGTTGCCTGTAAACTTGTTTCAGTTTCTGGTCCTAATGAAGATTCAGTTTCTGTATATTGTGAATCATTTGTCACAAACTCTGTTTCTATTGATTGTGAATTTGATGTAAAAGTAATTGATTCCACTGATTCTGTGCCTACTGAATTTTCACTTTCATTGTCTAATTCAGTTGCTGTGAAATTTTGATTTATAAAGCTGTTTGAATGTGTAATTACCTGTTGTACAGTAAGAGTGATTGTGTCACTTTGTGAATCTGTGATCTCTGAAGTACTTTGTGGTTCCATAATAGGTAAAAAATCAATTGAAGAACCATTCATTGTTGTCATGTGTGTTCTATGATCAGCATCTTTTGCAGTTGTATCTTCAGTATTAACAGTCAGTTCATTTACAACCTCTTGAGCTAAAGTTTCAGTAACACTTGTAGATGTTGGGTGGTTATTTTCTGTTGTCCATGATTGTTTGGTTATACTGCTTAGTTGCAGTAAAGCATTATTGTGTGTATGATCATATGAAATGGTGTCAGCCATTGGTGTATTTGCAAAATGTGGCACATATTTTGGAAAAAAGTCATCACTAAAATTTATAATGTTTTCTGTTTTTTCTAAAGCATCAAAGTTGCCTAATATATATTTATTTGATTCTTCTTGAACTGGTATTTGTAACTTTGCCTTAAAGGTAGGATTAAATGAAAGTGCATTACCTTTTGTGTTGGTTTCTCTGAAACTTTCTCCCAACAAATAAATATTAGTTGAATCATTTATTAAATCAGGTCTTTCTATTTGCATTGATTGTTCCAAATATGGAATGTCAAGCAAATTGACATTATTTTCTTCTATATCTGTTTGCATGTTTACATAACTACTATTATCTTCATATTTCAATGGTGTACGAGCAGTTCTTAGAATGGAAGTATATGAATTTGTACATATCTTTTCACCTGTGTACCTGTTATTAATACAGTTACTTCCAAATTCAGTAGTTAGATAACTACCTACATTCATTAATAAATTATTTTCTATTCCTATTGTATTATTGAGAAAGTTAAGCTTATCTGAAGCAAATGAATCATTAATAGAGTTTGACTGTGCACTAGATATAATTTCCTTTCTTGAATTTCTTACAAGAACAGCATCCTCAAATCTATTATGTATTTTTGGACTATAATTTATTTTTCCATTCTTATACATAGGAAGCCTTTTCTTTTCATCAGCTATTCTATGCAATAGTTTTAGGTTAATAGGTCTGTTTTGGTTGTATTTATGGTCACGTTTCAATCTTCTGAGATAATATACAATTGATGGATGTCTAGCATAGTATGATTTAATTTTATTCTGTGAAAAATTAACAATATCTGGATGCAGCTTCATTTTATTTAGATGAGTTAATTTACGTTCAAAATAATTTTGAATTGGAGGTTTGATAAAACTTTGATCATGCATGTAGTTTTTTATGGATCTTTTATTTCTGGAGATTGGTAATGCAGACAAGTCAAATTTATGAGTATTTTCCAATTCATTAATATTAATGTAATGAAATGATCTGTTTGTCATCAATAATGGTAAATGACTTTGATTGCTGGCCAGAAGAGGGCAGTCAAACCCAGTATTGAGTATTCCTTTTAAATCTTCAGCAAGTATAGACATCCCTGGGTTACATGGATTTTGTTTTAACATTCCCCTTTTAGGATTTTTTATCAAAAGTGATGAGTTTTTATTTGTGTTAGTATGAATTAAGATTGGCATGACACTTTCAAAAGTAACATAATCATCTGCATATGTTTTGTCTGAAATGTTAAAAAATTTCTGTTTTTGTAGATAAGTCAAATTATTTCTTATAAAATCACCATATAATCTAACAAATTGTGTTATGGTAGGGTTTTTATATAAATCAGTATCTTGTGAATTATTTGCTACAGAACTGAACATTGGACTATTTAAAGGTAAATAATGAGTATATTCTGATTGAAAATTTTTCATTTGAGTGTTGTTAGGAAATTGGTGCATTGTTTTAGGATCATTTAAATAATTACTTTTCAAATTTGGCTTTTCAAAGAATGCATGTAGTTTTCTTATGTGAACATGACTATGGATTCTGTCTTTTCCGCTATTGTTTCCAAACTTTTTATTCTTTATCAATGTCCTGGGAGGTATATTGTAATGTGAATTCTTTGACTTATTCTGATTCAAAGAATAATCAGACTTTGCATTCTTTATCATGTCATTTTTCCAACTTGGTTCAAATGTAATATTGTTTTCCCTCAGTTTCTCATGTCTGAGATATATGTTTTTTATTTCTATTAGTGGAATAAAATTAGCATCTGCCATTAAAAGTTTTGGATTTGATAATTCTTCCTTAATTACAGAATATGTCTGATGATTTTTTCTACTTTTCTTATTATTCCACTTATTTAAATTACATAAACATGTGTAGTTTCTGTTTGTCTTTAGGTGTTTTCTCATGATTTTATGGACTCCATTTGATATTGTGTTAATTTCAGGTTTCATTCTTGAGACTTTAATGCCTGTATTGGTTGTATGTTTTATGTTTGATTTATTTTTTAAGAAACATTTATGTTGTTGAATAGATCTAGTTTGAGAATTTGCACAAAAATGTTTCTGATACACTAATTTAGGGCTGTGATTAATTTTGAATGTATTTTCTTGCACAGGCATATTGAATGTTTTATGTAGAAGGTTACTTGGTATATCACTATTTATGAAGTACAGTTTCTTTGTGAATTGTCCATCATTTGACTTTTGAACAATTTTATTATGAAATGGTTTGTATTTTGATACAATAACATTGGAAGTCATATATGTCTTATTTTGTGAATAAGACTTTCTTATAGCATAAGTGTATTTATGCAAGTCATTCATTTTATTATTATAAGTCTTATTTGTGAAATTATCAATCTTGGATTGGTACATGATACTACTATGAACTTCTCTTAATTTCTTATAGGGCTTACTAAACTTTGAACTTTCCTTTTGCTTATGTAAGTTTTTAGTACAAAGTTTTAATTTAGGATTGATCTTTTGTGCAAACATGTATCTGTGAGAGTATTTATATCGACACAGAAATGTTTGATGTGTAAAATGTGTCATTCTAGGTTCATTTTGTACTTTAAGTATTTTCTTTCTGTGTGAAAAGGATGTGAGAAATTCATATACTTTATTTTCATGTAACACTTTCCTAAAATTTTTTGTAAACACTTTTAGATAAAGTGTATTATTATGAATAACTGCAATACCTTGTATCAGAAGTTTTTTAAATAATTTACTTTTCTTCATCACACCTTTACTGATAAAGATAACAAAGTTTTTAATCCTAGAATTTGCAGTATTAAAGAAATGCCTTCTTAAAATGTACAACTCTTCTTTGTTGAAATTATTTACTTGAATTTGTTTTAATTTGTTTGAACTTTTAAATATTTCTTTTCTAACTTTAGTTTTATTTGGTACTAAAATCCATTTGTGTCTGGTATATATCTGGCCTTCATTTTTTTTTTTGCTGTGACTAAAACCAAATTTGGACATCAATATTATATATTGTGCTGTTGACGGGCTTGCATCAGATCTGTTTTCTACTCCAGCACAATAAAAATAAATTATGGAGTGCTTTATTATAGTATAATGATGCTTTACTGATGTTAAGGCTATTTTTATTAAAATGAATGAAAATTTGTTGCCTTTTTCTTTTGTACCATACACAGTATATTGAGGATAAAATATTAATAAATAAATAAAAGAACTGGTGTTATCATGAGTAAGATGCTGAAGTAGACAGTATTTACTTTTCTCTTTGTTAATGTTTGTATTTACCTGGCCAATATAAGCATTTCTTTGATTTGAATTAATAATTACTTCACCACTCTCATATTGAGGATTTGATTCCTCCATACTCAAAATGTTACGTTTTCTCCAAATTGGTTGTTTTTCACCTTGTGAGTTATAGCTGTTATAATATTTAGAATCATAAGGTTTTCCTTTGTTTACATTACTTCTGTCATGCACTGGTAACAGTGGAGGATATATATTTATTGAAATATACTGTGGGATGTTGTGGAGGTATCTTCCTTGTTTTCCAGATGCTAACTGTGTATCAGTTGGAAACATTTTCACTTTTAAGTCTTTTTCTAATAGTTGTTCTTTGGTTGCACTGTCAGTCAAATATTGTTCATTTTCTCTGGGAATTGAAACAATGTGACTACTTTCTGTATTCGATTTTGAAATTGGTTGTTGATTCTGTGGCCATACAGTTATTTTTATGTTGAGTGGTTTCATGGATTCATGGAAATGGTCTGAATATTTATCTATGGAATTTTTTGTTAGTTTATATGCTACTTTGTCTTTGTTTGAACTTTTAATGTTATTTTCTTTGTCCATAACTACTGAATGATTAAATGTTTTCTCAGTTTGTAAAGTTTCACTTTTATCTGAAGGAGATTGAGGTTTATTTTCACTGGCAGCTACATTTATTATTGGAGATAATTGATCTGATATGGAGGAAATGATTTGTTTATCAGAATAATTGCTTGCATTTGTCTGCCGAGGAACTAAATTGGATGACAAATTTCTTTCATCTATTAGGTTTCTGTTTGGGGTTTCATTATTAAATTTAAGGACAATTTGTGAACTCCTGTGTAGGGACACATTTGAAACGTTGCTTTTTTCTGCAATTGGCCCAATTTCTAATTTTATAGTCGCTAAGTCTACATTTTTACCACTCATGAGTTTTAGTAGTTCATTAAAAATGTATGGAAGTTCTAATATGAATTCCTTAGATTTTTCATTATTAATATCTATCTTATGTGTCTCAGGATTTTTTACATTTTCTTCTTCATTAGCATTCATTTTCTGTTTTAAATTTTTTATACTCTTTTGCTCACCACTCTGCTCTGAATTATATTTTGATATTGGTCTACTCATATCTAACTCAGTGCCCAATATCTTCTGTTTATTAATCAACATTTCATGACCTGTGGTTTTGTCAAGATTATTCTTGGTACTTTCAAATTCATTCTTCCTTGGCCATCTAATTACATTTCCTTTTGTGTAACTTTGGACATTATCTTTGCCTGAATTACACGATGAACAAATAGTTTCATCACTTTTGCTCAAAGATGTTGTGAACATATTGTTAAAAATGTTTTCCTTCTCAACCGGGGTATTTGTATTCTTTATTTCATTTGATCCTAATTCTTTCTTCTGAATACTCTCAAAATTTTTCTCAGTATGCAATCCTATTTTATTTATATCCAATGATTTTATTGGTGTTTCTAGTCCCTTAGAACTCTTTAAATCAAAATTGAGAGGATCATTGAGTATTTCTTTGTTGACATTATTGTCTATCATAGAACCTTCATTAAAATTTATTGTCCATTGTATTGGTGTAGGTTCATAAACATATGTTTCTGTGTGTTTCTTTTTTTTAAATGACCTTAGTTTTTCTTGTATAATATTAGATTTAAGAAGAAGTATATTTTTAATTTTGTTACTATTAATTGACTTATGTGGACTGAGGTGCTTTACAGGAAAATTCAACATGGAACTGAGCTTCTTCCTTCTTTGCAAATTATGATTCAGTTGAAAATCTGAAACAAATGCAGCATGAGATAATTTTTCACTTTTCTTATTATTTAAGGAATCTGAAAGTTTTGCTTTCTCAGGCATGTTTTTTTTATTATGTAATGTCAATGGAGTTGTAATACTATTGTTGACTGAATTTTCATATATAATCACCATTGTATTCTTAAGTTTTTTAGTTACTTTTGGTTCTCCTGAATGACTGGAAAGATTCAGAGCATTTTTAACATTTTCATTTATATTTTTATGTGCTACGTTTTTCCCATACAATGATCCAGTAATAACAAAATAAACGTTATCATGTGAGCTGATGTTTGCATTACTAGTTTCATTAGTAGTGCTACAAGTGCTTAGACTATTGTTTGAAGAAATATCATATTCATCAGTTGCTCCTGTGGGCAAGGGACTGTTACTTTCTGGATTTGATTCTCTATTGGTAGTATTTTCAGTATGCTCTTGTGCAAGCTCTGTGTGCATGTGTTCAGCAATTGATGAGTTATCGAAAACACTAGTATTTTCTGTAATTTCTTCAGTATATTCAGCAGCAAAATCAGTATTTCCCTTGCCTGCAAAAACAGTAGTTTTATTACTTTCTCCTCGTTCATAATTTCCACTTGTCTTCTTATTTTCTTCTGTAGAACTACCTAGAGTCTCATTTTCTTGTATAGAAGTTCCACTTGTCTTTTTATTTTCTTCTGTAGAACTACTTAGCCTCTCATTTTCTTGTATATTTCTGCTTTGATTAAAAATGGGTATATCATGAGGTATTTCCAGTTCTAATTTTGATAAATTAGGTTCCCATAATTGCTTTACTTGAGGCACTTGAGGTACATCTCCAGACAGTTGTGTATGTGGTGCTTTATAATTATGTACTTGTTTACCTGATGTTAATTCTTCAATGCCTGGTTTGTCTCCAATTTCTGAATTCTTAATTTGTAAATTACTAGAAACATCATGTTTTCCAATAATTTCAGAAGAATTAGAAATTGTTTCTCCATATCCTTCAGCTAGTGCCTCACCAAGGTCAAAATCTTGAGGTGAATAGTCAAAAGACATGGAATCTGGATATGTGTCATCATAGGCAGGAGTCATTGGTCCTTCTGCAAGGCCTTCTGCTATTTGGTTTTCACTCAATCCATTTAGTGCAGGAATATATAGAGTTCCGTTGTTGTGCAGTAGTCCAGTAATAAGTTTACCAGCTATAGTGTCTTCATGTTCTCCTCCTGGAGAGTGATGTTCCTTGTACATTCTTTTATTTTCTAAGACATTGAAATTATTTTGCTGTTTTAAAGCATGGATTTCATTTGCATATGTATGACGAAAATTGTTGTCTTCTTGTTCAGTCTTTATTTTGTTTTTGGCTATTCCTTCATCCCCATATTGCATGGAAGCATATCCAAAATTTTGTAATGGAATGAATTTTTCTTGTGTTTGTCTTCTACTTGCATAATTGTAGATATTTGGTTGTCCCTTGTACTGATCGTTAGTCTTATAATAATAATAATCGGGTCTTTTTGGCTGGAATCTAGAATTTTTGCTCTCCCTTAATGCATCAATATTTAAAAGTTTATATTCACTAGCAGAGGAAAGGAGAGAATTTTTAATATCATGTTTCTTATTATGTTGGATACTATTACTCCTATGAAGTGGTATCATAATTGGAGCTGAATCATAATCAAACATATATTCCTTGCTTGGACGTGCACGTGATGTTTTAGAAATATCTTTCCTAATTTGTGTTGAAGGTAATTCATTCCTTTTATATGTGCCATCATCAAAAACTATGTTATTAAAATAATTTAACCTATTCCTTGCATAAATATTGCTAGAATCCTTAATAAATTTTGATTCATGCTCACCTGAAGTGTCAAAAGGTGAATTAAAATTTGAACTAGAATATTTACGAGGCTGAAGTCTTGAGCTGCTTTCATGGTAAGCATATCCTTCTCCGTGAAATTGATTTTGGGGTGAATTTTCAATGTTTATTGCTGGGTTAATTAGGTTCTCTTTATCTTTATGTAACTGGAAACTAAATTTCGATTTTTTATTTTTGTTTTTCTCTCTCGGCCACATGTAACTGTGGGCCATTTTAGTAAAGGGCATTTCTTTATTATGGCCAAGCATTCTTTTATTTCTAGATGAGAAGTCATACCTAATAAAACTTCTGAGTTTTAAAGGTCTTTGTTCACATAAATCCAATTTAAAATTATAATACCCAGTATGACATCTTCGTTTACGTTTCTTCATATAAAGATCATTGTCTTCTAGTTTTAAGGTTCTACTCAAAGCTTTGCTTTCAAGTGCTAAACTAATTATTGGCTTTGAGACTGATCTCTCAATTGTAAGAGGTTGCTTTCTGTGAGTGTAAAAATTTACTGATTGGTGATTTCTGATCCAATCATCTTTAATACCTCTCCATGGATTTCTTATTTCTTTTGTGATAATATATGATTTAGACATATTTTTTGTAGAGCCCATTTTGTACTTATGGGATCCCATTAATAAGTCTGAAACAGAAAAATATTTGCTTATACATAAAAATATTAGTAAGGATATTACATTGTCAATAATAATTGTGATATTGGTATGTAAATATATATTAACACATAAACTTGATAATAGTGTAATTTTGGGGTTTTGTGGCATTTGTGTGGATTGTTGAGCACTGACAATTGAGGCGAGCAAGCCTGATTGTCAGAGCCTTGAAGGAACAGTTCAACATCGAGAGCCACCAGGGACAGACATCCTACAAAAGTGTAGGAAAGCAATGTCTTGTTTAATTCAAACCATGCCTTGAGGAATCTTTGTCTCATATTTGAAAAATAAAATATTAAAAATTATCCAAGTTTGGTTATTTACCTGAAAATAACCACCTGGAGCCCAAAACTAAATACTACAGTTGAGTAGTAATTACTACATTTACCCACCTGAGGATGTTGGGGCTTTTGTGGAACTTTGAGAGTCAACACATGGCGAAAGGAGAGATGTGTGGACGAAAACAAGAATGAGGGACACAGAACTACAGAAGTTTGGAGTACCAGTAATGGCAGGAAGAAGTTCGTCACTGAATATATATATATATAAAGAAGTGTGTTGAAAGCAGAGAAAAGTGTTTTTTTAGCAACAAAAACTGTGAAGTGCATGAAGAAAACAAAAACACTAAAGTTGTTGAAAAACATTTTAAACTTTTATAATCTTTTCTGCTGATCATGTGTAGAATTGAACTTTGATTAAAAAATGGATGAAAGGCAAAATGAGTCTGGAATTAAAGATGGAGTTTTGATTAGGAAATTGTGATATGTATTAATGAACTGAGAGATAATGTGAAGGTTATAAGAAATAATCTGAAGGTTGTGACAAAGGGTGACAAAGGGTGACAATGAGTGGAACGTTAGGAATAGATTACATGTAGAATGTAATGACAGACTGGCACAACAAGCATTAGTCATTGATACCAGATTGTTACAGGTTGAGAATCAATTTAATAAAAAATGTACAATCAGAGAGTAAAAATTTAAATAAAAATGTTGAGAAGAAAGTAAATTTTCTGAATAGAATAATAGAGAAAGTAGATGATAAATTGGAAGTATTGTGTAATAGTGTATACAATTAATAGATATGATGAATCTAAATAAAGTTATTGCATATGTTGTTAAAGAAATAGATAAGGAAAGAATATTAGTAGAAAAATCTATTAATAATGTGAATAATCAAGTTGTAAATAGAAACATAAATAAGTTAGATGCATCTTGTGACAAATTGTATAAAAGATCTATTATATTTTTCGAGTACAAGACAGAGAATCAATCCTCAAGGTGTGGTTTAAATTAAACATTATATATATATATATATATATATATATATATATATATATATAATGATGTATAATTGATGTAAATTGTATAAAAGATTAAAAGTAATAATGAAGGTGAATTGTTAAGTGTGAGGATAAATGAGTAGTGAAGGAAAAATATATTGTTATTTGAAAAATTTATTGATAATATTAATGACCAAGTGAATGCAAACAATAGTTTGATTGAATCTCTAAAGATTAATTTGTGTCATATTATTAATAGGAATCAAACTGTACATAATTATTTTATAAATATTTTCAATGTTAAAGGACTATACAAAGAATTTTAAGTATTGGTGGAAGGACATGTATGGAAATTTTTATTAAAATTTGTTAATAGTGGCATTCCATGGGATCGAGGATGAGGTTATGAGAATTATTTAAGTAAGTTGTATTTTTATTAATGGTATTATTATTGGTATTATCCATGGTATTACTTTGAAAATACGGTATTTGTGATTGAAAGATTTGAATAAGATGATAAAAACTTATTTTGGAAAGATGGTATGTGTAATTTGAAACAGTGTGAATCAGCTGACAAAAGGTTTATGTAAATATTTGGAAATAATTACTCTGTATTGTGCTTAATTGGATTTATGTAGTTTTTTTTATTTTAAATGATTGTGATTTTTCCAGTGCATTGTTACAATCTGTAATCAAAATTTTTATTTATTTGAGGAGGGGGGATAATGTAACATATAAACTTGAAAACAGTGTAATTTTGGGTTTTTGTGAGGATTGTTGAGCTCTAACAATTGAGGCAGGCACACCTGTTTTTGACACCTTGAAGGAACAGTTCCACATCAAGAGCCACCAGGGGTGTACAAACTACAAAAGTGTAGGAAATCCACATGATGTTTAATTTAAACCACGCCTTGACGATAGATTCTCTGTCTTGTGTTCGAAAAATAAAATATTAAAAATTATCCAAGTTTGGTTATTTACCTGAAAATAACCTGGTGTCCAAACCTTAATACTACACTTAAGTATTAATTACTACATTATATATATATATATATATATATATATATATATATATATATATATATATATATATTGTAATAGTAACATTGTCAAAAATAATTGCAATATTGGTAATTGTAATAGTAACGATGCGACATTGTCAAAAATAATTGCGACATTGGTTGTAATAGTAATGATGTGACATTGCAATATTGCAATTATTTTTGACAATGTCACATTGTTTTATATCAATATGGTTTTTCCTGATTTGCATACAAATGGGCAATTATCTAAACTTTTCATGATTTATATCACTGCTAATTAAATTAGAGTATTTTTTGTGCTTGAAATAGTGCTCAGGCATGAATATTTTATAATCAATGTGAGATAAATAAATTACATGGCACAATTAATAATATTACTCACAATTGCTCCACTCTTTTGGTTCAACAGTCGCTGTGTTGATAATGAGAAGCCATACAATACTGTGAACATACAGATCCAAATTATAAGTTGCTTAAAGGTAAATTAACAATATAATTGGGTATGTTCATAACAAACCTGAATCCAAATCTTAAGGGATTTTCATTAAAAAATTTAAATAAAAATGTATTTCAGAAAATTATGTTACATGATGGTTTGTTAAACCACTTTAAAAATAATTATTTAACTAAGAAAATCAGTTTTAAAAAGTAAAAATACAGTTGCATTAACATATTAATATGAATTGAAGTTATAAATAAAACAATTGATGTCCTTAAACAGACACTTTTTATTTTTTATTAATATTATCAAGACGTTTCTATACCTTTTTGCATCTGTAAATTTGTGTTTCTATTTATTTACTTATAAGTTATCTATAAACTTTACTGAGGGTTGACAATCACTGGGTAAACCCCCAAGGTCACAGGACTGGTATTACTAAATCTCCAGATGTCAGGTCAAACCTTCAAAGCTACAGCATGCCATTCAGTCTTCCTACAATCGTATTAGCGTTAACTGTATTGTGTTCCTTGGACCTCTTTTTCAAAATTGTTGAATTTAATAACTTGTGAATCGTTTAATTGTGCTAGTTGATTATATTAATTTGGTAAGTTGTTTGTAATTCCTTTTTATTTATTTTAGCTTGTCTTTGTTTACTTTGTTCAATTATACTATAAATCTAAGAATTTATAAATACCTCCACTGTAGGAAAATACCTGAAGAAGATACAAAAGGGTATCGAAATGTCATCATAATATAAATAAAAAGTGTCTGTATAAGGTCATCAATTGTTTTATTAATTCAAAACAGATGTAAATTAAAACTTTCAAATTACAAATAATAAAATTCATGAAATAGTCAGATCACGTCAAGAGAAATAGACTGTGCCATAGGAGAAGGTGGAGGGCAGTATTGTTTTCAAGTGGAAACTCCGTCTTGGAACAACTCCTCTGTTATTCTTATAAACATTCATTACACGCTTAAGAATGGGATATACAATCAATGGCACATTCTTTTTATCACACCATGCACATATTATCTTTTAACTTTTAAGTATAGGTTTTTTGGTGTACAACATATCCTGAACTGAACACAATATGTTTCCTTGCGTCAATATTTTACACTACCAGCCATATGTACATACAAACTTGTATATAACATACAAAAACTAGAGGTGGAAGGTAAAAGTAAAGTAAATGAGTGAGACTGGGAAAAATGCAGTAGTTAGATGATGTTGAGTGACTGAGTCCAGGACTTTGCCTGGACTGTAGGATGTGTTATACGGAGAAATCTTAAAAATAGAGTTCAGCATCTAATAAATCGGGAGAGGGGGGGGGGGGGGTAAAGCATTAAGGCGGATCATTGTATTGAATTGGTCAAAATCTTTGCTGTTGTGACTTTGGGCATGAGAAGCTATTAAGTTGTAGACAGTTTGAAAGTGTTGCAGTGGTTAGCGATGCATTCAGGAAGGATTCAGTTTGTTTGACCGATATAGAAAGCACGACAGAACCTGGTAAATGCTATAGGAGGAAAGAAAGAGTAATGTTTACTTTGATTTATAAGGTGACTATTTGTGGAGGATTGTCGTAGGTTGAAGAATAGGGCAAATGTGACATCTGATACTGTCACAAGGTGGGCAATCTAGCTTAGGTGGGGGAGTGTGAGGTTGGGACATGCTATTTCTCGCTATCTATATACCACTGTGAACAAAAAGTAAGGTGAATTTATTTATAAAATATAAATTCTTTATTTATTCTTCTAAATCAATTTCATCCCCTTCAAAGTAATCACCGTCCGATAAAACGCACTTTTTCCAGTCCTCGAAACAGTTGGAATAGTCTTTTTCCGGTATAGCCTTCAGGCCTTCTTCGATTCGGTTTTTATCTCCTCAATCGTGTCAAAACGGCGTCCCAGCATTGACCTTTTGAGTTTGCTGAATAGCCAGAAGTCGCACGGAGCGAAATCAGGCGATTACGGTGGTTGCGGAACGATATGAGTCGAGTTTTTGGCAAAATAGTCGCGAAGAACCAATGCAGTATGACATGGTGCATTATCGTGCTGAAGGAACCAAGAGTTGTTCGCCCATAATTCCGGCCGTTTCAGACGAATAGCTTCACGCAAACGACGCATAACGCTCAAACAATATTGTTTGTAGACAGTTTGGCCCGGCGGAAGGACCAAAGCACGACAATCAAAGAAAACTGTCAACATGACCTTGATTTTCGATCGACTTTGCCGTGGTCTTTTCGGTCTTGCTTCACCTTTTGCACGATATTCGCTGGACTGGTCGGTGGTTTCAGGGTCGTATGCGTAAATCAAAGTCTCGTCTCCAGTAATGATGCATTTCAAGTGCTCCTGATAGTCAGACAGCAAAGTTTCACACACATCAACGCGACGCTTTTTTTCCAAAACATTGAGCGATTTTGGCACCAATCGAAAATTGACGCGTTTGAGACACTAAACATTCTTCAAAATGGTTTGGGATGAGCCAAATGATATTCCAACACTATCAGCGAGATCTCTAATTGTCCATCGACGATTTTCAAGCACCAAATCTTTGACTTTTTGGACGTGGCCCTCGTCGGTAGACGTTGATGGTCGTCCAGAGCGCGGTTCGTCTTCAACGCGTTCTCGGCCCTCTTTGAACTCGTTGTACCACTTATAAACGTTATTTTGTGCCATAGTTTGATCATCAAAGGCCTTCCGCAACATTTTCAACGTGTCCGCACAAGAATATTCGTTCCGCAAACAAAATTTGATGCATGTTCTTTGCTCAACAAAATCACCCATTGCAAAAATCAAAAAATTCACCTTTGGTTGCTTACAAAAACACGTGTAACTCGGAGATAATTAAACCTTTTAACAAACAGATGCTTGACAAATATTGTAGACAGTCCTACCAACCTGGGGAAAAAATACCTGCCTTCCTAATACCGGGGAGTTTTAAATGACAATTTCACCTTACTTTTTGATCACAGTGGTATGTGCCTGTATTATTCCATTATTTTTCCATTGTCGTGACCTTTCTCTGAGATAGATAGTTGTTAGCTTTGTTGGTTGTTGCTGTCTAACGGCTAGCGCGCAAGATTTTAAATTTGAAACTGTCCGCCCGGCCGGCACGTTCAGGCCCATTGTTGGCTGCAGGACTGCAATGAATTTCTGTGGTCGATACGTTATTGCAATATCTTTATTTTATTGAAGAAAGTATTTATAATGCGCTGTAAGCTTTCAGAGTACGATTCGTATTTAATTTTCGCGCCTCTCAGGGGCAATATGCTTCAATTTTATTTCATCCCCTGGGACTGCCAGTTCAAGTCATTGCTAAATTCTTTAGGTTACGTTGAATCCAATTCCTTCCTGTCCTAACGGTGCTTTACCGACGGGACAGGGTCTGCAAAATCGGCAGCCCAACTCGAGTTCTGTCATCCGACAGTGTAACATCACGTGCTGCTTGCTATCAGGGTGGCTTTGTGATTCTCTCTGTGTTCTCTTGTGCTTCAAGTTGGTAAAATTGGTTTCGTACAGCATCTAAAATCTATAACGTATAGCTCTCTTAACATTACAAGACAAGTGCGACATTAAAGTTCTCTGGAGGCCGACCCCGATACTGACCATTACACAGTGTGGTAAGTCGACAGAAACAGTATACAAGTTGTTTCAACACAGATATATACTTAAAATATGAATAGATATGTGGCTGCGACATAAGAAACGTATTTTTTTATTTTCTTTGCCTAACGCTGCAAATGCTGCATGGGTTGGAAAAGGTGTATCAAGTTTAAGTCAAGCTTATAAGGAATCAGTTGACTATCATAATAATTTCCAAAAGAATAGGACCACACTTTCTAAAATTATAACCTGCATAAAATTCTGTGGCTTTTACGAATTGGCTTTAAGGGGACATGAACGTCAATAGTCACAAAGTGAAGCTGTGTACATGGGGATCATTAAATACACTGCTGAAATAGACTCGCTATTGAAAATCGAACCTTGAAGATGACTAATTTTTAAGGCACCTCGAAAACCATCGAAAGCGTGTTACTGCAATGCATGCTTCAAGTTATCAAAGAAGATGTAGTAGAAGAAATTAACACTGCAGAATTTGTATCACTAATGGCTGATGAAACTGCCGACATTGCTGATGTCTTTAAGATATTGTAATGCAGGTGGATGTCCTGTTGAAAAATTCTGGAGATTATTTAACCCTAGTGGCCAAAATATAAGCTACCACTGTGAACAAAAAGTAAGGTGACATTATTTATAAAATATAAATATTTTATTTATTCTTCCAAATCAATTTCATCCCCTTCAAAGTAATCCCCGTCCGATAAAACGCGCTTTTTCCAACTCTTTTTCCAGTCCTCGAAACAGTCGGAATAGCCTTCAAGGTATTCTTCGATTCGGTTTTTATCTCCTCAATTGGGTCAAAACGGCGTCCCCGCATTGGCCTTTTGAGTTTGCTGAATAGCCAGAAGTCGCACGGAGCCAAATCAGGCGAATACGGTGGTTTCTGAACGATATGAGTCGAGGTTTTAGCAAAAATTCGCGAAGAACCAATGCAGTATGACATGGTGCATTATCGTGATGAAGGAACCAAGAGTTGTTCGCCCATAATTCCAGCCGTTTCAGACGAATAGCTTCACGCAAACGACGCATAACGCTCAAACGATATTCCAACACTATCAGCGAGATCTCTAGTTGTCCATCGACGGTTTCCAAGCACCAAATCTTTGATTTTTTGGACGTGGCCCTCGTCGGTAGACGTTGATGGTCGTCCAGAGTGCGGTTCGTCTTCAACGCGTTCTCGACCCTCTTTGAACTCGTTGTACCACTTATAAACTTTTTTTGGTGCCATAGTTTGATCACTAAAGACCTTCCGCAACATTTTCAACGTGTCCGCACAAGAATATTCGTTCCGCAAACAAAAGTTGATGCAAGTTCTTTGCTCAACAAAATCACCCATTGCAAAAATCGAAAAATTCACTTTTGGTTGTTTCCAAAAACACGTGTAACTCGGAGATAACAAACAGACGCTTGGCAAATATTATACAGTCCTACCAACCCAGGCAAAAAAATTACCTGCCTTCCTAATACCCGGGAGTTTCAAATGACAATTTCAACTTACTTTTTGATCACAGTGGTATCTAGCAGAATGTATCATTGCTGAGCTCACCCAGATCTTGACAGTCGGAAATAAACTGTTTTTTGTGCAGCTATGAATGGAATTCAGTTGGAAGTGAGAGAACTATATCCTATTGATCATTGCGTTCATTGTTTCGCCCATCAAGTAAATCCGGTAATGGCCAGAGTTATCAGACAAAACAGCAAAGTCAGAATATTCTTTTCTAATCGCTCTGCGATTCCGGTCTTTTTTTTTCGCTCTCCACAAAGAACAGCGGTTTTAAATTTGTGTGTCGCCAAACGGATACCAAATGGTTGATCAACAAGATGGATCTTTAATTCTAGGACTATCAATGTATTGCATGAGAATCAGGTAACTCTAAAGGAGTGTTTCGAGATTTTGTCTGAATCTGCGACTTCAAGTAATGAAACTTCAGCGTTGTTGGAATATCTACAAAATTAAGTCAGTCGCCCTCTATCCCTCTTTAATATCCAATTGAATTATATTTAAAATGTTACATTGTGATCACAATAAATGCACGCATGATTCATCTCTTCCATTTTTTTTTTGTTATTACTAAAGGTTTCGTTCGAAAATTGACCTGGAAATCTGTTTGTCAGCACACGTATACCAAAAATATACTTAGCTTCAGAGATCTCTGTAGTCCAAATGTCGACTAAGAGTATTACAGTATAGTCCTTATTTGCTCTAACTAAATGTTTTAAGTTTCAAATATAAAAAGTACGCAAAAGGGGAAATCTTTGTAATGGAATCCACTCCGTGGGAGTATGAGGTATGAGGATAATGACTATAAACATACAGTGAAGAACGATTACAGGACAGTATTTAACAGGTGGTGCAGGAGATGAACACCAATTAATTTGAGTATTATTTATATATATCGTTAATCCAGGAATTGATAGTAAAAACAATAAAATTGTTTTGCATTTATAAACAAGTACATATACTTTTATAAACCTTCTACAAAGTATGAGCAAGTATCACAAACTATTTTAATGGAGAAAGAAAGCTACATAAAATTTACTTGTAATTTTTAAAATAAAAATCATTAAAAATATAAGTTGGCATGGATTCAGTATAATATGTAAATATATACCTAGTATCAGTATATGAGAAACATTTTTTACGGTACTTACTGCAAGGCGTGTATTGATTTACTTAATAACTATCTTCAACTTAATTAATCACTTTGCTATGTGAATGGATTTATATTATTCGAAGTCAGTTTCAAATGGTCGTTCGACGAAGAAGTTGCAAGAGTCGGTTCTGAATCCGTTATCCAAAGGCAAGTAAAATAATCATTTTTCGGTATAAGCTAATGATCGTTAAGACCACCTTGCCAGATCGTTCGTACCAGGTAATATAAAACGTAATGTAGGCCAATATATATATATATATATATATATATATATATATATATATATATCAATTTTGCCAATTTTTTATAGTTGATGTTAAATTATTTGTTATGTTTTAATTTAAAAACGTAAAGTAATAAATTATAGTGAAACTGATGTGACAATCAATAAAAAGTCATGATTCATTATAAGTTATTCCAGTTAGTTTCGCTAATATAGATTTGTTGTGTTGACATCGTTTAAGATTTCTTACGCTTTTATTGAAAACACACTAATAAATAGCATTAGATGTTTTATAAAGAAAATAATTATAAATGTTTTATCACAAACTGTGTAGTATTGTTTGTAGTCAGTGATTTCGGCCAAAAGATTAAAAGAATTGAAATTGTGTGGGCCATTCAGAAGATGGAAATAATATCTTATCCAAACAAATATAATACCAATATGATTTTATTTATTAATAGGTATTTATTTATACGTTATTAATTGGAACAATTGAAATATATTTAACACGATTTAGTGACTTTTCTGTGGAGCCATTATTATTTAGATAATCGCCATTCGTAAGATTTAAGCTTAGGATATTATTTTACTTGTATATTTACTGTCGAAAGGATAAAACCTTTTGGATTCACTTGTAGCAAAACTACTTTTATGTATTTAAGCATTTTAAGACAGTAAGCAGTAATATTTTGCAGTGCCGTGTTTTAAATTACTTCATCCAGAAATTTCCGATACTGTCCCCAATTCTTACGTTATTATTGCCCATGATCATTACATTATCGATTGAAATGTCAGCAAGAAACAATGATAATTTAATCTTACGCGTACACCGTGACTCGCGTGATTTTTGAGAATTACAATACCATATTTATTTATTAAAAGTTCAACTCACCCGATCAAAATGATTGTAGACATTGGGCTCTTTCGAGAAAATGGTCTAGTAGAACGAGGAGCATTCTGTATAACTTTCAGTCTAAAAATGAATTCTATGTTAACTTTATAAGAGCGCTCTACAAAATCGTGTTTTGTGGTTAAATATTGTACATCATCGACCAGAGATTAAACTTGAAACCTTTTAAGTTACATCTTTTACTTATTATATTGCGAAGATGTTGTTTATTGGACGTATACAACAAACATGTACCTTCAACAAATCGGAACATGCTGCTGGCGAAATTAATTTGTAATAAATTACATTGCATTGAGTCTCACCAATTTTATATTAATAACTTCACCATTTAATTGAGGAAAATACTAATGAATATTATATAAGAAGGGAATGCAAATTTTAAATTAACATTTAATATTGCCGAGTAGTAATACTACACCTGGAATCATAATTAAGACTAAAATGGCTGCTTAAGTAAGAATAACTATTTTTCAAATATTGAGATGAACCGCCTGATTAATAACAATGATAAATGTAACATTAATTTTTAAAAGATGCATCACATCGATTTTAGAGTAACATTGAAAAACGTTATCGTAGTAATCCATCCCAATCGAAAACCAAGCTAGAAAACTATACGGTTAATATTTATGATTTATATTTATATTTAATATTTACAGCTACTTCTGACAAATTTAAAGAATAAATAGAATAATTATACGACGTAATTCACTAAGTCTTGAACGTTAGGAAGAACAGGAGTGTCACGTTGATAATTGGCGACATGTTGGCAATAATTGGAGAATGATATGAGTTTGACCTAAATATGCAAAATAAAGTCTCCGAAACTTCCGAGAAAAAAATAGCTAGAAATGAGCCAGATTAGGCCTGCTATTAAATTAAAAAACACAATACAGTAATCTAATCTCATTGGATGACGGTTTAATTATTCAATATAAATATGAGTGGCGATAGAGACTATATCTATGAGCTATTCTGAATATTATAAAAATTTTATAGTAATGAAAGAAAAAAAATGGACAGAAAATATACCAAATAGAAACGCGTAGGTCTATATACCTATACAGAGAACATAGTTTTGAACGAAATATTGTCAAAGTTGGGAACCATTGGAATTATTTAAAACAGGAAGTACAAAAAGAAAAGTTTCTTAAATGTAAAACGTAATGGTTTGGGGAAGTATGGTTGAGTATCTATGTGAAGCTGAGAAGTCTCTCGAGGTATACTTCATGATAACCATTCTGCTTATTAAGATTATTTACGCTACTGTTGAATAAATTATATGACAATAATAATTGTTTCTCCAATACCATGCTATTCGTGTAAAACCTCATTACTGTAACATAAATGAAAAAACATGCCCCAGCAAATGTAGTGTTTATATCTCATTTATCTATTACGGTAAAAAACGTCAATTTTCTTGGTGATGCCACAGATTCTCCACTTCCGTTAGTGGTTTTTTATTTGGTAGTGCGTTAGATAATTTTGTTCCAGTATAAAATTACCAAAACAATTACGTTAAACCAATTTACTTCTCGCGAAATGAAATAAAAATATGTACAGAGCGTGAGCTTCCCAGAAAAAAAAAGTAAAATTTATTTTCTAATAAAACCGACCATCAAAACTCTGTATTCGCGTTTCAATGTTTAAGTAACCAACTGATGTAAGAATGTTTTCCAAAAATCTATTATGTCGTTTAGATAATCCAAGTTAATGTTATAAACATTGTACTGTCTTGTTGTAAGCTCTTCTATTTTTGTGAAAAGTATCACTTGATTAAAACAGAATATATATATATATATTGTAATAATTTACTAAATGCCTAATGTCTGTGGCTAAATAAAAGAATTCATGTGAAAACAATTAATCAAATTTTATTCATGAAGTTAAAACACATATAATATTTGGCACAATAATATTTGGAATCTCAGGGTCTTTATTTGGGTTTGATAATGGGTGAATTGAATTTACAATCATTTATAATTACATTTAGCCTTTATTGAAGTTAATTCGTCTAAACCTCGACGAATTTTGTTGCGGACGAAATAAGATTACAGATTGAATTTAAATTAACTAACTAAACAATTAAAGAAATGAATAATTAAAGAAAAGAAATAATTGAAGAACGATCTGACGTATCTTTTAAAAGTGGTTTACAAATAAATTTTAGAGTTTTCTACTTACGGCCGCCAATTTTGGGTTTTCTGTGCACACGATTTTGGGGATATCACTGATTCTACTTTTCTAAACTTGAACACTCGGTAGCTGCTCTGGATTATCTCTGCTATTCTGGAACCTGGATTGTCTCATCAGCTAGTTTCGGACGTTGGTCTCCTGGAAGTCTCTCGATGTTAAGATTAGTTCAGTTTGTGGAGCAAACTTCTGCTTCCAAACTGTGATTTTATAAGTCTCTCGGTCAAACTGTTTATTGGCGTTTTATTTAAACTATTATATCTCGCTGTTGGACTCTACCGTTTCGCTTCTCGCCGTTGACTGCCAAAACTTTTTATACTGCAATTTTTCTGGATGGATATCTGTCCGCATCTGTGTCTACCGTCCAACTAACTTCGTCTCTCCCCGTTGACTGTACCGATTCGCTTCTCCTCGTTGACTGTCTCCCTTCCGTGCTATACCACCACTCTCCTTACAATAGGCGATTCTTCTATATATAGGCCATCTTCCTCCCTTGTCTTTCACTTGCGTCGCCACGGCGCAGTGACAGAAACCCATTCCTCTAATTTTCGTTCCGGCCGCCTTTCGAACTCGACAATCGCATTGTCCCACTCCGTCTACTAACTTACGGCTTCCTCTCCTTTGTCCGCCTCGCACAAAATCTTCTCTTGAAAGTCCAAAGTCCTTTTCAGGTCATTCGTTAGAGACAGTAGCCTGCTCTAACATGGTCCCTTTGTGACCATCTGCGTAACTAATTCGACTCGCCGTTTCCGAAATCAATGGGCTGCTGGACCCTCATCATCCCCTGTCTCTCATTGCAGCTGCAGCAATTTCTCAGGACCACCCGAGTCGCCCTTTATCCTTTCTCACACGTCTCTCCACGACACGTGCGCCGTCTCCAAAAATATAATGCATTATTGTTATTACAATATATATATATATATATATATATATATATATATATTGTAATAATCAAAAGAAAGACTTTATTTAGTTTAATTTGAATTTAAATGAATTTTACTTAACGTGAAGCGCCAAAATGTATTAATAAAATGGAAGGCGTTATTTAAATGAGATAATCAACAAGAATTTAAAACATATAATTATTTATTTCTACTTTGTTGCTTTAACTCACATACAATTACAAGTTAAAATATTAAATCTCAGGGTCTCTACTGGGTTTGATAACGGACACAACAAGTTGTTTTAAAAACTTAATTAACAGACAGTTTATAATTCACCTAGACAATATGTCGATAAGAAGAAATTAAAAGAAAATAAATTAAGTCTGATTGTCAATTAAAATAGAACGAAATCTGACTTCTATCCTTTAATTACGTTTACATAAATAATTATTTTTGTAATTTGTTACTCACATCTGTCCAGCTGGTTCCAGCATTCCTTTTTGTTTTCGGGAGTTCACTATTGCAAAATTTTTACACTGATTCTAATATCGGCTCACAGATTTTACACTCTTGAAGTCAACCTTGATAGGCTCCCAGGAACTCGGATGATCCTCCTTTTTGTCAGCTGTCTGGTTACCGCTTGCCTTATATAAATCCTGTGATTCATAGATTTGCTAGTCTTTTTACCGCTTGGGATTTAAACTGCAACTTTACTATTCCTGGCTGGCTACAGACGTACACTCCTTTTTACTTAGCAATATTTACTATTTAAATGCTTCCGTGAATGTTTTTACTTTGTCTTAAACAAACAACTTTGTTTAATAATACATTAAACAACGGCTAATATCTGCTCTAGAATCATTTGTTCCGTCCTCCGAAATGTCCCGTCACCAACTGAACAATCGTAGTCTCGAGTTTTAGCTCGCACACGCCATTTTGACTTTCCGACAAAGTAACAGAGCTTGGGTCCATTGTCGCTTTGGAAGCTCCTGCCGCTTCAATTAAATTTTATGTCCAAACAATTAATGTCATAATTAATTGGCATTACATTATATATGTATATATTGTAATTATTAAAAGGAAGCGTTAATTATTAGTTAACAAAATTTAATGATTTTACAAACAATTAATTTTCAGTTTTAGCAAATTGATAATTAATTCTGAAACCATTTATTTTATTTAACAGGAAGGATCAAGAAATAAGTACTACTTTAAACTTTACGATACCACTTATTATTTAATAGAAATCTATAACATTTTCTCTGAGGTTAAATACATTTAAAGTTTCAAAGTTTAGAAATTTGATAACTCTTCTCTCAGGGTCGTTTAACTGGGCTTGATGAGTAAAGAACAATCATAGAATTTATAAATTAAGAAATTAACAATAAAAACCAAAATGTACCGAACGAAATCTGACGAATACGTTTAACTATCGTTTACAAACTTAATTAATTGGTTTCTACTTACAAAAATGTTCGGCTGGTACCAGACTTAGTTTCCTCGGCTCGGGCACACAATTTACATTGAAAAGGCCGTGAATCACTGACTCTACACTTGATTGTCAAACACACGACCGTAGTTATTGAATTTTCCCCCGGAAACTGGATCTGCTGCACCTCCGGATCATCAGCCAGACATATTGTCTTTATGTGGAAAATGTTGATCTCAGTACGCTTAGGAATCTTAATGTGGCGCAAATATTTGATTACTCTTTGCAGTTTTTTTTTACAAAGTATCTCGCTGTCCAAACTTTATACTTGGATTTAAAAACTTGTAACTTTCTCGGTTGAATTTTATACTTAGGTCACGCTGTTCGTTTCTCTAAATGTTACTTCCTCTCCCTACTACAACATCAGTCAGACTGTTTCAGAAAAGCATTCCAGCCCACAACAAAGCCCGCCGACACATTGTTATCTTTGAAGAATTGGTACCGCTAACAATCCAATTATTAAAATCATTACTGGCCTCTAATTAGTATTATATATATATATATATATATATATATATATATATATATATATATAAATATATATATATTGTAATGCTTTGGAGGAAAGGCATTGTTTCTGATAAATGGTCTGGACTGCGAAGGGACAGTTTGTAATGTTTACTTAGGACAGGTCTTGAGAATTCGGAGCAATGCACGTGTGCGGGGGCCTGTCACAAAATAAATCTGTTAAGGCAGGCATTGCTTCTGATAATGGCCTGGACAGTTGAAAAGACATTCTGTAATGTGTTTATTTAGGTTCTTGGGAGCGCTGGTCGTGTGAGGGTGAGAAGACAAGTCTAAAGTAATTGAGGGTGCAGTTTGGGCGGTCTGGAGAATTTAGAACAGCGCACGTGTTTGTGGGGGTGAGAAGACAAGTGAAAAGACAAATTAGACCTGTCTCGATTGTCGGCGTTGGGACAAACGGAGTGGCTAGATATTTGCTAGCTAAGGAACTGCAGCTGCATAAGTAATCTCGGGATAATGGAGGAAACTGTCAACGGGCAGTTGCGACGTAGTTTTGGAACGAAGGAAAATGGAAGGGACTGGGATATATAAAGGGAAGATAAAATTTTCGGAAGTTAGTTAGAGTGGGAGAGGGGGCTGTGAGCACCGAGACTGAAGTTAGTTGGAGTTTGGAGTTAGTGTTAGAGAGCCGTACTGCAATCATCGAGAAGTGAGTTAGAGTTGTGGAGGCGTACGGCGAGCACCGAGAATGGAGAAATTTTGCAGCCTGCGAGAGAAATAGCAAATTATTCAACGATAAACATTTTTGTATGCTGAAGTCTAATCTGTTGTAATATCAAAATTGGACCACTGTCTTCGATGGTAGGAGACCAGGACACTGCATCCAGCGTCGAGTAGTTTCACCACGAGCAAGTGAGATGTCCTTCACGATCGGAGAACCAGCTATCGTTGAACAACAGTGTGTGTTAGAGTCAGTGTTTAAAACGTCCAGTATATAAAGTGTGTGTGTACGAACGAGCCAAATTTTCCTGAGTAATCGTAAGTTGAAATTTCATGGTATTAATATGTGTAAACGGAATTAAAAGATACAGTCAGATATCGTTCTTTTCTTTTGTATTAATAAAATAAACTCTTTAAATTTAAAACCAACCTTATAGAGTAAGTTCGTGGATCATTAATTTCGTCTATGTATAGACGATTAAATATTTCTTTTTAATTTAAAGATAAATGTTGGGTTATTTGATTATTTAAATGTTCTGTCCGTTATCAAACCCAGTAAAGACCCGTGAGAGACTGAGATCCTTTTTATAAATGTATAATTGCTAATGATAAATAAATTTTGTTTGTTTTAAAGTTGATAATCTTTCATTTATTGAGCACCTTATTTAATTATGACAATATATATATATAATTTTTTGACTTTTAGGGTAATGTATTCTCATTTTCCTTATAGCATTACTAGTCTTAAATTGTTCACAATTTAAATCCTAAATTTGTATCCTTTTGTCTTATTTTTAAGTTGGTGCATTAATTATCAATTTTATCTTATCTATCAAAGATTGAAGACTTTACCGGTGTAATTGTTCGATAAAAAGTTCTCGGTTTTCACACGGGTATAATATATTTAAACGTGGTGTTAATATATTATACCTGTGTGAAAACCGAGAACTTTTTATCTCATCTAGTTTTTATTTCCAAAATTTTCTCCATATTACATTCAAATGTGATTGTAGTACGGTATCCTGAGGATATTAGAAAAACATGCAAAATTGTAACACTATGCAAAATTTTAACTTTTCAATAAATTGGAAAGATGAATATTGCATGGTTACATTAATGTACATGCTTATAGGTAACATGTAACTATTTCCTACAAAATTGTACTTGTAAAATTGGTATTTATTGTGAATATAATAAGTATAAATGGAAAAATCATTAGGAGAAATGAAAAGAGTTAATAATTTAACAACTCATTACTATTTTTAGCTAGTTCAGATATTGATGAGGCTTCTCTTATATAACCAATTGTGATCCTTTACAGTTTTTGTTCATGTGTATTCTTGACAGAGTAATGTTAACTTATTAGTGAGAAATTTAATCCCAAAAATTTCTAATTAAAGATTCTGAGTTCTTCTACTATGAATTGATTATTTGGTCCATGATTACAACTTTATATTCATAGTCAACTTTGTGGTTATTTCTAATCTTCTTCTTCTTCTTCTAATAAATAAAGAAGAGCGCATGTTTGTGTCTGTGTGTATATATATATATATATATATATATATATATATATATATATATATATATATATATATTTGTATGTTCCTTATACAAATCTACACTGATGGAGTAAATTTCACCAAGTAGTGTACACGTGTTCTTTGCGACCAGGAAATAAATACTGTCGGGTTGAGAAGCGTCTACCACCCCCGGAAGCGGGTGTGGACGGGGATGGAAATATGTCAACATGCTAAAACAGCCGATATTGGAGTCAGATAAATATTTTTAGGGGTCAAAGATACTGATAGTGTTTCTACCGATGTTATCTAAATATAATTTTAATCCCCTCCATCCTGGGAAAAGGGCACCCTTAGAGTTTGGGGTGGAGATGCTTTACAGGAAAATAACGCGAATACAACCGAGATTGGAGTCAAATCGAAGGTTATGCATGCCACTGAGTTTAGTTATGACATTCAACTTGGTATTTACCCCTCAGATTCAGGGGTTGCGGGGTGGAAATTTTGGAACATGCAAACACGGCAGATATTTGCGTTGAATAAATATTTTTCAGGGTTAATTATATTGATTGTATTTCTACTGATGTTGTTTGTGTATAATTTCAACCCCTTTCGGCATGCGAGGGGAGCACCCTTATGTGTGGCGTGGAGGGGCGTTTCATATAATTAACGCAAAATCAACCGAGATTCGAGTCAAATCGGGGTTATGGATGTCGCTGAGACTATTTATAACAAAATGAGAAACGCACAGGGGTGGGTGGGAATTGGCGGTGATGAGAGGGGCTGGGCGGGGAAAGAAATTTTCAAACATGCTAATCGGCCGATTTTTGCGTCGAATCCATATAATTCGGGATCAATAGCATTCATAAAATTCCACTATATGTTATCTGTGTATGATTTCAATTTGTTTCAGGCATGGTGGAGTGGCATTAGATGAAAATACGCAAACACATTTGAGTTTCGAGTCGAATCCGGGGTTATATTTGTCACTGTGTTTAAGTATGACATTTAACTTACAGTTTAACTTCCCCAAGCGTGGGGTGGACGGGTGTTGAAATTTTCAAACATGTTAAGCAGTCGATATTTGTGTCGAATAAATATTTTTCTGGTTCACTGAGATTTGTTATATTTCTCTACATGTTCCATATATTTAATATTAACCTCTTTCGGGATTTGGAGTGGAGCACCCTTAAGGGTGGGGGTGGATTGGATTGATATAAAAATAACGCTAACACAATCGAGATTGGACTCAAATCCTGGGTTACGGTTGTCAGTGAGTTTATTTATGATATTCAAGTTGCCGTTTAAGTCCCCCAAGCGGGGGTGGTTGGCGGTGTAAATCTTCAAACATATTAACATGGCCGATATTTGAGTCGGATAAATATTTTCCGGGTAAAAGTGATTAATAGTGTTTGTACCAATGAATGTCAGTAAAATTTCAAAATTTTACAACACGGGAAAGGAGAACTCTAGGGGTGGGGATGGAGGAATGTTACAAGAAAATAACTCGAATACAACCGAGACAGGAGTCAAA
Source organism: Zhengitettix transpicula (assembly GCA_037074705.1). Taxonomy (NCBI): domain Eukaryota; kingdom Metazoa; phylum Arthropoda; class Insecta; order Orthoptera; family Tetrigidae; genus Zhengitettix; species Zhengitettix transpicula. The sequence continues at coordinate 49,427,847 of CM073591.1, read as the reverse complement.
ACGAAAATTATGGATAACGCTGAGTTTAATTATGACATTAATTGACCTCCCAGGGACGGGGGTGGAAATTGTCAAACATGTTAATCTACCGAGTTTTGCAACGACTTTTTTCGGGATCAATGAGATTCATAAAATTTTTCAACATGTTCTCTGAGTATAACTCAACCCTTTCGGGCTTATCAGTAGAGGAATTTTAGGGGTGGGGTTGAGGAACGCTACAATAAAATAACGCGAATACAACCGAGATTGTAGTCAAATCCAAGGTTATGGATGTTACCGAGTTCAATTATAGCATTCAATTGGCCATTTAACCTCCAGGAGCGGGAGTGGATGGGGTGGACAAGGGTGGAAATTTTCTAACATGTTAAACGATCGATATTTGCGTTAAATAATTAATTGCCGAGGTCAATGACATTGATAATATATCTACCGATGTTGTTTGTAAAATTTAACCCTTTTCGTCATGAGAGGGAAGCACACTTAGGGGACGGGGTAGAAACATTAAATATACTAAAACAGTCGATATTTAGGCAGATAAATATTTTTAGGGATCGAAGAGACAGTGTTTCAACCGATGTAATCTGAGATTATCCATTTAATCCCCTTGGGCGGGAATGGACAAGGTGGAATTTTTCAAACATTTGAAATCATCGATATTAGTGTGGAATAAATAAATGCTAGGGCCATTGACGTTGATAGGATTTCTACCGATGTTGTTTTTAGGCATGATATTCGGGGGGGGGGGGCATGATAGGGGTTGGGGTGGAGGGAATTTACAAGTAATTAATGCGAAAACAACCGAGATTCGATTCAAATCGAAGGTAATGATTGTCGCTGAATTTACTTATGACAATGTGGGCAACGCGCGGGTGTCGGCTGGGTTGGGATGAGTTGGGCGGAGGTGTACGAAGGATAGAAATTTTAAAACAAGTTTACCGGCCGTTTGTTGCGTCGATTAAATATATTTTGCGATCAATTAGATTAATAAAATTTCTCTACATTTTGCCCGTGTATAATTGCAACATCTTTTGGGATTGGGATTGGCGCTCCCCTTAAGGGTGGGGGTGGAGTGCAATTACATTATAATGATGCAAAAACAATCGACATAGGAGTCGAATCCACGGTCATGGATGTTAAATTATTACATTCAACTATCCGTTTAACTCCCCCAAGGAAGGGTTGGCGGGGGTGTAAATTTTTATAAAAATGTTAAACGGTCGATTTTTGTAGCGAATAAATATTTGTCGGGACAATGTCATTGATAATATTTCTACCAATTTTGCTTTTAATTTTAACCACTTGACACACGTGAAGTATCATAATTAGGGGTGGGGGTGGAGGTGCGTTACGAGAAAATAACGTGAATAAATCCCAGATTGGGTGAATATATTTTTGACAACGTGGAAAATGCACGGGGGTTGGCAGTGGTGTGAGGCGCTTGGCGGAGTTGGACGGGAGATTATATTTTCAAACATGTTAACCGGCCGATTTTTGCTTCGAATAAATATATTTCGGCATCAATGAGATTCATAAAATTTCTCTACATGTTCTCTGCGTATAATTTCAACCCCCTTTGGGGCTTTGGATGGGTGCACCCTTAAGGGTGGGCGTGAAGTGGCATTACATAAAAATAATGCAGAAACTATCGAGATTGGAGTTGAATCCGGGGATTATAATTGTCACTGAGTTTAATTTCGACATTCAACTTGCCGTTTAAGTCCCCGAAGCGCGAGTGGAAATTTTCAAACACGTTAAACGGTCGATATTTTCGATAATTATTTCCTGGGGTTAATTACTTTGATAGTATTTATACCTATGCTGTTTGTGGATAATTTCAATCCCTGTGAGGGAAGCAAGCTTAGTGGTGTGATGGATGTACGTTAAATAAACAAAACGCAAAAACAATATTTCACAATCAATTCAGAGATTATGAATGTCGCTGAGTCTAATTGTGACAACCTGGGTAACGCGACCAGTTTGGGAGGTGGTGGGCGGGGGTAGAAATTTTCAGGCAATGTAATCGGCCGATTTTTGCGTGGAATAAATACTTTTTGATTATCGCACATTTGTGGAGGTGGTAATCTTCTAACATATAAAAATGGCCGATATATTGGGTCAATGACTCAACCCCTTTTGGCATGGGAGGTGAGCACATTTAGGGATAGTGTTCGAGGAGCGTTATATAAAAATAGCGCAAAAGCAACCGATATTGGAGTCATATTGGGGGTTATAGATAAATGACTTCTCGGGCACCCAGCTAGTTCAAAATATAATCTGTCACGTCTATTAAGTGGTATCTTCACTGGTATCCTGGTACCTTAGAGTACCTTAGAGCATGATAAAAAAAGTTTAGATCTATGAAAAGTCCTTACAATTAGTCTTGTTTTCTATATTTCACAATTATCCAGGCCTAATAGCTCACAACTTTGTGCAGACATATACTAAGAATTATTTTTGTTTTGTGCTTATTAAAAAATTACCAATCATTTATTCAGTCAATTCCTCTGTGATGTCTTTTTGTGATTTATGATATATTTCTATTCTTACTTGTTTGCGAAACTATCAATTATTTTATTTGTTCTTATATTTGCTCTGAAACTTAGTGTTATGTTAGTAATATGTCTTCCTTGTCAGTTCTATTGCCTTACTGCATTTGATCCATTGATCTTGTAGCATCTGGGTATATAATATTCTAGATGCACCACATATCATGTTCTACAATCAAGTATTACATGATTATATTTATTAATTGAGAATTTTATATCGACGAAGTGTATCCGTAAACATAGGCATAGCATCAATAAAATAATAAATGCATATAAGAAGAAATAGCATATTTATATTAATAAACATTAGCTTGATTATTTACAGATTTAGTTATATACATTAGCCATTTGAAAGGCATCAATTTATAATATATTTTTATTGGTTTGAATAACATTTTTCATGCATTCTAAGGCATTTTACAGTAGTACACTGAGAAAACTTTTCTTTATGAAAGAAGAAAATTTCATTGATCAGAATAACTCCTTCGTTGTTACATATTATTGTTGTGGAGATTAGAGATGGAAGATGATATTAATAGCAATTGTGTAAATGTAAAAAATCATTTATGCTTCTGTAAGGTTACATTGATCAAATCAAATAATTGGTAAAATCCAACATTAAAAAGATAAATAGGTTCTTTCTGAGTTTGAGTATAAAAATTATCTTACATATTGCTATTTTTGTAAATTAAAGAGTCCACCTGTAGATACAATCTTCCAAATATTGTCAGAATAGAAGTCTGATGTAAACATTTGAAATTAAACATTTTGTATATATTTGTCTTTTTTATATAAACATTTGATAAGTGTTGCATAGAAATGAACTAAAATATAAATTAGAAGTTTCTGAGTAATATAAACATTTAAAATATTTTTTCTATAATCATAAACTATTTTTTTTTGCAAATTAGTTGGTCAATTGAAACAATGAAAAATTATGAAAAGCAACTGAGGCTGTAGTTTTTATATTTAATAATTTTGTTTCTTATGCATTATCTTAAATATATGAATATTATCTCATTTTTGTAATTACAGACAGCTTTGTATACTTGCATATCAAAACATTTTATGTAATTAATTTAATGAGCCTTTCATTACCTCTGAATTAAATAATTGGTAATAGTAATTTATATGACAATACAGAACAATTCCATGGTTCAATATAAAAATAATTATTACAAGGAAGGCTCTCATTTCATTACGTGAAAGAAATATCTTTCTATGCAATAATTACCAGTCGTTTTTCATATAAGTAATGCCTTAGCATTTCTTTCTACAAAATATATTTTGATATGTTTATAGGTCAAAGCAATGTACTTATACTAGTGAATAAGGTTTAATTATTCTTTTTAATGTTTATTTAAATTTAACAAAGATTTCTTTGTTTAAAACATTTTAACTGAAGTATGAACAACAAAACAATTTAGCAATTTGTAAAATCTGTATTTACAGTTTCTTTTATGAACTCTAATCATATTGTTATGATGCAAAATGTATCAGTTTCAATACTTTTGCTGGAATTGCTTTAGGCAAAACTTACAAAATATGGATCACACTCCATTACTTAATTTAAGCCAGTGTGCAGTAAATATACTAGTTCATTTTTAAACCACTCAACACTATTGAAACATTTTGTTAATATTTTCATTTATTTTGTCTAGTTCCTGCAAAAATGAGGTATTAGCTGTTGTTCTTGTTGTCACACTTATTGAGGAAATTGTAAATAAGTTTAAAGAAAAACGAGACAATGAAAATAAATTGTTATAATATTTGTGTTTTAGAAACTTGCACATTAAAATATAAATTAATACTCCAACATAATTTTAAATTATGCCAATAGCGCTTACAACGAGCAATGTCTGTGGTAAAGGTGGAACGAAATTAAAAAATTCTGTTTCCTTTCAATATGCTATTCATGCTTGTATTTTTATCTTTAAAACATAATGTTTAATTCAATTCATTTATCATAATAATTTCCAATGATTCTGTGTATTGAGGAATTTTCTATAGTATAATATGCCGATCAATTAAAGAAAATCAGATAGATTGACATTATCTTACAAATAAATATAATAACAATAAATATTCTGAATTGGTTGTTGTTCGTCAATGAGTGTTTCAACTTCATCTAAATTGTGTGACAGGTACATAAAATGTAATGACATCAAATTTCCAAACTACAATGAATTATATTTTAATTATAAAATGTTTACATTTTAAGTAGGATACTTTTCATTCATTACTAACTAATAACATTTTTACATCTACATAATACTATTAGATGTATTTATGAGAATATCTCTTTCCTTGTATACAACCTCAAAAAATTTCAGGAGCTCCAATCTTTGTGGCAAATTCCTTCAAATGATTTTAAGAAATTTAATGCATGAATGTAACATGAAAAGATATTGATTGTGAGGGAAAATAAGGCACTTCAATAAATCATACAAATAAACAGAATCATATCAAATTAGAGTCTGATTACATCTGAGGGAAAATACTCAAATAATATAATAAAAAAATTCATGAAATTTTTTAAGAGCTAGTAACTGTGATGTTATAAACAAGTTGATAAATTTTTATTTGTACAGGTAAATGCAAATTCTGAGACTAAACTACTGAATTTAAATGGCATTGTTTCTCTGAAATATTTTGAAGCACTCGAAGATAAATTGAGGCAAACAACCAATTTCTAGCTACTACTAATTGATAAAAAAATTAAATCTGATAATTATTTATATATAAAAGTGTTTCCAGAAACTCAAAATAACATAAACTCATAGGCCATCTTTAAAAACTGTATAACATTCTTTAACACTGATTTGATTTGAATAAAAGCCAAATTCAAGTGCTGTTTAGAATATGTTAAAAGTAGAGAAGCATAGTTGGAAAATTATTAAGGTAGAAAATTATTTGCTTTAACTTCCATTTTCAATTGTGTATTCCATAAAGTGATCCCTTTCACCAGTTCAATGATAATGAAAACAAGCTACATTCAACCAAATAAAGAAATTTCATTTAGACATCTTAGCATATAGAACTAGCATAATTCAGCCATTAATAATATTGGAAAGTCAATATATAAATTGTCCAGATTTCTATGTTCGAGATTTTTACTAAAATTTATTGTGTTTCTGTAAAACAAATATATTTTTAATGCTTGATAAAAAAAACATTTTATGAGTTAATTTTGTATTCAAACATTGTTTCCTTAAGTATTAATTGATAATATTATCCAGTATACAGTGTTAAAGAATATTATTTTTATGCTTACAATATATTATGTATTTTGTAAAATAATTTTTAAATTTTCTGAGGACAAATTCATTTACTTATTGAATGTTGGGTGGCTTATGTTTGTATAAGAGTTATCACAAGTTAATCATGACACATTTCAGTGTCATTCTCACTAAATTTCTAGCAGACAAAATACTTTTTGAGTGCTTAAGAACTAAAAACCTTGTTCATGAAATTTTGTAAAGTCTTTCATAAGAATTTTTTTTAACATTATTGAAATAATTGATGTACAGAATACAAGTATTTGGAACATATTAGATGATCCAAATGTGGCACTTTAAGATAAACACAGTTGACACACAAGCTTATGTTTCCAATGCAGTTGTCAGAAGTTTTTGATTATGATATTTGGCAAGGCAATTAAGTCATACACATTCACAATTTGGAGCTGCAGTCACTATGAGTCTAACAGTAAAAGTTCATGTTACAGGTACTCTTAATTATGTGATAAAAAGCAATAATTTCTTTGCCAGCTCATAGTTTTTTTAAGATTTGCGAGATATATATTTATCTGGTAATTGACCAACAAGTATTGCAATGCAAAAAATATTAACTTTTAGTTTTAATTGCATTTATTATTATAATTAGTATTGCATCAAAAATTGAGATTCCAAATTTTTTTGTTTATAACTCTGTTATTAGAATAATGTTTATTTATTTTGATATTATAGGCAGTCTCCAAATAGAACACAGAACAGAATTTTGAGTGTCACATTCTGTGGCAATGCCAATAGTTGTTCTGCAGCAATGAATTTCATACACAGATCTGATAAAAGAATCAGCTATACAAACATGTTAGTTCAGTGGTTGATGCTATTAAAAAAACTGCTGCTACAAAAACTCTCTGGTTCTTCTATAAGGCCTCTTCTCTTCAGATGAACCTTCTTGTTCTTCGTTGGCAGGTGGTAACATTCTCGTCGTTTCTGTAGGTGATGTTCTTGGGGATGAGAGTGGAACACCAGGTGCTGCACCTTTGTTCCGTGACTTTGAGCGCCGTTTTCTGAGTACTAGTCCATTGCCACTGCCTCCACTAGGAGTGGTGCCTCCACCTCCAGATGATGATGATGAGGATGATGCAGATGTTGGGATAGGAATAGTGGACGGTTTAGGTTGTAGGCTAACTTGTGTTACATCAGCAGTTTCTGTCATAGTAGTAGCTGCTGCATCTGTAATGACTGGAGAGAGACGTGAGACAAGCTCTGACAACATCTCTTCCATACGCCCTACTTTTTGGTGCAGTCTTTGAACTTCCAGTTTGACATCGACTTTAAAGTCCATGATGTTTGCCACAAGTTCCTTGTACTCTGTTGCAGGCAAGAGAGAAGCTGCAGCTGCTGCTATTGGTGCTACTTGTGATGGCTGAACCTGTTCATTGAGGCGTTGATCCACACTACGAACCATACCACTATCATAAGATTCTACTTTACGAAGACTGCTCCTAGCAGAACCAAACCGATCTTCAATTTCAACAATTTCTTCAACTGTGTCCTGTCTGCTAATAGGAGGTGGCATGTGGTGTGTTAAAGATAGTTTTTGAAGTTTAGGGAAGACCTTATTACCAGAACCACCATTTCCTGATGAGGATGATGATGCTAAACCATTTTTATTTTGTTCTCTAGTTGAAAGTGTTCTTGAGACTATGGCTGTTGTGGTAGTGCTGGAGTTTCCTCCATTGTTAGCTGTTGTTGTTGGGGTGTCACTACCAGAGTCAATACTGCTGCTACCTAAAAGTCTTCCCCATTTTGATGCACGAATTGTTGTTGGTCGATGGGGCTTACTACTACTTGAAGCAACTGCTACAGAACCTGCATTACTGTTACCATCTTCCCTCTCAGCTACACTAGATAATTTTGTTATACGCACTGATGGTCCTGACTTATCTTCTGTTCCACTGCCTCCTTCACCTTTTTCGATGTCTGTCACTGAGGATGGGGATGGTGGTGGTGGGAGCGCAGCTGTTTGTTGTTGAGCAGCTGCCCTGTCTCTACGGAACTTTGAAAATATTTTTCGTACAAGATGATCTTGTGTTTGGTCCAGCTGGGGCTCATTCTTCCTTCTTTCTGCCAGTTCCTTTTCCCTCCTTACATCTGCTACTTTACGGAAAATCAGCTGTAAAATGTTAAAGTTTAATAAATATACAGCAATAAGATAATTTAATAATATATTTAATATCTAAACTTTCTGGCACAAAATATTTAACTGCTATCCTGATAAGTATGAGAAATATGTGAAGAAAGATCAGCAGAATGTTGTGGAACAAAGAGATTGCTGTGAAACATATGAAAATATTATGAAAATTGAAGGTTTATTAATTTCAAGTATTTTTTTGTGTGAGTGTGTGTGTGGAAATCCTAAAAAAATAATACCCGAAAGTTAATTTCTATATGCTGCTGGAATTGTTCTTTGGTTTTCAACTGGGTGGCATTGACTGAACATGAAGTTTTGTAAACTATTATAGCATTTTCGTTATCTAGGCGAACTGCTTAGAATCCAGATAACAATTCTAGAAATTTTGGAAAGATTTATAAAATCTGCCAACAGTAATTTTTATATAATATTCTCTCAGGATTATAATTGGGTCCAGATTTGTTACACTATGTTTCAGTTGCTGGTGTTGACATTTACCTATAGAAGATAGGCACCAACTATTGAAATGTTGAATAACAAATCTTTGACATGGTTGGAAACCTGAGAGAATATTATATAACACTAGGAAAGTATACATTATTTTGTCATTTGAAGATTTATGAACAGCTCCATTACATTACTTCTCACATATATGTAAATAATAACTGATTTAATTATCATGTAAATATATAATGTAATATGTGATACCAGTAAATCTCTTCACTAAAAGTTTGGTATGTGAAATAATTTAGTTATCCATGGCATTGTTTCTTTAATTACTTGTGTAATAAAAATTATACCCAAGAATCACTTAAAATATTATTTGCTTTCATTGCATTATTATAATTTTTGCCATGTGAAAACATACAAGACCAAAATAATAATTAGAGGATTAGAGGTGATAACTACAATGATTTGACAAATCCAGAATATATTGCAATTTAATGAATGAATTTAATAATGAGATTATCATTTCAAACCAAGCAATCCAAATTCAGAATATTTATGACTTGGCATGGATATGAATGTGATTTGGATAATTGCAACTGAAAATGTGGCTTTATTATAATTACAAAATATTTCTAGTTGTTTGCTTTATACCTGTTCTGTCAGTTATAACTGATAAATTGTACTTTAAGTTAGATGAAATTTTCAAGGGCCTTCATCAGGAAGGAAGATCTGAACTGCATGCCTCACCGAGCAAATTTGAACTTCCGCCTATGCCAGACTCGACCAACTATTGATTTCAGGTAAGTCGGTATTTCTGTCTCTCTTTCCTATCCAAATGTGTTATTTAATTTGACCTTATCATATTTTTCTTTAGTGTCATATATATATATATAAATGATATTAGTAAGGATATGACATTGTCAAAAATAATTGCAATATTGGTATGGAAAGGAAAGTGAGATAGGTTGTGGCTTACCTGACAGTGAAGTGCAGTGTCACCATAAGGAACTGAAGGAAAATTTGAAGAACAACTTTCAGTTCCTTATGGTGACACCGCACTTCACTTTCAGGTAAGCCACAACCTATCTCTCTTTCCTTTCCATACCAATATTGCAATTATATATATATATATATATATATATATATATATATATATATATATATATAGCTCATTATATTGAATAGGAAACAGGGATATAGAGCAGCTACTTACCTTAAATAAACAGTTGGTTCAGTCGATTTATTTCTGCCATTTTTATGCACTAATAACTGATAATGGTTAAATGTAAGACCTTTAATACAGTCTCAATAAATAATATATCATGAGATTAATTTATCAACATGATTTGTTCTCTTTTCAACAGCATAAACAATTAGAGAAGTAAATTGATGTAAAAATTATTTTATAGAACATACTTATTATTTAATTTTAAATTAAATATTTTTAAAAATAGGTGATTATGAATAATAATGTATCAGAAATACTAAAAAAAAACATAATCAAATAGATACACATAGACAGTTTTATTACGTTTAAAATTATTCCAGATATTTTGATCACACATTAAACTGAAAGGTTAATTTTAAACTTTACTCACTCTATGCCTAAGATTATATGTAAGAATTAAATTCCGAGCAAAAGAATTTGCAAATGCTTGATAAAAGTCAAGCACTTCAAGAAGCCTGTCTCTTTTAATTGTGTGGAGATCACAGTATGTGAGGGCTCGAACATTAGCTGCAGATTGCCCAACTGCACTGTCTTTCCAGAATGAGTCTCCAAAAACATCTCCCTTTCCTGTTAATTTACAGATATATTTTTAATTAATATTACAATTTAAATATATAAATAACAGTTGCTTCAATTTCAATTAAAAAATATTTAACATTATAATGAAATGAAACTTAATTAAGTTGTTGAAATAGTTAACAAAAAACTAATGTCTTAGTTATATTTGGGCGCCCCTCAGAAGCAGCACCCAAGGCCATTACCCTATCCACATTCCCCTTCACTATAGCGCTGATTTATTGCTTAGATACTGATGATAAATATGATTTGAAAGTGGCTATATAGGGCAGTCAACTATGAAAAGACTTTCATGCTCAATAAATAATATAGGGTGACCAGACCTGGGACTTTGAAATCACGAGAGTCCCCATGCTCTGTCACTACGCACCTGAACACAGCCATTGGAGCACATGGTAACAATTCTTGAAAATTTAACATTCACTTTTGAGGATACAAAAATGTGCTACTTCATAAATCAGTTGTTGGATGAAGACAGTTGCGTATAAAACTGTTAGAAAAGTTATCTAGCTTAATTTTTTATGTTTAAGTTGGATAAAGTATTAGAATTTATAGAAAGGTATTTATGCTAGGCCAAGGCAAATAAAATATTTAAGGAGGACTGAACATGATTAAATATCAGTATGTTGTAAAAATTAGACAACTTTTGTTGTTGAATACACTAATTAAGTATGCAGTAGATTACATTCAGTAATATATAAAAGCAGTACCCCAGCAGAGAGTAGATCTAGGGACAATTTACATAAGAAATACATTCTGGTAAAGTTATACCTTTTTAATTTAATTATAGCCAGTGTATTCAGAGTAATGGTTTCTGAAATAAACATTTAATTCATATAGCTTAGCTATAAATTATGTTGTATACTTGTAGACGGATAAATTACTTAATTTAATTTAAGATTATAACTACATTTATAAGGTACAAAATTTGGCTGTGATAAAAAAATTAATTTAATATTTACAGATTAACCACTATCTTGGATATGTTTATTATTGTTTTGTTATGGTTTGAAAACAATTATATATATTCGTCTTTAACCAATTTGGAATATATTGGCCTGCATCAGCTATTTCCTCACTATTTCAACATGTACTCTACACACTCCTTATAGTTTATGCTTCATGCACAATGACCCCTAAATATTTTAAATCATCCAGTATCACTAGAATCCATTATAATTCTTTTTATCCAACACTATAATTTTAGAGGTGACATATACTTTGTCATGTTCACATTCCAACAGAATTCCATTTGTCCTTAACCACTTTGCTGATCATCACAATTCTTGGACTTCTATTACAGTAATTAAGTTTATTAACAAATTTTATAGTGCTTGGTTAAAGAAAATTATGTCATTAATTTATCTAATAAATAAAATTGACTGCTTGTTTGTGTGTGTGTATGCATTTTCTGCAACACCCATGGAACAAATTTGACCAAATTTTGTACACCTGTTCTTTTTGAACTGGAAACAAACACGGTGGGGGTAAGGTATGGCGACCATTCCCATTTTCAAACATGTTAAAATAGCCGAATTTGCGTCAAATAATATTTTCCAAGGTCAATGGTATTGATAGTGTTTCTCCTAATTTTTTGTGTATAATTGCAACCCCTTTCGGTATAGGATGGGAGCACCCTTTGGAGTGGGGGAACAGGGTCATTACACAAAAATAACCATAATTTGAGTCAAATCTGGTTTTATGAATGTTGCTGAGTTTAATTATGAGAACCCGGGCAATGCCAGGCACACAGCTATTGTATTATAAAACCATATTGTGTGCAAATTGAATATGAGATTGTAACTATCTGTTGCAGTAAATGAATAAAAACAAACAATCCATTTGCAATAAAGAAAAAGTTAAAGTAATTTTATTTCGTTTATATTTTTCTAAAATTGTCAAAATCAGTTAATTGGTCAATTTTATTGCTTTTTATTATAAAGTTGAGTCTTAAAATAACTTTTAAGATATAGAGACAGACAAGAAACTAGCTAGGCAATAGAAATTAATTTATTTCTACAGAGTTTAATAAATAAAAATAAAGTTTGTAGGTATCTTTTATAATTATCATGATTAATATTCTAAAACACCCTACCTAATGCAAACGACAAACTCACCTAATATTGCTACTACTTCATCATCCTGAATAACTTCTAAGGAACCTGTGACAATGAAACACAAGGAATCAATTGACTCTCCAGTGTGATACAACAAATCCCCTGGCGCTGAGTGGCTCATTGTGAAGTGCATTGCGAGAGCTCGTAAACAACCATCACTAGCTAAACGAAATGCAGGATGCTCATTGAATACTTTTCTGTTAAGGTGGACACAAATATCAGCCTTCATATCCTTTGGACAGTAGTTCAGCACCTATGTTTTTAAAAATATTAGACATTAAATGTATATTAATTGAGACAAAAAAGTAGAGGTAACATTATATAATGTAACTCATACTAAATATAGAAACTGAAGGATTATTATTTAAGTCATTCATAAATAAACATTTTGTCATATAGTTGAAAAAACATAACTCATACAAACAAATTGAGTAAACTCTACTTAATTAGTAGATTGGGAGTAAAACAAATTATGGCAATAATTGGGCATTATACATTTGATTCTAGTCCAAGTTGATGTTGCAGGTACCTGTGTTTTTTAAACTGTAGAGGATATTTACTAATTGGTTTTTAATGCATCATGGCTCCATTATTTTAAAATTATTTGAAAATTGGATATTTCTGAAAATAAGTGAAATAGTAGTTGCTAAAGAAATCTCTAGGTGAACAGAGAATAGGACAAGTTATTATTTAGTAATTATGAAAATATGAAAGATGAGTGTCTCAATAATTTAAAGTTGTACATGTTGGTAGAATAGGCTAAACAAATGGTTTGCGAATATAGTAAGTATAATGATATACAAATTTATATTACTAGTGAATTGGAATCCAGATGCTATTGAAATGATCTTGAATTGTTCCTTATAATATTAGACAAAGTATTATACAATATGCTGCCCATTAAAATGTGTACTCAGTACTTAGTTTTTGACTTGCCACATATCATTGATACTATGTGTATTTGGTTAAATTCAAATTGTTGCATATTTTTGGTTTGAAAAACAGACACCTTCAAAAAATGTATAAACAGAATCCTAGCAAAACAATGGTTTTGCTGTGTATGATAAAAGTAAATCCTTCATTACTCTTAATAATCTTTACTGAATTATGAATATTTTGTGTTGGTTGAAGCCCCGATGAATGTTTAATAAGATATTATAGAATTACAAGAGTTTTTATTCACAAACTTTGCTCATAATTCTGAAAGCATAATACATTTTGCTGGATGTATTGGTTATATAATATATACATCCCATATTCAAAGTATGATCAAGCCACAAGCCAAAGAGTTTAGTGGCTAAATATAGTTTACATTGATTTTATACACATTATATTACAGTCTGATGATGGTGTTTCTTAATTGTTATATTTAAGTAAATTTATAATGTAAGTTCAATGTTTATATCATTTTAAAACTTATTCTTAAAGTATTAATGTAATTTAATAATCTTTAATCTGATCTATTATTGTACTAGTATACTTTATATGAGAACAATGTTTATATCAATTTGAAACACTCTTAAGGCAATAAATACACTTTAATAATTACATATAAAACATATTGTACAATCATAAGTGCATTCATTAGAATTAAATTTTAATTCACACTTGATTTACGTATAAGCAATACACAAATAAAATCAGTTCTTTAAATTAATAATATATATTTGAAATTCAATGAATTGATATATCCAAACCTATAGTTGTATTGTGTTCAGGCATGACTGTAAATGAACATATATATAGTCTGTGACAAACTTATAAAGTTTAAAAGAAAATATTTCACATGTATGAGAATAGGCTAGATAAATTGGCAAGCAATTTGTGTAAGTCCATGTTAATCAATAACTATACAAATGACAAAATAAAATTTTATTGTTAAAATTAAGTAAGTTTAAATACTATCTTAATTGGTAAAGTATTTACTCACACTTAGTACACCCTACAGTTTAATCAATATACAACAGGTAATTATTTATTTGATCAGGTAAGACATAAAATTAAATGTTATTTTTAATTTTACTTAATAAAGCAGAAAATGAAGTAAAGAATATAAAGCACTAGTTGGGTTTAAAGTTATTTATTGAAGAATATAATCTAATAATACTTTGCCTAATTAAGTTTTCTATAAGTCACATAGCAAACATTGTAGTATTGGAAAATCTCAAATGGTTGGGCAACTTATAACTGTTATTAAAGTATGGATGAAGCTACAGTGGCACTATGCAATTGATAGCAAGAATTCTACAAAGCTTTGCATTAAGATAGATGTAGAATATAGATGGTATGGTTGTATTAAATATATTTTAAAACACTATAGGTATATTAAATTATTATAACTGTTCATTTCTATAAAAATATATTAATTTAATTTTAGAAGTGTATTTTTTTTTAACATTACAATCTTTAAGTATGTAAATATACTTTATCACTTCATCCACTTGGATAGTCTCAAATAATTTTTGAAGTAACGTATTCATAATTTAACATCCATTTCAATATGATGACAAAAAATTATTATGTATCATATCCGATCAGAAAATTCAGTTATGGAATTAGTTATAACCTGCTTTTTATGCTGCCTGAACAATCTATAGAAAAGACAGAATCTGTAACATTTAATATTTTATAATGATGTTTCTAAAATATTTATTTATTACCAGAATGCAAGTAGCTCTTTAATTTTATTATTTGATCTGTAATTTAACCCACATGATTAATATGAATATTATTGAACAATGGCTTTCCTGGTGTGTATGATTAACCAGTCGTGTATCTACAACGTTTTCACCTGATTGGAATCCTTAGAAATTTTGGCTAATATGAATATTGTTATTAGGAATACTGGTTTATTGCTTCTCTTTTATTTTCTACAAGAATGAATTAGATTATATATATATATATAGATATCTTGTAGCATAGCTCTTGCTAATTTGTATGATGATGATAACAATTGAAAATTAAATGTAAACAATAAAAAATATTTAATCTCCTACAAAAAACATTTTCTTTTCTTTAGCTTTACTTCAGTGTTTAAGTATTAAAATCTAATAACAAAGTAGAATAAACAAATTAATTATTAATTCTTATTTATACTATTATAGGTGGATATCGTGAAGAAAAAGAAAGTATCAAATAATAAAGCTAGGCTTTCAATATGTCAAATTAATTGTGAACTAATGATAATTTAAACATTCCACTTATGTGTCCCATGCACAACTTAATCTGAGTGACCACTATTTCTGTTAAATAAACTCATGCAAAAGACACAACTACTATCAAATTTGCAATGAGTGTTTTTAAAGTAATGTATTTGTAACAAATATTCATGCTGATTTAAGGATGTTTCATATATAGATTGGATAAAATTATGGAAAATTGGCAGTGTTAGTAACAATATTACAAGTAGATCGATTCAATGAATACAAATTTAAAAAAAATAGTTTATAAGATTACCATGCCTAAATAAAAATAATAGCATCAAAACATAGAGATATTCCCTTAGTTTCATAAAGTTGGCCAGTAATTAGTATGTTCCATGATATAAAAAATTTGAGCTCTAGATGAAATTTGTGATATATTTACATATTTATTATAACAGGTTCTGTGTGATGATACTATTTCATATATATATACATACATCTCTCTCTCTCTTTCTCTCTCTGTGTGCGTGTGTGTATGTATGCATATAACACTTAAGGAAAATGTGACAAGGTCAAATTAAAAAATATTTATATAGGAAAGAGAGACAGTGTAGTCGACTCATCTGAAAGCAATAGTTGGTCCAGTTGGGCTGAGGAGAGAGGGAATTACAAATTTTCAAGCGTCTGAGCTTCCTTTGTCAGCAGGAAGATCTGAACTGTGTACCAGCCAGGCATGAATTTGTGACAAATAGTCATAATGACTAATGCACGCTGTTCAGACTTTTTCTCCTGACAAAGGGGGCTCAGGCCCTCAAGAATTTGTAACACCCTCTCTCCTCAGCCTGATTGGACCAACTATTTCCATTCCATACTTATATATATATATTCAAACTTGGATAGTGAGGAAGGATAGAAATAAATAGGAGAAATAGGAGGATTGCGTTTTGTGTGAATTCATATGCTCGGGCGAAGAATTACGCACTTAGAAAAGCATATGTTCAAAGCAGAGAGAAGGATGGAAGAAGAAGGAAAGACTGAAAATATTTGACCCAGGCGGGACTTGAACCTACGTATTCTGCTTAGTACACAGACGCCTTAACCATCTCGGCCACCAGGTCAAGTTCCTGACCAGGCAAATATAGACAGTCTTATTGAGGACAATTAATAGTTTTTAGTGGAGGAATGGATAGAGTAGAGGGAATGAAGTAACAGACAGTGTTGAATTCAAACACTTGTGCACCATCCACTAGAACTCCAACAATTGGCATCCAACATAGCCAACAAACTCTCTCCCTTGGTGAAAGGTCACAACAATGGGAAAATAACAGAATAATACATACAAAGAAAAACATGCATATTACATATACAATACACACACACACAAACTGGGGGTGGAAGGTAAAAAGTAAAGTAAATGAGTTAGATTGGGATAAGACAGTATTTAGAGGATGCTGAGTCAAGGATTTTTCTGGGACTTTAGGATATGCTGGACAGAGAGTTCGCAAGGATAGAATTCAGCATTCATTAATTGAGGGGTAAGACATTAAGGAGGATCACCGTAAAGCATTGGTCAAAATTTTTGCACTTGTGGATTTGGGCATGCGAAGCTATTGGGAATTGGGTTTTAGACAGTTTTACAGTGCTATACAGCAGTTAACAATGCAATCACGAAGATATTGTTTTGTTAGAGCCTTATAGAAAGATTTTACAATTAATCTGATAAATGATGTGGGAGGAGGGGTAGGTAATGTTTTCTTTGATTTTGTTGATGGCTATTTGTGGATGATTTTTGATGTTTAAAGTAGCCTTAAGGATATGGCAGACATGTCACCTGCTACTGCCACAAGGTGGGAAACCTGGCTTAAGTGAGGTTGGGGCCCACAAAAGTGGATTAGGATTGTGCGGAGTTTGGGAGGCTGCTTTGGCACTTTATGACACATTGTGGGAAGGATTTTTTTTATATCTGGGTTGGATTGCAATCCTGTGTAGAGTTAAGTTTTTGTAGTTCAGGAAGGTAGGTTGTGGTTGAGGGTGGACCACATTTTTTATATTGGCCAAGGGTGGGTTTTGGTAGTTGGACACTTTCATAGGGATATTTATTTCTGGAGGAGGTCCCTAGCATATTTTCTATTTACGAAAGCATTGAGTATCCGCTGGGTGTAGGTGGAGCGTTCGGTATGTTCCTGATGACAACTAATGAAGTGAAGGTATTGTAAGATATTGGTGTGTTTTATTGACTGATGAGGTGATTAGGGCCAGAAATGAGGTGTATATCAAAATCAAGGAAGGTAATAATGGTAGGGAGTAGTTGCAAGTGAACTTATTCAGGAATTTGGTGTTATGATTTTGTAGAAAATCATAAAGAGCATCGGGTTTGTGAGTCCATAATATGAAGATGCCATCTATGAACCAGAATAAGCTTAAGGGTTTCAGTGGAAGGAATTTAGGTTTGCTGTTGCAATTGTCCCATCATCAGGTTGGCACAGGGTTATTTGGGAAGGGAGTTAAGAAAGTACATAGAAGTTACATGGGAGACAAGAATGCTGGTGAAGTAGGTGGTAAGGTGAGACTTTTGGAGGTGATAGTTCGAAAGGTTCTTTATATTTAGAAAGACAAGAAGCTGTGGTGTTAAATTGTTCTGGGCTAATTCAGGGGTTCATAGTAAAATGTAGCTTTTACAGAATTTCTAGGGGTTGAGAGTAAGTCTAATAGGGTCTAGTGTGGGAGAGTGCAGGAGAAAGGAAATATCATAATAAGATTTGGATGAAATACTTACAATTTTATTGACAGGACATTTGGGAGTCTGTCTAAGTATGGTTTAGTGGGAGTTGGTTGAAGACATTGGTCAGGCAAGTTTGGCACAAGATGGCAGGATGGGGAGGTGTTTGAGGAAACCAGATTTGGGTTGAGATTTGCACACCAACCCTAACAGCATGACTAACTAGATTGCAGAATTTTCACAGGTGGCCTTGTGCAGAAATGTGTTGATTTTATCAAAAGTGGGGAAGTAGAACAGAATTACTTTGTGAAATTGAATTTTTTTTGAGTTAGTGTGTTCTAAAAGTGTGTATTCATCATGTATAAATTTAGTGAGTCAGAGGAATAAGTGTGTTTGTAGCTTAGCTGGATTATGAGTATAAAGAAAATTTAACATTTAACCCATTTGAAGGAAGGCCAACCTGCAAGCAGCAGTTGAGGAACTCAACATGTGATTGAAATTTGGCAAGCCAATGGCATTGCAATCTAAGAATTTAAAGAGTTTAAAAGCAGAGGAATAGTTTATATTTGGGAGGCTGAACAGGAAGCAGGTGGGAAAGAAGTGGGAGATGTATACATATATTAAAGCTAGAGAGAAGCACAAGAAATTGTGTTTCTAATAGAATATTGTGTGACTTACATAGTGAGAGAGAGAGGGGGGGGGGAGAAATTGGGAGTTCTTATGCAGTAGGTGTAAATGGTTAAATTGAAAGGTCAATGGAGAAGGGTAGGTAGTATTTATTTTAAAAAGTGGGTTTGAAGAATCAGGAGCATCGTATAAGGTTAATGAAGCATGAAAGGATAATGTTACATTGTCATCTTAATGAACTCATTCATACTGGAAAGAGGTACAAAGGGCAGCTGACTTACCTAAAATTGACATTGACATAGCTAATCTAGGAAGAAATATATCATACTTTTGAGGCCTGATCTCCCTTCTTCAGGACAGTATATCTGAATGTCGTGCCAATAGATAAAAGGTTACAATAATGGAAAAATAATGAAATAATACATACATATACATTTATACAAACTAAGATGGAGTTCTATGATAGATGAGTCAGGGCCTGAGTGGACAACTAACATGAAATTCAGACCTAGTTTTCTGAATAAGGGCTCAGGGCCTAGAAAGTTTTACATATAATTTATTCCCAGCCTTGCTACATCAACTGTCAATTTAAGGTAGGTCAACTTTTGCCTGTCCCTCTTTCCTACCCAAATGAGTTATATATATATATATATATATATATTTGTGGGGGTGTGTGTATAATTGTTACAGTAAGGAAAGAGAGAAAGGAATTAGGTAACTTACCTGAATTTTAGGTATGGCTTTGTCATGCAGGACAGAAGGAATTTCTTCAAATTTTCTGCTTCCATAGCAGAGTTATCCAATGTACTTGCAGTCCAAGTGGCAATGCTGAACCTCAATTTCAGGTAAGTTACCACTTTCTTTCTCTTTTCACTTTCCATACCAATTATTAAAATATATATATATATATATATATATATATATATATATATATATATACATATTATATATGAGAGCTGTTTTTAAGTAAGTACCGTTTTAATATATTGTCGTTCCAGAGCTGCTGTTGCGGTTTTGAGCATGAGTGATTACATCGTTTATTAATTAGGAAACCAGATGCAGCTGTGAAGCATTGTCACTTTGTGTTTTTCTTTTATTAGAGCATTTAAAAACAATTGAACTACCCACCGACTGTGAAGTCAGATCACTGATTCATTTCTTGAATGCAAGGAATGCTATGTCTGAAAACATTCATTGGTAATTGTGTGAGATGCATGCATAAGCAATGAGTGATGTAATGGTGAGGAAGTGATTTAATATAATGAAGGTCATAAAAATGAGCACAATGAGCAGCGGTGCAGCCGACCGTCTATGATCACAGATCATTTGCTGCAAGTTGTGGGAGAAAACATTCACCTGGACAGATGATTCTCCATATTGTTTCTGTCTGTGTATTTCCCAAAAATTTCAAGCAGTCCTCTACAACATTGTATCGCAACACTTAGGATGTCAAAAATTGTGCTCAAGATGGACGTCCAAATTCTTACTGATGAATGAACAATTTGACTCCCTACAGTCCAGATTTGGTGTCAAGAGATTTTCATCTGTTTCGTGATATGAAGAATTTCATTGGTGGGAAACATTTCAATGATGATGATTATGTGAAACACAAAGTAGAGAGTTGGCTTTAATCACAGGCATCATCTTTCTTTGATGAAAGCATACAAAAACTGGTTTCCCATCATGAAAAGTGCCTTAATAAAAGCAGTGACTATGTGGACAGGAAGTATGAGATGTAAGTTAATGATTAATAATAAAATATCTGGAAATTAATTTTCTGTTATTTTTTAAATAAATATCAGTTATCACTTTAAAAACTGCCCTCATATATGTATATACTGGAACTGTTTCAAATAATACTATTTTGATAAATACTTTTTTTTTACTGGTTTTGTTTATATTACAAGTTATAAAAGTTATAATAGTTGTTTTATTGAAAACAATTATTTGTAGTAGATTTTATAAACACATAATTCTTACAATCGATTTGATTATATTAAAATATGTTGTGTTTGACTGGTACAAACAGTTTTAACCCAAATACATGAAAAAGAATAAATAGACTATCAAGTGAATTCTTGTGATAAGTATTAGTAAATAATAGAAATTTATGCAAAGATATGTAAACTTATACGTGAATAACTAGCAAACTATAAACAAGTGCTGCCCAACCATTTGAGTGAGGAACTTGCCTGACCTGATTTACCTTGTCCGTATCAAGCCCTTTTGTCATTGCCCATGTTGATACAACATAATCCATAACTCGCTCACTTAGGGCTTTTGGAACTTCATGGAGTTTCATAAATTCCCGAACATTGTTTAGCATGTCATGATACTTCGCTGTAGCAGATGTCATTTGTTGGATAATGGTTGTCACATGTCCAAATATTGTAGCATACAATAAAGCTGTAAAAATAAAAATGAACTTGAAGTAGTAGTAGTAAATATCTGTTTAAGAAATTATTATTTAAGACTTACTGACTATAGTCTATAATGTTTTCTGTTTAGGGAACAGAATTTAAAGCTAAGATATAAATAATAGACAAATACAAAAATATAATTATAAAAAAATAGACAAAATGCCAGTTCAATATAATAATTCATCAATTATCTAAACCCCAAATATTCAATTAACTTAACATGAAATCAACAATAACATATTTTATGTCACATAATAAACCTTACTTCTTGTCTAATTAGCACAGCACTCCACATAAAACCTATAACCACTTACAATACCTATACTTCATCTGTTGTCAGCCTGATTGCACCAAAATCTCTATCCCATCTGGGATACTCAATTCCATCATAAATAGAAAATGCCATCCAAAAACAGATAACAACTGTTCAGCTTTACACACTTTTCACCAAAATAAAAAAGTAGACCACGCTTTACAAACACCTATTTTCCTCGACTACAAAAAGTCATATTCATTCTCTCTCTGCCTTGCCTACACTGGACTGCAATCCATTCCTGACATAAACATATACATGTTCAGACCCCCTCCCAACCTCTGTAAGTTAGTGTCCACCTTGTAGATCCCACCCTCATATGTGGTGTTCCCCAACTTGGAGTGTAATGTTTCCCTCAATGTACTGCAATTCTCCAGAAGCCAGCTGGCAATATTGAATTCATGCCCATCTGGCATGTAGTTCATATCTTCCTTCCTGACAAGGGGGCTCAGGCTCTTGAAAAATTGAAATTCCGCCTGTGCCAGACTGGATCTACTACTGATTTCAGGTAAATCAGCATTACTGTCTCCCTTTCCTATTCAAATGTGTTATTTAATTTGACATTGTCACATTTTCCTTATCTGATATATATATATATATATATATATATATATATATATATATATATATAAATAAAACATAAATCAAATACGGAAATATGACAAGGTCAAATCTATTAACTCATTTGGGTAGGAAAGAGAGACAGAGGGCAGTCAACTTACCTTTAATTGACAGGAGGTGTAGTCAGCAAGGATGAAAAAAATATTCAAATTTTTGATGGCCTGTCCTCTTTTTCAGGATATTAAGTCTGAACTGCATGCCAGCACACCTGCTATTTACATCATACCTTTTTCTTGTTCTCACTCTCTCTGTATGTCTCACTATTCATTTAACACACTTTCTATCACTTCTCTCTCTGCTCTGCTTCCCAATAACAATAAAAAAGGTAAGAAATATTATCACTCCTTGTGTAAAGGAAAAGAGGTTACTCTAAAATACATATTTACTTATTTGTTCATGAATAATGCCAAAATTTCTTTTTGACATATTGAGAAACAAATAAATGTATTTTTTGGTTTCTTTTTGTTGCTGCCTCACCTGTGAAAGAAATTACATTAATAATAGGGTAAAATAATGTTATTACCTGAATAATTAAAATATGCATTAAAATGATTATTAAGTATTTCATTTCCCCTCAACACCCCCTAGGATATGATGTGTACTTATCAAACTGCAGCTTATGCTGGCCTACTGCACTGATTGTCTCTTGCCTTTTCATACTAATTACTTTATTTATTTTGACAATGCAAGTTATATATAAAGTGAGTAGGAAAAAGTGACAAGTTCAGAATAATTAACTCATTTGGATACGAAAAATTGACAGGGTAGCTGACTTTCCTTAAATCAACAGTTGTGGAATCAGGTTGGACAGAAATAAGAAAACAAATTTTTGAGAATCTGAGCCCCCTCCATCAGGATAGTAGTTCTGAACTAGAGATGGGCAAAACCATTCCTTTTGGAGATTAGATTGGAACTTCTTTCTCAGTTGAAAGAGCTCTTTCATGATGCACCACTCCTTCGATATATACTTCAGGGCAGCCAAAAATACCAAACTAGACTCCATGTGGAGATGAGGGAGGTGATATATATATATATATATATATATATATATATATATATATATATATATATATGGCATAGGAGCTTCCTACAATAGCAGATTGTAGCTTCTACACAAATATGCCTCCAATAAATATTTATCTGGGTTGACGATAGTTGCAGATCCTGTGCCTTCCTTGCAGCCAATTTATTTATTTTCAAGTTTCTATTACATGATTATTGAACATATTGATATTTAAATGGTGGCTGTATCTCAGAATAGGAAAGATTTGTATGGCATTTAATTAGTTATATATCATTGTCCAGTCATCGGAAGGACTTGGGACATGTACCAAGTGCCCAACCACCCTGATGCAGGTTTTCTAGGGTTTTCGCTGCATCACTTTCAGGTAAATGCCAAATAGTATCCTTAAAATACACCCTGAGTGCACTACTTAACCCTGTCATGTCTTTTGCTTCATTCTGCATTAACCATAAAATCCCTTCCTATGCAATTAAAGGAGAGTTGCAAGGACTACCTCAAAAACCTTTTGTAATGTGGCAATGTTTAAAAAGGTACATGCTGCATTGTGGTGAACTTCTGCCTCACCCTTAAAGCTTGGTAATTTCAAAATTGGCTGCATATCACTGAATGTTTATCTGTTCTCAATATTTTTTTGTACTGATCTTCTAAATGTGTCTTTTGCTTGCATTAATAATATGATGAATTTTAGTAATTAAGGGTGTGATCCAAATTCTACATCGAGATTTTAAGAAATTAAAGTGCTTTATTAATAAAAACAGAGTGAAGTGACCTTGAGAGAATAAAGTGGAAAGTATAGGATAACTTCTAGCAAGTAGACATGGATAACATTTATGACCAATGGAGGATTACAGGAAGAATTTCAACAACAATCAATTAAGACAAAATTATATTAACTTTATGTTAATCGATTTTGTTCATATGTCAAATTTTATTTTGGTCAAAATAAACTCTACACAATAATTTCTTCATAAAGAAACAGTCAATATTTTTAAAATTGTTTAAGGGCAAAATTTGCATTTTTTGCACTTAGAAATTTTAGCTATTTACAATTAAATATTTGATAAATAACTTAATGATAAAGACTTTTTGACTCAATCAATTGATTCACTTTGAGAGTGCTTGATCTATTCTGACTCTCATGAACTTTAACTGAGTGTTTCACTTGGGATCATCTCTTTTGGGGTGCTTGGAGAGTTGTACCTCTCACTCAGTGAGGTAGTTCTTTTGGGGTAAATAGACACAAGTGGTTGTACTGCTCTAAGAGCCATCTCTTTTGGGGAGGGTGGATGTGAATGGTTGGTCCACTCTTTAACTGAGTGTTTCAGTTGGTATCAGAAGAGCGCAAATGGTTGCAATGCTCTTTAGCTCAGTGATTCAGTTGGGATCAGAAGAGCTACCATTCTTTTCTGCCAAGTCACAGTTCACTTACTCCATGTAGGGAACAAGCTCTTGGTATCAGTTCTTGATTAGATTGCTCACCTCTAGTCTAAACTGCATGCCAGCCAGCAAGTCCTCGAAATTTTGGGATTTTTATTTCTGCCCAGTCTGACTGGACCAACTGCTGATTTAAGGTGTCAGCTACCCTGTCTTACTTTACTATCCAAATGAGTTCATTATATATATATATATATATATATATATATATATATATATATATATATATATATATTGATATATTTTTGGACTCAGTCTCAGACTGGAGCTCAGGGAGAAAGGACCAATTACAAACGTTATAATTTCAGGCCATGCACTGAGTATATGTTAATGTATTGTATGTCGAAGAATGAAGTTGTTAGAAAAATATTAAATTTTGATAATTTCTTTATGGAAAAAATTATCTGGCACCCTAATAATAATTGAACTTTGACAGGACTTGATGTAAGCTTAATTGTTTTTGTTACATTTTGTTGCCACACTGTGGGATGAGAATGTCCACTTTTTGTAACAATATATATATATATATATATATATATATATATATATATATATATATATATATTAGACTGAATAATTTCTACAACTATTAATAGTAATAGTGACATCCATAATAATAATAATAATAATGAATACTCTGTGACAGATTAGTTATCAATACTATAATTTGCCATTACAACTTAGTTAGGAGGAATGAATACAAGTTTGATTGAGGTATAAACTATTCATAACTTTCTATGAGTGGATCTTTTGTCAGGAAAATATTAGCTTTAAATGGATTAGAAAATATTTAAATAATTATTTTTGATATTTTAGAGCACTTGCATATATTTGATATCAGGTAAGTAGACTGAATATTTATATTTACTCTACCTTTGATAAACAATAGTACTAAAAAAATTTTTACAGCTACTTTTGACTGATAATTTAGAACCAGATGAAATTGTTCTACAGTGGATGTAATTTGTTATTTAGTAATTATTGTGTGTTATATTGTTTGAAATTTAAAAACATTTTGATTCATTCCTATGCCAGAAGATTAGCAGATTATTTGGTTAGCTAAGGAAATTCTATATGGATACCATTGGTATACAAAAATTATTTTCAAACTGCAGTTATGTTGATGTTCACACAATTATATTTATTAAAACTTGAACTATGAATATTATATTTATCTTATTTATTTCCAATTTATTTTTCAAATGTAGCAATTAAAACATAAAGTGTGTGTATTAAACTCTTATTATATTTTTTATAATTATTAACTGTATGTATATGTGCATATTTTCTATTCAAACCTGCTATAATCATCATGCAGATGGTGAAAATCTTCTCATTGTCAGTTTCAGCAGCAACATTCCCAAACCCAACACTTGTCATGCAGGTCATAGTGAAATACAGGGCTGTCACATACATAGTCTTCCGGGAAGGTCCATTCACCAGCTCAGCAGCACCAGTATCATTTGTCCACACATAGGAATATGGAGCCTGTGTGACATTTGCCAATTTCCACAGCCATGAATACTGTACTCCATTGTCAGCATCAGAGCGTCCAATGGAATACCAAATGCAGGCTAACCAGTGAGCAACCAGCATATAGAAGCACAGCAGCAATATCAACATGGCCGCACCGTACTCCAGGTACCGGTCAAGCTTGCGAACCACTCGGCCAAGCCGCAACAGACGGACCACCTTGAGTGCACTGAACAGGCTGCCAATGCCCTGTAACCCACCACTTTGGGGTTGTGTATAGCCCGTTTGGGCAGGATTTTATTTTATATTTACAACTATACTGATATATTTTAGAAGGTGTGTGAATTAAGGATTTGATTAAGAATATTATAGTGTTGTAACTGACTCCTCCATTTCACCTCATGAAAAGATTTTGACATATATTAATTTAGAAATTATTTGATTATAAATATGCCATTTTTTATCATGAGATTAAGCACTGCATATATAAAGGTTTCTTGACAATGGGCATTGAAAACAAATGAGGAAGATAAGTGTGTGTGTGTGTGTGTGTGCGTGCAGAATGAATCAAAATTATTGAAAGCTTGTATTAAACTGAGTGATCAGTAACTTTATGCAGTTAATGTTCCTACATCTTAAACTAATTCTTTTTGTTTTTATGGAGTACCTTAAAAATAAATAATTGGTATTGCTTTTGATAATAGATACTATTGAAAACAATAGCACTTATTAAACCATGAGCTATAATGCATTATAAATATTAAATGTTCTGCAATTGATGAAGAGTAATAAACAGATAATGAAGTAGCTAATAAACAGACAAAATTAGGTGTTAAAATAAATACCACCCAATGCTCATGCAGTCCTTGTTGCTTTTGTCATGGGATAAAAATTTGTACATTTCAAGGATGACTGACTCACCACAGAAAAAGGTGGCCAAATCAAAAGACAAGAAATTTTATTTGTTCAGCTTTTTTGAGTTTTCATCACCTGATGAATGTGACATGGATTCCAGAAATTTTGTGTAGCATTTATTTTAATGCCTAATTTTGTAAGTTTATAGGACACTTAATTATTTATTTAAAATGTAAAATGTAGTTTTCCAATATATGTATATAAAAATCTTCATGCCCTTTAGTTGTTCAGCTGGTATGTTATTCAAATAATATTATATTTACTATTCAATATAATGTCTTATTGAAATATCAAATATATATTTTATCTAAAAAAATTATTATTAAAATCCTATTAAAGGAATGATATAAACTCCATTTATAGTCTATGTAGAATAAGAACACAATAGGATAATTGTAGTGAGGAATATCTCCAAGATTCACTAATACATATTGGTTTTAAATAAAATTGATATGTGTTTCCTATCCTTACATTAATTACTAATGAACAAATAATTGTTATAATGTTTTTTTTTTTAAATTTAGAATAAATTTTTTGAAGAATTATTATATCTAACTGGCCACCCATTTGGATAATTAGCTAAATACAGAATCAATTTTATGAATAAAAAATGAATATAATAACCAGTAAGTCAAATTATAATTCATTCTCAAGTTCAAAAATTACATTTAAATTAGAAGGAAGGAATACTATAAGTTGGTTAGAGGTATAAAATGTAATCATTGAGCTTAACAATTACTTAAATAAATTTACATGTTATCACTTGCTGACTAATATATTCAATGTTATTATTAAATGTCAGATAAAATAGAACTCTTATATATATAATTATTACTACTAAGGGTTATGTGACACTGTCTAATTAATTAACATGGACACGAAAGTGAGTGGCTTACCTTGAAGCAAAAGTTTGTTTCTCCATTCTGCATTGTAAGGAGTACTTCAAATGATCAAAATTCTAAGTTCCTTTCATCTGGATAGAAGGGAACAGCATTTCGTGTGTTTAGCTGTTACCTCCATATGTGAACATGTTATGTTTTATTTGTGACCTTGTATCTTATTTAAGATAAGTTATTAGTAATTACTGATCAGAAGAAAAACTGTGAAACATTTTACCATGAAAGATTTATAGAAAAATATTGAATCTACATTTTGAAAGTAAAATTGAAATTGTTATCATAAGGAGATATTATTCAAAGATATCCAGGATGAACAAAATGTTCAAATTAGAATGGAAAATTAACACTCTAAACTTAGACCTTTAATGGCACAATTGTACAAAAATATATTTTAAACAGTTAAGATGTTAGGTGAAATTAATTTCTTAAATTAAAAGGACATAGAGACATGAAAAAGTAGTATGAGGTGACAAAATTGTTCTATTTGTAGATGTAAAAAGGAAATGCTTTCATTTTATTATGAACCTTGAATCAATAAATAATTTGTTTTTAGAAGAATGACCAGTAGAGTGACTAAAGAAAATGTAAAATTATTTAAATAATGGTCTTGATCTGTGTTTATGATTATGAACTTCCATACTGAAATTATATTATCTGCCTATTCAATTTGAATGTTATTCTATATTTAAATAAAAATATGCTTACATCACATGTATACTTGTTCTGTTTCTTACTTAATTAGACAAATATTCTAATGTAAGACTTCACATATTTGATTAAAGATGGGATTTAAATGCAATTCATGTATCATTTATTGATAAATATTTTCAGATGTGTAGGTAATCATTTAATAAATTATGTCTTAAAATTCTATCTCTGATTAATATACTTTTTTTAAATAATCATTTCATATTAATAAATAGGAAACTTACTCATTGAAATAATTAAAATTTATGAAGTTAAACAGATAATTCAATGGAAAAATTACTCTATTCCATTCAAATTGGAATAGCTGCTTCAGGTATCAGCAGAAATTAAAAACAGTCGCTTTTTTGAGGGAAAGTAGATATTAAAAATTAGTATGGGTATGGCAACACACAAAAGTCAAAATACTATTGTAAATAATTCCAATTGCTACTAAGGTACACAAAAGAGAAATAGAGAGTTTAACGGTGTATACCACATCTATAAGCTAAAATCCACTTTTTTTTTGTCAAAAAACAAGTTTTTGTCATAGAAAATAAACAAAAAATTATTGAAAGTACTGGCCCTCACCAGCTACACATTTTCCCCACCTTTCGGGAAATTCGTGGATACCAAGCCAAAAAATATCCTTCTATTTCGAGTCAAACCACTTATCAAGCCATTTTCAGACGTTTTTGTAAGAATCGAAGAGTTGCTCAATAAGCGCGTGGCGCATTGACTAAAACATATGGTAGTCGGAAGGGGTCAGGTCTGGTAAACAAGCGGCATAGGGTAGCGCCTTCCAGTTGCCTGCATCCAAGTAATTTCAGACCATTGTAGATGTGTGCGATAGTGCGTAGTTGTGGGGGAAAATCAGCTTGTCATATCTTTCCTAATAATCCGGCCTTTTGACACGCAGAGCACGGTGCAACTTGGTCAGTTGTTGGTGGTATCGGTGGGAATTGACAGTTTCATCAGGTTTCAATAGTTCATAATACAGGATACAATTCTGATCCCACCAAACGCACAGCATCGTCTTACGTTCGAAGCGATTTAGTCTTGTGGACGATGTTGATAGTTGGCTGTCACCATCCCATGATTTATTGCATTCAGGATTCTCAAAATATATCCACTATTCAACGCCAGTCACAATTCAAAGCAGGAATGATTTTTTTTTGTCTGGCGAGCAACATTTCACATGTGTTACGGCGTTGCTTTATCTGCCTATGGTTCAATTCATGCAGCACCCACTTTTCGATTCTTTGAACCTTTCCAATGGCACATGGAAATGCCTTGTTGAGTAACACCCAATTTCTCTGCAAACTTTTATTGCAATTGGGTATCGTCCTCGTCCAAAAGAACCTGCAAAATTAATGTTCCTCAATCTTCCTTGTCCGATATTCACGCTTCTTGTCGCTCAGGTCAAAATTGCCGTCTTTGAACCGTTGAAACCAATGTCTGTATGTTGTTTCCAATAAAGCACTTTCCACAAGCATTTGATGTGATTCGGCAGTCGATTTATTCAAATTTAAGCAAAAAAGCAGAGGTTACCACATATGTTCTTTTTTTTTTTTTTGCAAAAAACTATATAAAAGAAAAAAATGTGTGAAGTTGTATGAAATTTCTGATTATGTGGACTGAATATTGTTGACAGAAGACAAACTCATAGAAAAAAGAATGCCATGTCCATAGTAGCTTAATATGATCAGTAACACCATCTATGATCAAACAGACGATTTAAGTTTATAGACATGGTATATATATTGTAGCGTACAGCAATGTTGGTATTAATATAAAATTTAAAATTGTTCAATAATAAAGTTTGTGGTGTACCTTAATGGCCACCTATTTGAAATAAAATTTTAACAGTCACTATGTACCGAGAGAACGTTTTGTTGTGATTAAGTGTGTTTCAATTGTCAGTTTGAAACTGTCAAATGGATGTGTCTGTCTGGACTGTGAGAGACCAGACTATATTAATTTCTCACCACTAGATAGCATAATGTGAGAGGGAGAATTTGATGTAGTAAAAATTACCAGTGTTGAGGCCGTCGAATGAGAAAGTCACAATTGAGCAATGTAGGCCAAGTAGTATTGAAGTTTAAAATATTTGATAACTTTTACTTTTTTTAAAGTGTTGAACTGCTTTACTGGAATGTGGGAGAAATATAATTTGATGTAAGCTATCTTGAGATCAATAATAAGAAAGATAGCCAAATACAGACAAAAGATGTTTCTGGGATCCTTTTCTCTTTCTTCAGGTGCTAAGAAGAGCACAGGGTGACACAACTGCACTCGTCAGTTGACAAAACTCTAAAGCTTTTGAAAGGGACAAGGATCCCAGAAATGTTGTGTGGTATTTATATTATCACTTATTTTGTCTGTATTCGGCTATCTTTCTCTTTATTCATTTTCATTCATACATAATTTTTTTCACTTATATTGAGTTCACAGTTTATAATAGGAATCACAGTAAAACTGATCAGTTTCCATAGTAAAAACATCTTGAGTGTTGGTGATAATTATTGCAGATGTAATAGATATTTTGATAATCTATAAATATCTGAAAATAAATATTTATTTGCAACTTAATGGGAGTAATCATTTGCTTAGAAAAAGGTATATATAGAATAGTAGTTACAGTATATCCTCAATAATTAACTAAATTGTTCATCATAAGAAATGTATAAATATATAAAAAAATGGGTTCTGTAAGAAATGATGAAAAAATATCGGGGACATGAACAAATGTTGGAGTATGTGAGATTAGAGAATCCTTATAATACATTTTTGCATCAAGATATCTTTTCAAATGTGTACTCATAAACAGCATACATAAACAAAATACAAGTACCAGTAAAAGCATTTAAAGGGAACTGTTTTAGAATATGTAAATTACATTTTTTAACAATTTTTTGGAAATAAGGACAGATATATTCAATGAATTTGAAGTAATTATTTTGTGTTAAATACAACTGATTTATACATAATGTGTTGAAATGCAGGAGTACACAAATGATGTCAACATTTCATTTTTATAACCATGTGGCTGTTAACCAAAATATGTTCTATGTTATTACAAAAATGAAGTAATCAATACAGTTAAATGTGAAAGAAGTGTCCATTTTAATAGAACACATGTTCTATTGTTCTCAAAAATTGTTATCCTCCCATGAGAAATAAAAAATACTGTAATTATAAATCAAGTGTTTATTTTAAAGTTACTTCAAGTAGAACCAATATAGCTTTTAACTTATTTTGTAATAGTAGCCATCTTGAATTAGTTGTATTGTATACTAATCATTATTGCAATACCAAATGAATGACTTTAGGCATATATGAGCTAAATTATTGAATATAATATGTATCAATTAACAAACAACACAACCTAGTATTAATACACTTCCTGCTTTCAACATCTTATGATGATAAAAATATTCAAAAGTAGTTTATTTGAATTTCAAATAAATATTATTGGTATATTATTGTACAAGCAATTTAAATTTTCTTCTTTGACAGAATTTTAAAAAAATGTAGCTTTATTTCTTACTGATGTGTATATAAAGAAAGTGTTTCCCGTAGTTCAAGACAATATGTAATCCATAACATTTCACATTTAAATGAAATGGGGAAAGAAAATTCTTAAATTGTACCTAGTATTTCATTATTCTTTAACACATTAGGTTAATCTGACCATTTTATGTTGGATTCTGAAGTAAGATAACCTTTGGACGGTCACTAGTATAAATAATTTTATTAATTGTTTACTAAATTATGCTGGAAATATGTTTTAAAACTCATTTGAAGTCAATATTCAGTGTTGATTTGCAGTATTATAATATAATTCTTACATAGTAATATAGAAATATAGTATGAATAAGTTGAAAACTATGTCAGTATTGTTTAATGGATGGCCAGTATAGATTGTTCATTTAAAAAACTATATAAAATTATATCGTACACATTCTAATAACTAGTTTTAGTTGATTATGTATTCATCTTGCTTTAAAAATAAGAGCTGATACAAAAAATTATAAGAACCCCTTATTTAACTTCATATTTGGTAACATGAAGTGATATGCAAATCTTGAAGAATTTTCTTTAACTAAAATAAACAATTATTATTATTGAATTAGAAAGGGTAAGGAACCAGGGTATAAATGTTAGAGAGGAATTGGAACGATAGTATTAGACACATTATAAAAATTGAAATATTCATCATACACAGAATTAATAGATGAATTCTTTAGTGGTATGGTAATGTCAGATGAATGGGGAATAGAGAATGATTGACATAATTTTTGGAAACTTGAACAATTAAGAAAGACATGGAAAGATGAAATAAATGTAATGATGCAGACTTAATGCTTTAATAATATCATAAAGGATGGAAAATAGGATAAAGGGTAACTGCTGAAAAGCCCTTAAAAGTAAGCATGACATGTAAAAGCAAGGGAGAGTATTTTTATTTGTATCATAAGCTTATTTAAACATAAAAAATGCAGAGGATATTAAAATATATGTAATTTCATATTCATTTTTATTATTATAGACCCTTGATGCAGCATCCACAAATAGATTACAATCTAAGCCCTGATGTTTATCATCTATACCTTCCACTGGATGTATGTGTACTGGTAAGTACACATGATCATAATAATCTTAAAAAATTGAGCACATTATGTATTACCTATTAAAAAAAACTCCTGTCCACCAAGTAAATAGTTAAGTAAATTCAAAGAATTGAAAATTAAATTAAATATACATTACAAAAGAAATAATTCAACAAATAAAACAAACTATCTTATATCCTGCAGGCTGATGCACACAACATTAATATTTACATACACCACATACAAAACAGAGATTTTAGGCCTTCTTTAAATTTATGTTATAAATTACACTCTTATAATATAGAAGGGAATATTAGAGAATTTTCAAAAAGCCAAAACCAGAGATTACAGGGTACTTAGTGAGTAGCTTGCAAACCTTGTCATTTAATCATTTTTAACATTTCACTATATAAAATTGCTTTGGACAGAATTAAGGACAATATAATGTTTCCCACCTTGCTTACTAATAAAATATAGGCAGTGTAACATGTTTGTAATTGGTTAGTCTGAAATTAAAATATTTGTGATTATAGGTCTAATTTTCCACAATTTCTTTAAATTATTAGTGTGAGACTGAGTGAAGTTATTTACTTGTTTAAGTATTGTAGTTTTTTAGACTTCCTTTTTGTAATTAAATTTTGAAAACAACTTGTTAAATTAAACCAGGGTCATTAATATATATATTATATGATTTAAAATGAAAAAAATTATGTCTGATTGAAAATAATGAATAAGAAAGATAGCCTGAATTGGCTATCTTTCTTAATAATGTATTATATGAATTGCATGTATGAAATATGAAGAAAATATGACTATGTGTTCAATAAATTTAAGGAAAGCCTTTAACCTTTGTTTAATTTGTATGTCATACTTCATCACTGTGCATTTTATACTCCAACAAATTTATGCAATCACAAACATATACAACAGATAATGTTTTGTTTTTTTGGATTTCTGTGCTCTATCTTCTGTTAAAGCTCTAGGAAAACACCGATGCAATACACTAAACACTTATTTTACTTATTTTCTGATCTATTTGAAATCTACAAATAACACACATAACACATAGCAACACAAACAAAAAGGGTTCAAGGCCACAACACAGAAAATGACACATATTAACATAGAGATAAACAATCGTATGTGTAGGTAAAGCTTCAGGCTTTGTTGCTACCTGTTTTAGTACTGTGTGTTTTAAAGTGTTCAATCATCAGGTAATTTGCAACTACAGGGGTTTTCCTTGTAGGGAAATGACTGTGTAATGTATAACTGTAATTGTTGATAGTATTTATACGAAGAATTTTCCTGGGTGTGAACTTAAAATTATGATTATTGTAAATTGAAACAATTAAAATTCATATAGTTTTAAGTTTTTACACTTTTAGATGTGTGCAATTTGAAAACTTTTCTGAGTAAACATTTAAAATTGTCCTAAATTATTTGCTGCTGTTTAATATTTAATAATGTATTTAGGTTCATTAAGTTAAAATAAATGAAGAAGAAATATTTTCTGTTGTTTTGAAATGTGTTAATTCATTTTATATATAATAAATTATGCAATGTCTTTATGGTATTCAGGAATAGCCAGTAACTTTTTGTATTACTTGGATTGCTTTATGAACAATATACTAATCGTGCTTTTGATTTTTTTGGTGGTGGTTCTCCTGTTTGAGTAAAGAAGAAAGATTCTTGCCTTTATGCATTCACAATGTTTTAAAATCAAGAATTACCAAAAATTTGCAAGCACAAGATTCAGTGAATTCATAAATTTAAGTTGTGTTCACTAAACTTGATAAAAAATACGCAAGAATTTATATTTATATATTACACACATTTAATAACTTTTCATATTTGAATTAGACATTTAAGGTTGATATAGAAAATAATATATACAATCTGCACAGTAATAATATTTTGCAAAACAAAACAAAAATACATAATAAACAATGGAAAAAGAAAAAAGGGGGGATACGTTTCTGTTAATTTCTGAAGTTAAATGCAATTTACTTTAATAAATTAATCAGAATTTAATTTTACAATTGCACATTTTAAAACAGTGTGCTGATATGCTTAGTTGACATTTTAATGTGAATGCATAATAATCCCAAGATTCATTCACCTTTATCACTTAATAGTTGGGACTAGCACACAGTCTTACAGTGCTGACCTTGTTGATATTACTAAAGTTAGATGTATATCGATGAGATGAAGCTGTAGAAGAGAAAAAGTATGGAGAGCCTAGTTTAATGAAATACAAACAGCATAAATATTAGAATTATTTAATTAAATGACTCATGCCCACATGAAGTTATTAATCTCAAAAGAAGTTTTAAAATCTACTGCTATCAATGCTATGAAAAATTTATATCCATCATCAGATATAGGATATTTTTCTTAAGCATAAAACCATTAATGCAGGTAATTTATTCAACTCTTTCCTCTATCACACTCAACAATTAATTTTTTCCTTTACAGGAAGCACATATTTTGAATAAATTAAAAGTGTGAAGTTGGAATTAAATTCATTTTTGAATCATTACAGCTACATTAAACATGCAAAACATCTACTTCAAAAATTGAAAAAATAAGCTTAGAATGAAGTAGTAAAACCAAAGATAATCGTAAATGAAATGTAAGATTTTGCCAATTCTGTACAGTACTAGTTTTGTTATCATTTATAAAAAATGAAGATATTATAAAACTAATATATAAAATTATGACCACATACAGAAATTTGATAATAAATCATAGTTTATTTTTATATCAAAAATTTTATAAAAATAAATTATTTAGTAAAATAATTAATCACTGGTACGAGGTACTTGATGGAATTAATATTTTCTCAGTTTTATTAATTCTATGATTGGAAGTAAGAATTAATATTAAAATTAAATGCAATTAATTTGAATAATTATTTGCAATGATGGTTTATAAATATTAGCATTAGAATTAAGATTTTAATGACAAAATGAAATACTACATATTTCAATAATAATAAGTTTTCTTTTAAAAAATGTATATTCAACTACTGAAAGCATATGACAAAATGTACATTAAATGATGACTATATTCTACAATCCCTATTTAGTACACAAGCAACTAAATATTTTTATTATTAATCCATAGAGTTAAAATATCCCTACTCTTTTTTATAGTATTAAAATAATTTAAGTCAGTAATTATCTTCCATTTTAGGAATATATTAAGGCTGATCCATCCTCCAATTAAAAATAATATCTAAATATGTTTTGAGCCATACATTTCTATTTCTATTGTGAATACCTTGGAGTGAAGTTTTTTAAACAATAATAAATTTATTGTTTAATTATCATGTAGCACTAATAATTTGTTGTTTAATTTCAAAACATGTATCATGTTTGCTCATGCACATGTGAGGTATGAGTGTAATATTTCATACTGTGGAGATAATTTGTGTTTACTGTAATAAATGTGATCAGTTTGTTGGAATAAAGAAACAAACAAACATGCACGTTAACATAAACAATTGTAAACAAGCATTTGAGAAGTGCAAAAGGGAATCAAGAATTGGTAAATTATAAATACACAATAAATAATGCAACACAATGCTTACAATTAACAAATATTTTACTGGAGAAAAATGCACGAATGCAATGAATGCACACTTAATGATAAAATACCACAGGGGTGAATAAATATATGTGCTCAAGGTGTACTGTGACAAATGTGCTCTAAATTTTTCTAAGAAATGTAAATGCTGTTACTCACTATAAATTTATAAAGATTTTTTTGAATAGTGGCATTTTTCTATTCCTTATTACTACTACTAAATACTACTGTTTAACTATTAATAAGAACAGTGCTAAAACAAAAAAGTTTTATGAGTAATATATCAACTATAATAATAGAAGTACCATATATTAATAGTTCAAAAATAAAACTGATCAATGGTAGCAAATATAATTTGATAACCAAAAGTAGAGCTTTCATTTTAAAATGATTATTGACACTAACAGAGTAAGAAGAATTAATTTAATACATGAAAATAATTATTGCTAAAGCAATACCAATATACCATACTTTTTGTGTACGTAATAAAAATTTGGGGATTTAGCTCTACTTATTCAGCCAATTAATTTTTGGTATTTACTGATCAATCAGTTATCTATGAAAATCATAATCTAACCTGAAAAGTTTGGAGCAGAAAAGTAGAAGAATTATTATTATTGGCAACCATAGTTATATTAACAATAAAAATGAAGTATTTGGCAACAGTAGTGGGTGCAAGCATTGAGTTCAATAAATGTAATATGAGATATGTAACATTTAAGAGGAACCAAGAAGCATTAAAGGAGTTTGTCCAAATTAAATTCTATAACCTACATGGTTTTGTTAATAATTCATATAAAATTGGGCTTTTAAAACTAGAAATGAAATATTATTACAGCTCCTATGTGTATAATGCTTCTCTGAATATGAAAAATAATTTATTTTATTCTATATCATGTACATAATATTTTGTTAAATGTTTTATATTAAAATATTATGTAATTTTGAAATGAATCATTGGTTTATAAATAATAAATTGTGTTATTTAAATAATTTTGTGTAATTCCCAACCTTAGTTCAAACCAAATTAATTACATAGTTCAAACCAATTTAGAATTATTTTTCACATATTTAAAAAAAATATGTTTGCATGACCACTAATTAACTACTGCTGTAAAATAAAGTTTACAATTTGCATTTCTTAAAATTTTAATTGATATTATATTGCAAGGCAAATTATGTAGTGATTACTGTAGATTGTGTTCAAAAGACATATTCTACTTCATAATATTCAGCTGGTGTAATGGCTTTTAAATAGCATAGCAAGATGTGACAAATAAAATTTCTATACTACACTCATTTAGTCATAACATTAAATATTGCTGAAATATTGTCACAGCTCAATGTACAAGCATAAAGGCTTCATAAAATACTAGATCAATATTTAAATTACCTTATGTGCACAATGTACATCGTCATCCACACAACTGTATTCTATTCAAATTTTACATAGCAAAAAACAATATAATAAACATATCTACCTTTTCAAATATAGAAGATACTGCTGCCATCAATTTGCCCTTCATCTTGTTGAATGCTTTAAAATTATCTGCTCCAGTTAACTTGTGGCCTATCTCTTTAGATTAAACATAATTGTTTTGGGTTTCCTAAGTAATAAGTCCACCACACACATGCAAAAATCCATTTATTTTTCTCTAAAGCTCTTTTTATTATTTGTCAAAGAATATTTGAGTATTTTTTAAAAAAAGTAAATCAAAGCAGCTAGTGGCCTATAAATGTTTCAATTCAAATTAGAATTGTGGGCAAAATATTTATATTAAAGCATCATTTCAACAAATAATAAAGTAAATGTTGAGACTGAAAAATTATGATTGATATAGAAACTTTTAAAATCTGATTTGTAGTAAATTTACTATTTTCTTTAATAAATTTCAAAATACTTGAATCTCAAATAAAAGTTGAAAATATATTTTAAATGTTATCTTTTATAACAGGGCATCAAGTTTACTGGAAACAGTAAGAATTTCCTAAAAAAGTTTGAAAACAAACTAAAAAACTATGATGTCACTTAAAATATTTTAAATTTATATTTCATTAAAATTTTGGCTAAACGAATGAAAAATTCAGTAATATTAACACTCATTAAAATAATATTTTCATTGAAAACATTTTTAAAGAATCAAATAATTTATATTTGCTGTCCATATTAAAATAATAAAACAAACCATGAAACCATTTTAATACTATAATTTTCATTTCTTTATTAAAAACTTGCATGTCATATATGCCCCTGTTATTATTGTTATAAAACATGATATATAATAGTGAATTGAAATATTGTATTATTGTTAGAATTTTGTTATTAAAATTGAAATAATATTGCAACTTTTTTTTGCTACATTAAGAGTTGTGAACATAAAATTAGTCAAATCATTTAATTTTATTACAAATTAATATTTACATATTAATTTTGTTTAACAATGGTAACTATGCAATAGCCCCAACATTCCTATGTATTATTTTATTATATTATGTAATAAGAAAAATGTGGTGAGGTCAAATTAAATAACACATTTGGAGAGGACGGAGACACAGCAAAATTGACCTACCTGAAATAACAGTTTGTCTAATCAGGCTGATTTTCGATGGCCTGAACCCTCTTTGTCAGGAGAAAAGGTCTGAACTGTTTGCCAACTGGGCATGAATTGATGAATTCAAACTAATGTGCACCAACTGTTAGACAGCAACAACAATTGACACCCAACAAAGCCAACAACTATGTCTCCTTCTCAAGGAAAGGTCACAACATTGGAAAGGTAAAGGAAAAAGACATACATGCATACATACATACAAACACATTACAGTGGAAGGTTAAAAGTAAAGAAAGGGAAATGAAGTTAGAAAAAATGAGATAGGGGAAAGGATTAAACAGATCATTTTAATAATTATTATTATAATATTATATTCTTACAAAATTACAACACACTATTATAATTACTGCAACAATGACTATAATAATACTAGAAGATGTTGAGTCCAGGATTTTGCCTAGACTGTCAGATGTGTTGGAAGGAGAGTTCCCAAAGATGGAGTTCAGCATCTGACTCATCTGAACTCCATCTTCTAGAGCTCTAGATGCTGAACTCCATCTTTGGGAACCCCGATGAGTCATCTTGAATCAATATAATAATTATTATTATAATGATCTGTTTAATCCTTTCCCCATTCTCATTCATTTACTTTTTTTACATTTTAACTTCCTTTACTTTTAAAAGTCCACTCTACTGCATTTATTTGTATGTATGTATGAATATATTTTTACATTATCTTTCCATTGTTGTGACCTTTCTTTGAGAGGGAGACATAGTTGTTGGCTTTGTTTTGTGTAAATGGTTGCTACTGTCTAATGGCTGGTGCTCCTTAGTCAATTCTTGCCTAGCTGGTATGCAGCTCAGACCTTCTCTCCTGACGAAGGGGGCTCAGACTGTCGAAAATCAGATCGATTGGATTAACTGTTATTTCAGGTAGATCAACTTTGCTGTCTCGCTTTCCTATCCAAATGTGTTATTTAATTTGACCAAGTCACATTTTCCTTAATGTAAGTAAGGATGTGACATAGTCAAAATAATTGAGATAATTTTTATGGAAAGGAAAAGAGAGATTGATGGAGGCTTAACTGAAATTGAAGCTTCGCATGGCAAGCTTCGCATAGCCAAGAAGGATGTTCTTCAAATTTTTGTGAAATGTCAGATAAATTCTTCAGGAAAGAGAGTTACATTCTATTTGCTGGCTGGCTGCAGACTGTTTCAAGAACATCCTTCTGTCCCGAGTGTCTTCACCAAGCATCCATTTCAATTAAGCCACCAAGTATCTCTATTTCCTTTCCACGCCAATTATCTCAACTATACATATATATATATATATATATATATATCACCAAAAAGTAAAAAGTGGCTGACTTTGTGTATAAATCCTCTTAATTTAAAAATATAGTTAAAAATGGAATATATGGAAAGTTTTATGTTTATTGTGTAAGTGATCCTGAATATGCCAGGAAAAAATGAAGAATTTTTGTGTCCTGATAAAATGAAGATCTCAGAAGATGAAACAAAAAACCCTAGACCAATTCAATAAAAAGAAATTAAGATGGTGTATTACTTTCATGCTTTCATTTGAACTAAAGCTTTTACTAACTTAATGTTGGCTCTAGGCTAGCAGGCTGTCAATATACTCATATACCTTAATTTGGCTGCTTCATTGTATATAGATGAAATTTTAAATATGTAGTTAAGAAGGCACTTGTGCAGAAATATTCTGGAAGCAAAGAGGATAATTATCCTAAAACATTTACTTGCCCTTAAAAGAACTTTCAGTTTGAATAAGAGTCCAATAGTTTTTAGTAAATAGGGAAATGCAAAATATATGGCATTAAAATGAATAACAAAGATATAGACATGACAGTAGAACTGTTCACTGTAGCATGAAGTTCAACTGAATAAAAGGATTTGAATCTCACTACTAACCCATTTCTCTTTTATTATAATTGTTTGAAAATGACATATTATAAAAGACCCTTGGCATAACTACTTCATGATGTCACTTAACATGAATTAAGTAACAAATATTGAGGAAAATAAATTAGTAATTTGTGAAGTAATGATTGCAGTAATTGCATTTTTCTTATCTATGACCCCAAGAAAAGGATAAAGTGTTATAAATTCTTCTCAATAATTTTCAATTTTGGTTTGTATAGTTCACAGTTACCTGAGTTCATTTGTTATTTAACATGTAAATATTTCACTAGTTTGAAAAATAATTGAAATTAAATTATGTTGCTGGTTATAATGCTGTATTAAGTGTTAAGAAAGTTAACTTCTTGTAAATCAGTTTATAGATAAAATTTCTTACTTTCAAAATACATTTATAAAACTTGACATTTTAAAGTTATAAAAATATTTTATTTATAATATTTACTATATTTAATGGATGACTTTTACACAAACTAAGTGAGAGGAAAAAGTTCTGAATTATAAAACTTTAAGATGGACAGTTGGTTGTAACTTCATAACTATTTATGAGGTTGATAAATTAAACACAGAATAGCTGAAAATGTAGGAACAATTGTAATTTTTGTGTTAACAACTAAGGCAAGTTTTATTTTCAATGAATTTGCTGCTTTTCTTTTCTTATTTTCGAATCACTTAAGTTTGTATTTTTTGAAGTTAAGAATTTAATATGATTGTATTCTATTAGAATAAAATAAAATATATGAAGCGCTATTAAAAATTTTATTTGCAACTTTAATTAGCAGTAAATCTAAGAGTATATTTATTACTTAAATGTTTCTATATTCTGTAGGGAATCATTCACAATTGTTCTGAAGTAGAATATTTGTATTCTGCTCTAATTATAATATGGATTAAATGGATCACAGCAATATAAAATAACTAATTTCTTCTCTTTTCATTCTATCAATGCTATCAGTAGCTATGAAATGTTGACAACTGACTCTATTTATATTGACTGTAACTATGCATATCCTAGCATCTTATAGTAAAAATGTATAGTAAAAAAGCAATCTGTAGAGTACATTAAGCAATTTTGTGAGTGGTGAATAACTACGCTTTCAACGCAATTAATAACATTGGTGCCAAAAATTTTTAAGTGGATTATAATGTCAAATTTTGGCAGCAAAAGCAATTTGCTAAGAAGATATATTACCACTATTACATGCACAACTGTGAACTATGTTCAAAATACTGCTAAAGAGTAAATAATTCTATAAGTCAATTGTATTTACATAAAAAATTAATTTCGGTAATCAGAAGCTAGTATTGAACCATGGAATGATCAGTTTATTAGAAAATATAGCATAGAATTACAGTGAAAGTTCTATAAATAATTGGAATTTTAATGTCTTCATTCCAGAACCTTTATTTTGATACGTCTATCTTAGATTGATTGCATTTGCTTCTTAAATAGGAGGTTTGAAACTTATAAGTAGGAAGCATTCTCATAAAATAATTTATTTTATTTTCATAATCATCAATACATATGGATCAAATATAAGCCTTTCTTTTTTTAAAGATCATTTTACTAGTTTCAATTATGTTTTACACATTTTCATCTAATATTTCCAGTTTTATGTAAATTATTAAGTTGTATGGTTTACTAGTCCAAACAATTTAAATTAAGTGCATATTTTAATGACCAATACAAGTTGCCGTCAAATTGTTATGAATTGTATGACAAGTGTTCAAGAATTGCTCATTGAATTTTCAAAGTTTGGTTAGCATAATAGCTCCTTATCTTGTCAGTAATAATCAACATATGGATGAGCAGTTCTATCATTTAATCAATTCACATATTTAACTATAATATGATGGCCACAGTATTAAGGTGTGCTTGTAGTTCATCATTCATTGTAAAGAAATTAACCACTAGAACTACATTTGTAGTGTGAATAAAATAATCAAAACAACACTGAGATTCACTGAGGAATTTTAAAATCTGAAAATTTTCAGAATCCTAAATAATTATAATTTAATTATTGCACACTTTCATTCATAAATTTGTAGTATTGTGAAGTGACAAATACTTTCAATAAATGTTTGATATTTACTTTGTGAATGCTGCAAGGTGAATGAAAGTGCTCCATGTTTTTCACAAGCAACTTGTACTTGAATTCATTAGACCAAACTCTAAATGTTTGCCTGTAGAAGTGCATTGTAATGATTTTTTCAGCAATTTGTACATGAAAAACTTATCATTTATGAATTTCTCAACAGCATTATGCATATTATCCTTGTTAATTTTGAAAACACCTGTACTTTTAAAAAAACTGATGAAAGGAGTCGAAACCAGATATTTTTTAGTCTAATGGGCTTTGATTGTCCCAACTTCTACAACAGTTCTTAGTTCTTAAAAAGGCTAATTCATATCTGATCCACTCTTATAACTTTTCAAATACTGTTACTTTAATCATAATAATAAGTGTAACACATTATGCGAGTTAAAATATATACAGATTCTATTCCATGGCTCAGAAGATTTCTAATGACAATTCAATTGTAAATGCTACCATGTAACCATAAAGTACTTTTTAAAGGTTACGACTAAAATTTATAGTGGTTAATGCTTTTCTAAGAATATATATGTATATATATATTTATATACTTTAAAAATTCACGTGCTTATGTAACTATTGTTTTCTATACTAATATGCTTATATACTTAAAAAAAGAAATAAAATGATGGG
The DNA here is from genome assembly GCA_037074705.1 of Zhengitettix transpicula. NCBI lineage: Eukaryota > Metazoa > Arthropoda > Insecta > Orthoptera > Tetrigidae > Zhengitettix > Zhengitettix transpicula. Next base: position 49,383,814 of record CM073591.1, on the reverse strand, counting down.
TTGATAACCATATCGAGCTATAAAGGCAATATCTAAATATGATCTATGTAGCATGTGCAGTATTTTTATTCAATTTCATAAGAGTGAAGTATTAAAATGGCTAGGTTTAATGAAAACATGATGAAATTGCAATAAAAATTCAATGTCTAACCAATCGTAAAAAGAAATGAGACAGTGACATCATAATTTTTACAAAACAAATACATCCTCTATAAAGTTAATAAAAAGCAAATACAAAATTTTCAAGCAATGGCAGAATATCCATATTCTTGGGAATTTGTTTGCATATTTTGATTGACAATTATTTAAATAATATGATGACATACATGTGTACAGAGTATTGTAGATATGATTAATTACAACTTACGTAATTTGTTTCCGATAATTTTTGTGGTGATTATTCTTTTAGAAAGTCTATGACATATGAGGCTTATGTACCACTATGGAGTAATTTAACCTTCTTTTTCTTTTCTATGTATGTGACACATCAGTGTTACCGACTGAGCTAAGAGATTGACAAGCTTAATAATTGATCATGAAACATTCATTTGGATGAAAGTTAGGTATTTAAAGATTTAGTGATATATACAGATAGCTTTCTCAATGATATTAAATCTATTAACTTGCAAATTTGAATATATTTTGAGGAAATTCAGTGTATGTTGCCTTGAATAAGGACATAAATAAAATGAAATTATTCTGTGGATTGAAAAATATTGTATTATGAATTTATGTTTAAAATAATAGGTGTTTATTGTATAGGGCTTCATAATTTGCTGATGACAGAACTTAATATATTAGTGAGAAAAATTATTGCAAATTTTCAGTTGACTTTGTGGTTGACATTCACAAGTTGCAGCTCTGGAAAATTTAACATGCTCCTTACTATGTAGCATGGTGATGTCAAATTTGAAATCTAAAGTGAGTCAGATGCTCTCTGTCTCTCTATCCTGTCTATATTAAATTTGACACTGTGATATAATCCTTAGTTGCTTCTATATATATAAAAGACTTAACCCATATACACTAGCTGATTCCCCAGGGTTGTCCATCAATTGGGACATTTTATACCGGCTGGCAAACAGTTTTCACCCACTATCCTGATGAAGGGAGCACAGGTCCTTGAAAATTTTGTTTTTTATTTCTGGACCAACTGTTGATTTAAGGTAAGTCTGCTACCCTGTCTCACTTTCAAATGAATTAATTAATTTGACCCTATTTTTCTTATGTGCTTTATATATATAATTGCGGACTCTGCAGCCGGCCGTTGCATGATATGGTGTAACACTTTTTCCAGAAGGAGGCTGAGAGCCTCCGAAAATTTGAGGAACAACCTTCGGTTCCCTATGGCTACACCCCACTTCACTTTCAGGTAAACCACAACCTATCTCTATTTCCTTTCCATACCAATATCGCAATCCTTACTAATATTATATATATATATATATATATATATATTGTAATACTAATTAAGGAGGCCATTATTTGTTGATTTATAATAATTTGTTTGGCGGCGCCGATCTCAAAAAACGACAGTGACGGCGGCCTCTTATTGATATTAAACTAGGAAGACCATGGATTGTTTGGTTTACAAAGTTTGTTTGGCGGCGCCAATCTGAAAGAACGGAGTGACGGCGGGCTCTTATTGATATTAAATTAGAGAGACCATGGATTATTGATTTTAAAATATTTTGTTTGGCGGCACCAATCTCAAAGAATGACAGTGATGGCGGAGTGACGGCGGGCTTTTTTGTCGCCGAGATTTGGTGGGAACTGCGAGTGTGGGAACTGCGAGTGTGAGAACTACGAGCGTTGTACGGAGTTCAGTTGGTGACACTCTGGCGAAGGAGTTAGTTGGTCTGGCGTCGGCTATGAGATTGGTCGGAGACATCGGACAAGGAAGTGAAGAATTCAGTAAAATGGTTCTAAATATTTGATATGCATTGTTAAGCCTTGAAAGAATTACAATGCTGCGGAGATTGTATGTTTAAAAGAATTGAACTCTGTTATTGGTGTTCGTTGCAGTTTCTGGAACATTTTTGAATAGATTGGTGACTACGGTCCAACTATTTTGTAATCTGTATATAATTGGGGTCACATTAACACTGACCGGTTTCCAAGGTCAGAACATCTTGTCTTTGGCGATAATACTGGCTAATTGACAGGTGGCCGCGGGCGAAACATGTTCGGTCCGTACGAGGGATCCTTTTGTTTGAAGCTGTGAAAATATTGAACCGTGTGTTTTGTTCAAACAAACATCTGTGAATGATGGCCTTTTTAGTGAAGTGTGTGCCCACGCTCTGAAAACGTTAAATCTGTTACCAGTAAGTACAAATAAAAATAATAAATGTGTGTAAACGGTAATTAAGGGTATAAGTCAGATTTCGTTTCTTGTCATTTCATATTCCGTTCATTTCAAACTGTTTTAATTATTAATTTAAATTTTATTCTTGATTGTTTCTTACCTATCAAACCAAGTAAAGATCCTGAGAATAAGAGTTATTTAGATTAATTTGTTTGTAAAATATAAAAGTTTGTATTTTCTTTATTATAAAAACAATAACTAATTAATTTGTAAATTTTGACTGAATGTGGTGTACTAAAGTAGGGTAAATAATTTGTACCTTTAATGAATAAATTTGTTTTAATAATTAATAATTTTTTTAATTAAAGCTCATCTTTTCGATCATTACTTTTCGGCTTCAACAACGTGGGGCAAGTTAATTAATTGATTAGTTCCTTTCAATCATTACATTTTGGCACCTCAACTTGGGGCAATTCTGATTATTAATTTTTTTAATAATTAGTTTTCGTTTAGTTCATTACAATATATATATATATATATATATATATATATATATATATATATGGGTGTGTGTGTATGTGTTTGTTGCAATTCTTAATTTAAACACATTAATAAATTTGGTGTTTGATAAGTTGATTTATAACGACATTATTATCAAACTTCACCAGATTGGCGCGTGTGAGGAGTTAATTATAATTTATTCAAAAAGAACGACAGATTATTGTTGATCCCTTCCAATTTAATATAAGACTGGGAAAAATAAATTTTCGGAAAACGCCCGGAATGGTGTGAGCTGTAAAAGTAATGCGAAGAAGACTGATTTTGGGATTGAATTATAGTTTTTAGTGAAGAATTGTGTCTGGCTGTTTAAGTTTTAATTTCCATCCGTAACGGCTTAGGGGAGGGGATTAAAAGATGATAAAATGACCGTAAATATTGTCGAATGCATAGTGTTTGGCAGTTTCTGGGGTTAACAGTATCTTTCCTTATTAGTCCAATTGCAGCTCTCGTCACAATGACGGGAGGGAAATGGTTATAAATATTATAATAAAATGTCAAAAACAGTGGACAACGCTGGGAAATCGTCTTGTCATTTATTTTATATACGGGTTGTGATTGAAAGGATATCTCATTATTATTTACAAACTACATAGTAAATACCCACGTGTTTGTGGGAGTAAGTCCGACCACTGAAAAGTTAAATAAGATGAGAATCAGAAAATTTAGTGAAGCGATTATTAAGTTTGGTTACATATGTCTTGCATATTAGCTTCTGTTTTTATCAATATTGTTAAGACAGGAATGTGAGAAACGGATACTTTGTTTGAAGTATTCAAAAGAGACCTATATTGTTTTAAAGCAAAGCATCAACCTTTCTCCCGTCCATTATGTATAAACAGGATCCTCAACATGTCTACCTAAATAAATGATGAAAGGTGCTAATTGAGCCAATTTTTTCATTATATGGACTTCATCAAGATCTCTCACCAAAATGAAATTTTCCTTCGAACTTCCCACTTGTGATGATCACCATACGTTCCCAGTTCATTATAAGTTCCTATCGGTCGAGAAAGCGCCATGAATGTCTGGTAAATGTTGCTTCCCAACATAACATTTGACTCTATCACAGGAGCAGCAACGATATAGCCAACCACTTTTATTTGAACTCAGGAAAAATGAAATGTATATTTTTGAAACATACAATTTTTGAGTGGATAATGAAGAAAAGAAGAATATTTTCTGCCATTGCCATGGAGGAAAAGTAAAATAAAGAAGATTGGCGGATACTGGAATGCTCAAGAAGATTGTTCCCCTTCCCGGTCACCATGGCTACGAACTCACATTATCGCCAAACACGTCGGAGGCATCGAGAGTCGCCGACGACGTCAGCGTGGCGCCGCCACAGTCAACGCTGGTGGCGCTAGCGGTGGCAGAACTACTTACATCCTCGTCGTGGTCGAAGGCGTTGAACACGTCGTACGGCAGACACGACAGCAAGTCAATGATGAACCAGGACTTGAGGTAGTTCATACGGATGACCTTGGGATCGGAAACCACCTCGCCGCCGGGACCCACGAAGGTTGTGTGAAAGTTGAGCACGATGTCGATGAAGAAGATCACGTCCACGATTGAGTCTACCACGAGCAACGATACGTCTTCCGATGTCTTGTTTTTGAAGGCCACGTTGTAAGGGACCATGATGGCGGTGTAGAAAGTGAGGCACAGGATGATCCAGTCCCAAATTGCCTTGAAGGCGCAGTAATGGAGGAGAATGTGGGGCGGGGTTTTGGGGGCTTCCTGCCGGTACTGGGGCATCACGTCGGCGTTCAGACTCATCATCTGGAAAGATAGAAATAGTCAGCATGTTAAGTGCCACGTTAAAAGCTTAAATAAGATCAAATCACTTCATGTTTTCCAAACCCAAAAAAATATTTTTTTAATTTCATATTTAAAAGACCTGAAAATTGTATGAGCAGCACAGTTATATTTGATGGTCAGGAAACCAATTTATTTTATAGCTGTCAATTGTAAATAACCCGGCCGCACATTACGAATACTGGACAGAACGGATTTTGATAGTGGGACAAAAAATTTCCAGGTGGAAACTCAGACTACACGAAGATTATTATGGAAAAATCAGGAGAATATTGGGATATTTTTCAGAAGATTCTACAAATTTTCAACACATTAATATTCGATGTGTTGAGCGCATGAAGTTAATCAACCTTAGAAGAACCAAAAAGTTTATAACGCAAGGAATGGCTCGGAATGTTGCAATACCAATGTCACCGCCGACCAGCTTAAGTCGCTTGAAGATAATGAAAAATGAAATGTAGGTGCACAGAGTTAGTCGATTATGAAAATAATTGATTCCGAGTTATCTTATTCCGTCAATCTAGTGTATGCGCGGGGGTGGGGGGGGGGGTGGTAGGGAGTCGGACTGAATGAGAATAATCCATATAGGAAATACGTATACACAACACAACAATTGGACCATATTCAACTAAATAATCTATGAAAAAAAGAACAGATTTTTATTTCAATGTCTCTCACTCTCTCTAATTTTGTCTTTATTTATTAATTTCGAGTAAATTTACTTAATCTGTTGCTTTACCATTTTATCTCTCCTTCACTTTTGGGGTTAATTGAATATAAATCGAATATTCGGTCTGTTCTGAGAGGTGTATGTTCCAGGGTCACAGACCTTGGGCATACGGTAAGAGTTGTCCGCTATTCCAATTGGAATAGTCGGCCAGCTGCCTCATAAACTGGTCGAGGCACGGAGAAGGGAATGCTGCGTTCCCACAGCAAACTCCTCTCCCGCTATCGGAAGGGCGTGGGACAAGCACCCAATGCCCGACCTACCTGATGCAGGTTTTTTCTGGGGTTTGTCCTGCATTTCTTTTAGGCGAATGCCGGGTAGGATCCTTAAACCATAGCCCGGGGGCCCTAGTTACCCTTGGCTACCTTCCTCCACCCTTCCGCATCCCCCCTTTCAAATCCCTTTCCTATGCTATAAGAGGGGAGTTGCCACTATGTGGATTACCATATACATAGCCTGTATACACCAAAAAAAAATTTGATCGCGCTATATATTTTTAATATTGTTAAGTTCAAATATGAGTTTAACCGATTGGAATTTATTGAAATAAAGTTTAAATAATTGTCATAATTTCTGAACCATGTATACACTTCTGATAAAGGGTGCTCATTAAGTTCCGTTCCTTACGACCTGCATCAACTTCTTGAAAAGAGGCGTCGTGTCATTTTCAGAACTGAAGTTCTTTTGTAGTATAGGGTGAGAAGGATTATCAAACGAAATCCAACTGTACCAGATTAAATTTAAGTGCAACTAATAGACTTGAGATTGTTGACTTAAACTTATATAGGTCTAGGTCTACATATTGGAAAAATTTAAAATAACCTAACGGATAACGTAAAAAGGTACATTGTCATCCTGATGTAAACATACTACATCAAATACAAATGTTGCATGTATAATATAAATTTTATAAACCGCATATTGTAGAAAATTAAAATCTGGATGTAAAAATAGTGGAAATGTCTGTTGACGTTAGACTGACTGAAAGTATTAAAAGAGGAAAGCCGCCGTTGTAGTTTATGGCCAAATGGACTGCCTATTTTAAATACATTATTGATATCAGAGGTGAATGTAGCTGGTGGTTCTTGTGAGGATTACTCACGTGCGCTAGATGAGACTGCTTGGCAGAATCCTTGAGGTTGGGCAGGTGAGACGAGAACTGCGACACCAAAACAGATCTGCTCCTCGTCACGGACCTGGCCAGCTTGGCGAACTTGCTCAGCCCTGCGAAACACAAGCAGAAATTCTCTCTCCACTTTATGCTAACATGTCTAAGGTGCGTCGTAGAAATACAAAATGGGAAACTCGTTTTAGATCTGCCAGGAAGCGGTTTGTTTTTTCAAAAATTTTTTTTAACATGATTGGTAAAAAATTACATTGTAGTTGTGCTGAGTTACGTTGATAGTGTGACCACTAATTCACATCATTCATGGTAGGGGAAACTACTCATTAACAGACGCCAGCTTACAAATGTGATGGTGTTGCACTTTAAAGTACATGAATTGTAGTGTTGTTTAATGAAATGCCATATAAATTGCAATAGTTCGGGAGATTAACTGCTGTAGCTCTCACCAGCTGGTTCATGTGGCACTTCATTGATGCGTGAAGCCTCCGATAGTCGGATTGTATTGAGTCAACGATCGATAGTATATTTAGATCTGTGTGAATGTTGTTGTTCCTTATATACCACTGTGCATTGGCAATAATTATTAATATTATATTTTGAATCGTTTGTATTTTTTAAAATTTGGATGGAGGCGCAGAAGCCCATATACAACATACATATAACCATGTGGAATTATTATTGTCATGTAAAAAAGTCGTTTTAATTTTATCGGGAGGCTTGAAGGTCCTGCTAAAATGAATTTTAATCGTTTTAATCGGTGTCTTAAATTTTTAAACCACTTATTTGATGTGGGGAGTCCAGGTTTAATTCGTGTTTAATACTAGGCCTAAGTATTTAACTTCCGTTGCCTGCGGCATTTTTTTCGCCATATAATTTAACATAGAATATGTGAGATACGAAAACAAAGTACAGTTAACACAAAGGAGAAAATCGAATATATGAATAAGAATTGACAATGACATCAAAATATTTTTTTATCAAGTGAAATTAAGTTTATTTTAAAAAAATGTATTGAACATGTTATTAGCAGACAGAACAATGTTTGTCATAAATTATTAAAAAAGTTACATAACAGTATTTCAATATATTTGCAAATATTCTTGATGAATAATTATCAGATCATTCAATTTTTAATCGTAAATGAGATCAGAGCAACTATCATTTTTAATAGTTAGTTCAAAGACTTGTTTCTTCAGAAATTGAAATCTATTAAACACGTTCAAACCCCTTAATGTTTCAATTTATGTTTTGCATCACAGAAAACAAGAATTCTGCAGATCACGAGATAACATTTAGTTAGTGGCAAAAATATCTCTCAATGATTGGAAATAACACCCGTAATTATTTTTTAGCTCAGAATGCTAGAAAATGAAGTAATCTATTCCAGTTTTTATAGCACTTATTGTAATAATCCGTGGCTAATAATTTATTTTGTGGTCAGGAGTCACCACAGTTGAATGTAAAATAAGGAGAGCAGGAAATAAATTATAATTATGCACAGGTGAAATTAGAACTTCAATAAGTCGATAATTAAACATACAAATAATTATCTCGTATAGAAAATATTTTTGTAACAATGAGGAAAGGTATTTTATATTGATCTGTTGGATGCATATCCAAGTAAAAGTTCATAATGTTTTAAAGAGTAATGGCTTAAATACATAATATTAATAAGTTTTTCGTGTGTACATATGTGTGCTACAAATTTTTGTATTACGATATAATTCGAGGGTGCAGAAACGTTGTGCTGTTAAATATAAAATAATATTTTTTATGATTAATAAAAAGTAATTTTAAAAATATTTGTTTATGGCCGTTAATTATTATTAAATAAAAGACATTAAGATAAAATATTATATAAATTGTTGTGCATAAAATTGAAGTGTTGACACGTGTTTAACGATAACTTTCAAATATTAATTGTTTTTGTCTTAGTAGTTTACGTACCTCCTTTGCTGTCGTCTGCTTCGATTGGCTGCTTTAGGGCCGTGATGTCCCGGAAGGTGAGCAAAAACAACACGACAAGATCCCGTTCGTTCTTTATTGGGGCGATTTGTAGCAGCAGCCATAGTGGTGTCTCTGTGAACCAAGAATAATAGGCCCAGTGCGTAAAGAAAGTCTTCAGAATTTATAACGAAGAAAAGGGGTCATCGAATTCTTTACGTTTACGTTGATGTGGAGTTTTCGATGTTTCTTCTCCATCCCAACTAATACCACCATTCAAATTGTTTCCTACTTGAAATTAATATACTGCTTCATATGAATATTTCTCCGAAATGCTCATGTTATTCTTCGCGTAGATGTATGAAATATATTATTTGTTCGTTAATATTTGCCATATTATTTACATTAATTAATTTCTACAGTCGTTTTGAAAGTCAAGATTGGTAAAGAAAAATAAGTTTTACATTTACTTCTTAGTATGATCATGTGCAATTTATTATAGCAGCGTCTGATAGTGTTCAAAGTTTCAATAATAATTTGTTTAGTATTACTCAAAATGTGAGTTAAATATTATTTTCAGACATTATATATGAGAATTAATCCTCAATAGGATAATAACACAATGGAATTGAGTTTCGATTACGAAACATGAGCATATCGGAAAAAAATATTTGTGAAGGTGCATATTAACTTTAAGACATTAAACAGGAAACATCTTGAAGTGATGTATGAGTTAGAATGAAGACAAATGTCGAAAAAATTGTGCGATATTGCCCAAATTAATATGGTAGTAGCTGAAAATTACAGTTGTTTATGTAAATATATGCCTGTAAATTGAGTATCCCCGTTTCAATGGATGATTATTTCGATTTCAATACATGAATACGTTTTGAATAAATTATGAAATTAATTAATGAAAAACCATCAGCCTATTAGTCAGAATTTTTATGAAAATTGAATAATTTAAAACCTTACAATAAAAAAAACGACACGTTTCAACCCTAGTGTATCGGGACTTCTTCAAGTGTTGTAAATTACAGTTAAATGTTTCAATATTAAATAAGTTTTCTAAAATTTCCAAGAAAATTTTTTCCAAGCATGATAATTTATAATACAATTAAGTTAAAAAAAATGTGTAGAACATTGCTTACAATTAATAACATGATATGTAACTAAACTTAATCATAAACAAAAGTGTGATTTGCGGACGAAATAACTGTTATATTTACACAGCTGCTGAGAGTATTGTTCAATATAAAATAACAAATTATTATGTTTTAAATTTTTCTCAATAAATTTCTGACTAATAGACTGGTGTTTTTTCTTTTCTTTAAAGAAGTCAGATAAATATATCTGTCAACTTCTGAAATTATATAACAGAAAATCATGAATTTACGAGATGAAAAAATGCAAAATATTCTTCATATATTTCCTGAAGAAAAATGAATTTAGTCGTGAAAATTGACAGGTAAAAAGTAGCTAACTCGGGTGGATTATTGAAAATTATGATTTTCAGCTTATACATTCCTAACGAAAATTTGGGTTCATATAAAATCTAAGGTTATATTTATAGATTAAGAACAAAAACATTTACTTCCTCAGGCGAAATTATATTAGTTTTGTATAAATTTTGTTTTTGCGTAAAACTTTTTGCACATAGCATGCCAATGCACGAGTAGTTAATTCAATTTAAATGATGATATCGTTAATTTGGAGGAATCTGTATAAATATGCAAAGGTCACATACATTTTTCAACATTATTGTTCATTCATCATAATAAAATATCATATTATTGGATAAAGTTTTCTCGGGATTCCAACATGATAGCGTAGTTTAATTTCCACAACGTTTCGATAGCTTGCACCGCCATCTTTTTCAGGTGAAGAAGATGGTTGGAAAACCCGGTTGGAATACAGAGAATACCTTATCCAGCAGTTACACCGGGAAAACCTACGTTCCTTATTTATCATAGTATTCTTTACAAATACTGGTTTGTTTGAAATGAATTTCTTCCGTTGGAAGTAATGCGTATTATTAATTTATGTCTTCATAAATTTCAAGTTCAATATTTGAGAAATTCAGATTGACTGGTTGTTCATGCAGCCCACCATAACTTACCTGCGTAGCGGGCATGCAGATCTTTCAGATGTGAAATCGTTAATATGGTTGCCTCAACTCCTTTGTTGACTTTCTTAATATAAAGACCTTAACTAACTCTCATTTGACGTAATTCACACTGTTAGTAGATTATCGATTTGACTGAAACGTGAGCAACTGAATCGTCGCTAATATATATTTTAAAAAAATTCAATAGAAGTTTATCCGAAGTTAACTTTAACCGCTACAGTTGACGATTTTACGCTACTGTAGATGTTCTTTAATTATTATTAGTATTTTCTATCCTTTTTTATCAGAAGATTTAAATTCTATTTACAAAAATAGCTATTGTTTCATTTTGTAATATCAACGAAGTTATGCAGCGAACCAGACTGATTATTTTACGATGTGAAATAATTTTGCCTAAAATATATCAGTCGTTTATTTTTCAAGTTTACTTCGCATTCGACGAACCGGGAAGCAAAATTGTAAGGCTTTACGAGCCATTTACAACTTAATCCATTTTTACATTTTTTCACACTTCCTATGCTCTCACCGCAAAAATTATTAAAGGTTTTAAACACTCGTTTTCTGAAATTCAAAGTTTAAACAACGTTTCGTGGTAGAAGTCTCGCATCATTCGCTGTGAACATGCGATATAATTGTTTTGCTCAATCAGAAGAAATAGTATTTATTATTTTAAAAATAGTCGGACTTCGTTACAGTAACATTAATTGCTTTATTATATACATCATATAAAATTGGTACTTGTTTTAACCTGAAGTAATAGCGTGAATGTAGAGTTTTATTGGGCTCGAATTAAGTGTATCTTAAAAAAGTTTGTATTGAGAACAAAATATGCAAACGAGAAGTAAATATTTGTAACGCTCGAATCGGACCAATTAATCACTTTAACGGCTATAAATATTTTCAATATAAATACTTTGTCGGTTTGACTTTCCCGTCGAGGCATGCCTCGTCGTTTAATAAGCCTGGAATTTTAGTGAAACCGAGCCCACTAGTCACTTTATCCAAATGTATCACATTGAATGGACAATAAAAAGACTTGTATAACCTTAATTGGAGAATTTTTTCAGTTTATTAACACGTTTCACATGTAAAGATCTTAAAATGACTTTGTTTGGTGTTTTATAAATTTTAATTTTTCCAATTGGTATGGGGTGACAGTTTATTGAAATTATAGCAGACACACGTTGGTTGAATAATTATATATGTCCTAGAAAATAAGTATGCCCTTACTGAAAATTGTTTGCACATTTATTTAGATGATGGCCGTGGAGAAATCTTTTAACAAATTGTATGTAGACTGTGTTGTTTGGAACACAGGTGAAATATTATATGAGGATTAATAATAAAATTGGGAAAATTGTAATTTATGACTTGATTTTCAAATTCACATTTAACAGTTTATAATGGAAAAATTGCACCATAATTCCTAGTGTCACTTCGGAATAATTGTCAGTCTACAAATAATGCGTCGATTATGGGACCTTAGGGTTGACGAATATTTTACTGTTTCGTTTTCTCACTTTATCCCACTTGCAAAACTTACCTGCGTGTATTTTTGGTCTATAAACAGCAATAAATCGCCAGGAAAGAGTTGTTGACGATTCTCTGTGTTTAAACTAAACTGATGACATGAATAGCAGTTGTTTAGTTACGTAACGAAATCCGAGGCGCTCCTTCGCTCGTTCCACGCAACGGAAATTGTGTTGAGCAGCGCCAGGCCATTTTCGGTAATTCGCTTCGATGGAAAGAGGTCAGCAATGGTCGATATCGCAAACCCCATATTGCCTTTCATTGCCTCCCCCGCCCACAGCACGCAATCTGAATACGCGTGTGCTTTTCGTGCGGTGGGACAACGTTGCGCTTCAGAGATAATGGACAAGTAGTTCAAGGCCTGCACGAAAAGCCATTAGGAGCTGACCTACAAGACAGCTCTAAGGAAATAAGCAGTGTCGGGCTCCCAGAGAAAGTCGATAGAAACGTCGCAACTCATTTTTCAGGGGACGTCTCCACGAATAGAACTGCATGTTAAAAGGAGGTCAGAAACTGCACCACACACGGAAATACAAAACGAAGTAAAAGTAACAAAAATATTATTAAAGCACATTGCAGAAAATGAAGCTAAGACATCATTCATTATCTTCAGGGTAAAATGTTTCACAGTATTCAAGGTAATAGCCGTCTTACTATGCATATCCACTTTTATTGTCACTTCCGTTGCTGCTACCAACGTCAAGATGGAAGAATACCAATGTATGACTTGCAAATTTCCAGTTTAGAATCTTACTTTTTTAAACAACAGTTATTGCCGAGAAACTCTTTGATCATCTGAACACGGAGCTACTCAAAATAATTGCTGTGGAAATTACCAATCAGTTACTAACGAATGAGTGATGCAGCTCCGCACAAAAGGAGACTCATTACTGATCAAAATCGATAGTCTGTGTGATCATAGTGGAACAGCAATGAATGTTGGTTACGGAAAATGGTTCATTGCTGTATTACTCCAATTATCATTACAGAATAAACGAAGAAGATATTTGGTTTTTCCAGATATTGAAAAAAAATTGCCTGAAATGATCTCAAAGTGTCATAATTTTCTACCACTTTTCGTTTATAATTGTTATTAAGAAAAATTAAATTATTACATAATAATTATAAGTTTTTAAAATATAATAATAAATCATTTATCAAATTCAAAATCTAAGGTCTTTCATGTTCAGTTGGTTTATAATGGACTCTCGGGTCACTACGATGCGACGTTTCGACAGCAAAGACCTGTGTCGTCATACTAACGCGTTAGTAATCAGTTAGTGAAAAGTAGTGCCGTCTTCAGTGTCCCATTTAATTACATAGGTTGTGACTAATCACGGACTTGTTAGTGATTTGAATAAACAATCAATTTCCTTTCAGTAGTATTCTGATAGATTCGCCGCTTGACGAATTCACAGAACAGGGACTGGTGGAACAATAAAATAAAATAATTGATTAGTCAAACTTCTACATTTAATGTATACATATGAATCGTATATCACTAAATATATGCATGAATTGTGGGACGTAAAATTTAAAATGATAAACTAAATACTAAAAACTCGTTTTATGTTAATAAATCGCCGATGGAAACATTTATTTATTTATACAAATAAGATAAATTTAAAAAGGTAATAATTTTTTTTACGTGTAATTCAAAGTAACTTAATAGCAAATGACACTGTTGACATAACATGAACAACTAAGTTAAAGTGGAATTACGTTCAAGGTGCTAAATATTTATGTTCTACGCTTCTGGTAAATTAAATGCTAAAGTAACAACAATTTAAATATTTTTGGCGAGGACCTATCATAATTTTATGGACATAACACATTGAATGTGAAATCATATTATCAATTTGAATAGAATTTCATTAAGTAAATAGAGGTGCTCCGGGAAATACAACAATCCAGTGTACTTACAAAAATAAGCGTAAAATGATATATTCAGTGCTTCAGTACTTTTTTTTAAATATATAGACTGTTAATTTATCATATATGTGGATAGCTCAGTATCCTATATAAAATCATACCACTCACAATATTAACTTTATTAATGCGCTGGGAACGTTCTTCAAATATTTAATCAACCAAATGATAATCAACGGTAGGATGGACAGTATGGTTTTTCTTCTATCATAGTAGAGAGAATATTGTAAAACGCAAGTACCGTGAAGGAATACGGGATAGAAACACGAATAAATTTAATCATTTGTATTTATGTTCTAATAAAAATGGTTAACTTGTTTTGGCCAATTCGCCAAGTTTATTTTCTACGCTTGCTTGAATCGAGAGGGAAAGACTCAAGTCACGTGTAGCGGGAAGAAAATAAGCCGACTTTAACAAATATACTGTGAGTTCATATTCGGTTTATTTATATAAACTGACAAATTAAAGAGCAGGTGTTTTAATAATCGAATTCATTGTAGACGGAACAAGCCTGGCCTAGTTTCGGAGTAAGAGTTGTCCGCGTATTATAACAGAATAAATTGAAGATAAAAGGAATGAGGCTATATTTCATCACCCAGTCAAGTAGTTAACAAATATTCGCTGATACTCAGAATTGTAGCATTGTTAGTACAACCGGAATTATTGATATTGTTTATTAGGACATCAAATGTACCTTTATAGTGCGACTAAAATTATATTACACTAGGTTGTATCCGCGTGGAAATAGACTCTGTTGCCACGTACACGTGGTTTCGTATACAGATTCCTGAAAACAGTAGAATACACTGCAATATTTTGGCAACGTTGATTATACCGGTCTTCATTTTAAGCGTTCTGATTGGTGGATTAAAGGTCAAACTTCGCGTGCAAAGTGCCTTCTAATTTTAATCACAATACATTCTTCAAGTTTTCTCTCCCTTCTTATTCCTCCACTTACTGATTTACGTAAACCAGATTTGCATTACTCGATTTTGGATGATTTTTGGTAGCGGCTTCATTTGTCCTTGTCACTTAATCACATAGAGTGAACACCATCCCTACACTTTTACGCAACATTGTACTACCTTGTTGGTTTATCTCCCATTCAATGTTCTTGTGATGTTTCAAGATCATTTTAATTTCACCTTCATTGATAAACATATATTTGGGTTTAATTTGAGTGATTCGTAGTAAACCTTATTAAACATTTCTTTCAGTCATGTTGAAATCATGACTTATTTCAAAGTGTCTGGTCCATAAGTATATATAATAA
Source organism: Zhengitettix transpicula (assembly GCA_037074705.1). Lineage (NCBI taxonomy): Eukaryota > Metazoa > Arthropoda > Insecta > Orthoptera > Tetrigidae > Zhengitettix > Zhengitettix transpicula. The sequence goes on along the minus strand of CM073591.1, from coordinate 49,368,476 downwards.
TCCTTTTCTCTTCTGCTAGTGTGACCGGATTATATATGTAATTATATAATAAACGATTCTTTATGTAACGAGTAAAATCAAAATCATACAGTATGAGGTTGTTCAAGTGACATTAAGCAGCTTGTATGCACAACTATTAAACTCGTTGCATTACATTTAACCCTTTAGTGCATAATGGAGCATATATATGGTATCACACCAGAGGCGTCTGTTGGTTTCTGAGAGAACTAATTTGTGATGAAAATATAAAACAACATGCACTTAAGGAAATGTGAAATTTTTGGCATCCGTGGACATGCTAAACATGTCTGTATTAACTTTTTGCGAGAAAACCCCTTAAGCTAGATTTTTCTACCCGCCGGTCAACTTCAGAGTATTTTATTTTGTTCCTTTTTTGAAGAAATAAAATTTAAGCGTTATTCTCAGGGTATTCTAATTGTACTAAAATAATAATTACCCAATTAATGTGGAGTATTCATAAATCAGACCTAATGAAATTTATGTTGAATATGTGAAACATCATGAGAAAAATTGACTTTAGTAACGTTTTATATATATATATATATATATGTATATATTTGACATTTTTTCCTTTTTTTATTGAAAAGAATACATCTTAAAATGTTTAATTTAAAAATGCACTAAAGGGTTAAGATATCCGGCTTAAAAATCTATAGTTTAAAGTGCGTTAATCTTTATAGAACTCGTGATTTATAGGACTTGATGGCATTAAATTTATCTGAATCCTGTAAATGAAATGTCAGGGGAAAAGTCTCAAACGTGGAACATGGCGGTCTTACAAAACGCAGCAGTAGTTCCCCAGTGTACCATTTAAAAAAAAACTCACGCAGCCGTATCAGGAAGTTTTTTGTCGTTTATAATATTTCACAGCATACCCATATAAATATGATAAAAGGACCTATTTTTTTGTGGTCGGCTTTAGAGGTCACACGTGTCTCCCTTCGCTCTTGCCAGAAACGGGGTCGTACTAGGTTATGACGTCACTCTGGTAAAGCTAAGCCGGGCCCTACACCCAACACAACCGACCAAAATGGACACGAGCAGTTTAACGCGATTAAACTCCGACGCACTCTCGCTTAAAATGCCACGGCTTATTCCGCCCCATTTGGCGTAATGAAAACTTCCTAACTCTCGACTACAAATTGGCAACGCCAAAGTCAGAACGCACATTGATTGGCCACCCTGTTCGTGCCAAACAGCCTCGTGTGCCAACCACTCGTAAAATACACAAACAGGTCGAAAAATACGTTCAAGTCACATGATATAGTAACTCTGAATCCAGTGAGTTGAACTCAATTCTTGATTGAATTTGGGCTTAATCATTTAGAACAATTCACTATTGTAAACTAAAGGAGACTAGACATTAAGTTACACACAGTTACGTCGAAGAGCAGTCGTGAAAAAATCACATCTTTCAAATGAAATAGAACGCAAAAAATTATTGTAATAGAGATGAACTAGAAACGGGATGCATTATTCGACAGTTATAACGGTGAAACTGAGAATGAGCAAAGTATATATTTACGGATACAAAACTTGAATGTGAAAATGGTTAAGGTTAAATGTATGTATTCTCCAACAATTGGTTGATGTTGCTTAAATTTATGATGTCTCTCTAAAAAATAAATATAAATATCAAATATTGTCTGTATTATATGCTTTTACTGACCAGCTATTTCCAAACTGGAACAATTGGTCAAATTTTGTTTGACTACAATAATTATTTTCGGGAAGAGTTGTGCTGTGAAGGTAGAGTTTATTTCAGGAGTTATGTGATGAAGTGGACAGTTGAGGTAGAATAGATGGGGTAACCATAGACTTTGCAATAGCCGTTGATGTAAAATACACGACATCTTTTTGGAAGAATGAAGTATACCAGGATAGATAAAATAGGGCAGAGAAAATTTTAAGCGACAGATTGTAAAATTGGAAACATTGGGGATAAAATTCGAACGTAGGCAATTCCTCTGCAGTTCCTCAAGGCGCAGTAATGGGACCATTAATTTTTCTAATTAACGATTTACCAAAAAACTTAAAAATGAAAGTAAGCTTTTTCGAGGACGACTTTATTATCTATAGAACGATAAAGACTTAATATAGTTTTGGTGGAGAAGTAATTCGAAGGGTGACGAGCTGAAAATATTTAGAAACATATTTCAACAATAGCAGGAGGATGTGCATTTCTCGTTTTCGGCCATGGTAGTTGTTTAAGAATGTCTAATTTATACATTATATAGTAAGCTTTTGAAAAGCGGGAAATTAGTTTCGTTGTTCATAGAGAAGAATCTGAAAAAGGAAAGCTGAAAATCTGAGTATGGCACACTAGATTTGGATCCGGATCTAAAAAAAATCGAATAGAATCGTTGGAGAAAGTTCTGAAAAGGGCGGATAAATTTGTGATAGTACGTTCAAAGCATGGTAATGAAAAAATTGGGCAATTAAGACAGGAATTATTATCGCAAAGAAGAAGGGAGAAGGCGAGGCTATTCAAAGCTTATGCGGGACAAAAGTTATGGATTGGAATTAGCTCCAAAATTCAAAAGCCCAGTTTCTACAAATAGGGTAATCAATTAAAAACAATATGTCGGGAATAAACCAAAAAAAAAACAGATGTAAGAAAATTTTCCTATTTAAATAGGACGATTAGCGTCTGAAATAAGAGTTTTGGGAAATTTCGCTTTAAGAAAACAAATTTAAACAATATAAATTATTATAACTTTCTGAGTTAATATTTAAATTAAATAATAAAAATAGCAGCCCTTTAGTATGAAGATATTTTTAATATTTTTATTTTAAAAACACGAAGTTTCGTCTCTCATTGGAACCTCTTAAGGTGTACGGATTTTAGAATTATAATTCTTTTTTAAATTATGTGTTTGATAAAGACAAGTAAGGTAATTAAGTAGCCAATTAACGGACAAAATTAAGTTTTTAAATAAATACCACACAACGTTTCTGCAATCTTTGTTTCTTTCGTCAGGTTATTAAAAATCGCAAGGGACACAAAAACGACATACTTAAAAAAAAGGTGTCGGACTCAAAACCTGAGTACATAAAGTACAAAATTTAGATATTGAATAAGAAAGTTAGCCAATTCAGACAAAAAAGTGATAATATAAATACCACAGAACGTTCCTGGGATCCTTGTGCCTTTCGTCAGGTGCGAAGAAGAGCCGAGAGCGACACAACTGTACTTGACAGTTGACAAATCTCAAAAGCGACGAAAACGCAACAACAATGGAAGAGCCGAAGGATTAGCGTAACAATAAGGGAGCAGCGACAATGGGAAAACAGAAGGTTTAGCGTAATAATAAGGGATTATAGCAATTATTGAGTTTCATAGTGTCTGTTTGCACATTAATAGATGTTATAATAATAATAGATGTTATTAATAAATTATACATTATACGTAGATTCATCGATATTTTCGTATATAAGATATTTGGAATAAAGTTGAACGTGATAATTTATATAACACCTTAAGAGGCCCAAAAAATATGGAAGGTACGAGTTTTACTTTAATTTGATTATGAAATGCAATCTTTTAACATTTAAGTGTAACATTTAATTAATTCAGCGAATAAATTTATTCTTACCGTTTATGGCCACATTTCATTATTTTAGAATTTTTTAATTTGTAAATTTCACAATACAAACAATTTTATTCGATTATTTTGCAGAGCACGAGGATTGTGTTGTGAAAAATGTATTCGATTTTGCGTAAGGGCCAATGACACCAGATTCCAGTGTATCTGCCCTCGACCCCTGCTGACTCAGTACAATACTGCCTATTTTTTCTCATCTCATTTCTCTGGACTCCTATGGGGTGAGGTAGAGTCCCACATGTGTGAGTTCTGGGAAATTAAAACAATAGCCCTATTGGGTACTAAATGCCGCATAACTTGTGACAGCACTGGTGGAAATCATGGGAGGTAATGGTAATTGGCTCTGATGCGGACCGAGGACTTTGTCTCCTCTCATTCCCCGGGAGTGACTCGGCGGCGCTGGGTTGTGACGTCACGCAGCGACATACAGCTGGTAACTATGGCGACCGTGACGTCATCGGCGTGCTCGATACGGCGACGTACATAGTACTAGGAATACATAAACAATACGCAAGCTTCGCGGGAATTCCTAACAATGTTTGCGCGTGCCAGTAAGTCAAGTTTACACGCACAATGCAACTCCCTGGCTTCACGTGTACGGTACATGCAGCACTTACACCAGACTGTGATTACTATATATGAGTTGACACACTCTTTAAGATCACAACTACTGTAGAACAGTATAAAGTGATATATTATAAATTTTCTGAACTATTCTAAGTTTTGATAGGTTGTACTTTTTATAATAATATAAAAAATAAACGATTTATAATATGAATAGTTAATATTAAAACAGCTATAGGCTGACAATGTCAGCAAATTTGAGCTTTTTTGTGAAAATTAAGTAAGAAAATTTTTGATAGAACTTGTAGTCTTTCACCCTATTATACAATTTTGATTGGAAACAGGATTATCCAGACTTAATTTCAATATATGATTCGTGCTCTCAAAAATAATTCCATCATTTTTGCTTTACGTTTTGTCCATCAAAAGTTGTACACACGGATCTGGACAATAGAAAAACATTCACTGTACATTTAGAAAATACGGTATTTGTAAACTTTAGTTTACGAAACATAATGTCTGGGGAGGGGTTAAGTACTGCATTGTCAGACTAATGTCTCATATCTATGGTTAACTCACGCAACCTCTGGTCACTAGCAAGAAACCGGATTTATTTGCTAAGAGAGGATAATTTACGTATCAGACAATTCAAGTCTACATTCGTGATCAAAATTTGGCAACAATAATAAATTTGATGAGATAGCAAAAAAGTAAAACAATTAACTAAAATACTTTGATGTGAAGGAAACTGTAAGTATACTTATTATGTAGACATTGGTGAATGGTACCGTCAAGTATCTGATAACATTAATATTTGAAACCAAAGCGCACGAGGGTTGTTTTTGCTGTGCTTCGCAAAACATTCTGCGCGTCGGGGTCGACGAACTTTGCAGCAGCAGCTGACTGAATGACGTCATGGACCAGAGAGCGAATCGTACTGCAGCAGCTTTTCCCGTTTTAGCAAGGGTTTGCGGATACTTGTGACTTTTATATATTAACGTTTTAAAGCGATTTCCGAAAAACACAGTTAGTTAATCACGTAATGGAATTGATTAATTATACCTGCTTGATGAAGACCTCTTTTCATACCTATATTTTTCAAATTAAAACATGATACGTCTGTGTTAAGAATATAGTTTTTAGACAAAATAACCAAATATTTATATTATCACATTATTTTGTCTTTTATTTGGCTATTTTATCTAATTACTATATATTTCAGTTACCTAAATGACCAATATAGAATATGGATTAATATTTTAGATTTTTTCTGGATAACCACTAAATCTGTGTAGTTCTGACACAAATGTTTATAGTTTATATTTTTACTTTAACAATATAATAGATATTTGAATTCGTGCTACTATTATAAGAACTTTGGGGGTTTCATCCGGGTTCGTAGTTGGCACGACGACGTTTCGAAGCCTTACGTTTTTGTATTATTCATTTCCTGCACGTGATTAACTTCATAACTTGCTAGGTATTTAAGTACACTGTTAACGGAAAAAATTGCCGAATTAACTGTCTGATGATTTATGCTATAACATTTTCTGTGATGATTAATGAAGTCTTCTAATTAGGCGTACCGTCAAATTACTCTGCACGATTATTTTATGGAGCTTTGAAGTCTGCGTTACTGACGACCGGAAGACTTGAGAACAGATTAACGTTTGCTTTTGGACTATTTAATTCCCATAATTGATTGAAATATATATTATTACATACAAGTAGATGACAGATTATTTTATTAAATTAAAAATACTGGTATAATTCATGTAAATATAAAAATGAACACCAGTCTCGTATATTTATTTCTTGAAAGTTGAGCTTCCGGCGCATTGTGCCACTACCATCTCAAAAATAATATATAACTACATTTTCAGAAGATGTTAAAAATCACTTTACTGTTTATTCGATGTGTCTCCATAGTACTGGTCCAATTAGACAATTAGCACGTTAAAATTCTTTTTATTAAATCGACTTCTTTAAATATTGATGGTGGAATACAATAATTAAGCTAATAGACCTACTAGTTCTGGCTCCATTATGCCAATAATAAATTAAATTAAAAAGACTGAGCTAATACATGCAACATTCCAATACATTTGTTCTTATAACTGAGCTTTTGGCACATCGTGCAGTCATCATCTGTATTCCACACCAAACATATTGAAATATTTCGATTTAATAACAGAGATTTTTAACAGTCTAATCATTAATAATGGTAAATGGTTAATAAATAGCAGAATTTTTTAAAAAAACGTTCCGGATTGTGCTGAAAACTATCTCTTGCACGTTGAGATCCGCGTTTGATATTTAAACTTTTAAAAGAAGGCTAACTTTTAAGGAACGGAAATGTACACCACCTCGTTTCCCAACATCAAATGAAAATTTAAGAAACAATGACAAAAATTGAATTCTAATCAACACGAGAAAATATTTTACAGGTAAGTATTTCAGTGGTTTCCTATTTGCATTTATAGAATTGTTAATAAATTACATAATTTTCAGCTCAATATATTTCGATGTGACCGACCGACTATGTAAATTTTGTGAAAAATCTGTGCGAAATTGTGATAATATTTGGAGGAATCTGTAAATAATTTTTTTTAGAAAAATTACGATACAATTGATCATTTATGATTGTAACGCGATTGTATTCAAATTTATATATATATATATATATATATATATATATTTAATAAATACATTTAAATGATTAATTTTAAATGTTTTGCCCCACGTTGGGCGCCAAAATTGCAATTAATACAAATTTAATTATTTAAAATAAATCCCACGTTGGACAACAAAATGTAACAAACACAATTTTTAAATTTAATTTTAATTTTCCCCACATTGTAATAATCAAAATATTTACAAAATCGGGTCTGCAATAAAGATACACCCTACGTTTCAGTACAAAATGTAATATTATCAATTGTTTTACAAATTCTAATTAAATAAATTTTTAAAATAGTTTTGAATATTACATTTTGTGCTCAAACGTCTATCTTTATTGGAGACCTGATTTTGTGAATATTTTGTATATATATATATATATATATATATATATATATATATATATATACATATATTCTTCGATTATATTTAGACTGATTAATAATTATTCTGTAATTTTACAGCAAAAGAAACAGTTTTTAATTTCGGTATATTTATTTATTATCTTTGAAGCTTTCGATCTTTTTGATCTGATCACCTTTAAAACTCTTATTGTGAATTTTATCTCACTATTAAATTATAAAAACGATCGTCTACGTATACTTTCCTCACACCAATAAAAATATTATATGATTGATATATAATTAGTGTGACAAAAGCGGACGTAAACGAACGTATGTAAAACGTGACAGTGATGCAGAAGTTTTTAAAATTTTATTTTTAATAGAATGAACAGCCATGGTCAGCAGTGATTTTATACACTGTTTGCATTCCACTATTTTGGTGACAATTTTTGTTTATGGGAACACACACACAACATACATTCCCGCGCCGGAATTCGAACCAGGGACATCTGTGATGCGAGGCAGTGACGCTGTCTTCTATACCACAGGAGGTCGAGTGGCTGTTTGTTTTTCTGTAGAAGTATTGAATTATCCATTAAGTGGCATTTTTTGGGAGTTCCGAGCCTATTTCTTTTCACGAAATTAAAGGACTTATAGTAGTAAATAGTTCTTGTATGCTCGTTTAAGGTTGGTCCAGTTTTATTATTGCCGTTTCTCTATAATGCATTACTTAAACTGCAACATTATATGATTCGGTGTTAAATCTTAAATAGTACGTAAGTTAAAGCAAACCGACGTCAATGTTTTTGCGTCGGGATTCGAACGAACGGACTAGAAATGAATGATTTGATAGTTCGGCGACGAATCTAATAATGGTGGTCTTAGAAATTTCGTGTTGAGTGGCGCACAAGTGATCAGAAGTGCCAATCAGCAGCTATTACCCTCAACACGTTCGGCGATGAAACGACCCAGAAAAAAAAGAACAGGTTTTAATTACGTAGGCAACCGTCAACGTGTTTAATTCGAAGGCAAAAGTGTGCGTGGAAAACTCTTGGTCGCATCTCCCGTGGGGACAATTCTGCAAGGCGAGGGATGAGCGAGGGCGGAGGCGGGGGTGGGCTTTAATCGGAACGAAACGGACCGGGGGCTGTTCGATCCTAGTGACAGGCGCCACTTGCCTGGCGTCTCTAATTAAAGAACGCCCTCGGCCCTGTGCTCCAAATAGCCATCAATATCTTCACGGGTACATCGCAGATATTCGTGATTAAACCAGTGAAAGTAAATTAGATGGTTCTAGTAACCAGATAATCTGATGAATAGACCAAAGATTTTCTAATTTAGATAATTTTTTCTAAAATTTATTGTCTCATTGCTTTAATGTTTATTATGAGTGGGATTTGACTCCACATTTTAAATTTCTGCAATTTATCACTCTGGATGAATAACGAAGACAACACCATATCCTAACAAAGTTCCATCTAAGAAGTCTAGTCACTCACATATCCTTTTTTCAAACTTCTTGTTTTCAAAATCGTCAGGAATAAAATATTGATCTATTTTACGAGCAGTCATATTGACTATAATCTTAAACTCTCAAGATTGTTTGAATAATTTTAATCGTTTAATTCCAATTGTTTCACATATATGTAATGACTGGTCAAAGCATTAAGGTCACCCCAATAATACTTAGTTGGGTTACCTTTTTCCGTCAATCCTGCGACGAATCTTCTTGGCATTGACTTCACGAGATGTTGAAAGCGGATGTGAGTAATCTGGTTGTGGAACCAACCGTCGGATGGCTGTATCAACTATGTCCCACAAATTCTCAATTGGATTGAGATCTGGTGATTCTGGAAGCCATCAAGTTAAAGACTCCCTCATGGTCACCACTCGCGCACAATACGAGCATCGTAGAATGGCAATCGTCTTTGGGATACTCCATTAACATGATAGGATGAACGTTATCAGAAGAGAGAATTTGGTGTATTGTAAAATTAGATCTTGTTCTACAGGGATGAAAGGCCCCAAACCATATCACAGGCCTCACAAGCTTGGAGGGTTGTACTCATGCACGCGAGGTTCATGCTTTCGTGGTTTGGGCTCGTGGTTCCATAACTTCAAGAGCCTTCAATCATCCTATGTTCAATGGTTGTTAAATCGCATCGTTTACATATACATTCAGGAACAAATCACTTCTACTACCCTGGTAAACCACATTCTTCCGTTTTTATGTCGGTCTGGTCCTCTAGGTGACTACAGCGCCATATCATATTTAAATTACCTAAAAATCTCAGATAGTCAATCAAATCTTGCCAGTCAACGTATTTATAATGACGTCGATGTAAATGAATTTACGTACCAGCTGTCGAGGTGAGAAACGAGAGCTTATTATTTGCCACGTAACCGGCGGGTAAGGAACATTTACTCAAATGTTGCTGGGAAGTAGGGTAAATGCACTAAAATTGGTTAATACGGACTTGCAAAGCCGTCAGCGAGAAAATTAACTTCAAAATTAGCTGACGAGTCGATTACTTTCCAAGTAGTCGTCGAGAAAGGTGCATCGTCACGAGAGCAGTGCTGGATATTTCGGTAACTCCACTCAATCCTTGACGCGCATAACCGAGGCAATGAATAAAATGAGACGTATTAGCGTAAAATAGTCACTGCAGTGAAATAATAATAATATTATTTTTAAAAAACTCTGTATTAATAAGTTGTCTTGTTCAATTAAATTTCTGACAACTTCCCCGCTACATTACCTAACTCTCTAGATCAGGACAGCTCGGGATATAAGGTCTTACCATTTTTTTCAATATCCCGTTACAAAAAATCTAGCCAGAAAGAATAACTTTGTTGTTGTCCTCAGCATAAATAAGTTATTCACACAGCGCCACTCAAGATCATTTGTTCAAGAATTTTTTATATTTCTATATTTGCTAAATTTGTGGAAATATAGAAACATTAACAATAATATTTATATAATAAATTTTATTTAGAAATGTTTACCTGTTTTAATTGCTTTCGTAAAGGCTTAGCCTTTGCTTGTTTTGTAGGTTGGTGGTGAGGTCGCGTGCGGGAATTAAGTCCCACTGACAGGCAGGGGCGGGGGTCGTTAGTGAAGGTAGGCAAGGTCGCGGCCATATTTACCCCAAAGTAGTCTGACCTGGATTCTTCCCCCCGATAAGGATGGTCATTACAGCGCCGGCCAAACACGGTTAACCGGTGGATGCTAAGGTATGGTCTGACCGGTATACGGAGCCATAGATAAAAAGTAATATTTTACAAATAAATCTGCGGCTCATTGCGAGGGGGAAACTTTTGTAGTTGGCGATCTAAACGAGTTTAGTGAGATATCAGTCCTGTCTTATTCGTGAAGCTCTGAATCGAATTTACACCATTAAATTTTGGAATAAAAAAATTAGAATTGTTACTAATATATAATGGCCCAGAAGTCAGTTCAGAATTAATCAAGTAATTTTTGTTTGTAATTAGTTACTACCTGACTACTTGGCCATTATAATATTTTAATTTTCAAGGTCAGTTAAAACAATGTAAAAAATGAAAATTATGTTTTTGTAATATTTATTTTGTATTATTTTTAGACAGTGTATGTATGTATGCAGAATGGGACAAACAGCTTTCTACTAATATGTAATAATTCAGAAAACATTTTCAAAAGAATTGGTAATAAGAATAATATAAATACGTATATAAATCTGGAGTAAATAGTATATATTAGGAAGATGGATATGCTGGTATGGGGTTTGTTAATACAGACCGAATAAAGAATGACATTATATTCTGCGACCACAAAAACTCAAATAAAAGGACATACATTTTATAGGACAGTGGTTTTAATTATATAGATATAAGAATGATCCACAATATAACCGATCTCAATCATTATAACATCGGTTAGAACTTTCAATTTAACTTATGAACTATATGACAGATAAATGTGTAAAGTTGTAAGAAACAATAGTGGAATGGCTGAGACTTTTGTCAAATATGCTATTGACGAATATTGAACGGAAAATATAGGATTAAGAACATTTTAAAATATTTGCATGGAAGAAATCTTTGGAATGTGGTCGGAACTCGATATTTGGAGACCTTGGGCATACGGTGAGAGTTGTCCGCTATTCCCATTGGAATAGTCGGCCAGCTGTCTCCTAAACTGGTCGAGGCACGGAGAAGGGAATGCTGCGTCCCCACAGCAAACTCCTCTCTTGCTATCGGAAGGGCGTGGGACAAGTACCCAATGCCCGACCTAACTGATGCAGGGTTTTCTAGGGTTTGTCCTGCATTTCTTTTAGGCGAATGCCGGGTAGGATCCTTAAACCATAGCCCGGGGGCCCTAGTTACCCTTGGCTACCTTCCTCCACCCTTCCGCATCCCCCCTTTCAAATCCCTTTCCTATGCTATAAGAGGGGAGTTGCCACTATGTGAATTACCCTATAAGTAGCCTGTCTACACAAAAAAAAATATAAAAATACAATTAATTAACGCGTTTGACAAAATAAATAGGACACTTTCTGAAAATTTCTGTCAGCATAATATTCATACAGTGCTTGATATAATGGAATTTCTGCGAACTGGACGTACTGGTCAGCATGTAAAATACTTTTGTGCTATCAAAGTGAAACTAAATTCTGAGAAACTTCTTATTATCCAAATGATGCCACTATATATGACCTAATCTTAATTGTATTTCCATAATATGGTAATGAGAACAGATAAAGAATAATAAAGTGTTCTGCAGACTTTTAGTAGAAATTATTCTTTCGTACATTTACGAAGTTTTTTTGTATTCAAATTATGCCGAAGCAGCCGGCGCAGTGGCCGACCTCGTTGGAGTTGATTTTGATGAATAATCGACTTCAGTTGAAAGAACTTCTCGGCGAAGACAAATGCCTGCATCAAGTTACTGTAAGCCGTAAAGGACGTCGGTTAAAACAGCGTAGGTGGACTTATGATTATGTTGATCCCCTGATGATTTAAAAATGTCATTCAGTTAAACCCAGTTTTTCTAACAATACACAAAATATATTTTATAAGGTTCGTGTTGCATTACTTGCACCAAATCCATATTTATGTACAGAACACTAATTTTTGTCCATGTTTTCTCTCTAGTGGGGGTTTCTTTTATCCACTTAGTTCCTTATAGCTTCTTAACGTACCACCAATCTAATTACCAGCTCTTGCTTCATAACAATATCGTATTTTCAGAACTTTTTTCCCTCACGTAGGGTATCCTATCTCAGATATTTTCTACTGCGTCTGTAGCTTTCGTTCTACTTCTCATGAAGTTATTTTTAAGCCATAACTTCAAAAAATAACATTGAATGACCCATAATTTAGCTCTACGTAGTAGGCAACCAATGCCTTTTCTTCTCCTATCTAATTATTAGAGGTTCAAGAATAATTTTTCTAATTTCTTAGTAATCCAAAGATTTTAAAAAATACTATGGTGGTTCGTTATAACAGAGGATTTGCTTATTAACTTATTTATTGCCGTCAAATAAACAAAATCCTCCCCTCCATCGATCCAGAAGATTACTTACCTAAATGGCTTTCGTCAAATTCCTTCTATTTCAATATTCTCTAGGTCTTGGCACTCCGATGGATTTCTTAGACTAGTTCAAGAGTTTTTAACTTTTCTTGTGTTCTAGTAACTGCCTTTGTCAGTATTATTAGGGCTACAAAACTCACGTCAGAAAAATATTATAAATACATGAGATGTTTACTAAATTTACAAAACATGTAAAGAACTGTCAAAAAATAGCATCAAGTAGAAGTGAAGTTGCTGTCTAACATCGATATTGCCATAGTAGACACCCTATGTATTATATTAGTATGCTCGTGCGTATTAATGTTAGCATTTGTTGTAATGTTTGAATATGTTTGATTAGTATTATATGGGTAATTTTAAATAGAAAAAAATATATGAATAATTAATATAAATTTTAGAGGGCGAGTTGAAAAGTAATACTTCCGAATTTTTATATGAAAACTATTAAATGTTTCTAAATAAAACAAACTTTATTAACATTCTACATCTTTATTCTTCGTGTCTAAAAATTTATTTCTCAACATAGTCATCCTACCGACGGTCACATTTCTCCCAACGAGAGACCAGTTTGTTGATACCGTCACTGTAGAATGTTTGACTTTGTTCACGGAGACATAGCCTCACCTCTGGTTGCACCGTTTCATCACTATCAAAGAAAACTCCTCGAAGGTGTTCTTTAAGTTTTTGAAAAATATGAAAATTGGATGGGACCAAGATCGATGACAGTGAACTCAAGATTTCAAGACGTCGCAGCGCTCGTGTATGGTCTATAATTGTTCTGCTGAAAAGGTCCATGCGTGGACGAACTCTTCGAATTCGTGCTTTCAATTTTCTGAAGGTCTCCTAATACCTTTCAGAGTTTATTTAATTGGTATGAAATAAAAATGCAGAAAACCTTGAACATCCCAGAACACTGTTAGCTTGACTTTGCATGCTGATGGCATAGTTTTGAACTTTTTTGGTGTCGGTGATCATTGGTGGTGAAACTTCATTCATGACTCTAGTTTTCGGCGACAAAATGCCGTTAGAAACACGATTATAGGACGATATTTCTCACGCACCTACATACTTACGTTACACACCGTCATGTTACACGCTACGATTCAGAGCTGTCTAGCGGCAGAAGATTGCAACTTGCGTCAAAGAAGCAGTAACGTCAACCCAGTCATATTCATGACATGTAATACCTCAACCGATGTTGACAACAAAATAAAAAAATCAGAGGCATTACTTTTCAGCAGTCCCTCGTACATGTGTAATTATAGGTATTCTATTGTAAACAATGAATGATAGATTTATAATTTTATTGGTAATTTTAGATGAAGAGTATATAGATTAATAATTAAAATTCAATAAAAATTTGAAAAATACTCCACATATTCCCAGAGAGGGGATTAATTTTGAAGTTTTATGAATAAATTGTAAAATTTTCATTCTGTAAATGACTAAACAATCAAGATATAATTTATATGTATTTGTTTGCATACTGCAAAATATCCGACCCGGCGCGGTGGAAGGAAAGGCCGCATTTTAAAAATTCTAGAATGTCCAGAGCTTTATATATAGTCACTTCCTGCCCCATGTAAATATATATTTAAACAAGAACCGCGCCTGTACTTTATAAATATGTCTTATTTATTTCACCGAGTCGTGACAAACGAATTCCACACTCGATACACAACTGTCGAAGTGAAGATCAGGGAGCACGACGGGGTAAATCTGGGCTTTGCATGTCTTCCACGTGACACGAAGGTGGATGCCTGCAGACGGCCGCTTGCAACGCCTTGACAAAGTAAAATCCCTATTTTATTACAAAGAATATATATTTTCTTAGCCAGGCTTGATGGAGCGGAGACCTGGTTGTCGCGAACCGGACAGTCGAAAGTATAATGTACTCGCAAATAAGTTTATATGGTAAAGGTATGTTACATATTGTACTATCATAATTCAAAAAAAATATGTCGTATTTATGTATATTCCAGACAATTTCAATGTTTACAAATGCGTGTATTTTGAGTATTAGAATAGTTAGTCATTCTAACGTAGTCCATGCATCTTCCTCTCATCAGCTCTGATGCCTGGACAGTCTCTGGAGGAAGATGTCACTATATTATCTCATGGTGAGTGTATTTATTCCTTCGGTTTACTCTCGGAGAACGACATATTGATCTGAGGTAGAGGCGTGCAATACTGCGGGACTGCGGCGCCCCAGGCGTGGTCGGGCGCCGTTAATTAATAGCTACACAAAGCCATGATAACGCACAGTGACAATTGCTTGCTCAATTATTAACAAATACAGTGCTTCGCTCGAACCGCCTCTCAGGTGTAGCTCAATCATTACCGAAACTTGAAATGTGCTACATCAACAAATGTATGGTTATTATTTCTTTTGGTAACCCTTGTAGATTGCAACAGCTCCGTTTCAATAAGTGATTCTGGGTTTTGAAAGCCCAGGTTAGAACTAAAATAGCGTAGAGTCTTTCTACAATGAAGATATCTCTTGACTAAAAAGAGAATTATATTCCTGTGGAACATTTGCCATTTTTGTTTAATCTTTTACGTAGACAGGCTTCTCAATCATGTGAAGAAGTGTCACGAAAATCTGTACGTTTTTCTTTTTATATGCAATCTATAGTTTACTTCATTTCAGGTGATAAGATTTTTATACTAAGCGGGAGGTCCTAGTTAATATATGTGATTTTTTTAAATGCTATAAATTGATAGCATCATGGAAGCTGTTGCAATGTGTAATGTGTGCAATGTGCACTCATATTGTGTTCAGAGTCTGAACCTTTTCAAGAATTTAAAACAATGTTTAATTGTAATTGTTTATAAATCATGAAATTTTAGAGTGAGACAGTGCTTTTCTTTGCCTGAACTACTGTGCACATAAATTTTGACCAGAATTCGGAGGAGAAAAGGTTTTTACAAATTATCATTTTCTCCTATTAATTTTGTAAGTATCGCGTGGCATTCAAGAAATACGGATAATGAGAATATTAATAATTATTACTTAAAATATGCCCAGCTGTGTGTTAAAATTAATATTATTGCTTTGATGCATACATTTCCTATAGCTGTAAAATCGTCGATTCTTTCAGAAGATTTATTTTTAAAATAAATTAAGTTTATGACTACAACAACGATATTATTTTACATAATAAAAAAATTCGAACTTTTTTAGATTCGAATGTGATTTATCACTTAACAGAACTTTAGAGGATAGTTAAAATTTTAATAAATCACTCCATCATTTCAAGCATGCATATCGTAATTCAGAGGATATTTTGAAAGCGCATGATTTTGTTAAAACAATATTAATCGTTCTACGTATTATTGAAGAACGGTAAATATGAGTAATGAAAGTTTTCAAGTACTATTTGTGAATAACATTTTGAGCGATGGATGTGCGGGATTCTAAGACCTGATATATTATAAAAATGCAAAACTGAAAATTATTCAAACCATACCGCCAGATAAAACCTAACTAATAGCATAAGATGAATTCAGTTGCACGAAGTTTAGAGATCTGACAACTAACTGCTTATTTTATGTACAAATTGGGTAGTCAAACTCGTGCGCCCTCTTCCCACTGGATTATTCGGTAAGAGGCCGATCTGTGTTTGGTGATTGAGAACGTGCTTTCCGCTGAACCCATTTGACGGGATTTTCAAGGGATTTAGCGCATAATGGCAATGCGAATTCCAGGTAGATCCCATTTGACTAATCGGCCATCCAACTCCGTACTTTCGTTTGGTTTAGGAGTGACTTAATCATTTACCATCACTCCGATGTCGGAGGAAATGGAATATGATATGATTAAGAGTAGACAGTACCGAATTAAGTAAAGAAATGGGAAAAGAGATTTAGATGAGAAGGACGGAGACCGAGAAGGATAGATAGAGGGCTTTAGAAGTAAATAAACAAATATAAACTTCGTTAGTCGAAATAAGTAGTGAGAGAAAGTTACCTTAGTGGTGTAACAATCTCACTGCCACGTGATGAGTTTTGAAATAATTTTGTAGAGTAATTTCAGACATCAGAAAACAGAAACGCACACAGGAAGATATTTGTTGGAAGGGACCGTGATATGTTAAAGATCAACTAAATTTAGACCTGGGCTCGGGGCCAGATCGTGAGCGTGAAATCGATTAGAGGTGATAGTAATGAAGTACCGCTAGCAAGTTTATATCGGAAACATCCACAGCACTCGATGTTTAAGCTACGTGTTCATATGAAATGTTTAGCGACTTACTCAACTTCATATTGGGTACTCATGGTTATAGAACAAGATGGATCCGAATAATCTTGATAAAATTAAATTTAATAACTTAAAATATATAATTTCCAACTATTTCTTTTCATTAATCGCATAAATATCAATAAATGTTTTCTGACACATAACGGTATCCAAACAATGAAGAAATGAAACAATTATTTATTTTATTATAAGAGAAAAAGTTCTCATGGACTACAATTACGAGATTAGACATTCTATTTGTAGTGCTGATCTATCAATAGAAAGTATATTAAGAACGTATAAATATATATGTACTACTACTAATATAGTACTGATGTATATAAATCGGGCTTATGCTCACATGACAATCGGCTAAATGTTCTTATTTTAACGAATCTGTAAATAATTCTTATACAAGATTATAATATATTTATTTTTAGAATTAAATGTAAATCTATTTCATTTGATACCTTGAACCAATCATATTACACAAGTCATCTTATTTTAAAATATATTATTAGAGATTTGGACTACTATACTATTAGTTTCTCAAAACTAGTTCTTGAGAATCAAGTATTACAAGTAACGAACTACTTTCGTAAATTTACCTGCTATTGATAAACTTAACTTGTTTACTTGCCTTATCCTAGTGACTACTGCAGACAGCAACATAAAGACAACATACCTCTTGGAGTGCCTAAAGAAAAACAGAGAAAAACAAACCCAAAACGTATAGGATAGAAGTGACTTCTACAATTCCATACTTCAACAACGTTATGCGTGTGTAAGTGAAAGCAGAGAGATGTGAAGAAAAAAATCGCACTACGTCTAACGATACGTTAAAGAAACAATCACATCTCTGATGCAGCTTCCTGCCACTGATTGTTTAGAAAAATGTCACTTTTATTTCTAATACAAATCTTCCATGCATCGGAGAAAATGTCGCTAATAATTTCGAAAACGTAAAATATATTCAAAAAAATTTTCTGCGTGAAACTGATTTTTAGTACTGAAATTATTTTTGAGAATTGTTAAATATTTCCGGTATTAAATATTTCCAGACAATATCAAATCGAATACGTGTATTGAATATATTTTGAGTTTGATGACTTTTAATGTGAGATGACGATTTTATATTATTTTACTGAAGGAAGTCTCTTGAAAATTTAAGAAAATATTAATTTAATATGAAAAATGTATAGTCGTATTATATTATATTATAATCAGTTATTAATGATGTTGTGAAGTAACAACGACTGGATGACGTGATTTAGTATATTAAATGCATATTTATTATGTTTACAATTGTACGTAAGGTCACAATGTTCCTGACACTATATTTTTGGGTTAAAACTTTAAATTCATATTCAACCTAATATTATGATGAAAATAGTATATAGGTGATTATGTTCCAGGAAATTATGAAATATATTCAATGACTTTTGAAATGTGTATTCAGTAAGTTGAAATCCATACAATAAAAGACAGAGTAGAATAGCTTGAATTGATATTTGTGACCTGAGATATGTAAAATAAAATAATAGGGAAACTCTGATACTTCAAAATATTTAGTTATAAACATTCTTCCTAGAAGTATTCCATAGTTTAGAAACTAAGAAAAGATATCCTTTGCTGTAAGACAGTTTAAGATTTCAAATTATAGTCCTAGTCAGTGGTCTTTTTGCAACAGACGTGCCACGTAAAAGGAAAAAAAAATAGGCAAAAGTTTTTATTACCTGTCTTCAGAAGGTTTTAATCAAAATAAATTGCAGTTATTCTGTTAAATCTGAGAAATTAAAAACAGAACTCATAAAAATAGAAAATATGAATTTTTTAATCCAAACTTACTGATGGGCTTTTATGTTCAAGTGGAACATCTGAAAATATATTCTCTATATATTATTCATTTCTTACCAAGATATTACTTACTTTTTGATTGTCTTGAACGTGTTTTTGGGTTTTTAATGTTGAAGTAAATATAATTCTGTTATGTGTTTTAGACGTGCCACGTGAACGTGAATTTAATATTATCTGTCTTCCTTCCTGTAGTATTGTTCCGTTGATTGTTAAAAAAATCATACACCATTTATAATAATTACCCCACAGTTTTTGGAATTACGATCGCATTTTAAATGTGTTGAAATATGGAAAATAATTTATGTCAAAATTATTACATTTTTATTAATGAAATTATGATTAAATTATTTATTGTTAAGTATTATTGTAACCTGATCTAAGTATTTTGAATTTATCGAGGAGTCAAACATTGATTACATATTATTAAATTTAAAACTCATTGATCCTATTTTTTCCTGAAGGTTCAAACGCGGAGCACCATACAAACAATTTAAATTTTTGAATGTACTCGTTGTTAGTTACTTAACTAAACCAATGTAGGTTCCATTACTTTTTGTTCTATTTCGAGACATATTTACCGATTTTTCTTGAAGGTTTCGGTAAAATATTTACCTGTTTCTCATATTATTTTTCACTTAGGAACGTTCATAGTATATTATAGAAGCGAATGAAGATTTTCCTGATGAATATGTTGAATAAAGAAATCATTGGTAGGTATAAAAGAATTTTACAAGTATGAATACCTATTTTTTTTAAAATATTCTACAATAATGAATGTCTAAAAATGTAAAGAAACCACTTGTTGAATATAAAAAGAATTTACAATTTAATTTAATATTTATTGAAAAAAATTGTAATTTATTTGTTTTATATTCACATAATTGTATTAATATCAAACTTAGATCAACATTGTTTTCTTTATATATCTAGATATTCATCTATACCAAATTTGTTTTTTTCTTGAACACCTGAAGAAGTCTAACGAAAATAAATTAAACGTTGTGTCATTTTTTATTTTATTAAATAGCTTGTGACATGTTGTCTGGTTTATTTTTTGATTGATTATACTACAGCGTTTTATTGTAATAATAAACTATACTTTGAAAATTCCTGTACGTTGATCTGCAGCAGTCAAATTATTTTAATAGACGACGGTGACTTTTGACAAAGGGAAAAAAGCAGATAAGTTTTCCTTGGTATATCGAAATGTTTACCAGTGTATCAATTATGTGAACCATTTACAGATTGGTTGTATAAAATACAATTACATTGTTTCATTTATTTGAAAATTTCCACATAACAACAATATTGGAGCTAGAAAGACTGATTTAGCACTACGAAAAGAGGAAAATGGACTTTTATGGAAGAGCTAATATTTGTTCAAGAATACGCTTTTTCTCTAATATTTGGAATTATTTGTGATTCTCAATTGCATACAAGGGTTGTAGTGCTCTCAGACGATAATTTGAAATATTGAACGTATACATGAGTATGTGTTACACTTTTGCCGTAAATTTTAACGTAGCTTAAGAAGGAATGCTGCGTGGGTGAAATATTTTCAATAGAAAAATCTGAATTTTTTCTCTGTAAAATTGAGTATTATTCGTATTAATACAATATTCTTACTAAACGAAATCACTATTTAATATAAAATTTTGTGACTGGATAAATCAGAATACTTGGTAAAAAAATCAGTTAGCAACAAAATTGTGGCTCAACATCACAAGGATGAGTGCTTAATATTTGTGGGAGAAGGTTTAATGATTCGCACTGACAATCTAATCAGTACTATTTAATCAGATTGGAATCAGATTGAATCTCAGCTCTCCAACTTATTTCCCCATTTAGTCATTTAAGATATATCAGGTTCTACCTTTATTTGATATTCTTTGATGTAATATTTTTTAATATATTGTATTAATCCATTAAATTTCAATTTTTAACATAAATGAAATATGACGACTATTTCCTTCATTTTTGGTAATAAGTTAAAAACTTACTTAGACTTTTTTTTTGTAACCAAGAATTTAATATAAGGTTTTATGAATTTTTTGATTTTCATGAATCTTTTTACAAAAAAAATTATTTAATAACAGAAGTTCCTATTTTAAAAATTTTAATCTTAGGAGTTCGTTTAGTTGAACAAATAATATTCGTTTGACGAAATGATTATTGAAAGGGTACAATTATAAATGTTTTTTAAATGGTTTCAACTATCTGTATAATGTTCACATTCGTTTGAACCTTCAGAATAAAAATCACTATAAGAGAAATTATTTAATGGTAACAATACCAAATTCTCCTAGTCATTATTTTATAATGAAATAAATTAGAATATGAAGACATGCATAGGAAAAAATACAAATATAATGTCATAGATGTTAATAAATTTCTTTAAAATTGCAAATAAGAATTAGAAGTATAAGTAAAAGTTTCAGGCATTTAATAAAGTAATTTAAAAATAATGTAATGCATAAGAGAGATTTAAAAACCACATGCTTATAAATAAAGGGGAAAAGATCAGACACTACTTAGTGAAGACTAAGTTTCCAGCTGAGGAATTATATACAGAGTTATCTCTAATCTTCTACCTAACCCTAGTTCTATACTATAACTATTGTTATTTAGTTATCCTAGTTATACTAATCTACGTAAATTATATCTACATTTCTAATCAAACAATACATAGTCTACTGCTTCCAAAACTTTTGGCTAGGCCTAGTATTCTATGTGAAAAGGCTAGCTAAGATTATACTTAAATGCATTGCGTGTAAAATTCTCTCTATTGTTAATAAAAATACAATCCGTGCTGCTAGCGACGAATTTGTAGTTACAAATTTTTCACATTCGATGTTAAAAAAAATTCTACTGAAATGCTATGATAAATATTACAATTTTACTACGGAGTTTTTGTAGTAAATACGATTTGGTTATGACATTAAATAAAATTTTTCTATCGTTCGATAAATAGTTCTCGATTTTCACTCGGGTGTAGCATATTTAAACGCGACGTTTCGACGAGTAAAATCTCTGTCGTCATCTTCTAGACGAAGATTTTAGTCATCGAAACGTCGCGTTTAAATATGCTACACCCGAGTGAAAACCGAGAACTGTTTATCGAACAATTACGCCGGGAAAGACTTCAATCTTTTAATTTTCTATCGTTGTTCCACATAAACATAAGATCTTCAGAAAATATATGGCGTTTAATTAACGATAAGTAGAGTTTTCGAATGGAGTTTCTTTTCTTTTGAAAAGAATGGAACGTCACACACACACACGCACACACACACATACACACACACACACACATATATATATATATATATATATATATATATTCAACACCTGTGACACAAGTTAAACTAAATATAGTTTGTTTGAATTTATACAGAACTAAAAAACTTTCTTCATATATATCACATGAGTTTGTTTTAAATAATCTTATTTTACATATGCCTGAGAAGTTATAAAAAAATGTCGTTGTGTAATGAAAAAATGTATAGAATGAACAGGTAATAAAAAATTATTTTAAGAGATGTACGAAAATTAGACATTTCTTTAAGAAATGTAAAAAAAATATTCCTCCTAGTTCTATTATAAGGATTGTAGTGAAATGAAGTCGCTCATGTGAGGCACTGCAAATAGATCAAATTAATCATCCACAGAGTCGTACAATACCCCGCTTCGCCCTCAGATTTAGTCTTTCAACATTCCACGCATTGCTGCTTCCCTCGGCCTCATAAAGTTTTCAAGTCATCAAATTAACTGCAGATTCGCATACACTTGGAAGCCGTAAAGCTAAGTCGTAAAAGTATAAAGTTTGGCCCAGATTCATTTTCAAGTCACCGCCACGGAGAGAGGCTTATGTCTGCCACTATAAAATATATTGTCTGTTGACGTCTTTAGCATGAAAAAAATTATACCCGGTTTTCATTACGCAGCATCAATCAGCGTTTGAATAGTAACGAGGTATCGGAATCAGGAGAGAAATTTTCAAGCCGAATATATAAATCTTGTTGAATCTAACCATATTTACGTTAGGTAGTATAGTAGAAACGAGAGTCTATAACGGAAGGGATGTGTGGTTTCTGTTTACTATTTTGTTTAAAAAATCTGTGGTTAAGATCTAGTATATTCTCATTTTCCCCTTAGGGTCATCCATTGTGTTTTAGGAAAATGCGTCATTTATTAAGAAGTTGTGTTCCAAAATTTGGTTCAAGAATACTGGATGTTTCAATGTACTTTATACAAACTTTGGAGGCGGATTTTACAGCAAAACAAAAGAAAATCATTTTTAAGTTAATAGATGAAGAACGTACTGACACATTTTCATATTAATTCCATAAATTCAGAACATCATAATAAATACTCAAGTAGGAGTACTTCTAAACACGCATCTGACAATAAAACTTCGCACACTTTAATAATCTCCCCAGAAACTGTCGAATTGTTTCACAGGCGTCCAAGCCATTTTATGAGTTCCCAATTTTGTTTTCTGACTTTTTTCTTTTCAAAATACACCCAAAATATATTTCTATGTATTTATTATTTAAAGTCTAATTGTTGGTTTCAACATTTCAGAGTGTTTACTTTGCTGTATGTCTTTTCTGAATTCGTTAATTTTTTTAAAACCACACTCTGCATATGAAAAAAATAGCTGTAGTAGTACTATTTCCCTATAATTATGAAATTAAACTTTGTATATTGTTTTAATGTTACGCAAAACCATCACGCAATTTAAATTGAAGAATAACTATTTTCATAATTAAATTAGTGGTTTAATGAGAAGTCCGCATCATGTCCAGAATATATTTCCACAATTACTCATTGCTTTGCGTACTCGCGGCATTAGCGCCCGGAATGTATATTAGTTTGTGCAGGGGTTGTGGGGAAGGTCAGAGGCAAGCGCGTTTCTGCAATCTTGCATAAAGCAAAAACAAACCCTGCCACAAGTACAAACACAAGAACTAAGCGATGACGCTGATCTGCTGCGATTATAAACGCCCAGAACTGTGAATCTGGCTTTTTTTGTGTTCAAAAATAACTCGTCGCCAGCGATTATAGTTTCACACGGTTTATTACAAGAGGATAAGGTTTAATCAGAAGGTCACGATTTTTTTTCGGGAATGTCTTGAAATATTAATTATTATTTTCGCTCTTGAAGGAAAAGAGAAATCGAAGAGAAAAGAATAATAAAAAATTATTTTACTCAAATTTATTCGAAAAATGAATTAAATATAGTTACTAGTAAACAAATGTGCTATGAAAAATTTTACTTAAAATTTTATACTATAGTTTGCTTTTTTTGGACTGTCAATATATTTTGTCGTATCGTCATGTTTCATGAAAATTATTTTAATTTACTTTAAATTGCTTCCGCGTTCACTCAATTAAAAATTATTAAAACAATATTGTTTCGCTTAAAATTTTCAAAACTGTTCAATACCATCATGTAAACATTGGACGATTGGTTGACGAGACCAGACAACAACGCAATATAAAACGTTTCTATGATTTTGAAACAAAACTGTGCCGATTTATCAGAGTAACATTTTGTAATTCCTTTTTATAGGAATATTCTTAATTTCAAATAATTGTGAAAAGAGTCGCAAGTCGTCATAGAATAATGTGCAGATCAGCTGTTTACGTGGACCGACGGCCTTGGGACTTTATCGACCCGAGGCTCCCTTGGAAGGACGTGGCTGTCCTATTGAGCGTCGCAGGGAGCCATCATTATCCTCGGCACCGGAACTAATCACTGTTTACACCGTTACCACGCACTCGGGATCGACATAAGTGCACTAGCAAGTCTTTGTCTTTCATTGAAATTTGCAAACGCTCTGTACCGCCCCGGGAAACAATTAAGATAAATGTAACAGGCATTGTAGAATCATTGAAGCTCGGAAACAGCAATGGGCAGAACAGGTCGCAATTTGAGTACTTGGATTTTAGACCAGAATAATGAACGTAAGCAATGTCATAGAAAATCTAAAATATGCAGATATTAAAGAAATTTATTAATTACGCTTTGTATGCAATATAAATACGAGAATAATGTGCAGAATTAATTTTAAAGGAAGAGAATATCATTTTAGGAGTAATTTTACAAGTAAAGCAGAAAATAGAAATGTTTATTCAAAAATAAGATGGATAGTCGCTAATAAAAATACTGAATTCGGAGGAAAAGTTCAATGAGGAAAAATACTACAAAACGTATCAAATTTGCAGAATATTGGATTTAAAGGCAAAACGAAAATTTTATAGAAGTGAGATAATTGTGAGACTTTTAAGAAGATTATATATAATGCACGTATTTGTTTTGACACAATTACTTTTCAATGATTAGTCGAAGAATAAATGAACGACATTAAATAAAGTTTTCATAACGTATAAACCTACAAATATGTAAAATTTCTTGATTTCTTGAATGTTTGAGAGAAAGGTATGATCCTTATTAAATAAAAGTTTCATACGACCCATACTACCAAATGAAGTGATTTTTTTCAATAACATTGTTTGGATGTTTGAGAGAAAGATATATTGAGATGTCCTGTTAATCTAAATGCTACACCATAATTTTAGTTGAACACTAACTAAACAAATCCGAAGATAAAATTGCGGTAATTACCAAAAATATTGATCCACTATTAAGATAAAATGGAAGAAAATTTCCATTGATTATTATTTAACAAATTTTTATTAATATAGAAATAAAGTTCCAATTATGAAATTTTGAATTTAGTGGAAAATAACATCGTTTAAATAATTATACTTTAGTCGTATGGTTCCCGATCTGTTTTGATGATGGACAGGGAAATTTGTGGTCCTGATTTTTAGTATTTTTGTGTTAACTTATAATTGTTGTATCCAATAATTATTTTTCAATTTTAGATAATGACGTATCCCATTTCCTCGTACGAGGACTAACAAAATAAAATAAATCATATTAAGGGTGGACCCCCGAGAATTGGACATTTTAAATGGAGCAGTTTTCGATTGAAAATAATATAAAAATATTTATTAATATAGAAATAAAATTACAATTATGAAATATGCGGAAAATAACATGGTTTTAATAATTATAATTTTGTCATATGGTTTCCTGATCGGTTTTGCTGATGCCCCTTGTGATGCCTCCCCGCACACCTGATCTTTCCATGAGAGATTTTTATCTGTGGGGCTATCTTAAGGTACACGTAAACGAAGGAAAGCACGCACATTGTAAAAACTGAAAGCTGCAATAACAAACCAAATCGCACGAAACTCTGGGAAGAATGAAGGCAAATTTCGGCATTCGTCTCCAAATGTGTGTTCGTGAAAACGGTCATTATTTAAACTATATTATTTTATGAAAATAGTCATATCAAACTGGCATAATTTGAACAAATTTCTGTATTAATAAATACCTTTTAACGAATAATAAATGGAGAACTGCTTTATTTAAAATCTCACTTCGGTCACCCTAAACTACAGCCAAGAGTGCGACAAGTAATTATCACAAACAGTTTAATCAAAATAGAATTTCAAATAATTTAATGGGGATGATGACGAGTTTCTAAAACAAGTGGGTTTAACTTGTACAAGTGAAACCTTAAAAATATATAACTGTATTATGGAAGTTTTTAAAATGAAGTAGTCGAGTAGAATGTTAATGATTAATTTTTTTAAAAAAAATTATCAAGAGTAGAATTTTTCAAATTACTGCTGCTCTTTGGGCTGATAAGAACTGTGGTGCACAGAATATTTGAAACTGGATATTTTTCGTACTGTAAAATGAAGATGGTAGTCCAGGGTGGCAGGTATGAATCATATCACTTCAGTTATGAACTCCTGCTTTCGTGAACTATTAATTTGTCAAGAGTTGCAATGATGTGCTGGTCATCATATGGACAGCCGTGGAAATGTCTCCTAAAGAGTGATGGACAACTAATAGCCTTGGAGGGATCCACCGGAGAATATTCCTGACCAGATAGATGCAAGTCGCGTACTGCCGACCACTTTAATCCCTGAAGAGATTTGAGGCGTGTCTGCTCGGCATAACCGAAGGGTAATCGTATTAAACGAAACTCGCCAGTGGAATATTCGATTGCATCGGTCGATGGATGTCTCCTGTCAGATTGTCACGTCGATGTGTCTCCCCACCCAGCGACCTGGGAATACGCGAATGTCACAGCACAATCGGTTACATTCGCTTCGAAAAACAATCCAGGGTAATAATATGAAATAGATGAACCAAAGGTCTTACAGATAATTACGTTGTCAAGCAAATGCAGAGATGATAAAGTTAATATAAGACTCTTCGGTTGTCATGAGATCATTACACAGTCAATGTCATCGTCTTATTACCATATTTATTCTTTACTTGGTATTATTTTTTCTATTTCTCTTCATCTCACGATTCTTTGATTTTCAATGCAGTAAGTTGTTCGATATCATCGTTGTATTTTTAACCCAGTAAAAATAACGTTCTGTCAATCGTACTTTAGCGAAAAATCTAAAAAATATTTATTTATTTCTATAAATTCAGTCTTGTACAATCAGATTATTAAAAATTACATTTTTTCATAATTTTCTTCTCGTAGGTTAGTCAGACACTGGGTTTCTATACATGATTATTTTCCATAAGCATGCAAAAAAAACCTGTTCTGCTTTTAGAAAAATACACCATTCTGAACGTTAACAATTTAGACGACATTTTTTTCATTTTCCGCTCTATACGCGATCCGCTGCTTTGGTATAATGAAAAACAGTTTGTACATATTTTGGAGGCTATCTTTTTCAATATATCTTCTAAAAAATATTCTCAAAGTTGGGACAGTTATCAGATTTTATACGGAAAAAATAATTAATGTACACTTGTGCTGATAGTACCAGTTATTTTACGTAACGACAACTTGTAAAATTTATAACTCTGAGGTCATAAATTGGAATGTTTTAGTTTTAACACACTAATTTTATTTCTTACATAAAGAAAAGGCTCAGATCACTAATAATCCATCTGTTGATGTGAATACAAATATAATTAAAAAAAGTTCTGTTGAAAATATCTCAATTGACGTAAAAAAACTTACATTTGGCCAAAATTATATTATTATAAAATAAATAGGCCATACAAAATTTATATAATGTTTACATATATAACTTACAAAAAATCGCTATTATTTTTCGATGTATAAGCAAAACGATTGTGTCCTTCGCGTGAAGATGTGCTTTTACTTTAATGAAACTACTTTAGAAATTAATTTGACACAGCAGAAATACATTTTTTTATCAATTGCAATAATATGTCCATTATAAATATTATATTTTTGTCCTGTCTTTCGACCTCAAAATTTACATTATTTTCTCTTCAGGATCAACAGCGTCGTGAGTCAATAATAATTTTGAGCTTTAACTATAACCTTTCTAATACAAACTGGAAATAAAATTTAACTTATTTTAAAATTAAGAGAAAATGCGTTAAATGTGAAGAAAGCATTAACAGTAAAATAAAATTATAATTAAACTCCAATGTTTTAGAAGAGGATAACTAAGTTCTTTTCTTTTGAAAAAGGTGACTCTTTTTAGCTACATCCGTCTCGTAATAAAAAAAGTCACTTTTATATCAAATTTAATTAGACTCACTCAGATTAATGTATATTATAACACTTAATGACACTTCCAAAACATTTATTATATTAAAATATCACTATAGATGTTCAATTGAAAGTAATTTTCAATACGAATTAAAGAAGTTAAATATTTTAATTTTCATAGCACGATATCGATTGTAACGAGGCCAAAATAGGTAAAATTATCAATTAATGATCTATAGTACCGAAGTGTTTATAAATGACTTGATTCGAAAACCGATAAGTTTCTTAGTAGTGATAAATAGTAATAAAAGGAAAAATCGTATATGAAAATTGAGAATAGTATGAGTGCTTGAATATGAAACAGACAGAAAACTGGTGCTCTATAGAATATTGAATGAAATAGTGAAATATATGTGAAGTAAAATAACGAGCATAATTCGTGCAAGGTTAGATTGTATAAAAAGCAGAAGTGCTAACTAGCAAGTGATAAATCATTTCTGTTACACCAATAATGAAGATATTTCACTGGTTCAAAGTTCTGAAATATTAAGATTATTTTTCTTTCCAACCGAAGTTTTATATTTTTGACGAAGAGTAAGTTTTATATAGTGTTTGTAAACGAAAATATTATTTAAATTACCAATATAAATATTTAGATATACTTTCTAAAATTTAAATTCGTCTTTCGAAAAAATATTTTTTTACCGTTGAACGTGATTCATGAACATAAATATCGAATAACTTTTCCAAAATTAGTGCAATAATCAACCAATGGGTTGATATTAAAACTATTTTCACATTGTGTTACAATAAGCGTCTTCAATATCAACGTGGGTTCTACTACTGCCTCTACAGTGCATCTTTATTTATACATCAGTGATCATCTTAATTTAACATACCATCTACATAAAAGCACTGGATTTATCAGAGCATTCAACGCAATCAAAGGTGAATCACTCCACGCAAGAAATATACGATAGCACTAAGTATGCAAATACAAGCGAATAGCCTGTTTATGCATTTACCTTCTACATATTTCATAATTAGTTGTTATATAAACTTAATAATCTATTGAATTATACGCTTCTATGGTAAAGAGAGAGAAGTCAAGACAGACCAAAGAGGTTTATAAATTTGTAAGTTATTCCATGCCGATAGACAATGAAGAGGAGACTCATGCCTAAAGGAAGACTGCAAATGATTTATACAATATAATACAAATGTTTCTCACGACTAGAGACAGCATACAATGCATCATTGAAGCAAGTAAGGAAGATGAGTGAGTAAAAGTACAAGGTTCCAATTTTCCAAAATAAGTGTATTTAACAGATGTGTAAGAATGTAGCAATATCTATATACTTGGTAATTACCTTCACAACTTCCCATTTCAAACGTTTTTTTAACCCTTAGGATAAAATTATTTTATTTTGGTTTTAATTTGTACATACAGTTTACTAAGTAACTGGGCAATAAAGGATAGAAAAAAATAAAAAAGATGAGAAGCTGGTTAATAGAGTTTATTTAAAACATTGACTAAGATGTGTAGCGTTCGTCTGACACTTATAGTCTTTGTTTTTTATATTTATAAGGAATCAGTCTTCAAGTGTATTCCGTGTTAAACGTTTCCTTTTTCCTAAATTTTATCCATGTTCACTTAAAATATTAATTAATTATTATTAAACGTGGTTTTACAAATGTGTAAGATAAATAATTAAATTTTGGAAACTATTATTCCAACTAATATGCCAAAATTATTTATTTTAACATAAACAATATTGTAATAATTTTAATGGTCGTAAAGTTATGGTAGCTTTCAAATTAACAAAACAATATTTTTGATAACTGTGTATATTTAAAACACTGTTTAAATAGAATATCTGGTTAAGTAATTTATTCATTAAGATTTAAATTTGTGTTCGTTCGACATGAATACGAATTTACTGAATAGGATCAGAAATGCCAGGACGAAAAGTGCCGCACTTTGTTAATTGTTTTTTTTTTGCCACTGATACATGACGCCCAGACACTTTCTGGGTACTACAGTAGTACTTTTGTTGAGGAATGTTGAGTAAATAAAATTTTACATCAGAATTAAGAGTACTGTGATATTTCATCTTTCACGACTACTGACTTCCGGGCGGGTATAAATCATAAGGAGCAGAGTGTAACTTAAAAAAAAATTCTGACACTTGATTTACGTTTCGAATGGTGGTGCATTTATAACACAGTCAGGACGCGCGTCGTATAAACGACAGAATAATATTTCTTTACCAGGTAGGAGAAGGTCGGTAATGCTAGAAGGTGAGATAAATATCCGTGTCTGGAACGCCCCAATTAAGGACCCGTCGCAAATCCCCAAGGCGGGTGACTCGCAGCTACGGACGATTTCTTTCGCGCTATTTCACGGAAAGTTGTGAAGGTAAACGTCTTATGTGAAGTAGGTGAGTAATGATAAAAGTAGAACTGATGATTACTCACTGTTCTTCTTGTAGAGCAGAATTTCGAACTGGTCGTGGATCTGGTTCTCCAAAACTTCGTCTATCCTTGCTATTGTTTCCTTGTCCGTCAGTTCGCCATACATGAAGGTGCATCTGCAGGACTTCTGCATTACCTGGATAAGGAAAATACTTGACATTATAACATCAACGGGTCCAAGTATGTAAGAATAGCACTAAATGATCACAAATGTAATAATCCTTATGTTTGAAAATTGAGAAGGCCATTCTCCCTCTCCAAATGTTATGAAACTAAATCGAAGTAAATACAGTGAATCATACTCTTTGGATAAAAAATTACTAACGTTCAGCTAAAGTAACTGATAAAGCCACACTTTTGTTAATCGATACGAATCGATATTCGGCACAATTTAATTACATTCATTATGTAATCCTGGATGGAAATAATTTGTATGCCAATCCAATGGTAGAGAGAAATCTGCGATTTGTGCGAAGTTTAACTGCCATCTAATCGATAACGGCTTTTGCGTCGAAGTCGAAGTTAGTAGAAAGCTTAAAACGAGCAGATTGTAAATATAAAAGTCCTCCGTAAAGGAAAACAGGAGTTCAACAAAACGTTATACGCGATAAAAGCGTCGAACGAAATATAAGATATAAATAATATGATCGTAATTACATTAAGGACAATCAGAAAATTTCTTCTCAAAGGTCTTTAAATTAAAAAAACTAATTTTCCGAAATTTAAACAACCAGAATAGTAGGTAGAACAGTCAGGAATTGCGGCAAATAATAAATATGTTTATTTATTCTCGAAAAATCTTAAATCAACATGGAATTATTTTAATTGAACGTAATTAAACGTTAATACAATTCGGATAGAATAAAAACCTGTTTATTTAATTTCTCAAATTATCATATTACCATTTACAGATCAAATTTACGTAATTGTCATTCCGATATATTTAACGACAATTAAGAGACCATTACGCTTTTTTATCATTAAAATAACTATTAATCATAAAATATATAATTAAAACGTTTCTGTACATATTTATGCCTTTTAAGTATGTATTCGAATGAAAGATTTCCATGATGATATAAAAGTTTACTCAGCCTGACTATGAATATTACTTGTTAGATTTTTTCCGTAACGGAACATCAAACTTATTGATAACTGTGCTTTTAATAATAATAAATATTACTATATAATTATCTTAATAAATCAGGTAACAAAAATAATTAAAAATTCCTCGTAGTGAAGGGAAGAATACAATATTTCAAATTAGTACAATATTTATCTAAATATATATATTTTATATATAAAGTATTTAATATATAAAATTTCTTTCATAAAATTATTAATATATTTTATTTTACCACATAAATAAAAGATTGAAAATGAATTGCTTACTGTGACTCATAAAATTAATAAACGGCCAACAACCAGGATATATTTGGTAAACGTAGAATTTTCAATTTATAATTAGAATTTAATACTGTATATATTTAGCCCAGAATATAACGTATCCTTTTGAAACCAACAATTATGATTTAGTATATATTATGTAAGATACGCACGGACTAATATTATAATTAATTAGATTGTTTTAAAGCAGTAAAATATAGAAAAATCTCTTAGACACATACTAAAAAAATTAGGGATAATTTTCGCATAGGGTAGAGCCCAGATAAAAATGAGAACGTTAATTACTTCTGGGAATTCCGAAAGGTAGTCGTTGTTAATGAGAAATATAAAATAAAATTTGAAGTGTTTAATTGAATAAATTATATTTAATTTCAAATTAAAATGCACAATTTAAATAAAAACCGTCTTTTATATAGTGAGTCTTAAAATTATTAGTAGCATTAAAGAACCTGAATTTTAAATTATGCTTCATATAAAGCTGAAATTTAATTTATGTAGCTCAACATTAAGAAAGTATTCTATATTGGTTGGTAAAAATAGCTGCGTTGTCGCTGAAGATCAAGGCCAATTAAGCAATTACCTTTACAAAACCCGTAGCTCTCTAGGGAATAGCAAATGTCGAGGATTAGCTGTTACACCATAGGTCAGGCTGGACGTACAGAAATAACTTCAACTTCGTTTGCACAAATGATTCACATTTAATAAAATTCGAACGAAATGCTCCAGTAGCAGAGACATGAATCTTCAATTGCTTTCTATGACCAACAAAATTTCATTAATATTATTCATTCAGTAATATTTATTTAAAGAATTCCATAACGGGTATAGTGATATGAAATTTCATGTGATTAACAGTATTTCGCTAATATTTTTTTTGGAGTAACAGGCTATGTGAAAGTATCCACGTGGTGGCAACTCCACTTTAATAGCATAGGGAGGGATTGGAAAGAGGGATGCGGAAGGTTAAAGGAAGGTAAACGTTAGATAATTTGTATGTATGTATGTACTTTCTTACTGAAAGTATTACAACTTGATACGGATGAAATACTTCGAAACAGAAATAAATCGTTCTCATTTACAATTTTCGTAAAATATTATTTTACAGAGAAATACTCCATATTAAGAGTGATATTGGAAACAGTACGCTCGGTAAATAATTGGTATAAGAGAATTCATATTTAGTTCTATTCAGGGTCTAGGAATAAACGTAAAATGTTGAAATGTTTCAGAAAGAAGTGTTTGAGATAATGATAATTTATCAATGTAAACTCTGTATCAACGTTATTAATAGTTTATTTTTAAAAAATATACGAATATTTTTTCTAACGTTAATTAAGTTTCATGGCCCTTAGAGGTGAGAAATGATTGAAAAGCACTTCTTCTGATTTGGAACAAATATTTTTGAACTGAAAACAATAAATTGGGCTTTGAATTCGGGACTCCTCAGAACAAATTTCAATAATATATTTGTTTAATTACAGATACTTCGAATTAAATATATTTAATTTTCGCCTAATATGAATAAATATTGTTTCATAATAAAAATACTTCATCCCACCTTTAAAATCAGTCATTGGGTAAATATTTATGCCATGAAAATCGCACGAATGTGGAATTTAAATGCCAATAATTTTGTTTTTATTTTTTTCACGGTATATTATATTGTTAATATTTTTAATGAAAGTACGTAAACATTTATGGGACGGATTGTAGATGCATATATGCATTGTATTACATTTTACGTACTTCTTCCGTGATGTCTCGAAAGTGGTCGAAGGTGTCAAAGAATTAATAATCGTATTTTTAATAATTAAAATTATGATGAATTTACTGTATTTTATTCAAGTAGTGCGAATATTAATGTGAATTATTTTATAAAATAATTTATATATAATCCGATAGTTTTTGACTGAATGAAATAGGATTAGTTTGTATACACAAAGTGTTACGAAGTAATAAATGAGGACATTATGAAATATTGACAAAAAAGCTTAAATTTTAGATAGCGAGACAATTATCAGTGATTGCAGAGGGCAGGGGTAACTCAATGAAAGTCAGTTTAACTAAAAATGTGAAACAGCTTATTGAAAAAGCAAATGAGATGAAGAAAGAAACGAATTAAAATTTTTAAGAATCAAAAATTCTCAGGTCGAATTTCAATATTCTAATTGAGGTCCAAGATATTAGTAACAAGAACCACATAATTTTTTATCATATGTAATCAAGACATACTGTGAGAAAAAGGAATATGTTCAAATTGTCAAAAAAATGTTTCGGAATAAGTCGTAAAAAATAAATATTTATACTACAAGGTATTTTGTGGGAAAAATGCAGTAGTAGCTTCTCTCTTTATATTATGATTTGTATTGTCAAAAGAAGATGACTGAAACGAGGTTTTAGTTGTTTTATTACTCATTATATTATTTCGAAAGAATAGTTTTGTGAAGAGATTTTTATGTTCTGAAATAGACAAAATAAATGTAAAATAATTTACAATGCATAGAATACAAACAGATGATAAATAGGACGTCATAAAACGATGCGGATGAAGAATAACGGAAGATGAAGTGAACAAGAATTAGGATATGTTACCGAAAATATTGAGGAGTGATTTCTCAGTTTCTCTCTACATTTCTATACATTTTCGTCGTACCATTTATAGCAGCTAAACGACGTAAATCCTTAATAACAATGCCTAACGAAGATAAAATATTTACTTCAAATCTTAATTAAGGAAGTCTACGTTTCATTAAGTAATTGAAAGCTTTATTAGCTTCCTCTGTGGAACGTTTTGTGCGTCAACAGGGGAGGCTTTACAGTTTATGCACGCTGATCTACTTGAACCTGAAGCTTTAGCGACTGAATGCTCATATAGGCTATTATCTAAGCTGAGGGTTTGGGATTCAGGGAATGCTGCAGGTCAACGGTCTGTGTGACGTGGCTTTAGAGGAAATTCCGGACCTGGAATGTGTGGTTGGTGAATCCATTTTTACACCAAATTATAGTGAATTCCAAATGTCTGGTAGATTAAGAGTAGAGTTGGACGCGTACGAGAGGTTTTCTCCTTTAACGGTGTCACAAATTATTTTCTATTCAAAGAAAAATCGCGGTCGTTTTTATAAGCACGCTGAACCTCTTGGGATTATTATTTAAATTATTTTCTCAATTTCTAAAACTACGTTCGTAAGAAAAATATCCAAATACAGACAAAATAAGTGATATATAAATTACACACTACGTTTCTGAAAATCGTGTCTTTTTAGATTTCATTATTTCCTGAAACGTTGTTTTATTTATATCCTCACTTCTCTTGTCTGTATTTTGCTATTTTACTTAATATTAATTTAAAAAACAGACGTACATTTTTCATTTTCTATACGTAAGAGCACTTTGAGTTGTATCAGAATGTAAATTTGTTATATTAAACCAAGAATATTTATGTAATATTATATTGGACGTTAAATGTGCATTTTTAACGGTTTATATTTAAAAATAGAAAGTAATAAAAACGTTTAATTATATTCTTTGTAAATTAAAGTTTATAGTACATTTTTCAATTATATTAACTTAAATTATACACATTTTTTAGGTGTTTTACCAAAAAGCTGAATTTTATCATTATAAAATATTTTGCGTTCACTTGTATTAAAAAATTCAAGACATAAAATAAAATTATGAATGAATGAGAGAAAATTAGAAACGTAAGATATGTTTTAGAATTTAAGACTTTGTGAGGTCTGGGTAAATGAAACGTGCGTGCTATAAATATTTGTGTCCAATATTTAATTAAATTTACTTCTATTTGCTTTAAACTGATTAAAAATATTATCAATATTACATAAAAAAACAATGTTTTTGAAAAATTATTGAATTATATTTCACTATAAAAGTATAGTTAAGATTATCTTACAGGTTTAGACGTGTTGCTTATTCAACTTGAATATGATTTAATGGAGAATATTTAGAGATGCGTCACGATAGTACATTTACAATAATTTCTGTATTCAACTATCCTGCCGATATACGCTGGTTGTTACGGGTGGTTGGTCTGTGATCAAGTATAATCACGTTGAAAACTTTACGCACGAACAGAATTCCACGCCTAGTTGGGTTTAAGCGAAGCTCAAACGCAATGAAATGGCTTCCTGCTCAGACGTTTTCGGTTTTGCTTAAAATTTACTTGGCATGGAGTATACTGCGCATGCGTATATTTTTCAACTATGTTAATAAATTTATTTTTATTAATACTTGCCTCTGCGCGGTTGTAGCCGGAGATCTTGCAGAAGGATTCGTTACAGTAAACGATGGGGAAGTCGACGATCTGGGCGTTGGCCAAGAGGAAGCTGCTGTCGGCTGCAACACAAAGGACGACCAGATACAGAAAGCGAAACCGTTGTAGATGCACACGAACGGAGGTCAATATCCATAAGAATATCTTGCCTCACAAAAAGAAATCTCGTTATGGTCTGGAAATGGCATTATTCGAATGTACTATTTCAAATCTTTCTAAATATAATGACAAGCTTATTTGACTACATTACAGATAATTAAAATTCGTATAATAATAATAATAATATACTGTAGTAAGTAAAATTGTTCCAATTATACTGAATGATAATTATATGTATTTGGTCCCATCCGAATATTATAACATAATATTTAATTTTGTGTCTTAGAAGGTTTCCCAGTAAACCAGTATATGCAGATATATATTCTCTAGCATGTCGACTTCAGGTCAAATATAAGTTTATTGCAAGGGTGTGCCATCATTCCACGACAATATGAAGTACTTTCAAATAATTACGATTTGCTTGTAAATATTTGGTGCATTAACGAATTGAACATGAAGTAGACAACGGTTATCTCTGGAGATGAAACATTTTGGTCAGCAGAGCAAGGCCCGGAATTTTTCCAGGGATACTATTTAATTCTTAAGGTGATTCAAACTTCAGCATATTAAAATTATATGAATGGTGTATAGGGACACTTTTATATTCGTAAAACGAATTTTAAGAGTCTCTGTAGGTTTTATCATTCATCCTGGCTCTTTCTTTCTAATAACCTGACGAAAGGTACAAGGATTCAAGAAACGTTGTGTGATATTTATATCATCATTTAATTTCGTCTGTATTTCGCTATTTCATCTAATTATTAAATTTTATACAGACGTATTATATTCTCATTTCTACATGTAACTGGTTATTTGAAATTTATTGTTTTCTCGGATGACTATGAACTCATTTGGACTTCCCGTCTTAAAAATGTTGGGGCCAAATTGAATAAAGGAATTTATGAGATAAGGAAACTGAGGTCATTAGTCGATAAAGAAGTTTATAGTAAAGTATATTTTTCATCGGTACTCAACCAACTGTCTTATTTTATGGCGAGGATATCGAAATACAGAAACAAAGGCGCGAAGATACATTTGTGGACTTACTAGTTGGAGGAATTGTAAGATAACATTTACGAGAATGAAGGCTATTACTGTATCTACCGTATTTTTGTTTTACTCTAAACCTCCCAATAAAAAAGTTTCATGTACGGTAAAGAAAATTATTATAGCTTTGATCGGCAAGGTGATTCTCATAGTTATATTACTCGGAATATGAATATTTTAGTAATTTTTAGAAAACTATAAATAAATAAAAAATACATTTATATTAATTATATAATACTATTTATG
Source organism: Zhengitettix transpicula (assembly GCA_037074705.1). NCBI lineage: Eukaryota > Metazoa > Arthropoda > Insecta > Orthoptera > Tetrigidae > Zhengitettix > Zhengitettix transpicula. Next base: position 49,330,451 of record CM073591.1, on the reverse strand, counting down.
TGTTATAAGATTTAAGACTAGGCTTAAGCACTTTATTTTCAAATTATTCTATTTAATAAAATATATTTTTTTAATCTGTGAATCAATTGACCATAACTAAATATTTGTAAAATATTTATAAGAACTTAAGCAGATAATGTATTGTATCATGTATACGTTGAATTTTATAATTTTCTGGATATTATACTGTTCTTCTGCAATGCATAATTTATTGCTATTACTCTATTCTGGTCTTGAACCAATAAATAAAATTTCATCGTCAGTTATTCGTAATTCAGTCATTAGTTTTGGCGTGTTCCTATTAATGACATATATAAAGTTTTACAAGCTGGGGTTTGAGTCCAGAAAGGTCTCATCACAGACATTATTTCATGCTTAATCTCTTGTACGACGAGCAGTGGGGCTCCATTTCCACTTAACACGAACTAAATTGATTATCAAACCCTGCATTTTACAGCCAGAACACTAATACGACTTTTTGGTCTTCGATATTATTTTTTTTTGTTACGTTAATTTTATATGAAGAAAAGTACTACAAATGAGATGACTAGGATTATAAATGATCCGGAGGGAATCAATTTTTTCTGTAATAAACCGGTAATATTTTATTTGAATAAATAACGTGATGAAGGTTCCCTGCCGCAATGAATCACGTAGTTCATGTTCTAAAATTTTGTGTAAGTAAATGAAGTCATGGAATGTACGAGGAAAATATTATACGGCAGAATATTACAAAAATTAAGTTTAATATTTTCATTTTTCCAATAATTTTCATTTCGCTTCTCGCATAATATTTTCGAAAATTTAATCTAAATTGTTTAGTCTTTTTAGGTTAATTATTGAGAATTTCCAGCAAGAATTAATAATTTAAAAAGATAATTTATACTAATTGTATTTTAGCAGTTTCATTAGGATTACACGGACCATTTTTTTGGGTGGGATATTGTAAAAGCAAAATTTAAAAAAAAAATTAAGGAAAGGAAGACTTGCAAGTTAACAAACGTCTGCGTGTTTCAATGTTGCTGAAATTATCGTGGGTGATGGAAAACCTCTGGCAGCCCATGCCATTTCCTCCAGATTGAGGTGCCGACCTACCTGATTCGTGCACACGTTGGTATCGTGACTTGATGGATTTGCACACGCGTACTGCGGGACTTTCGCGTGACTCACGGCCGTTCGTTAGTGCGGTCGGTCTCTGAAAAACGCTATCATACAATTACCTGACACTTGCGCACTTTCTTAGGTCCGTGAGAGAGCTCCTTCCCCTTCCTGCGCAGCGGTAATTAAATTCTTCGTAAGTAATTGATCCCCTTCCAGAATTACGCGAATTTTCTGAGAATTAAATTATACTGATAAGCATGAGTATACGTGTAAATTTATACTTACATACCTACGTATATAAATTTCGGCCTAATATGAGAAAGATATATAGAAATTTATAAGGAAACTGTGGAGAAACCACCTTGCTACTGTTAAGAATAATAAATAACATAAACTGAAATTTGAGAATTTATTATAAATTTATAAAAATTAATTACACCCGGAATCTATTTTCTTGTACTTTTCTCGTACATTAAGGTTTCTGTATTAAACTTGTTTGAAAAATTTTGCGTCGTAAGGATTTTCAGTTACATTTTCAGTGCATTTTAGCGTGTTTCATTTCAAAATTGAAATTTTATCTCTATCAATCTTGATCTTTTATGCTCCCTTTCTAATTATCCAGTTTAGGTGTTACAATAAAGATTCCAGAAACGCAATCAAAAGTCCAACATCAAAGTCAGTGATTATTTGTCACTACCCTATTTAAATTTTTCGGTAAAAAGTATATTTAAAAGGATTTTGCGTATAATTTCTAAGCGTTGACCGGACTGCGTCAATCCAATTTCACAATTGTTTTATTACTTTTCCGAACACTTTACAATAAGTGAATTTACGTTATTTTTCTCCTGCTTATTTCAGTTTATATAATGTTGGAGTAAATAAAAAATACATTTCTTTGTCGAGATGCGAAATGTTTTTCAATTTCAATATCATATCTGTGTAAATGTTGCGATTTACAGAGCATTAGTGAATTATTTTTGCGTCTCAATGCTCTATAATAATAAGATGTATGAAATTAAAATTTTCAAGCTATATTATTTATGAATACATTTAATAAAGACCTATCTGAAACGATAGTTCGGTCCCCTCGCAGAAAATGGGGTGTTTAAGTAAAGGACAGACATTTACATTTTGCTCAAATAACTGGACTACTTCACACATAAGGTTTCCTCATTTAATTTCTATCGGAGTACTTATATTTTGATCTTGAGATAGTTTTTTAGTAGTAAACAATGAGTTAAAACTTTCGTGAAGTAATAAAAAATGATCTAGACCTTATTTTAAATTCTAATTAAATGTTGCACTGAGTTTTGTCTTCATTTTAATTGTATTTCAGCCTTTGTATCGCAAAAAGTAATTTTTAATTTTATTTCGTAACATCGTACATATTTAAGTTTAAATATTGCTATAATGGTCTCAACTGTAAACTTTTTTGTTATTATTTAAATATAAAATATTTGTTAGATTTATTTGTCTGATTAAATGTATCTTACAACTTTTTAACTCATTTCTTAGATAAAAATTAATGTTTATAAGAAGACAGATTTGATTTCAGTTCTCAGTTGCTCTTATTTTCAATACTATTCTGAGAGGCATTCATAGTAGTTAGAGGAGCCCGCAATACATCTACGTGTTCACTCAAGTTCGTTAGTTAAATTCGAAAACCATAAGGGATGTGACATGTTGAAACTACCAAGGAATACGTTAAACGAAATACTAGAATTCTAGAAGGTGATTTTCTTAAAAAATATTAGATGCTTATAGATAATGTTTATATAGTAATGGTAATGTGTATAAATTAAATATATGGTTAAACAAGTTTCGGATGTAATAACCGTCAGCTGCGAACAAGTATTCAATCATTGTTCCGCAAGTGAATTCTTCTTGTTTCTCGCTATGTACGTCGACGTCAACGTGAGCTGAATGTGGGGATGTGGGGAAATGCAGCGATGTTCTCCTCGCAGCCGCGAGGATCGATAGACTTCATTAACCCTTTTCTGTCAAGTATCGAGTGCGCAACTGGGGGAGAAAACCACCTAGGTGAATGCGGAATCTGAATTGTTCTGTCTCAAGAACCTGTTTCATGGCGGACCGGCAATTTATATTAATCGATAGTTCTTCTAGGCTAAACTAAGTTACCACTGACGAAAAAAGTGGATCTATTGTCATTGTTGTTTCTTTATTGACTAATCACCACAAACGCGATTAAATAAATTATCAAATTTGCACCCATAACTCATTTAAGAAGAGAATATATATTGTAATCCAAGAGCGAAAAAGGAAATATTATTAAAGAATCAATAAATTTAGAATTTTCAAGTCTTTATACTTTCTTAAACTAGTATTGATGGTTAAAATAATTACAAAATAAACTTAAATAAAATTTACAACTTATAAATAATACAAATGCAGTTATTTTTCAGTACTGTAAGCATTTAGATAATCTTAAATAACAGGAGTATATATGTACACTTAGATTAGAAACGACACTTTATGTTGTTATAAAAGTTTTATAGATTATTTAATTTAGGCTAATGTTTCGGACTGAGTAGTGTGATCGACGAAAATATTTATGTTTAAAAAACGTTGATTGTTTATCATACACTGTCCGTACGCTGGAGAATAGAGCTTTTATACTTCACAATTCAAATTATACGGAAGTTTCAATATTCTTTTGCTTCACGAATTTAAATTAAACGGTATAACAACACAAAGATCTGTTTCATGCGACTTCAATTTTACTTAATTAATGCCATTCTACTGGTATAATTAATTGTTTATAGTACGTCTTAATCCATGAAAGATGCGATATAGTATTTAGTAAGTTTTAAAAATATTTTATTCTTCCTTATTAGGTAGTTTATTGTTTCATATACTGTTTAATTACATCTTTTTAAATACTACGAACATGGACTTATATGTATAATTGTAAATATAGTAAAATATATTATAAATAGAAGAATTACAAATAATAAGGTGTATTTTCTGCTGAACACGGTTTAAGAAAAATTAAATAAATTTTTTAATGTTTTTGTGTTAACTCTAAATTTAGCTTAAAAAATTATCTAGCTTTGATGGTTACTTCTTTATTTTATTATTATACGGAAAATTAGACTGTTTTCCATATTTGTTTATTGCTAAGTAATACGAGTGGATTTTATGTCAATAAATGAATTACAAAAGAAATATTGCAAACATGACAAATGACCAATAAGAGATTTAGAGTTTTAAGTGTATTTATTTAAGTAATTTTTAAATAATTGTCATTAGTATAAAAACACAGTCTCATAGGATTCGTATAGATCGACAAATAACATTAAAAGTAAGGAAATCTGTGACTAGGCGGTCTGGAACTTTGAACTTAACTAGACTTAACAAATTAGGGGTCTTTAAAAAATAGTTAACAAAACAATACAATACAATACATCATTAGGTTTTCTGCGAAACACTCAAGAAAATGACTTAACAACTAATTTGCTTTCTACCAACTTGAGGAACTTGATTAGTATTTTATCAAAGATACATTTAAGTATTACAGCATGGATTCCTAACTACGGATAACAGCACAAATTTATAATTTGAGAGTATTTAAATCCTTATAAAATAAATAAAACCTAGTAGTAGACCAGATTTTGTTTCAACTTAATTTATATGCGTATCAAAATTGATATTACTATTCAAGTCACTCCTAAATCAGAGACAAAATCAAATATAATGCAAACTATGGTGATGTGGTCAGCGTCGATGGATCCCTTCATTGAGATTACGTGTTTGAAAGTGTATTTCTTACTTCAGCTATCAATATTAACTGACATTTACGTCAGGACGTATTACGTATTAATTAATTTGAAGAATCTCAGGTATTTCTCTTCAACTTAACCAACCCATATGAAATGTGTAACTCTAAGAGCGTCAGCTATTTCATCATTCTTATCGACTATCGTTGTATGAAACAATGTTTACAGTGTTTCTTCTCTAATGAATTTACAAAAAAATCTTTCATTACCTCCAAATTAGTGTAAAATAATACGAATACTCAGTATTTCACTTTAATATTGTACTATAAAGTAACTTTGACTTGGTTAAGGATGGTGTGAACCACAGAATGAAGTGTCTGTCCTTAAGTCTTAGATAAATTACATATAAATTCCGGATCCCTTTCAAGCTAAACAATTTATTTTATTTTTTCTATAGTTTTCTTGTCTGTTTGCCATCAACTGACGTTCACACATTCAAAACGACCCTCTTAATGTTTTGTAACGGCTGTTAGGGAAATTCAGTGGGCAAAACGTATTTCTCGCTTGAATCACCTTAATTCATTTTGCGGTATATGAATTTGTATCAGTAAGCAGAGCACTAAAGCGGCGAAGTGACACAACTTGATTGATAATCCCCAGCTGACTTCCTTCTTCTCCCTCAACACCTCTGTAGCGGCGGTCCATCAGGCGAATGAGTCTTGAATCGCTCTCTTCCGATGCGAGCGGCGACCTAGATGGATCCGCCTGAATTTCCCCCGGTCGAGTGCTGTCATTACTCAACGTTGACTCAGCTTTATTCATCGAAGCCCAGCCACTACATCATAGGGCTTCTGCGCTATAAATCTAGAGTGGGTATTTCGTGCCAGGCTGAGCACGCGCCTGATGAAAAGACGAGACGCAAAATATAAGCTTAAAGAAGGATACAGTGAAATAATCAGCAGCATATTCTTGCGTTTTAATTCTCTGTAAAGATTATTTTCTGGACAGAAGATCTCTCTGACTTTTAATTGTGATTTCATGTCTTGTTCTGTCCTGACCATTTCATCTCAACGTAACTACAACAAATGGTAGGTAAATAATTTCCGTCACACTCCAATTGTTTCAAACCAAAAACGGATAATCAAAAATTTTTTATGGGATAGATTTTGTATCCTTAGAGTTTTCTTGGTCTAGACAAATTCTACAGAATTGTGAGTATCCTGTTTCATAGAAAATGGTGCTAATTTTTTAGAACTGACGAAGAAAAAGAACGGTTTATCTACTGAGAAATGATGATGGACGTCTCCCAGATTAAATAAAATAAAAGAGTGAGAGTTGTTTTAAAAATTACAGACTGGATAACCCATTAAATATTTACGCACTACATGTCGTATCATATATTTGAAATTTATTTTTAAAAATAATCAAGTCAAGGCCATTTCATTTTTCATTTAATAAATAAACAGAAGATATATTCTCAAAAATAACTAAAAAATCCAAGTCAATCCCATGAATTGTCCGCCAGAAATTTTGTGTGAATCGACCCAACAAAACTATTCTAAGTATTTTTGTTGCCAAACGAAACATTATTATTATTAAACATAATTGCCGAATCAAATATTTATTAACTGCAAATAATATTATGATAAATCCAAATACTGGTATAATGTATTCGTTTCAAGTTGCACATGGATGCCAAATATTTCCGTTATTTGCATCGTGTTAACAATGCAGAGGAGCGCGCTGCCAACACACACGTACGAAAATTCCCGCGGAATTGTCGGGCAGTGGATGAATGGGGAGTGCATTACACGCGCGAATGACAACTCTGCACTGACTGTAAATTGCGTTCATTCGTCATAATCACAGCTTTATTTACTCAGAATTGCAATTAGTTGGTGCGACACCCACAAGCCATCACGCCGGACCGCTAATTATTGTCCGAAACCGGAGTTTCCGGTCGAGAGTGCTTAATCGACAGAGACAATTTGTAAAAAAATATATTAAAATGTAATTGTTTGACTAGCTACGAATAATAACGGACACGATTATTTAGAATATTTAGAAATATTTTTAGAGTCACGACTTCTGTTTTTCCAACAGTTCATATTATGTAACGTCCTATCTCAGTGTTGGTATCACCAATACGTCGGTATCTGAATTCTGACAAAGTATTTATTTAAAAAACAGTTAATTGATGTGAGATTATTTTATCCCAATACTTTACACAACTGAGCATTTGATATTGTTGCAGATACTCGAATCAGCTGATTATTTACTAAGTATTTTTGCACATTTTTTTCAATGAACATCAAAGTATCTTTTACGGATAGTTCAATACAATCTATTATACCTCTATTATGTTGATTTGCAGCTACTAATTTTTCGATTGAGTCGTAAGTGATAATATGATAAAATAATGGGACTTTCTCTGAAAACTTAGTTAAAAAAATTAACAGTTATCAGAATAGAGTTTCTATAGCAAATGAAAGATTTAAACAATCGTTATACCCTAATGAAATTTCTGTATTATTTTGCATCATATCTACTTGCCTATATTTACATATTATACGTGAAACGGTTTGTCGATCATTATAAGAATTGTCGATACGAATGCAATCAGACAATTCTTACAAAATTTATTGTTTTATTATGTAATTATTTTATATATTACTTATGAAATATTATTAGTTTCTTTCTGTACCTTCAATAATATGTTAGTTCTTGATATAACTCTGATCCTTTGCAGTAGGTATTTTATTGCACCCTAAAGTATATGATCCTGGACCCTTTGATGTTTCCGGTCTTACATTAATAATTATTATACAATATCAGTATTGAATGTTAATTAAATTATTTAATACTTACATAGATTGTAATGTTATTGGGCTCATATTGTAAATATAAGTTGTGTTATTTATTAAATTATGATTATTGATAATGATTCATGTACAATGAAACAATGAAGGAAAAGAGAATACATAAACTTGTAATAAAATACTGTCCCATTAATGGAGAAATTTTAAATCCAAAGAATAGACTGTTAATGGACAGAAATGTTAAGAAAAATCTGGGATGAAAATACTGCAGAAGCGATTTTCTGATCAAAGAAAATTCCAAGTCAAGCCTTAATAAAAATAAAGTGATGTGAATACTAAAATATATTTAAATTAAAGGGAAGCTATGGGTAGAATAAATTAACAGAATTTATTAAGTTCGTTTGTTTATTGCGTACACTTGGGAGAAATTATTATCAAACAGAAGTTCTGTTCCACAAATAATATAGAAAAACCTTACCATGTTTATAATTTTGAGTATACTGAAGCACTGATAAAGGAATGTACTCTCCGCTTTAGAGCTGGGTTCGGATGGAGTTGCGTGCAGGCTTCTTGTAATGAGATTTGGGTCTCCGGCTGCCGAAGTGGGCAGAGGAATGGAGCTAGTATTGCAAGTAGACACCCCCAAGGGGCGGGACGGCATTCCAGATGTTGCCCTGGAGGAAGGAAGTCGTAGGGTGTGGCTGTCTGTGCTTATCAGCTAAAGGCTCACACCCTCCACTACACGCGTGAAACAGCCTCTGCGATAGACAAGTGCTTCATCTTGTTCAAAGCCAGTTTAGTGATGAGTGTCTCCTTGTTACCTGCAGGTCGTTACTAATACAAGTGGCACATATGCAATTTTCAACGTATAACTTCCTATGCGCTTTACGAAGAGTCAATTATCAAGATATATTTAGAATTCTCGTCGTTTTGTTATACATACATAGTGTTAATATATTATGAGAAATAATAGAAACACGTATCGGTAAAGACGGTACTTTTTTAATTCCGAGATTTTTTAGGTGAGTGTTATATATCACCCGTGATCCGGAGATTTTTATAAATGCAAATAGGTGTTATGCGGCACAGAATATGCAGAAATTAAAGGGGAAACACTGAATCATTGTATACTACCATTAAGAAATCCGACTGTGTCTAATTTAAAGTAAATTTTAATAACGTTGAAGTAGATATCAGTTGGCCATATACATCCGTTACCTAAAATTTAATATAAGATTATCATTTGTAATAAAAAAATCCATACTAAGTTCTTCGTTCAATTTATAAAAATTACCTCATGGTGATGAAACGTTTACAAGTTTACAACTGTGTGACCATAGATTTATGTGATATCAATTATTTAGAATACAATTTTTATAAGGTTATTAGTTATGTACTATAACATTCATCTACCATAAGGTAGGTGTATAAAGGACACCAATGGATATTATTCTTCGATTTATATTTACAGTGTTTGGATCGATATCCATTTATTAAATTATGCATTCATATAATTGTTTATAAGAGATGATTATGGCCCAAAATTCAGCAGGAATTTCTTACACCTGTATAATAAAGTTAGTAATTTATTACCTCGTCTAACGTGGGCTTGATTATTCACAATTCAGTCAATTAAAAATACCAAATCCTCTTTCTAATTTAAAAAATTAATGTATTCCACAGGAATATTCTATGGTCAATTGTTTATTTAATCGTTTACAATATACGTACTTCCACAGATTTTTCGGTCTCGATTCAATATAATTCCCAATAGTCCTTAATAGAATCATAATAAACGTGTTAACTACTTCAATAAATAGAAAATTTTACTACAAAAACTGCAAGTGAGTTTCTAGAAAGACAATGAAGAAGAGTTGTAAATTACTAAGACAAGGTTGCTAAATAAATATAAGGACTAGCAGGAGAAAAACATTTTGTGAATATTTTAACTCAATAATAATATATTTTTCTCTCAAATCTAAACGACTTTATATTCTTCTTTTTATTATGGTGATACATAAGGAACAAAACTAAGTTTCTCTTAAAGTATACCGATACATTATTATGTTTAACCTTAGTAATAAAAATCCTTCTTCAGGATTCAATAAACTACAATTATTACAACCAATCAGATTTGTTTTAAAAAATAAACTGCTTAATTGAATGTTTGCGCGAATGCCTTACCTCGGAGTTGCTGGTGACAAATCATATTTTCATAATATCTTTACTTCGAATGGGGACCTTGATCAAGATTAAGCCATTTGTTTCCACAGTGTCAACAAATATGAAGGTGAGTATACTTCGGCGTAAAACGAAACGTCATTGAAAGCTTGTTTTATACTCATTTTATAAATTAGAATTAATATATTGTTGGAAGAAGTGAATGAAATACTAAAATTTGGAGAGTATTTCAATGATTGGAATTATATTAAAATCTGAAAATTAAATTAACCAGGAAATAATATACAAATCCTAGGTAACTCTAATACTATTAATTGACTAACAGGTTATTTACATAATTTTATATATTGTGTATTTATAAAAAATCAATTAGAGAGGCCATACTATAAAACATAGTGAGATTATGCCACCTAATAATAGTTAAATTGCACTTATCATTAGACAATGTATCCAAAATGAAAAACGTCTCCAATTTTTCCTTCTAACCGAGGCGCTTCTAATTAGAAGTTTATTTTTATTTAAAATTTTAATATGACACTATTTATTCTCTCTCAAGTCCCGAATTGTATTTAAACCAGTTTTATGATCTCTGTCGCGGACGGAAACGATTATACTACTTTGTGAGCAATGCAAACGACTCGACCAATTGGCCCTAACCAGCCTCTAACGCCAACACTTAAATCTCAGACACACAAAAATTTTTATTCGCGCAGTAAACTCCATCGCCCCTCGAATATAGCGCTAACTCAAACTGTTGCTTTTCTGCCCCCCATCCGGCGAAGTACTTGCCTAACTGTCGTTTGCTCTGCGGTGAGGGGCTTAAATTGGGAATGGTTGAGGGTTGTGTAACGACGAGATGCTGACAAATCGTCCCCGTTTCGCAACCAGCGTTAAAGGCCCGCCGGCTCCCGCGACCTCATGCTTATAGTAAATAAAATAACGGTTAGATATTAATGAGCAAAAACATGAACAAAGAAACAGAGTATCAAAAGATAATTTCCATCCAGTCTAATCTATTTCTGTTACTAAAATTTCCATGCATTTTTTTATGCAGAATTTTTTACAGAATTATTAAAATATCAAATACACGGTCTAAATATAATGTTTAAATCCTTTTGTAAACACTGTATAAAATAAAAAACTAACTTTATTAAATTTGAGCATATAACAAGGATCCGCCATCAACAGATGTAACACGTTAAAGAGTAAAGATATAAAAAGTACCATAATTAAAACATCGCGATAAATGTAAAAAGAAAACCATGAAGAAGAATAAATTATATGTGAGTGAAACGTTTATGAAATTCAATATCACGAAAGAATTATTTCATTTGAAAATTTGGAACTCTTTGGAAACCTGGTGTACAGTATACAGTTTAGTGGTAAAATAAGAGAAATTGTAAGTGTATTAAGCCATTTAATTTATAAGCATTTACGAGTTTTCCAGAAAGGGTGAAGAGCATGAGTATTTTTGACAATTCGTCGGACACTTACGAATACGTGGCCCACAAACGCGCGCGTGTTCAAGCGGTCATAAAACCAGACGTGTCCAGAATTAATTAACATTGTGGATAATCTGGAAAGAGGGTGTGCAGCGAATTTATCTTCGAATAAGAGGGATCTTGATAACTGGCGGCTGCAAAACTAAGGCTAGTGCTGGGGTTTGAGAGAAAGGGAAACCCAAATATAGACCATGTAGTGAATTTTAAATTGCTATAAAAGTAGTTCTCAGGAAACAGCAGTGTCCACCCGCAGTTCCGCTGAGTTAATGAATAACCTCGAAATATAGTCGATTGCATAAAGCATGACGAAGCCAGCGAGGTGCCTTGACTCGCTGACTCGCATGCATCCGGTAATTTAGCCAGGAATTATGCATCACTGCTTATCCTGGACAAAGAAGAAATACATCTATTCGTTTTACAACCCTCTATTACCTGATTATAGAGACTGCACAAAATACGACTGATGCTAATCGACATTTTCTTAATAATTTGATTCATAAGGTCCATTTATTAATTTTATTATGTTTTAACCCTGGTAACAACTATTTATATAAATTTACGTTATTTGTTAATAAATTTAATTAAATAGAAACACATTTATTTTAACAGAAGCACCATTCTTAAAACCATACAATTCAATTATAATTGGCAGTATTCTTATATCTTCCTCTTAGCTCATCAGTGTTCGTAAGGAAAAATTAATTTTTGAGGCATATCATTCCATTTTATTATTGTTCTGAAAGTTTTACCGTATAAATTATACGAATATTAAACACAAATAATTACCCCGCCCCCCAAAAAAATTGAAATTTTATTGTGATTACAAACTTTTTAATTTCACTCTTAATCATTTCATTGAATAAATTTATTCTGGTTGTTCTTGGTCATATTTAATAATGGTACATTTCATGACGAGTCCGATTTTGTTCAATTTATTTTCTGTTTACGTTTTCAAGCGTTGTTATGATGGTTATTGATATGTGAAAGTTGAATATGCAAAATAGTGTATGTAGTACTTCTTCACAGATAATTTATTATTGGCCCGATGAGGTTTTGAGTTTTTATACGGCACGAGTGTCTATTATTGGATTTTATTTTAAATGCGATCTGAGGCCTTAAAGCTCATTTGAATCGATCAGAAATGAGGCACACGTAAAGTTCTGATTAAAGATAAGCCTCTTATTGATCGGAAGAGAAAACGTAATGGATGCTACGAATTAGAGCCTCGAATCGTTGCGTTTTACTGAAATTTCTCCTCCCCGACAAAACGTAACATCGCCTCAATAACATTCGCTTGTACAAACCATATAATTAAATAGAGTTTATGGCAGCCATATTCTGCTGTTATATTCACCATGAATTCCGATGCTGAACGTCGACGAATGTATTTCTGTCTGTCGTGGGAATTTTTTCCTTTTTTTGTTATTCATCCACCCCGTGCTCATGTGTGTGTTATAAGTTATTAACAATGCCCCGTATGGTGTTGCGGTTAATGTGACACACGCCATGCGGGTGGAAAATGACCCGTCCCGGCGAGACCAACGAAAGCCATGCTGTTGTGGGCGTAAAAAAAGAGTTGCACTGTTGCCATGTTGCGAATTTCAGAAGAACTGATTGTTTTTATTTAGTTTCGCTTCGGTCAAATGGCCCCGAGTTCAGCCCTTGGGTACTTTTTAAAGTAGCCCTTCCAAGGTTCACTGTGTTTTGTTCATATATGCCATCCCACTCGAAATACAATCAGGAAATTCGAGCTTCATTCTACGCGAATGCGGTTGCTTTGCACTCGCTCAGATTTTTTTTTTATTTGCGTCTGTGAATTTTAATTTCTGTGGTTGACAGGCTTATCTACAATAGACTCGGTTGAGGATTTCCAGTTACTTATTCTTTCGTTTGACTTACAAATGCTGGGTTGGATCTACTGATTGCTAGTTTCCAATTAAAATCCATTCACCAACGTAAGTATGCAGTTCCGCATCCTAGAAGAAAGAGTGATAGATGTGAAACATATAACAGGGAGCCATTTTTATGGGACTAGAGCTGTTAAGCAATAAAAGATAAGGGTTAACAAAGCATAACGATTTATATGCTTAAGGATATATGTAAAATTATAGCCCAGTAGTGGACAGAGGTTAATGTCAGATAATTTAGAATCCTACTTGTCAATCCATTTTCGTAACCAGTTTTTCTGAGCAACCGTTTGAAACGAAGCAAGTTCTCAATGTGTTAGTACATTGATACAAACGTTTCGAGAATTAAGGTTTTTATTTTTGAGTTTTAATACATGTGAAAACATTGCCTCTAAACATATTTTGTTCCAAGTCTGTGTTTTTATAAAATAAATGACCAATAACAGAATTAATCCGGAAAATACATTAGAACTACATAATAAAATGATATTAATAAATATAATAGACAATATATCAAGGAAGAGATGGTTTCTTTACAAAATTTTACATAATTAACGATTGAGAATTGAGCTAAAGCCGAAATGTACAGTAAAACAGTAAACATTTTGTATATAAAAAATATCTATTAACCGCCCTGGTTTCTACATGGTTACTTTCACTCTTTATCGAGAGAATTAACATACTGTAATTGATGACTTTTAAATTAAATAAGTTTTATGTCATTTTTAATTTTACAATTTTTAAGAATAAAACAAATTTATTTTGATGATATATCCCTTATAATATATCCCTGTAAACAAAAAACTTCCAATTTTTAATTTCAATGAGATATTACTAAATTGTTAATTTATACTATTAAACACAAATAATGTTTACAAATATATTCACTATTATAAGAAACGGCTGTAATTACTAATCATTTATATTAAAACTTGAAATAAAAATCTCTTTTTTATTATTTACAGTCTTTATTTTTGGACAAAAACAATATTTTGTTATTCAATATTTACGAATCTTTCGGTTTTCACAACTATTAAAATGAAATATATTTTTTGAAAATATGAAAATATTTTAAGTAAACAATTAAGTAGACATTTACGAAAATAAAATTTATTTGAACATTAATTGGTGAATAGTTAAAATCTGTAGAAGAAGAATTTTTTTAATAAATTGTGTTATTTAATGAACGTGTCTCACTTTGTTTTTAAAGGATCTTTCTCATTTTATGTGTAGCATATCAAAAAGTAACCTGTGTTGCATTTTCTTTCTTTGTAATTAATTATAAATGATTTGTTTATTTAATGTCTAGTTATAATTGTTTTTTTATAAAAGAAGATTTACTATTGTTTATAATCTTTTATTTTATCGGCTTTCTTTGCCCTGCATTACAACTTAAATTTAAAATTGAAATTTGGACGATTTTTTGTGCAATTAATTTAAGACAACAGATTTAAATATAAAAAACAATAATAGTCTTACAAGCATGGCGACATGCCACAGGGATTCACAACCACATCAGCAACACCCTGGAGGAATCTAACCGTAACACCAACTTAATGATACGTAAGTTAAATAATAAAATACTAAGTTGTGAAAGCAGAAAACATGACTATATTTATAATTTACAGAAACTACATTAACAACTTTTCATTGTCATTGCTCGTTTCATAACGTAACAATTTATATTAATGGAATTTAAATATCATTGCTCTTTGTCGCGAAACGAACTGGTAACTGAAATTAAAAATAAATTGGAATTTTAACAAACATTCCGTGTTATAACTTCGTTTTTACTTAATCTCCATTTCCATCAAGAAAACATAACAAACTTTTAAATAATATCGTCCTCAAAATTGATCGCTCACGTCAGCAGCGCCTAAAAAGCTGTGAATAAACTAAAGTGATCACGGAGTGCAATTTTGCGCAGAAGGAGAAAAGGAAAAACGGAGGGAATGGGGCCATGTTTAGATTTATCCCTTTAAAGTAACGTTACATAAAAAGGTAATGAGGTACAATGAAGTATATACAACTATAAAGATACACCAATAGAAAGAAAGACGACACACAGAAATAAGAACAGTACCCAACATTGATATAAATGAAAATACTAAATTATAAATTCAAAAATGAGTAAAAATATAAAATAAACAATTTTTAAATGAGGAAAAGTAAAAATAAGTGAAAAATATATAATACAGACACACGATGAAAAACTCTGTATTGTAATCATGTTAAAATTTTTTAATACAATCATGTTGATCAGAGGGAGAAAATGTACTTAATGAGAACTTTTAGTGTGTTCAGTTTAACATGTATATATTATTATTATTATTATTATATTTAAATAAATTATTATACTGTAGCACTTTAAGGAGGCATTACTACGTGTCTAAAATTTAAACTTATTTGAGGGAGATGTTATTACTCAATTATATTTTATTTTATTAAAAAGGAAACTTAGAAATTTATATATATTTAAAAACTAATTTCCAGATTTAAGAATTTTCCTACATTGTGTAAGACGAAAATAATTATGTATTTTACTTCCGCACAGTGAATCACCGAATTGAAGGGACAAATTATTTCACATCAGCACAAAAAGTATTTGCTGTATTTGAATAAATTATATCAACTCTATTTTACCTATAATAAATTTGGTTTACATTCCAACGACGCAGTTATTTAGTGGGCGTTCCCAACGTAGACTTATTAAATAATACAACAGGTTTATTTTTTCTGACATCCGCATATGGAGTGATTTGTTTCTTTTTTATTCATTGTAACTTAAACGAATGAAGATTATCGGTGTAGATGCATGTTAACGTTTGTACTTGTTCCAGCCGACATATCACGAGTGTTTTAATTTTTGGTTCTACATTGTAATTTAAGCCAATGAAGATTATCGGTGTAGATGCATGTTTATAGTTGTTACAGCTAACATATAGCGGGTCTCTAGACTTTGGCGTGAGCAGCAAGGTCTCTTACTTATTCAGCGATAATTTAACTTAATCGTATGCAAAGCGCCACCTTCCGCAGATAACTGAGGCCCGGTTGCTAATGGGGAGAGCTACGGGTTCATGGAATCGCATAATACCGGACACGATGCTTGCGAGGATTCATTAGGTCGCCTCAAAAATAACTGCGGTGAAGAATTACCAAGGTCAGCAGGAATATATTGCTTGAGCTTTACTGAATATCTGTACTGAAATCTTTCAAGCACGTCGAAGAAATGACTAAATTTCAACAGGTCCTCAACTGGTTGTCAAATGAAACTAAGCGTTTAAGGAAAACAATTAAGAAGCATAATGTGGCAGGTCTCAATATTACTTGAGCTTTTGTATATATATATAAGACCAAACGTAGTAAGTAACTGTCGCTGGCGCAGGCATATTAAAAGAACTATGAACTAAAACGTAATTTATATAAAAAAATTTAATACAAGAAACAGATTACATTAAACTAATACAAAATCAAATAAAACATTTAGTAAATAGTTTTACAAGACACCGAGACATTATATATTGTAACGTAAATTTATTATATGCGAGTGGGTTGTATTGAATAGATTATTTAACAAAAAAACATTTAATTTTTTTAATTGCTTAATTTCTAAATCAATTAACGGGGTTATTGAAATTTGAATCTTTAGGGTGATTAGCTTAGGGTAGTATATGCAAGATACTCAAATTTATACATTATTTCGTGTAAAGCTAAGGGTCATGACTCGTGGGCGTTGTGTAGCAGAAATATCTTCAAATGCATCTACATGCGGAAATACTGATTATTTTTCTCTCGTCGGCCAGGAACATGGACGGCAGGTACTTGCTGGCTCAGGGACGATTCTCGGATTTTCAGGCGGTGTGTGCAAGCTTCCCTCGGGCTGCCTTCCTGCTCAGCGACACGTAGTCTTGAAGTCGGACAATGAACTCCGGTTAATTGGTTGTGCATCTTCTCAGATCTGTGGCTGCATTGGCCTTTGTTCTCTCTATCTCTCTCTAGGCTGGTTACTTAACTCATACATTGGTCTTGCACGGTTCTTCCTGGCCTGCAGTAATAGAGTTCCATTCTTTCTGAGATGTGAATTTATGTTGCTCCTCCCGATCTCGAGGGCCTACTTCAAGCTCGAAAATTTCTTTCCTCACCACAGCGATGGTAACCAAATCACCTGACCTTCCTCCGCCAATCACTTTAAAGTATTTTACTTCACGAAGCCCAGTATTGAGTATTGGAGGGAGGTAGGTGCCCTTCGGAATATTTCAGGGTTAATGTAATGATCTCAAGTGACTTTCTTAATCCCTTCGAATTGTATTTTGACATGTACGCATCCTGTCTTCCAGACACGACGGCACCAAAATTTTAGGATCAGAAATTTCAAATTCCGACTTACTGCTGACTTGTGCTTAGATTCCAATTAAATAATTTTTTTAATAATTTCGTGGCGCGCTTATTATTTAATATATATATATATATATATATATATATTAACACGCTAAAATTGTGTAATTAAATAGCCATTTGGAAATTTTTAGTTTATTGAAATATAATGAATTCACAAAAATTAAATAGCAATAATAAAATCGAAGCTAAGCTTCACATCGTATTTAGAATCAGAAAACCTTTCAGTTAACAAGGCGTAAATCGCAAAAAAGATGAATTCAGCTTTGATAATGGATTGAAGTTCAGAGAATTACTCAATTATGATTCCTCATAATTCATGAACAATCGTATATTATAAACTTGTACTATATGGCCAGCTCCATTATTGCATATTTTTAAGGTTTGTATTTTATTGGCTATTCTAATCTCGTTTATAAATTATTAATTTTAAATTTTCTAATTTGAGGGGGCCCACGGCTCGTAAAGTATTACTTTTATTAAATGTATACCCGATTTGGCACTTAAGAAATTTTTTGTTATTATAAACTGAAAAAATTGTTAACTAAGAGTTTCGTCTGCCTGTAAGTAATAATTATGACCCAGGTGAACAAATAGTTTGGGATTATTGAGGTGTTTAGAGAATCGGAAATCGTTATTATGTTAAATTTCGATTTGACTGCGAATTTGTAATGCATCTCTTTAAAAGAAGAAGAAAGGAGGCAAACAATTGTTTGAATTGATAAACTGTGTGAAAACTGCTTTACATTGTAGAATATTAGTAAAAGTTAGGATTTATTTCCATCCATCTCCAAAGAGTGTCGACATAACCTGTTTGGCATGTTGCTTCCAGGAAGAGACGCTCAATTTCTGTGAATTGAAAATTAATCTTATAAGATCCGTCGAATAGTTAATACGTAAAACATATGAAGTACCTTCTCCTTGTTTATCAGAAAGGAAAACGAACGAATGTACAAGTATACAATATTATAAAATGTAAAATGATTACATCTACGAACGAATGTACAAGTATACAATATTATAAAATGTAAAATGATTACATCTACTTTTTTTTATTATATTTGTAACTTAAAAATTTAATGCTTTAGTGCGTATTCAAAAGGATTGTGCTGCCATATTGTTTGCAGTAATAATTGGACGGATAATTAAACGTACCAAAGTTCAGATAAAGTACTGAAATAATTATCTTATTAGTATTAAAATAAAAAATTTAGAGGAAGGGTATATGTAATAGAGAGAGGATATATATATACATATATATATATATATATATATATATATATATTGTAGCAATAGTTAATTATGCCATTAATTGTTTGGTTATAATTTGAATTGTTGTGAATAATTTGAATTAAAGCGGTATGAGCTACCAAAGCGACAATGACGCTGAGGTCTGTTGCTCTGTTGAAGCCGAAATGGCGATTGCGCGCGCAAAAGTAAAGTTAGTCTGCAGTCTACGGTCAGCTACGAGAGGAGAGACATTAAAACAAATCTTCACCGAGATACATAGCAGTTCGATCAAATAGATAAATAAAACAGTAAAAATCTAAAATCTGCAAATCGTGAGTTCCTGTAAGCAAGGAGATAGTTGGACAGAGAGATTTTCTAACAACTAGACTACGGTGAAGCAAAGGTTGATTAGAATCAATGTAAAAAAATTGGCATTTATAGTGTAGTGTTGAAGCTACAAAAGAATGCTGGTAACAGTCGGACATTATGTGAGTAACCAAAACTTTGATAATATTTGTAAACGATAACTAAAAGGGAAGAGTCAGATTTCGTTCATTCTTCATTTCGTTCAAGTTTAATTTCCTTACATTTAGCTTTCTTTCATTTATCAACATATTGTTTTTAAGTAAATTTTATGCTTGATTTGTTAATCAGTTTATTAAATCACTTTTCTGTTAATTATCAAACCTAGTTACGACCCTGAGAGAAGAGATCTTAATTTGATTGTATTTATTTTACTGTTGGAAGCCATAAGTGAATAAATAATAAATTATTTTGTTTGTTAATTTTTCATAATCTTTTAATTTAATTAACCTTTTCATTTTGATTATTACATAAAATGGCTACCACAACGTGGGGCAAATTAAATGTTTAATTATTTGATTATTACAATATATATATATATATATATATATATAATGTTTGCTTTTATATATGGTAAGTCTCTGAGACTATTATGCTTATTTTCAGCAATTAAGGACTATATCTGCTTTTTATATTTGAAACCCAATGCAATAAACAATTAATATAAAACTCATAAATGTGTGAGAATATAATATACTGTAGATGAATGAAAATAATTATATTTAAATATAATATCAAAATTAACCACAAAATAATTGTTCGACTAGATACTGTAAATGTTACTCATTCTCTATTCATTTTGATACTAATTCTAAGGGAATTTTTTAAATATGAGATGGTTGAATATAAAATGCGGTAAGGAAATAATAGTGCTAACACATCAACAATTCAGTAATATTAGACAATATTTATCCTTATATTAAGATGTTCCTTCTAGCAGAAATTCTTAAACGTGAGGGACAAAGATCCTTAGATATTTCATGTGACACAGTCGACTCAACATTGTTCAACACCATATTATTTTTAAAATTATTTTGGTATGAAAATGTAATCTATTGGAAATAAACGATCTTCCTGATTTTAAAAGTTATGTCCTGTACTTCGCCCTTAATAATAAGCGAACCTCAACGAAATGGTGAAGTAAGTGCTGAAACATTGGACGCTGCCGTATTGTTAATCCATAGACACCCGAATTTTCCGAGACTGTTATTAAGATAGGTGCGTGATTTTCTGGAAAACAGGTCGCTGTTGTGGCAGAACACCTTGGCTTTTTCATTCCGTGAGTCGAAGCTAACGCAGGTCACGAAGCCAATATGCTGAGCTCTGATTACGTGTTATATGTGAACCGCATGCGGCTCTATATTTCACACGATTCCGAAGTGACTGACGACGAATTATATTGCCCTCGAAAAGCGGGCATTCTGTTTCGGAAACACGCATGTAGGTGGTTTTATCTGAACGACAGGATTCCACGAAAAGGCACGATCAATATGCAATTATTTCTTCATAACGAGAGTCAGAAATTCAGTAATGCTATACTCGAAAACACTGAATTCGGACGTGCGAAAAACGTAACAGATTAAACAGAATATAAATTACTATATACGACATGTGAATTATTATATCAGTTGGGCCACCTGTATATAAAACAATTTGTTACGCCGTTAAAAAATGAATGTCTGCAATGTAATTCTACAATTTAAATTACCTTTATTGCTTCTACGTTATATTAATAAATAGTTAATTTTAAATATGACTGTGGTCAGTAAGCACGGAAATTAATTTTCTAAATTAAAAGAGCTGTAAATTTTTAATAGCATAAATTTGAAACTAGGACAGAGTGGAAATAAGTACTAGACGATGAAATAAATGACATTGTGATTAAAATTTAAAAAATAACATTTTTTTTCTGAAACCTTCTGATATCGATCATAGAACTAGTCGCTAAATAATGTTTTTCGATACATAACTCGAAACTATTTAGATTAGTCAACAGATAAACTGCATTATTAATTTGAATTTGGTAATTCAAGGAGCCAACGTAGTCCAGAGAAAAACTTCAGAGCATTATCGTTTGGACAGCCAAGCAGACTCGTATTACATGACCACCCTGGTCAGGCTCCAAAACTCTGCATGTTTCCGCCAAAGTTCTGATCGTCTTACATACGCATTTCTGGCAATAATATCGTAGTAACCTTTACAGCCTCTGCATTCTTGCGTCAAAGAATGCTCTGGTCTCAATAATTACGCCGACAATAATATTAAAGAAAAACTTGAAATAAAACGTACATTACAAATTGTTGATCTTTACAATATTTTTGATTATATTATATTTATATGTCTGTTTAACAGGAATTTACAATGTAATAATGACCAAATCAAGCCAAAATTTATCAATCGGGTGTAAAATTTACCTCTAAACTGGTTCAACTTAAATTTCCATATGAGTTGTGTACAAAGATAGTGCGCCTAATTACTTTAATTTGTCTGTTTATAATTAATATATGATTACAAATTACATATATTAAGGGATGGAAAAATCTAGACTGGACTGTACCAAGTCCCGAGTTCGATTTCTTGTTCCGTTGAGATTTTTTCGTCCTGTTTCATGACCTACATGGCTCAGATTCGTTTGAAAACATTTATTCTCTTCTTGGATCGTATATATTGGATTACATTTATATTTAGGTTATTATCATTCAAATATATATAATTTATAAACCGTCCAGTATTCACATAAAATCACTATTGTGACGCTTCGCCGATCATATTTACGACACATAAGACTACATTAATATATATATATGTATACGTTAATATGAAAACACATGTAAGCATAAACACCATTCATTTTTATTGAAATTAATTAATAATCGAAAAAGCACTTTTCTTTATTTCATTTTGGACCCATATTATTTTTAAGCAATTGAAATACACATTTCAATTACTAGTTCATGTTATTGGAAACTTCAATTTTACTTTGTAAATTTTGTACCAGGAAACATTGAACTACTTTTGCAGTTTATCGTACTCTTTGCGGAAGTTACCAGAAATTTTTATTAATAACGTTTCCCCGCTCGTTTTACTGCGTTTAAATTGGTAAGAATGTTTAGTGTTTTGTTTTTACTTTTTACATTATCTTAAGAAATCCTTTGAATTAACACGTAGTATATAATATATTATTACTTAATAGTATACTAAATAGGTGATAGTTAATGAAAAATATTAAAATTAGCCTAAAAAAGTGTATTATAACGGAAACTGTACAGGCCTACCGACAGAATTCTGTTTTAACAGCTTGCGGCGCCATCGTAATTATTTATATTATCGCTTTGATAATTGCAATGATTGCCCAAAGTATAGTTTGTAGATTGCTGTTTATTGACTTATAGATACAGGTTATTCGTCCGTATGTAAAATTAATATCCCGCAATGAATTGGATTGGGACTCAGCGACCATTACGTTGATTGTTAACTAGAGAACACTATTCCGCGCTTTCTCTCTCTCTCTCTCTCTCTCTCTCTCTCTCTCTCTCTCACACACACACACACATACACACACTGTACATCATTCCCTCTCCCTCTCAACCATGACATAAATATTTCGAATGTTCGGCCAGAGGCAGATATGGAACCTTTTGGGTCCATTAGTTTTCTAAAATATTAATCCGGCGAAGTAACGCATTGAGTCGCGCGCTGTGGCTGTTGTTCTGCAGTCTTGTCTGAACGCAGCAATGAATTAGAGAAGGGCGGCCCTCAACATCTCTCACACACAAGTCACGTTCCTTGGTCAGATCAATATTCGAGGAAGAACGAAGAATGCCACCTAACTTAGACTCCGAACTCCGCTGATCCGAACAAAAACCCTTGCAGAAAGTCTTCAACCTATCCTCATAATTTAGTTCTATTTAATTCTAGGGAATTATTATAAAAAAAACTGGTTTAAGTTTGACTTTAATGAAGATTGTATACATTTTAAAATATTTTGGGTTAATTATATATATATATATATATATAATGATATGTATTACAAATGTATAAATGTAAAACGTGGTAAACGTTTTATTTCAAGAATACCATACACGTGTATGTTACAGGAAACATAAAAAAATTCACACATTCAGGTATTCCCATAGACTATGATGATAGAGTTACTGAAAGTAAAGCTCGTTACTATTTAGAGTTTGGTCAAGTAGAGGAGTCTAAGTAATAATTAATTTGAATAAATAACATTTAGTGTAAGTTGCGATAATTGCTAATCTCTAACATATATGTCAATAAATATATCTATACGCATATTTTCAGATCGTATATGCAGCACTCCTCTCCCGCTATCGGAAGGGCGTGGGACAAGTACCCAAGGCCCGACCTACCTGATGCAGGTTTTTCTAGGGTTTTCCTTGCATTACTTTTAGACGAATGCTGGGTAGGATCCTTAAACTATAGCCCGGGGGCCCTAGTTAACCCTTGGCTACCTTCCTCTACCCTTCCTCATCCCCTCTTTCAAATCCCTTCCTATGCTATTAAAGAGGATTTGCCACCATGTGGATTACCCTCATGTAGCCTGTTACTTTAAAAAAAATGTCCCCTATTACTATTGGAATAGTCGACCAGCTACCTCCTAAATTGGTCAATGCAAGTTTTTCTGTGGTTTTACCTTCATCACGTTTAGGCGACTGGCCGGGTAGGATGGATCATGTTTCTTAAAGACGAAAATGAAGGGGTTTCACAAACAAATTAAATAAATGTTATAAATTGATTTATTCCATGTAATTATTTTGTCCTTACTATTTATAAAGAATACGATCATAGTTATTTAAAATCATTAAAGGTATTTTTTTATAAATATTAGTCTAGTACTACAAATTAATCTGAGATTAATTTTAAAATAAGGAACAGAAAGATAAAAACAAGAAATGAAATCATTATGATAAATAAATACATGGTCAAAATTTAATAGTTAGAAACTAATAAAATATTTTTAAAAATAAATAACTTTTTTTAACCACCCCTTCTATTCGTTTAATAAATATGCATGACAAATGGCCCAAGATAAAAATAGTAGTTATAGGGAATTATATTTTCTGTCCAAATCAGGACTCGTTACAGACCCTCGATGACCAGCCTATCGAGTGGATCTATAGAATATGATTGAATACTAAGTAATCATTGCCATATTAAAATGCAACTGATGAATGTGTTTTCCTTTAGCATTGCAAAATTAACGAAATGTGCTTCTCAACTTAAATAAATTTTGTAATCCAAAATCGGTCGACTTTGGCATTGGCAATGGAGTTAGCGAACTTCGGCTCACAAACCATTTACCGTACATAGTTCTAAAATTGCGTAAGTTTACCCATAATTACTTTTCTCTTGTGTAACTAGTCCTTAGAAAAGTTGTTTAAGGTCTGGTTGAAACTTTAACCGACGTGGAAGATTGTGAGTGGGGACTTTGAGAAACTGACTTATAAACTGTATTTCCGCACTTGTGAGTTTCCAAACTTTCGTTAATAATTTTTTTATATCATGCTTGATTCAACCGGTACTGATATTTCTGTAAATTTAATCATAAACAAATTTAATGGATAAAATTAACATGGTACTATGAAGTATTTATATGTTAGGAAACGAGAAATATGGTCGCAAAAATAATTGCGTGATATAAACTGTGGGCAGCATGATGCCATTCAAATGATAGTATGATACAATCCAAGACGACTGTGTTAAAAAATTACAGAAGTCTTGAGGTAAGACAAAATGTGTATGTTACGTATTTACGATATAGATTTAATACTTAGTGAAATTTTTTCTGATAGAACAAACTGGTGGAAAAATGATTAGGAAGCTTTAACGGCTGGTGAATATTGGATATTGTAGTTTATTTCTGTGGCCAGGTAGCTTGCGCTGAATGTTGCGTGTGGAGTTGATTGTGCGAGCGAAAGGGTAAATAAAATTCGTTGTATCACCTCATCCGTATCTCGCACTGTGCCCTGGACGTGTTATCTGCTATGGCGACTGATTTCACGAACTCTAATCGCAACAGTCGTGGCAGAGGGTTAGATAACCATGTCTCCGCCCAAGGGCACAGATTTTAATAATCACAGTACGTACAAATTTTTACTCTGAACATTTTCAACGAATATGATAACCAGAAAATTGTAATTAATGCTGAAAGTAGGCACCCGTTCGATTTTAACCCATTATAATCTTCCTAACTATATGGTAAAGATAATCGGTAAAATATCGATATGGCCACAAGAACTCAAATGAGATCCAACGGAAGAACGTTCGCAATAAGAGGTTTAACCAAAATAAGGAATTATGTCTGTGAAATGAAAACGTCTATTGAACTCTCTGGCAAGGATAGTGAAGAATGGGACAGGGACACATTCATCACGCTGCTACGAGCTCTCTCGCGTTCAAATAACTTCCAGTTAGTTGCACCTCACGTAATAATGTTTTAGTCAGATAAATAATCAATGAGATATATATATATATATATATATATATATATATATATATATTGTAATAATCAAAATTAAGGCCTTATTAATTAATTTAAAGAATTTACCTCACGTGAAGCGCCATTTAGGTAATAATTAAATGGAAGGCGTTAATTAAATTAAATAATAATCAAAATTTAACAAACAAAATATTTATTTATTTTGTGTCAATAAAGATAATTACAACAAAATTTGAGATTTTTCTCTCTCTCAGGGCCTCTACTGGGTTTGATAATGCACACAACAAATTGATTTAAAATATCTTATTAACAAACAGTTCACAATTTACCTAAACAATATGACGATAGAAAGAAATTAAAAGTAAAGAAATTAACTCTGATTGACAATTAAAAGAGAACGAAATCTGACTTTATCCTTTAATTAAAGTTTACAATTAATCATTAGTTTTGGTTTTGTTAATTAAATACTAATACCAGCATTCTTTTTGGTTTCGAAAGTGCACTATTGCAAAATTATACACTGATTCTAAACATCGACTCACAGATTTTACACTATTGAAGTAAAAATTGATAGGCTCCCAGGAACTCGGATGATCCTCCTGAATGTCAGCTATCTGATGTCTGCTTGCCTTACAGGAATCCTATGATTCATAGATTTATTAGTCTTTTACTGATTTGTACATAAACTGCAACGTAGCTCCTTGAAGATTTATTTTAACTGTTTATTCTTTCGGAGCGAACTAACTTTTCTTTAGCTCCTTGCTGTAGACTTAAACTGCTCTTACTTTCCAATAATTACGCTGCAATACTTGTGGCATGAATGTTTTATTCGTATTAAATTACAACTTTAACTAGTTATACATTGACGACGTCTAGTCTCTGCCCAAATTATATTACTTGTTCTGCTCCTCACGATGTTTTTCCGCCAACTGACACCTAGTTCTCTCGAGTTTTAGCGCGCGTACGCCATTTTTGACTTTTCGACAAAGCAAAGTGAGCTCGATTCTCTCATTGTTGCTTTGTTCGATCAGACCGCTATAATGGATTTATCAAACAATTCAAATTTTATGTCCAAACAATTAATGGCCTAATTAATTGGCATTCCAATATATATATTGTAACATATCAATTAAGTCGTGTTGCTTTTGCCTTTGTCGACGGCACCTTTCTTTTCCCACATGTCTAGATATGTTACGTGACGCTTGATGGCGACCGATGATTTGTAAGGCAGTCTCCTTGTGGAACTCAAGAAGTAAGGAACATCATCGTAAATTACATCATGCCCTGACAAATTGTATGTCTCATGTCTCGATTTAATAAAATTATTTAAGTGTTTCGAAGTTTTGACAATTTCTTCCACTTGAAAACATTATCTGGCACCCTATAATCGTTAGAATATCGGGAGAGTTGATTGAGCCGAGGAAAATCTGTTAAATTATGACGCCAGAACCGGTGGGAATATATAACTATCTGCTACAATATATATGTTTTACGTATGTACACAATTTTAGAACATAATATTGGTTCTGGATTTCTAACTTTCAAGAACGAAAACTTCCACACATTTACAATGCAAATTTTGGTACCTTTCGGAATAAATTTGTTGATTATCTGCCGCTGACATTTTTCAAACATATTGAAATGACATCCTAATCTCCGGACCGTTGGGTTTGAAATACATTTGAGTCTTTAAACGGGAAGGAGATTCCTGGACAGGACTGGAATTTCTTAACCAGATTACGACGTGCGAGGACGAAACAAGAACCCTGGTTGGAAAAGCAGGGCAGGATGCAACTGTATTTCCAGGTGTAACCCGCGAATCAGGCTGACGTGATGTCAGAGTAGACAACGGTTCCCCCATCCACCAAAATCAGGGATATGGTCTCCTTGCAGCGCGACAATTTAATAATAATGGAATTAAATGATAAAGTATTAGAATTGCACAGAAAAAAAATTAAATCATCTACATGATCACTGATATATTAAAATATATCCAAGAATTCTTTGCTGGGTGTCGTGTGGTGTTGATTTTGTTCACCAAACGACGTGACCCAGCTCTCTAACCTCATTCCTCTGCCAATGTAACATAAATACTATAAAGATAATTTTTTTCTTTTCTTCTGAAACAAAAAACTTTGTTTACTTCAATGTCTCATCTTAAACATTATTCACTTAAAATTCCTCTTATCATTTTTAAAAACGCGTTTACAATAAATAATAAATGAACATTTATTATAAACATTCATCCATTTAGTACAGTTCATTACGCCGCTTGCATTCATCTCGCACATAGCTGAAAACTTAAAACTAAGATATCATGAGACAATAAGATCTGTCGTCTCTG
Source organism: Zhengitettix transpicula (assembly GCA_037074705.1). Classification (NCBI taxonomy): domain Eukaryota; kingdom Metazoa; phylum Arthropoda; class Insecta; order Orthoptera; family Tetrigidae; genus Zhengitettix; species Zhengitettix transpicula. The sequence continues at coordinate 49,302,409 of CM073591.1, read as the reverse complement.
CTCGATAACATGAACTTCATGTAACTCGTTTCAAACATGTTATAATGCGGCAAGCAATCTACAAAAAAAATTTGGATGGAAGGAACGTATGTAATAGGCGAATGCACATTGGATCCTTAAACCTTAGTCCGGTTGCCTTAGTTAACCCTTTACTACCTTCCTCTACGGTTCCGCACCCCCCTATTTTAATTCCTTCCTATGCTATTAAGGTGGTTTGCCACCACGTGGTTGCCTGTTACCCTAAAACAATAATATATATTGTAATACTAATTAAGGAGGCAATTAATTGTTTACATTATAATGAATTGTTTAGCAGCACCGATCTTAAAGAACAACAATGGATTGCAGCTCTGTGTCGGTTAGCTTTGTTGTGAGCTGCGCGCATTGTACGGGAGTCAGTTGGTGACTGTCTGGCGAAGAAGAAAGTTGATTGCAGTCTGGCGAATCTTGTGGTAGAGAGAGAGAGAGAGAGCGAAATTCAGGGTACGAACAGAGTGGTCCAAATTTAGAAATTTCAACGGAGAGACAAGTTATACAAAAAAATTTGAAAAGATGAAACAAAAGTTTTAGCGCCCCGATTAAATATATACGCGCTCTGAAATAACATTTTCCGCAAAAGGCATCGAAATTTAATACGTCCAAAGTTTGACCGGAGTTGCAGATAATCGAGTTTCTGGAGGAGTAATCCACGAAATACAACCGTGTGTTTGTTAAGTTTAGAGTCTGTGATTAATGGCCTTTTTGTGAATTGTGTCCCAAGCTTCGAAATCATTAAGTCTGGTACCAGAAAGGCAGTTGTAAGTACAAACTAAAGTAATTAAATTTTCTGTAAATGGTAGTTAAGGGTATAGTCAGATTTCGTTTCTTTTCATTTCGTATTCAGCTAGTTTCAATTTGTTTTAATTGTTAATTCTTTAATTTATAATCTTGATTGTTTCTTACTTACCAAACCCAGTAAAGACCCTGAGAAGAAGAGTATTAGATCTGTTTGTTTGTAAAATATAAAATTTTGTATTTTCCCTTGAATGCCACAAATTATATAATAAACAAATTGGTTTGTAAATTTTGATTGAATTTGGAGTGCCAAAGTAGGGCTAATAAATTGTACTTTTAATGAATAAATTTGTTAATGAATAATAACTTTTTTAATTAAGCTCTTTAGTTAATTATTACAATATATATAGTAATAAACACTTTTAATTAAGTTGAACAAAAGAAGGAAATCAAAATTAAACCAAATATTTAAAAAGGTAACAAAAATTATTTATTTGACAAAACTGATTTTAGTTTAATTTTCATTTTAAGTTAACGCCTCAGTCTTTATGGGAATCTTAATTTCAGCGCCGATTATCGGTCCTCTAATAAATACAATAAAAAATTGAATTTACATTACAATAACAAAAAACGATTAAAAATCTGAAAAGTTATATAAACCAAGCAAAGTTATAGAAATCTGGCGGTAAATAATATTTACGTAAAGGTTTACAGATGAAAGTATTTTACCTTTTACATACCATTTTTTTTAGCTTCTCTGGTTTGTACACACGTGACTTAATTTAATTTATGTACAACCCTAATTTCACTAAGAGGCCCTTGCACTGATTTTATCCTCGTCTCACTTTCCAACATTTTGCAACATTTTCGGCACCATTCTACTTCGCTGAATTCATATTGTCACTCCCTAGTCTTACCGTGGAGAATCTTTAATAAAAGCTGATGTTATTCAGCCCACATGAATATGACCATCACATACACTATCTAGGACCACCGTGGTCAGGTCCTCCCAAACACACTCTCTGCTCTCTGACTACCTAAGTAATTGATTTCTGACTTAACATTTTAATGTTTTCTGGCTATCTTGTCAAGACTTCCAAACACGCTCTCTCTGTATCATAACTAAAGGTCTGAGCGTCTTACATACCTTTTCGACAATACATTGTAGCAACCATTATAGTCCCTGCATTCTCGTCAAACAATACTGTTCTTTACATTCCTCTGGTATCAAAGCTACGCCGACAATAATTAAAGATATACATACATATACACGTTGATGAATACATATGTGGCTACTGTAACTGCAAAATAATTGTAACACAGGCAGCCGCAATCCACCTGGCGACGGTTGCAGAGCACACCATTGTGCATTAATAAATATTTAACCTGCTAGAACCCCGAGAATGCTTTATGCATATTTTAAACCTGGAAAGTCATCACGCACTTATAAGACTGTTATTGAGTTTAAATAAAAGTTATTGTGCAGTCTGACGATCATGATATTTAAAGTAAATATTAAAGTGTTTAATTCTTAATATTATCGGAAATTATGCATCAGCATCAAATCTATAAAGGTATAACGTGTATCTGAACACCATGCTCATCACATGTTGGATAACCGTTCATGCGTTGTGGTAGAATTATCAAGATGAACAGCTCAGATTATTTTAGAATGTGAACCACCACAAATACATTGTTATGTGACTTAACGGGTTATAGTTTTTCATAATTAAATACTTAACGCGAAATTTACGAATTTGGTTTCTTCCTCAAAGTTTTTTTCCGTATACCAACTGTATGTAAGAAGAATATTTGGGAATAATGAGGTAACAGCTAACTACGATCTCATTCAGCAGCAAGACCTTAGCACCGAGTGTGAAGTTCTACTCATTGAGAACCTCGAGACAGAAGTTGAAGAGTCTGAACCGAGGCTGAAGAGGGATGTGCATGGCAAAGCGCCAAACTCCCCTCCTTGCCAAATGTAAACTTTGCTTGAAAGCTCGACTTCAAGAAACTGGAGAAGGGAAAAAAGAGGTTAAAAGCAGTAAGCGATCCAGGCTCCAAAATTCACCCGGTTCTACGCACTATTATACAGGGTTCTCGTAGAGACAGCGGGAATTTAAGACAAATGCGCAACGAGCTGATATATACGTAAATGTAAATATTAATCATGTTAAAATAAAAACAGAAACTCAAAAGTTGCCGTGCATTACGTATCAAAGTTAAAGAAAAAGATGTGATTATCAGTAACTAACGACAAGTAAATTACAGTATATTTTTTTTTACTTAAGTATATTCTTTTAATTAAGTATATTCCACAAATAATAATTAGCATAAATCATTACTACTTCGTTATACATTTACTAAATTTGTCTTAATTCTGTAAATAGTTGACCAATATTTTGTTTTACTATTCCAATATTTGTATAATAATTTCAAAATAATATTAAGAAAAGGTTTATGAAGAACTGAGAAAGGAATTTCGTATCAATATATCTTCTATTCAGACTGATAAGAGAATAAGCCTTTGGCGAAGGTGGTTGGCACAGACTGAGGGAAGGGAGGCATCACAGAATAAAGACATACACTTCTACTATCTAACTCGGTCAAGCTCTAGGCGCTTACTAAAGATTTTTGGCAGCTCAAGGGGAAGGGGTAGCATAATGCGAAGAAGATTATATTATTGAGACTCGAGAGCTATTTACCAACCTCAGAAAAAAAACTGTGCAGCCGATTTCTTGTAAATAAAACAAAATTACTGCTCAGGAAATTAAATTTAGAATTCAGAACGTTCCCAATTTTGTCTCAAGACAATGTCAGAATTATATTGCTTATAAATATATATAGGCGTGTATATAAAATTTATATACAAAGTTTCATCGGAATGTTTTCCGCCATTTTATTGTCAAAATCCAAAAGGAACAATTTTTTATAATCATCGCTATTTTTGCCTCTTTTCATATTGCTTAAAACTTTGTTACATCTCTAAATAGGAACGATATCAATATAAATCTGTCTGGCAATGAAAATGATTTTTAAAACTAGGTGGTTGGCAGTTTTATATCGTTAGGTACCTTCTCACAGGCCTGTGTATAACAAAAATTTTATGACGACCCGGACAGAAAACTGAGAATTTTCTCTTCATCCTGGGAAATCCTTTGATAAGTAATAAACATGTAAAGTACCATCAAAATCGCTTTGATCGTTTTTTAGGTGAAAATCAAACTAAGTCCACGTGACAGATAATTATATTAGATCAGTTTCAGATCACCACGGTTCATGAAAAGTAGGTATATATCAAATGAAATTGACTTTGGGCAATATACAGATTAAAGGATTATTTATTTTATGTAGATATAAGGTACACACATTTTTGGAATCGAGGATAGTGATAATTGCTTAACGTGTAAAAAAAGTGTTTTAAATAATATGTGACATTAAGTGCACTCAAATTATTAAACTTCAATTATTATTCTCGAATGAAGACAGACATACATACTATATAAAATGAAATTAGTGTTCTAGAACCAAGCCAGACAAACATAATTAAAGGTAAAATTTGTAATAAACCGCAAAAGTATTAAGCATGATTAAAGAATATATATATAAAAATTCCAATAAATTATTTGACAACCTCGAGGAAATATTTGACTGAGCTACGCAGAAATTGTCGTAAAAAGAGCTCGAGGTATTGAACAGCGTCACATAGAGATTTCAATAGACATAGAGATATAAATTATTATATCAACCAAGCAACAAGTAAAGTTACATAAGTTTACTGCAACTTCAGACCAACCTCAGTTCAATAAATTTATTAAACCAGCAACATTCAAGGAACGGTTCAGTACAGTCTTCTCTCAGAAGAAAATTCACTTAAATTAATGGAAGGTACGTTCATTCCCTGCGATATAAAGTGCTCCTGCCTTTATGTCTGGAATCTCAGAGAGCTTTAGAGAAGGACGATAAAACGTCGAATTTCCTGAGCAACTTGGCAAAATCAAGAATTACTTACTTAAAATGTAGGAAATAATCAACAAATAAAAACGATTCATGAGAATTGGACATAGCATTATGAAAATTAGAAAAATGTGAAAGGACAGGACAGCTAATAGGTTTTCAGATTATATATCAGACAATAGTACGGAGTAAATTTGCAATAAAATTGATCGTTCTCTGTATCGAATATGTTGCAATAACGCCATCGTCCACTGAAAGAAAAATTGAGCTAAATGTAGGAGGGTAAACCATGAGAAATTCGTTGACAAAATGAAATAATATTGTTGATGGCATTATGTTAAAATTCTCCAGGCACAGAAAAATGCGGTAAAAAATATGAGGAGTAAAAAAATTATGTTTAAAGAATTGAATTTGTGATAAATTGATCATTATTGTATAGTTATTTATATTTAAAATAGTAATTTGTGTTACATATTAAATAAATATTTCAGTGACATGAAACAGAATCAAACAGGTATATAAATACAGCAACTTGAAATAATTAATGGCCATATAAGTCAGATAAATATATAATAAGGTTTGATAAATTAAATTACAATTTCATCATTAAAATTTTATTGTATAAATTTCGATATTTCTTCAGTATGTGTCGGCAATCAGATAAAAACTATTTTGCACCCAGAAATTTAAATGTAACTAGTGTGCAACTCACTATTGACCTATCATTTATTTCTGCTGTAAATAAAATTAAACAAAAAATTAGGTTGGTTTGAAAATAAATATGAAATTAACGGTCATGCAATTAAATCTACAATTAAAAAATATCTTAATAAAATATATTATATATATGACGCGACCATAAATCAATAATAGTAAAAAATAACATTAAACACGATAAATAAATTAAACTGAATTGAAACAGGTGCAAAATTAAATCCGACATTCATAATTAAATTAAAAAATTAAATTTGAAGTGCATTCAAACAATAACGGTGCAAAAATTGTGAAAACAATTCGGTCTTGTATAATAAAAGTCGTTTTATTATCGAATAGAATTTTAAATACACTCCCTGTGAAAAAAATAAACTGAATATTTGGCAAAAGTACTGATAAAATTTTGTCACGTCAAAATGAAATCATAAATGCAGTATAGGTTATGAGTGTCATTATTTAAATTCATTTACTTATTGTTCAATCTGACGTGAAGCATTTTACTCTTTAATATTGAAAAAATATTGCTCTCTTCATCCAAAATTTCAACATTGGCTCGATATATGATTTTATTATTATTATTATATATTATTTAAAACTAAATGTACGGGATGTTTCAAATTGGAAAAGGATTGTTTGATTCGAGATTTTAACGCTTGACTGTGCCTGTCCTATACAACAAGCTTTTCAGTCAATGCGATCTATTTTTTATATTATAATGTGATTTTCAAAATTTTGGATTTGTTCTTTAATATCATTAACAAAATTTAAATTATGTAATTATCTGAAAAAATTCTAATACTGTACTTATCAAATGTTGAGCAATTTGTGCTGTTAATGTAAATCAATGGAGCTCGTAGTTGTTTCATTCTGAAACGTCAGTTAATTTTTAATTTCATTTTCAATACGCTTCCGGTTATGACAAATGAAATTTCGCGTGATGTTGTATGGGGTACCAATAACGAACTGTGAATTTCCTCTGAATTATAATTCAGTGCGAACGGTTACAAATACTAACTTCGAAATAGGATTTGTGGAGGTTTTATATCTTTAGAAGAAACAGGAAGAAACAAGGTTAAATCTCGTTGAAAAGGAAGATAAGACAATTCGCTTTGTTATCTCTTCTCGCAGACAATCTTGTCAGCGGGAGTTTGAGGATTTGAGGGGTCGAGGAGAGGGGATTGTAATTGCATTTCACGGAAGGGCGTCGACAGCTGACGAATAGACCACGACAATACACGTACGCTCCTCAGCTCGTGGCTTCAATTTGAATTGACTAGAAAGGAACTGATCAATCAACCAGGTGTACCGCAGGACTCGCTATTATTAGAACACCATTAACTCTCCTACTGTTCCGTGCAGTTTAGAACGCAATTAAGTTTATGTCCCAATATTAAACGTTCACACGATTAATTGAACCTATTTTTACCCCTAAAATCCAATAAAACTGATGTTACGCAAACAAACATAAATAATTTAACTCTTAATTTTATAATTTTTAATTAACAACGTTAATTTTCAGATTTTTTTTTGACCTGGATACAAACTAGAATAACATGAATTATTTTTGAAACGTAAGTGCTACAGTTAATTTTATTCTCCTTGCAGGCTTGTGAAAACTAGCACGTTTCAAAAATAATTTAAGTTAATTTAGTGTGTATCTAGGTAAAATTTTTAATATTAAATTACAGACGGTAGCTACTAAATAAAAAAGTTTATATTTTAAGGCAATTTCAAAGGTTGGAAATATTCAATTAAGAGAAAAATTCTCATATATTTAAATTCTCTTTTTTTCTTTTTTTAGGGTAACAGGCTACATGAGGGTAATCCACATGGTGGCAACTCCCCTTTAATAGCATAGGAAGGGATTTGAAAGGGGGGATGCGGAAGGGTAGAGGAAGGTAGCCAAGCGTTAACTAGAGCCCCCGGGTTATAGTTTAAGGATCCTACCCGGCATTCGCCTAAAAGTAATGCAGGGAAAACCCTAGAAAAACCTGAATCAGGTAGGTTGGGCATTGCGTACTTGTCCCACGCCCTTCCGATAGCGGGAGAAGAGTTTGCCTTGAGGACGCAGCATTCCCTTCTCCGTACCTCGAACAGTTTAGGAGGCAGCTGGCCGACTGTTCCAATGGGAACAGAGAAAAACAACTCTTACCGTATGCCTAAGGTCTGTGACCCCGGAACATACACGTCTCAAAACAGGTCGAGGTGCCTCGGCTTGTGGGAACCTTAGTTCAAAAATGGAGAGAGGAAAAGGCTTCCCCAAATGTAGTCCCTTCCTGTCTCTCCTACAAGATTCTGCCTGCGAGAGAACTTCCTTAGCAAGTACTGCCTGCGAGAGAATACCCCTCGCAGACCAACTTAAATTCTCTTGTAACATTCTACAATTTTCAATAATATTCTACGTGTCTCAATGGAAAGAGAATTTTTTTAAACTGCTAAATTAATTAGTGTTTGAAAGTTAGCAGAAGACAATAAATTGCTCTAACATTAAAGAAGACTGTAATGTTTATAATTCTGTTTCATTCACTCTAGATACATAATAACTCATTTTGCTATCGAAAGATACTTTCAGTGATTATTAAAATTTTCGGCGGCAGTGTGCGATAGAAAAGTCGATGCAATTCAGCCAAGTGTAGAGATAAATATTGGAGGTAGTGAGAGTTAAGTAAACCATTAAAAAATAAGTTCTTGTTACGTTATATTGAAGAGCACCGTAATGTTGAAGTTACACCGTGTGAATGAATTTATTTTTTTGACTACGTTGAATTTAGCGTTTAAAGTTGCGGTATAATAACCGGAAGTCAATAAATAGCTCTAACATAAGACGAGAGTCACTAATTCAGGAAGATGATATTCAAAGCAATGAATACTGACACCACTTTCAACCGACGATAAATATATGTTATGAAAACTTGCTCTTAATAAACAAAAAAAATGGCCAATTTGTCAGAAAAATGTATTATTCAAGTTAAACAAAAATAATTACAATATTACGACGTTTAACCCACATTTTTTGGAATTTATCAGACAATTGAATATATATATATATATATATATATATATATATATATATATATATATTGTAATGATTATATTACAACTGTAATTTAAAAAATTAATTAATAGGTAAAACAAATTTATTCCTTAAAGGTACACTTTATCAGCCTTACTTTGGCACGCCAAAGGGAATCAAATTTACAAACCAAATTTTATTTTATTATTTATTATTTTTTTATAATTTGTGACATTCTAGGAAAATACAAACTTTCCTATTTTATAAACAATTACATCTCATTTACTCTTCTTCCCAGGGTCTTTACTGGGCTTGATAGTAAGAACAATTAAATTTAATAAACTAATTAACAAATAAAAATTTAAATGAACGGAATATAAATTCTAAACACAATCAAGAAAAACGAAATATAAACACGAAGGCCTTTAATTATCGTTTACATACTTTAAATAGTTGTGTTTGTATTCACGAATGTCTTTCTGGTACCAGATCTGATTCTTGGAGCTTGAGGGCACACCTCACAAAAAAGGCCATTATTCACCTCATTATTAATACACACTGTAGTTGTTCTCGTTTTATTTCACCTGGAATTTGTGGTCAGCCGCTCCCTCGGTCAACAGTCGGATGTGTCTCTCCTTGATGCCTCTATGCGAAATGTTATTTCTGTCTGTGTGTTGCAAACCTTTTGCTTCCACTTTGCGATTTTTATAAAATGAGTCTCTCCGTCAAGAACTATTTACTCGTGTTTTATAGAAACTATAGGTCTCGCAGTTGAACTTCCTGGACCACGCTGTTCGTACTCTTAGATCAGCATCCTCATTCTCAACTAGCCTCTTCTCTTTCCCCAAAATGTTCGCCAGACCTCCTCTCTCTCTCCAAACTTTCGCCAGACTGCTCCCGGTATGAACGCGCGGTTTCCAACAAAGATTGCCGACAAAGCTTGCCGTGATTGTTGCTTTCAATAAATTGTACCGTTAACAATCCAATTATTTTAAAACTATTAATGGCCTCCTTAATTAGTATTACGATATATATATATATATATATGGTTAAGTTAAAATTAGATATCCTAATATAAATTTAGAATAATGAACTACGTCCTATGACGGTTCAAACCATGAAAAAGACGCTTTCGGTTACAATCGTCGTAGGGCACCATATTTATATTTGGACATATAATTTTAACATAAACAAATATGCATACATTCAAAGACTTTCTGTTGCCTGATGAAGTCCCATAATTATGGACTAACCGTCGTAATATTGTAAAAAAAATTATATTTAGTTGAATAATAATTTTTTTCTAACAAATTTAATGGTTTCTATTTATTTATTAAATTATTGTGATATTAACTTAAAAATTAATTTTCTTATTATTTTTTCGCGCATTATTCCTGCATAAAATACCATAAATTTTATGTAATTTTTATTCAGGACTAATACGACAGGACGATCAATGACATTCCAACATTAAAGCTATACATTGCATCTATTGAGGCAGGTTTTCTTAAAACTATGTTCCTTAAAATGACCTCCAACCACTTTAAATATTTGCTAGATATACTTTTATCCTCAATTTCTGAACAATTCATGCTGCTTAAATAAATGATTAATTAATATAATTGATTGCAGACGAACGAATTGCCGAACTAAAATAATCGATATGTTTGCGTGTTCATTTCCAAATTTCAACATCCGCACTGCTGAGAACAAAGAAGGAGAATTTGATCTTTTGAGTATATAATTTTTAAGCCGACCATGAAAGTGTGATGTAAATATACGTAAGTGGTGAACAATGGAGCAGGCGACGAGCAACGTAATCTGCGCATACCTAGGAGCAGTTAAAACGGAATGGCGGAATTGCCGGTCGGGAAATACATTATGTCCGACCGTAAACGAAGGGAGATTCCAGACTTTACTACAGAGATGGAGTGGTTATGACGGGCGTCCGTCGTGAGGATTAACAAGGGATGGGCCACCTGCTTCCTCATCCACACATTGTTAGCTGCCACTTCCGGTCATATTCGCGGGGGTCAGTCTCTCTCACATCTATCGATTCAATATAAAAAAAACCTAAGAAACATTGAATAATATTATTATTTACATATACGTATTTTCTACAAGTGAGAATTTCGGCCCATAGATATTACGTATATAAATAAAACGAATTTACAAGAAATATTTTATATGATTTTGAAGGAAGTGGGCACAATATTTATAAATATAATGTAATAAATAAAAGTTAAGACCTGAAATCCTGAATAAAATCAACGAACTGAAAACAAGAGACTAAATAAATACAATTTCCTTGTTAGCCCACACACTAGAAGTGAAATATCTTTATAAAATAAAACTCATCAGTGATTAATATAAAAATTGTACAATATGAATTAATTTACGTCAATACCACTATTTTGTCTTGTATTTTTTTTAAGCTTTATGAAACGAGCCTTTCATTATCAGCCTTCTTTTCTTTGTCAATAAAAATTATATTTGCAATTTATTGAGAGTATATAAAATGTAAATAATTTTTTATATTACTTTCTATTATATTTATCATATATTTTATTATAGAATTATTTATATTAATAATGTTTACAACGTTAATATTTTATATTACTTTCTATTATATTTATCATATATTTTATTATAGAATTATTTATATTAATAATGTATACAACGTTAATATTTTATAATAAAAATAAACAGTCTGAAAAATTATAAATTAAAATAATGACTTATGTGAAATTAAGTCAGGAACAACATATTTAATTAATTGATTAATAAAAATTGCTTTTAATAATTACTTTTAATAAATGCTTTTACAATTAAATGAATTTTGGTCATAGTCGTCGTGTAAGGGGGTCTAAAAAACGTTCAGATGTTTATATTTACTTATATTTTTCAATGTAAATAAAACTGATTATATATTTAATGTTTTTTTATCACTCCACTAATAGAGTAATTAAATTGAAAAAATTACGTCTGATTGATAATTATTAATAAGAAAGATAAGCCTTTTGAGTTTTCTCAATTTACTTTTTGCAGTTGTGTCTCTCTAGGCTGTTACGTTTTTCTGCACCTGAAGAAAGAAAAATCCTTCCAGAAACTTATTTATGTATTTATATTATCACTTCTTTTGTCTGAATTTGGCTATATTTCTTATTATTAATATACTAATTGTTGCTGATTTAATTGGCCATAAATCATGTTATTAATTTTTTTTAGGGTAACAGGCTACATGAGGGTAATCCACATGGTGGCAACTCCCCTTTAATAGCATAGGAAGGGATTTGAAAGGGGGGATGCGGAAGGGTAGAGGAAGATAGCCAAGGGTTAACTAGTGCCCCCGGGTTATAGTTTAAGGGTCCTACCTGGCATTCGCCTAAAAGTAATGCAGGGAAAACCCTAGAAAAACCTGCATCAGGTAGGTCGGGCATTGAGTACTTGTCCCACGCCCTTCCGATAGCGGGAGAAGAGTTTGCTGTGGGGACGCAGCATTCCCTTCTCCATACTTCGACCAGTTTAGGAGGCAGCTGGCCGACTGTTCCAATGGGAACAGTGAACAAAGTTTATATTCAAGATAAAATAGTAAGAAGTGTATGATTCAGCTTAATAGAGAGAAAGATTAGATGAAGAAATAGGGAGGAAGCTTACGATGCATACAACATTATCACTAGATTGGCTCGTATTAATGCGAACATGTTATTCATCTGAACATTTTTCAACACATTTAATTTAAATTTTTGGTGAAGACATTGGAGAATTATTTTCATTTCAAATTTATACTTCAATAAAGATTAAATGAAGATCATTTATAATTATTAGGCCTTTTAACATACGAGTAGTTAACATGAATATTGAATTACCAACAAAGATGATAAAAATGACTCGAAGAAGTGCAGAAAGGGCAGTGTTGGTATCGTGAAATAAATATTTGATGAAGATTCCGGACAAGGGGTGAACTAATTAAGGTATTGAGCGTTACTCGGCAGGAAACATCGCGAGAAGACGGAATGGTAGAAAACTTCTCACGCAAGTGTCCTTAGAAGTCATTCATAAAAGAAGTGAATTTAAAATGCTATCGGAGATGTGGATAGGTAATTTTAGATGTACAATAAGTGTGGAATCACTGTAATTATTATATAGACAGGTATGTATAATGAAGAACTTGACAGAATAATTAAAATTGTTCATAAATTAAGAGAGATTAAATTTTAATTGGGTATTAGGATTGAACACAACAGATTGTTAAAAATATATATGTGAAAGAATACAATGGATAAGTAAGGAAAACAAATATACAGATGGGCTGATAATTTAAAATTTAAAAAAATATAAATATTAAAAAGTAGAGAACCTTTATTCAAGACAGGAAGGAGTTAGAGGAAATAGCTGGGGTCAAAATATTTATAACTTAATGCTGTAGAAAAAGATTAGAATCTTTTTTATTAATAGTCTCATCAATTCCCATGTCGTTAATGACTTTTTGTACTCTGTAAGATTAATAATTAGTCAATAAATATTATTTAAAAATCTGAAGAACTGTATATTGTCACTAGAATGCAATTTGACTGTATCAGATCAATAACAGAATTTATCGGCTGTGAGATAAAAACAATTAAATGAATTATTCGTAAAAAAGGAGATGAAGTTAAAAAGAATAATCAATTACAAAATTCGTGTTAAGGAAACAGAAGTTCTTTGAACAATACTCTGTGCATATTTGAATCATATTTATAGGATTAATTATTTTATTATATTGATTATAATTCTTTCGCTCTTTTTTATCAGTCGAAAATTAAGCGCAGATACTAAACTTTATTTACGCAAAATTTAGTAATCTAAACAAGTTTCGGCTAAAAGTAAATATCATCTTTTGATCAAAATAAAAATCTCAAAACTAATTAATATTATTAAAAATTATAATTTTTATGATTTACATAATTTAAAATGTAATTTAAGATTTTAATTCATATGTAAAATTGTTCATTACAAAATCTATATTCTCTTTTAAATTTTTAAAAAAATTACGGGAAAAATCCTCATTAATAGCGGGCTATATTTTAATCTTTATACAAATTTAAACGCGTTGACAGCGTGCAACGAAACTTGCTATTCTTAAAAACACGATAAACGGTACTATGGGAGGAGTGAAACCCCTATCATAAATAAGGAAAGTATTATAATTGAAAAACGTGATAATTTTGTATTAAATTACTGCACGGCAAGAGACCATGACGTCACGCAAGAGACACGTTACTACAGGAGCAAAAAGGGAATAGTTCCCTTTTCCGTTATGAAATAAAGCAGAAATATTTTGATTGAATAAAAAGTATAATTTCACCTAACAATACTCCATAGGATGATAATAAAAAACAATACTAAATACTTTACGATCCTTGCGGAAAATGTAAGTAAATTTTCGTGTCATAATAGTGACTATGAATGTGGCGACTATTTGTTTACATAATCATTGTAGTTAAGATTATAATCGATTTACTCTTTGTAATGTCTGAAGACTGAGGGACAATTACATCCTGCAGTTCTCAAGGAGTATATAGTATTCTATTCGTAAAAAAAAATTCGGAGGGATGTTTTTTGGGATTGATGAAATTCAATTCAATATAGCTGTTCAATTAATGCAATATCGGTCGAAAGTATGTACGAAACTAGAGACATTTAGATTTTTGTTAAATCACTTCTTGACTAAAGATTAATATAGAATTATATAATTTTTCTGGTTTAAATAAATAAGTACACGGGAAACGCCGGGCACCCAGCTAGTACTAATATAAATTACAAAAACTGAGTAGAATCATACGAAATGTAAATACAATATTTGTGTTTACACATGGAGAAACTTAAGACAATGCTTGAAACTAAGATGTGTAAGATGTAGTAATAGCTGTACGAATGCCGCTTAGCAGTGAATTAAATACATTTGAATAAATTTATTCAACCTTAACGATTTAAGAATTAACCTTTATAAAAGTTTTAAAATAAAACAAAATTATTGAAGAATATCGCCTGCTCAAGAAATATAAATTATATTCTATCAGGATGGAGGCGTATAACTACAAACGTAAATAGTAGTTGAGATGAATATTTGTGAATGCAAGGATAGCTGCAAGGTGCTTGCGAGCATGGGTGCATGGATTGGCTTTGTTAATTGATTGAGCACGCACAGGCCGTAACTAGCGGCTACTAACGCTGGCCTGGTCATTAGTAAGGGGGCGCTCTTAATAGGGGCTGTTGCGATCATCCCGCGAACCACATGCCACACACCCCTGCTCCAATGCTTGAAAACTGAATTCCAAACACAACAGTTCTCTGCACCTAGCACGGCCGTAACTTAAAACTTATATAATTATATATAATTGAAAAATATAGAAGATTTTATCTTTATTCGTAAAGACAAAAATTTGTAAAGGAACGGATATACTTACAATAAATAAAAATATTTTGAATAGAATTTTATGAAATTAATATTAATTCATATTTAATATTTACTAAGAATGATAATAAAATTTATTTTAATAATAAGAAAGATAGCCAAATACAGACAAAATAAATGATAATATAAATAACATCCTTGTCCCTTTCTTCGGTTGATAAAAAGAGCTTAGAACCAGAATCGTTGAGTGGTATTTATATTACCACTTATTTTGTCTGTATTTGAGTATTTTTCTTATTACTAATTTTCAATCAGACGTCAATATTTCATTTCAAAATTTATTATATTAAATTATAGCAATTTAAATTTAATTTCCAGAATTTATAATTAATATATTCTGTTTCAAAGATAAATCTCTATTCAAGATTTAATATAAATGTTTCGCGTGTTACTTTTCCTCGTCGAAAATTGACCTAGACTTTTTCGAAATCAGTACTAAAATACTAGCAGTGATTCCAGTAAAATATGTGTAAGATTGAGGCCATGATAACTCGGCGAATGAGTTAAATTATAATCTTAAAAATTGGTCGCTGATTCACTGCGACTTAATTCCGGTGAGGTAAATCGATTTATTTATCATGATGTGAGATGTATTAAGATGTATCTGTAAATTTTCCGTACCGATTCAGACTCCTAACAATCTTCAGAAAACCTAATAATCCATCTATTTAAAATTGTAAGTCAGATTTAAGCTAACCTTCTGATCTCATATCATTGTCCCCTAGTGCTAGTGAATCTGTAAAGGTAATATCAGTCTGCGACTATGCTGCATGCTTCTCATTACCCTCGTGCACCCGATTCGCGATTAAAAGCTGCGTCTGCAACGTTCAATTGCTCACTCTTTACTTTATTCAGCATTTATGGTATGCCAATTGACTACATACAGAATTCTTAACTAGAGCAATAAAATGCATCGACCCGCAGTTCGTTATATGAATGTATTACCCCTACAGCGCCTGATTTAATTCGTTTTCAAAAAAATACGAAAAAAATAAAATGATTACCAACATTCCGCGTTAAACTGTTTACACGTACTTTCGACGCAATCTTCTGACACCGTGGTGGGAAACATTTAAATAAATGGATCAAGACGCTCCATTGCGCTACAACAAGTTAAATTTAGTGATACGAAAACGACGGTAGCGACAAAGTTGAAATATAATATTTTAATATTAAATATTTTACAATTCAACAAACATTTTAAGTACCCAGTTTTGTATTCTGGTCCAGAAATTTAGTATTCTTTCTCTTTATTGGTCTCTCTTCCCAAAGATGTATTGAAATAATAAATATATTTTTATTATTTGTTTGGAGTTTGACTTAAATATAATTTCGTATTTGCGGTCAATAAGGTTACTATGTTTATTTACAAAGTCATAAAAAATATTGAGATAAATAATATTACCTCAACAAAAACTTCGTCAAGAATATTGAAAAATTAATTATATTGTTTGTATTACAACCGTTTGTATTTATCCATCACATAAACCATCAAATGACATGACGTATGTGTGCGGCGTTATGGGACTTCGTTTCCGTTCGCTTACTTCGCCTCCTTCTGATGATTCGTATATATGTCCAAGTCTACTCGTATGTTTTCTTAGCTTAATTGAATTACGGCTAATTAACGGATGAATTATAAATAATTTCGATTATTTATCTCACCTCTATAACTGAGATCTATATGGTAATTGATCATAAATACTAAGTGGTATCTCTCTCCTTTATAAACTCTGACTTCATACTCAAGATATTTTTACATTAAGTTGGGTATTAAAGCCCTACAAGTATTCATTTATCCAAAAATTGTGTCTGACGACTTCAAATGTTTTTAAATGGGTGCGCACAAAAATTATTTCAGGCAAAAATACTCAATTAATACGCACAAATTGCGCAGGTGAATGGATTTAAAATTTTAACTAATATTGTTGTAATTTTCTAGTTATCCCATTTAATTTGGTACAGTATAAAAGAAAAATATTGTAAAATCCTTTTCTTTTTACTTTTTAAATGAAGCCAATTGAACCAACTTTAGCGACGTGTTAGATCTAATTGGCTAATTAAAGTTTGAGAAGAAGGTCATTAAAAACCGTTAAGGAATATTTGCATAATTTAGGCGCTGGAGGAGACATGGCTCATTAACAGTAATAAGCAGCTTATTATAGTTAACATACTTATTAGTTTGAGGGAATTCAGAGTCATATCCTTTCAAACATGGTATCCAATTTTTTAGGACGTATTAAATTCGCATTTACTTTAGCACGTAATATAGGAATATAAAATTATTTCACCAAACATAAATAAATTAAAGTTTTTAATCACACGTATATCATTTAAATTTACTGTAATAAATAATGACATACTTAATTACAATTAATAGTTTTATGTGTGTTTTTGTAGCTCCAGGGCAACATTCTTTGCGGTCAATTTTGACTAACCTCGTCGGGCAGTTCGATCCAATATCTATTGACATGTTGACTACGTCACTGTTGTTTTCCCATGTTGCCCTCTGCGCACATATTTGACAACAGATATGAATTTCATGTTGGGAATCCCGGCGGGCAAACACACTTCCGTAAAACTTCGCTGCATAAACTCCGCCGACAATCGGAAACGTCTCAAGCATTGATAGCGAGACAAACACAAAGGGGAGGATATCCGCTCTGAATTTCTAAGAAAGGGAAGGATCTTCTCCGGGGTAGTACAGACAGGAGCTGACAGCTGACTCAATTCCCGGAGGTAGGAAACCATATTTCCAGGTCAAAGTGAAATCGAATGAGAGTTTTAATTTCGGATAGAGAACTTCTGTAATGGTCTCATTGCACCCGCTTTTCCATAAAGACTTACTTAATGTTAGAAATGAAGTTGGTATGAAAGGAATATTTTTAATAAAAAACAAATTATTAGGGGTGTTTAAAACGCTGAATATTTTATTATATTTGAGGAGACTCGTAATGCAAGAAAACAGTAAAAAAATCTTCACCTGAAAATACTTGTAGAATGTAATTTTCTGTTTTTACATATAAAATAAGTTATTAAAACATCAATTATGCAAAAGAAATTTAATGAAAACTAAAGATATTGAATTACAAGGAGTGCTAAATATTTATTCACAATATTCCAATTTTCGATCAGATCAAAAAAGGTTGTGTTGTATTTATATCATCACTTCATTCCTCTGTATGTGGCTATTTTTCTTAATATTAATTTTCATTTTTTTCTTATTTAATTTACATTAATTATTACAAAGTTCATTATTCTCCTTATATTTCACCGTAAAAGTTAGGAAAATGTCAGGTAATCAATTATCAATCATTGATATTACGTTGAGTGTAGAAACTTCAACGAGGTTTTTACTGTCGAGTAGTTGTTTTTTTATTTCTTGTTCTTATTCTTATTATATGTTTTATGGTAACTGAGGAATTACATAGATCGCCTATTGCTAATTATGTGAAGTTGTGTTTATCTTCGAGTGTTCTGTTCTGACTCTTGCGTGTATCTGGTCTCTTCAAGTGGTTTTGGGGTTGGTTTTAATTGCTTGAAATTCCTTGATTGGTTGGTGAATATTGATGGCTTTAACTTCTCTCCGTTTGTTGTTACAATGGTTTTGGAGTTCGCTTTGGGCACTTTTCCAGATATCTTTGTAAGTGTACGATAGAATTTTCATAATTATAAATAGCGTAAGAATAATTAAAATAAACGGCAAAGCAGTTATCGGCTTATTGGAATTTAGAGAACCCCCGAGCACGTTACATCTTTTATTAAATAAAATCGTCTGTATGTGTGTATGCTCCGAAAACAAATCTACAACCGTGAAGAAAATTTCACCAAATTTCGTACACGAGTTAAAGTTTGACCAGGAAACAAACACTGTGGGGGTGGGACACGTCTACCGCCCCCAGGACCGGGGGTGTAAGAAAGCGGATATTTTCAAACACGTAAAAATTGCCGATATTTGAGTCGCATAAATAGTTATAGAGGTTGGGAGGATTGATAGTGTCTCTAAAATCGTTATCTGTGTATAATTTTAACCCCTTACGGTATTGGTGTGGAGCACTATTAGGGGTGGGGGTAGAGGGGAGTAACATAACGATAATACAATTGATATTGGAATCATATCCGGAATTATGGATGTCGCTGAATTTAATTATAACATTCAACTTGCTTTTTAAGGTGTTCTTCTCCCCCTTGGAGTGGGGATGGAAGGGTAAAATAATGTGTGTAAATTCCGCATACAAATATACACCCGTGGAGCAAATTTCACCATATTTGTACGTGTATTCCTTAGAACAAAAAACAAACGCTGTGGGGATAATACACGACTACCACCCCCAGAGGCAGTGGTGGAGGGTGATGGCTATTTACGAACCTGTTAAAACGCCGATGTTTGAATTACAAGGGCCAAAGTGATTCAGAGTGTTTCTCCTCGATGTTTTTTGTGTATAATTTCAACCCATTTCTGTATTGGAGGGGAGCAAACTTACGGAGGGAGTGGAGGTGCGTTACAAAAAAAACTCGAAAACAACAGAGATTGGAATCTTATCGGGGGTTGCCGATGACGCAGAGTTTAATTATGACAACCCGGAAAACGCCGGGCACCCAGATAGGTATTGAATAATTTTTTTCCCAGAAGTCGTAGTGGGTGTGTAGTTATTATTCAAGGCAAGAAATATCAGAAGAGACTTTGAAACTGCGAGGAAGAAACATACCAATTCTTACTTAAAGTAAAGCTAGTAAGAGTAGTTCATGTAAAAAAGAATAGAAGATTTTATTAATGACGTTCCAATTATATTCTCCCAAGAATTTAAATATTCAAGAATTACTAAAGAGGTATAGCAAAGTCTAGAATATTTTAGCAGTTTGCGTAGTCTGTGTAATTCAAATGTTTCATACATTTCTTTACTCATTATTTCAGAAAAATCCACAAGATCTAATCTTGTGCTGGACATTTAATCTCGAAAAGTGATTTCATCGTAAGGCCAGTGTGGCCGACCGAGTTCCTAGATTAAGGGCAAAGGTCAGGAGAGCTCCCTCTCTATTCTTATTATTACCGTGCGCATGCGAAGGTTAAAGTCATTAATATTCCTTAGAAAGGCGCGCGGGGGTGGGGCAGGGTAGAGGTGGAAGATTTGCGTGTCAGATCGCCAGATAAAGCGCCCCCTCCGACAGTAACCCAGATTTCGTACCGTGACAAGGCGGACCGCGTTGCCGAGGTCACGGAAAATACCAGAGATAAGGTCGCTCCGGATTGCAAAGGACTCAGGAAGTCAGTCACACAGAGGAATTCCTTACACAAAAATCGAGGCGTGGTTACAGGGAGTAAAATCCGGGTAGAGGGAATAACTTCATTTTGAAAAAAGAAATTGCGAAGAGAGATTCAAAGAAGGGTGGAAGGCAAAGACGTAGAGCGAAGGGAACAGAAAGAGAAGAGAGAAACTACAAGTAACTGGCGAGGTATATTCAGTGGTAGGCTCGTCCGTACGCTCGCGTTATTAACTTCCGACCAAAATAAAGGGGCTTGTGAATTTAGTGTAGCCAGGGGAATTACGCAGACGAACATTAAAAGTTGTTTTGTAACAACGAGTACGGAGAAGCCGAGCGCTGTACTGCTTAAATGTCACGCAATGTAGGCAACAACGACGCAAACGAGTAAAGGACCAACTTTTTCACTTACCAGGTTTATTAATCGTCTCTGTCTAAATTTATTGCCTTTCCCCCCCTTAAGTATAAGGATTAGTGAACGAAATAAAGCCGATAATATCTACTTGATTATAGTAGTTTTTTTCATACCGCGATTAAGAGGTTTCGTGAAATAATAGTTCCAGCTCATGATCTACGTGGCGTGCGAAGAAAATATTTGCGTTTAAGTTATGGCACCATTTGCCATTACGGTCAGATAAGTTTGACCTCTATAAAATCTTGAAGGGTCAAATGAATGACAATATGAGTTCAATTAAGGTGACATTGGCCCTTCTATTTAGTAACAATAAATCTATATTTTAAAGGCCAAAGACAAATAACTTGATCTTGCTGAATTTACTTCATACAAGGAATTGAAACACTTAAGATGGAAAATAATTAAATAAAAAAAAACATATTATACAATAACAACAGAATTTCATTAAAGTATATTTCTTATTACCTGATATTATCACTTCAAACAGAAACATGTGACTAAAATATTTCAAAATAATTATTGAATAACAGGAGTAAAACATACGTATCATTCCTTTACATTTTACTGTTTATATGGCTTTATAAGAAATTAATTGCTATTTTCTTTTTCTCGGAACCACCTCCGTACTTTTGGCTAAAATTTATTTAGTATCTGAGGGCGGTCTCAAAATCAAGATTTGAAGTCTTTGAGTGAAAGAAAACAACTTAGTAATAACCTTCCAGTCATTATTATTTTTAGCTTCTTGAGTTCGTTTTCTCTCTACATATTGATGAGGTAAGTTTTCAGCAAAAGTAGTTGGTTTGCATGCGATTAATTAGTTATATAAGTAAAGTTTCCTGACCGGATAGAAGTTATTACTGAACCTTTCGCTCCTCTTAATTCTAAACGAATTATTTCAGTCACTAGTCAGTTAGTATTCCCTTGAGGAACTAATATTAGTATAAATAGATAAAACAATAATCATTTCAGTACATTAAATAAGGTCTGATTTATTTTATGGAAAATGAAGTTATGTGGAACTTCCAACGCGGTCACGCTTTACTAGCGATAAATAAAAATAGAAAACTTTTCATATCATCGTGAGACGAAAATTAGTCAACATTTATGTTTTTGTCACAAAACACATGATATAGATTAACAGCGAAAATTCCAATATATTAGGCTCACGTGAGTCATTAATCCACAACAATTAGTTAAAGAACCTCTAGTGATAATCAAGGTACGAGGTTTCCCGAGTTTCAACGAAAGTTCTACGAGGATTTATCTGTTTATTGTTTTCTGAAATAAACCAAAATACATAATGTATAAAAGCATCAGAAACTGTATTAATAATTAAACTTAGTTTACAAACCACCTTACTAAAGATGGAATAAGTCAGGGTTGAAACATTATTTGTCTCTAAATATATTGCACCGGTAACAAGGGTAGTAGGAGCCAGTGCATTTCAAATATATAATTTATAAGGACAGTAAAAGAGAGAGTGAATCAGGGCTACGTAAATATAAAAAATGCCATTCAAAAAAATTGGTGAAAATAGGCCGTTATAGTTAAATAAAAAGGCACTTGACTGTTATTTTTAGCGAAGGGGATGTGACCTTGAATCCAACGCTCAAAATAAAGGACAGGACAAGCAGCGTTGCCGAACAATGGCAGTGTTTTCTATCGTTTTCAATGAATTGTACACGAAGCCCATATGCGACCACGTGGCAACAGCGCTTCCATACATACGGAAACCCCAAGTGTATATTAATTGCACTATAACTGCCACTTAATTTTATAATAAATTTCTTACTTTTTTTATGATATCTAAGTGTTGCTTTCGTTGCTGTAAAACGTATCTAGCTTAAAAAATAATTTACACACAGCGCTAAAAGGCTTGGTACACGTGAGACATTTCCTTAGAGGACTCAAAGGCATGGTCCAGTCCAAAGGGGTGTCGTCCCTTTGTACCTGACGGCGGCAGCCATGTCATTGCATATAGATGTCCCCAGTCTCTGTACATACGTAACACAATCCGGCAGAATCGACAGGACGGACATATATACTAACCCCCAACGGCAATCTAGCAAAATTAGGGCAAGTTTTAACCACAATTCGGACTCAAACCGGAAAATAAAATAGTGTAAGTAAGAAGAACGAAACAAGAATTTTCACTATCCTAATAACCTTGATTCCTGCAACAATTTTCCTATTTTAATTTAAAAGTGTCTGTTATTAGAGGTCCGCTACAATTATTTTAGATAGAGGATGCCTAAATAATAACGATCGTTAACTTTCAGTCGTGTATGAATAGAGGTCAACGTCGAACATACTAACCACGCAACACGACCAATACTTTGATCACCAATCTCGTTACTTTATCTTTTGTCTCATAATATATGAGGAGAAACTTAAAATTTCTGATTAAAGGAGCTGTACCAAACATTTTTTTCTGAAGGAACATGTCAAAAATTTAAACGTGGGTTACTAAAATAAAATATATGTAATTTATTTTAAAAAAGCATAATTTATTCGTGTAAAATCATGAAGATCTTTCTTGTCAACGTTCGTTCAAACGCATATGTTCAATAAAAATTTTCCATAATAACTTTCGGTACGATAAAGCAGTTAAATCTAAAAAGAACGGTGAAACAGTGTGTGCTTGTCTATTGGAATAAAAAGTAACTGGTGATATTCAAAAAGATATCTTTATTAATAAATACCTGCGATGGTTTTCCTTGTTTCTTTAGCAACATCCTTTATTTGTAAAAAATTATATAAATTGGTAACGACGTAAAATATTCTGAATTTTTCTATTTCAATGTCAGTAAATAATAATATTTTTCAAAACCAATCTTTACATTCGATATACTTATAGAACCCATTAGTCCTCCACTTGTAAATTGGGACACATTTAATAAATAAAGCAGAGTGTTTGTTTTCATGTATGTATATATATTTGTATGTTCCTTATAACAATCTACACCGGTGCAGCAAATTTCACCAAACTTCGTACACGTGTTCTTTGCAACCAGGAAACAAACACATTTGGGGTGAGACGCGTCTTCCACCCCCAGAAGCGAGGATGGAAATATTTAAACATGTTAAACAAGCATATATTTGAGTTTGAAAAATATTTTTAGGGTTCAAAGAGAATGATAGTGTTTCTACCGATGTTATCTGACTATAATCTCAACCCTTTACATCATGAGAACGGAGCACCATTAGGGTTGAGGGTAGACGCGCGTTACAAGAAAATAACGGTAATACAATCGAGAGTGGAGTCAAATCGAGTTTTAGGATGTAGCTGAGTGTAATAATGACAATCACTTGGCCATTTAACTACCAGGGCCGGGGCTGCACGGGGGTAGAATTTTTCTAACATATTAAATGGTCGATATTTGCGTAGAATAAATAATTCTTGAGGTCAATGACGTTTATAATATATCTACCGATGTTTTTTGTAAAATTTCAACCCCTTTCGGCATGAGAGCTAAGCACACATAGGGCTCGGGGTGGAAAAATTCAAACAATGTACCCGGCCGACAACATATTTAGGGATAGGGGTTTAGTTGTGTTACATAAAAATAACCTAAAATATATCTAGATTGGAGTCAGATCGAGGGTTATGGATAAATGACATCTCGGGCTGCGCCGGGCATCCAGCTAGTTAGAAATAAAAGTAGATGTAATTATGTAAAAATAAAAATGCATTATTGGGAAACTGGTAATATTAAGTCCGTCTTCCATGTACCGTTGTTATTATTTCAAGTTATTAATTAATTTGTAATTATTTTTCTGTTTTCTTAAATATATTGTGCAGAAAAAAAATTGTGTACTAGGTCACCATACCATAGGTTGCAGTGACTGTTTATAATTTAATTTGAGAGATCCTAGTTTATCAACTGAGAACTAATTTTGTTACTAAAATGAGTCAAAACAATACAAAAATACTATAATCTACATTTAAAATAAAATACAAAAAATATAAGTGAGAAATATAAAAATTACTAGTAAACGATTAAACAAAAATTTCGTGTTAAATGAAACTATTTGTAAAATAAACTAAATTTCGCAATCAACACTGATCTTCAGAAATAATAGTACACTTTTATGTGGATCCTGACGGAATTGTTGATTTATAAGAGCATCTGTGACCAACGTCCCGATACGAGTGCTAGTTGAAGGTACTTTTTACAAATGAAATTGGTTTTGTAACTTTCAGTATCCCACCAGTACTTCATTCCTTACGTAATCTATTATTTTATATTTTAATAATGTTATAAGAAACCATGAATGTGTTAATTATTCGATTTCCAAGCTATTGTTGGCCATAAATTACATTTTTTAAAAAATCCGATCTAGTAATTCTTATGGAAAGTGGTTGCTAAAATCTATAAATAGAACTGTTGACACCTATATATCTCTGCTTGTATCACACAATGCTCTCTTGCAGAGATATGCGGAACTCGAACGTAAGGAAATACACAATTGTTATCTGGGACAAGCGCCGACTTAGGCGTAGTATTAATTTAATCGCCGACGCTATAAATTAGTTTGCAGTGTCAATCGATTTAGTCCTTTGACGAGGTAGTGCGGGTAATATAGAAAGGCGACGTCGAGTTTCGCAACACGGCCACTGTGAAGGCAGCTAATTAGCGCTGCCAGGAATGCAGCCGATAAAATCCGCTTCAAAGTGTCATGGCCGTCGTGCATGCCTCAACCTCCACGTGGTACCCGCTGAGCAACTTCTGAAAGTATTGCACATCAACGAAAACAAATTAAATGTATGCGACGAATGGGAAAGTGCGTAAAAACAGAGAATTACTAAAATTTAAAAGTTTTTAAAAATATATTGTACTATACATTTTAATTAAAATATAACAAAGCCACCAAGTCGAAACAAATTAATGTAATAGACAATTTGAAAGGAACTAACAAAATGACAAAACGTTGTGGCGTCAATTAATGTGAAAAACGAATTTAAAGGAAAATATAATTAACTATAACAACTTTTTAAAGATAAAAAATTTAATACAAATTTTGTTTTTAATTCGGTTTCTATACATATTTTAAATAAACGCCACAACTTTTAATGAAACTCAATTCTTCAGGGCCGCTTATTGGGTCTCTAATAGTTATAGTAATTTTCAATTATCACAAATTATATGGAAATCAAAAGAGTTACAAAAAATAATAATTAAATTTACAATAACGATTAATATAAAAAATCGAAATAAATCTGAAATCCATTATACTTTACGGGAAATTAAAGAAATCTGACGGTACTCATACATGTTTACAATAGAAGATTTTTACATACCAGTTTATTAGAGCTGCTCTTGTACCGTATTACTTATGCGCTTCACAGTTTTTCTTTTAAAGAAAATTTATTTCAACAGGCCATCACACTGTTCACAACTTTGATTCACTTCGCTAAAATTCCGTCCCACTGCCCACCGGACACTTCTCCAACAATTATTAAAGAACTTTCTTTCGTCTTATTTATGTCTGTCGGCTTTACTTTAAGAGTTATTTAATATCATAGACTGAATACCGTTATCCAGCATCAACTTTGTTAAATTCCGCTACTTGTTTTACTCGCGAGAGCAGATTTTGCTATGATTATCCTCGGCCGGCCTTCAAAACCAGACTCACTCTGACCATCATCGGTCAGGTTCTCAAAACAGACTGATTATGAACATCATCGTTCGAGCTCCCAGACCACACTGCCTGTTTCGCCAAAGTTCTGCGTATTACACACGTTGCTGACAATAATAGAGACTGGAAAACTTTCCAAACTCCGCATTCTTGCACCACACCGACTGTTATTTACAATGATCTGGCCTCACAATCTGGATCTGGCCGACAATAATATTAAAGACAATTATTTTAAAAATCTTTCTTTATACATTCGTGATCTCTACAATACAAAAAAAAGAATTGGAAAAAGATGGGATTCCGATTTTGTGAAAGATAATACTTTGGAACAGATGATTTCCCAAGTAATGTACCATGTTGAGACGTATGCCATTAAAAATCGAAGGAACATTTAATGCATAATTAATACAGGTTACTGAATGTATCAAAGTTAATAAATTAAAGATAAAAGGGATTCAATTGTCTATCTGACCGAAGAAGCACTACTATTCCCACTTCTTCGGTCACTCTTCTACTCTTACGTGGGAAAAGCGTCAGTTTACAACGCAGTCCCCATAAATACTTCTCAGTTATCAGAATGAAAATGTGTGCAACTGCGTCAGCTTTATTGAGGGATTACAGATAATACCACAAAGGTTTGTAGGGTAAATCCAAAAACGGACACATATTGATACATTTTATCAGAACCTCATCCGTACAATAAGGTCATCGACAACCTGTCATACACATCCATCACAGGTCTACATCGATTACCGCCTGGGCGTGAATACTTGAAAACTGAGTAAATTATCTGAGATCTCTGACGATTTTGACGTTCAGCATTCTTAAGAGATAGTTCTTTTGAACTGTTGTTCTTGTTTTAGTACCTGCCGGTTTCTGTCATTGAATATATGTCATAAAATATTCTGGAACCGTCGCTCATCCAAAATAAAATAAATTGCATGCTGAAAACATAATATGATAGGCTCAGTTGGTTTTATTCGGCGTGGGGTGATTTTGAATGTTTAAACACAATTATATAATTTTAAAATTTATTTTCAAGCCTGTACACTTTGTATGAGATAGCGTTGATGCTAGGTTCTCATACCCTACAATCACTTGAGCTCCTTTCAAATAATTCCTCAATTTTTACCTGTTTTGGATTACCTTATTTGATCTCTGTGACTGTGAGTTCACCACATATAGGCTAGGTAATCTAAACTTTAATCCAAAGTTATTTCATTGAGTTGAAACAACAAAATGATTTAGACATGATCTAAGTAAATGAATTCAATGTATGGAATTCGTGTTTGCCTCAATGTTTTCTGTCGTTACCGTCGAAATATTGACACTTTCGGCGGCCCCGTTTCCTTTCGCATAAAATGCCACTTGATCTCGTTTGCGTTGTTGGGGGAATTAACACGCGAAGGTTTGGCACGAGACCCAGATGCGAGGGTCGTGTGGGGGTGGAGTTGGGGATAGGGGAGGAGTTATGCCTTGCGGCATTGCAGCAGCTAATGACCTGTGCCGTGGTGAGGTCAAGCAAGGTTAACTCCGAGCACGCCACACCACGCAAGGCATCGAACCCACCTTTCTTGGAGAACGATCATAAATATAAAGCACAAGAATTTAAAATGTTAGGCAGAGCCATTTAGAATCGGCGATTGCGATGGGTGCTAAGATTTCAAGATCGAGGGGTCAAGTTTATAAGGAAACTACTTGGGCAGCGCAACAAGATCAAACTCCCCGAGGTGGTCCGTGTAGAATTTAAATACAAGCGTAATTTTTTAGAAGTTTTGCTTCCATAATCTGTTGGCTATTTCCACGGCTCCGAGGTTTCAGTATCTCGTGGCATATTATTTAAAAATAAAAGCAAGATGAGAGCCGCGTATCCTCACCCTAAATGGGTGGTCCCTTCAGTATCTTTTTATAACTTTTACGTCGTAATACTGACGATTTTATTGGTCGGTACATGATTATTTAAGTACAGTAAATTCGCCATTAAAATATAGAGATAAATTAACACGTGGAACAGTTGGTTTCCGCAGTTGGTGATGACAGTGAAATTGGGATGCAGGAGGTATTGTCCACATCGAAAATTTAAAAATTTGACAAATGATAAATGTGAATATATGCAACGTAATTGTTTGAACCAAGAGTTAAAGGAAAATACGTTCACATTTGACAAAACTCTCTACCACGAAGGACAATTCAGAAGAGTACTCACGTAAGTTTCAGTGTTGACAATTGACTAATCGAAGTTTAAACTGTTGCCGCACCCACCGTATTCTACAGATTTGGACCTCTGTGACTTTTTATATTTCATAACATGAAAAAAATGGCTCTTTTAAAATAATTCACGTCGAAAGAGGTGCTGTCGTATATTTTTTGGAATTTGAGATAGAGGACTGACCACATGTTCATGTTAAATACCAGACAGCAAAAAAAAAAGGTGTTGGAAAATACTCATTTTTAAATAAGGCAATAAATAGCTGGAACAATTTATCTGCAAGAGTTTTCGGAAAAAGTGCTCTAACGGAAAGAAAATTTAAACTTAATCTGAAATCTTTAGTGAATATAGGGTAGCGAATTGAAGTGAAGTGACGGTGCTCCGTTATAAATTGAAAATAAAAAATGGAAACATTCCTTTTTTCCTTAGGTACTTAAATAGTTAGGTAACCTCTATTTTCAAATATCTTTCCATTTTTCTTCTTTTCAGGCCAGCACAATATTAATTACTTCTTTAACTTTTTCAAAATTAACCTTTAATTCATATAATGTTATATACATTTATTTACAGTTGTAATAATTTCCTTATTCCTATATTATATTGTATAATAATTATGTTAATTTAATCTGTTTTCCCTCATTGAAACTTCCCTTATTTAATTTGTAATTAAATTGTAATTTCATGCATCTGCCACCTGGAAAACAGCCCATTTGTAAATTAAATAAATACACACATACATACCTGAACGTGTTGGATAAACATTGGAAGATTAAAATAAAAATCCAAAATAATAAGTTTTTCTGTGCTCTGGTAAGCAGTTATTGGCCTACTTTCTAATATAAAAAATAGATGAATACGAGACGGATGAATTAATTACCATTGACATACTTTTTAGCAACGATGTCAGGAAAGAATAATTTCATGTTACATAAACATTAATCCAGAAATTTCCCTTTCCATCAGGACGATTCCAAACCATTATATATTGGAGTTTACTGTTTTATATCTAGTGTATTTGCAGATAGCACTACGGCAAAAGTGTATATTTATTCTAAGTTTCACGTGATAAAAATTTAAAGATTTACTTGATCTGTTAGATGAAAGAATTTTAAATTATTACATGATGTCAAGAATAGCATAATTACCGATTAAAATAGGAGGTATTGTAATCAAGCACACTATGATACTTATATTATTCTTAAATGTATTGAGAATTATTCCAGTCCTTGGTTTTCCTTTCCGGACTAAAACGATACACGGAAACTAATTGCTATGACTTTTATGATAACGATAATTTGCAGAATACGTATTAGTCCTCTGCAGTTCATTATTGGGTTACAACAGCGACGCGCACAAAACCAATAATCGATTAACTGATATTGCATTTAATTTACATATCCTCCCTTATAATTGAAATAAAGTGGCTGGTCATTGAACCGCACCAAACCGACGAACGAAAGAATCTTACTAAATACTAGTTTTCTGGAGAATGTTCACGGGAATAGCCTCGCGTTAAAGGAAATAGGGATAATAGAAATGTATATTATTAGTATTTAACAGTGTATTCACAAGCTAACAAATGTTGCAAAATAAAAATATCGCGGTGATCGTGAGAAATCATTTTAGACAATAGTTATGTTTATCTGATTCCATTGGACAGTAAATGATTAAACCAAAATGTAAATTATAACATTAATTTAAAAAAATTAACACGATATCGTTCAGGTTGAAATTCGTGGGTAAAGCACACTATTATGTACTGAAATTTCAAGAAATAAATTATTTTTCACCAAATTTATTATAATGTTTATTAATACACTACGTCATTTAGTCCTCTAATGGGACCCCATCAGGTATGATAATTTTTAATATCTATGTAATATATTTTCATAGTTGTACTTGATTAAATAAAAAATGTAATAATTACAATTAAAAATATGACATAATCAAATAAATAAGTTCAAGGTCAATCATATGTGTAAGACCAAAATATAATGAATGAGATATTTCAGGTCATGCACCAAATAATAATCGGTCAGAAATCTTTTCATCATGATATGCCTATAATATCTCATTCATTATAGTTTGGTCTTACACATATAATTGACCTTGATTTTATTTTTGTGATTTTGTAATTTTAATTATTACATTATTTATTTAATCAAATAGAACTATATATTAAAATTGTCATGCCTGTGAGGTCCAATAAGGTGATGAAACGTAGTAGTAAATTTAATACAAAATTATAATTACATATTCTAAACAAGTGAAACAATACGTATATAATTAACTTTTATTCCTTTCAATAGGTATAAAAAAAGGTCATGGATACAGTATCCATAAATAATTTCACCACAAGTTTCGTTGTTTTCCCACACATTCAGCTGGTTTTCAGCCTCCAACAGATGAATATATCGCAAAACGACGAAAACGGCTGCTGAAATTATTTTTAACGAATATATATATTGTTATCATGTCTTTTTTCATGCCTATTGAAAGCAATAAAAGTTTATTTTATATGATATATTAATTTTTTTCCTGATTCAAGATCATGTGTTTTTTATATTAATATAATAAAGGAGGATAGTTTTCATCATTAAAATATTATGTTTTCTTGGATATCATCTAGCACTCAATTTATAAATAACTAACGATTAAATGTTTGAAATCATGAGTTCTGTCCTCGGTATTTATAATTTGAACCCTGTCTCGCCCATTTGTAATTTTTTTAATCAGTCGAATAGTTTAATCGTTGCCAAGAACTTGCAGAGTGATTAATTATTTTATGTCAAATAACCTGACCTTAAATTTATTTTTTATAAGAAATAAGGTTTATGATTTTCTTTACATGATCTGTCAGTTATGTCTAGCAAATAAAAATTTGAAATGAAAAGACAAGTCAGATAAACGTTTGCATATATTTTGTTGTTGTTTACATATTTAATTATATATGTGCTATTTCATCTTGCGTTCTTTTCAATTATGATATATTAAAGTTTCTTGGGATATGTTATCGAAAATGATAAATCTGATCTTATTTTAACATTATATTAAACTATAAATCTATAAAGTGTTGTTTTTTTGAATATATACTCGTATAAGGTTATTACGTTAATGCGGTATGTATTCGTGGTTATGGTCGATACTTGTTGGGGTACTGCTACCTGTGGAGGACTCAGGAGTTTGTGTTAGATAACCCAGCTGATCTAGGGCAGCTACGTAGCGCGGTAATTCTGTTGGTAATCGTGAAAGGTTGCCGAAAGAAGCACACGTGGCCCCTTCCCCCGGAATAAGCCTGTTAGTTGAGAGGCGGTCGGTGTCTGCCTTCACTTGTCGGGTTTCGCAGCCTGCAGAATCAACTCCCGGAACTGCTCGAGCCTTCCCTATGCCCATTCATACAACGACGGTAGTGTCCTTTGGAACTATGCATGGATTAAGCAAAATAAACATAATTTTGTCAATCATAAAATAACGAGATATAGAATATAACTCTGGGAATCATATGGTGGAAGTACGAAGAAAAATCCAGAGAGTGTTGAAATCAGAGGCAAATGGAGGATAAATCCCAGCCATTGCGGTTTGATTGACCGTAACTGAGAGTATTTTACGATTTTTAAAACACGACAAGAAGCAACAAATATCTGACAGAATGTGAATATTTCGTATCCGATAATCAAACACTTAAAAGGCCTAAAATAATAAAATACTAAAGATTTTATCAGCGTCATTATCAACCCCGGACCAGTAAAATATCCAAGTATATGGATTAATTACTCAACACGTAGTAATGATCAAGATATTAAAATAAATGAAATAACCAGTATGTCAGAAAACATTTATATACTTTCTATTTTAATACTTAAAAAGTAAATATAACGTTTTATTCCTTATTTTGACACTTCTACAGCTGATGCAGATTAGAAATATACAAAAAATATTTAAACATTTTAATTTTAAGAATAAATTTATTCCTAAATGGATGTGAGAAAGATTCGATTGCTGAGCGACAAAAAAGTATTACATTTATATATAATTAAAAATAACTTTTTAAATCGTAACAATGTTTATATGTTTTCTAATCTGTATCACGGGAAGAGTTTCCTAAATAAAGGATAAACCATTGAGATTTATTTTCATGTATGAAAGAAAATTGAATAAATGTTTTCCGACTTACTGGCTATTTTGTAATCATTAAAATGTCAGATATAATATAATAATAGCCAATATAGCCTAATTATGGGTTCGTCAACAATTCAGAAAAAGTGATTGTTAGCCATCAAAAACACATATTCATGTCCGTGATTTTCCGTATTTGAATATATTTAAACTTCATAAAAAACTTTGAAAAATTTTAGGGTGTATGTTTATACACACACAACCGTGTGGGAAATAGTAGCTTCTAGCTCCTTTATAATATGTTAGAATATAATTCAGAGATCTAATTGCCTACAACTCAACTCTACTCTTATCTCAGATTATTCTTTAAATTAAAATTATATGTTTTCATAAGGTTCCTTTAAATGCCGAACTCATTTTTCGCTTCACCCAAAGTCATTTATCATAAACAAATGTTTTAATTTTCACAAATTGGCGCACATTTTCTGCTCATTTCTAACTAAAAACATATTTCAATATATAACCACATAACCGTTTTGAATGCTACTGAATTTCTTCGAAAAGGTCTGATTCTTAAATTTATCTCTGGTAATAGTTCTCACAAGTACATTTATTTGATGACACATTTTTCATTGAAATTTTATTTCCACTTTGACATGTATTTTTGAATTGATTTTCCTAATTTATCTGTATTCTCAAAACACGTGAAAATGCCATATCAGTACTATAAGGTAATTAATCAATATGCATTAAGATAGTTTTTTGTCTGAATAATTATTCTGGTGTAGTTACTAAAGAGTTTCCTTGAAGACGTTAGAAACGTAAACGTATGTTTCACAGTTAATTATATTTAATTATAGGAATTGAATAAACTTGTTTGTTCATATCATTAAAAATATGAAAATATTACACGGTAGTTACTGAAAATTGTACATAATATTGGTGACAGCCCAGCAATCGCATTCGGATATGCCTATGTAATTAAATGTGTATTTTCGAGGGACTGTAAACCATTTACACAATATTTTTTTTACGAGAGAGATTTTGGCATCAACGTCAGACTGTGACGTCAACATCGCGTGTAGCCGTCTCGCGAATAGAGTGGAAATGCCAAATAGGATGGGAATTCCGATTACATTAACCGCAACGGACCTTTCACTCTTCCTCTAAACCATTCTCTCTCCATATTAAATACAAAAATACACGCTTCTCACTCCAATCACAACAACTGAAAGCGTCGTTGCAGTCATCGAATTTAGAGGAAGACTTTATACTGTAACATGGTGAAACTGTATGTGCTGCGGCGTTGCCTAATCACGATATACGCAACCCGGACGCTTATCCGAGAATGTTTCCCGTAGTAGAGTTTGTACTAAAAAAGAACTTTTTATGTGCACTGAGATCGAACATCACTCGCAAGATATGGTATGAGAACCCCATTCCATAACTTTCCCTGCAGGGTAATATTTCTGGAACAACTGGCTATCTCTTTGCATGTTATTATAGACTGACTATTTCCGTTATTAAAATTATTTTTTATTATCTATTTTACATGCCATTTGTTTTAATTGCATTTTATTAAACAATTCTTTTTGTCTTACTTATAAATATTCGTCTGCCGCAGGTTTGTGAAAAGTCGTTGAATTTATCGGAAGTTTAAATTATAATTTTTATTGTAAAAATATTTTTATTGTAACGATATGAATCAGAAATGTTCTGCTTACTCAGTTTACGAGACTATTTATTGAAATCTAATTTTTAAATGTAGTTTTACGTATGTCATTTAATATTTTAATGAACTTTGAAGCGCAAGATACATTTTCCTTAAATGATTGAAAATATTGTGTGGTTTATGGTTTGTCTAAATCAGCTTGATGCATTATTAATTATGCATAGTCAAATCTTAGTAGTTTGAACTTACATCGTTCTTCTTTCACAGTTTGACTCAGAGGTAGAACTCGAAGGAAATAAAATATCAGTTTAAAGTTTTTTATGTCAATGATTTTGGGTTACATACAATTATTTATTTTATTTAACAAATAAATACAAGTATTTACGTAACTTACACTTACTTTAAACAAGATCGCAGAAAAGAAATTATAATAAATTATGTATTGAATGTTCTTTATATTTCTTAAGAACTATTATTTTAATATTAAAGCCGTTTGTGATATGAAGAAAATCTGTACTAAAATTATATATTATTGTTCTGGTTCTATTATTTTTCTTCTGACGCAATTCCAGCGTATTGGTACACGGCACAGCAAAGGATTTTAAGGGTGACCTTGTGCAGAGAGCCGTAATACCTACAAGACCTTTGCCTTCATCCGGCGAGTAGTAATTACAGAAGGAAGTAATCCGGGTATAAAAGCGACGACGTTTGGAGGTATGGTAATTGATCGACAGAGCCGCGGTCCGTGCTCTGAATGTGTAACGGTCCAAGTCTAGAAGGCCCTCGAATTCTGCTTCTAGAAAATACCGCTCCATACTACTTCAGCATTTAGAAATAATTAACAGTGTATGCTTAGCTAACTATCATCCTGATAAAAATTATTAAGACACGATTGAAAAAAATTCAGTAATATAGAGCTGTAATTATTGTTCCCAGTTGTACCACGGGTTGCAGAATCTGCAAGCTTTTAAGGATTTCAGCATACTTTAATTCCTGGAAACAATACATTGACATTTTATCACGTAGGTATTTCTATTAACGTCCTATAAGACTGAAATAATTATTATAAGGCCTATAATAAATTTTTACTGTAATATTTACTTAAAAATAAAAGACGTCTTTCTGTTAAATTTAGCCACGATTCTATTTATCCTCATAATTAAAAAAGATCA
Source organism: Zhengitettix transpicula (assembly GCA_037074705.1). Lineage (NCBI taxonomy): Eukaryota > Metazoa > Arthropoda > Insecta > Orthoptera > Tetrigidae > Zhengitettix > Zhengitettix transpicula. The sequence goes on along the minus strand of CM073591.1, from coordinate 49,267,008 downwards.
ACCATTTCAATTAAATGCAAAATATATTTAGACGTGGAAAGTCTTCAATTCATTTTATTTTTTAAATAACTTTTAAACTTTGATTTGAAATGTTTTCGCGTATAGAGTTTTAAAATAAACTTCAACTAAATGAAAATTTAATGGCGTTTAATTTTCCTTTATTTTGAATTCTCATAACATTTATTGTAAAAACAAAATGCTTTAATCCAAAATTTACAATGTGAGGCCGAAAAAATGAAATATATAGATTCAGAGAGAGTGTATGTGTGTGTGTAAAAGAGAGGGATTGTCACTACATCGAAATGCAGAAAAGATTGAGAGTTTTTCAGGAAATTGAGACTGACTCTGTGGAGTGACAGATGTTACTAAATTAATTCTTTCCCATTTTTGAGAGTAAATTGAACCTTTTGCAATGAAACTGAGACTACGTGAAATTGGAATGAAATATTATTTATACACTATTTCAGGTCCATTTTAATGCATACAATGAGTTGCTACGATTTCAAATTCCACAACATGTACAAGTGAATATTGTTTAGCAAGATCCGTGCACGCACTTCATTACGATTGCATGTCGAACAGACGCGCCATTTTGGGGTAAGAGCAAACAATGTTAACCGGGGCGGCCAATTTCTAGTCGCCAATGGGAGCTTCTCCGGCAATGCCACGTGACCGCCCAGCTCTTCCTGATGCTGAATTATTAACACCGGCCTTGTTCGATATCCAACAAGGCCAGAAGTTTTCTTTGTAGCCGCAGCTCGCCTGCTTCAGTGCGAACGAATCATCTAGTGCTGATGTTAGATAATCTGGAAATATATTTTCCCACACCCGATAAAAATCCTCTATTCCATAGTAAAATAGCGGAAGTTTCTCATATTTATCATAGTTATAATGAGAAAAAAATCCAAATACAGATAGAAGTAGTGATGATATAAATACCACACAACGTTTCTGGAAACCTTGTTCCTTTCTTCAGGTGCTAAGAAAAATCATAGAAGTTGGCACGATTTATTACAAAATATGCAAATAACAATATTTTAAGCTAACTCCAATAAAGGAGTAAATGAACATTAATTTACATTTATATAATTGTGAAGAAATTATTTCAACACTTATAATACATATAAACTGAATTGTTTAAGAAAAAAAATTGGCTCGTACGGTCGTAACTTGACTGGAACATTTCATAATCCTCTAAATCATTTGAAACTTTTTCTTGGATTTAATTGTCCTGGTCTCCTTGGAAAGTATTCTGCATCTTTTCGACTCTACAAGTTTGTGTTTTCTTCTGACAGGTTTAATAAATTTAGCCAGTACTCTTTGGAGAAAGGGGCGAGAGGACTAACGGACATCTAAAACTTTATATCTCAGGTCATCCATTGAAAAGATCGCTTCCTGTTTTACAGGATAATTTACTTTCAGACTATAAATGGTCACGAAATGGCCCGCGGAAGTAGTTGAACCTGTCTTATAACCTTCGTGTGTTGAATCATGGATTTTTTTCTCTACTCACAACCGTGCTAATTTGTTTCCATATATTTTTTATGGAATTGAAGTGTATATCATCAACTGTTAACTTTGTTCAAACAAATACTCGCATAATAATCCTCTTTTACGTCCCTATCCGTATGCATGGAACTTCTACAGAAATTTGGCATGGGCTCGAAAATATAGAAATATTTAAAAAGTGAAAATGGCCAGAAATTTGAATAACCCCTGTGATATTTCCTCTGTCTAAGATAGTTCTTCATAAATTAAAGAAGCGCTAAAGTCATTATTAATATAGATTTTTACTTGCATTTAGAATAATTGAATATCATCGATTGGAGCTTAACACGCAGACTGACCAGAACGAATACTCAAAGGCTAGGATCAGCATCAGTCAACAAAGAAACTTTGTATTGTGACACGAATTTTCACTGTCGCATCGTCGCTTTATAAATAAATAAATTAGAAATGTTTGTGGACGAAATGTAGCACAAGAAACTGCATAAACGAGATTCGTATTCATAATTTTTTCATCCGAGATTAGAGGAGCCAGGAGCCGCCTCACGGCTGGGGTGAGATGCAAAGTGACCCTCCGACAATGGAAGGCGAGAGTCTGGATGCGAGGCAACAATAAGAGCCCCGTAGGGTGAATGAACTCTCGTACGAGCCGGATGAAACCAGGTCAATATCACACGTGCTCGACCTCTTACCAGACCAGGGCCCGAAATAGCCTGCGCATGGGGCTAAAAATACCCCAGACCCCACCGCACTCACCTGAAATGCAATGTTCGCTCCCTCTCTGTCTCTATGACGTCACTGCGCCATTCGCAACGGCCTGCTTTCACCTCCGTTCAAAATGTATTCTTTTCATTCCCTTAAATTCCCTAGCACAGCAATTTGTTCTATATTTATAATATATCTTTATACAGCATGTTTTTCAGTCATCTTCTTTTAATATAATAAAAAATGTTAGCTTAATTTATGGGTTTTGTTGACTAATGTTACCCTAACTATGCCTCAAAGTTAAACAAAGATAATGCCCAATAAGTCAGAACAAGTTTAATTCCAAATATCCACTTAAATGGTTACAATGACATTTAAATAAATACAAATAGAACAGTAAAACATCCCAATTATGATTTCATCAAATGAATAATAATTGTTCAAAAAGCTAATAACTTAATAATTGATTTATGTAATAAAACTTTATTCAATATTTGTATTAATTTGATTTGAAGTTCAATCAGTAGATTCAAAAACATATTTAATTTGATAGAAAAAAAGTTTGAAGTAAATTTACAATGTCTGGTTTTACAGTAATAAACGAAAATACTTCTAAGTTTTTTAAAATTAAACAACAAATCAAGACCTCAGTAAGTACAGCAATATTATAAGACTACATACAGGATCCCTTTCAGTTTTAAGAATTGTAATAAATTTTTAATTCGATTACTTCTGGAAAATAACTTAACTACATGATAGTATTAGTCATAATAATAATTTTATAATCCCATTATCTTGGTCATTATTTGCTAAAATACGAAACGTTTTGTCTTCCTTGTTTAGAGTTTTGTTTATATTTGAGTGAAATGTGGGTAGAGATATCGTTAGGATTTATCGCAAGGTTTTTAATTAAAAATTAATCCACCTCTCTTAATTGTGGTTGTCGTTGGGAGGCATTGGATAACATGGAAAAAAATCTATCTAAATATTTTTCTTTTTTAAAAAATTCAATGAATGCCTAAAATCATATAAAATTTCCTTCAAAATTATTACACATTTTTCCGCGTTTTGGAGACAATTTATTGGAAATAATAATAATTATATAGATTATACCATTTTATAAACATGCGAGTTTTTTTTCATTTCTTCTCTTCTACTTAGTATTTATTATGAACTCGTGAAATATGCCTCATATTAAAGCAGAGTGAATTGCTCAAATATTCAGCTTTCATCATTATTACTACAAATGGCGGAAAAGATGACTTTGTTTCAATGTGAGGAATAAAGGTATAGAGGAAAATAAAATATATATTTTATTTCTTTATGACTCTCTGTATTTTATTGGATAATTTTTTAAGAAATGGGATAAATATATGTTCTAAAGGTATAGTCTTTGATGGTCTATGGATACTTTTGTGCTGCGCTTATGTTATGAGAGAAATAATTTGTTCGGAAGTCTGAGACGATACTGTTAAATTCCTGTTTAATTAGTTTTTCATCAGATCAGAAGCGGATAGATCTGTCAATGCCTAATTTTGTATTGTATCAGACATTTTGCAACAAGAATATAAAAATTATTTAAAACTAACATTTATTGAAATAGTTAATCAATTATATTAATCATACTAAATGTTACTAACCATTCTCTAGTAGGTGTGACTACGGTTGTCAAATTTCCCTGGCTGGGATGTAATTCAATAGTTAGAGTCGCACTTGAACCTCTTCTTTACAAACAATACAGAAAAAACGAAATTTTTCTACTTAATGATAAATTTAATCTTACGATGATATATATATAATTTCACTCAAGTGCTATGCTTGTACTCGTTCTATTTTGTGTTACTAGTATTCTACCTAATGTTATCCAGTAGTTATTATTTCAAAGAAAAAGAAAAATCATGCAAAAAAATTCTCTTAGCTCCATGTTACTGAAATTGAAGTAAATGTAACGAGCACGATCTGAATTTATTTGATCTTTGAAAATTTTTGAGACTTGTTATAATATCTTCAAAAAATTTCTCGATTGAATATCCATAAGTCTATTTCATAAATAGCTTGACGTTTTTGATCATTATTTTTTTATAATTATTATCACTACATTTCTATTAGGATGAAGTATACGGGATTTTGTGAAAACTTTTTGTCCATCAAATATTTGAAATCTTATCATAGTGTGAACAGTTCATCAAACGGCAGCTAGTTTGGGAAACAATAATTGTGCTTAAATATATCCCCAGAGGAAGGAGGATTAGGCCTCTGAAGATCTGTCATGCTCCAAATATTATTCGACATGGCTACGCCAGCTCACAATTTATGGCTAAACCGACGAGTCTCGGTCTCCCTTTTCTGTCAATATTATTTATATTTTTATACCTCCGTATTCTATAGTCGTTAAGATAATGGATTGCAAAAGCAAGGGTACTGAGATCGACACACTTGTGAAGAATAAGCCAATCGTCTAGTTAAGATTTTTAATGGTGAATATTAAGGACTAATACACCAAAAAAAGATGCTGATAATATTTAGTGTTTATCGTATATAGTGGTTACGCAGCAGTGTATAGAGATTTATATCAAGCACTTGGGAAACCAAGTAAATAGAAAAGAGGTCGTGAGTATTGCATGTATTAACTTCTATTCTGTTTAAAAATACGTCTCTACATACGTTGGATGGCTTTCGGTATTCTAGGAGGAATTATTGTGTTAACACAAATAATCCATTTGCAACTACGTACTTTTCCACAGAACTACGTGTTTTGGCTTGGAGTGAAGCCTGGAAAATTCGACCGTTGAATATCCCCGCTCCTACAATAGTTCATTAACAGCAACGGCACGATATTGTTTGGGAACAAAAAAACAGGGACCAACAGCTCTTCGGAACAGACGTGTAGGGGGTACAATTTTGTAATTGGAATAGTTCTCGCTTTTTCCAGTACCGCGTTACAACTTCTGATGCTCTGTCAGTCTATCCAACCGAATTTAACTCCAGGCGGAAACATCTGAATCGAAATATCTACCTCTACAGAAATGTTAGTGTAATAAAACCCTGTTCTGGTCTCTCACAACATTAGCTTACATCAGGAATTAAATCAGGCCTCAAAGGCTTACAACAAAGTTATGGGAGTTTAATATGAATATTTGTTACGGCACATTTATTGTGTAAAAACAATTCTGACAATATTAACGCAAGGAAATATAGGGTGCTCAATTCCGGATATGTTGTTCGTCCAAAAACTCATCCGCGAAAGTTAAGAGATGTTAAGTGCAAGGTATGGTAAAAATATCTTGCTGCTGTCCGTTAGTAATAATATGATGAATGTTTTTAAAAACGGTAGTAGCCTTACGCTAGCCATCCACCAAGAGTAGGACTCCACCCAGATCACTGCACTCCCCTCCATCTTCACCCTTCTCCTACTGCGCATCTCATACAGCTTGCTCTTGCTCGCGAGCTATTGGCTGTGCGTGTGCGTACCATCTACTACATGCAGAAGTACCCATAATATTTCTAAGGGACGTGTTAACTGAAACGTGTTTTGACTTTCCTATAAACTCCAACACTTGACTTTAAATTTGGCAAAATGTCTAGTCCATATGGTAACCTGGGAAAGTTGTTTATGAGTGTATGCCGAAGCAAAAGACTGACAAACTGAACGCACTTCGCAAGAACCTTAATTATATCTTCTTCCAGAAAGTGTTATAAGAATCCACGTATTTTTGTTCGAATTTCGAACGCTCTATTCCAGTCTGTAGATCGCAGTCGATGCAGTATGTGGTGGCTGTCTTCGTCACGGAAAAGACGCCCATAATAACAGCAGACTCGCGATGTAGGTTGTGACGGCCGTAAATCTGGCGAGACTGTCAAATGAACTGGTAGTCGCTGGCGGAGGTAGGCGTTCTGTCCCCAGAGCTATGTATAGAAGCCTTTCTCGAGGGCCATCCATCTCGGCCTCTATCAGATCTCGATATCAAGAACAGCCTAGCCGCGTCCTCAAGCAACACACCGATTGAGCCCGCCAGCGTGTTAAACAAACAACTTTCACTCTCATTCCTTTTTAGTTAAATAGTCCATTTTATATAAAATATTATATAATTCTGTACTCAAAACCCATTTATCTGTGTCTAGCAAAACTCTATCTTCATACTTCAATTCAAATACTGTTGTTCGTATCAGTCTCTGTGAATTGTACTTCCAAACGTGTCAAGTACAATTTTCAGTGGTAATTACAATTAATTATCGATCAATTAGAATGCTACAATAATTTTTGTAAAATATAAAACAACACTGGATCAAGTAAAGGAAACAATTAATGAATAACAAGTTGTAATTTAGAAATAATTTTTAATACATTCTTTACCAGATTAAAATATGTAATTACATGAGGTTTAGGGCCAAGAAACCTCGGCCGAAACAGGAAAGCGGAAATCACCAAGGGAGTTCCCATATCTGGAGTTAAACAGCCGACTATCGCCCAGAATATCGGAAGAGGAATGCCTGGAAAGGTCTCGAAAAGGAGAGGGACTGTTTCAGAATCTGATTTCTGTTTTAGAAAAGGACAAACACCAAGTACCTCTAGAGTCTGTTGACTCTTGGAATTTGTTTTGCAACAGAGAATCGTTTTAAAAAAAATTCTGTAGTTCTAGCGTTGAAATTATTGGGCAATCACTGAGACGGGGATCGATATTCAGGAAGAGAGAAGAATTTTGCAGTGGCAGAAAGATACGAGCTGTAAATAGTCAATCTGCGATAAAAGACGATTCAGATAAGGAGCGAGATAGTGGATCAGAAATAAAAAGCCAGATAATTTATTTAGGAAAGATATTATAATTAAGCCAGAAAGATGCATATAATTGAGATAATCATCCAGAGATATATATTATAATGGATACTGATAATTGAGAGGGATGAAGTTAATGATAAAAAGATATATTGACAAAATAAATACTTAATGAAAAATAAATTACGAAAATATAAATTTTTTACATGAAAAGAAACATAATCAAGACGGAAAGTACAGGAGATACTATAAAATGTTATGCTAAAATTGTGTATTATGCATTAACTATCGGTAGTGAAAAAGGTCTAATTAAAATCATGATATGTAAACACGTTAATAGTACTTCAAAAGCAGTATGATGTAGTTCCGTATCTTTAATACAAGGAAAAATTGCAAATGTACAGTGGGATTAATATTAGCTGGTCCTTGGCTTTTATTACGCGGGATATTTGTGACCTTGAATCCACCGATACAAGGCTTAAAATAAAGGGCGGGACAAAAACTGATGTCGAACAATCGAAGTGTATTCTACTGCTCTAGTGAGGTGTTTTCGATGTATATTTACGACTATGTGTATTTGGCATCAGCGTCTTCTTCCACGCGGAAACCACAAGTGTCTTCTTATTTTAAACGTAGTATAATCGTTGTGATTCTAAGTATTGATCGCTGTGAATGGAAATATACTTGTGCAATAAAAATACAAACGTGTGATTTTGGTTCACAGTTAAATGCTTTTAATTAAATAAAATATTCTACAAACGTATCACCTTAGTACATGGTATATTATATAGACAATTTACAGATTATGCAGCCTCTATAAAAATAAATATATATATAGGGATAAATCTTGACTATTATGTATTAAAGACGAAAACACCGAAAGATTTAGACGATTGAACAATAGAATGTTCTACTAATAATATTTAATGTGACTGTAAAAGAGGTTTTAAATAAAATAAATTTCTGATTAATTACATTTAATATCTTAAGCGAGAAACTGTTTATTGTAAAAGTGCAGCATCGAGGGTTCAAATTTTGTAGACATTTTGCGCTAACGATGTTTCATAGTCGATCTTTGGCTGCTGTTAATTGATGTCCGAAGACGGTGTTGACGCCGGGGAGATAAAACGGCAATAATCGGCGGCGTTAACAGCTGCTCCTGGCGGGCCAATTCACAAAACCAAAACACGCCTGTTTTATGAGGGGTCATTAGAACGTCGTCGCAATTAATACCGTCAGCGGTGGCAGCAACACTGAAACGCCCATGTTAAAAAAGGAAAGGACCCCAACGGTGCATGCATGCTTAATGGTAGCAGTGTCACAACCACGAGTACATCTAGCCAGCGTGCGAGAACCATATTTGCAAAAAGGACGTATGTGTGTATTTTCTGTAGAAAGGAGAATAAAATCGTTTATTATTTAACACTTTTTTAAATTTATATTGAAATCAGATCATTTTATCAAAAGACGTTTCAATTTTGTTTTAACCCTACATTATTTAACTGTAGTAACTGAAAACAAAAATTGGAATCGAGGAAAATAATTTTACTTTCAATTAAATCTTGTATATAAATTTTCTTCTCAATATTTTTGTCTTACAAAAAATAGAAAAAAAAATTTCAACTTAGAAAGTTCAGTAAAATTAGGCAAATATTTAACAATAAGTTATAATTGTAGTCGTTGTTGAGGTAATATTGTAATTTTATATATTGCTTTCATATCACACATTTCCCTAGATATTGAAAAAATAATGGCGTTCAAATTATCGTTTCAGGACGCTCAATAAATTAAAAAGCACTTATATCGGTAATAGGCAATTACTACTTGGAAGTACGTTACTTAATCTGCACGTACCAGTCTTACTCAAAATTTTATTCAGTCGATACTCCATAATAATCATGACCTATGCTTATACTGGGTGGCCGTTAAATATATATTATTAATGTTGGGACGTACCGACTAATTATTTATAATTTAAATTGTGTTAATGTGGAACAAATTTTAATAATGATGCTAACTAAACTTGTGTAAGCAGACGACTTCTTAATTTCATAGATATTAAATTGTATTCAAAGTAATTAAAACTATAAGGTTTAACTAGTGTTACAGACATTAATATATATATAAATTGTAATTTTCTATTTGAGGGTTACCGTTTAAAATTATATTTTATAAATTTTTATTGTATAGGTTAAAATTAGATTTATGTGTGAGTGATACAAAAGAGCAGTAAATTAAAATTATTATAAACAAGTGTTTGGAACAGCATTTTCACAAAAATGCAAATGACCCTTCTACGCGAACTGTAATTTAATCTTGAATATGAATTATTATTGGTTGCTCTTTGATCACCGAGTGCTTTAATTCATTTATAGAGTTTGATTTCGTTCTCATTGGCTGGAACATTTTTGTTTTGCCTTTCGATACACTTTTAGATTTTACCTATTCAGCATAATATTAAAACGCGGTTTACGTACATAATTATAATAAATTACTATAAACCTGCAGAGTCTGACTTCTATATACCCCTAATACTTATTAAATCTTAATCATGTTACATGGCTGAGTTCCATGATTGAAAAATATGTTCAATGGAGTTCTGTACGAACATATTAATGAACGTTTTAAAGGAATCATGGATTGTCTTATTGAAATAAACGTTTAATATAAATTAAATAACACAATTTTGTGTTGTGTGTTGGACGGTCGATATTTTTAAACTAGTGATAATCAGACAACAGATGAAAATGATACAGGAGAAATAACAATAGACCCACGTTTAACAAAGTAAGAAATATGAAAAATAAAATAGTTTAGGAAATTTAACAAACAAACATCCGAATCGAGGAAGTCAAAAAACGAATATTTCACTAACGTTAATCTAGATCACAGTCATAAATTGTTTCGTGCTCGTGGAAAAAGATTTCTGTCCAAAATTGTTTGATCTGTTGTTTAGATAATATGAATAATTCATGAAAAACTGGTGAACAAAATAATATTTAGTGGACGATGCTAGAAACACATATTTCACCTCAAAAATTTGTTAATTTTTTCTAGTTTCAATTTCCTTTATCCTCAATGCAATTATATATTTTTTAAAGTATATAAATATAATGTTCATATTTAAATTGCTAAACTGCAATTTGGACTTATAATAATCAGCTACCTTATTTTCCCGTTACGAAGTTCTCGTACAGGGCTAAACCACTAAAGCTCAACTTCAGGTTTTTTTTAAAAAAAAAAGTTGCAAAGTAGATTGTTATCGGATGCCTGAGGCCGACCCCGAAAGACAATTCCGATATTGGTTGTGCTGGCTGGCCACGGAGAGATGGGAAACCGTTGTCACAGCTCATCTAGAGCGGAGAGGTTGTCATAATAACATCAAGGGAACTGCTCAAGCTGAGCGAAATCGGTTTATGGCGTACCATACGAGATTTGGAAGAGCAAATATTCAAGGAATATCCAGTTATGATTACGATTTTCTGATGGATTCGTTACAGTTCGATGCAGTTTATTTGCATTTCAGAAACAAGGAAGGTTCAAAAGTAGTCTGTTACTCATTCTTCTCACAGTATACCAAATTTTAGGTTTTGAAGATATATTTGACTATATTGGACTGAGAAATTTGTCAGAATAGAGAGAATTTAAATTATTTTCTATTTTTTTAGAGCTACAGGTTACATGTCGGTAATGTACGTGGTGGAAACTTCCCTTTATTACCAGAGGAATGGATTTGAATGGGCGGATGCGGAAGGATGGAGGAATATATCCAAGGGTTAACTAGGACGCCCTGGTTGTAGTTTAAGGATCCCAACCGGCTTTCGCCTAAAAGTGATGCAGGACAAACCCAAGAAAACCTGCATCAGGTAGGTCGGGCATTTCGTACTTGTCCCACACTCTTCCAGTGGAGGGAGAGGGGTTTTCTGTAGGGACGCAGCATTCCCATTTCCATGCCTCTATCAGTTTAGGAGGCAGCTGGCCGACTGTTCCAATAAAACAGCGAACAACTCTTATCGTATACCCAAGGACTGCGGCCCAGAAAAATACACCTCTCAAAACTACCGAGGTGCCTCAGAATGTGGAAACCCGAGTTCAAAAGCAGATAGTTGAGAAGGTACACGCAAAGGTAGCCCTCTCCGTCTCTCTGCCTGGCTACTATTATGCCAGATTTTTTTAAAGGTGTAGACAGGCTATGTATAGGGTAATCTACAGAGTGAAACTCCTCTCTTATAACATAGAAAATGGAGTGAAACGGGGGATGCGGAAAGGTAGAGCAAGGTAGTCAAGCGTTAACTAGGGCCCCCGGACTATGGTTTAAGGATCCTACCCGGCAATTCGCCTCAAAGTGATGCAAGGAAAACACTAGAAAAACCTGCATCAGGTATGTTGGGCATTTTGTACTTGTCTCACACCATTCAGTGGGTTCACAGATTTCCCTTTACCGTACCTTGACCAGTTTAGGAGCCAGCTGGTCGACTATTCCAATAGGAATAGCGGACAATTCTTACCGTATTCCCAAGGTCTGTGAACCCGTACACCTCTCAAAACAGGCCGAGGTGCCTCGGCATGTGGGAACCTTAGTTCAAAAACCAGAGAGATGTGAAGGCATCCCCAAAAGGATCCTCCTCCAGATCTCTCTGGGACGGTTCACCAGTCCTTTTTTTTTAGGTGTAGACAGGCTTTGTAGAAGGTTCACCTACCCCTTCATTTATTTCGAGGCGTGCTTACCTTAAACATTACCATGTATATAAGAACTAAGGAAAATGTGTTAAAGTCAAATGAAACCTAGGCTGAACAGGGCCTCTGACCCTATCTCCGAAACGATTATCTGCTTACCACTAAGAAGGAAAGAAGAAAATTTCGGATATTAAAAGAAAAAGTGTGATTAAATTGATTAGACGTGCCCGTAAGACAGAATAACGGAAAATAATAATATATAACCTATTGATTGTATTGTTCAAGACGAATGCGAACGATCCAGTTATTTTGCCGTAAAGGACAGAGAGGGAGAATTTAATGCTATTCGTCACAAGAGAGTCATTATAAACTTCACAGGTTATAGCTTTGTCGAAGCCATTACCGTCGGCGCAACAGCCCTTGTACGGTCGAGCGAACGACTGACAGATTATGAATTTATCTGACACAATCCTGATTTAGAGAGACGGATGGCCACCGTGCCCATTACCCCTCTGTTCTATTCCTAACCTCGGTCTTTAAATGGTCCTCGCTCGATATCAGGGCCTATTCTCATATTTGCTTGAAGGAATTAGGGGGAAATTAGTAGAAAAGGAAATCAGGATGATAGAATATGGGATCAAACCTCAGTAATTGTAGGGTTGTTTCGGGTCTCTGTGACCAGTAAATCAGGTCAAACAAATATTAAATCATTTTTGGGGTCTCCCACGTCTTCATGAGTTTATTTAATCGACTATTTCTTTCCCAAATTACAACAATGGTCATGGTATTTATGGTTATTTGGTTGAAGGAATCAGCTCTGGCTATATTAACAATCAAACTAATTGCTACAGTTTATTTAAATATATATAATTTATACTCAGTTATTAAGAAAAATCAGCTGATACTTGATTAGTATTGAAATTTTTTTACGGTAAATAAGACTGTTTAAACCAAACTTTGCCCGGAATGCACATCATCTTTCAGTTTCTGGTATTAATTAATAACATTAACTATTAAATGAAAATACCATGGATTGTTTCTCTCATTGTCTATTTTATTTCTGATTTTCCGATGACAAAGTTGGGTTCCTTCCCTGAAGAATATAATCATTTCTCGTCTCATACTGAGGGAAATTTCGACCGGTGCTAATATTTCCAGGATCACTCTCAAAGGGAAAAATTGAACTGCACAGTCCTTTGATGTATATTTCGGAGCTGATTCATTCTTTATCAGAAAAAGGGTAAACGAAAGCAGCGAGAGTCATATTCCATCAGGATCGCAGTCGTGCTTCGCTGGCACAAGTCTTGCCAACTTTTCGCGGACTAAAATGAGGCGCATAGGAATCGTCTGCCCTCGAGATAACGATCTTCATCAATTCTCTCCACAAGGATTTTTACGCAGGATTCCTCCTTCTTTGTGAATCTACATGTGATGAAAGTAGACTGAAAAAAAATACACCACAGTTTGGAAAAAATTCAATTTAACAGTAAAACGCTATTCCTATCCGAAGCTAACCGCATTTTCCACTACGTTATATTCTTCAATTAAAAACATAATTTTGTCATTTCTTTCGTACTTACGTGAAGTTCGATGATTGCATCGCTTAAGTTTAAAATTTCTACAACAGTCATTGTTTTATATCACAAAATGACTCAATTGACCCTGTCATACTGACAGATACAAACGGTGAAAAATAAGTAAGATTACTCTTAGACCAATTCAACAAACGTTCAGGAACTTATGCTTTCAATTAACTGACTTCTATAACATCCCAATAAAAGATCTAACAATGTTAAATGTGCGCAGGTTACTTCACCAGATTTCTACAACTGCATTGATAAAATACCTATGTTGAATCCAATCAAAGTCCATGTGACATTAATTTTAGCTAGGCATTCTTTTAAATGCAAAGATATTTTGTATTGATCACGTAGAAACGACACGTTGTAAAAGTAGCAAGCAGCTAGATTATCTACCAACGGTGTTTAGTGATCTGGGAAAGGATGAGGACCAAGTATTGTTGCTACTGGTACTGTAGAGTGTGTTAAGATGAATCTTTATCACATCCGTGGAACAATTACTACTGTTGTCTTTGTTACATGTGGAACGACTCAGATGAAGGTATCTGCGTTCGATTCTACTAACTGAAATGAATTACTGTTCTGAAAAAGTAACGTCGTGTATAGCGGCGATGTATAACTACTTAACCCTGAGATTTATGAAATAAGATTTTAGGTAAGGCAAAGAGACGTTAACAACTGTAAAATTCAGTTGGTTAAAGCGGAGAGGGTGAAGTTAGCCGAGAATTTGGAGAGCATTTATTGAAGTTAGTCAGCAGTCACTCGAGTTGGAAGTTAGAGACATAAGATTAATTACTGGATATATGTTAGTTGGGAGAAGTTAAAAGTTCGATGTTGATGTAGATAATTTATGATGTCCAGTTTTCGACGATAAATTCGTCGAGTCTGCCTTGAGTCAACTAGAACTTTCTGTTGAGAGTCGTGAAGCAGCATCCTGGGAAGAATGAAGAATGGCAGAGGAGCCTCATCATCGGGAATCGTGTGACATAAGAATAAACATTGAACCTTATACCATGTCAGTGTAAATTATATGAGAGAAAAATGAATGCTCAATAGTTTAAAGATATATTGTAATAATTTTTGATTAAATTCGTACAATTAACCATAACTTATAAATTAATTAATATTATTTACTCATTTTTTAAAAACCGAAAAACTTAACAGCGATAATAGTTTGAATACTCATAATGTAGTTTTTGAGGTTTTCAATCTAAATAATTTTATTAAATTAAATTTATCAGTTGAAGAGCGGAAATTCTACTCAAAATATTTTGATAATATTTGCACCTTTTATCTCTGCCGGAGAATCAAATGACGGCTGAAGAAGTATCATCGCTAAAAGTGTTTAATTTTATAGCAGAAACGGCTTATACATGTGATTCGAGTTCCGTGGTTCATTATTCGACCGGTAATTTATTTTCCGCCCTTCCAAAGTGAATTTCGCACTCGTAGCTTATCAAGCAGAAATTTCTCGGCGGAAATGAGACGGGGAAGGGTTTCTTGCGATATCCGGGACGCCTCCTACGCCGATGTCTACGGGCGAGTTTCAGAATAATAATACTATTACTAAACATAACGGGATGTGTATGCGTTATAAATAAAAATATTTATTTCCGACAAACAGAATAAAAGGTTTTGGTCAGTAATATTCAATTTAGCACTTTCAAGATTTTTATCTGCAATGACAATATTTCATGTAGTATAGAAAATGGATACAATAATTTCAGATTTTCACTAAGCGTGGTTAAGAATAACATACAATAGTCGAGACTTGCTGATGATAGTATCTACATTTACTTGATCAATTAATTATTTAATTAATTACCGTTGGCCTATTTTCTTTCCCGGGAGAAAGGAATAAATATCAGAGAATACAGTAATTAATAAACAGGAATCCACAACAGAAATATTAACGGAATTGTACTCTACTACGAAATGAAGGGGGAATGAGGAATACAAAAAAGAATTAATAATCCCCTATTCTTGAAAATATTTTAATGTTATGGTTACTAAAAATAAAGTGCAGATAAAATAAATATATTAAAACTAATTTCAGTGAGGTGGAGGAGTAGAAAGAATTTTCTTATTTTTAGACTAAAATTACCACAAATAAAAGTAGTGTATAAGGCTTTAATATTACGATAGAACATTCCGCTACTATTATTTTTATTCAACATTTAATTATGATTCGTCAGGAAATGGATGGCATGACTATATATTTAGATTAATCTCCTTTGAAAAGTACGTTCTGTAACACGTGTTTCCTGTAGACACCCATTCGTCACTGAAAAGCTGGGAATGGGCCGTATAATGTGGTCTATGATTTAAAATTGGTGCCCTTTCAACATTATTTTCAAATGGAAAAATAAAAAATCAGAGTTATGTTTTAATATAATGCAAGACTGTTTTAATCAGATAGGGAAAAAGTAGTAAAAAATATAAATCGTCATGGTATCAAAGTTCCTATGCACTTACTGACTCATAGGCATAATTTGAGTGGCGGCCGCTTTCTTGGGGGGCAAGTACAATTTACCTGTTTGTATGGGTGTCATTCCACATCTACACAGAAAATTGCATTACGAGTTAAATTTGTTTAAGATATAAAAGTTAAGGGTAGATTTTTAGCAGACTTCATTCGGAAGAAACTATTGAAATGTAATTTATTCAATACTGACGTATAAGCCCGAAAAATGAATATGGGAATCTTAAAAAATATTTTTTTGCCGACTACATATGCAGGCAAAATAAGATTAATTTTATTTTAGAAATTATGGACAAAGAAAAGTGTCAGTAAAATTCACCTCAACTAGAAGGGGAAGTAAAGAGGAACCTAGAAGATTCCTGAAAGTTACCAATAAAGGCAGAAAGGCGCGACTGAAAGCGGGAATATAAAAATTATTAGGTTGCTGCAAAATGTAATTCTTGGAGTATGTGAAGACCACGATACAGATCTAGTCATCTTCGTGGTGATAGCAGAGAAGCCGCCCAGTTCAGCGTGTCCAAACGTGTCTGTGACCCGCAGTGCTCGATGCTTTTGTGGTGTTTGCGCTGAGGGTGGCGGACTTCGAGCGCCGCGATGTCGACGTCCCGGGGACCCAGCGACGCCGTCTTGCCGAGCCTTCGCATCGATCCCGGACTCCCGTGACGTCATAGCAGTAGGGACGCCGGGCACGTGCTATCGTTCCTACTATTACGGTTAATTGACCTATAAACTTATTAGTATGTTGAATCGATTTTACCTTGTAAAGCTCGTTTTTATACACAGTTATTGATTGTACATACGACAGACTATTTGCTCTTTGTTCTCTACTCTTCTCTAGACGTGGCTCTAGACTTCCTTTTATCATTGAAATCTTCTCATACCCTTGTCCCACACATATTAAATGTTGTGCTATTTACTTGCTTCAGAATTGTCTTTTACCATTCGCTAACTTCTCGCGATGTACTAATTATCAGTAATTTTCCACATAAACTTTCATCTCCCCCCAACATAACTCGCACTTTACTTTGAGAAACTTGAATTTGTGTACGATCATCAAATATAGTATTGGACAGTATACAAGTTGCAGATGTATAAAAATTTACTACATGCCGATTTTTATTTGAATATATTTGAATTGAAATCCAACCCAACTTTACGTTCTTTAATTAGCAAGTATTTTTTCTATAAATGAACACACATTATGTGTTTTGGGTCAGATTCGTTTTTGTTGCTATTTGATTCGTAACATTGAATTTCTTTTTATGAAACAAGACTTCCAAATTACTGTTAGTATTTAATTTAGCTATTATAAAATTGTAGGAGACGTAAGGGCTTTTCATTCATAGAGTTGATACTCCTAGTTTAGATCCTGGAATTCTGCTGTTAACAGTTCATATATTATTTCAGTCAATTTATTTTGGATTCCTCTCACTAATTCGGTTGTTTATTCCAGCCGTTGCTAAATAGCATTTCTAAATATGTTTTCTCTAAATTTATAAATTAATTTTGATGAACTTAAGGAGAAAAGCAAGGAAGGGGGAAGGAAAATAAGTTTATGACTGGAGATAAACATGTAAGTATATAGATCGAGAACTTTTAAGGTAAATACAACAGGTAATTAAAATATTTTGAACAGTAATATATATTTTTTGTGACGATCGGTATAGATTTGAATCAACACCACGAAACGGGATTCAGGGTCTTGCTTTACTAAACTCATTACGGCACATCTGAAGGTTGTATTAAATACATTTATAGTAAATTTCTATTTTATATTTTAGTGATCTAAAATTTCCAGGAAATTATTATAAATAATATTGTATCTTGAGCATCGTCGAGCATCCATCGGAAGGGACGTCAAAGCTGTAGGGAAATTCATGCAAATCCACACAGGAATGGACTAGGCGCTGAAGGGTCGCTCGCTAAGGCACGTTTGAGATCTCGAACAAATTTTTTTTAGTTTATTACTTGAAACCATAAAGAATTCATTCACGTATTCCCAAATATGCGTGAAGAACGTCCAGAATTTTCAAGAGCAGCCAAATTATGCTATTATGGGAACAGGAAATTGAGAAAAGCATGAGTTTTTAAAAAATAAATATTTTAAAACATTTATAATAAATGATTGCATATGGTTTGATTCAATTAATCGTTAGATTTCTCACGCTTTTCGTATGAACTATTATACGTGAATTAAGTCTCAAGGTTCTATTTCTGAATCTAGTACCTAATTTTTCATTCTTAATACTTTTACGTTTTCTTTGAGTTACTTATTTATAAGAAATCCTACTCTCACTGTTTCACTAGTTTTCGTTTGTCATATAGTAAGAGTCCTGATTTAGTTATGCGAATTGCCGGGTAGGATCCTAAGAACTACAGCCCGGGGTTCCTAGTTAGCCCTTGGCTACCTTGCTCTAATTTTCCGCAGTCCCTTTCCTAAGCTATAAGAGGGGAGTGGATTTCCCTATACATAGCCTGTTTACACCTTCTCCGTCTTATTATTTTTTCTCACCTCGCCCAATCTTAATACAGCTCAGACGATCTTTTCTACTTACTTCATTAGGCACCATAGGCATGCTCAATTACCATTCAGCAAATATACTTACCAGTAGATAGAAGAGTCGATATATGGACTTTGTATACAAAATTCAGTGTATTCCAGAAATTTATTTTTCGAAGCCGCCAAATAGTACAAATGTTGCTCTTGGAGAGCAGATGCTTGTTAAGTTTTATGGAAATGCCACTCTTCTATTGTAATCTATAAATACTTACACCGGTATAATATTTTCAAAATGCGAGCCTCAGATACGGTCAGAACTTGAACTAGTTAATTTTGGCGTTAAACCGACATTTTCTCAACCTTAAAACCATAACTTAATTCAAATAAGTGAGTAATTTTTTAAAGAAATTAAATACTTTTAATGTAACTAAATGCTACTGACTAAAATATGAGTACTCTGATTATTCAACCATATTGAAACCTAACGTCATAATTTAATAATATAAATTTGTAATTATAATTGCAGACTAGGACTTATGGCAGATAACGATAGACAACGCCAATCGCTTAACTCGTCAAATCGTTTTGGGACAAATTCAGACACTCTTCACATAATAAAACTGTGGTCTCGCAGGCAAAAGTAAAACTGGTTGCAGTCACTGATACTGAAGTCACGATACAAAGCATACTCTGCTTCCATCCCTGTTTATTGACCCCAAAGCGATGGCCAGGCTGAACAAATTTGTAAGATGTGTCATCCGATGGTAGTTAATTGGTGGATGATTATTCGCATACATCTTGACAAGCAGCGTAGACCACGAGACTCATCGATTATCGACCACCCTCTCGCCAGCCGCCACACGAGGGCTCTTCAACCCCTCCGCTAATAATGACACAGCCTCGCACTAAAAACACAAACAGCCAACTTCTCTCCCCGGGACGCCGCTTTACGGCTGAGACACTTGATACGCCACGCCACCCGTCAACAAAACAGCTTGTCCATAAATTAGGTGGACCAGTTTACCAGCAGGAACTTCCCTCGTCCGTCCTAATGGGGCACTAGTTCTTCAACGGTTCCTTTATGGCCGCCAGAGACAGTAATTAATGATAAGTTGGGAGGGTTACAGATGATTATAACGTTTATTTTTCTTACAAAGATCTCACGGAGAGTTTTGGGTAATACCACCTTATTCGACTGCACTGGTGACACAGTCTAACGAAATACCTTCTTCACACTTGTTCTCGTTTCCTATAACCATTTCAAATTGTTTATCAGACTCTTAAAAAAATGAAAATTATCAGAATTAATTCAAACATAATATTTTCCAGGTGCTCACTTGAAGAAGAAGTCAACTAAGTGCTGTAGAGAGACTGGGTATTTAATCAAATCGATAAAAGCGAGAGAGGATAGAATTATAGATGAATGTGAGAAACAAACAAAGTGATAATATGCTAAAGAGAAACAGGGAAACAACATTTCTAACAGTAACAAGTCTGTTCGTCTTCGAGGGGAGGACACAGCAATCAGATAATGCGCACGTCAGTCCACAAATGTAACAGACATAGTCTTACCGGTTCATACCATCAACAGAAATGCGGCTATCTGCATCTTTCTGAATCACAATGTGGGACGTGAAATGAAATACGCGAATGATTACGTTGAACTGTTTTTGAAGTAATATTCCCACTGAAATAAATTAGAATAAAATCTTGAAAACTACTCGTCCTCAGTCACAAAAATATTATTTGATATAGGTCTGTGCATCCCCAGAAACTAAAATCTCCGTAGCCTTCCTCCGCCTTCCAGGGTTACACATTTTATTTCGTCCAATGACTGTTTCACGACCTAATATCACAGAAAATATTGACGGTTCTTGAGAAAGATCGATGGAAAAGTGTTTATACCAACGGTAGATAATCTGTGTTCCTATTTTCATTTTATCTCCTGTCGGTATCACTGAACATGCCTGGTCGTCGACAATGTGTCGCTAGTCGATTTTGTGGTTCCCTCTCGTCCGAATGAAGTGGTTCGATCGAATACCTTATTAACAATTTTACCTAAATGAATCTATTTGACCTTAAAAGCTGGCGTAAGTGGCAATCATACGTAAATCATCCATATCTTTGAAAATAATGGGTTTACTTTAATAAGCTGGTAAAAAACAACTACACCACGAGATGTGGGGATGATGTTTATCCCACGTGGGGGAACGTCATGTAAAAAGCGGCGGGCGGTAGGCTTGCCAGGATTTTTCATGTTGTGATGTTGACATTGGTTTTAAGAATTACAAAAATTGGCTTGGACACTGGAAGATGAAGCCGCTTGCCAACTTCCTGAAGACACCGGAAACCATTCCCAAAGAATGGTAATGTAACAAAATCCCGCAATTGTCCTTTCGTTCCATTTATTATTGAAATGAATTTAATTTATTTTTTAGTTGTTATAAAACCCCGATTTTTTTAGGTGATTTGTTAGAGCGTTCATTCAATAAGTGGTGGTTCCGGGCTCGATTTCATGTACAGTCAAAATTTTGGGATCCTATACTTTAATTCAAATTAACCATCGCATTTACGGATTGTAGCTTTCTCACTAAATATTCTTGAATTTGTTAAATTATATATAATTTAACATCCATTTTTATACATACCAACTAACCATTTATCATAATTTAATGATATTTAATTTAAGTTATTAGCATTAAAATAACGGTTTTCTCTTTCTTTTTGTATTTTTTAAAATTGGTTGCAACATAGGCCTTCTGAATTGCAACGAGAGCCTAATATTACTCAGTAGTATACAGTTTCACGAGTTTCTGAGCGACATTTAAGGAACGCGGTAGCCTCCTTAATCATATGTAGGCCAACATATAATATGTTAAAAACGTTCTAAGTTCATATGTTTATTTCGCGAATTTTTACACTATACAACTACAAACTAATTGGTTGTAGTTCTTTCTTGGTCTGTTTTAGAATCAATTAAATTTATTAACTGCAAAGTAAAAACTTCCTATGATTACATTTAACCCGGCATCAGTAAAAGAAGATGTTTATTTTAAGATATGAACCACAATTGTGTCTAACTCACTTATCAACCTCCGCATTCTCGCTGCAAACGCTTACTTCAGGATAAATCTCCGTATGACTGAGTTTGAAATAAAATTTTATTTAACTGCCAGTCCCATCGTGGCTTTACCACTCTGAAGCAGCGTTGAGGAAATGATCGTTCCTCACGGAAGCTATTTGGAAACGTGTGGAGTTCATAACATATAATGAGGAGCATCGAATTTGGTCAACTGATTTAGTAATAATCCCAGATAGCAAAACGATACCCATTTTTTTCGGTCTACTTTTACTTAATTTGTTTGTTGCCCAAAATTGGTAAAGAATTCGTTGCGGCCTCGATTGATCTTCTTTTTCATTATTCACAAAATAGTTTCAAGGTTAGTCAACCTTCGAATAACTATATTCTACAACTTTATAATGTGAGGATAAAAATTACGTTTCTCTTCCATATTTCAGTTCTCTACCGGCGATTTAATATTGTCTTGCTTTTATCTTATCTGAGCACATCACGTCTTCGTCTGCCGGTCTGGATCTCACGTCTTACTGATAATCAGAGAATATGCAACGAAAGAATATAAATTATGCTCAATTATAACGTCATTTTGTCACGTGACAGAATACAAAAGTCGAGAAATATTGAATGTTAACTGCGCGCGCTTCCTATTTGAATAGTACGAACAATAAGATTTAACGATACCCAGTTTGTCTTTGCCTTCTGGAAATGGGGGAAAGAGATGCGAACGCTGGGGATTTATAGCCGTTATTTTCCTGCAACGGAAGTAAATAAATTCCGAATCTGACGGGGACTAAAACATTTCCTCTTATTACTAACACAGTTACTTGAATTTACCGGCGACGATACCTTTTATTTAGTGCTTCTTGGCTTGCGTGACATACCACCTGAGGAGTTGGATCCTGTAAACGACTAACTTTAATGATTTATGATGAGTATGTTAAAAAATTGACAGTTAGATTGAAATAATAGGTACTTAAAATAAAATAAATTTCGGAACAATATATTGTCCACTATAAATCAATATGGTTAAGCAATGCAGATCGCTTTTAATTGTTATTAAATATTAGTCATAATTGTTTATTTTACGTCTGTTTTTGAATTTCTAAATCAGACACTTTATTTTTTATTTATAGCGTTATCTTTAGGGTAATACCTGAAGATGATACGAACACGCGTCGAAACGTCGTAACGGTATAAATAAAAAATAAAGGTCATGAACTGATTTAATAATTTTGAGTTGTTAAGAAAACATTAAAATATTGTTATAGCATTAAATTAATAACTACTATAGAGTTGTTATTATTATTCAGATCTAATGTCGTATCATAAAAATGTATTCCTTACAATTATAAAAGTAATTGTCTCATAAAATTTCCATCCAGGAAGTCAAGCGTCGACTTTGGTAATTTGGACTCATTGGCAGAGAACAAGGAACGTAAACACAGAAACTTATAACCATACTTTTTATTAGATCTGAAATAATTATAGATAAAAGAAATATTATAACGAATAAGTCAGAAAATTAAATATAATCTATATTAAAAACACACAGCAAAGTTTCAGTTTGTAAATTTTATATCTTCTCGATGTCAGTTTATTCAAACCATAGCCTGGGGGCCCTATTTAACCCTTGACTACCTTCCTCTACCCTTCCGCATCCCCCCTTTCAAATCCCTTCCTATGCTTTTAAAGGGGAGTTGCCACCATGTGGATTACCTTCATGTAGCCTTTTACCCTAAAAAATTAAAAAAAATATTCACAAAAATATAAATACAATCTGTATCTCATTTCATATATTTTATTGCAATATTACCAAATTTTCTTCAATTGTTTTAAATATGTTTCGTTTATTTGTAGAATCCAAATTTTACATCTAGAAGGTATTACACAATTTTATTAATTTATCACCTGATGCAGATATAAATACGAGATGAAACCCTGTTTCTTGTGTTTGTAATATGGATTATACATAATTTTTCGACAGTATTGGCTATTACATTTATTTAATAATATTTCTTTTGTTTGTGAATTATGATATATACTTTAATTTAAGCGTAGATGAAAGACCGAGGAGGGGAACAAAAACAAGCGAAATTTGTGTAAGAATACTGTTTTACAAAAGACTTATAAGAAACAAAGAATTTCGTCGGCTCATAACTTGACTTTTAACTTCATTACATGAAGACGGAGACTGCTAACATTAAACTTGGCCACACGAAAATTATAATAATTTCAGACAAACGAATAGCTGTTAACGTCATGAAGCTCATCGTCGACTTGGAAACTGACGTTAAAAGACAATTCTCTAAGGATAACAATTTTTCGCAGATGAAACCACTGAGGTACAGGAAAATTAAATTAATTTAATTAAAGGGTAAATGCTACTTTACAATAATTATATTTTGCTTCGTTCTTAAATTAAAATTGGGGAAAAAAAAACTTATTTTGTAAGAATAATTTATGGCTACAATTTACTCACATTTAACTCATTAGCATTGTAGTAAACGCGTCTGCAGCTACCATCCTGTTAATTTCCATGTGAATAAATTATTTTCGTCTACATTTTAGAAAATGTGACGAATTTATCGTTTTGAGATGATTTTGATTAAAGGAGCTATTTTGGGGAACTTATAACACCAGTTACGCAACGTTATTATTATTTATTCCAAAGCACACTTCATACAGACCAACTACATAACATGTAACGTTAACATTAAATTACAAATTAAACGAATTGAAGGTAGCCTACTTTCTTATGGAACTAAAATTTCCTTATTTAATTCTTCACGGAATATTAGTCATCAAAATTATTGAAAGTACTAATAAAGAATAGTTTTCAAACTTTGCTCTTCCAAACAACTTAATTTCCTTTGTTTATGGAGATGCTCCGTAAGTGGAATAACAGTAAGTGAGTTAGAGCTAAAAGAAACACCAGACTTTACCATTCTGAATTCCCAAGGACCAGGATAATTTTGCAGCTCTTTGTTATTTTAATGCTCAAAACTAATGAAGAGACGAGAGAAGACGGCGTGGTTTGCAAAAAAATAGGGGGTTGGATTATAAATACTGTAAAGTTTAAGCCGGAAGTGAGGACCGACATAATTAAAGCACAGAGAGAGCGAGCTTCTCTTCTCACGGCGGAGCAGAGCAAAAACAACCTCCCCTTTGGAATCGAGGGATAGAAAAAGATAAACGGCAAGTCTCCCAAGAGCAGGAACCCAAGTAATAGGCGACTATATAAAGAAACAGTGACATAATTACGACAGTATAAATTTTTTTAAAAGTTGAGATAATTAAGTACTTTTATAAAAAATAATTGTTTAGACTTCACAGTTACAAAAATGTGTATTTATGTTGAAGAAATTAATTTATAAGTATGGGAGGAATAATAATGAATGCATCAAGAACAGAATTAATGCTTTCAATCTAATCCTTAATAGCTATAATTGAAAATATTGTGCCTACGACCAATTTACTAACAATATCCGTTCTTTGTTGATGTTATAAATTAGAACACGAAGAATGTGATTTGTAAAATTGTAGATTAACCTATGATAAGCCCTATAAAAACAATAGAGAAAACTCTCATGTGACGGGTAGTAGAAAAGGATTGCTCAGTTCTTAGGGCGAAAACGTAATAAACGGAGGTCCTATCAAGATTTTTCTGTCGTAATCCTTTGACGTTGAATACGACTCTACTGGGATCATCTTAACTCAAAGCATAACACCTATATTTGATCATTGCAATATATTTAAGTGTTGTTTGTTAAACTTTGGGGTAATATTAATATGATATACTTAATGACCATTTTAATAGACCTTATTATAATTCGAAAAATATTTTATTAATAAACAATCGGTACGGAAATTTTGATTATTCGTTGACAATTTTTTTAAATTATAATAAAATCTGTTAAAACGGTTGTTAAATATATCGTTTTAATAAAAAAAAACTAACGAAAAAAGAAATTATATACACGAATAATTCTCTTTCATTTAAAAACTTCTCTTTATTTGCTTAAGAAGTCTGTTTTAATCTATAATTTAATTCTAACATACTCCTGTACATTCTTCTCCTTAGTTATTTTCTATATATCGTGAATTTTAAATACCAACTGTATCCACGTAATATGTGAACATGAGACGTGCCTTTAAATTAGATACAAAGTTTTCACAGTTTCTTGAAGCTACTAATTTTGCTTTTCCCAAATTAAATTTTTATTACAGTATGCTGTTATGCCAAGAAGTCACTAGAATTTCCTTTAATACTTTTCTCATGTCAACTATCTTTCTCACTTCCTCGAATTTTACATTTTCATGAGCACTCGACAGCTCATTTTTACAGAAAACAATCTTTCACTTCGCTTCATTTTAAATTATCCGTTTCTTTATATTGTAATTATATTAACTTTTTTCTTCATTAATCCAGAAAAAATA
This sequence comes from Zhengitettix transpicula, assembly GCA_037074705.1. Taxonomy (NCBI): domain Eukaryota; kingdom Metazoa; phylum Arthropoda; class Insecta; order Orthoptera; family Tetrigidae; genus Zhengitettix; species Zhengitettix transpicula. The sequence continues at coordinate 49,241,268 of CM073591.1, read as the reverse complement.
AAAAAATATTTAATGAGGAAATTATGTTCCACAATGATTTGTTTCATTGATATATTTTCTGCTACAGTATCTAAATGTCACGTCGAATTTTTTTTTTCTTGAGAATGTGAGACTATGGATATATTTTGTTGTTCACTAATTTCGCATGATCAATCAGAGAACACAATCAAATATTCAGAATGTCTCTACCTGGTCCAGTCCTAGAAAAAAGTGACTGCAGCATGACGTAGGCTTCCCTGCGCCACTAAAAACTTAAAGAAAGAAGATTTTTCTATTGATGCTATCTTTTCATACTTTCGTTGGCTGGATTGAAGAAATAAGTGTGGAAATCATAATAATACAATTTGTTTTGAATCACTCAGTTCTGGACGTTATGTAACCCTTGATATAAATTTGACGATTGGTGTTACCGATGTACTTTGTGTCATCTTCTGGTTTATATATTGAACAAATCTTATGTAAAAGAATTGATGCTTTTGTATCAATCCAGTTTAACCGTTACATTTGTTAATAAATGAAGAAGTTACTTACGCTGTGAACTGGACCGGCGAATGATGTTCTCGAGGAAAGTGTTTTGGGGCGCCACGAGCCCTCTTCGTCCTCCAGGCATGGCGTCGCCGATGGAAGCACCAGCTCAGAAGACACTGAGGCCAATATAAACTAAAATACGAGGAGATTCAAAGTTTTTTTTAAAATTTCCTATGTGAACGACTCTTTTAAAGCCGACGTTAGCTTGCTATTTCCCTTGAAGCACTTATGAGTATTTGAGCAAAGTAAATTACACTGTGCCAAGAGCAGCACAAAATCCATTTCACGTCACAACTAAAAATATTCAGTTTTCGTGAAATGTTTTTACAATTTATTGCACTTATTTGAGGACTTATTCACGTTTTACACAACCACAAATGTGAAGGAGTAAAGTAACTTCTTAAACTCCTCTATTTTTTCCCCACAATACAGTCAACAAATAACTAAAAAGCTACTTCATAAACTAGACTGTTATCAAGTTTCAACATATTTCCGTAAAACTTACTTATAGTTTCAACACTGACAATCTTCGAAGTTAAATATATCGAAGTTCACACACAACCGTAAAATAATAATTTGAAAAACAAAGAATTCAGCTAGACTAACAATGCACGTGACGTCTTGGAAGGGGTGACGCGGGGACAGTGTTACGTTCGGCCGTTGCTAGGCCTAACCGCTATCCAGATGTCTCCGGCCGTGCATGGCGACGTGGGGGCGGCGCGACAATGAAGGGGGCAGCTGTCACTGTCCGCCACTCGAGTGCTCCATGCTGGGGCGGCGGCTTCGGGGGCGGTTCCTGGAAAGACGGCGTGAATTTAATTCAATATTGCTAATGACTAGTAATATTCTAAAGATTAATTAGACATGAATTCAAAAATTTTACGTTATAAATGAGAGACTCGTAGAGTAAATCACTTCCTAGGTTATAGACCATCCTCCCCAAGGACTACCGCCTTATCATGGAGGGGAGCTTTGAGTGCTCCTATGACCTGGAGAGCTATACTGTCGGCAGCTTAAGCTCCTGGTAGGGCCACCCAAGCCAGACAGTTCGATGGGTAGGAGCCAGACCGAGAGTAGACACTGGTCCTCCAAGTTGGGGGTTGGATCTTGCGCCAGCTCCTCATCGCCCGTAAAAAGTGAAAACTGCTAAACACTCCACAAATTTGTTGTGGAGAAGGCGAAAATGTTCGAAGGAACGTTGTAGAGCCTCAGAAGAAGAAGAAGGTTGTAGACCATAATATATTCAATGGTAATTAAATTTAATATAGTTCTGAAAATGAATGAAAAAGTTTTTATTTATTAAATGTCCTGCGCTTCTATGCGTGGACTTATTTGAAAATGAAAAAAAGAAACAGAAAAAGATTTGAAAAGCGTACAAACGAATCATTTGGCAGTAAATGTGAGAAGAAATACATACGTAAAGAATGTTTATATACCAGTCGTCAGAATCAAATGTAATCTGTGGTCAATTAAGTTTATGATTTATTACTTATGATATGATACTTATTTAGGAAATTATAAACTCGCCTTCCGAGGTTCGCCAACAGGAATACAGGCACCTGTGATATTCTGCAACTGAGCCCAGGTTTACGGTCTCTAGACGAAACGTGGCTCATACTAAATCATGAAGACATTCACCCGGGAGAGTTCAAGAGAAAATTATCGGCGAGACCGGAGAAGAATTTGAACAAATCCCAATGGACAGAAGGTTGGAGTGAAAGTAGAAAAACAAAGAAGATTCGTGGAGAAGAAGTCGTAGAGTGGACGAGAGCTGGTGAGGGTCAGAGACACAACAAACAAGGAGAAGTGGTGCCGGATGAGCAGTGGCTGGGGACACATGGAGAAGAAATGTCTGTCAAGTATATTTCAGCACCCTAAAACCAACCTTGCCGTTTCCGCATTCGACACCACGACCACTTCCGCTGCCGCCTGAGACACAACATCAGCCTGAAAGCTGCTTGTCCCGCGAAACACAAAGAATTTAAACACACGCTGAATTCAACTCTTCATAACTACATTACGTCAACCTAGTAACCTTTGAAAAATAAAAGAAGGAAATACTCAAGTGTATTTTCTACTGCATGGCTCAAGATCCCTAAAGATAAACAGAGTCTCATAAAGGATGCTAATTTCTCTCATCAGTGTAACTGAATTATATGACAATTTTTTTTATATAAGATATTCAATTAAGGTTATCCGAAATTTGGTTTCTAAGCACCCTTCACATATGTAATTTCATATTGGGTCCCTAAATGCACTAGTACGTAAGCAGTGTATTTGGAGAAAATGATTTTCCATTCGAATATGCGATTATCATTAATATTTCGACAATGTGTTTTTCCACATGAAACAAATGTGTCGATAAATTTTTTAATTGGGTACTCAATTGAAAAATGCTTAAATAAGTAAGAGATTTTTTCTGATAATTTCTTAATACTGATTTATATAGACATCAGTAATGACAGTAAAACCGGAAACGGTTCCTACTTAAAATATGCTTAGAAAATTCGTGGACTTTATTAACCAGTATTATAAGGCAGAAAGATTTATGGAAATCAGAAAGACTAAGCGTGATTTGAACTACATGTGACTTCTATATATAAAAATGTTTCTGTTACCTTACAATATCTTAAGTAACTAAAATAAGCCTTAAAATCCTAAATAACATAATATTACGCCTGTTGTGAATGAGAAATTTTTTAGATAAATTTAGTTTCTTTTAACTGAAAATGCGCATTATAATTAAAATATTTGTATATTAAAATATTGAGTTTCGATGTTAAGAATATACAGATAAATGAGTGCTTTAGTAACTTATTTATCTCAATGAATTATTCCATACTTAATTTAACTGCATAGAAAAATTATGAAATAAAAATAATTATAGAGTGAAAAATAAGAACTTATATTGTTACTGCTCACGTTTGTAAATTTAGGAAATATTATTCAAAGTAAAATGTGGGCTAAATTTCTGTTTCCTTCCGATGAACAATTAATGTTTTCTGTTCCCGGAAGAAAATGAGTTTTTCTACCAATTTCCTGATGGCTATCAGGTTTTGTTCTTTAGACGACTAGAGAGACAGGCACAAGGCTGGTAAATACGCTCACTTTTCGTAATTTCAATGTCGTTCCATATATCTCTTACTTGAGAACATTTTGAAAAATTGTTTTTTATCAAATGATATTACATTAATATTACGTTAAAATTTTCAACTAGCTCGGGTTTAATTTAACTAATAAACATTTATCTTCCTACTTATACAATGAGTCGACAGAACTACATTTTTAGTAAATTTGTTGTTATTTCGAAATTAAACGGAGAGCACCAAATATTTGGGCCGAAAGGCTGTGTGTGAAAAATAAAAATAAATTGCGATTAGAGGAAGGATTTAATTTGTATACAGAGGATCTTCATTTTGAAATGGGTTACTTAAGGTTCATACACGTTGAGGCCTCTCTCCCCTTTAATACAATAAACTGAAAGTGAGGAAGCGGAAAGTGGCTGAAAGGTAGCGAAGAGTTATATTGCTTCTTCAGAAACCTGCAAGTGAATTTTTGTATATTAAATCTTTTTCCAGTACTGCGATTTTATGTCCGTTTGATTATATATAACATATAAGTTTGTATGTAATATTGTCATGGTGTCTCTCGTAAACGGTCTTCACTTCCTTCAGAATTCGAATCAATTACAGTTACATAAGTATTGAAAATTGTTTAGAAATGATCCACGTATTTTTTACGTTATGATAACGATTTAAAATGAACAAACGATATAGATTCGTGAAAGAGGATTTATCTGTGGCTTCGTAGGTTCCCTGTAGAATGTCCACGACTGCCTTTTTCCAGCAAAACCAATCCACGGAAGACGTGATCTCATTCTCCTGGCCTTTATCCGAAGGCCGCTGGAGTCTATTCCCAACGAGACTGCAATCCAGCGTCTTTTCCTCGCCTAATATTCTTTCTCTTCTGAGAGAACAGCTGACGATTTCAGACGTACTCCCAGTTTATTACATGCTCTCGAGCTGATTTACCTCTTTTAGTATAAATGTAAAATCCTATTTTACGTATTGAAAGTAAATTAATTAGAGCTCTAGAGCTCTTCGTTTCTTTCTCCGAAAAACATCCCTTGCCGTCAGTTGTACCACGTACTTCTTGTTGCTACGTCAAATTTTAAACAGTTTACAGCCAACGCCTATGTACTATTTTAGACGAAGTGCCATGTAATTATATTATAATCAACTGCGCGTTAAGGCAAGTATAACATGAGTAACAGGCAGAAATGAATTGTAAATATAGCTATTGGCTCCAAATTACGTTTGTTTTGTTTTGAGCTGCAGCCATATTTTTATAATATAAGTAGAATATTAATCCCGTGAACTCTCATACTGCAAATAATAAATACGATTGCTTCAGGAGGCTTGATTTACATCCAGGCAGATTTAATTTGAAATGAAATATTATGGCTTCTTTAAATGAAGTATAGTTGTCATAATTTAAAAGTTTTTCGTAATGTCAATGGTATCAAACAGAAGAAAGTAAGAAGATAATATACCACAGAAGCCTTCCTTCCTAAAATTTCCAGTCAGGTGTGCCTCAGCCGTTACTATATTACTTAGAAAAAAATATATTTTGCCACATGTTTTTATATACGAAAAAACTAAAAATCACAGAAACGTTAAAAGTAGTTTAATTTTAACGCTATTTACTCTATCCATCATTTTATAATTAGTCCTTTTGTTAATGAGAGGGTAGCGATACATCCGTATAATTGCAAACCTATTTTCTAACACTAACACCACATGGAAGTAATAAAATCATCAGTAAATTAACCAACAAGTGGAATAGAAGATGGAAAAAATTGAAAGCAGGCAAAGTACATAATGATAGGAATGACTTCTACTCGTTAAAAACTCAACAATAACTGAATCGCATAGAGAAAATGATCAATACAAGAATTATAACTGGGCAAACTAAGTTAAATCAATCCCATGGCTTCCATAAGAGCTTCCCACCAATGTGTTAATTAATTCAAACTGCCAACAAACCACATTATCTAAGACAGTAAACAATACGAACAAGAAAATATATATATATTGTGAGAGACAAATAACTCAACAAAATAAAATGTCAGTTTTAATAGTATTCTAAATAGATAAATAAATATATAAATAATAGGCAAAAATAATTGCTAAATAAATACCAAACAACGTTTCTGCAATTCTTCTTGCTTTCGTAATGTGATTAAAAAAATTAAATATTCATAAGAACGACGCAACGCTCAAACCAGTTGACGTCACCATAATTTTATCGAATTAAAAATAAATAACAGCCAAAGTTCCGAACGAACATTTTAAATTTCATTAGAATAAATTATTGCATGGAAATTTAAAAACATGTAGTTTGATAGTTCATCTTTAAAGTCACTTGATATATAGATCTTAATGTGATCCAAAAGAAAATTTTTGTAAAACAAAATGCCAACTGTAATTTGAGAGAATGAAACATAATGAGTATTTAGAAATTCTGGTAATTTACTCAGGAATATATGGATCTACTGAAGCATATGTTGAAAAACATAGACTTTATTGATTCCATTACTTCTCAGTTGAAGGTCATAAACTAAATTACAATTATACGATATAACTAAAAATACATAATAATTACAAATCAATTAATAGTCTTAAATAAACTGAAATAATTATGTAAAATCGAAAAAGAACTTGTTACTACAATTTATATACAATGATTACAATTCATATTATCAAAAAAAAATTAAAGACAAATCAGCAAATTACCGAAGAAAATAAATTTGGAATCACACAGAAAAAATTTAATATAATATAATAATTTATCTAAGATCGTAGTCTACATACATATTGATTGTTAAAATCGATAAATAACTGCATAAGAAATTTTCTATAATTTACTTCTTACGTTTGTTTCGGCGGGACTCAAAAATGGAAACGTTGCGCATCTTGATCACCCATCGGCTCTCGCTGAAACGGAATGGAAACCACAATTTTAACAGAAATAGCGTACTAACACATAGATCAAAAAATCAGAAAAAAATATTTTGTAGCAGTACAGTTTTTATTTCTGTAAGTCACCAACTATTTTAAAGTTCTTGATTACTAGAATAATTTTATACAATAAATATATCATTGAAGAACGAGGACTAGATCTTATACATTATTACACTAAATTGGTGGGTTAATGACTTTTATCACTCAAGATATGGAATGATTCAGTAAAAATATGTATTACTACTCGAGTTAAATCACTTCGTCTCAATTTTTACTCTCCTCTTTCAACCAACAATTTATGTACTTAATATTCGATAAGGCAGTGGAAATCACGAAGCATAATATATCACCTAATCAATATTCTGTGTAGTAAAGTAATCCTATTTTTTCTGAGTACATAAAATTACATATTTTATGAATATATACGGCATGGACTTAAATAATCATGCAGACATCGGCGGAGTATAAATGAATTCGTAAATATGCAAGAAACGATTACGTTGAACCAATATTATCTTTTGTGTTGCAGGTCGGCTACATTTCAGATGGAGGCCCGCCACTGCCAGTTTGCCGGCGAACTTCGCGGTGTATTTACAGTGCTCGTTACACGCCAAGTTTAAAATTGCATAGGTCATTTCCCGCGTCAAACCTTGCTCCCAACTTCCCCAAGCGCGTAATAATTGCATTCTGACGTCTGTGCCAAGTTGAGTGTAACGTTCCTGTCAGGTATGCAAGCCTTCCATCATCTTAAAGCTGCGGGATGCCTACTTTCGCATCGGGAGTCGTATCTAGTAAACAACGAATTCAATAATTTCTTTCATTTCGATAACTGTAGGCTATTACACATATATTCAAAACGTCAAACATTTCATTATCTGTATTTGTATGCCCCTAAAGTCCATCGATGTAATAAATAAATCTGATATTTAATAAGAAAGTTTGCGAATACAGGCAAAAATGGTAATAAAAATACCGCACAACGTCAGGTGCTAAGAAAAGCCTAGAGAAACACAAATGCACTGGTCAGTTGAAAACAGTAAAAAGCCTTTTGTTGTCAACTGACCAGTGTAGTTGTGTTTCTCCAAGCACTTCGTAGAACCTGACGAAAGGGACAAGGATCCCAGAAACGTTGTGTTGTATTTATATTACCTTTTTGGACTGAATTGGCTATCTATCTTATTAATTATTTTTAATCGGACGTAGTTTTTTTCATTTTAAATCTGATATTCCCGAGCTACGTATGGGTCAGATAAGTTTTAACACATTATCGTCAGGTACAGGAATATTGCTCCACAGTTTCTTCCAACAAACTACAATGTCCTGTTATCCGCTGAGAGAAAGTTACTTAAAAGTTTTTGATTAACTGTTGCATTTTGATGAATACATTAATAGCTTGGAACTAGCCAAATTCGATTCACAAATGCCCTTTCGTCATCGTTCTCATGTCAGGACTAATAACGGGATCTTATAAAAACATGTAATTACGCTTCATTTCTTGGAATTGTTCACTAATAATAAAGAGTGTTTCTCTACAGCTGTATTTAGTTAATTTGCGCGTTATCGTGGATATACAATAGAATAATTTCCGTATACCTCAAGTTCCATTTATAAATAATTATTTTTTTAATAACTTTCTTAGTTTAAATTTTTATAGAGTATTGACTGTCGTAATTGCTGAAGAGCAATTGGTAGACTGATTGGTAAAATTTTAAGTAATCATAAACAGCTTGCAACTTAAATTTTTATGTTATTTCTAAATGATCTTCTAAAATTAATTTTATATGCTGTAAAAAATTCCAATAGATCTAAACCAATGATCAGTGCGCAAAAAATATAATTTGAATAAATGAACTCGCAGTCTTTCGAAGTGTTACGATATATTCATGTTTTTACTACATATTAAATTATAAGTTTTACCCCATTCATTGTTTTTGATTTCTCTTCAGCTTTGAGTAAATTTCTTTTAAAAGCTTTTGTTTTCCAATTTATAATGGTGATATGTAATTTTTGTTGATAGAATTATGGTACAAGCCAATGACTTTAATATTTACACAACTTGTGCACGTATATACTTTTTGAAAAAGTTATACGGCTTACAAATAGTGAAAATTTTCTCCAAGAAATTTAAATTGAATATGACTGATATATAATTTATTTATGGTTTTGCATTCTATCCGCATTGTCTTTATCAGCAGTCATTTTAATAATAATATTAATTAATAATTTATAAAATAGTCATTTGAAAATCTTGTGCATCTGTACCAAAAAGGATTGCCAAAACGTCCAAATTTTCAGAATTTAATTATTTAATGACTTGTATTCTTAATAAAACGGTGAATTTTATGAATTATTGCGGTTAGAATAAAAAATATCAATTATCAGATGTTTATGTAATAAAATTTAGGAGTATTTAATTAATTTCCTTCAATTGTGACTGCAGGATATTATTTCAGTAAAAGAACAAACATTCGGACTCGAATCGCTTACAAACAGTCGCTAAAATCGTTACTGAATTTCAGGTTTTAGTTGATTATATTCCGACCACTTAACCACTACAGATCTCTCTCCCTTGGGACACAATTTTGCGCAGCTCGATTGCAAACATTCCCTCTTAGTTAATTCCACGTAGAAGGACTGATCAGTTTAAAGTGCTTCAATTTGAAGGTAATTGAAACTTGAGAATTATAGTCACATAAATAAACTTTTAATGTGGTGTCCAATAATTTTTGTTCTGATTGCAAACTATGAAATTTTAGTGGTAATTTCAATTAAATGTTGTAATTTCGCAATATTTATGAATTGGGCAGCTGTTGTGAGAGAAAGCAAATACAATTTTCTCTATACATCTCCTATTGCAAATATTAAAATATTATTTATTAATTATTTTCTCCAAAATTGAATTGTAAAATATAATTACTCCTATAATATTCCATAAGTAAAGTGAATTGTGAACTTATTTCTATACTTATTTTATTATTAATTATATATATTCTGCCTATTGAGACACCTTATAATTAAACAACAACCAATTTGAAGTCAGAAAATATATTTTATTTATTTATGGAAAATTAAACTACGTTTCGTCGATAACTTTTTAAATTGTATATTTCAGCCACGACAGTCAAGGAAGAATGATATGACTATCAAAATTTTGTGAAACTTCAACCTGACGATGTCGCAAAGTTAGCGACAAACCTCAGTTTAATTTTTCATAAATAAATATCTTTTTTCTGTCTTCTGATTGATTTTATACTTTTTCTTCTTCTATAAAATTTATTTGTTATACTTTTGTTAATATATTTGTTTTAACCTACCATCGGGAACGATTTCAATCGCAGCTAACAATAATTCATTAAACGATTTAGCAATTTGTATTCTTATGACATTAATAATGCAATAAAATCTCGACTGCGCAATAAAATATCGAATTTTATTGCGTTTAAATTATTATATTACCTTGTTTATTCAATACTCCATTGAATATTCTTTTCAAATCGTTTCTTTTCGAATGGTAATGTAATATATGCATTCATATTGTAAAAGTAAACTTATTTGGATTGATTCTACTATTCCATATTTAACCCCATTTCACATATAACTTTTATGTGTTTTTCTAGAGAAAACACGTCGGTATTACTCGTTTTATAGCCCACGACTGTTCTCATTACATGAAAAAATGTAAAAGCTGCGTAAAAAATAATTTCATGAGTCCATAATTATTTTAAAAGAAAATGTATAATTTTTAGAAACGATTATATTGTATTATTAATCTCATCACACGGTTGAACATTTTTGAAAATATTTATTTTTAAGATATATTGTAAATTGATACGGTATAACATATAGAAAGAAAATTTCTAATTACACAACACTATTTAAAGATGGAATATGAATATTAATGGCAAAATAAGTGGGCATAAAATATTTAATAAAAAAATTACGAAATTTTCAGATACAAACACTAAGTTCCGTGCTAACATTAAGACTTCTTCACGTATTAATTAAGAGGCCGTTCAAATATAAAACCACAATAATTTAAAAATCTTTAATCTTCCTCAAATTATGTAAAACATTAGCATTCTGCGTTATCCTAAGCCATATTCATCTGTTATTTATATAAAAACTGCCAAGCATTTACAACATATCATGCCGAACTTCCTCAGTGCGTGTCATTCGTATAACGTATAATAATTATTTTATATAAACAAAAGATGGATATGGCTTGGGATACAGACTAACCTAAAGCTTCTGTTTTATATTAATTGAGGAATAATAAAGGTTTTTTAATTTATCATTAATTTCATCAACAGTCTTTATCCCTACTGTTTATATAAAACTACACTTAATTGCGTGCATTGAAAATTCGTGAATAGGAAGCCAATAATTAAATTTAAAATTTAGATTTAAAAAATTCATACATCTTTTGGATTCACAACTACGAATACTCTGAATTAAACAAAGAATAACAACGCCAAATTCAAATGAACTCTTTATCATAAAATAGTAATGATTTTTAGGAATATTATTCTGAATTATTGTTCAGTAATATTTATATTATTTCATATTGAAAGAGCTTTGAGGATATTAGAAAAAATATTCTTTGAGACCTTAAATAAATATATTTTGTGATTATAGATTATATATTGTATAATAAGGAAAACCGCTAGCTTCACATAAAACTGCTGTTCATTTTAATTTTCCCGAATTTATTTCGGCTCTTTTATTCGTTATTATGCATTGTTCATATTGTAATCAAGCTTTTTAGTTTGAGGTTATGCCCAAGTTTAAAATGGGAAACAGTTGTCCAGTGGTAGTACACGCGTCATTATTTAGGGTTACCATCTCTCTCGTGCCACCCCACGAACGGTACATTCTTAATTTTCTCGCTGGCGCAGTTGTCGCGCCTCTACAGACGCGGCGCAGTTATGTCAACTTCTAGTAATGCTCCTTCTCCCTAAACGAAGGCAATAACAGTGAAAACTCCGAGGAGGTAGTGAGGGAGGAGAGTGGAGGGGCTACTAATGGAGAGAGAGAAAGAGGGGTAAGAGATTAGCCTCATCCTCCATCTGCCTTTTCCGTTCTTAACGAACTTCCCTTGTCGTCGTTAAGTCTTAGCTGAAACTCTCCGTCTCCTTCTCCTCGCTTTGTCTCTCACCTCTCCGCGACAGAGAAGAGGTACACTGTACCTCATACCTTCCCTCCTCCAAAGATCTACTAGTAGTCATTAGCTTGGCGATGTAAAGCCGTAAACGTAAAACGTAATGGAATATATTCATCCAGGGCTCTTCTTGCATCCAATATCGCTTAGTACTTTAGATCCTATCGGTAAAATGTAATTCGTTTCTTTATTAATCAATATTCATGTTAAATTAGTTAACTTACGAAAGTTGGATATTTTCTAAAGCTTAATATAAAGTTTGCCATATGAATAATAGTGACTCGGGAACAGAAGCAACTTTCAAAGCCTAAGACCTATGGAACTGAATTAAGATACAACTGAATTAAGATATAAAAATTTCACCAAGACCTGGAATCGAACCGAGGACCTCCGCTATTCCGCAACATCTATTGTCCACTCCTAGTAGGATGCTAACTTTCTCTATCCGTTCTATAGACCTGAATACAGACTCACCTACAATTTACCGTATCACATTATTCACGACCTTGAACTTCGACGTAGTTTGGTTGTTGTGTGTAATTTAGTTCCATATCTATTAAAAAGATTAAATATCGATTGAAAGCATTTCTTCTTTCACTGAATTAAATCGTTGCTCCTACGATCAACGTGTTCTTCATTCACGTCAAAAAAAATAGGCCGCGAAAAATGTGATTTAGTAAAGAGTATGTGAGCCTGTTTTCAGGTCTATGCGATGGAAAGAGAAAGTTCACACCGTGAGTCTATTGGGATAGCTCAGATGGTAAGAGCACTGCGTATCAACCGGATATCCTGGGTATTTCCGGTTCGGTAGAATATTTTACATCTTAATCCGTTAATCTTCTAATAAATAAAATGGACTGTTTGTTTGTATATTATATGTGTATGGGTGTTCCGCAAATTTGTTCGAGAAAATTTGACCAAATTTCGTACACTTGTTCCTTTAGAACCGGAAACAAACATCTGGGGATAAGACTATAAAGTTTGTTCAATTAAATTTTACGGGGTATGCTGATGAAGTTAAAATATCTGTTGTCAAAATTAGAAGAGAAGGCAACCAAACATTATATTTGTGGAAACAAGAAACCCCAAAAAGTCCACTAACGTTTATACTAGGACATACGATACAGAAACAATAATTGACCTAACCTCTTTCCCACAAATAGTTGACACCACAGACAAAACTTTGAGGCCAAAGGGTAATGCATAATATTTTCATCCTCGTATAAAGAACAAGGTATAACTGATACCGTTTTTAAATTTTTGCCAAAAAGACAATAATTTGAAATCTGAATATTCATGTTAAATGCTTACAGTAACTAGTACAGTAACTGAATATTAGGGTGACAGGTAGTTACTCGTCACTGTGGAATAATCCAAGCATAAACGACTGTCAGCTTGAAATAGAGGAAATGTATAAAGACACTAGAAGACTCAGTAAATCCTAAAAAATAGAATAAATTCTGTGAAGACTTCAGGGATAAAGTAGGTCACTGACTTAAACGAAAAAATGTGATAGATTATTTAATTGAAACTTTTAGGTACACGGAAACACGATCTACGAATATATATAAAAATAAGCATATGCATGCACCAGACTAATAAATGCAGGAAGAAACTAACTAGACCATATATTTATACGAAATCATAGTGGCAACGCTATAAATTAAGGAAATGAAGGCATTTTTAATAAACGGTGAAAAAATTAAATTAATTCACTGAAATTCAGTACCATACAAAAAGGTTATAAAATTATTAGAGGATTGAAAACACGTTGACTACAAATATGAGATTTATTACTTTACATGAAGGAGGTCCAGTAGAATTTTGATGCATATAAAAAATTACTAAAATTCACACACACACACACACACACACACACATATATATATATATATATATATATATATATATATATATATATATTGTGGTGACCATCAATATATAAGGATTTTTATAATTTCTTTAATATTTGTATTGTCAGCGTAATATTATGGCCCAGGTATTGTTGGCAACGGTCAGTCAAGGCAGAGCTTAAACTCCAAGACTTATCTGGTAGATCTAGGATGAAACGGTTGTAGAAGGAACATTGGGAACATTTCCGGTAGTCAGTTTGACCGGAAACATGGCAAAGTAAAAGTAAATTATGGAATATGGTTTTGAAAAGTTGTTATAAGTTGATAAGAGAGATATAACTCAGCGGCGATTTAAACCTTATCGGTTTATTGACTAAAACATTTTTTAGGACATCATTTTCTGTGGTAATGTGTAAATTTGGTTTGTTGTGAGCTGTGAAAAAGAATGACTTGTAATTAATTTTTTTTAAAATTATTGGTGAAGTGAATAAATAGTGTTTTATGCGAGAAGCTCCAAAGATTGGGATGTACGAAATTTCTACTGTAAACCTAGTATAAAAGTGGGGACCGTCAGATTACTTAAGATTTAATAAAATTTATTCACATTTCTATAGATTTATCCTATGTTAATATTTCTCATGTAAGTTTAATTGAATATTTTGTAATATTTTATTTGTTTCATAAATTTTGTTATCCACGTTGGTTTACTATTACTGCTTGAGTTTTTGTTTTCATAAAATTGTCTGATACAATATATATATAAAATAATATAAAGGATAGTTGAAGAATGTATTGAGCTCTAAACAGAAAGGGTACGAGAGAAAGCAATTGTCCCGCAGTTTAATATTACAAGTGCAAATCACGAATCTAGACACCTTTCGGGATTATATGCTTTTCTAAAGAGGCTTTGCCTTTGTGAAGTGGAATAAAAATGCTCTGCATTTTACAGACAATTACACAGAGATAGTAGACTCGTCTTCAGCCTTTAGAAGGCAATGGTTTCAGTGAAGAAGAAGGAACAGAACTTTTTATTAGAAACTATGTGCAGCAGGGGAGTTGTTAAATACCGCTGTAAAGGAAGTAATAAGGAAATAAAAGTAGAAATTGGAACTGGAAGGAAAATACTGGAGGAGGTAATAACACTGCTAAATTTTACACACACGTAATTTTGTCCTTAAAGAAGAAATAAAATTAACAAAAAAATTAAATTTACGCAAAAATATGACCAATTATGGATTTCGCAGCAAACAATTAATATAAGGTGTTACAAAAGTTATTAAAATTGTTTTGCGGAGCAGGAATTATTGAAAGACAAGAATTAAAACACTTAAAGTGTATTACTGAAGATTTTTGAAAATTCTAGCAGACCATATTAGGAGAGGGAAATATTTTTGACGAGAGTATTAAATACGATATATCTACTGGGGCTTCCACTACTAGTAACTATACCTAAATTAAAGGAATTAGAGCAAGAACGTTGAAGACTTATCATAAAGAAAATAAATGAAGTTGTTGTACGGACACAACTGAAGGGAACGACTTAAAAACAGACATGTGAAATCGAAAATTTTCATGCTATTAAACATAAGCCATTTTGGTGGTATACAACGCATACATTACTTCTTGGCTGAAAAACATAAAATGTTCACAAGGAAGCCTGATTCAATATATCCAATCAGCATCATACTCCCTTAATTACTATTCCTTTTGAAATGTTTCTAAGGAGCATCATTGGAAATTTCTCTTAATAGTTACAGACTCTTGGGTTAGAACAACAATAACACTGCAATTTTGTACGGTTGGAGATAGGCTCCGCGAAAACCAGTACGTAATTCAGTTATCGCGGAGTATTTTGAATCACAATCCACCCCGGCAGCCTGGTTGGTTGAGAATTGTGCCTACGTGACGGCCAAATGTAAACGTGCTCGGCCTCCGCTAATTGAAACAAACTGTTGAAACCTGCAGTAAGGCAAACACAGCTCGAATAACACGGCCGCCTGTTTGCTCTGGTCAGGTGTTTATGCCGTCGATAGACGACGAATATTGCAAGCACAAATTACATTGTTTGTGTACCTATATGTAAATTACTCATGCATGCAGATTACGAGAGTAGCCTTAAAGACAGATTGGAAGATAAATATTCATTTCAAAAACATATTGATTTTGTAAGAAGAAATAGATATACGACATATACAGAATTTCAGGTTGATAATACTTAGAAATATTGGTATATCAGTATCTGGGGTAACTTTGTTTCGACAAGAGTATTAATGAACGAATTCTACAATGACGAATTTTAAAATGGCTTCCATAGGTGTTTTTCCTCCAATTCTTGTTATTTTAGCCTGTAATGATCAAATTAATTTTAGTGAAGTGAATTATTTTCAAACATCAATCATCTTAAAATATTCATTCTGAAGGATCGTGAAATCTTAATGGGAAAATCCTGAATGCCCAAGCAGGCCGACACTCGACGCAGAAAATTTGCGGCGACCGTAGCACGTACGTGACTTATGCAAACACAGCGACGTAAGGTGTGGGAAAGTTGCAGGATTTTCAAGAATCGGCAATTTAGGCTTTTGGTTGAGGAAGGGAAACAGCAGGGAATAGTGGCAGAGTCGAGAAGCCTTGAACAGGAAAGACCAAGACAGAGAGTCTCAATTACAGGTTTAGTATGTCACCTGTAGGCAGAAGAGAATGACACAAGCAGAAATTCGGCGACCACCTTCATGGAGATTTTACCACTATCAGTCCGTTTCTGAACTCCCAGTGCTCGAGCCTCCACGCTGAGATACAGATTACTAAGTTCAACGACAATGTATACATATATAAATGTATACAAATATAAATTTATATATACTATGGTGCGCTTTTCGTTAGCGATTTGTACAAAATATTTTTTTTATAACTGTTAATTACTGCCTGGAAGCATGGGAATGTGGCTTGCCGGGGTCGAGCAGCAGACACAAGACAATGGCGGGGTGGGTTGGAAAATCCGCAAGTCCCGCAAGCAAGGTCAGGGTCGGCCAAGGAAGGGGTAAGTGACCGGGAGAATATGGCCCTAAAATAGATGGAAGAGGGTCACGTGTGCACAAGGACCAACCAGGAGAGAGGGTTTTGAGGAGAGAGAGAAAGAAGTCTGCGAACAAGAGAATGGTCGTAGAGATGAATGTGGACCGTTGATGAGAGTGGTCGTGGAGATGAATTTGGACCGTCGGTGAGAGTGGACAGAGATTTGATCCTGAAAGATTTTGGTTCTGCACGTGGGTCTCCGGTCATCTTCTGTGAATGCTGATGAGACAGATAGCCGCCAACGGGAGTCGACCCTGTCCGAGCTGCAGACCTGGTAAGTCGCGTTCCATGCTTCCGGGTATCGCGTCGGTTTGCCACGAGAAAAACCACGGTTAATCTTGAGAAAGGGAGGGGGTTACATGCATCCCTGGCAGGCTGGAGAGCTTTTCGTTTTGTATAAATTCTGAGAAAATGAATTATTGTTTTTTTTAATAACTAAATATTGTATTTCCCTTTCCTG
Organism: Zhengitettix transpicula; assembly: GCA_037074705.1. Classification (NCBI taxonomy): domain Eukaryota; kingdom Metazoa; phylum Arthropoda; class Insecta; order Orthoptera; family Tetrigidae; genus Zhengitettix; species Zhengitettix transpicula. The sequence continues at coordinate 49,224,174 of CM073591.1, read as the reverse complement.
CAAGAACAATTCTTGCAGGTGGCGCCCAACAAATAGTTAATTTAACCGTAAGCTCACCACAATACTATATCGAAATTGAAATATAATATATCTGTGTTAAACGTATTCTAATTAGATAAATAAATAGCCAAATAATAGATGAAAAAATTCTAAATGAATACCATACAACTTTTCTGCAATCCTTGTTACTTTCATCAGGTGAACGCAACGATATTAATTGTCACAGTCTTCAATTTTCAATAATACTCACAAATTTCTGCTGCACACTTTTATGCATAACTTGGATGCTTATTCAATTCAACCGAATTCAGCTATCAACTTCAAATCTCTAAAGCAGGGTTAAATTCCAAAGAAAGTCATATATATATTGCAATGCCAATTAATTAGGACATTAATTGTTTGAACATAAAAATTTAAATTTTGGAGAAATCCTTTGTAGCGGCGGTCCAGAACATAGCGACAATGGAGCCCAGCTCTGTTCCTTTGTCGGAAGGTCCGAAAAACGGTGAATTGCGCGCTAAAATGCGAGACGAGAGTTGAGTTCGCAGGAAATTAGTGTGAGGTTCAGTTTGCAGGAAAATATTGTGAGGAGCAGTTCGCGGAAAGACATCGTTATGGTATAACTGTTAGTTGGAGGAGAATTCAACAGAGTCGGCAATTAGGATTCAACAGAGTTTTTTGGTGCCTGGACATTTCTGAGGACAAAGTAAAATATTCATGAGAGTATAACGTCTAAACTTGCTAAGTAAAAGCAGTTTTGTGTTCATAGCCGGCCAGAAATAGTAAAAATTTCAGTTTGAGTCCAATGCAGTAAAGACTGGCAAATCTACAGACCAAGGAATTCGCCTAAGGCAAGCAGAATTCGCCTAAGGCAAGCAGTCAACAGTTAGTTGACAACAAAAGGGGAGTATCATCCGAGTTCCTGACATCATATAAAATTTTGGCTTAGAACCAGTGTAAAATATGTGAGGTTAGAATCTGTGTAAAATCCCGCAATAGTGTATTTCGAAAACGAAAGGTATGCTGGAATGCTGGACAAATGTGAGTAACAAAATACTAAATGATTAATTATGTAAACGTAATTGAAATACAGACGTCGTTCTCCGTTTAATTTGTCCAGAACGGATACAATCCCGGCCAGATAAAGAGGGCACTTGCGCTCCGAAGGGAGAAAACTAGAGGAAAAGGAAATTGCAGTCAACCATGCTTACATTCCTTTCGCCGGCAACATCAGCAACCGTATAGGACGCCTACTGGCCAAGCATAACATTGAGATGGTGTTCTATCCACAAAATAAAATTAAAGAAATGCTTGGCTCGGTTAAAGACAGTATAGGACTTCGTACTCCTGGGGTCTACAGCATACCAGGTGAATGCGGCAAGAAGTACATTGGCCAAACTATTCGCACGGTAATGGACAGATGCACAGAACATCAAAGACATCTCAAACTCAAATAGCCAAATAAGTGGCAGAATATGCCATAGAATCCGGCCATGACATAAAGTTCAATGAAACCAAAATCTTGGATCGTGTCAATGGTTTCTGGAGCAGCATAATCAAAGAGATATTAGGACACAAGACAACCTGCTATACCGGGACACCGGGTTTCAATTGAGCAAGACTTGGGACCCAGCTATAACATTGTTAAGACGAGGGGTCCGGAGCTCTATTGTGGCTGGGGTTGCTGCGGGTAATGTACCTCGGCGAGTGGCCGGCCTTTTGACTGATGCTGACGTGGCTGAGGCGGACTGTTGACTGAGCGCTGATTGGCTGTCACAGCGTGATGATTCAGTGGAGTATATATATTGTAATAAACAGGCGTCTAAATAAAATAAAAGATTTTTACGGGAAACAATTAAACAAATTTATTAACAAATTTATAATTACACAAAATATTTGGGATCTCAGGGTCTTTATCTGGGCTTGATAAATGGGTGAACTTTATACAATCATTATAATTACATTTAGCCTTTTATTGAAGTTAATTCGTCTGAACCTCGACGAATTTTGTTGCGGACGAAAATAAGATTAAAGATTGAATTTAAATTAACTAAACAATTAAAGAAGTAAATAATTAACGAAGTGAATAATTAAAGAAACGAAATAATTAAAGAACGATCTGACGTATCTTTTAAAAAGTGTTTTACAATAAATTTTAGAGTTTTCTACTTACGGCCGCCCAGGTCTCAATTTTGGGGTTTCTGTGCACACGATTTTGGTGATATCACTGATTCTACTCATTAAAATTTGAACACACGGTAGTTGCTCTGGATCTCTGCTATTCTGGAACCTCGATCATCTCATCAGCTAGTTTCCGGACGTCGGTCTCCTTGAAGTCTCTCGATACGAAAAATTAGTTCAGTTTGTGAAACAAAACTTCTGCTTCCAAACTGCGATTTTATAAGTCTCTCTGTCAAACTGTTTACTTGCGTTTTATTTAAACTATTATATCTCGCCGTTGGACTCTACCGATTCGCTTCTCGCCGTTGACTGCCAAAACTTTTTATACTGCAAATTTTCTGAATGGATGTCTGCCTGCATCTGTGTCTGCCGTCCAACTTTATACTGCAATTCTTCTGAATGGATATCTGCCCGCATCTGTGTCTGCCGTCCAACTAACTGTTTCGCTTCTCGCTGTTGACTGACTGTTCGTCTCGTAGATTTTGAGCGCGTACCATCTCAACAATGTTTCTTTGTGTCTCGCCGCCCCGCCGCGGCGTCCGCTTTATACCCAATAATAAGTCCTCTACAATCCAACTTTATAATTATAATAATGGATTAATTACTAATTACTACAATATAATACGCAATGGAATGGTTCCGGCACTTCGCCTAGAAAATGACGACAGAGTTTTTAGTCGTCGAAACGTTGCGCTCTAATATAATTATGCAAAACCCGGTTGAACTCCGAAAACAATATATTGTCCTAGTAAAGTTGTTTCAAGTAGGTCGGAGTCTTGGTACCTGTCCCACACCCTTCAGCTTACTGGAGTGGAGTTTGCTGTAGGAATTCAACATTTTTAAGTTAACTGCTTACTTTTACTCGTATAAGTTGGAAACACGCAGGTGTAATTTATATGCACCGGTTGTGGTGCAGTGATCATCTTCAATACCGCGCGCATAGTCGTGGTCCCAGCTTATGGTTTCGTATTTCCCTCATATTTGCCAATTCTACCAAATACCTAAAACGACGGATACTATCTCAGGAAAAGTTCAGCATTTTTAATTCACCTGATTAATGTTTACGGGGAAACTATCAATTCGCCTCAAATATATAGCTGAAACTTAAGTCATCGGGAAACGATGTTTAGTTTGAATTCCGACCCAATGTCATAAATCGTTTTACTTTGTTGCGAGCGAAACGATGGTTATAGCTTTATGTCTGTAGATTGGACGGGGCGAAAATTTGTATTATTAATTTACATCCTCGGTAAATATTTATTTGATTGGAATCGGACGTTTTTATAACCAAGAAGGAAATAAAGTTCTTTTACTCCCCTAAGATGTATGGGTACGGCAAGTTGCAGCTGTTGGTCTGTATTTATGGGCAATAAATTTCAACAAACTCGAGACGTCAGAGTTGGCATACGCACTGCATTATGGAATTCACGAAGACAAATCAAGGCGAAGATTAATGGGGTACTGTTTTCAAATCTTCACGTCGTATGAGGAAATAAATACTCTAATGACAAAGAATGAATTTGGTTTGAGTACACGTAATAAGTTTATAAAAAAATTAAAAACGAAATGTTAAAAATTATTTGGTATTCTCTAAGATTTTTCTTAATGTGATGTAAAGGGAATTATTTACTATATCTTCTATATAATAAAAAAGGATGTATATTTGTATGTATGTATGTATGTATTTATGTATGTATGTATGTATTTACGTTGTTCTTTATACAAATTTTATCGCGTGGACAGAATGCAACAAAATTTGGTACACATATTCTTCAAAATACGAGAAACGGTACTGTGAGGGTGAGAAACGCCTAGCATACATGTGGAAAGAATTATCATTAAAAACCGTGATCATTAAATATTAAGTTACTGCGCGCCAAGAGACAATGACGTCACGCGAGAGAGAGACGTTACTACGCAACGAACAAAGGAAATATTTCCTTTATTAGGTATGAAATAAAGCAGAAATATTTTCTTTAAATAAAAAGTATAATTTTATACAGCAATACCCCATCGAATGGTAATAAAGAAGAATACGAATTACTTTACCATCCTTGCCGAAAATGTAAGTTAATTTTCGCGCTATATTAGTTGTGAGTCTAGCTAACAATTTCATTAATGTAATATTTCAAAATGTATGAAGACTGAGTGACAATTGACAATTATATCCTGAAATACTCAAGGAATATATTTAAGTATTCAATTAAATACTTTTTCAAGTTTATATAAATAAGTACACGAGCAACGCCGGGCACCCAGCTAGTTCAAAAATATAAATGTAGTTTAATTCTCTGGCCTAACTGACGAATGTGACCCTTCTGCAGCACATTTTACATTTAATGGGAACATTAACTAATATTAACTAATAAATTATAAAAATTATCGACAAGTACGATTTAATTCGAAATGAAACAAAATTATTATACTGATATTAATAGATATGAAATATTTTATTAAAATCTTAAAATTTAGTTTCCCAGCAATGACGACGTGACTCCTTTCCAGTATAATCATATCTAAATTTAGCATAAAAATGTAAAAATTACTGTATGTAGTTTGCCAGATATTGTATTTGAGACAGTTAGATACTGACTTTGGCATTACTTCTGATTTATGGACATAAAAACATTGAAAATAATCTCTTTTTTTAAATTTACAGTGTTGAGGAAAGAAAAATTAAATTAATTGTAACAGGATTAATTTATTTTAAGCAAAAAATTGTTACGAAACGAAGTAAGCTGTGAAATGGGAAATAAATGTTTATCAACAGCCGAAAAAAATATCTTTCGCTGATAAATGTTTTGATTGAAAATAAATAATGGTGCGTAATGGTGCCCTTATGGTGATTACGCCGAAAAAGATTGGACGACGCCATATATTTTTAGAGCGTCACGGAAGCTGCTTCGAGGTCCACGTTTTCACGTATTCATGTATTATATGACCAGTAAATATGTCAACATTTCCGGAGAGACGTAAAAATGTTATCCTCTGAATTTTATTGGCCAATTGATCCTTTTACAAGTCTCCTTAAGAGGTGACCCCTGAATATTATTCAACTACCTGTTTTTTTAGTCTTGTAGAAAAATAGAATCGACAAAATACTGGGATAATAGCGAAGGGCAGTAAAAATGTATTCATGCATAAGTGAAAAGCTGCTACAAAATTACTTTCCGCGTTGCGTACAAATGAAATTTTTTTGTTTAAGACTTTAATGAGTTATCAACTTTATTTTAATATACGTTTTGACATAAATTTAAAGTCCTTATTATTTACCGATTCGGATATTCATGGAATTTAGAAATGATAGTTTGCCAGCTTTTCTTCTTAAACTAAACCGCTGCATTTAATTGTTACAATATTAGTATAAATTATTTATGAACTTAAATGTACCAATTGTACCAATATTATGGATACATTTTTAATACATCTACGTTGGGTAAAAAAAAAATTCATTCCAGAAAAAAATTAAATTGACTGTCTGATCTCCCTAATAACATGGTCATTAGTCTGTTTGATTATCTAGTCAGGAAGTTTTTTCGATAACGTTGTTATTGAACATTGTGTATACATCATAAATTATTAATTAAATGTTGAAAGATATTGCAATGTTGAATTTTTTAAACACAGAAAAATATTGAGGTACAAAAGTAATATATAATAAAACTCTATTTAAATATAAATTACAATTTAGAGTTTGATGTTGTTACTATTGTTTATGGTGAAAGTAGCCAAATAAATACATGCGACATATGTTACAAATTAAACTGAATGATGGCATCAAATTAGGTTCTCAACATAAACAGCACAGACTTAGAAGGGAAACGCCTTATAGCAAAAAAAGGAAGTAACTACAGATACTGAACCCTTGGATAATGTTTATACAATTAAGTCACTTTCATGGTTGTATTATTTATCTATTTTTTTTCATTTACTTCATATTTCACATTATTTTAACTTTGATAAAAGTCTAAACCTTAGACCAACACGCATATAAAATAGTTGTCAAATAAATATTCGTCATAATTTCTTAATTGTTGATTGTTACTGTCAGAGAAACCATTAAAAGAAACTTGTATTATAATATACTTATTAATATCTCAGTAAAATAATCAAATGCATTGAAAATTATATATACCGACATATTGATTAAATTGAAAACTAAATTAGCTTCAATATTTATTTAATTTAATTCCTAAAGTAGATTATAACCCAAATTCTTAATAAACTTCTTCAATCTTTGATATTTACATTTAAGGTTATTCATTAACACTTATTAATGTTTGCTGAACTTTGTCACAAAAATAAATATTGAATATTATTTTGTTTTTACTCAATTAATTATAAATTAATAATTGTATATAATCGAGTACTGAAATTATATTTTATAAAATAATAGTTATGTATAATCAGATGGTGGAAAAATAAAACATTGTTTTAAAGACAAACTAATAGTATTTTTCTACTTACTGTTTCAAAATGTTTTTACACTCCATGACTTCAATATTTATTAACCATATTTAATTAAGGGTTAGAGTAAATAAGGCAATCAATAGATATTTATTAATTTCAAGCAAATGTCTCTCATCATTTCAACATAAAATATAGAATCTTTCGGCTACAAATCGAAACAAAACACGCAAGTCACTTAATCATATTTATATATAGTGGGGAAGAAAATGATTATCAATTGAGCTTTTCATCTGTTATTTTAAAACCTTAAAATGTAGATTGCTTATATTTACTAGGGAAAATGAAACAAATTAATATTTTTGTGGTAAATGCGAACGAAAATTAAGATGATTCATTGCTAATATGAAATAGTAAAAAAAATTTACAATTTGAATTGTTCCATGTCAGAATAAATGATGTCATTACTTTTATATAAAAAAAATTATCAGAAGCTTCTTTCTAATTATTTGTTTTGTTAAATAAATCTAATTTAATGCGGTATAATCGTACTAAAATTTAGCATAAATTTAGAATTATATTTCATGTTAAAATGTAATTTTTTTTTGAATCATATAATTATAAAATTGGCATTTAATTCTTTATGTATTTTAAAACCACATACAAATCCAAAATTACTCATGTTTTCATAATACAAATTATATTTCCATAATATTTCACCGTAACAAATGGGTGATCCTGAATTTTTTTTTTGTTTGAACTGCTGTTCTCGTTTTCCGTTAAAACCCCAAAGTAAAACGTAATGTGTCGCTCCTGTATAAAATATATATGATTAATTATTTTATAGTCCTGTACCCACGAATAGGAAAACAGTCGTTGTTTTCTACGTCATGATTAATATTCATATGTCTGGCAACACAATGGATTGCAGCCACAACTCAAGCACAAATTCATCAATGCCACCGCATCGGACCATCCTCTTTGTTTCTTCATTATGTAACTTATGGGAATACTATTGTAAACGAACATAATCGACTGAATGGAAAAGTATAACTATCAACATGTTGATCTGTAAAGAGTTTTATACGATTGTGTATTAAAATAATTTTTGTTACATAATATTACGCAAAGAGTCTTTTAGTTTATTTCGTAGGCAAAGAGGAAGCTGGCAGCTCCAGTTAAAAAACGAGCTGTTTCCATAATAATAAATACAGTAGATAATGTTACGTCAATAAGTATGATAAAGCGACAACTGCTGGTGGATACGCAACGTAGTGTGTTATTATCATCTTAATAATTTGTCTCATCTGTTTGGTTGACTATTATTTTATATTAACTATACTTGTACACTTGGTAAATCTCGTTCAGTGTTGTACATATGAGTCAATTTTCTGATGACTCAACTCCTTCGATCTTTTACAACATACTGTATTCGTTTAAAAATAGTATACTCTTAATATTTGGAAAACATCAAACGGAGATTTATGGATTCTCCAGACTCGATTCTCTAGCAAAATGGGTAACGTTCATTCAAATTTACTTTCCTGTATAAGATTTTTATAACGGAAAGGGACAATTCACGCGAAACTGCTTCATATAGCGTTTTCATTTCTCATAGCAGGAATATTTAAATTTACGTGTATTTATCTCTCCGCAAAAGAAAAAGTTCTCTGTATCAGACTTCCGCTGAGAAGGAACTGCATTGAGGTCCCAGACAATATTAAACAAGTAAAAGATAGTTCAATGATATTAGAAAAGGAAAACTACAGGAAAGTTTTTCCTATCCACGGCTCCTATTCCATTAGCGAATTTAAATAATTAGTTTTGTATTAAATTAAGACATACTTAAATAACATTATGGCAAATTCAAACGAAATTAATGTAAATAAAAAGGTACATTAAATAATTGTAGGATATTAATAATAATAAAAATAGACAATTACAGACAAAGAAGTGATGATATATATACGGTTTCTGGAAGCCTTGTTCCTTTCTTCTTGTTCAAAGAAAACTAACAAACAACCGAGCCTAGTGCGACACAACTGCACAATTGAGTAGAAAAAATTCTAAAGAAATTGGCTTTTTATTTTTAGCACCTGAAGAAGGGAACAAGGCTTCCAGAAACTTTGTGTGGTATTTATATCATCTCTTCTTTCAACTGTATTTGGCCATTTTTAATATTATTAATTCCTACAACTATTTAATGTACCTTTTAATTTATATTAATTTCGCTCGAATTTGCCATAATATTATTTAAGTATGTCTCAATTTAATACCAAACTAATTTTTTAATTTAATTATTATTTTCTAAAATGTCGTCATTTTTTCATTTTAATTGTAAGATATTATTGTAATTTCTGTACAAATAATTCCTAATTCTGGAATAGTTACATGGTTGACATAGAGTTAGATTTATCATTCGTTCCATTCGTTCCATTAGGAAATAGGATACGTCATAATATAAGAAATAAAATATTTCAATTACAAAGATCTTTACAAAATTAATTATACTTTAAAGAAACGAAAAATATTATTCGACGGAGTTTTCAGCGCCAAATCTTACTTCGATTCTCGTAGAACATGAAAAATAAAATAAGTCGTTAGTTAAATTCCAGATGATTATAATTGTAAAATAATAGCATAACTTGATACGATACCAGCAAACTTTTTACTAATGAGGTTCTAATCTGTCCTTCCTATCTACGAACTCTTTCATCGACTAATATGCTCCATTAATAAAACAAAATTTATAACTATTTGTAAATTAATTTCAGATAGTTGAAATTTTTATTTTGTATGGAAGACTATTGTATAGATTTACCCCGGAATAAGGAATTCTGGATTCTAAAACGCTTAGGCGATGTTTTTCAATGCTCAGTTGAGTATGATTTCGTATACAAGATTTCCTCCGTTTAGGGCATACAAATTGATGTGTCTTCAAACAAACTTTATTATTTATAGAATATAAAACAAAATAAAAATCCCAAGTTTACGAAACAAAGGCTTGCAAGTGGCATTCCAATCCGCACCAGATATTATTCGTACGGCCCACTTTTGTAGTTTAAATCTGAACGATCCCAGGTTTCTAAACACGGTATGTCATTTTAAAGGCAGACATTTCGCTTTCCCTAGCTTTTAATTCAAAGCAAATTTTGCAAAGTTAGTTGAATAATGACACATTAACACATTTTCTGTAAAACGTTATACCTGAAAGAGGTTAATTTTTACGCAACATTGTTTTGGTAAAATCAACGCATTTGGTATGTATGAGAATCTGCGGAGTGAAAACAAATGCCGGATGTGGAATTATCGGCTAATAATATATAAATTTCGCTGCCACAGAACGGGTTGCAGATTTACATTGAATTAGTATCATCAGTTGGGACCTATCAAGGTCGGACCAGTGTCAGGCAGTATGAACCACTTTTATGATATGTTAAGAAGAACACAGTCAGGATCCATCATATCTGTATCATCCGTAGTAATCTAAATTAATTCAGACAGTCAGGAAGTTACAGATTAGTTGCATGACAGTCACAGATAATTATCTGGTTGCGAATTTTCAAATTAGAGTATCAGTAATTCGCTATGTCATAAGTGAATGACTGGAAAGCGTTGTTGTTGATTCAGGTTCGAAATATTGCAGCAGCTCCTCGGCAAAAAAATATTCAAGAGAAAAAAGAATCCAAACCCGTGGGTCACTGTACTGTTTATTCCATTGAGAGAAACATGAGCTTTGCGTGACTTTGGCCGAACACATTGAATGGGTTCTGCGCTGCAAAATGAGGCTGTTGATACTTTATTCGGGAACCGTGTGTAGCATGTTATTCTAACTTCTTACTGAAAGTGAGTAAAATTCATTCAGAGAGATCCAGACGCATTCAAAAGTAGGACTGCAGATAGAAGATCACGTAAGCTGAGGTACAGACTAGGTTTCAGTTTCATCCGGCAGCAAGAAATACAGATAAAAAAAGGTAATACAAATACCACACAACGTTTCTGGGATCCTTGTACCTTTCGTCAGGTGCTAAGAAGAGGCTTTTGAGTGTTGTCAACTGACCAGTGCAGTTGTGTTTGTCTAGGCTGTTCTAAGCATCTAACGAAAGGGACAAGGATACCAGAAACGTCGTTTGGTATTTATATTACAATTTTTGTCTGTATTGGCTATCTTTATTATTCATTATTTTCTATCGGACGTAATTTTTTTCATTTTTAGAAATCTGATCCTTGAATATCATTATCGTAGGAGTTTCCTTTTAAAATTAATAAGTTCTTACGCTAAGTTATTTCTTCTGCATTTTGTAAACTATAAAATTAGTAAAACATAATGTAAATCCATTTGTTACCAACTGGAAACTCTATGATATAATACTAGAAAGCGCACAATTTTTGAGACAGGCAAACATCATCACTGACTTTTATTTTTTTAAAAAAAGTATACATTATTTTGACGTAAAGTTATTTAACAGCATCAAAATCGTAAGCAGATACAACGTACTTATTTTAAAAAATGCCAAACTCTGCTGATTAACGGCGTGTAATGAATTTGCAAATCGACCTGAGCCAACCGTACATTATTTCCCTAGAATTAATTTATGGAATATTAATAAAAATCTCTATTGCTTGCATGTCCTACTGATACTTCACAATAGTTTATTTTATGTTGATCGCTCGAGGATTTCCAGTCGCTGAGGAGAGCTGCCAGATAAATTCTTCCGGAGACGGAATTTTGTATTTGTATATCATCTTGTATTCATTAAAGTGTAGAGTTATTTTCGTAGTTCAGTGTTACTTTCTGAATCTAGTGCCACTTGTGCAGTGAAGTTGATAATATTCTTCTAATAAATCTACATCTGTGGAGAAAATTTCACCAAACTTCGTACACTTGTTCCTTGCGACTAACCCGGGGGTGGGGTGGGAGGGGGGTGGAAAACACGCCTACCACACCCAGGGGCGGGGACGATGGGATGGAAATTTTAAAACATGCTCAAACAGGCGATATTTGCGTCGTATAAATATTTTATGGAGTCAAAGAGGCTGATTGTATTTATATCGATGTTCTTTGTTTATAATTTCAACCTCTTACGGCATAAGCGGGATATCCCTTAGGGTTTACAAGAAAATAACGCTGATGTAACCGAGATTCGAGTCCAATCGGTGTTGTGGATGTCGCTGAATTTCATTATAATAACCCGGGCTACGCCGAGCACCCAGCTAGTGCAAATAATATTTATTATCCCTTCTTTACAAATATTTTTCTTTTTTCTGTAATGTTTATTCGGTTGTATATGCTATAATCCTAACAAGTTCTCTTTTATAATATATTGTAATGATAATTGAAGGCAATTAAAGAATTAATAATTAAACAATTAAAATAAATTGTTATCGGCGAGAACACAAATACAATAATGGGTAAGAATAGATACACAGGCGGGTCACTGTCGTTGGAGAGCGTATAAGCTACGGGGCACACCAATCGGACACAGAATTTCGTCAAGTAGAGTTGGATACAAAAACTCATGGAGTACAGTTGATCCAATGAACAATGATATAGGGAGAAAGGTTGAAAATTTGTTAAATAGTACAGAACATTAAGAAACCAAAGAAAATTGAGTCTGGCAGTGGCGTGGAACTTTGGAGAAGGAGAGAACAACGTTTTGATTTGCTCGCAATCAAAACTAGAGCGGCAATCTTGGCTGGAGAGAGAGGTTCAAAGTAAAGGTCAGCAGATATCGGCGGGACAGCATTATTTTTCGGAACAATTGTGTCTGGTGGACGATACCAGAGCTTTGCAAAGTGAATTAAAAATTAAATTCAGTGAAACAATGGCCTTTTATGTGTACATAGTGAAACGTGTATTATAAAATTACAACAATTGCCTAGTACGTGGGCTAATTAATAAATAATTAAAATCTTTTGTATATTACGTTTTTGGCGCATCACCGTGGGTCGATTTAATTATATTTATTTTGAGTATTACAATATATATATATATATATATATATTACTATTTATTTAGAGTCCTATGTATCTATTGTAATTATGTATATCTTATTCTACTCTTATTTGCAATCAATATAATTTTGACTCGTCCTATTTCCTCTGCAGAAGATGGAACTAATAAATGTAATCTATTCTAATCTATAATACTTCAGAAGGACTATGAGACACAGTTTACCTTAACTATTATTTCTTTGAAACTGTAATGAACTTCTTTTGCGTCAAATATGAAATAAGTATAATTATGCAGCTAATAGGTTATAAAGAGGAAATAGGATTCGTCACATACATAAGGAAAGAGCAATATGGAATTATGCTACATACACAATAATAAAACAATGAATTTTAATAATAAACTAATTACCAATTCGTACCAAAAACCAATTATAAATTTTAATTCCAACCATTCATTATTTCAAATTAATTAATTTTTACAATTACCTTGTCATAGATACCGCCAGAATTTTTTTAAAATTCATATACTGCAATATTAAATAAAAAATATATTTTCCATCAATTAAGTTAATAAATACCAATGACCTTCATTGTTTTACTTTTTTTAAAAAAATTATAGAATATAACCTGATTGTCCTATTTAAAAGTGAGCCATTAAAATGGTTTTAAGATCAATTAACAATTGAAATCTTTTATAAACAGAGTCAGATATGAGATAGATTACTTATACTGTAATGTATGCAACATGGGACAGACAAAACGAGCTTTAAAAACTCAAATTTAGGAACATTCTGTTTAGACTAAGCAGTTTTATCTTAACAATCATACTATTGATTGGGTTAATGCAAAAATTTCAGTTGAGGAGAACTAATACTTTTAGATATTAATCAGAGAGTTGTTAGAGATGTTTGTATTTTTATAAATTCATTAAAAATTATTTTTTATACATGAATGTTGAATTTTAATTAAATGAAACATTCATATTTTAAAGGTCTCCAAATTAAGAAGAGGATCTGATGTAAGTACGCAGCGTCGTGTATATGTAACAAATTCGTATGATTAATTATATTTATTTATTTATTAAACCTTTTATTCAAACTTATTTGACCATTAACATGTTTTTAATATATTTCAAGAATGTCATAATTTTCAAGTTTGAAATTGAACTAAGGTTCACATCGATGGTTATTTAAAAATACAAACAAATGTTTCCAAATAGGTTACACGTTGGTTCCATTGTAATAAATCACGATATTTGTGATCTTTCGCTATTCCATGTTACAACGTTGTCCCAGTGTATGCACGAAGCGATTTCAGTTCTATATTTTTCTGGCATCTTGTTTGTCTGTTGACATATTGTAGTGACGGGAAAGATGGATGTCTATCAGATTATCTAGGGTAGTATCTGACCTCCTGCCGTTTTCTCGTTTTCTTCGTTTCATATCGTGCGGAGGTTTTTTTGTAGCAAATATTAACTTAATAAATTTAAAATATAATATATTGATCAATTCTGACGGTATATGAAGAAATATAACTATTCCGACAACTATTCGTAATAAATTAAAATACCTAAAGCAGCTTACGTATGTCCATTTATATAACTAAATAATGGTATTCATCCACTATAAATCTAATAACAGAATACTAATCTGACATATTCGCTGAATCTATAATTTTATTTAGTTATTTTATCGGAATTAGAGTTGTATGGGTTTCGTCGACGCGAAACAACATAATTATAATATATGTAAATAAATTAGTAGACTGGAAAATGATCAGAATGTTGACTTAATGCGCTAGAGGATCCGAACTTCTGTCTGTCACGTTGATTTTGTTCGATTTTCAGAAGAACATGGCAAAATTATTTTGATGAGTCTGTAAAATATTGTTAAATGGAAGCCTAAAAGTGTTCTTTTGGCACGTCAAACGGCCATCCGCCACAAAAGAAACCTTGATTTTGTTTTCTTAGCACAAGGAAACTGTCGACCGTATTTCCATGAAACTTTGATATTTCTAAAAAAAAACTTTGGACAGCTTTGAATAAAAAATATACAAACAGTCTTTATTTAAATGCTTGGGGATTATTTTATACTATTTGCATAAAAACGGATGAAGGGGCTTCTCTGAAATGTTAAGCATCTTTGATTTTTCATTGCCATCTACCATTAGATAAAGTTAAAACTATAAATTAAGTATTCCCATTTTAATATATTTTTTAAGTGGTACATACTATTGTTGAAATAAAGTTTATTATCAAGGATAATCGAGAAGATTATATTATAGTCAAGAAATAACAAACACATTTAATAAAAGAAACGTGAATCTATAATTATGAATTTTAAGTAACACGGTAAAGAAAAAATATGTACCCTAGAGGCATTGTATCAAAAACATACATTCAAATGAAAAATATGTGGCTATTCTTAAAATTAATAATAAGTTAAAATATCCAAAAACAGTCAATTGTTAGAATTATATAAGTACAACACTCAAGTATACATTGTAGACAAATATTTTTACAAAATACTATGCATTGTTTTCATTTACGCAGGTAATAAATTAATGATATTTTATTATTCCTTATTTAACTAATCGTTTTTGAACTCAGGTTCCCGCAAGCCGAGGCACCTCGGCCTGTTTTGAGAGGTTACGTTCCGGGGTAGCAGGCCCTGGGCATACGGTAAGAGTTGTCCGTGGTTCTCATTGGAACAGTCGGCCAGCTGCATCCTAAACTGGTCGAGACACGGAGAAGGGAATGCTGCGTCCCCACAGAAAACTCCTCTCCCGCTATCGGAAGGGCGTGGGACAAGTACCCAATGCCCGACCTACCTGATGCAGGTTTTTCTAGGGTTTTCCCTGCATTTCTTTAGGCGAATGCCAGGTAGGATCCTTAAAATATAGCCCGGGGGCCTTAGTTAACCCTTGGCTACCTTCCTCTACCTTTCCGCATCCCCCCTTTAAAATCCCTTCCTATGCTATTAAAGGGGAGTTGCCGAAAGTGGATTACCCTCATGTAGGCTGTTGCCCTAAAAAAAAATCCTGTATTTTTTGAACTGCGTCTTCCGAAGTAAATCGCAATAGGTGTCTGCGATGGCTATTCTCTCGCAGGCAGTACCTGCGAGGGATGTTCTCTCGTAGGTAGAACCTTGGAGGAGAGACAGGAAGGGGCTACCTATTGGGATGCCTTTTCCTCTCTCCGTTTTTTAACTAAGATTCCCACAAGCCGAGGCACCTCGGCCTGTTTTGAGAGGTGTATGTTCTGGGGTCGCAGACCTTGAGCATACGGTAAGAGTTGTTCGGCCTTCCCATTGGAACAGTCGGCCAGCTGCTTCATAAATTGGTCGAAGTACGGAGAAGGGAATGCTGCAACCCCACAGCAAACTCTTCTCCGGCTATCGGAAGGGCGTGGGACAAGTACCCAATGCCCGTCCTACCTGATGCAGGTTTTCTAGGGTTTCCCCTGCATTAATTTTAGGCGAATGCCGGGTAGGATCCTTAAACAATAGCCGTTGGCTACCTTCCTCTACCCTTCCGCATCCTTCCATTTTAAATCGCTTCCTATGCTATTAAAGGGGAGTTGCCACCATGTGAATTACCCTCATGTAGCCTGTTACCCTAAAAAAAATCGCATAACATGTCCGGAGTCTTTATGTTATTTAATCTAAAAGCCATCCCTTGCCACTAAATCTGACTAGCGATGATCCAGTTCTTTTTCTGCCCTGCTGATTTATCTCTAACAAAAACTACGTCCCGATTTTTAATGCTTACTTTAAAATGGAACGCGGTTTTTCCTGACACATCAGATAATGCCCATTTACATAAATCGTATTCCCCGTTTAAGAGAATAATAAAATAAAACGTGGTATACTGCTTCGATGCTGTGTTGTGAGCAATTACTAACAAAAACATTTGGAATATTTTACGAATCAATGGATTCCGAGCATACCGAATTCTGAATTTAATACTGATATTTATCTGACTATAATAAAACAATCAATAAATACAGTGGCCAAACCTTTAGAAAAGTGTTAATAATGAACAATGTAATTAATATAATTAGAACAATATATTGAATACGTGATGTGGTGTAGCTGTTAGCATTGTAGACGTCCCGGGTTCGAATCCCGGCATGGGCATAGATGTTTGAGCTCGGCATCCGTATGAAGGACTGCAGGAGAATCGCTACGCAGGCCACGTGTCATTCCTAATTCCACAATTTTGTCATGAAAGATGGGAGCCGTCCTAGTAGGCCAAGGCTCTTAAACAGCTGTAGAGCCAATTATTAAAAAGAAACAATATACCACTACGTTTCATTCCTCTTTTGGGTGAACAATTAAAGGAAAACGACGCTGGAATGCCTTCTTAAAATTCAATGAAAAATCTTTTATATAATGTTAAATAATTTTCTTACTAATAATTAAAAATCTTACAAATGTATACAATCAAATTTATCAGAATATTCAAGAAAAGCCTATATTAAGAAACTTTTGTTTTCAATATTTCGGGTTTCATCATCTTTTTATTGCTCACCTAATAAATTCCTAATGAGAGGGTGAAACGAAGTAACATACTTAATGAAGGTATTTCTAATTGTATTATTTACGTTGTTAATTTATGAACGTTTTCTGACTGTTTGGCCGTTATATTTATTTATCAAATTCTTCATTGCAACTATGAATAATTAATGCAGTTTTTAAAGTGGTGTTCAAACTGGGACACATTCAGAAATATTTTTTAATCATGAAAATGGTGATATTGTATTTTTATTTACCTTGCCTTTTTGGTAAACATAAAAGAGACACTTTCGAGCATTCATATGCGTTAATCGTGTGTAACATCCCAAACTGCCATCATGTAACACTCCACCACTGTGAACATGTAACATTCCAGCAGTTGGAAATGGGAATTCCAGATAGATCGTTCACCAACCGAGCTATACCTCCGTTAGCTCACCTGGCTACCGATCTAGAGGATAATGGAAGAATTAAGAACAGGAAATAGGAAAGTCGGTAACGTGAGGGTTCGGGTTCAACTAATTGAACCTAGGCGTAGTGGTTGGTGTTTCGCTGCACTTCAGTCAAATAAGAGTTGATGAAGAATAAAGAGATTTAATAGTTAGAAATAAAATAAAGTAAGACAAACTGGCGGATAGCACCAGGAGCCACCAACCCGTCTGGAGGTTGGATCACGACTGTCGTTCCCAAGAAGCTCTGAACAATTCTAAGACTCCTTTCCCCCTCCCTGATGATTTTAAGTCTCCAATGAGAACACTTACAGGGTGGAATATTTCTGTTGCCGTGTGCATGTCTGCATAAGGCACTTAAAATGCTGACTTCATTAGTCGCAGCGTTTTCACAGCTGCCTAGGCGGAAGGGGTGAAGATTTATGTTGTTGTTGTGTTTCCTTACTCAGTATATCTAAAGTGATGTCTTTAACTGCATCAGCGTTCTTGCAGCTGCGCCCTCTTAGGTCCGCTATGCTGAAGAGACGTTATGATAAGAGGGCACGTGTAGACTATTATATTACACGTGTTAAATACAATAACTCAAGTTCTAAACAACACTTCGTTTATATTTACCGTCATTTCGTCTCCTATATATAACATATATTAATTATCAGTATGTTATTGTTAATACGTAGTTTTTCAGTGGCACTTCTTTTACATAAGCACCATTTTTCCTCAAATATTTTCTCATACGTGGCAAATATATCCTGAGGAAACTTTTAATAGCGCGCTGTGTGTTAAGGATTTATTGGATTCGGCTGACTGGGATGCAAATGAAGTAAATAGAGAAGGAAAGAAGAATTACAAAATCTTAACCGTTTATGCAGGAATCCTGAGTTTTTTTTATATAATCGTCTGTCTCTGAAACTTGAGTACTATCGGTCTCACATGATCCTGCATGGATACTTTACAAACTAGTATATTAAAACATGGTGTTCAATAATGATTACTGTAGTGTACAGTTTTAATAATCATTAGTCTATTCCAAATTATAGTTGAAATTATTATTTTCTTTTTCTACTTTGAATGTAAAATATTTATTTTGTCAGAGTTCAATGTCAAATCTCTATCCGTTGATTTTATTTGTCGTAATTAAGGGTTATTTTTTGGTCATGTGAACGGGGAAAGTGTTACGGCTGTTGTCGTCGCGAAAGCAAAGCTCCGCACTGCAGCCAGAGATGATATCAACTTCTTCCACGTGAGGGAGCCGCAGTCGTGATGAATTGCCGCAAGGCAGTCTTTACTCAGCTCTACAATAATCCTTTCTGTACCTAAACCCGTCTAATTCGGTTCGCGGCATTACCCAGTCAGAGATGAAAAGTGGTTTCTTTACACTAGCTACTGCTCAGCAACAAAAAGTACCGTCTTTTGAAATAACGCAAGTGTACAGCAAATATGCAGAAGAATAACCCTTGAACGTCTCATTGAAAAGAGTAGCGAACAAAGCGTTCATAATAAAACTCATATAGAACTGCTAAATGTGTGATATTAAAGGGAATAAATAACTCATTACATACTATAAAAAGCAATTAGAAAATGGTTTTGGCGGTTTTTTGTTGCAACCAGGAAAACGGACTACGAACTAGACGAACATCGCAGCAGGGCAAGTCCTTAAGGCACTAACATCGAAATATATTCCAATAGAATGTTGAATATTATGTCACTAAACCCCGAAATTATTCATTCATTACGTTATGAAATGGAATTCAATGGAATTTTTATTTATTCTAACCCTGATATAGAATTATTTTTTTGTATAACAAAACGGTGGATACCACTTTAAAAAATAAAGATAAATGTATCAAATTAATTTGGAATGTTATTTTTGAATAATTAAACACTCATATACTAATACCAAGAAACGTTCTGAGAATTCTTGACAATGGTGATGTAGTGTTACCCAAAGTATTGAACTGGATTTCAATTGGCTGATTGAACTGAATGAAAATAATGAAATAATTTTAAGTTTAGTTTCTTGATTCGTTTCAACTCAAGTCTGGTTTCTGGTTAAATTCCTTGACACCTTCTAAAAAAGTTTTACGTTTCATTGGCTTCGGAAATTTGAACCAAAGAACTGGAGAACTTCTAGTTATACTTAAACAATGGTCTTAAATTGTTTTTAAGTATTGTTTTATTTCGAATTATCTATAAATAAATTATAAAAATTTAAAATGTGTAATGCGTAACACTGCATAAAATTGTTAAAAAAAACATTTCAGTCTTGTATAAGGAGTCTGTCAGGGACTTCACGTCTTTATTTAGTAATTTGAATTTGATACAATTTCCGTTATTTTCAAGAACTTGGTCCTTTTTGCCTCGATTGAGAAACAGTTTGTGATGTTTACACACACACACAGATATATATATATATATATATATATATATATATATAAATATTGTAATGCCAATTAATTAGGCCAGTAATTGTTTGGACATAAAATTTGAATTGTTTGATAAATCATTATAGCGGTCTGATCGAACAAAGCAACATTGGAGAAGCGAGCTCGGCTGCTTTGTCGAAAAGTCGAAATGGCGTTTGCGCGCACGAAAGTCTAGGTCAGTTTACGTCTACAGCCAGTCAGGAAAGGAGGCACATTATAACAAATTTTTCACCGAGATACCTTGCAGTCTATTTCAAATCAATAAAAATAACAGTATAAGTCTACAAAGAATCTGCAAATCATCAGTTCCAGTAATAAGGCAAATTCGAACAAGTTTACACTGAGGGGAAGACGACATCCTATAGCTGACCAAGGAGAGGTTCATCCAAGGCTCCGGAAATTTGTCTGCGTTCTATTCGCCGGTGAGCGTGTAAATTCAGTGAGAACTAGAATCTGTGTAAATAACGATTTGCATTTATCGTGTTCTGTAGGGGAAACAAAGAATGCTGGTACCAGACGGACAGTATGTAAGTAACAAAACCAAAACTAGGATAATATTGTTAACGCTAATTAAAGTATAGAGTCAGATTTCGTTAGTTCGTTCGATTTCTTCCAGTTTTCTTTCATTGATCGACTTATTGTTTTAATTTGAAGCAAATAATATTTTGAATGGTTAATTAGTCAAATTCTTCTTTTATCGTGTCCTAATCATCAAACCCAGTAAAGGCCCTGAGAGAACCGATCTCAAATTTTGTTTGTAATTATCTTTTATTCTTTGAAAGCCACCAAACAAAATAAATATTTTTTGTTTGTTAATTGTTCATAAGCTTTTCATTTATATTAACCCATCATATTTAATTATTACATTAAATAGCTACCACAATGTGAACAAATAAATTATTAATTGATTGTTTATTACAATATATATATATATATATATATATATATATATATATAAAGCTACTTATAATGAGAGGGAACTATGAGACAATTTAATTAATGGATAATCAATTAGATACAATAGTTATTAATGAAGGCAAATAGTGTTGAGAACTGCTACCAATATGATTCTAGTAAGGCTGTGATTGAGTATTCTACCTAAAATATGTTCTTCAATTTTTCAGTCGGCCTACTACTTCAGTTTGCAACGACTGAATTCTCTTTGGATATTTACATAAAATAAAATTAATTGTGTGAGTTCTTTGTTACCTGTTTATGATTTAAATAGCAGACAGCGAATTTTAAGGTAAGCAAAACATCAACAGAAATATATATTACTTGTTATTTTAGAGCGATTTTGTTCTTTTTTCCAACTACGAATATATCCGAAAGGCAAAGAACCAACTTCTTGATTTGAAACACTTTTCTTTGTTTTCCTTTGTTTTGGCTACTGGAAGAATACATTTTCCCCATTATTGATAAAACGTCACGCCACAACGAAAATCCTTTTGCGTGTTGAATATGAGAGGAAACGACAGCAACTTCGGTATTATTAAATCTTAAAAATTGAATTAGTGGCTAGATAACTTTATTTACAAGAGAAACAGTCGTCAATTGAATTGTATTTTTATGGAGTGTTACATTTTAATTGACTGTGATCATAGTCTAGAACAGGCTACACAACGGAGGAATTCAACTTTGAAATCTTTACGATATATAACTAATAAAATATTATTTTAAAATTTTTTGTTGGCTGTGATGATAAAAATATTATAATTTATTTAATTTTATTGACACAAAATATAATAATAGCTTTTTAAAGCTATGTTTCTGCAATATTTCATTTCAATAATTAATTTAAAGATTTACTTACGTTTTCTTTAGAATTATGACTGATTATAAATTTAGTAGTGCCATAAAGGTACGTGTATATTCACGTTTAACTCTAAAGTGACGTGAGGAAAATTTTTTGCTGCATAGTAAATCTGAGTAATTCGTTTTTATCATGCGTATTGTCTCGTATCCTACATAAATTTGAAACCTTCGATTATAATGGTTCCTTTTATGCATTAAAACCTCCATTAATTCTGTTGCTTGCCAAGAATGATAATTGAATGTAACTAGGGTGTCATAATTCGATTTAAGGGAAGAATTGTTTCCTACTAAACAATAAATATATGTGATTGGCGAGAGTTCAGATTAATTTGATTATATATTTATTTTATTAGAATGTCTTCGTGTCTATTGTAAGCGAACAAGAAAAAGAAGATAATAAATGTTTTACAATTAAAAAAACTATCATAATTTTCAATGCATACCATTAGTTCAAATAGATTTACGTTACTAAATTATTTGAATTAATAATGAAATTCACAAGGTCTGAACTTTTTTAATATATATTTTTATTGTGTCATGGACAAAAGAGAGAAAGGTACGTAGTACATTCAACGAATTCGTCATGTTAAATCGTATTTTACTAAATAAAAATTGTAATCTCCAAATAATTAATTTTATTATCTGAATGTTTAATATTATTTTCACAAATAGATTTCTTATAATAGTGTGTTTCATCATATATTTAAATTTTGAGGTTCAGGAAAACTGAAACTGACGTAATATAAATTCCTGTCTGTCTCTTATAGGAACAAAGATGTTGATTTATTAAATAAAACTTTATACTTTGTATTAAAGACGCGTAAGAACGTTTAGTATCAGTATTAAATTTCCAATCGCTATCTGAAGACAAAATTGCGGCAATATTTAGTTTTATTCAGTTTTTCAAGGAATCGGTCTAATTTAGATTAAATTTCATAACTTTGTTAAATGGAGATGCGGCTAGGATTTAAAACATACTGTTATTGGCTATCTCGATTTTTTGTTTTGAATTTTTCAAAACTTTAATTTTCCATGGCTATTTCGTATCCTGGATAGGTAGGAAGAATACTTTAACTTGGTCATAATAGATAGATTTCGGATAAAAAGAAAAATGTGTATGATTAAATATTTTATTATTATCATTATATATATGATATAAATATATATTTAATATATATTAAATAAATATTTGCACAGGTGACTATTTCAATTGCCAACGCTTCTTACGCAGTCAAAATTACTAAAAGTTGTGGGGAAAAAAATTATATTGAAGATTTATATTGTTAAAATTTAAAACAGCAACCTGTTACAGTCCTCAAACAAATTCTATATCAATTACAAATATTGTCACAAAATAAAATTACGCAAGGAGATTTCGGCGGTTCGGCCATAATCATCTTGAAATAATTTAAGCATTGTGTATATTCCAAACATTACATATAACGCTAAAATGAGAAGTACCTTAACGATAAAATTACTCAACTCCAATTAAATGGGTTGAGATCGTCTGACCTGCGTTGTGTAGACGTCGCCTCAATGAGGAATCACGAGTTCACATCCACCTTATAAACAACGTTGCAAAACATAGTGGCGCCTCATTCATTACGGAATCTGTACTACCAATTTATAGATTCATCAATCATTTATTGCTGGATATAATATATTAGTTATTTAACTCTGAATACTCTGACACAGGTATACTTTTGCTAGAATGACTGTTCATCAGGTACTGGACTGCACACGCTGTTCCATATGTTTTTAATAAAGACTATTTTCGCCTTGTGCTTTACTCTATAAATATACATCACTTCCGGGGCCCTACGTTTAAATTTAATACGTTCCCTACGCAAGATTTTAATTGTATCCTATTTCATTTTGCGCTTTTCTTTCTTAAGATGTTGTGACAATTCGGTGTTCGTTTTATAAAGTTTTCTCAAATTATACACCCTTTTCTCCATTGAGAGCCGTGCCTGGACTACGGGGGTTGTTTGATAAGTGTGGTAAAAATGTAACAATTTTTCTTTTGGAAATATTATTCTATTTCTCAACATAGTCTCCTTCCTTGACCCAGTGAGTTTCAAATTTTGTCTGCAAAATACTCCGTCATGGCCTCGATCACTTCTTCATTTCATGAAAATTTCTTCCCAGCGTGCCTAATTTTCAAGTTCGGGAACAAGAAAAAGTGACTTGGTGCTAGGTCTCGTTAATAGAGTGGATAAGAAACCACTTCGAAGTTACAACTCGTACACTTACGTCATAGAGACTGCTGCTGTGTTCGCTGGCGCATTGCCTTGGAGAAACAGCACTTTCTTGCGTACCCATTCATGTTCCTTTCTGAATAAGCACCCGTTTTAAATGATCCAACAGAACAGCCCAGTTATCGTTGTACCCTTTTACAAGAAACTTTATGAATATTATACCTTGAGAATCCCAAAAGACAGTGGCCATCACCTTTCCAGTTGACAAAATGGTCTTCACCTTTTCCGTGCACTTTCACTAGTTTTTTGTCCATTGTTTTCATTGTTTTTTGGTGTCTAGAGTGTGGTGACGGATTCATGTTTCATCGACGGTTACTAATCTGCGCAAAAGTCTTGTGGGTTACGCCTAAACATTGCTAGATTTTCGGTCCAAGGTCAACAGTTGCGGCACCCATCGCGCGCAAAGCTTTTTCGTTACCAGTTTTCCGTAGAGGATGAAATACGCTCGTTCAGTTGAGAAGCCAACGGCATCTGCAAACCTCATCCACTTTTAGTCTGTGATCTTCCATTACGATTTTGTGAACTGTTTTGATGTTTTCGTGAGTGGTGACCTCAATTCGACGGCCGGAGCGAGTTTCATCCTTCTGTGCTTCTGCGACCTCTTTTAAAGTCATTAATCGAGAAGTAAATAGTCTTCAATGCTTGGAGCTGAGTCCGCATGAACTTAATCCAATTCGGTTTTGATTTGTGCAGTTGTCCCACCCTTTAAATAAAAGTATTTAATGACAGCCCGAAATTCTTTGCCTTTTTTCATTATCTTCCCCTGACCACAAATCTAATACTACAGAAAGCTGCCAATAATAAACTATGACTGGTAGATGTTTAAATCTTTTAGAAATATCTTTCAAACGATCATTTTTACCAACAATGGGCCGTAAGTGAAAAATTTCCAGCTATTTCATAAAAAAATACCAGACTTACCGATCAACCCTCGTATATATACCTTCAAACAGTCTTCGCGTTGCACACAATAAACCACCTGTTATTTTGAATATACTGATAAAAATTTGGAAGTATATTAATACGTTGTTATTAAATATCAGTTAGAATAAATTTAATATAGTAGAGAAAAATTAACTGGTATTTTTTATCACGTTCAAAAGGCTCACAGACTCTTTGTCGTTTAATGATATTTTAATACTAAAAGAAATTAAATTTACGTCCTACAAAAAATATTCCGTCAGTCATGCACTTCTTCCACTTATGAATAAAAGAGGGAGCTTCTTGTTGCGCCAACAGAGATTGTAAGCCCCTTTCTTTGGGTAAATAGTTCACAATTACCCCAACGGTGTTTTTGTTGCTTAATCAATTCCGACACGTCTGTAGCAGACCATAATTAAAGCCCGCCGGTAAGATGTGGACGCTTTATTGCCTGCTAGGAGGGAAGGGCACGGGGCTGATAAATTATAATTGTGGAGATAATAGATTTGTGAGCAGTCAAAAGGCGCGGGAGACAAGTGAAAGTTTCTTGCTTCATTACGTCCGCTCCATTAATCCTTTGGAAGCTCTGCGATTTCAAAAGGGCACGCACAATTTAACAACCCGGGAGGAGAAAAAGAAGAGAAAAATATATATTTCATTTTTACAAATATCTGTAATTCCAGCTACGAAAGATTCTTTTATAGTAAACTACAGATCCCGGTGACGCGTTAAAGCTTCTTACGCCTTTAACTTTGTTATTAGGCCACAAACTTGCCGCCTACGTAATGTGAGGTCGTCTGCGAATTTAATATCGAGAAAAGGGAGAATTTGTAACCGCACATTCGTTCCAAAAAAAATTCAAACACACATAACCCCTTTTTCCAGTGGAACAGTGAAGTCATATTAATATTCAAATTTGCGCGTTGACAAACCTAAAAATAATTTACGAGGGAAGATTTCTAAGACGTGACACCGCATTGTCTCAGTTCCGGAAATTTCCTCTAAAAAAGTAATTTTATATTTTACTTGCAATAGCAGCTAAGAATTCATAGTCGTGCAACTAAAGTTTGAATTCCAGAATTTTTAAAATTCTTTTCTCTAAAATATAATATTTAAATTAAAAAATGACCAAGTTTACGTCTGATTGAAAATTAATAATAAGAAAGAAAGCTAAATTCAGACAAAAGAAGTGATAATGTAAATACTACGCAACGTTTCTGGAAGCCTTGTTCCTTTCGTCAGGTACAGAAAAATAAAAATATCGTATATTTCGTACTCAAAACAACCGTAAAAACTTCCATAAATTAATGAAACTACGCGAGCCGAGGTTACTTCTATTAATCATTTTTAATTCATGTAAAAGAAGATAATAGTTACTGTAGGAGCTCATGTAGGTAATTGGATATATACATGATGAATTCTCTATCAGCTAAAAGAAACATTAATATTTTAAAGTGTGAATAATTCAGTATGCTAACAGTAATTGATTGCATTGAATTTTAATGATAATGTTATTCATGGAGTCTAAAACTGCAAGCAAAATAAAAAAAAAATGTAAATCGTTATTATCGACCGAATATAAGAAATGTACTGTGACCGAGAAAGGACGAAGTTATGACCTACTAAAACATGACGAGTATAATTTTCTCGTTTGGTTTGTAAGATTTAGCTGTGAAATACGAAGCAGAGTAATAAAATGCAAATGTAGTCGGGAAAATCAATTCTACTTTAAAACTGTTATATAAAAATTCGAATTATTGTCATATCAAAAAACGATGATATTTTTATTCATGACCCATACAGATGAAATGGTTTTTATGTAAATTTAAAGATAACAGTACGAATTTTTAAAATTTTAAATACCTGCCAGAGAAACTAAATATAAGCAAATTCTACGTTAAAATTCTGCAAATCACAAGTAATATTATAATAAATAGTAAAAACATTTCCTGACGTACGCAATGGGCGTAAATAAATTGCATTTCGATTTACAGAATTTTTTTTTGCATAAACAGCGCTACGTTTCGATTCAAATTTATACCCACTTCAGGCTTTTTTTCGACTGAAAGATTTGTCTTAATGTTATAAGTTTTTCATTAGCCTGGCTATGAATATTACTTAAAAATAATATTTCGTTACCCATAACATTCGTAGCCGGACTATAAATCATTTATAACATTAAGACAAACTTTTCAGCCTGAAGAAGATAAAAATGAGTACCGAAACGTGGCGTTGTTAATTAAAGTTTTTGAAGTATAAAAAATGTCTGTTGATAGTTATTTAAGGACAGCTAATTAAGCTTATTTTATCATATTAAATATTATCTTGATGCGTAGATATTCCAGTGTTGACATAAATTATTTGTGTTTTGAAATACATTCGTAAATCAAATATTAATTTAAATTTTTGAATCGGGCTTATAGTCCAGGAAATTGGAGTTAAAACCCTCTCACATCACCCTGACCATGGTCAGGAGAATCGTCATTTGTTTTTTTCACAATGTGTATCCCAAAATATTACAAGAGTCGTGTAATTGGATTGTTTCACTCCACTCACGACATACGTGTGTTCCAATTACCATGATAAATAAATAAAATTTCATGCATTATGATTATATTATTTCAATATTAAATTACCATACTATTATGCGATCATAATCAGAAGTATGCAAAAATATTTTTTTTTTTAAAAGTACATACCTTCTAATTTGAAATTAATTTTTGTAAACGTTTTTATAAGAACCTTTTGTAGTGTATTTCCAATAATTTGAAATTTAATTCCTGAAATTCATTATTTTATAATATGGAAATAAATAATATCCAGAACTTTATAATTTTTCCATATTTTGTACTAGATTATTACTAATTAATCGTCGAAAGACCCAATAAAATAAGTTATTGTTTTAGAGACTACACGTGGCTTTATCAGACCCTAAACTACTAATGTGAAAAACTAATTAAATCAAATAGAAGAATTCTAACATTAAACAACAAACAACATCTCAAAAATAATTTTTACTTATTATTTTATGTCATAATATCGGAATGTTTAAGGAAAAAGATTTTCAATCTCTGAACGACGTTTGCAACAAAGTTCTAAGTCATCTTGGTTAAAAGGAAGAGTAAGACACGTCTTAGATATGTCACGCTTATCAGTATTTCACTTTCATCTTACCTTACAGCTATAATATCACATTTCCAGACTTGTACTCTGCCCCGTCTCATGACGTTCACTGTGGTAAATCAACGGCACACGCAGTGCAACGGAAGTCACGTCTGTGACATTGTTGAGTCACCGCCGGAAGGTCTTTGACTTGTCTGATACCGCTAACTCGTCTATGCTCAAATATCGTTCAAGTAATTGAGAGTATTGATGGAAGAATATACTTGCCAATATACTGTATTTCGTTCCGTTTTATGTCCTACGGAAACCGGTGATGGAGAATAGCGTTGCTCCTTTGGGAAATTAAAACGGATAACCTTAGTGCAACCACCAGGACGTAGACATTTCCAAACAGACCAAATTGGGGAACTTATATTGACGTTCAACGAGCTTCTTACCAGGAAAACACAGCAGATATAATATTAGCAACAATGAAAGACAAGAAATAAAAAGAATTGAAACAAGATGTCGGAAATGATTTGGAAAATTATCGAGTTAACCACATACCTTGCGTTTTTAAAATGGTTTCGGAAATCAGTATGTATGTATTGACCTTCTATTATTATATGTAATTATAAAAAATTAATACTCAAGTGGAAGTATTTCTCACTGGACCACATTTCGTAACAACGGAAGGTTCACAGTATCTTTACTATTAAGCTTTCCAAAACCATTCATTGTCAAAACATATACTTTAACAGGCCAAAAAAATGTGAACTTTCACAATTTCACAAAACCTTGAATGTCATGTTTTCAATTCAATACTTACCTTAATTATAAAGAACAAACATTATGTCTTAATTTACAATAATAAAATCGCGTCACAATCTAATATATATATATATGTAATATACTCTAATGATAGGCTTTTAAATGAAAAGAATTTATTTTCCAAACAAAATATTTATTCGCAATAATATAAACAATTACAAATTTAAATAGATCTCAGGGTCTTTACTGGGTTTGATAATGGACGAATCAATAATATTTAAAATCTTATCAACAATTTACAAATAAAGAAAAAGAAAGTTACTTGTCAATTAAATTAGAACAAAATTTAATTGTGAACGAAGTTAAACTAAAAAGATTGACTCTGATTGACAACTTTAACCAATAAGAAGAGAACTAAATCTGACGGCTATCTTTCAATCAGGTTTACATAATTAATTGTTTTGTTTTAAATTGTTACTCACGTCTGCCCAGCATTCCAGGATACCTTTAATTTTCGAGAACACTATCGTGGGGTTTTACACTGCTTCTACTCACAGATTCTGCATTGATTCTAAATCAATATTTTATACGTCGTCAGGAACTAGGATGATCCACTTTCGTCCTCTCGGTAGTCCGCTCGCCTTGGGCGACTTCTGCGATTCGTCGTTTGGGTAGTCTTTATTGTTCCGGACTTAAACCGAAGCTTCTGCTAACTCTGGCCGGCTATGTGCGCAAAAACTGCTTTTTTTACTTAGCAGGTTTCGTTGTTAATGATCTTGTGAATGTTTACTTTGTCCTGATAAAAATGTTCAGGGAACAATCAACTCTGTTGAATGTTAATTCTCAATATTGCCCTGCAAACTGTATTTCACCATGCCTTCCTGCGAGCTGCTCTATCGTCTCCAATTAACAGTTATTACTTCGACGACGTCTCCCCGCAAACTGAACTCTCGTTTTTCCTTTTCGCGCGTGCATTCGCCATTTTGCGGGCCTTCCGACAAAGGAACAGTGCTTGGCTTTTCTATTGTTGTTATGTTCTGGACCGCCGCCACAAAGGATTTCTCTAACAATTTAGATTTTCAAATTCACAATTAATGTCTTAATTAATTGGCATTACAATATATATATATATATATATATATATATATATATATATTGTAGCAACACCGCTACCCTCCTCGCTTTTCTCGATTATTTATATATTTGGGCGCCAGGTAATTTGTAGGAGAAAATCACCAAAAGAACTTTTTCATTATTAATTACTTTATTTGTCGAGCATGAGCAATAAATTGTCGTCAGGGCGTGGTTCTTTAAAGTTTTTTCTGTTCAGCGCTCAGAGCTGCGCTCCGTCCGTCGAGTCCAGCTTTGAACTGCCTCTTCATTGTCCCGTCTCAGCTGGCGCCTTAGCTCAACAATGCTGTCGTGCGGCCAAGAGACGTCGACAATGACTAGCAACCAACAATGTTACAATATATATATATAAGTACTTTAATAAGTCGCACATCCGAATGTAAACAGTGACACGCCATTTTGCTATAAGCAACCTAATCCTAACTACACTAGCGCTACGGCAGCTAACGAAACTGAATGCCGAATTAAATATTAATTAAAGAAACAACTTTGGCATAACAAATTTCCGTAATTCCTATCTCATTCAGCCGTATTACTATTTATATATATATATATATATATATATATATATATATATATACAGATTCCTTTGAACAGCTTCCTTATGCAGTTATTATTCTCTTTATGTATAATATTGACACAATTAAGATTCGCATTGCGCTTGTTAATTTTCATATGTCTAGACAGGGAAGTGTCAAATTTACTGAGAACCTTGACGGTATTTTTATGACCATACATTTGTTTATTCAGACTAATCCCCGTTTGTTGACAACAAAACTTAATACAGTCCAAGCATTTGATCTAATACACCACATTAATTAATCTATCAATTACAATTCGGTCTTTTGAATTGTGAACGAAATTATTTTTTATTTTTATTATTTGTTTAGAGTAACAGGCTACACGAGTGTAATCGACGTGGTGGCAGCTCCCCTTTAATAACATAGGAAGGGATGTAAAACGGGGGATGCGCAAGGGTAAAGGAAGGTAGCCAAGGGTTAACTAGGGCCCCGAGGTATGGTTTAAGGATCCTATCTGGCTTTCGCCTAAAAGTGATTCAGGACAGACCCTAGAAAACCTGTGTCAGGTAGGTCGGGAATTTGGTACTAGTCCCACGTCCTTCCAAAGGCGGTAGACGGGTTTCCTGTGGGGACGCAGCATTCCGTTGTCCGTGCCTCGACCAGTTTAGGAGGCAGCTGGCCGACTGTTAGAATAGGAACGGCTCAAAACTCTTAACGTATGTCCAAGGTCTGCGACCCCGGAACATACATCTCTCGAAACAGGCCGAGGTGGCTCGGTTAAACTCCTCTTCCGTCATCGGAAGGGCGTGGGACAAGTACCAAATGCCCGACCTACCCGATGCAGGTTTTTATAGGGTTTGTCCTGCATTACTTTTAGGCGAATGCCGGGTAGGATCCTTAAAATACAGCCCGGGGGCCCTAGGTAACCCTTGGCTACCTTCCTTCACCCTACCGCATCCCCCCTTTCAAATCCCTTTCCTATGCTATAAGAGGGGAGTTGCCACTATGTGGATTACCCTATACATAGCCTATCTACACACAAAAAATATTGGAATAGTCGGCAAACTGCGTCCTCAACTAGCCAAGGCATGGCGAGGGATAAGCTGCGACTACACAGCAAACCCCTCTCCCGCCATCGGAAGGGCGTGGGACAAGTACCAAATTCCCGACCTACCTGATACCGGTTTTTATAGGGTTTGTCCTGCATTACTTTTAGGCGAATGCCGGGTAGGATCCTTAAACTACAGCCCGGGGGCCCTAGGTAACCCTTGGCTACCTTCCTTCACCCTTCCGCATCCCCCCTTTCAAATCCCTTTCTTATGCTATAAGAGGGGAGTTGCCACTGTGTGGATTACCCTATACATAGCCTGTCTACACCCTTTAAAAAAAAGGTAGTTGCCACCATATGGATTACCCTCATGTAGCCTGTTACCCTAAAAAAAATTTTTTTTTCCATTAAGTAATTTTATTTTAAGTTGAATTAACTGTGAAATTTCTAATATGTTGTATTTTGCTTCGCCAGGGAAACAATTTGTGGGGGTTTCTCGGTATGGATGAGCACAAATACAGCATCCTTTCCATTGTCGGGATTCGAACGCGGGACATCTGTGAAGCGAGTCATTGATGCTGAATAATACACCACGGGAAATCGGATCTCAATATTATTTACAGGCACAAAGGCAAACAATAAATCTTTAAATCCTTGCATGTTAAAAATATTTTGTCAGACAACCCTTTAACAAAAAAAATTCTTATAAGTTCTATATAATCATTATCCAAAACAATACAGTTACAATAATACATTTATGAACTACATTACACAATGTACCCCTAATATCAATATTAGGCTTAATTATAAGATCTTATATTCTTATTTTCGTCCATTGAAACACTCCTATCAATAACATCAATCTGTTGATTTTCTAGCCCATAAAATTATTTACATCACTGTTCATACAACCGAAATCATTAACTTTATTGTCATTAATCTCACCGCATTCTCAAAAATCTTAATATTACAACCTATTATTATTATCAAAAAATGTGAAAAACACCAGGCTAATAGCGAGGACAAATTTCTTATCAAATTTAAAACATATTTGACCAAAACAAAGTTTCATCCCTAACTGAAACCCCTTCAGGTGTACATTAATATTAATAATAATAATTCAATAATTGTTAATTGACTCAACATACTCATTCACCACGGTTATAAAATTTCCATGAGAAAGATCAGAACGATTAGACATTATTTCGTTTGGTCGTATACAAATTTAATCTACAAACTTAATAAATTATACATTTTCTATAAATTCAGCTTTACATATCAAATTTCGTACCATATTTATTTTCATGCGAGTTGGTTGATTAGACTTATTACAATCTGTTATCGATAAAATTAACATAATTTATTGCGAGTGTAAATTTAAACCTGGAACAGTCCGTCTACGTGCAATAAAGTATAAAACTGAGAAGAAGAATTGAGTAGGAATGATGTATACAATATATGGATTCGTAACATAAATAAATTATTAAAAAGTATAGTTAAAATAATTTGCTTCGATCGAAAGCATTTATTTTGTTCTAGGAAAAAAAATAACTTCAAGAAAGGCCTAAAACACCGGATAATTGATGTTCAATGGATTTCGGTTTTTCTTAATATAAATAATATTAAATGTATCAGCCTACAGAATGGATGTGTTCAGAAGCAATCAATTCCAGTAGCATCATCGACATAAAAATTAGCGATTCTTAGCCATTTTATTATATATATACATATATATATATATATATAGGCCCTATATCACTTCGTTGAACTATTCATACGTTATATGTATCGTCTACAAATCCCATAAATGTACTAAGCCACATTGTTAGTCATAAACCCTATTTATACAATTACCAATAAACCATATTTCGTTTCAAAATCATTAATTTTGAAGGAAAAAATATTGGAGTTGACGTGCAGGAATTTTGGTATAGATTTTCAATTTGTTAAATTTTAAATATAAAACTATTTTTTGCAAGACTTATAATAATACTGAGTATTCGGAGAGTAATAAAACGAATGGAATGTAATTAATATCTGATTGTATTATTGCAACAAAGTATTTCTCAGATACTTTTAGAAGAGCGAGAAAATTTCGCATTCAGTGAATATATCATGTATTTTGTATCGTAAAACATAAATCTGAAGGAAAATTTACTGTAAAGACTATAATTTATTATTACGAAAGCAGAGAACTTCTGTAACAGAGATAAAGCTGTTCTGTTTGAAATCTGAGTTTATATTCATGTATTTATCAAGCATCTATGCTGGAAGATTAACTTCTAATGAAATAATTTCAATTTTACTGCATATTTAATTACTCAAATTTTTGTATTCATGTAAACTTTAAATAGTTTGTATTATTCCTCTCGTGAGTTAATTTATTTTGTGGTTGAAATTTTATGAAACTAGTCAAATACAGTTCGAGTATTTAAGTATTTCTGGAGAATCAATAACCTATTTTTGTCAGGACTGTTATACTCTAATTATATTTTTTAAAATGCTTAGATTCAGTTTGATATGCATAATGAAGTGAGAAAATTACGTTAATTTATATTAATATATTACTTCAGTTAGGTCAAATCGCGGAATTATTCTATATATAAGCTTCTGTGATACTCATAATTAATAGAAACTGACAAATAACACTTTAAAAACAGTTTGGTACATTATTTAGCAAAATAGGTCACTCCATATGATGAAAACGGCATTTTTGTGAGCAACAAAGTTTCTCCAGGTAATAAAAATATATAACTAAAAGAAATTTGAAATGTTTCACTATTCATCAAATACTGTTATTTATTTAGCCTGTCATGATTGACGGTTAATTGTTTTTAATAATGCTAAAATGATAATTTAATAATACGTACAATTTTTCATCAGAATTTCGAATTAAGGAAAAATAACATAAAATCTTCTTTAGTTAATTTACTACATGACAATGTTTTGGAAAATTCTCTAAAAACTTATTATATGTTAAGAAGTAAAACAACGAGAAAATTATTAATAATATTTTAACTACCTTAAAAATAAGGTTGATTTGTCAATCCCACTCTATAACAACACCAATACATAATGTATTTTCTCTGACATAAACTATTTTTCTATTTCGTCAGATTTGTCATTATTTTACGTAAAACGTATAATTTTGGAATGAATTATTATTTTAAAACCCGATTATTTTAGTGCCAAAAATAAAATAGATTTGATAATATGGATTTGAACCCACAATATTTCTTAAATAATTGGGAAGATGTAAGAATATGAGATTTTAAATCTAATAACAACATTTCGTTAAAAATGGTTAAATTAACATTGAGTGCAATTTTTATAATAAATTTAAAATATTCCTAATCCGTAAAATGTGGAACCTATAGCACAAGAAAAATGATTTTTCTCGAATAAGCAATATAGTTGAAAACAATATGTGACAGAGTTAAAATACAGGAATTTTATTGAATTCCAATAAAAAGACACAAACTTAAGTGAGAAGCAAATATTGATTTGTTTTTAATACTAGAGAGTAAATAAATCTAATTAGTATCTGGTAAATAACTTTTGTCATGTAAACTGGAATAATATTCTGTTTATTATTAATAAATAAATAATATATATATTCTGACTATTTAAAATAAATTATTAATAAACAACAGCCTCTTAACGACAAAAAGTTTTTTTAATAGTGATTACGTTTCGTCGCTGTTTGCGACATTTTCAGGTAAGAAGATTTGCAAAATTTTGATAGCTATGGTCGTTCTCTGCTGACTGCTGTAGCCGAAAAATTTTTTCTTACGTTAAAATGCTGTTGTTTATCTATAATATATTAATATTTTAAATGGATATAGAATACTTGTTTATTTATCTACAACTGTCAGAAATACAAAATTAAATTACAAAATGTAAAAACAGAAATTTTTATTAGAACTTGATCTCCGCTACGGACTCAAGTACTGTTTAGACAACTATAAACGAAAATTTTGAAATTAACATCCAAATAGACCGTGATGATAAAGATCGTTCGGAGTAAAGCTATTATATAATGTTTTGTAGGAAAATTTTTCATTGACAGCAATTAAACTCATACACGAATTACAGATATTTTGTTTGATATTGTTGACATAATTTCAAACAATTAAATTCTGTTGATGCGATTTATTTATTTAATAGAATAGTTTATTACAACATGAGTCAAGTAATGTATAGTTACAGAGTGCTCCGTACTTGCGTATCTGATCGGTTTGTATGAAGTTCAACTGACTAGTTGGAGCGCTTTGTTCGTGTATCAGATAAAATATTC
Source organism: Zhengitettix transpicula (assembly GCA_037074705.1). NCBI lineage: Eukaryota > Metazoa > Arthropoda > Insecta > Orthoptera > Tetrigidae > Zhengitettix > Zhengitettix transpicula. Next base: position 49,188,381 of record CM073591.1, on the reverse strand, counting down.
AAAGTGAGCTCCTTTTAATTCAGTACAATACAGTCTGCTGCTCTTCTTCTTATTGAGTTTCGACTGGTGTAGTCCGTACAGTCTGACAGGCTGCCACAATGCATGTAGGGAGAGTTTTAGTACATAATCCACAGCAGTTGAACACACCAAAGACTATAGGTATCCCCAAAGATAAAAGTACAGGGTGGGGGGTTCAGTTTATTGTAACATTTGGTCCAGATTGTAGCATTTTAGTCCAGATAACAAGGCTTGACGTCATCGTAACAGTTAGAATAAATCTGTAATTATGCATTTCCGGACATATGTTGTAATACACATTTTTATTCCCTCAATATGAAATTTTGCTATCGAGTTTTGTTACACCCTGTATAAATATGTTTCGATTATAAGTAGACAAATTTTAGTAACGTTAGTCTGAATACTTTTATTATTTTTATACTTCCTAAAACTCTTTCAAGTTTACTTTTGTTTGAGATTTTTTATAAATTTCTAAATTAGCCCATAACAAAATATTATTTACCGTGTCTATTACTTTGTGTTGTATACTACAATTTTAATTTCCTAATTTACAATTCATTCGTAATTCTTTATGTGTGATATATTTAACCTCCCGTAGAAATAATTCATACAATTAATTAAATTTAATATTTATAAATGACATAATATGATTTTATTTCGAAAAAAAATCATTATTACATATATTCAACTAAACGAAATGTTCAGTTAAACATATTATTATATTATATTATATTAAATAATATTTATTGTTTTATAACGTTACACGTTTGGGAAGATAAAAGCACTAGAAAACTTGGAAATATTAGGTTTTTTGTTGTTGTGTTAGCTGAAGTAATAACTTCAGCTATAATTATTTCTCCTCCAGTCTGAGAACGATTGATTTCAACAAACTAAATTTTTACTGCTACCAAATGATTTTGATATGTTCCAAGTTTTTAAATTATATACGTCTCCCAAACGAAATAAACTATGGCCTTTGTAACTACGAAGATCTTTGTTACTGGCTATAGAGCTAATTGCTACATGTGTTACTCCCCGTTAACTGACTGACCCTGGGCCCTATGAATAAAATATGGGGGATTAAGGTCATCAGCAAACATGCTGTCCAGGCCTCGTTATAATACGCCTTTGCTCTATTACAATAGCTCACGGAATGTAGGTCATCAGAAATAAAATAGTTTTTAATAAAACAGATTCTCATTGAAAAATTGAAACCCCACAGAGATTCGCAAGCTATTACGTAGTAAAACAGATTATTTTCAGAAACATTCAAAGTTACAATTAGATAAATTAAATTTGTTTCAACTGATTCGTTCCTTTATTCCATATCATCTTCCAGTAAAACTTTTAAAAACAAATATTTGAATAAATACAAAACATATTTATTTTCATCTTTCTTACAATTCTGTAATGACATAATTGAACGTTATTAACTAAACGAAAAATAAACGAGTGTTCTCTGTATAAAGATGTATTTCTAAATTTATCATATTCAAACTTAAGAGAGTTTATAAAATCAAAATATTCCTTTCAGTTTCACGTTGACCTTTATTTAATATATTTAAATTAGTTTCGCCGAAATAGCAGTGTGGAAAAATTGCTCTATACATTTTCAAATTAAAATGTTATGATTTATAGCCTACCTACTGTTAATTTAATCTGTTTAATTATTTGCATCCTGAATGAACTTTGGTAATTGTACGATAAATAGGTAGTTGAAATAATTACAGTAAACTAAATTGTAGGGGTCGATTCATATTTAGTACGCAAGCTACACCAAAATAGATACCTAGTTTATTAATTTGTTTAAAAATGAATCATTTTCTAGCTGACAGATTTTATTAATTTTAATTATTAAAATAAATCTTTTATCGGCATTATTATTTAAATATTTAATTTATGCTTCAGTCATTCCTCCTGATATTTAATTATTTCTAACAAAACCGGGCATTAAATTTTTATGTTTTTCCGTTTCGTTTATTATTAGTTTGGACTCTAAGTTTAGTAAAATGAAGTTCTTTTTTCATATTAAAATATTAATATTTTTGTAATGCCATTAACTTAGCTGTCTATCTGAATATGTTACAATAAATAAGTTCGGGAAACAGTTTATCGTATTTCCCAAATATAAAAAACATTTTCAAGTGTTCGTCACACTTTACATTCTCCAATAATTATTTTCAGTGATTCCACCACTAACATTCAAAATATAATAAGTTTATAAAATAAATGTATTATTTTTATTAAATAGAATTTCAAGAATGATCTACACGATTTGCTCGCGATTTTAAATGCTCAGTTTAAATAATTTGATCTGACAAAGAATTATTTTCCAGCATAAACACCCACTCGGTCACCGTAGTTCGAAACCGGAATACTTAAAATCGAGTCCCGAAATCAAAGAATTGACAAATATTTTTTATTAACAATTCTTAATAAATTACTCTCCGTCATATAACTTTATTGTTATTTTCCAATTCCCCGATATATTGGTTTTATATTTTTTTTGCTTAAAAATATAGCACGCCGAATTAGAATTAAAAATATATAAATATTATTTCTGCAGCGTATTTTTAAAACTAATTTGGTGATTTAATACTAAAACACGCAATGGATTTCGGCAACGTAATTTAAGAAGATTTATAAATTTTCAGACCTTTATAGATATTTTTTCTTCAGTTTTGCGAATTTTTATGTTCTCATTTTAAAGCCAGAGAAATAAGTACTTTTCCATTTCATTCTTTTAATTTATTCTAATCTTATAATTAAAATGTTCTAGAAACTGACCATTATTTTTGCAGGCAAATACAATGTTATACAAATAATTGCGGAACACCGTCTCTTTATTTGACATTCTATCACCTTTTTGCTGTTTGGGTCAGTTTTGCAAAGAGACAATGTCTGTTCCTCCTCTCGAATTTTTATGGAAACATTTTACAGTAAACAAGCACGTTTGTACTAATATACAAACATACCATTTTTACTAAGCATATTAATAGCTTGTGTTGAAAGTACGCGAATAATTTTATCAAAACGACAAATTTAATATTTAAAATACCAGACTGTGTTCGAAACGGCTCTTTTAATTAAATAGGAATATTGTAAAAAATTGTAACAAAAATTGTAACTCTTTTAAAAGTTATTTTACTTTTCTGATACTCTAATTCGGTATTGCATTGTACATGTAAATATACTCATTAAGATAATCTCACGTTTTATTTTCTCGAAACATAAACATAAACTAAATCTGTTTTGAAATTTGTAGATATTGTTACAGTAAGGATTAATTTTTTATAACATTCATATTAATACATAGTGTTACGAACAATATTGCGCTGAAGTATTTGTAAGCTGTTGATATGCGAAACTTTATTTACGTATCCATTTGGAATTATTCTGCAATAAAACCTGTGACACAAGTAGTAAACATTTTGCCTTATGGGAAATGGCAACGGATAGAAAAATTTCCCACACGTCATTCACATTTTACAATTTTGTAGATATTTTCGTGTACCGGTTTCTATAAGTGTATCATAGTCGTACGTGTAAGTAGAGAGCATGGGTACATATGAAATTGTATACGAGTATACTGAGGGACCGAATACTGACGCAATGACGTCGAACTGTCGTTACTACTAGTTTTTTGAATATTGGGAGAATTACATCATGATTGAATTAACAAGCTGAAGAATTTTTCTAAGAGTAAACTCATATACACACCTTCTTTATTTGAAATTAATCTAATATTTATATTTCGATGAAAAATGATCATATACATCTAGCGTTACAAAATTAATTCGTCACTTCCATTGAGACACCAATTTTCATTCTTCACGTCATTCTTAATCAATAATGATGAACATAAGCATCAAGTTTTGACCTAATTGGTTCATAGTAAACATAAGCAACCCGATGAAAGGATGTAAATGTACAGAAACGTTGTTCAAGTCCAATAAAAAATTTTAATAGTTGTTATAATGGTCGTTAATTTATTTAAATTATCTTATTAATAAAACCCACAGGTAAAGAAAATATGATTCACATAATAAATTCTAATAAAGTCTGTGTAACAGTTATTTAGGAAAATAGTTTTCAACTTCCATCTATTATGATAGTTTTTATTGAAACTTAAATATTTTTACTTAGCTGAACTTAGTAGGTTTCATGCTTGTTTCTATTGTAATTTAATTACGATTAGCGTATTTGATTACAGGGATTAATTTAATGTTATAGAGTTTGTTACAAATTTTTCTGCTGAGAAATGCTAATTCAGAATAATTAACATACATAAAAATAATATTCAGTCGTGAAAATCCTAATTATTCTGAGCTTTGGTCTAATTTTTTATATAGTTTACAGTTTTATGTAAATTAAGGCTGCCGGCTGGCTGAGGCACAATTTAGAGTACAAGTTGGACTACGTTAAATTTTAAGTGAATATTTTAAATAAATTTCTGAGAGGCAAATTTTCGAATTAGTAAATTTAATTGGCTGTAAATGATCTGATGTTGTCATTAGAGTAATTCGTTGTTGGATCCTACCATGTCACGAAGTAGACTTCCTCGCAAGTGACATTCGTGATTATCACTTCATGAAAGTGCACATTTCCGAAGAATTTGGTAACATACAATATGAACCCCGCTAAAACTTTATTTTCAGACTTGAGGTACTAAAAACATCCCTCAGTGTAATCGTCTATGGCATTTAGTCCTGACCCTTTGTAAAATGAAGTAGCACTTTGTTGATTTTTGCACCGCCAGAGAGTACATACAAATTTTTTTGAAAGTGCGTAATGATCCGGTGAACTCACCCCCTCGGCTCTCGGCTGCGCTATCCCGGCGGGGGTGGTGACGTCACTGCAGGGAGACACATAACCAACTGAAAGAAAGCACACACTTGGCGTTCTGGCTACAGGGCGACTGCGGACGCGCGCCACGGCGCGGCGCTCTCGGCCTGCTCAGTGCGCAAGTGCGCCAACCCTAAACATCGACCTGCACGGACAGCGCAGCCAGAAACCATGCCTCCTTGTTTACTTTTTTTATTTCCCAACACACTATATTTTTTTTCCCCGGTGACTCAAAACTATAAAATTATTTTAACGAATTCAAACGCATGTGCTCGCGACCGAAAAATAGGGGCGGAATTAAAAATGCTGACCTCGACAACCAAGCGACGCGCGTCCATACATCAGAAAGCAAACCACAGGTCAGGAGTTGTAGTAAAAATAAGGACGTGCCGCTGATAATAATCGCCCAGGGTATGTTCTAAACGTCATTTAATATTGTCAAAAAAGAGTAGCGACGCGACCGATCGTAAACTCCTTTTTTTTTAGTAGAAATAAAATGTTTGTAATTTTTAAATATTAATTCCCATTTTTGTATTATAAATATCGTGTTTACTACTAGATATTGTAGATATTCAGGTTTATAAAAATCAACTTACGAGGTTTTTTGTACCTAAAGAGGTACTAAAACTAAGTAGTTCTAATTTAATTTTTAATTTAATTATTCTGATTATTCCGCCTGTTTAATAATTTATGTTACAGTTGTAATCAGAAAAATATAACTATTAGCACGAGAAATGTTTCTTCGTTCAATGGTGTTTGAATCAATAGGTCCTGTTAATCAACTCAAATTCATAGTTGTCGGTCCGAAAAGAAATATAATTGAATGCAATTAATTCACGAAAAAAATACGTATATAATATGAATTTACAATTTCACACAATAGCAATTTATTTCCTTTTCTCATCTATAGTTGCTTTTAAATAACTACATATTATTTCAAATTAAAGAGGAAACATGCATATTATACATAATAGTTTAATTAATGATAATTTAACTTCAGTGCTATTTGTATTTACTGAGGTGATACATACGTTTACATTCACTATTATTTTAATATTTGCACTCATTGCCTCATCAAACTTCAATATAATAATTAACACCATTATTCATTGAAAACCATTTGAATAAATTCCCATTTACAAATTGTCATTACTTTCAACACAAAATTTCAAAATAGTTAAAATATTTAATTTTTTGTTTTCATAGAAAATATTAATAACATATTTATTATATCAATATTTATTATTATATATAAAGTTATTGTAATTTTAATAATTGGAAGGTTTTACAATGTATTCTTAACTTTATGTTTTTTTTATATAAGTAAATATAAGTATATAAGTATATTTGATTGGTCATTCAGGATGATTATAACAAAACAGTTGAAAGGTTCCAACTAATTATTTAATAATATTAAAAGTTTCTTATGTTTAAACGTAAACAAATAGTATGCCTAACATTTTCCTTTGATATTGTACGTTAATGATTCAACATACTGCCCTTTCAAAGGCAAGGGTTAATTTACTTCAATATAATTTTCAAGGGGAATTAATTATTTACGCTGTACGAACTATTTACTTTTAATCATGCAGCTATTGTAAAACTATTTTATTTGTAGTTAAATTGATATAACGACACAAACTACGGTATTCTGTTATAGATTATCGGATCATTGTTTCTCTGCCAGCATTAACTTTTAATTAAAATTTCTAATTCAGTGTGTATTTATATCTCACATTCTCGAAATAATAATAAATCGGACAAGTATTTTCTTTCAAACCAATTTGAGTCGCATAAAACAATATAAACGCAATATGTTCAGGAATTACCGCTCAGTGTTCAATGATGAAGATTATAACAATTTTCATAGACTACATTGATTAAATGAAAATAATGCTAATAATAGTTATTTTATTTAACAATTAGCGGTTTGCCGAAATTTTGAACTTAAAACTATTTTAATAATAACAATTTAGTGCTGTTCTTAGTGTAATAGTGGAATTATTTGAGGATTTCGTGTTTGCATCAGCTATGTTTACGTTTGGTATTAAGTTTGTTCAAATTGAACAGCGAATATATGAGTCATGTACGACGAATTTAAATTTAAGATTATTAATTGTAAATGTTTTGAATATTTATATTCCGCAATGCGAATAGATCATATTTTAATTATTAGTATTCGAATCGTTTTATTGTTATTTACCCGAAAAAACTCACTGATGACAGTATTTAATACAAGTAATTTATTCTGTTCACAATAGTTTCATGCTTGAATGGAATATTTAAACAACACACTAATAAGGCTAAATACAATTTAAGCTGACTATGAGCGCCCCAGTATAGACACAATCGTGAAATTATGTAATTTTAAACGTACTGAGAAGAAGATAGTTAAAAGTTATTTTCGGGATCTCGTTCTAGGTTTTTGGAAGAGAGAATAATCCTTTAAAGGTAGGAGTTCAATAAAAGTGCATCGTTTAAAGCTAACGTAATCCGACAAAATCACCCTCCTTGAGAACAGGGAGGATCGATGGTTTTTTGTAACAACTAGAATAGAATAGACCCATTTTCTACCTCATGAGAGGCAAAGCTTCAAGGATGTGGAAATATTAATATATTTTATATTATATCTACAGTTAAAATCTTAATATATACATTGCAATAGTGTATGATCAGATAATATATTAAATACTTAATCTATATCAAATGAATAAAATTAAATGTTTACAGTACAAAACCAATATTATTAATATTCGTGGAGGAAAACCATACATAGTCTCGTATATTGTTAAAAACAATTAATAGTTGCAAGTTTTCGGCAATCTTATTTTAAGATTTCATCCTTAATGTTACTCTTTTAAATAACCATCTGGCACGTGGGTATCCGTGTTGTTGTCTGACAATTTTTGAAGTTGCCTTTTGGATGAAACAGAATGTTTCTTAATTATTTAATATCATCAGGAAATTTTGTTACAAATTGATATTCCGGTATATTCCAGTCCTTTTTGTGCAACTGACAAAGACTTGTAACTCATTTATATTATTTTAACAAAGCGTTTATCTGTAAGCGGTTTACAATAATTGATTAAAGTAAATAATTAAAGTAAATTTTGGTTATGACACAATTTATTGTTGAACTTAAAACTATTTATTATTATTTATTTATTAAATAACGGGAAGAAAGTCGAACTGTTTGGCAACTATTTGTCATTTGGATCCTTGGGGAAAGCGAAACGAGTATAATTGCACTGCCTGCAACAAGGAAAACGTCAAATTAAATTCCAGAAGTTTTTACAATTGCGCAGATGACGAAAATACAACTTTAATCAACAGGGACACCAATACATTTTTGTAAAAGTTATTCTTAATTTATTATCCATTTATTTATGACTAATTCAATAATAATACTCTTAGAAAATAATTTATGTACCTATATTAGTTCTTGTAACATTTATTTTATTGTTCAATCCATTCATGTTGGTTTGATATGTTACTCTAATTTACAGGCAATCCCTGTCAGAGCGATAAGGATTTTTCAGAACTCAAATTCACTTTCCACTGAATTTTCCACAGGTGCGTACTTCCGGGAAGGCTATGTTGTTAATGCGACCAAATATATAGTGTGAGGATATAATTGCTCACGTCGTAGATCACTTTTCTATCGGCGATGATACGCGGCGAAATCAAGTCAGTCTGATCATATAGCATTCTAGGCGGGAATAATGCAACAACAGAATTTTCCGCTCTATTTACGTACTACGGCACATCAGTCCACCTGATGACGGCGATGATTAGCGCGCAAACGATGTGTTCTAATATAAATTTTACACGGTTCTTAACACCGAGAAACATTTATTGAATCAATTGCACCGGGAAATCCAACAGCAGTTGGAAAGCCACAAGTGCAAATATTTAACAAGGCATATTTACCGAACATTAATTACGTAGTAAAAAACTTTTATTTTTTTTTATTTTTACTATAAAACACGTAAACACTATAATAATTTAGGACCATACTAACAATTCATTTGAATTAAAGAAACAATTAATCCTTACATATTTTTTCTTCTGTCGTTTTGTAAAGCGTATGACGCACTTTGGAGTAGCTTTAAATTTTCGCATATTTCGAGGCTCATGTTGTGCATAAAAATAAATATATTAGTCAATAAGTTTTAAACGGATAGTAAATATGGTATGAAGTACTATAATTACATTTACAATGAAAGTATGTGCACAAAATAGACACACAATATTTCGCCCGACTTTGGGACTACATCGCGTGAAAAATATGCATTGATGAGAAAAATAGAGATTAATATAATTTCTTATTCGTATCAACAAAGTTAAATTATAATTATATGATTTCTAATAAGTCTAAGAAATTTAATTAACAAGTACCAAATAAAACGTATTTTACAAAAAAAAGAGATTTTAAAATATTTTGTAATTCCATGGGCCATCTTTCATGCAAGTTAATTTCTCAACATATTTCCACCGCAAACGCAATTAATCAGCTTCACAAAATATTCATTTTATGAATAATACATACATACATACATATTGTAATGCCAATTAATTAGGCCATTAATTGTTTGGAGGTAAAATTTGAATTGTTTGAGAAATCCATTATAGCGGTCTGATCGAACAAAGCAACAATGAGAGAAGCGACCTCACTTTGCTTTGTCGAAAAGTCAAAAATGGCGTGTGCGCGCTGAAACTCGAGCACACTAGGAGTTCAGTTCGCTGAAAAACATCGTGAGGAGCAGAACAAGTAATATAACTGTTAGCTGGTGGCGGGACATTTCAGAGGACTGAACAAATAATACTAGAGCAGAGACTAGCCGTCGTTAAAGTATTATTAAACAAAGTTGTGGATTTAAGACAAATTAAAATCATTCACGGAAGTATTACCTCGTAAATATCGCTTATTAAAAGCAGTTTACGTCTATAGCCAGCCGGAATAGTAAAGTTTAAGTCCAAAGCGGTAAAAGACTATCAAATCTACGAATCATAGGATTCATATTAGGCGAGAAGACATCAGATAGATGACATTCAGGAGAATCATCGGAGTTCCTGTGAGCCTATCAATTTTGGCTTTAATAGTGTAAAATCTGTGAGTCGACATTTTAGAATCAGTGTAAAAGTTTGCCATAGTGTACTTCCGAAACCAAAAGGAATGCTGGTACCAGCTGGACAGATGTAAGTAACAAAAGCAAACTAATGATTAAGTGTAAACGTAATTAAAGGATAGAGTCAGATTTCGTTCTCTTTTAATTGTCAATCAAAGTTAATTTCTTTTCTTTTTAATTTCTTTCTATCGACATATCAGGTAAATGTGAACTGTTTGTTAATAAGATTTTCAAATCAATTTTTTGTGTCTATTATCAAACCCAGTGAAGGCCCTGAGAAATTAATATTTTAAATTGTAATCGTTTTTGAGTTAGAAGTCAAAAAGTGAATTTTTTAAATTAAATTAAATTGATTGTAATGCCAATTAATTAAGCCATTAATTGATTTTAAATAATTTAAATTGTTAGCGGTATTTGAGCGACCAAAAGCGACAATAGCGCTGAGCTCTGTTGCTATGATGAAAAGCCGAGATGGAAATGCGCGCTAAAATTCGGGAGGCAATACGATAGTTAGTTGGTGCCGAAACATTTAAAAGTACGGAACAAGTACTAAAATTTGGTTAGTTGGCGGAAAAACATTACTAGGAGCAGATCAAATAATAAAACTTGAGCAGAGACTAGACGCCGTTAAAGTATTACCAGTTAAAGTTGTGAATTAATACAAAGTAAAACATTCAAGGAAGTATTGCATCGTAAATATTGGAAAGAAATAGCAGTTTTCGTCAGAATAGAACTTTACAAAATCTTCGTGGAGAAATTGTTCCAGGAGAACATTGGTAAATTATTGTGGAGCGGAGCAGTCAACGAAATACAGTCAAACTTGCCAAATTTTAGAGTGAAGTGTAGAATCAGTGAAAACCAAGGCCTGATATCAAATAATTTAAGTGTGTAAAAGTGTCCGAACGAGGTAAAATTGATTGTTCTGGTACCAGACCGACGGTCCGTAAGTAACATAATTTTGATAAATTTGTAAACAATAATTAAAAGGGTATCAGATTTCGTTCAGAGTTCATTTAGTTCAGCTTTCATTCCATTTATATTTCATACTGTTTTTAGGTTAATTTTTATAATATTTTGAATGTTAATAGTCAAATTATACATTTATCGTGTCCTAATTATCAAACCAAGTGATGACCCTGCGATTAAGAGATTTTCAACATATTGGATTGTAAATATTGATGTGTATTCACGAGAACAAAATAAATTGTAAATAATTAAAGTAAAGTTTTGTAAATTTTGACCAAAGACCTGCGTATAAAGATAGGGCTAAAAATGTACACATTTAAGAAAAAAATAAAAACTTTAAATATTAATAATTTTATTAATCATTCTTTAAAATTTAATTAAAGCCTACTTTTTAATTATTACATAAATGGCGCCCAACGTGGGGCAAATTCCTATAATTTAATTAACGTCTTCCATTTGATTATTACAATATATATATATATTGACGTTGATCGTATCCCAATTGAGAATTGAAACTTCGCTTATCTATTTGGACTATTCACTTTTTTTAAAACCTTAACGAAACTTAACCTTATAAATTAACCCCATATGATGGTGATGCTTTTTAACTTTTTTGGTGGGGTTTTATAGTTATGTATAATACTTTTTGATAGTTTCAGCAGTTATTATTTGCATAATTGAGTAGGGAGTTTCTCTTCCCATAGTTACCTTACCAAACCTTTTCACTTTATCAGGCCGTTAATTGTTGGCTGAGATAAAATGCTCTCCACATTTGCAGAGGTAGCCGGTAACTTCGTTTGTTCGATAGCCCTAACCTCCTGTAGTTCTGGACTCGGAGCTGACGAGGTAATTTCCTTCACAATGACCGAATTGGTTTTGAGGCGTGATTGCCATTATTCTGGAATCCACTTCACAACGCCGCCGCTTGATTTCCTGGATCGTAACAGCTTTGTTTTTCCGACTCTCGTCAGGGAGGCACTCCACTGCATTTTCCGACGAGCTTTCTCTCTGTCTTTTTCCTAGATTCTTTCTATCTCTCTCCCTTCCTCTCTGTCTCTCTTTCCTTCGGAAGCGAGAGGGAAAATGTAGCGGTGAGTTTCAGCACCTCCTGCCGCTGCAATATCCGGTTTAGCCTCAGACAAACATAATACAATTCCATCTGGAGGGAAACAAACCAAACACTGGTAACAAATCTGCATAGAGCCAGTAAAAAAAATACGTTTTTAATTAGTCGCTTTGCATGACAGGAACCTCAATGTCAATACCGGCTGAAGGATTAGCAAAATCATTATATGATATGAAAAGTCCACTAAAAATGTAATGAATATTGTCTTCAAAAACAAGTACACGGATACTGCCAAACTTTCTTATTTGTTCAATGCAAAACACTTGTGTCGTGATCATTTGGAGTAAAACGATGAAACCGAAGCATCATTTCACATAATGACCATCTCACCAGTCAAAAACATCCCTAACATAAAAAAAAACTAATGCGCATTATAGGTCTGAGTCTAAAATCACGTTAATTAATATATTTGATTAATTTAATAATTATGTTTATCTGAATTTTTTAATTAATGTAATAACATCAACCAGAAATTTATCAAGACCAATTAAAACATTATAAAACACAACGTTTCGTCCCTAAATTATGGAACCTCTTCAGGTGTAAAATTTAATTAAAATATAAATTCGTAATAATTAATTACTTTGATTAATTTATCTTAGATTGTAGTCTGAACAATAATTTTGTTAATTGTTTTGTATCCAATTATTACGAAAGCAAAATTTGGAGCAAAAATAAATATGGCTTAGACGAAAAGAGTAAATAATAATAAAAAAATACATTACCGCATTTTAAATTGTGTGACAATTTTTCCAGAAGCCATAAATGAATAATGTAAACATTACGTGAAAAATGATAAGTACTATCGTAAATTAAAGTGAAAAAATATTTCCTATGAAATAAAAACACCGTATATTAATATCTAAATTGTGGAAAACTTTTACAGAATAATGGAGAATAGTTTGTGAAAACTTTCAGATATCGAAAGAAAGAAAGCTGATACACTCAAGCCAAAGGATAATTAATGTATATGGATGGCCAGACCTTGAATGGATCTCGTGACCTTCCGCTTACCTGAACTATGGTTTAATATTATAATGCAATTTAATATTTATTAATTGGTATGATGGTATCGCCACAATAAATTTTAAAGGCTGTTGTTTAAATTCAACGTCTACAAATACGTTCATAACATTTGTAATACTACTACATTAATTGTCCTCAAATTTCCAGTAAATATAAATTTTATTAGGTTCTTGAGACTCAAATTAAATTACAAACGTTTTTTGCTGGTGACAGTTTACATGCTAGTAATCCATTCACTAACGTAGAAAGTAATAGAGAAGGGGAATGCGGATGGAAGAGAGAGGTAGCCAGGGGTTATTCAGATGTCAGAATCCTATCCGGCATTCAACTACCTTTGATGCACGGTAAACCATCAAAAAAAAAATTAATAATTTACGAGGTCGGACTTCGGTACTTGTCCCACGCTCTTACGATGACTGGAGTAAGGTTTGTTGTTGGGACGCAGGATATTGTTTTATAAATGTCAGAAAAGAATTAAGGTATAAGGTTTCGTACTAATTTACGTCATTTTTTGGGTTGTGATGGTCTCTCTTGACGATCAGGTTGAAATTAATTAACATTATATAAAATACAAATAGGTTTTTAATTACACCAGAAATAGGTGATGAGGTTAGAATTCGTAAGTAGTTCCGTCATTAAATTCATAGGTCAAGGTGATTTGTTAATTAGTAGAATGCTAAAAATCGAATTGAATTTACAAAAGGTTGCTTTAAATGATTTAATGTTTCACGATAATTAATTATTTAAACATTATACCTTTAAAGGAGAAAAAAAGCCTTGTAAAATATTATAATCATGTTTCCTTATTTAAGTTATTAAAATAATATTACTTACAATCAACTTTTATTAATTGTTTTAAATATTTTTTAGTGTAACAGGCTACACGAAAGGAATCCACAAGGTGGCAAATCCCCTTTAATAGCATAGAAAGGGATTTGAAAGGGGGGATGCGGAAGGTTGGAGTAAGGTAGCCAATAGTTAAATATGGCCTCCGGGCTGTAATTAAAGGATCCTATCCGGCATTCGCCTAAACGTGATGCAGGGCAAACCCTATGAAAACTGCATCAGGTAGGTCGGGCATTGAGTACTTGTCCCAAGGCCTACCGATGACGAGAGAGTAGTTTGCTGTGGGGGACGCAGCATTCTCTGCTCCATGCCTCAACCAGTTTAGGAGACAGCTGGCCGACTGTTCCAATGGGAACAACAAAAACTCTTACCGTATGCCCAAGGTCTGTGACCCCGGAACATACACCTCTCAATACCAAGGCTTGTGGGAACCTTAGTTCAAAAACGGAGAAAAGGTATCAACAAAGGTAGCAGTCTCTGTCTCTCCAGAAAAGTTCTCCAATTTTTTTAATTAAATCTAATTTAAATTTATATATTTGGCAATTGTGGATATAAGAAACAACGCCTAGACTTGGAATTATTAAATTACTCAGATTTTCAAGTAAAAATATGCATAGTTGTTTTTATACATTTTCTAATGGATTGAATGGTGGTAAATACGAACACTATGGCAAAAAATATTCCGTATCGTCAATTTTTTTGGTCAAACTCGAGTTTTGTTTGATTTCAACGGTAAATTTGCAATGAACTTAAAATTTAGTAACTTATTTATTTAGAAAATGGCTTTAAAACTACGACGCCACGCATTAATTCCATCAGTTATAGCTGGACTTGGCAATAATTGAAAAAAGTTAATGGTTGAAGGGAAGTGGTATGGTAACCTGGGTAAAGTAGTTTTAGCGTTAAGAGGAAGGTCGCATAATTGTGTCGAACAGGTTACAAGTTTATAGTGAATAATATTACAGGTGAGGTTGAAGTTGTTATCTGGGGTACTAGGAATAAATATAAACAATCTTCTGTTGGATTAGATCATGTTTAAACAAGCTAAAATTCTTGAAAGAAAAATATCAAGAGCATCAATGGGATGGTGAACGGACTTATGGACAAACGCCAAGACCATCGGGAGCCTTCTGGTCTTCGCCACCCAGATAGTAAACGATCTGCTATTAATCCGGAATCCAGCGATTTCAGTTCACGCATAAGTAAGACTTCCACCAGAAGACATTATCCATGTAAATGTATCTCATAGAGGTCGCTAATGACAGTGCTGTGTTGATGAGACCGTGTAACAAATGTAAAAAAAAATGGTTTGTGGAGATTTAAAAATCCTAACCATGTTGTTGAGTCAGCAGAGAGGTTATACAAAATATCCTTTGTTTGGACAAAAACTGATTGACCACCACAAGACAGTTTAACCCGGAGAGAAAAATCATTAACTCAACCTTGGTTACGCTAGAAAAAGTGCTATTACCATTTCTTCATATTAATTTTTTTTTTTTTTTTGGGGGGGGGGGTCATAAAACTGTTTGTCAAATAACTGTCAAGAGGTAGGAAATTTTTTAGATCTTTGTGTTCCACATTTCCGATACTATCTGAAGCCAAGTTTAAAGAGTTTTCACTGGCATCAACATAAAAATATTTTTATCTGATCCTCTCTTTATATTAACCATGGGGAAAAAGAAAAATGAAGCGTAGGACTCTTTCAAGAACAAGTTCTGGGGGAATAGTTTTTTTTTTTTGGGGGGGGGGGTAACAGGCTACATGAGGCTAATCCACATAGTGGTAACTCCCCTTTAATACCATAGGAAGGGTTTTGAAAGGGGGGATGCGGAAGGGTATAGGAAGGTAGCCAAGGGTTACTACGGCCCCCGGGCTATATTTTAAGGATCCTACCCGGCATTCGCCTAAAGAAATGCACGACAAACCTTAGAAAAACCTGCATCAGGTAGGACGGGCATTGGGTACTTGTCCCACGCCTTCCAAAAGCGGGAGAGGAGTTTTCTGTGGGGACGCAGCATTCTCTTCTCCGTGCCTCGACCAGTTTAGGAGGCAGTTGGCCAACTATTCAAATAGCGGACAACTCTTACCGTATGCCCAACGTCTGTGACCCCAGATCATACACCTCTCAAAACAGGCCGAGGTGCCTCGGCTTGTGGGAACCTTAGTTCAAAAACGGAGAGGAAAAGTCATCCCAAAAGGTAGCCCCTTCGTATCTCTCGGGGGAATAATATGAACCCTGACGATAAAACCATTGTACAACGCATCCTGGCAGCGGATGCAAGATGAGCTTAAAAGTTCATTTTCTTACACTCACATATTGACTATTTTCCGGAAAACGTGGGAGCCTGCAGTGTTGAACAGGGTAAAAGATTTCACCAGGATGTCCGTGATATCGAGACAAGGAGAATTGGATATCAAGGTGTTAAGTTGACTACAGTTGGATACTCAAATGAGAAACTAAAGGATAAAGTCGAAACGAGTTCGGGGAAGCACCAAAAAGAAAAAGGAAAGGTTTAACAATAAAAAAATAGATAGTGTACAAATATCATAAAACAATTTTTTGATCTGTTGTAAGAAAATATTATTTATATTTAGTCCATTATAATAAAGAAGTTTTTTTTATCAAAAATTTGTTTTTATTTTTTAAAAAAACCTTTACGTGATGGGATTTTATGGAAGTAATCTGCTACCTTTAAAACACATAATTCAGTAAAAATATCCCTTGTAGGAGTAAAAAAATTTTTTACAGACCTGAATATGTATTGATCTGTTATAATCATCTAAGGTATTAAAGGAAATCTATCAAAATATTCTTCGTAAAATATTTTCTTACTTTGAAAAAATTAAATTTGTTTTGATTATTATGCCCAGAAAATATCTACTAGCTGCCACATCCGCGGATCATTACTTCTGCGCTTGTGTACTAATGTCAATATATAGACAGTCAATAATTTTCCATTGAACGGATTTGCGATGAATTTTTCCATTTTTCTTTTAGTGCCTAACATAATTTCTTAAAACATATTTCCGTAGTTGAAGAACTTCTTTACAATCAATTTACCCTTACAATGGTAAAATTTCATGCTACGTACTCTAAGGGCAGTATTAAATATCCGCATGTTACACTGTCTCGTACGTTACAAACTTCTTACCATTCGTTTCGTCTTTCTTATTTTGTACTCTCGTGCAAGAGTTCTTGTGACGTCACAAGACGTCTCTAAGGTGGGACATTTATGAGAAAGAGTGTCGAGGGAGCCGGAGGGGAATTTATTCAAGAGCCTACATCCTTGCCCAAACACTGCACGAAATGGCGCACTTCAAGCAATTTCGAGCTCCAGGAGGCTTGCTTTGCGACACAAACGGTATTCTCGGACACAGAAGGAAACACTTCACAACTGCAAACTGCACCTTTGAAGGAGAAACGAAACGTCTCACTCTCCACGTGTGGAATTAAACCGTTTTTCCTATACCCAGTATCAAGTTGTGACATGAAAATATTTCAATAAACGTTATTTCTTCTTTTATATGTATTCTTATATAAAAAAAGTGTTCTAAGCAACTGGCAAACGTTTACCACGCGCCTCATCGTCCAAGTTGTTTCTTAAACTATTTATTATCAAATTTTGCATTCGTTAAACAAGTTGTTTCAATGTATAATGTGATACAAATATTTATTACTCATTAAGAATGGAGTTTATAGTCTTTCATTGTTAGCTTTTACTATGGTATTTAATGTAGCACTTATTTTATGTATGTTATTTGGGTTCATATTTTATTAACATACATACATATATATATATATAAACAATGACGATATAATTTTTAATTTGTTAGAAATAAATATATATATATATAAAAACAATGACGTTATATATTTTTAATTTGTTAGAAATACATATATATATATATATATATATATATATATATTTGTATTATAATGTGGTATGTCAATTGTAATATTTTAAAATTTTATGTACTTGGTCTATATAATAATAAGATATAGAAATATTTTGTAATATCTTTGTTACAAGAGGATCGCAGATAATTGTGAGAGAGATCTTTGGTAAGAAGAGGTAAAACGAAAGATATAATTTATTAAAATATTTTGTTGAGTAATATGAATTGTAGAGTCGAATGCTGACTGGCTAGCAATTTAAACAACAGGCAAAAATATATCATAATATATTGTAAAATTTACTATTTTTTTATTACTTTAATTATTTAAAATTAATTGTCTTGGGTTCTTTAAATTCATAAGTTCAAAACAACACATTTATTAACACAAAATTTAAAAATACAATTGTTATAATTGATCAAAATTGAGAAGTTAATTAAAAATAAAATTGTATAAGGTTCTAACTCAGTTAAAGGTTGGTATACATGAAAACACTTATTCATCAGAGTTGAGTGAGGGTGCTTTAAATATCTACAGAAATTGCAGGCTAAACTCTACCCTAATAAGAACCTTGTGATTTGACCTCACACTGCATATAAAGTAAATTGGCACACTCATACTTTTACTGCTCTCTGTTCTCGAACCGGAGTACAGCTAGCAGGCAGGATCTCTGCAGCTGATCAGCAACTCTCACAGAATAGCGTTATTCTGCAGTTTCATTTTGTTCTCGATAATTATAATCTATGCTCTAATTCCCTTGATTGTCGCTTCCGATTACTAACTCGTATATTTTTTACTACAGTAATTAAAACGCAGAATTTTACAGTAACAAATATAACTGATGCAAAAAAGTGTTTTCAATTTTAAATAATAATAACACGGTGGTTAATAACTTAATTTAAATATTCTGAAGGAGTTAATACGTAGATAACAGTTTATAATAGCAATTCAAGTGTTTGAGAATAACTTCCTTCATTATTGTAGATTTATCAATATTAAGAGTACACAAAACCAATAATTAAATCGAATTCACTTTATTAATATATATTGTATATACGAATAATACTTGTAACAGCTTTGCCTCTGAATGGCAGCAAGTTAGATTTTTTCCAACTTAAAATTTGTTGTAAGATTATAAATTATCCCCAACCTTAATTGGATTTTTAAAATTGATCATTGAAGACTTTGTTTCTCAATTAATTTTTTTAGATAACTGTAACATCCATACACCTGAAGAGGTCTAAATCAGGGACAAAACATTGTGTTTATAATTTTAATATTAAACTTTTCATTACTAAAGAGTTGCTAATTTTATTATTTAGGCATTTTAATATCATATTAATAATTGAATTTACTATATTTCATACAGTTAAATCATTATTATAGAGTACTATAGAGCGACTAACACAATATAGAAGTATAATGTATACATCGGGATGAAATAATTTATTCTAGCGATGAACTTATAAATTACGGGAAAATTGAAAACTGAACGATGCCTTGTTGACCTACATACATTAATTTTTAAAAGCAGCGCCGTGGAACGGTTTCACAAAGTTCTCGTAAAGTTGGGTTGAACAATAGAAATGTCTCATTTTAGTTGATCAAATACAGTGAAGCACGTTCCGGACACGAGCTGAGTATTTAAACTAAATAGAAAATATGGTTTGGGTGAAATGTATGCACAAGCTGGATTCAATTGGAGTAACAAATTTAATACAAATCGTAGGCACAAAATAAAAATCCAACATCGAATTAGGCATATAATGAAGTTACTGTTATCAACTATCGCGGATCAGCACAAACACAATACCAATTTTTAATTAAGAATTTTATTAGATGGTCACCGATTTGCGAATACAAATAAAGATCAACGTGGTATTGGTGAATGTAAACGCTAGAACAGGAAAAAATTAAAAGTAAATAACACACACGCTACATACTACATTCATCGGGAAGAAGAATCGTTTCTCATAACGGATGAATTTAACCACACTTTTTCCTAAATACGATATTATGCTGAACGTGGATTATTTCATAGAAAATATATTGTTCTTGAGTTGAACTGTATATAAGCTGATGTCGCGGTATGAAAAACACAAATCTAATTACGTGTCTGTTTACACACTCAACGGTAGTTACGTAATAAATGTGATTTCTGCGAAGTCTAGAATTATTATTTTAGTGACTTGATATTCTATTGAATCCTTTATGTGCCAGAATGACACAAAACTATTGCCCAATTATTATCCATAATTTATGTAATCGTGAGAAAACGAAACTCGCATTTTGTACTATATAAAAGTAATGGACATAAAACCATAAAAAGATTGTTGTGCAATCTGGAAAGATTCGGAATGAACTAATTTTTAGGGTAGTAAAATAATCATTCATTGGTATTCTATAATAATTTATTTTACATAGAAACTTTCAACGTACACTTGGCCATATTTAACCGTAATTTCCCTGGTTACATATAATAAAAAAATTATTTGTTCAACTGTAGATATCATTTCATATTACAAGTGACCTTAATTTTTACTAGCACATTTATCCGCCAACAGGCAAATCAATGTTACGCATCAAAGGGTAGCTTTATATGGTAATTTGGCAGCTGAGTTAATTGAAAATAAAAAAAAGCGCGAACGCAAGGAGATTTTTTGTCTCATGTAGGGGCTTACAACTTTTAACTGTTCCTGTATTCACCCATCTAACGACAAACTTTCGATAAAAAAACAGAAACGAAATGCGCAAAGAAGGAGTATAAGAGTAATACCATCCAGTACCATAATTTGGTACTTACTTTCGTCTATTTTTTGTCTATTATTTTTCTATTTATAGATTATTGTTATTATGGTCAGTGAAATTTCAAAAGAATACATATATAAATCTACTTCCTTACAGACGACATTTTCTGTTTGTAGGGAGTACTTATTCTTAAAATTCGCTTTCGTACTGCAACTATAAAAGTGAAATGATTTATCACATTCACTTGTGTTGAATTGGAGGCCTTTTCTTCTAGCGTAACTTTATTTGCGTTGCCGCATAGCTGCAGCAGTGACTTTCAGAGTGGAAGGCCCAGATCGCTATCTCACGCGAATGTATTACTTAGAAACCGGATTTCCTGCCCGAAAGAGAAATAAAAGCATTTCAGAGGAAAAAAAACAAGGCAACGAGTAATATGATTTATTGCGGTGTCATGCGAATCAAGATTGTTGCTAATCACTCTCTTTTGAAACTAGAAATGTGCTGAACCGGGACAGACATTTCCGGTGTCGAAGTATTTTATACTCGAGATATGACCCTTCTCAGGAAAAATGACAACAGAGTTTTAAGAATTGTAATATCAGTTAAGCTTCTCCAAACACACATTTTAAATGAATAAATTAATGTATATTCCCCTAAATTCTAATGCAAAGAAGTGACCTTAGTTCGTGCAGATTTTTCTGTTTAAATCAGTTCAACTAATCACATTGTATGTAGTAACGAAAGGTAAAATTGTGTTGATTGGAACACATATTATTATGATTAATGAATATTTTGTAAAAATGAATAAGCATGGAAAAGCAGGAACTAATATCACCTCAATTGCATTACAGATCCATAACCCGTTTACCGTGTTGAAATATTGTGATTTTTGTTTACTTAATAAAATGTCATTTAATAAAAATACATCTCATATTAACCGGTATTTTGTCGTTAGTAAATGTAATCAACTCACTGCGACTGGTAATGTTTGAAAGCCCACTTCTATAATGCCAAACTTTTGTGAGCGATGAGTATTACACGCCCCAAGCGTCTCGATAACGCAATTACAAACTTCAGTGACATGCACATGGGACATTTTATATTTAACAATCAATGTCACTAGATAATGTTTAATGTGCTGAAATGTTTTCATAAAATTCTATTCCGCCTCAAATTATAATATTCAACTTAATCGTCGTTAATAAAATATTTAAATAATATATGCGTACAATTAGATAAACAGGTGAAATATCATACTCCATAACACTAAAAAAATGAATGGAACATAAGAGAAGAGCTAAAAAAGCGACAAAAGCTACGTAACTTTAACCTAGTTACGAAATGTTTACGTTGTGCAGCGTGGACAAAATGGTATATGGAAATTCAATACTCCGTTGCAGTAGTGACTAATTTATAAGGCTTCTTTTGGAGCACTAACTCACATTTTATTGTAAACAAAACTCTACTAAAATTGGCAAACTAGCCCGAGGATTGCATTACTAATTATTTATATATATAGTCACGAATTTTGTATGATAGGTAATCATAGTGAAAACGGCTTTGGTAAAGATGCACATATACGTCATGAATAACACACGTGTCTGGTGGGTGGAATAAGTCGCAGGCGCCTCAGTACCAAAAACATCATGTAATAACAAAAACATTTATCATTTAAACTCACTCACTTCCGTACCCTTTACCTTAAAGTCGATTTAAGACCCTTTTAAATTACAAGATTAAAATAGATTATATATTATGAAGTATGTTACAATTAGTTTAAATTACCTTTAACGCATTATTTGCATGGGAGATTTATGCTAAGCTATAAAATTTAGCTGATCTTTATTGAAAATAATAATAAAATTTGATAGCTACTCAGTTATAAAAACAATTAGAAAGTTAATAAAAAATTAATAGGAAAACATTAATATTTAAAGTAATTTAATTTAATTAAAGACGTTTCGTCCATGGATTGCGAACTTCTTCACTATATAATAAATACAATCAAAAACATATTTAATCATAGCAAAGATTTATTATAAGTACTCATATCTCGTCATTCCTATTTAAACATTTCCATTGAAGATTACAACAATAATGTTGTCTGATTTTAATTTTTCGTCAGTAGCCAGCCACCATAGGCCGAACTTAATTTTAAGACTACATTTTTAGTTTAGTTTTATTTTATTTTAATGGAAGTATTTAAATAGGATCGAAGAGATTTGATTAGTTATAATAAATCTTTGCTGTGATTAAATATATTCTTAATGTAAATCATTATAAATTGAATAGTTCCTTAAACCAAGAACGAAACGTCTTTAATGAATTAAATTTCTTTAAAATTATATTTTTAATTACTTTTTATTAACTTTTGCATTGTTTTTCCGACTGAATGGCCGTCAAATTTTATAATTATAAAATAGTTTGTTAATTATATCTTATTTATAAAAACTGACGGTAAAATAAAATATTGCAAATATAATATTATGTAGAATGTGTAGTAACAGAATTTTGGTTTTTGTTAGACATGTTCAGAATTTTTTATTTCTACCTTTTTGTATATTTACTGTTATAATAAAAGTTTTACATGTATATAAAGATCATATAAATATCGTGCTTGTTGAAGACGAGTAGTTAACAGTAAATAGCCTCAAATAATGTCTGTGTAATGTTAGAGATGTAACCAACATCTCTATATAGTTATATTTCTGTCTATTTCCCGACTTCCATAATTATCCAATACGGCTTCACAGAAGGATAAGAGAAAAGCTTTATTTTAGTGTTAATTTGAGTTTCAGTTTTTATGACATTAAATACTATACTTATTTTGGCATTTTTAAAAAATTATAAAATCGTAACTATTCACAGAAACATTTTTGACTTGATTTAACGGAGAACATACAATATTTTAAAGAACCAAAAACACCACATGTCGAAAAATATAAGACACCTAAGTTACCAAGTTGTTTACGGAGTAGAAAAGGCTTGAGAGATCACTAAACATTCATTTTGAACCATTGTCGACTTAACTGATCATTTTCTGTGTCCACAGAATTATCACCCAACGTTTCGGCAATTATCGCCTCAAGTAATTCAATTCACAAAGTTGTGTCCATAGTTGGTCGCCCGTGAACATCACTAATTATTTTATAATTTACTAGTACGCATCTGGATTAATTCATATTAATTGCCAAATATCGCCATGATTAACTTAATGAATTTTATTAACAGTTCAGAACTGAAAATATTTTCTATCTATTACGAACGTAAGTATATTTACGTAAAGAATATTTCTTACGTGTTTCGGAAAGACTAGTGATTAATATCATAGTTGTTGGTGTAGGGGATCAATTACTGGATTGATTGGGATTTTTGTGAACCGGAAGCTGTGTGTGTTGTGAGTTACGGACGTCTTTGGCTCGGCTTCACGCGACCTAGAGAAGCCGAGTAACACGGGAAGCCATACCATAGACACGCTGAATCGATAGACTAAGGCCGTACCACTGGTCAGTGAGCTGTGGTGGCCACGGTAATTACCCAAAACCACAATACCCTCTCCTTTCAAGCTTCGGAGGAAACCAAACTTAACTACGCTTAATTCTCAATTATCGAATATCACTTACTAGATGGAAGTTTTGAATTCAGGACAACAAGGAACAGTACAATCTAGTTTTGTTTCTTGTTTTACACTTCATTCCATCAACTTACCCTGAACATATAAAAGATTCATAAATACAAAAGGGTTTAACCGTCTACGAACCATTGAGCCTGAAGCCGTAATCCTTGAACCTCCGTCAAATTAGTTCAAGCAATTAAGGGTTTTTTTAACCTAACTGACATCGACAATGTTTTCTAGTATTCCGTTATTTCTCATTTTCGAGCTACAAACATTTCTCCGATACACTTAAAACATTCTGTCAATATATAATTTTGGTAAATAATTATCCAATGATACAGAGCAACAATTTTTTAATATCCCATTCGACAAATAACTTTATAATCGCATACATTGTCCTCATAAGACATTTCAAGTTATTATTAATTTAAAATACAACTACAATTTTAAAAAATATACAAAGAAAAAACAGATTTTACAACATAGTAAATTTTTAATATTTAGGTAATTTCATTCAAGTTTTGAACAAGAAAATGACAAACGATTCTTCATTCCCGCCAAACGAGCAAACATTTGCCTTTTTTCTGCATGATTATTCTGGAACTGCCAAAATTATTCATTTAATAAAGTGTGAGAGCACAACGAATAATTTATTTTAAGTAATACCTGAAAAAATTGAAAATAAGTCAAGAGGTTATACGATTAAGTATTACTAATTTCACTGTTATGTAAGGTTAGCATTATAAATATTATTTTTTGCTTTTACGTCAATTCAGATTCTTAAGTAAAATACCAATCAATAAATCAATTTCGCTTTTCAATTTGTAAGCTTTTGTATTTGATAATAGAAACAGGAAAGTAAAAATAAATACAATAAAACTTTGCGGCCTAATTAATATTCATTAATGCTCCTATTTCCTGTTACGAAAAAAATTAATTTTGTTTGAATGAAAATATGCATAATTGGGAAATTAAATTATCAAACCAAATGACTAAATATGTGTATAAATATATTTTCATTCTGCATTGATGCGATAAATTTTTCTTTTCATGAGTCTGTAATTTGAATCCCGTCTCAAAATTTGATTATCTAAAATACAAAAAATTATGGCAATTTCGTGTAAATATTATTTGGTGTAAATCTTCTTTCTGTTTCTCTTAGTTAAACTTTTGCTTCTACAAATCAAACAATAAAAGACAAGGCAATATTATGACATACTAAATCCACTATTTTAAATGGATTTCATATCCATAATTTAACATAACATAAACAATAACAATCGGATGTTACATTTGCCTTTGGCGGCATCCTGTGTACCGCCGCAGTATTGTTGTGCTGACGTCACCCTTATTGACGAATTTTCTAGTCAGTTGCCTAGGAGCACTCGTGCAGTGCGGATAGCAATCAGTCTCCATATAGAACTCAAACGGTATGGGACAAAAAGAAAGCCTGCGAGAGGATTTCTCGCAGGTGAACCTTCCCAGAGAGCTCTGGCGGGGGCTACCTTTGGGATGCTCTCACATCTCTCTGGTTTTTTTGAACTAAGGTTCCCACATGCCGAGGCACCTCGTTCTGTTTTGAGAGGTGTATGTTCCGGGGTCGCAGACCTTGGGCATACGGCAAGAGTTGTCCGCTATTCCTATTGGAATAGTCGGCCAGCTGCCTCCTAAACCGGTCGAGGCATGGCGAGGGGTAAGCTGCGTCCCCACAGCAAACTCCTCTCCCGTCATCGGAAGGGCGTGGGACAAGTACCAAATGCCCGACCTACCCGATGCAGGTTTTTCTAGGGTTTTCCCTGCATTTCTTTAGGCGAATGCCGGGTAGGATCCTTAAACCATAGCCCGGGGGCCCTAGTTAACCCTTGGCTACCTTCCTCTACCCTTCCGCATCCCCCCTTTCTAATCCCTTCCTATGCTATTAAAGGGGAGTTGCCCAATGTGGATCACCCTCATGTAGCCTGTTGCCCTAAAAAAAAAAAAGGGACTGATAATGTAAAAGAAAACAAGTACAGTTACAAGCTATGGAAAATCATTGTTAGATTATACACGTCCTGAGATAGTTATCTATTCATGTAACAAATTAATTAAAGGAAGCTCTTTAAGTTTTGATAATTTCTTCCAATTAAAAAATTATCTGACACTCTATTATTGAGACCTTCGGGAGAGTTGAATGAGTCGGCGGATTGAAAGCCTTTTTTCTGTATAAAAATGTCAGCATGTAGTAAAGAAAATATACAATTTAAAGTAGATTTACAAGTTTAATATTTAATGTCCCAAAAAATCTTCTTCCAATACCCACCGCAATATCAATATATTTAAAATAACTGAAACAATGTAATAAAGAATTTTGTTCCTCATGCGCAAAAATATGTTTACCAATCAATGGATGCCCAAAAAGTCTAATTCAAGTTATATGTAGACGATTAACATCATTCACGATAGTGAACAGTATTTATACTAGAAAAATATTTTAATCATAATTTTTCTTGAATATTCTGTATTTTTATTTAATATGTGAACTTTCAGTCATTTAATCATCTAACAAATTAAAATATCTAAATATTGAATAAATATTTTTATTTGAAAGGTTTTTCAGCTGTAAAGCAAATATGCTTATAACAGTTGCATCTAGGTATGCATTAGTTGGAATGATAAATATGGTATAAATAGAATACATGTCTTGATTGAAAACTCCCATGAATGTTAATACACGAATAATGCATATGAATTACCCACGCTTGTCGTGTCGCCCATATTTTATAACGCCCGAGTTACTCCCTAGAGTTTTGACAAATTATTTCAATGAAGAAATACTGCAAAGAATATTTCAAATGAAAAATTATAATATATTGACTATTTAATTATTATTTTACCTACAATAATAAAACTTTCCTTAATTCAATTCTGGGAAAAGAACATTAACTATAGCTATGCAGTCGAACATCTAGAGAATATTTTTTTGAAATAGTCTCATTGATGTGGGTGTTTGTATCCTTACAGATAAAGAACAGTTTGGGAGACGGCACAAAATATCGTGTAAATTTTCAATAAGTAATCCCGGGGAAAAGACGCCTGTAAGTACGATGGCATTGTAGATTGTAAAATTTGATTTTAATTTTACGTATATGGTTAAGATTGTTCTTTAGACTTTTATTGGGTATCAAAGAAAACAGTTTCTCCAATTACCAGTTACCTAACAAGTAATACTTTCCTCCAATTCTAATACTCACTTGCCTTTCCCGGTATTATATCACAAATAGCCAAAACATGCTAAATATAAAATCCAAAACAGTGCAGCCTATTACAAAAGAGCGATTTGACAGCTTCTATTAAGTAAATTATGAACTAATAACATATTAACTCTCGATAAACTGTCTGTTACTACTATAGCTTCATAGTTTAAGGCAACAAGACGCATCCTGATGTTCACAAGTTCAATTAACACCGTTTCAACTTTTATCAAATGAAAGTCATTATTGTAAAAACAAACAATTCCACAGAAGTTTTATTATTCATCTCAATGAAAATTTAGGTACGAATTATTTAAAATATTAAGTTATACAATTTCAAAAACTAATTGTCTATGCAAAAATGCGTCGTTGGTTAAATTGTTTAAAATAATAGTAGTTATCCGATAATAAGTGTTTGATTATAAAACAAAAAAGAAACTTCGTATCTAATATTCATTTTTTCACTCACAAGTGTCACACTTATTTTAAGTAACCTGGTTACTATATGGTTGTAGTATTCTGAAATAAGACGGAGAGCCTGTATCTGAATCCTGGAGGAGTAATTTGTTAAATTTATACTAATCCCACGGCATTTTGAAGCGATCTCTTTAGAATTATCAGTCTACCAGTACTATTTACAAGAAATCGTCTAATATTTAGATTAAATTAAATTAAATTAAAAATATATTTATTATGATAATAATTTCAATAACAGCATCAATATCAATCATTAATATTACAATACTAACATAAATAATATTATAATATCAATCCTTAATAGATAATAATTATAATAGCTCCACCAATATTCAGTGAGTTACAAACTCTATTATTATTATCTTTCTGACAACTTCGATATTTTTACACTTCTTCAACGGATGACTGGTGTTATTTCATAAGACTTTAATACAGTTGAAAAGGTCTGCACAATCATGATGAAACTTTCTGATAATTTTTCATTTGCTCTATTCTTATACGACAATATTCTCATAAATTTAATTATCAAATAAAAAGATATGAAAATATCCGTTAAGGTATTTAAGGCATTTTTGGCCTAATTGTGCATCGTTAATTTGCATTTAATGAGGGCAATATACGTGTAACTACAAGGGGTATTTTCACCCGAGAAAGGGTGGCAAAAGAGAACGAAAGGATAGAAGGTAGTCATCGGGCTAATAAGAAGACTTGCATTGCAGTCGCCAAAATTTGAGTCTGAAATATCACATGCATCATTTTAAAATAAGGCGCGCATAGCTCAACAAATATTAATTTAAAGAATAATTATAGCCGAAGACAACATTAGAATTCTATTGTTCGAACGAGTCTCGTGTTCATTGATTCCATGATCCGGAATGAAGCGCTTAGGCTGCCAACGTTAATGCATGCATACGAAGGAGGTCTCGCATCTTCGTCGTGGTAAAGGTAGGTGGCAGAGCCAATTTCGCTCGTCTATTTTGCACCGTGCGGCTGTAAACCGCTTTGAGTGTGTACTTCAAGTACCTCGGTGGCTTCCTTCTCCCTTAGGAGCCTCGATGCTGCTGTTGCGTATTAGTTTTATTACTATTAACGTAGTCAGTAAAGCATGTGAATGGAGAATGCACAATAATTTCCCAGCTCCCTGATAACACACAAAGTAAACATCACGTTCTTTTAATGAGTCTATTTAGAGTTTGGAATTTATAGAGTTATCAAACATCCTCCTCGGTTCCTCCCTTGTTTCATTTAAAAATTCATTCCATGTTTGGGACACTTTATAGATCCTTTAGTGGCAATATAATTAGTGCTTTTTCCGTGATTATTCACTTGTGAAGTGGTAGCAAACCGACGATAAATAATTGTACCGCTGAAAGATTTTACATGCATATATCATTTACCATGCCAATACTGAGAGTACCAGCTAGCATTCAATTATATTTATGTTTTGATAGGTTAAATTCAATAATGTAAAAGCAATATACATATATATATATATATATATATATATATATATATTGTAGCAATAGTTAATTAGGCCAGTAATTGTTTGGACATAAAATTTGAATTGTTTCATAAATCCATTATAGCGGTTTGATCGAATAAAGCAACAATGGAGAAGCGAGCTCGGCTGCTTTGTCAAAAAGTCGAAATGGCGTTTGCGCGCACGAAAGTCTAGGTCAGTTTACGTCTACAGCCAGCCAGGAAAGGAGGCACATTATAACAAAGTTTTCACCGAGATACCTTGCAGTCTATTTCAAATCAATAAAAATAACAGTATAAGTCTACAAAGAATATGCAAAACATCAGTTCCAGTAATAAGGCAAATTCGAACAATTTTACACTGAGGGGAAGACGACATCAGATAGCTGACCAAGGAGAGGTTCATCCAAGGCTCCGGAAATTTATCTGCGTTCTATTCACCGGTGAGCGTGTAAATTCTGTGAGAACTAGAATCTTTGTAAATAACGAATTGCATTTATCGTGTTGTGTAGGGGAAACAAAGAATGCTGGTACCAGACGAACAGTATGTAAGTAACCAAATTTCAATTATAATAACTGTGAACATTAGCTAAAAGGTAAAGTCAGATTTCGTTCCAATTTTATTGTCAATCAAAGTTAATTTCTTTATTTCATTTCTTTCTTTATTTATTTCGTTCTATCGACATATTGTTTAGGTAAATTGTAAACTGTTTTGTTAATAAGATTTTAAATCTTTTTTTTTGTGTTCATTATCAAACCCAGTAAAGGCCCTGAAGAGAACCGATCTCAAATTTTGTTTGTAATTATCTTTTATTCTTTGAAAGCCACAAACCAAAGAAATATTTTTGTTTCTTAATTGTTCATAATCTTTTCATTTATATTAACCCATCATATTTAATTATTACATTAAATAGCTACCACAACGTGAAAAATTAAATTATTAATTGATTGTTTATTACAATATATTTTTCTTAATGAGTACGCGGACCTGGTATTCACAACGATTATCAAGAACAAAACCAACAAGTCCACATAGAATCATGTTTTATTTCGTAGTCAGCTTTCAACGGGACTTTTCGGCAGTTAATTGTCTTAATCATCTGAAATGAATAAAGTAAAATTATAGTATCAAGTGTGTAGGCCCTACATATACAGAAACAAGAAATAGAAAGATTTATTCTCCATTAGCCCTCTAATCAGGAAATAGGATTCGTCACAAATGTACAACAGATAAATTACATATAAAATGAATTAATATTAATAGTACTAATTAATAAGTAACACACAAAAAATTAATTCAATACGGCACTGTTCACATTTGTCCATTCACCACATTCATGCACAATATCTTTAGGAAACACCCACTCAACACTTATCACTTCCTGGTATTCATTTCCCAAGGTACGGAGGGATGTCATCATAGATATTTACTAAAACAGAAATCAGAGGCAGGAAAACAGAACCAAAGGGGGAAAACTGGACACACTATTTCCGTATTTATAGCATATTCGGCAATTTTGTAGGCAAGGCAGTTCAGCGAATGTGAGACCGATTCAAAAATTCGTGTACTGAGTAATTAGTTCCATTTACAATTAAAGTTTTACACTCCTTGACGAATGAGTTGTAGTTGTTGATGTTCTTTACATGTTCAGGAAGGCTGTTAATTAGTGCGATACCGGAATAATGAACGCTAGACTCGTAGAGACTGAGGCTGTGCTTGTCAGACCTGAGGACTGAACGGTTCCTCCATGATTGTCCCCGTTACTTGCAAAAGGTTCATGTTACGTTTAACAAATTTTGGTATTTCTAATATGTAAGCGCTAGGTAGAGTAAGAATATGAAGTATTTTTATCACAGGTCTGCAGCTTTCTCTAGCATCTGAACCTGATATAATTCTAATGGCTCGTTTTTGCAATTTAAAAAGTTCCACACTACGAAAACAATTTTCCCAGTTGGCAATACCGTAACACATATGTGAATGAAAGTAGGAAAATAGGCTAGTGAAGCAGAGTAAATTGCATTGTGATTTAAAAATGTGAACAAAATATAGTGATTTACTCAATGCCAAGTGTATATCGAAGTGTCTGTCATTAATTTCGAGTAATTAGTCAATTTGGATTGGTAAATTATATATAAAATGTTCTTAACGTATGAATGTACTCTTTTACTGTATGCACTTGATATTACCTTTTTAATTTATTCATTTCAAATGATTATCACAATTATTTGTCGAAAGTCGCTGTTTAAAATTGAGGACTTGTTCGGTTTTGTTATTCATAATAATTGCAATATAATCAAATTTCGTTATTCTCCAATTATAAATATATTCAGTAATGATTATTAGCTTTATTAGTACAATATTAAAAATTTTCATACCAGTAATTTTAAATTTCTACGCAATCACTATTTTTTTTATTTTTGGCTCAACTTATTCTCTCACTACGATGGACAATATATTATTTCTCAGAACATGTGATACCACTGAATTAAATATCATTTTTGTGTTCTTAATTTCTCTATCAATTAAAAATTAAATTCATTAATATCCTTTCGGGCTGAAAATATAAAAACTACAACAACAGTTTCATCAATTCTCTCCGACAGTTAAATCGTTTTAAGTATCATTCTAGTATTTTAATTCCTTAATAAATGTTATTTCGTTTGTTTAAGATCTTGAAGTTTTCTGGTGCACATGGACGTCAAACAATTAATTAAATTCAGCTGGTAAGATTTTACTCTTATTGTAGCAGACTGAAACTTTCTCCAAGTTCTCTCCACAGTTTGTAATTTCAAGTTCAAGTTTGGTTCATTTCCATTTTTCTGCCTTCAAGATATTCGGACCCCGACAAGATTGTGAGTTGACTTCTAATTATAATAAATAGTACTGGATAAGTCTGAGTATTTTGGTAATAATATTTGTAATAAATTATTTTTATTAATATTACAAACATGGTAAAGCGAGATTATAAATTTCATCCCGATTGAGATTGCGACTAAAACAATTTAAATTCATGGATTTAATTTTGCTTTTTTGTATTTAATTATATATTTACGAATTATTGGTTTAATTACGATTCATTATTACGAAAAACGTCCATAATAATTGAAAAATTAAATGTTTACCTGTCCCAGGCAACCATATAGCGTTTATGTAATAAATGTTTTTGTAAAACCTTCATGATATTTAAGTAGTGGTAATTTACCATTCATTACCTTTGTTATAGTAGTTTTATTCATCAGCTACCACAAAATGATTAGCCACTATCATAACACAACTACGTCAATTAATAGTACAGATATCAGTCAGTCATTACAAACAGGAAATACTATTTTAAATATCACATTGGGACGCTGTTGTTAAAAATGAACACCAATTAAAACTCGTAGGAACTCTTTCTATAGAATCGTAAATTTTTGCAACCTTGCTCTACCTTTCCGCATCCCCCCTTTCACTCCTTTTCTATGCTATAAGAAGGGAGTTGCCACCATACATAGCCTGTCTACACCTTCAAAAAAAATTATACTGTCATGGTTAGAAAGAAAATTAATAGCGTAGCAGTTCCACAAATATTTACGACGTAACGGAATAGCTTATAATTGAGAGTTGTATATTGTAAAGGAGTATTTAAATTGAAATGTAATTTCTTTGGTCTGTTTTGAGAGGTGTATGTTCCGGGGTCGCAGACCTTGAGCATACGGCAAAAGTTGTCTGCTATTCCTATTGGAATAGTCGGCCAGCTGCCTCCTAAACAGGCCAAGGCATGGCGAGGGGTAAGCTGCGTCCCCACAGCAAACTCCTCTCCCGTCATCGGAAGGGCGTGGGACAAGTACCAAATGCCCGACCTACCCGATGCAGGTTTTTCTAGGGTTTTCCCTGCATTTCTATAGGCGAATGCCGGGTAGGATCCTTAAACCATAGCCCGGGGGCCCTAGTAACCCTTGGCTACCTTCCTCTACCCTTCCGCATCCCCCCTTTCTAATCCCTTCCTATGCTATTAAAGGGGAGTTGCCCAATGTGGATCACCCTCATGTAGCCTGTTGCCCTAAAAAAAAAAAAAAAAACTTTCTAAAATTACGGCGGTGTTAGCTTTGTCGTCGCACGGCCGTTAAATATTATTATGACGTTGCTGATATTAAGTTAGACGGAAAAGCGGAATATATAAATGAATAAGATTTAAGAAGAATTAATTTTTTAAATGTTTATATTCTTTATTTATGAATAATTGTTCAAATCTAATTAGAGATTTTACTGACGGTCTTCGCTGCTATAGCATTCTTCAAAAACAGGTGTCCTTCAAACATGAACCTAAAAAAACACGTTCTTTTATTCTCGCCACGCTTTGGTGCTTACGACGAGGACAATCATCAAATCCGGCTGAATCATTAGTCTTGACAGCACAACAGTTAGCGGCTATTTCATATTTATGCAAAATCACTTTTCTTGTGGTCTCGCCTCTATGGTACGGCGGAAAACGCAACAGTTTCCACAACGGCGACAGGGAATTCCCCTGAAAGGGCTACGGAAGAGACGTGACAAGCAGAAATCCGCGTGTCCGTTCGTCGCAGCATTATGCACGGTCATGAATTCCCAATGCCAGCTCACGAACACGAGCATCGTAAAAGTACCACTCTTCTGGGATTTCTTTGTTTATTTTGATTCAAATATCAATCGGCTAATTGGAGCAATTGACTTCGATTCTTAAAAACCAGTTTACATTTTTTAGTTTTATTAGTGCTCTGCTGATTAAATAAGATAAATCAAATTGATATTAATTATGAAAATGAATAGAATAACATACACATAAAGACAATCGATATTTATGACTATACATAAATAGTAATATAATATAGTGAATAACAACCTTAAGTGGCCACCCTTGTGTCCGCGGGCCTGAGGAGGAATACATTAAACGTACACGTGTGCTTGCCCAAGAGGCCAAAAGAAATCGCGGGTACAGGTCCCTTTTTTTTGCATTGTTTGGGGGGGGCGGAGTACGAATAAATACTCCGAACCCGGGTGAAAGTTGACAGACGCAGGCAGACAGACAGAGTAAAGGCTGAAAGTGGAGTGAGAGGGTGGAGAATTTGGCGAGTGGGAAGAAACAAATGTTTTGGATGACGTACATCGCGGGGAGGCCGAAGAAGATGGACTGCTTACGACGAGACCAGTGACCCACTGCAAGTCGGCTGACGTCACAAGTAAAGTAAGCATCACAATTTTTGTAAAGTGCCTTCAAAAGTAGAATTTTTTTACACAGTGCGGAAATAGACTCTGTTCTTGAATAGCTACCGAACCGCCCACATTACCCTGTTAAGAAAGAGGACTTTACAACCAAGCCGGAGCTAAGATTAATTTTTTTTGCAGACCAATGTATATCTGCTGGCGCCCAATAATATTTTTTAATGTATTTTTGTATTTTCTTGTAATAAAGTTTATTTTTTATATTTAGTAATAAAGGCTAATCATTACAATAAATAAATGCAAGAGTACATATTTGGAAACACACGAAATAGTATCTTTCAGAAAATATTGGCACTAATGTAAACAATACGTAAATAAGAGAGAATATGTTATGATTACAGCACGTTACAAAGAAAAAACGTTCCAGAAGTATTAAAGCTTAAATATGAAGTAAGAATAAAAATTATTAATTGTAATATAAACTTCGGTTCATAAGTAGCACTAAATTACGCAAACAGCATTGCACTATAGCGTATAGTTTAGTATTGTGTTTTATTCCATTTGATATCATTAGAGATTTGCAAGGATTGAGAACTTTATATGTTCGAACACGTTCAGCTTGTCCGGGAGGTTATCCCTGGAGTCTGGGTATAAGCACGTAGCAGCCGGGTACCTGGTTTTTACCCGACGTGTGGATCCTCGGGGCCGAAACGTTCTCCAGAATCGTAAAATACGGACGATACTCCTCGAACAGAGACGACAGAGAGGGTGGCTGGTCCACGAATGCAGCAATACAACAGGTGCAGGAAAGGTACTTGCCAAATTTTCTCTATCCGACACGCACATACGGGTATCGACGTCCATAGTTACACCCTGAGATCGATTCTCCAGTTAGCGGAAACAAATTAATATCTCCGACGGTGTGACGACAAAGTAATTTTAGAAAGTAATTATCTTTCAAATTTTATACTACTTTATATGAATTATTTTTGTCTGTTATGCTTTTGAGCCCATTACTTGGTATGTGCGATGTGTCGTTTTTACGGCTCTTGCAAGAATATCAGAATTTATTTTGGACGTTATTTGGCTATTTATTTATCTAAATTATCTAACTAATTTATATAATTATTATACACACACGGTTTATATTTTGTATTTGATGGTTACTGAATAATTTACATTCAACTTTTATTGGCTTGGAATAATAAAAAGTTGGCTCAGATTTAATAATATAGTTTGTATTTTTCAGTTGGTGTATATCATAATGCAATTCTTGTTCAAATTACAAGTATTTTTATTTGCGTATATATTGATACTTGTTACTCGTATTATAAAATAATTTTTTTGTACGAAAATCTTTACCAAAATAACCAGATCCTATTTGAATAGTTATTAATCATTTTGTTGCTTTCTAAAAAAAATTATAGGAATTTCTATTGGAAAATTTCGGTTGATCGTAGCAATTCATTCATTGTACCACCCTATAAATGTTCGGAGCTGCTAATTTTAATGTGAATTCTCCGTACTGTTCTGTGGTTGTTACTATAATTTATATTTTTATGAAAAAAATATGTTTTGGATTGATTATAAATTTCCTTCAACAGTATTAGCTATAATTATTATTAATTGTTCAAATTTTCTTCCTAAATGACATGCCATTGCGGTTCGCTATTAAAAAATTATACGTTGATAAGAGAAATGAGATCGGATGGCCTAGGATGGATGTGAGCGTAGGACGTGACGCCAGTTGGGAAATCGTGGTCTGAGACATAACGACGTCGTTATAAACTGCGGCGCCACTCACACCCACACATACTCACTTGTGTGCACGAGTCCGGAGACAGACCGAGTTCAATGACCCTACACATGTGGGGATCAACTTCGACCTCTCTCGGTGATTTAATTAAGGCCATAATCTGCGGCCTCATTATGCGTCGCAGGCTCGATTTACTAACAAAATGGCAACAGTGCCATTCTGGACGCCCTTTTGTCCGCCCCTCCCAAAAGATTCCAGCCCGTTAGTTGCCAACATGCAGATAATTAAAAAAAAACAGAGAAACGCCAAATACGACGATGCGGTCCTTTTTTTGCGGATAAAGTGACTTTTTAAGGGTTGACGATCCGGGTTAAAGTTCGACGCTTTATCTTCTTTCGATTCGATATCATTTCACTTGGACTAACAATTTATTTTTCTCAATGTACTTAAATCACTACGCCATTTTAATAGGTATTTTATAAAAAAGTAAGATCCAGATAATCTATCATATCCAATCTATTCAATACCACTTAATAGACTACATAAAAAATATAAAGAAAGGCCGCGGTTAATTGGGCGAGACTGTGTGGGGTGAAAACATTAATGCATTGTCAATATTTTTTATACTCATGTCCTCCTCTCTCGCCATCGGAATGGCGTGGGACAAGTACCATGCGTCCAATGGACTTTTAGGCGAATGCCGGACGGGATTCTTAAACTATAACCCTGGGGTCCTAGTTAACCTTGGTCAACATTCCTCTACCCTTCTGGAGCCGTATTTTGAGCGGCCGTGCCGTTAGCGGACGCTGAGCGAGCTGACGCTGAGCGAGCAGTTTCTTTTATCAACTTTATCCGTCTTTAAAAATTATTATAAATTATCATTTTTGAAAAAATCTTGCTTTGTTTAAATTTTTAGAAACAGATTTTGAAATTAGATCATTTAATTGGCTTAACAACTCCTGAAGAGATCCTAATAAATTAAACATTGAGAATTTTTTTCTGTTATAATGTTTAAATATATAAGTTTCCCTCACGTGGATTACGCTCAAGTAGCCTGCCTGTTACTCTAAAAATAAAAGGTTCTCTTGAATTTCTCCTACATCACATATAGATAAATGCCGAGTATGTTCTTGAATTAATAATAAATTTATATTAATAATAAAACCTAAACAGGTTGATGTTTTCATTTATTTTAGGACGTCAGATAAATATAACTGTTAAAAGATTTGTATCTTAATTGTTCATTTCTAAGCATATTTATTAAACGAATCACTACCAATTGGAACAGTTTCCATATTATAGATAGAGATAGAAATTATAAATCCAGATATGTTTCAGAAATGTTATATATTAAATTTGTATTACTTTCACTTAATGTTAAAACCAAGACTAATAAAGTTGCTCTTGAGAAAAATTGAGGAAGGGACGATTGAGGAAGGGACTGTTGTCCACTCAGAGCACGGCCGCTCAGAATACGACACCACTCTTCCGCATTCCCCCTTTAAAATCCCTTCCTATGCTATTAAGGGGAAGTTTCCCCCACGTGGATTACGCTCAAGTAGCCTGCCTGTTACTCTAAAAAAAAGATTCTCTTGAATTTCTCCTACATCACATATAGACAAATGCCGAGTATGTTTTTGAAACTATAGACGAGGGCCTTGTTTTCCCAACTGCATCCCGTCACTTTCTACCCTTAGCGAAGCGACAACGTTGTTCTTAAAATGTAACTTATTGGAAATGAACATATTCAGTCATACAATATTTTAAACTCAAAATAACTTTCCAAATATTCTGCTTCTAATTATTTACCAAACAAATTTCAATAGACCATGGCTGCCAACGCGACGAAAAGTAAGTTAAATTTTAAAAAATTTCAACGCAACTGATTGCGAAAGGTGTAATACATTACTGAATATTAATACTTCGTAGAAACATAACGTCACTTCTTACTAAATGTCCTAGTTCACATTTCTTAGCTTTATTTTGTAAAACATCAAATTAAA
The DNA here is from genome assembly GCA_037074705.1 of Zhengitettix transpicula. Taxonomy (NCBI): domain Eukaryota; kingdom Metazoa; phylum Arthropoda; class Insecta; order Orthoptera; family Tetrigidae; genus Zhengitettix; species Zhengitettix transpicula. The sequence goes on along the minus strand of CM073591.1, from coordinate 49,150,039 downwards.
AACATACTAATGTGTTACTGTTATTAATTAAAGACTGGTTTAATTAGATACTTTTTCTAAATAAATTAAATTATTATTATTTTCTGTCCTCGAAAGGAAATTCGTACACTTTACCGGTCCGATTGATTATTATTCGTAACTTATTAATCATTTTATGAGTTAATCATTAATTTACATGCCAGGTTACTATTTCTTAACATTGTTTTAAATCCCTGTCTTTTACACCGAATCTTCAATTTCTCGTTTCTTTCAAACGAAAACTTTAAAAAATATATAGCATTTTGGAGTGGAACCGTGAGTCACCTAAACCCTAATAAAATTCGAGCCCAAATTTTTTTGTTTCTATAAAACACACGGTCTGTTTTAAAAGCACTTAGATGTTAATAGAAAGAATTACGCGTGTAAAATAACACACTGGTTTATATTTTTAATAAATTAATTTATTTAATGGAGAACAGTTCTAATAATCCTTAGCAAAATTACATCCACATTGAAGATTAGCGTTCAAATACCGTAAAAGTCATAATATTTCAAATTTCTCGAAACAGTCAGACTCTTACTTGACTTATGATAGCAAGTGCATTTGGATCCATATTTGACTGTATCATATTTCAACTACGTCGGAGTCATCATTTCCCATTTATTCGCAATTATAATTTCAATTACCTTTGTTTCAGCTTCAGTTGTTCTATGATTGCGATTATGATTTCATTGATTGAATATCTGTTAGAGTTAGTCCAATTTCATCGGTTTTAACAATTTAATAACAGTAATTAAATTTTGTGTTTCCAGACTGTCTGTGTAGTAAATATAATCGGTTGTAAAATTTGTTCCGTCTAACATAAAATTAAGTGGTTTTGCGTTCCGGTGTGTTCAAAGCAATTTTTATATTCAATTCCCTTTTTAATTACAGTTTTGTTCTTCTTATTTTTCAAAAAATACAATCATTTATATTACAAGTCATATTACATTTTTATAAATTTATATTTTAGTTTTGTCTACAAACCAATGAATCTCTAAAGCAGTTTCTTCCGCTGTCTTTAGTTCCTGGCATTAGCGAAACTTAAATTCAGCAAAAAAAAATTACTGTAATTACAACGCCGTGTTCTATATATGATTATTAATATATGAGGATATATTCAGTGAAAAGAAAACATAACTGAATTGAGATTCGAAGTTATAATAACAATCACATAGATATGGAAATCATTTTTTTATATCTAATGTACGTTAGAAGATTCGTAGTGTGTCTAAATATCAATCAAATTGTTTATTACCGAAATTTTTAAATGTGAACGTTGATCGAACAAAACGTAACAGAAAATTTAGGCAAAATATTGACAACGTCAAATGTGTTCAAAGCATGGATGGATATTTATCGTTCTAGCATTATTTGCGTTGAATAAAATGTATGTGGAGTAAATATGAGGAATGGATCTGTGTACGCTTTTTTTTGGAACTGACTACTTGAACGTTATATACATTATGGACATTTTTTTAGGAATAACAGGCTACATGAGGGTAATCCACGTGGTGGCTACTCTCCTTTAATAGCATAGGAAGGGATTTGAAAGGGGATGTGGAGCCCAATAAATTATAGGGATAAATTATAGGGATAGGGATAGAGGAAAAGGTAGCCCAAAGTTAACTATGACCGCTGGCTATAGTTAAAGGAACCTACCCGGCATTAACTGACCTAAGATCAACTTACTGTATATCAGTGAGTGCTGGGCGTTCTGTATTTATTCCACGCCTATTATTTGACTGGAGACTAAAAAGACAATAAATAAAAAATTCTGCGGTGAGTGTGCCCTGCTTGTATATATTTTTTTAGAAGATAGAATATAATAATGTACGTATCCAATTAAACGCAAATATAGCCTTCCTCCAAAAATAGGAATAAGTGCATTACGTTGGCGGACGGTCTGCGCGTGACGTCACTGGTGACTACAGCAGAGAGTTTGGAATTATAGCTCACAATATTGGCACAACTATTCTGGTCAATGTTAATTGAAATACAAACACTAGGCCACGTCGTTCCTAATAATTAACATCGATACATAAATGTCGATGAAGATATTATGCGGCACGGATTGTTAATATTCATTACAGTGTAGATGCAATAGTTTAGTTAAATTGGGATGCAATGGGCGGTAAAGTAAGGCAATTGGTGCATTTAGTCCGTGTATATTAAAGTAAATACAGTACTAAACGTACCGGCGCCGTATAATTTTAAGAAACTTAATTATGATTTATCCAGTCTTGTAACTCGCAAGGGATCACTTGATATATATTGCCAGTACGTTAATAAGTATTTACACACAAACACAATAAATGTACGTAACATTGTAACTAAATATTAAGAAGACAATTTTCCTTTTTGTGGTTGTTTACCTAAATTACTTAAATAATACTTGATAATACGAGAAAATATTTAATAATACGAAATTAATGGTTAATTATAAACCTACTAAATTAAGCATGAAATTAATTATGTGACATGATATATTAGTTATTAAAATGGATGTGAGTTTGTATATTCCGCACATAATCACGTTTGTACGCATGTTTCTTACGATCCAGGTACAAACATTCTAGCGGTAGAGACAGATGGTGTGTCATTTTAAAAATATTGAAAAACGGCCGATATTAACGTCAAATAAAATGTTTCTGGGGTGTCCGAGACTAATAGGGATGGAAAGAGAGACAAAATAATGTGAAATCGACCAAATTGGTGTCGATGCCACCGTTTTGGAGCTCACTGATTTAAATATTAACATTAAAATTAAGGTCTCATTGGCATTAAAGAAGAGTGGGATGGAAGTGGTAGATATTATAAAAAATATATATGCGAAAACTGTCGATATTGGCGTCTAATAAATCTCTATGATGTTAAAGTCTTAATTCCACACCTAATGACAAAGGAGTGGACTACCCCTACATATGGCTGTGAAAGGGGTGAAATAAATTGTAATAATTTATTAACTAGCTTTTGTTATCTTTTGACAATAATTCATGATATGAATTATGTGGCGTTTTTAAATGAAAAGAACTATTACGTGAAAACTATTAAACAAGATTTATTAACAATTTTAAAACAAGTATTCAAATTACAAAAATATTTGGGATCTCAGGGTCTTGAACTGGATTTGATAATGGCAGAATTTATATAATCAAAATCACAAAAATTACATTTACTTTATATGGGAATCAATGCGTCTGAACATAGATGAAATTTGTTGCTGAAGAAATAATACTAAAGATTGAATTTAAACAATTTCAATTTTTATCAAGAAATAAAGAATGGTCTGAATAATTTAAAGATCTCATTTTATCGATAATTAAAGAACGATCTGACGTTTTAAAAATCTCATTTTATCGATAATTAAAGAACGATCTTTTAAACGTGGTTTACAATGATTTTAAAGTTTTCTTTCTACTTACGGCAGCCCAGGTCTCATTTAAACTTTTCGTGCACAATTTTGGGGATTCACTGATTCTAAGTACTCACAGACTCTAAATGTTCACAGACTCTAATTAGCGTAGTTTGTTAGTTGGTTTAAAATAAATTTGTCGATTCTCGATGATTTACTGCAACCTGGATTTGTAGGTCTCGTGGATTTTTGTTGAAAATTCACCTCATTGGTTTTGTCTGTTGACTGAAGACTAGTTCAATTTCTGCATTTTTGATATAACAGCGTACTGGTTACTGGAACACTTTCTCGTTCTTTAAATTAGACCTTTTTCATTCTCGCTGCTGACTGACTAAATTGTTCAACTTTTCGTGTATTAGAATTTTGTGGTCTTTACACCTCGCATATCATTGCCTGACTGTACTACTTTTGTAAAATAGACTTTGCTGGTCTTTATACCTCGCCGTTCATTGCCTGACTGTCCGTTCGTCTCGTAAATTTTGAGCGCGTAAAACCTTCTCGACCGATCAACAATACTTTCTTTTCATTGCCGGTTTGTTGCGGCGTCCGCTATATCCACCAATAATGAGTCCTCTACAATTCAACTTTTCAATTAGAACAATGCCTTAATTACCAATTACTACAAAATATAATTATTTAAATGTTGTAAATGAGCTAGAAAAACATCACATTTTCTACGATTAAAAAAAATAAATGTAGAAACAAAATTAATACGAATTAGCCAATTGACTCCACGGTTTCAGGTCAACTTCTAATTTAGCTTCCCTACATTGGTTAGGTAGTGAGTGGCGTTTATTAATAAAAATTCCTTAAGGACCAAGATTAGAATTCGTAGGTTCGAGATTCTCAGAATTAGTTGGTGACATTGAACATGCCGGTTAACGCGAAGTTCTGGCCCGTCCCCCAGTGACGTGGGGCAAGTCTTCGGCATTGGGTCAGGGGACTGGGTGAAAAGGTGAAAAATAATACAAAATGGCCCAATCAAAACATTCCGGGTCACTGCTATGAATTGTTACAACCCCGAAACCGGTGATCACGTGTTACAACCCTCATCGGAATTTGGGCAGCTTATTAAATATTATAATAGATAATAGTATAAGTGTTGAATAATTTTTTATTCTCTTAAAGATATTGGGCGTAATTTTCCCTTACCGGTCGGATTTCTGACTCAATTAAGTAGCAGGATGTTTTTTCTACCTCTTAAAGTGCCAGAAGTTTTCTGAACGCCTGTGAGGTACCGCAAGTGTTTTTACTCTCTTAAGTTACCCAAAATATTTTTGACTCTCTCAGTGTACCGTTTTGTAAATCTCTTGTGGTACTGACAGCTTTTCTTGATTTTCCTAACGAGCAATGAAACTTTCGATGCCAGTTAAGTTAAAGTATTTCATAGTATTATTCTGGTGTAATCAATATAGCAACGTTTACCTCCTTCTTCTTCTATGGTTCCACAGCCCGATATCGGGTCTCGACCTCCAGTAGTAGCTTCCTCCAAACTTCTCTGTCTACAGCTATTCTCCTCCAGTTCCTCAAATCCATCATCCTTTTTATGACTCTCTCTACTTCGACTATCCATCTGTTCTTTGGTTTTCCTGCCTTTCTTTTACTTCCCATATCATTGTATAATGCCTTGAAAGGCATCCTTTCCTTTCCCATGCATTGCACGTGTCCTATCCATTCCATTCTCTTTAATCTAATAGCTGTTGCGATGCTTTATCTTCATATAGGTCATATATTTCCTTATTATATCTGTGTCTCCATATGCCATTTTCATTTTTTGGGCCCCAAATTCTTCTTAGGATCTTTCTTTCAAAGATGTTAATCGCTATCTCCTCTTTCTTGTTTAGTGTCCAGCCCTCACTTCTATAAAATAGTATTGGCCTAATCATGGTTTCATATATCCTTATTTTTGTTATTCTATGTGTTGTTCTTAGTTTGAAAGCTGGTAGTAGTGAGAAATACGATTTATTTGCTAAGTTCATCCTATTTCTGATTTCATGCCGTTCATCTCCATCTTTGTGGATTTTGGATCCCAGATATATAAAGTCGTCGCTTATTTCTATCACATCTTCATCTATGTTCATCCATCCTTTTTTGCCAAATTGCCTGCGCGACAGAATCATCTTTTTTTTAAAAGTTTATTTCTAGACCAACCGTTTTGGTTGTTTCTTTAAATGCCTCCTCTGCTGCTTTAGTTGTTCTTGATATTTTACCACATCATCAGCATATGCCATTATTTTTGATGACTGTATGCTATAGTTTTGCTTTATCTATTTTTGTTTGTCTAATGGCATACTCTAGAGCCAAATTAAATAATATCGGAGCCAGTCCATCCCCTTGCTTTAATCCTTGATTAGTTTCAAAATTTTCTGTTAGTTGGTTCTGAATTTTGACTTGACTTGTTTTTATTATCGTTTGTTTAATTAGTCTTACCATTTTAATTGGTATCTTAACAAATTTCAGAATACTCACTATCCTTATTATGCTATCATAGGCCTGTTTGAAATCTATAAATATCATATTGATATCTATATTATATTCCCAGCATTTTTCCGTTATTTGTCTCAGTGTAAATATGTTTTCTGTTGTTGATCTACCTGGCCGAAAGGCTGTTTGGTAATCGCCTAGTATCTTCTCAGCATATGTCTCCAGCCTTTTCTTTATTATCCCCGTAAATATCTTACATGAAGTTGGCAATAAGCATATACCCCTGTAATTGTTGCATTTAAATTGGTCTCCTTTTTTGAATATATATGCTTTTGTTTCAGTCTCCCGGCATTCTCTTTTCCCTCCATATTTCCTTTATCAGCTCAGGCAGTGCTGTTACCTAAGATTATATTTTATTCTTGGTTTATCTGATAATGAGGAAACTTGTTTCCGGTGAACTATGCGAAATTTCCGCTCATATCTGTCAACAGAAAAACATCCGTCGCAAAGTTGGACTCACTTTAAGATGTCTCCATTGAATTAATACCAAAAAAATATTTTCATATATATGTATAGTATATACGGATATATATATAATTTACCGTCTGAGAAGTCATATATATATATATGTGTGTGTGTGTGTGAGTGTGTGTGTGTGTGACTTCTCAGACGGTAAATTTTTACATAATTTTTCGTACAAAAAGGCAATTTCCTCAATAGGATTTTCTTAGTTTATTATCCATTATTATTATACATTTTAGTTCTTAAATTCAAGAGCCATGAATTATAACAGTTATGGATGTGAAACAAAGAATTTCTTAACCATCTCATAATTTCCAATTGTACATTTCGGAATTATGCTTCAAACTATTACCTTCAATAATTGCAGTTTATCGACAATCAAATGAAAATTTGAGTTCCGCATTGATAATGAAAGTTTTTAACATCCATATAAGATTTTTGAATTTATAAAGGCTATATCTAATTTTCACGCTTAAGTACACTTAGTCAATAATTAATGTCGGTGAACGTCTATAAGTGACTAGAGGAGGAAGAAAGGAAAAACAAAGAATAGCATTCCCAGAAATAACGACAATCTGGACCGAGGGTGATTGTGTCATTGGGAGAAACTAAAATCAAGTATTTGTATTACTAGCGTTTGGTGCAATTAGTAACAGGGATATGGCTGAAATGTGACGTTAAAATTATTGAATGGGTGTATTTTCCCAAAGAGAAGTAAGCATATATCTAAGAGAAGAACGTAGAAGTAATATTATATATAAAACGAATCGAATAAAATAATATCAAATTTTGGTAACAGTGTAATATGTATCAGCCTCTAAACTAAATTGTCCACGTTCGAGAACATCACTACTGTTCGTCTACTGTCAATCGCTGTTTATAAGGAAGCCAGCTTAACAATCGCCATTATTCGAGCATCCGAGCGCAATACAATATATGACACAGCGGATCGTTTTTGTCATTTATTTAACAATTAATTTAGAATTTATTCAACGTTCATATGTATATACTTTTAGTATATTAATATTTTTTTATTGATTTATTTAAAGTCGCATCAACAGCTCTGGTTATTAGCGACTCAGTATGATAAATCTTTTTTTTTAGTCGGGGGTCTGATTTGACGAGAGTTTCTCTCACGCACACAAACATCCATGTCCTCGCCGGGATTCGAACCCGGGACGTCTGTGGGGTAAGGCAGACACACTGACTCCTACACCATAGGAGGTCAGAAAATTATTCTTGTTATTCATAGAAACCGATCTTATTCAATAATCGCCAAGATCCCTGTGAATTTAAACTTAATTTGTATATTTGTATACAATTTATTTGTATATTCAATTACAAAGCGAGCCATTTCTGTAAATAATTTTATATTGATTATTAACTAAACTTTTATACTGTTATTAAAGAAATTATTTCACGAGAATCTATCAAACTCTCGCGTATTTAATAATTGTTGAAAACCGAAGGTTAGCTAATAAAATTAATTATAAAAATTAAAAGAGTTGGGTAAGATATATAGACTGTTTTAAATATATATAAGCGATTATAAACAACGCTAACAAGTCAAAACTATTTTATTTGAACAATTTGTCATTTATTTAAAACATCCATTTAGGTAAGAATCTCTTGCCACTATATATGATTGGTGTAAAGTTATTGTATTATCATGACATTTTTCATATAGATAGTGGTTTTAAGTAAATTACAATTTGATAAAATAAAATTATCCTGGCTACTGTTAACTAAGTTTCTAATAACTTATAATAGTTGGTGATTCAAAATCCACAAATACATTTTTTGAGAAATATAATTACGAAAAAGACCTTGTATCACAATGAGTTGGATGGTTTCGTATTTGGAAACAGTCAACCGCGATTGACCACAGAGGTTACTTTCCGGCAAGTTCTCATTTAGACATCTTCCCATGTGTCCTCACAAGTTCCGTAACTTCCCAGCCCCACTCCTGTCTTCTCTCTCATTCACCGGAAACTATTTCGCAGATAACCTAGTCCGGACCTTGGTCTACTTCACCAAGGGATGTTTACTAAGATACTTTAGTTGACGTAAAAGGCAGCAGTCCAATAAGACTGGTGACAGCTGATTTCAGGAATCATGTTTAACGTAATTTATCAATGGAGATGTTATTTGGTAAATTACGGAAATATTTTGAACTTCTAATAAAATATCAGGTTTACAGTTGCCCAGAACTATGTTTCGACTATCAGACTTGCGTAATTTGTCCTTGAAATATTATCAATTCCATTCTTCGTGGTTAGATTATTTTTAATATCCTACTTATGAAAATGTATTAATATTTCTTTCTTTTGTCTTAGTTTGTTCGAGGTTTACTCGGATACGGTCAAAAAGAATACAGATTCATAAAGTTATAAATTTTATAATTAAGGAAGGATTAGTTCTTTTTATAATCTGAAAATAAACTTAAAGTAATGCCTAAAATTTATGTTTACCTGTTGTTAAGTATAAATAAAAATATTAGCCAATAATATCAGAACAATTTTTATTTAATAGAATTAAATCTCATGACAGCACAATAAAATAATTACAACGTTTCGACCGAACTTTGGGACCTCATCAGGTATAATACTAGTGAGGGATAAAAACGAGACCAAAATTAAATTATATGTGTTGTATTTCATAAATTTAAGTTATTCTATTGATTTTCTTAAGGTCTCTTTTTTTTTCAATAAAGTCCTAAAGTTGTGTCGAAACGTTGTACTCCTTTTATCGTGCATTCGTTATATTTAATTCTCTATTTTAAGTGTATTAAATCAAATTATTCTGACTTTATTGGGTGATTGATTTATTTTATTTTAATTAAAGTAATGACTGTTTCATTTCCCCTTACATTAAAATACTCATTTACAATTATGCGTTATTTACTTCCATTGACACTATCATTTTCACGGTTACTTTGAGTATACGAAACATTAATGTTTTGGAATATAAAAGGCTAGGAGAGAATGTGAAAGGATGCTGTATAATTTGTGGAGTGGAATTGTGTACACGAGAAAGTTGAGCAACTAGGTTGAGAACTTTTAGAACTAATTAGGTTCCGGGTTTATTTTAAACTGCGGAAATTGTGAAAATATAGTTAATTAGGCCGTAGATAGCTACTGATTCACTAGACCTTCAATAATATGGTGAAACTATAAAACTGCTACTAGTTTTAAGACTGATTGGAACAACATACATGCGGTTAAAATTTTCCAAACAGTAAGGAAGTCAAAGTGTCAATGGAAGTAAATAAATAATAAATAAATATGTGTATTATAAATAAATAGCTGTTTAAACAGTCATTACTTTAAATTTATTTTCAGGTTTTTTAAAATAATATTCTTTTCTACATTCAAATTCTTCATTAGTTTTCAATCATGAAAATCTCTAAGCTCAGGACGCAACATTAAGTCAAAGAAGAAATTCTACACAAATTAGGTTGGTTAGGGGATTTCTCATGACTAAATGGTCCAGTATTTTCCGTAATTTTTGCTCATAAAGCGAATTAGCGGTTTTCCCGACCGCATCCCAACAATTACCCCTTGGGCAGGTCGACTTTAGTACTTGACCTGCGTGAAGCCGTCCTTCAGGTTTCACATTTCCCTCCTCACCACTCTCTCTCTTTTCTCTGACGCGTTGTTCCAGCAGCGGCTCTGCGAACTGGACAAGAAGAAAATGTGTTAGACATGCGTTGCTGATTACGTCATGGAAACCTGCAAATATGTTACTCACGTCACTCCGAACAGGTTTCGCTAACCTCTTTTCTTCCCGAAGAACTGGATTTTTCCGGATTCAGCATTATGCATGAATAATTTCTAAAAAAAAACAGCGTACGGTGAACTACGTAATTTTATATTATTGCATATTTACATTATCGTTTAAATTTAGCATCACGTCACAATGATTTAAAAACTAATTAAAATTAATCCGAAAGATTCGAAAGGAGTCAGGAGTTTTAAGTGATCCTAGATTCATATCAGATCGAACGATCTAGTGGGGGAGTTCAGATCATACCAGATTAAAAGTATGGTCATTATAAATTATTAAACCCTTTCTTAATACAGTCACATACAAAACTTTTATTTCAATGTTAATTAAATTAAAATGTCAGGATTTTAAAAATAGTCCATCATGAGCTTTCGGTTATTCTAACCATATTCATCTGTAAAATTATTAAGTACATCATTTAATTAAATTATGTGTATACTTTTATTAATATAGTACGTCACAGAGATTTAAATATATTTTACATAACTGATAATTAAATTAAAATATTTCATTATGCCAACGTTTTCTGACATAATATTGTTTACAATAGGGTTAAATAGTTAGTGTTTAAATTAATGTCATTGAAAAAATTTCTGAAAGGAATATTGGATGATTCCAAAAAAAAATAAGATACAAAACAGGTATCATACTAGGTTATCCTTTTAAATGAAAAATATTATATTAAATAATAATACGATTAAGTGATACAGTGATACAGGCTCTCTAAAATGTATCTATGACTTCATTCAATTTGCTTAACATCTTTGTTGGACGTAAAAATTATGTGCGTTTAGATTCGTGGACGTTTCGCACCTGATTAGGTCTAGGGTAAGAAGAAGAAACTTTGTGGTGGTTTGTTTTTAATTTTTTCCATTTTATTAATATTAAAGTCGTAGGAGTTGGCTGGATTTTAACTGGCGCATTACAAGTTTTAGCTCACCGACTTGAAAAACGTATCTTTTTGCCATAATTTACAATATCGCAATGATTTGCATCTGATCATGTGATTTACTATTCTCAGAAGTTGATTTATTCTCTTTCAATGGTGAGTATTTACAGAGTTTCCTTCTGGCGGCATAATAGCATCATGATGATAACTTGTCGTTTCATGAAGAATATAATTAACTTCCTTGTTTTCTCATATAATTGGCAATGTTGCCAGTTATAAAGATGATCCACTCACATAAAATCTACAAAACCAAATAGTCTCAACTTTGTGTATAAAAAACAGTCACGATAACTATTTACCATTATTTTCTACACGTACGAGAGTGTTGTGAAAAGTTTCTGACCTCAACATGAAGATGGAAGCACTCGCCAACAAAAGCTACAAAATGATTTTGAGCATGTCTTGAAAGGTACTCACCAAATTTTTGACGCGCAGTTGTTGTTTGACAGTCGTTGGAGTGAGTTTATGTGATTGAGTGATCGAGTATCGAGCTTTCTTTAAATATTTGTTTTCGAAAAGCAATACACCAATGCAAATCAAATACGAGTTGGACGCTGTGTACCGCGATTCTTTACATATCGTTTACCACTGTTAAATTTTGGGCAGCTGAATTTAAACCTGGCCTTAACAGTTTGAGGACGATGAACGTTCGGAACGTCAAAAAACTGCAACCACTGACGTTTACTTCGATCAAGTTCACCAAACGGTGCTAGGCAATCATCGAATTAAAGTGAGAAAGTTATAATACGCTATGAATGTGCACAACGAACGTATTTGTCTCATATTGAATCAAGATTTGGGCATGAGAAAGCTGTCTGCGCGGTGGGTGCCGCGTTAGACCAAAAACGTATTCTAATGAATATTTCCTACGCGCTGTTGGCGCAGTTTAGGAGTAATACATCACAGTTTTGGCGCCAATTAATTAATGTAGGTGAAACGTGGATACAGTATTACACCTGAAAAATCTTCATTTTACACAGGGAAAAATATGGCGTCTGTTTTTTTGGGATAGTCATGGAGTTATATCAATCGATTCATATTCAAAAAGGAAAAATGCTTTATAGGAGCATACTATACATCATTACTTGACAAGCTGAATGGAGAAAGTGCGGAAATTGGCCATATTTGCAGAAAAAAACAATCGTTTAACCAAGACACAGTTTTGCAATGGCGAAAATCCATCAATTCCAGATCTAGCACCAAGCGACTTTTTTTTATTCCCTAAGCTACAAATTGCGCTAGAAGGAAAGAGATTTTCGTCAAATGAGGAGCCCATCACCTTCGTAAACAATTATTTTGCAAAGAAAGACACCGAACACTATTTGGGACGGGTTAAAGACATGGGAACATCGCTAGAGAAGTGTGTACTTACATGAGACAATGTAGAAAAATAAATTTGAAAAATATGACTTTTATCTTTGTTAGGTCGGAAACCTTTCAGACAATCCTCGTATCGCCAACGGCATGTAAAATGATTACATGTATTCCAAAATTCTATTTCCAAATTGAGATTCTTAGTTCGCTACTAGCATTATGAATCATTTCTGAAATAAAAACACTGTTTTCCACATGAAACTTATTCTGCACCTCTCATAAAACTGGTCCTCATTCCTTGCACGGGTAAAATAAAAATCTCCTAATCTGTACCGCAAAGTGAAATTAATTTTTATTCAAGGCAATTTCTGTAGCATACATTCGCGCTTCAAGAAAAATGGTATAAATAATTATTTATGTACTTTATATTGATTCTCCGCGCTATTCATATTTCCATTATATGAAGTTATTAACATATATTTTTGAGAAGTAACACGAACCTTTAAATTAATAAAAATATGCGAACGCCTTCTTAATTATAATAAAGAATGTATTATTTCTCGTTAAAAAAAAGCGAATACAATTGTTTACTCGATTAGAAGCCCGAAAAGACTTTATGCAAACGAAATGTTTAAAATATGATTTTATGAAATTATGCTGAATGTTGATTACAAAAAATTGTTGACTTTCTATAAAGAATTTTTTTTTTGCTGTCTAGTGATAAATTGTTGACACATAAGGAATTCAATCTCAATATTTGGATTTGAATACATTTTATATTTATTGAACCAAATAACTATAGCAGCGCATGAAGTATTTGCAAACATAAATTATAAATAAAACTGGAGACTTCATCTGACTAGTATTAATATAAATATAATTAACCTCGACCAAAAAGTCTTAATTTATTAAAATTTACATTTACTATGTTTCCTCCCTATGTTCAGGAGCCTCTTCAGTTGAACATAATTAACAATTTATTTTAATTCAAATAAACCAGTAAACAGAAAAAATTTTGACTTCTTCCAATAACTTCCAGGGCTTAAATCCGGGATTTTTATTGAACCGAAATTTAGTTAATAACTTCACCTATATTATACAGGTTTCTACTTTCTTGTTTCAAAACTAAAAATGTATAACGCGAGGTAATATTTCAGTTAGATCACAAATGTACAATGATTTATGAAGTGAATCGTGAAACTGATAATAAAGTTGAAGACAAATTTTTTGAAATGTAAATTTGTTAGGTAAATTGAGATTTCACCTTACATTTAGTTGTTTAATAATTCAACAACTAAATTTAATATTGAATCTCTATTATAGAAGTACTACAGATATTTAACATGCGTACTACGTTAATTAGTGTTTAATCAATCGTAATTATTCGGTCACATGATACCGAGTTCTATCATGTGGTAAATCGGCGGGTAGTCCGCGAAAATATTGTAACATATTGGACTTGTAAGGAAGGTAATGTAAAGAGAGAAAATTATTTGTAATTCGTGTCTTTTCTTCAAATTATTAGTTCCGCTACAACTTCACTTACAATTTTTTTTAAAAAAAATACAATATATGAATTAATTAAAAAGTATTGACACCTCAAGTCAAAATAAATATATATATTTAAAGGTAAACTTAAAAAATGTTTTACCTTTCATCGCTAAATGCTACTGTCCCAAAGCACTAAAACGTACAAAGTATCTTTATTTTACTGAATCAGAAGAGATCCTAAGAGTCATCGCTCGCTGAAGAAAACATTAACAATTAAACATAATATATTATAAATATAAATACTAATGTATATATCTAACATCGGCAAAAAACATTCCGCAACGCAGGATTGGAATAAATAGTATTATTAAGTAGTTTCTTGCTCCCATGTTCCTGATGACGTCTCTTACCTTTGCGGAAATTGAGTTATCCTGTAATAAAGAATTCTAGACTCATTCAAGGCGGTTGATATCGACATTCGTAGTATCATTACCTTTTAATACTTCTCTGAATCCTAACGAAGAAACAGTACAATGCAATATTAGTAGAAACGGCGATCTTATGTTTCCCTGGATATATTATTTTTTAAATTGTGCATAATTACGCATGATGGTTTATAATTGAGTTCTCACGAAAATATTTTTGGAGCTTTCCCATACGTGACTCCAAAACGATGACTTTAACACAATTACAATCACATGTTGATGGTGCTGCTTGTGAACTTCATCACTCCGGAAGTTCCGGGTTGCGTGATTCGCAACGGTCGGATGGCTGTCGAGAGAACCGGAGGTGCGTCATGGTTCAATCGGAGACGTCATAAGACTCGTGACCGTGACCATTTTGGAAGACTCATCTCTTTCTGGAGCAAAGTCTATCTCGCCAAGAACACTGAATATCCACTGAAATGAAAGGTTCTCACTTGTTTTGACCACCACGTTTCAATTGTCTTCGTTAACATCACCAAATAAGTAAAAAAGAAAATAAGAAGAATTAAATAAAAATAAAATGGCCAATTTGTCTGATAGTCTTCATAAGACGCAATCCATAACACTACATTGGACATTAAATTTTAGCATACCTTTAAAACTATCCATTACCTTTCTTTACTCATTTATAACTTGTCTATTTTATTTATTTCTTTGTTTTAGAAAGTATTATTTTACATTTTCTTATATATTCATTTTGTTATTGTTTTTATTTTTTTCCCTTATTCATCCTTGCTGTATATTTATAATTGAATATACCTCAATGTTGTGTCTTATTATCTGCTCATGTACTGGTGGTTTGATTTGTCTATTTTCTCAGTAGGGGATTAAAGTAATCAATAAATCTGAATCATAATACAATTATACTCCAAAAACTACACATGTAGTAACTAAAGTGACACACAATAACAATATATATATATATATATATATATATATATATATATATATATATAAGATCAATAACAAAAGTTTATCATGTATGAAGAATTTTTTAATCATATATTAAACACGAACCGCTTATTATCTGCACGTGACTAATAATGATTTAAGTTAACTTAATTAATTGCAAAACATGTCACGTTCTTGAATAATATGAAGAATGTGTCATTAAGATAATTATTTCATTTATATGCCATCGTTTTTCATAAGTAAATTCAAATATTTTCATTTTTCTTGTAGTATTTATCCCAAAAAATAGAACTGTACTCAATAGCTCAAATAAATCATATTGTTTTAAATTTCGCAATTGGCACAACACTTCCTTACTACTTTAACATCTGCTTGGTCTAAATTCGTTCTTTAGAATCCCGTTCAAGAAATTAAACTCAGCTATATGTTATTAAAATATAGAAAAAATCGATTCAAGCTTAGTAACTATAAATCAGTTATCAATCATTATTCTACCTGTATTATTTAAATTTTGTAAGAAAACTGGAGAGACATTTTACTTTATTATTCATCTCTGATAATACTTAAGGGATATAAACTGTAGTAACGTTTTAATTCCTTTTATTTATTATTTTTGGTCTGGAAAATTTATTATTTGCAATAAAGACACTGTCTTAAACAAATCTATTACACTTACGAATAGTGTGACAAACGGTTTTCTCCGGACAATAAGTCAGGGGACCTTGTCTTTTCTGTCGCAAGCTTCTCTAGTGGATGGCCTTGCATAAATCAGTGAATTGTGGTTACGTTCGCCACCGCTCCTCGTAGTACGGTTAGTTGTCTCTCTGGAGGACAGGCTTGCTGACATCAAGAGAATTCTTACAACATTTACTCATTCGTAACCAAGAAACTGAAACTTGTTTGTTTGCGACGGACGTCTTCTTTTATAATGTAAACCGCAGAGCGTGTTGTTTGGATTAATTACCAAAAGTGTCACATCAAAGAATACTGTAATCCTGAAATAATTTTTTTAAGGGGAAATTCAGAATTTGTTTATTATAATGGAGAGCTTTATGAATATAAAACCAAATTCACGATATTATTTTTTAAAGATAAAATAAAACATAAAAATGGTAATGAAATCAAATTATCGCAAAATTAAAGTTTCCCAAAACTATCATAAAATATATTGTAAACTTTTATAATTATATAAGGTTACTTAATTTTAGTGTTCATTCCATTGAGGAAGGGTGTAAGTGAAATTACGCAAGATGATAAAAATTATCCTAATAATTTACGACAGCTGATATCGGAGTATGAATGTTACAATAAAAGTATTTTAGGAATATAAAACAAACGTGTTCAGGCAAATCATACACGACTACGGTATACAATTAAAAATCATTTAATGTAACATTATGAGCCTACAGTATGGTTATGAAAATAATATTTACTTAAATTTACCAAAAAACGGGATATAAATTACTGAAGCATAAGTTAAAAATTTTTGTAACAGTTTATTTTTATTAGTAAATTCATTAAAATTATCACTTTAATTAGAGTAAATACAACAACTTGATAATAGAGACTCATTTCCAGAGAAAACTTTAAAGACGTAAATTAATGCAAATTATCAAACTTACAAAAGAGATTTGTAATCAGCAGGAATTTTTTTTAATATACTACGGATGTTAGGCAACACGAGGAAAATTGTTCAAGTGAAAGTTATTAATACTAACAGGTTAAGGACAATGTATCAAATACATTAGTGGTAAAATAAATCAGTAGAAATATAAAATGACGTCCAATTACAGTTAAAGAGATATGATATCAAATTTTATTTATTCGCAAAGGAAAACGTTTTAATTTTTATAGATACGCATTGTAGTTTTACGATTTAATTGGCTCTATTCATAAAATAATTATTCAAATCTTAACCTTTCTATCATCAAAGCATTCATGATGTAAATTATAAAGATACAAAATAAGAAATAAGAAATATAAACATAAAAATACATACAGAAGAAATTAGAGTTGTTTTTTTGGGAAAAAATACACAACTTTTAAAAACTCAAATCTTTGGTACACTATAATGCAATAATTCACGATTTTATCAAATATATAATCAAATAGACCTTTCTTTCAGCAGATAATTATTCTAATCCGTAGAAATCCTATCATATTTGTCAGAAGACTAAATATTAAATATTAAGATATACGTGTACATGGTCCATCATCTGCTTTATGAACATTCGCATTATCGAAAACTATCAGGGGCCTACTGATCTTGGATAAAAGTGAAAATGGAGATAAACGACAAACATGTGTATGTGGCAACGCCGCATTGCCATCGGCAAAAAGAAGCGGCTATGCGAGTAACCTTATGAAGAAAATTACCCATGTCTGCGTCCAAAATAAATAAAAAAACTCTTCAGAGAGACCTTCTTCATCTGAAAGAGCTGGTTGTTTGCAATAAATTTAATGTTGAAGGCCATAGAATATTATAATTTTAATGTATATTTACCAAGTAAATCATCAAAACGTAACAGAGATAGGTAATTAAATTTATTGTTATCTACGTATATTGTCAGTAGGATAAAAGGTACACAAAAACAATGGTTGCGATATGAATTACAATGCTGTAATTTATCAATGAAAATATTTGTTACGTAAAATCATGGAAATGAATATTAACATAATATAAGGAGTCACAGTTCTGCAGGTAAAGTAAAATAACTAGACTGTCTGGAATGAAACCTGGTTGCTGCTTCATGTAATTTACTCGTGTAGCATCTAGTGGAACATTTATGTCCTATTACACTTCCTCTGAATTTCACTAAACTGTGTATGAAAATGGTCTGCAAATGAGTATGAAATATATCAAACGCGATATGTAATAACAAATATTTATTTATTTATTTCACAGCAATATTTGGCGTTTGTGTTTAGATACTAACGTCATTCAAATTATGTTTTGATGACCTGTTCATGACACCCAATTTCTGGCCGCTCTTTCGCACATTTCACGTGGTAAAGAGGCAACGGTTTGTATGATGTAGTGTTGATTGTTTCATGCCTCAAAGTCGTAAACCTGAAATTTCACACGACCACACAAGAAGAAGTCCTCGGCGAACATTTCAAGTCACCATTACGTGAAATAACCCTTCCAGGAAATTGTTAGTGTTTCAAGCGCTGTGTGACATGTTGCACCGTCCGCCGTCCTTTTGGAGCGAAATATCGTTCATGTCAATATTTATCAGTTTTCGCCAGAACGTACGTATTTCACTCTACTCGTTCAATTGTGTTTCTCTGCATGAATATTTGCAAAAACACTGACAATCACGACTGTTACAGCAGAACACAAACATTATAAATATAAATATATATATATATAGGTACCAAAATAACCGTTTAAAATTCTGACTCCATTATTTACATGCCTTTTACAAGATATATTAGCTGAAATACCTACCGAAATATTGATCAATTCTTCCGCTATTTAAATACCAACATTATAGAAGCCTAACAAAAACGTTTGCAATTAGAGAGCATGAAATTTAGTATTAGATCTTTTATTCTGTGTTATTATTTTGTATGAACTGTGATCACCGGTTTACTTTGCGTTATTGCGGTGGACTGAAGATATTTCTTAGAAGTTACTTATGTCAGCTATAGAAAGAAATGTTGTCTTTTCCTAAGATCGATTTATGTTACGTTTTACATAGTTGTGCAAGATTACTTCAAGGATATTAATACAATTCAGGCTTGAAAAAAAAACATATTAAAAATTTCATTATATATGGATTAATCAACATTTAAGTTAAATTTTATTATTACATTTCGTAAGCACTGAATTAAACTTGAAGTGTGCTAATGTTTATTTTGATGCTTTTCATCAGCAGTTATTGGATATTTGACATTTATGACAGACTGCAAACGAGAATTGTAGTGAGGACTACTCAGTCAGAACTTTGGCCCCTATAGCTACATTATTATTTATTATTAGCTGAATATTTATACTGTATATTTATGTAAAATTAATTGAAAGGCCCGAGTTCCCTATTCTGATTTATTTGAGAGTTGTTTCCTTGCCAAGACAGTGGTTAATTTTATAATTGGATGAAAAACAATAATGTAGTATGTAGTTTGTCAAATAAGTAATCAGAATGTTGCTGAATCTGTTGTGAAGAAGAATATAAAATTATTCTTTGCATATTTGATTTATTTGTCACATTAGTCATGTAATGAGAATACGTCTTGACATGAAATTACAATATCATTATTAGGTGCTACAATTAATAACAATTATAAGTTAACATGCACATAACTAAAGATCAGACGGGAAAAAATGTATAACTATATAGTTATAGTAATAAAAAAATCTTTAAAGTTACTAAGGGTATAATATAACATTTACAGTATTCAAACAAATTAAATACGAAGTAGGGATAATTACGCATTTAGAGAATTAATTATAATAAAATATGGCATTACACATCACACGAGAATAGACACAAAACATGACACACGCCCCCTAGGAAGAAGTACAAATACAAACGGCTTCACGAAACTGATCGACGAGGAATCTGCCCTTTCGTAGAAACTCCAGGCCATGCAGGTAACAAACAAAGAAAAGTGCAGAAAAGATAAACAGATAGTAAACAACTTTAGGAAGATGTAGTTTTAAGTCATTCAACACTTGCAGTATAACAAAAAATTATTAATTATTAGGGGAACGATCAAGAAACTCCTGAACTGAGAAAAACGCACGTTTCAGTATAATATTTTTACACTGATTCCAAAAACTGTTGCAGTTCTTATCGTTCCTTACATCTGGAGGAAGACTATTGTATAATAGTGCCCCTGAATGCTGAATATTCTCTGTATGTAAAGGGCATGGAGATGCTGAGCGATTTCTGGTCTCATAATCCTGAGACTCTCAATTCCTTAGAAATAAATTAACGTTCCGCTTTACGAGCTATAAAATTTCGTTAATAAACAAAGTGAGTTGTGTTAATAGTCGCAAACTTTTCAAAACGGTTTACAACTAGATTTACTGTCGTTATTAGAAAGTATTATACTTCTATATGGCAAGCTTTTGCAACTGGAATATTTAAATTCTCATGGAGCAATTGTTCAATGCCATAAGCGACTGAAAATACGCAAAGTAAAAGATTTAGTTGTGTTTCCCACTTAATTAAGAGACTTCCTCTTAATTATGTTGAGACTAAGACACATTTTAATTTATTTAAATAGCAGTGTAGACGTGAATGAACTGGAATAACCAGACACATGTTTTTAATGATTTCAGGTTCTGATACTTATATTTAATTGCACCGTTTATTCCGTCTTTATTACCTGCATACTCGTTTGTTTCTAACTTCTCAGACGTACTTGATTTTCACAGCAGCTTTGTAAATACATAAATATATATTTTTGGTGAAAAGGATGATTTGCAGGCTTTACAAAGATGATAATTTGGTTTTATGGAAAAATTCTATGTTGACAAAAGAATCTAAAATATCTATAAAGATATTTCTCTTATTAAAATAAAACGTGTATTTTATGACCTTTGAAATATTTATACAAATGCAATCACGTCATTCTTGAAAGTCAAGACTTTTTTATATTTTCATGTCAAGCAAAATTGTTGCGCCATCTTTGATATTTGTAAATAACGATTAAGGTGTGAAGTGAGTATTTCTTCTGGCGATGCGATGCTTCTATCTAGATCTCTACGGCGAACAACTTTACCGCTCTCGTTTCGCTTCGGTCTCCTTGTAACTAGGACACATGTGACCATTTCTTTATTTTTTGCAGATCCTTCCGCAAGCTTTTACAAACGCCTGGAGGGAGGCAACTGGCCGATTGACCCTGAGGAAACAGTTACAGCAGAGTTATTCAACTACTCACAAACCTGTGTTTAAAGGCCTTTGACTTCAGCTGCAGCGTTATTTTGCTTCACAAACTAGCCGAAGTAGATCGGTATCGCGATTGTTTCCACTTTGAATCGAAGACATTATTATCATACTTACGCCATTCAGAAGCAAATGAGGCTGTTAAGCACTGGCATAATTATTGTAGTATTGTAATCGGATCTGTATATCGAGGACACGCTTCTGTAGAGAAAATATAAGAGTTGTAGCACAATAAACATTTTACGACAGCTTACGACAGCAAAAATGAACCTCGTGTATGGCGGCAATTCGAGCCAGTACGTCAATACCAGATATCATTATTTCTGGTTACTATTATAAACCTCACGCTATATGCAGATGCTTTTTGGTCCCCGACATATTTAATACGTTGAATCAAATATATTCGTTCTGTCGTCATAATCACTGTCTTCACGAAATGAAGCTAAGTTCAATCGCAATATTCTACGTATGTATGTATCAAATAGCCATGTGGCAGGTACATGTAGACTAATAATATGCTAACAATATAATAATAAATTTCCCTTACCAATATATAATTTGTGTATCTGAAATGAAAAAAAGAACGCCCTTAAATTAATTTCTGTTCGATTCGTCGAAAAAGCGATTATCAATTTTAAATTCAATTTTTTTGAGGGAAACAATTTTTATTTTTGGTTCTAGACCATTTCCTAAATCTCAACAAAATTAACCGAATATTATTTTTTTTGACAAGGATTTTCTCAAACGACTGGTAAATTATTCCAGTCATTTATTATTATATTTAAGAATAGAAATTTGTTGCAAATGTTTTCCGTTTCCTACATTTTATATTTAATTCATGGGTCTGAGGAATCTACGATTTATTTTCAGCAGTATCAGACCCTAAGATTCTTTAGCCAGGACACTGCTGTCCATACAACAGCAAATAATTGAAAACAACAGTATAAAAACTAGGTTAACTGTTCATTTAAATGCTGATCCAAATGGTTTATACTTAAAATTAATCTCATATTTTTTCGTATAGGTCGTGGCCGTGACCGTCGATGTATTACTGACAAAAATAAGTACGAAATAAATATCACACAACGTTTCTGCAATTCTACTTTTGAGTTCGTCCCCAGTTTTGTTCGGTGTGTCGAATTTGACACCTGAATCACCTGACGAAAGAAACAAGGATTGCGGAAACTTTGTGTGGTATTTATTTAGCACTTATTTTTTTACTGTTATTTGGCTATTTATTTGCCTAATTATAATATTTTTACAAAGACATATTATATTTCAATTTCAGTAAGACTATTACTTATTATTATATTTGATTTGTTCTATTCAATTAGTCCACGTATGAGGAAACAGGACGCGTGAATACGTAAAATTATAATATAAGAATTGAATGCTACTATTATAAATAATTAGAAGTTAACATAAATATACTAAATTTCTGGATCACAAATTTCCCAGTCCAACATAAGTAATATAGTAGGAATAATAACAAAAAATAATAATTCTTTAACTATACTAAGGATATAAGATAATATAATATTTACAGTTATAATAAAATATACAATATGTACTAGTAAATAATTAATGATTCGAGAATGAAGTAACATAAAATATAGAATTTACACATCACACAAAAATAAACACAAAAGTTGACACGCGCACACTAGGATGAAACACAGACGACGGACAAGTCACTTCACGAGAGAGAGCGACGAGGAATCTGCGAACTCCAGGACATACATGAAACAAACAAACAAAAGAGCAGAAAAGACCAAAATAGAATAAGCAAGTTATGAAATAAGTGGTCTTATAAGCAACACATTGAACACTTTTGCAGTTTTTTTTAAAAAAAATAATTTTTAGAGAAACGATCTAGAAACTCCTGAACTGAGTAAAACGCGCCTTTCAGGAGAACATTTTTACATTGAATCCCAAAACTCTAGTAGTTATTATTGTTCTTAACATCTGGAGGAAGTCTATAGTATAAAACTATCCCTGAATGGTGAATACTTCTCTGGTAGAGAGCAATTTTTAGCTTGTCCGATCTTAGACCTGACGAATTTCTAGTCTCATAATCGTGAGACTCGCCATTCCTTTGGAAAAGATTCTTGTTCAGGTTAACAAACTTTAAAATTTCGTGAATACGCATGCTGGGAAGAATTAATATTCTCAGACTTTTGATTCATATTTCTCCCAATACTGTTGTTACGTTAACCAGTTACGTTATCAAGTCTCTCATTCCCGACTCAGTATCACCATATAAGTTGCACTCCTTCAGTAAACCACAGTTTAGCGTGTCTTTAGCTACTATCATTTAATCTCGATTGATATTTATCGATACTTTGTTCTACTTTTAATCAGTTTCTTCATTTTAAATGTGTCCTTAGCTGAGTACTTGCTGACCGCAGAAGCGTTTTGTGGTCAGAGTCAAGGTTAACTCCTAATAAGCAAACACTGTCCTTGAAAATTCCTCGTAATCGATTAAACAAGGATAGCGTGTTATTTCATTAGATATAACCACGGATTTTCCAAACATTCATCTCTTCCTACGTTTTCTATTAGCTGCCAGAAAACTAGAACAGTCGCCTCTCGTGCTCCTCTGGCCAATTCCGCCAGCAGGCCAGAAATCTTATCATGAAACTTACAATTTTTATTATTTCTATTATGTTATAAAAAATGTGTCATTATGCAACTGTCGTTCTCTTTCGTGTCGCCTCACTATATTCAATTCCTGAAGACTAATTCTTCACATGTGAGCCTTGTCGATTTCGTCCCTTGAAACCCTATAGAAAAGATAAAACGCTTTCTCTATCAATATAAACATCTCTGCTTTCTTAAGGGAAATTTTATCAGATGACTGCTCATAGTTACTTTGCTACCTAATAAAATTACCCTGTTTGTAATCTCAGACTTTTTTTATTAATTAGTGCGGAAAGGGTTTACAAAGTGATGAATTTGTATTTTATTTACAAATTTCCTTCCCGCAGCTGTTATTTTATTAATTACGTTTCACAAGTACATCACTTTGTTAACGGAATTTAAATTTATTTCAAACTTTACACACGTTCCGCGAAAACTATTTCTTCCTTTATAGCCTTCCTGCAAAATTTTATTGCAATGGCATTTTAATGTTGACAACCCTGCCATATTGTGAGGGAAAACAGCTGTAGTTACATGCAAATAGCGCAGTAATGACCCCGGCCTGTGCGCCGTTCCACTCTTGTGCAAAACAAACACGACACGCCAAGTGTGTAATACGTCTCAAAGCTCTAGACAATAATTCCTCAGAAAACTATGGCATTGATTTCGTTGATTCAGATACATTGTGACGAATCACGATAAATTACAGCCGGCCTCTCACATCTCCACATGTCCCTTACACATAAATGATCACTGTAATTAAACGTTGACAATCCACTGCTTTCTCTCCTTTGTCTATGCGGTAACGTTGTCTAGCATAGGTGATTACAACTACTCCAACCTCATGGAAAATATATGTGCCTGTATTCTTAGAATTAGCATCAAATGCTGCAATTGTTTTAGAATATTTATTTCTACTGACAGTCAAAAAGATTTTCTTGTCTTGTAATACGTCCAACTAAATTACTTCAACACAATGGTCCAGTTACGTAAAATAAAGTGTAACGAAAACTAAGCGAGCATGAAATAGTCAATCTAACTACATAATAAACTTATATATGTAAAATGGCTCTATAAGAAAAAATCAGCCCAGTTATCAACAACCAAGTAAACCGTTTACGAGAAAAAAAAATTAATATCTGATTAATATGATGAATACTGAAACGTTAAAAATAAATATGTAAGCAACTAATATGATTAAGGTGTTTTGAAACGTGTCCGTGTCAAACGTTAACACATGATTCTTTTTATCAGTCACATATATTTTGATTTAATCAAGTCATTTATTAATTTTGAGTTTTAAATGAGTTTTAATTTCCATAACTATATTGCAAACATATAGAATCGCTCACCAAATTCTGTATAATTTTTTAAATTAATAATATTAAAAAACTTTTCAAATTTATTATGCCGTTAATATTATTATAACAGACAAAAAAACAAAAATTAATTTTGAACAATATAATTTAAAATTTTATAGACGTTTCGATCAACCTCTTGTGATCCTTACTGTTTACAAGGATCACTACAGTTTCTCAAAGCGTATAAAAAATTTCAAATTATATTGTTCATTAGTAAATTCTGTTCTGTGTCCGTTATACGGGTCGTTAATTTATGTTATTGTCTTACAGGCGTTAATTTTGCTTCTATCACATTAATTATTATGTTTGTAATACAGAAGTTTATGGAAATAGCCGACAAATCCTTTAAAATTAATACATGGATTGAATAAATGAAAAATTAATTTTTAAATATAACTGACAATAAAATCAAGAAAAAAATCTTTGTTTGATTAGAGTTTTCTGCTGAATGATTTTTCGTTCGTTGAGATAAAGGTCTGGAAAAATTAAAAATCTTAATATCAAATCCATAGTTAGTCGCTCATTTCCCATTTTTTCATTCACCTGTCTAATGGAATGAATAATAAATGTAAGATCACAATTTTCTAACTTTTCTAATTTTTTGTGAGTGCAGACTTCAACATTATTTTCATGGCTACATTCCACATGTTCTAAGATAGTTATTCTAATCTCAAGTATATCTGCGGCGGTTTAAGTGGAGCAGTGATTTACTTACACAGAAGGCATTATAAAATTAATCTAATCTGACTTAAACTTTACTAACAGAAAAACTAGTAAATGGGCTGGAAACTAAAGCAGGTCAATTCGATACATATAAGATAGAACGCAAAACACGTTCCACTATCTACACTCTATGAAGAAAAAAAATCTGAATTCTAGCACAGCATATTGTGAGTTCCTATTATCGACTCTCATTTAACAAGCATTTAAGCGAGCTAATGAGAAATATGGAAAAGCAGTAATAATTCAAGGATTAGAAATTAAGACACATAGGTTTGATAACGATATTGAAATTTTATCGGATTCAGCCGAAGACTTAGTAAATGGTGTGATCACCATCTTCCAAGTTCAATGGGAGAATTAACAGAAACAAAACTTAAGTAATGAAGTGTAGTCAAAGAAGAGTGGTGTTACAAACGGTATGAGATTAGGAAATGACACTTTGTCGGAAGTCGATAAATTTTGCTTTTATTAAAGTATAACAACCATTGTCGTAACTATAAAAAGTCGAATACGACAAACAAGGAAAGCTTTAGTGAGGAAGAAGAATTTGTTTATTTCCAATATAAGTTTGTATACTAAGAAATAATTGCTAAATGTTTTTATCTGGAGTGTGGCGTGGAATAGGAGCGAGACTTGGACAATCGGTGGTGCAAAACAATATAATAGATGCCTTTTTAATGTGTTACAGAAGAATGTTCGAGGCACAAATCAGGGAGTCTTGAAATATAAAAAGAAAACATTATGGACGATACTGACTATATATTTTTATTATTTTTTTTTATTAGACAAAACTTCTATCTTACGGTTATTTGTTGTTACATAAAGTATTAGAGTATATACTATTAAAATTCTATACATAATTAACTTGGGAACTTGGCACTTAAGTTAATCCAGCAATTAACATAATTTTGCAAATTTTTCTTGTATTTTAATTTGAGTGTCTGAGGGGCATACATTGTTGAGTTATGAGGGATCACTGGTGATGTTGAATTTGATGGGATGGATGGAATGGGTGGGTGGGGTTTGCGAGTATGAGTATGAGGTGGGTTAGGAAGTGCCAGAGTGTTCTGGGAGAAGGATGAGGTCGATAGGGCGTTTTCTCTTGAGGCGACGTGCGTGTGGGGGGTGGGGGAGGGTTGCAATGGAATTGCTGGATCGTGGTGTTAGGATGGTTGAGGCTGCTTTTGATTAATGAGGTTACGGATTTGGTGATTATTGAGTTGACTTGGGGAAGTTTAATGTTGTGGTGGATGATGGAATTTCTGAGTTACCAGGGAGAGTTAGTGATGGTGCAAATGATTATGTTTTGTTTGGTTTGGATTTTTTGCTGAATGGGTTTTTGCTGTTGCTCCCCTTATGGATGAGGCGTAGGACCAGGTGGGTTGAATTATGGAGAGATATACTAGGCGTTTTGTGCTGAGTGTGAGTGGGGATTTTCTGTTTAGGAGAGGATATAAAGTTCTGAATTTAAGGTTAATTTTAGAGAGGAGGTGTTTAATGTGGAGTTTTCAAGAGAGTTTTGAGTCGAAGAGGAGTCCTGGGTAGCTGGTTTCTGTTTTTGTGGGTATTTCGGCGTTGTTTAGATAGAGGGAGATGTGCGGAGGAGGATTTTTGGATAGTGTGAATGGGACGGTTACTGATTTGGTGGACTGACTACTTAAGTTGCCGCATTTTGAGGCACGAAGAGCTTGTTAAATTAGTATTAGCGGAAAGTTTGCGGGCGTAATAATAAAAGAGGAGGCCAAGGTTAGAATATGTTAGACATTGGTAGGCTGCAATAGCAATGCAAAGATGAAAAGATTAGCGCAGGTTACATTAGCATGGACAGATGCATCAAACCAGTCTGTGAACCGAACACCACAACATTGTCGGTTCTGTAATGCACTAAATTTCAGATCTGGAACTAAGATTAAACTTCTAACATTGCAAAAGAAGTGTAATTTCATTTCGTAAGTGTTTAAATGTTATTGGGAGAAATAAATAAAATTTTCCCGAATTGTTTGATATATAAAATGAAAAAATTTACGCCTGATTGAAAATAATGAATAAGAAAGATAGCCAATTCAGACAAAAAAGTGATAATATAAATGCCACACAACGTTTCTGGAATACTTGTTCCTTTCGTCAGGTGCGATGAAGAAGAGCCTAGAGCGACACCACTGCACTTGACGTTTAACAAAACTCAAAGGCTTTTGATATTTACATTAATATTTTGTATTAAAGTTATACTTTAATCCGGTCAATATATAAAATTTCATAGATACAATATATATATATATATATATATATATATATATATGTATGTATGTATATGTATATATATGTATATGTATATATACAAATATATATATATATACATATATATATATATATATACAAAATATATTGTAATGCCAATTAATTAAGCCATTAATTGTTTGTAAATAATTTGAATTGTTAGCGAACAGTTTGAATTATGACAATGAGCGGCGAGATCTGTTCCTATTATTGAGGGTTCGGAATGGATTACGCGCGCAAAAGCATAGTCAGTTGGCAGTCTTCAGTCTACCACGAGAGGAGAGACATTGTAAAAAGTCGACGTCTACGGTCAGCCACGAAAGGAGAGACATTTAAAAAGTAAATCTTCACCGAGCTACTTAGAAGTTTTCAAACCAAACCGATAAGTAATCCGGTAAAAGGCTAAAATCTGTAACTCATAAGATTCCTGTAAGCAAGCAGTTTGTTGGACCGAGTAGATGTGCTAACAATTAGCCAACGGAAGCAAGGGTTTGCTTCATTATAAAGAAATTGAACATTTTCGTGCTGAGGGAAAACGACATCAGATAGCCGACCAATTAGGAGGATCATCCGAGTTCCTGGGAGCCTAGTAATCGCATTTCAACTTCATAAGTGTAGAATCTGTGAGAAAAATTTAGAATCTGTGTAAAAATTTTTCAATATAGTGTACTTTTGAAGCGCCAAAAGAATGCTGATACCAGCCGAACAATACGTAAGTAACCAAAACCTTAATAAAATCTGTGAACGCTAACTAAAAGGGTAAAGTGAGATTTCGTTCGTTTTTCTTGTAACTTTTCTTTCATTTATCACCACATTATTTTGAAGTAAATTTTGGTTTGTATTGTTAATAAGGTCATTCAATAATTTTCACTGTAAATCATCAAACCCAGTAATGACCCTGAGATATTAAGAGATTTTCATTTTATTGTAATTGTTTGTAAATTTTAGAAGCCACAAATTAATAAATAAATTTTGTTTGTTAAATTTTTTTTTATTATTATTTAAATAAAGTCTATCATTTTTTATTATTACATAAATGGTTACAACAAAGTGGGCAAAAATTCAATTAACCCTTATTGTTGATTATTACAATATATATATATATATATACGAATAACGGCTAAAGCTTCTGTTAAAAAAATATAACGCATGAATATGTTGAATCTGTGAAATAATATATACTGACAGGATTAAAGATAATACAATATTAATTTTCACCTGTTCAAAATTGAATATAAAAACTAATATTTTGTTTACACGAGTAAATCAGCAAATATGTTAACTTGTATTAAATTTTGTGTTAAATTACTATTGAAACCCTTAAGTTGCCTGTCCTTCATCTTAAATGACTCGGAAAATTCATTGGAAAACGTATTAAAAATATTTTTTCAAATACAAGTTGAATCAAATAATAAAAAATACCTCGCGCTAATCTTTTTTTACCTCCCCGTGTAACATTTAATAATAAAGAATCAATTTTAAATTCAAGAAAAAGTTAGGAAGCACGTTTTGATATCAATGTGTGTTCATCAAATGCATTTCTGTTAAATACGCGCATGACAACTATTCTCAAACAAATTGATGCACTTATAAAGATTCACTAAAACTACTTCCAAGTGACACACAATAGTAGGAGCTTAATAGTTCTTAGAAACTGAGACAAATTGTTGTTGCGCTGTAAATGGAGATTCGCTGCATGTCTTCCCTTTGTAACGACGTCCATTATCCGCTTCTGTGGGTGTAACATGTAAATTCAAGGTGAAGTCAACTATGAATTATGTTGACGAAACGCTGGCGATGACGAGAGCAGTCGAACATGCAATCTACTCACACAAATGTAGAAAACGACGAAATGATGTAACACAAGAAAACTCAAAACCGCAAATGCGTTTGTAAGCAAGCATCCAGGCGTAGAAAGCAATTGAGACAGATTAATTTTGTGATCTTCTCTTTTGGTAACCATAGTAACAGGTACAGGACAATTTACTGTAAGAAGCTGAGTGCCAGATTATAAACACGAGGAAAGTATTTGCATTTTAAGGAAAGTAGATTCACTTGAAAAAACGAAATTTTAATAAAGATCTTGCATGAAAAAAACATTGCACCTATATGCACATAACTTTTGAAAAATAAATCCTTGATGTTGATATGACGTTTTTAATGGTCTGGGTAATTAGTTTTTCACAAACAATTTAAATTGCTGTCATTCCCTGACCGCAGAATAAATTTCTATTTCATAAAGCAATATGGTAACGTATTTTATTGGAAATTGAAGGACACAGTTGATTTAATATAAAAATAAAATGAAGTGATCGTTTCTTATAGACCATTTACTGCCTGCAATTACTTTGGTGGTAAAAATTGATACGTTTTATCGAACTTGAAACTGACCGCAAGGACGATTTTTTGCGGCTATTTCTAAAAGAAAAGAAAAATATAGCTAAGTTAAAAAATAGTCTTAACAAGAAATAAGCAAAGAATACGTTAAAAAAGTCATTTTTAAGTTTAATTTATTATATAGTAGTACTTAAGTAAAAAAATTCATTTAATTAGTATGTTAATTATATTAATTTTTCTATCCGCTATGTGCTTATAATTAAAAATATTCCATAGAATTAATTTATTAGAAATTATTATAACGTCAAATAGTGTTTTAACATTTAAGTATTATAATTTAAGTTATGCCATTTTCGTGTATTCTTGAGTAACCAAAATATTATTAACTTAATATTTCCTTTTCAAAAGATTTATGAACCTCGCCCTATTTAATGTGAATATGAGTATTTAAGACATTATGAAATAAAAATTACCAGTGTCATTTAGAATATATTACACTGGCCTGAAAAAGAATAATTTTTTAAACATTTTATAAACTGATTTTCATATCAGTTTTATTACTGACTCTGAATATAAAATCAATTTTATTCCACAAAAACGATGTATTATTTTGGGAACTATAACTCAAATCAAAATATTTTAACATTTTTATTTTTATTTTGTCACCATAAATACGAAACTTACATTTATAACATATCTCTGACATGATTTAAATGATTAATTATAAATGAAAATATTACAAATCCTTATTGTAGCGTTTCGGGTCACAAAATCTGGGGTTTGTACTGAGGGAGAATCGACACACTCATCTTTCCTAAATCCAGAATGTGTCAAGTAAAATGGCAGTATGTCAACCATCCAGGCAGAGCAATGATGAAAATGGGCTGTCGAGACATTAAATAATAAAAAATAGTAGCATTTTCTCTGTTTCTTAAAACTCCTTTTTCCGCTTTCCTCCTTGTTAACTTGTCGGGGATTACCACTGTTCAACGTCCAACAGTAGTCGGATATTATTCTGATGTTTCACCTTCTTTGACACCGTCCTTCAGTTTCCTTCGTGTCCTCGTTAAATTCATCTGAATTTTCATGGAACAGTCCAATTCCGAATGATGAAAACAAATGCATATTAACCCAAATAACTTGAAATTTTTCCTGACAAATCAAATTTTCTTCATGCTTCAGTATCTTCCTTCTTAATAAATTATTTTCGTTTTATGAACCGGGTCAAATTTTTGTCAGAACAAAAGTATCATCATCGCCGTCGTCAGGTAGATTTTTTTATTAGTATTTATTTGTTTTTCAATCAGAATCATTTATAATTCTATGAGCTAAATTGCTGTCAGATGTACTGGTGGCAATAACAACTTAAAAATGGAGCAATTTTTTCTCCCGTGACGAAACCAAGACAATGATGTCCAAGAACCTAACCATTTTTTCCCCCTTTAAGTAGGAACCTAAAATTTCTTCCATTTCCTTAGGAAGATCATTTATTTCATATTGGGGAAATGTATTATCATCTCATCCACGTGGTCTTACTGTTGCTAATTCACCAAAAATATTATCCAAAGAAGCTGGAGGGTACGGAATGTGTATACCAAGTACATGAGACACGGATTGTTAAAATAAATTATCTCACATTGTATGAACAAGAGTAGTAATCATGAGTATGATTTGAAGACACTCTTAAAAGCATTGCTTTTTATGGCTTTACTTTTGTGTTATAAGACCGTATAGCAATTTAGAGAAAAATCCTCAATAAATGATACATAATTTTTTTGGATAAGTTACGTGATGAAAATTATTATTTAAAATCCATAAATATTCTTAATAAGTTCATAAAACTAATACAACGCTTCCCTTAACCATATTAAATTCATTCATATTATTTTTATTATTTTATTTTTTGTAAAAAAATCTGTTCATGATGGAATAGTTTAATTATTAAATAACATCCAAATAATAATTTAAGATTTTCTAATCACATACCTTTCTTGTTGTTTTATAAAGTGGTCACTTTAACTGGTTGGTCCAAAAATCAACCGAAATTATTTAAAAGAGTTTCAAAGTTTGCATAGAATGGCGCTATAGTATTTTGGATATAGGAGAATATAATTCGGAAATGGGTTACAGAAATTCTCGGAACTATGAGAGTTGCAGAATCATGCCACAACCCGAATATAAAAATGTGGGCAAAATTGGTCGGTTTACATTCTCACCATTTCTCCTACTTTGACGTATTTTTGTAATAACACGGTTCGAAATTTCATACAGATTGAGGTGACGTGGGAAAATATAACGAATAATTGAGATAATAAATATATATACTTAAGTGTAAAGAAGGAGGGGGGACACGCAGAAACGATACAGAGAGAAGCTGACTGGTGAACGAGACTTTGGAGCGTTACAACGAGGTCGAGAATAGAAAGTCATGGGACAGAGTTTAAACAAAAGACGATTGCGTGGATGTCACTACAAGTTGATTTTTGCATCGTTTAGTTACTGAAGTCGAGTTATTGAGCTAGAATACGGAAGAATGACGGGTCAAAGTCGGATTCGTGTAGCAAACGTTGCACGTACATGGAACAATTTAGCTCGGACGTGTTCATTTCTCTAACATTAATTAGTGGTCATCTTTTCATTTCGCTTCATTAATTCTCAGATTACGTTTTTTAATTAATTTATTTTGATGCGCACAATCTGCAAGATCATTAGCGACTATTGGTTACATTTATTCAGTACATATATATTATTACAAAGTGGATTGATGTTCCTATATTTCATCGTAACGGTTAGTCATCTTCAGAAATTCAATTATTAATCTTTGATAATACGTTTATGTTTTTACTGTCGAGTAGATGTTTCCTTTCTTGTCGTTGTTTAATACATTCATTTTTGATATGTTTGACAGTAACTAGAGAATTGCATAAATCACAAATCGGTGGAAGTCTATTGTCAATTATGTGTTCTGACTGTTGAAAATACTATCTGGTCTCTTAAGATGGCTTTTGGGAAGGGTTTTAGTGCTTGTAATTCGTTAATTTGTCGGTGGATATTTCTTGCTTTTATTTCTCTCTATTAGTTGTTCCAGTGCTGTTGGAGTTAACCTCGTGCACTTTTGCAGACATCTTTGTAAGTGGTCGTTGATCGTCGGGGTCCTTTTTTGAAGGGTTGTGTGGCAAGCTTGGTCTTCAGTTCCACTATATTGTTCCCATAGATACCTTGATGAGACGTAGTCCATGTTACTATGATTGGTTTGCCAGTTTTGTTGATTTGGTGGTATGTCTGTTGGATTTGGATTGGTAACTCT
The DNA here is from genome assembly GCA_037074705.1 of Zhengitettix transpicula. Lineage (NCBI taxonomy): Eukaryota > Metazoa > Arthropoda > Insecta > Orthoptera > Tetrigidae > Zhengitettix > Zhengitettix transpicula. The sequence goes on along the minus strand of CM073591.1, from coordinate 49,116,180 downwards.
GATGATTCCAGTTGTGTACAAGTTGCACACACGTCCTGCAACAGTCTGGATGATGTTTCGACACAAATTTTTGTACCTTTCTCCACATAGAAAATATTGTTTTAATCTCGAAAGAAGGCACAATATTCCCTGTCTCTTCTTCCTCATCTGTAGCCACGGGTTCATCTTCCGTCTGTTGTAGTTGTAGGTGAAGTTCTTGGAGCTCTTTAGTGGTGAGTTCTTCTCTGTGATTGAACTCCAATTTTCGAACCAGCCTCTGCTGGCCTTAAAATCAATATGCACATTTACAATCGTCCCACGCAATTTTGTTATGAGATCGGCGTTCAACTGCCTAGCCTTTTCACTTACAATGGACTCAGAAATAGATTTGCCCTCCAACAACAGTTGATGTATCCAATAATAAATGTTCACTTATTCAAGTGCTTATCGATTTTTGTTTCCACATCCTCTCGCTACAATAGCTTCCTTGAGGACTTCCTTTTTCACCACAATCGTACATTCGGCCTATTTCAGAAAACAAGTTTCAGCTCTCACACTTTTTCTTTCAATTCGATTGTGTTCCTGGCCTTCTTCGGATTGTTGCTGGCATTGGAAATTTTCTTCGGTCCAATGATGAAGCTAAAAGTAAAGGTATTACTGATTTGCTGTAAATTACGTGCGATACGTTCATTTTAAAACTGAAAACCGCAAAATATACTCAGTTTACCCTACACTGAATTTCGTACGTTCTATTGACTTGCAACCAGCAAAATAAATAAATAAATCTGAGAAAAATTTATTTAACTAAATGAACGGATTAATTCTCACAAATTGAGAGGCAACAACAATAAGTAAGGCAACTCCGAAGCAACTGACGAATTTTTTCTCCAAAAAATTGACGAAAAACGAAACCGACGATAATCGAAGTCAACTAAAATCGAGGATTGACTATATATGCTTTCTATGTTGCTGTTTGAGCGCATACGAAGCGCCGGTAAACGTTTCCGGCAACTTGGTGTATTTTTCCCCACAGTAATTTATCCCGATCTGATTCACAGATATTCTTCTTCCAAGATACGATCGTGGGGAACATTCCAGACCACCTTTTTTTACGCTTCCGTGAAGGGCATTCGCTGGCTCGATATACTTCCATGTGTGTATGTCATTGTGCGTCTCCTCCTCCACACTAGCGCTGTCGACGTCATGGAACTGCTTTATTTTTTTCTTATTTGCGTGCAGCAGTAGAGTGAGTGGCCTGGCTTGTATTTGAGCCGCGACCTGGCTCAACGAAGCAGCAGTCCACAACAGGCAGGACGACGTGATGGACGTACAAGGAGCCAACTGTTCTGAGGTTAGTGAGTGTATCTTAACAGCTCGTCCTATTTCCTTGGCCGCGTCTGTTATATTACGGTCATCCTATTTCCCTGTTTTCTCTATTCTGATTTTCGACAACTTCTAAATTCATATTCCTCACCCCAGCATTCAAACACGCACACACAATATCAGACTCCCTGTTGGGGTCAATGGCCGCGACGCATCGAGGCACGACTAACAAGTTGCTTGTTTGAAAAAATGGCTGCTGAATGTTATATTTATTTTATCTTAATTTACTGCAATATTTAAGTCTGAATTTGTATAATTTCTTAAACGAAATATATTTAATGCCGTAACATTAAATAAATGATATTGAAATAGGGGGAAAAAACGAGTAGTTATAAAACAATATAACTATTTAATTTAATTAACTATTCAAAATGTCTCACGGTGTTATTAGAAAATAATTTTCATCGTTACATAGTGAAGTTTAATGAGTAAGAGCGGGTTTTTTGTGGTAACTAAACATATATATTAGAATTTATTTAGTAACCACTGCATCTCCGTGCCTGCTGCGGGGTTGAGATTATCTTTGATCCACGTCCGTTGGCGTGCTGCGACTGTTCCGGGTTTGCTGTTAGGATTTCAGGTAACCGTCCGGAAACTCGGCTTAAAAAAATAATTTCGCTTTCGCTGACGTAAATAAATCTTTTTCTTTTATTATGAGGAACATCAGGTCAAGTGAAACCTGATTTATAGGTTCCGACAGCAACATGCGACATAAATTCTCTAAAATTTCTCCTCCACCTTCCAGTTCAACTCATTCCGACCTCAAAAACTCTCTAAGGTCTTTGCAACCAACAGCATTTTGTGGATGTAACGACTTCCAGCCAAGTTCTCAGGAACTCTCAAAAAATTTGCACCACCCTGTTTTTTACGCTACGACCGCTTGGTAAAAACCATATTTGCGCCCCGGGCTTCAAAATTACTTCGCTGCCGAACGACATCTGATTGTCCCTTCAATATACTTCATCAGAGCTGAAGATAAATTTAAAATTTCCTAGACACCTTTCACGGATTATTTTAATCAACAAATGATATTTTATTTTCTGCGTGATGAAGAATAGTATGGTTGGCAAAGATAAAAATCAATCTTAAATAATACTTGACCCATCTGAATTTTGCGAAAATCCGGACAGCGATGTCTGAAGGACTACCCAGGATTAATGAAGCCTACGTCCATGCTAACGTTTATACTCACATGCTCTAATTATGATTTCTCTACTTTCCCTGAAGAAACACTTGGCCTACTTTGTACCTTTCATTTCTCTTACTCCTTTCCTTAACGTCGTTCATTTCGCTCCGTTATCGTGCTTATTGTTTACACCCATCCTCTAATATTTCTACCTCCTTCCTCGTCCTTTTCTATTCTCTTACTCGGTATAATTATTAATTTACACTCGCACTTCATCTTTGCTTAGCTTAAAGCACAGATAAATTCAGAAAAGCGACTCTTCAAGAGTCATCACGCCATTGTCAATATATTTATCATCAAGATTACGTATTGTGATTTTACCTTTTAAAACCCATATCGTTCATTTCGTCATTATCGAGTTCCGATCCTGTTCTCACAGTCCCTTCATTGGGGACGTTTAGCATTTATTTATTAATTCTATACGAATTTAATTCTTCTTCCCAACCTCTAGCATAATCTCTCGTTGCCATCAATTCATCATAGCTTCAAAGGCTATGAACTCTTCTCTCGAAAAACTTTCTCCGAACACATGTCTAAAGCATTCGGTAAAGGGCAACGTCTTTACCTACAAATGCTAACACTCTACCACAGAAATGCGTACATCCTTCTAGCCACCGTCTTTTTGATTGAATTTCTTTAATCCGATTTGTCCCTGTCGCTTTCTTATTGACTGTCACGTCTATAGAGTTCAAAAACTCTTTCCCTCCATCAGCCATCATCACGTCTTGCGACACGTCCTGCCAGCTGACATTTCAGTTTTCTTATCGATTCCACTACATTTGCAATTCTCTTCCTACTTCTCACGATGTCTTCTAAACTTTCCCAACCGGAAGACGATAAAAGAACGCATAAAAATTCAAAATGAGGACCTAGTCGAGGATGCAATAAAGCTTCAAGTTGCGTACTCAACATTTGAAGATAGGCATATAAACATGTGAATGTATTCTCTTAGTCAGAATGAAGTAGTATTGATTTACTGAAACCTCAAATGCATGGTTCTCTTGTGTAAGTAACGGGAAGCAAAGAGTGACAACAAAGGGTTCAGATTAATCTAAAAATTTCATTCACATAGAGGGGAAATAAAAATAATGGTTCCACATGGGTCAATGCTGGGTCCATGACTCCTTTTTATAAACGGCTTACGAAAACAAGCAAGTTCATTTTCTGACGACATAATCTTAGCTTGCGATGCCTTACAAAAGTAACCAATCCCACACTTAACCTTTTATTGTACTGGTTTAAAATAACTGTCCATCAATTGTGAGAAAAGGCCCTGACTACAAATGATAATATTTGCGAACTTCGGAGTTCAATCTTCATTTTATTTGCGGGAAAATTATAAATAAATACAGACAAAAAAAATCTTTTGTACGTATTTGACTATTTTATCTTATTTTTAATATTCAAAACAGACATTTTATATTTTTCATTTTGAAAATTAATTAAATTAAAAAGTGCACATTAATACCCCTGTTCTCAGATAACGAATACAATAAGATCAAAATTCAGTAATATGATTATTATAAAATTAGTTTAATTTGCATATTTCAATAATTATTGACGCCGATCTGCTGTGGTGTAGCAGTCAGCGTCAGACTCTGGCTTCACAAAGGCCCGGGTTCGAATCCGGGAATGGTCATGGATGTTTGTGCTCGTTATGGTCGCGGCTGGAGAAGAATCGCTACTATGATCACGTGACACTCCAAAAAAATCTGTAATGTGTCATGGAAGGTGGCTGTCGTCATGGTAGGCCAAGACTTCAGAGTCAATGAGAAAGAATTATTAACGTGGCATAATTTTCTAGTTAAAGAGAAAAATCTTCAAAAATTTTAATTGTTAGACTTGAGAGTCGATTTTTTTCCAAGAACAATATGCATCGAGGATCTTAATCTGAAATGTACGAATTTACAATTATTAATGCTATTTCAGAAACTAATAACCAATCTTATGTGTTCTATTGTAACACTTATACAAACAAGATCGAACGCAAATGAATCCATTTTAATTGCGTAACTATTTTTATTAAACTCCCAATCAACAATAAACAGATACAAGATAATTAAAAATAATATTTTTTCTCAGTCCCATTTTCTATTTTATTAAAAGGTTCTTGATTACTTCTTATTACGCCTTACAATTATTTACTAAATCGTTGATTCACATTATATTTCTCAGAGAAATCTAGAATACAACGGAGTTTATTTCACCGTCCAATGAAAACCACAATAGCTCGAGTAAGCTAAACTAATCAAGTATCTGACAGTAACAACCATAAGACCTCGACTTCTTAGGGCTTTTTAAAAGATAAATAAATTTTTACAAAATTTTGAACTGCATATCGCACTAGTTACTTCTTATCGTCTTCCTCCATTTTATTAATTTTGCATACTCTTCCTTTATCGTATTTTTAAAAGTATTTAATCCCTTTTCCATGAGTTTATAAAGCAAAATAGTTCTGTTCACTTGTTTCAAATGAGAATGGTTAATATTGTTCCAGCCTTCGACAGAAATGACAGTAGAAGAAACCATTTCAAATTAATCAAAAAATCAGCTTTTAACTTTTTATTCAGTGAGGTAAATTTATCCGATAATTATGAATACTAAAATCAATTATTTGGTCTCGGTACTTTCGTTCTGAGGTAGAAAAACTTGATTGCATATCACACTAATTTGAATCTGAATTATTTCCTTTTTCGTTGACAGAGCAATAAAAATTATAAATTTATATTGATCAAAATTAATTTATTTTTCAATTTCAGTATTATTTTCGTTTAATCACTGTTCGGAACACAATAACGCCAAATTAAGCTGTCACCCAATAGAGCTAATAATTTTTTTGGTAAATAATCGACTGCAAAAACCTTAAAACGCTTAGGAGAAATTAATGCCAAACATTTTTAATGAGAGAAATGTCTGTAAAAATATTTGAGCACGAATTGCTGCATGGTTCGGAAAGTGACTTTGCTCTGGATTTGTGAAGAACCATCATAAGGCTGTTGATGTATATAAAATAAGAATTACGCATTTTATTATTATACCTAATGTAAACGTTATTGGGCTCGGTCAGAGACCCGATTCTCAGCCTCTCTTTCTCTGTATTCGAACTTTCCTCCTTCAGCCTACGATTTCCTTTCCTTTTCTTGTATCTGAAGGCTGCTGTGCTGCTGCTTACGGTGACGTCACAGTTCACTCCTAATGTAGGAGTTTACCATTGGACCAGTTAAGTTTATGTCCCTTTAATCTTTTCTAATTGCCGTATTTTGACACATTGCGAAAACCTACTATCATTCTATTGTACCAATTTATCAAAGGCGGGCAACGTGCTTAATTACTTCGAGACAACACTTATCTTGAGTGACTTTTTATCGCTGAATATAGCTCCGTTTTAAACAAAAAAGGTTCAAAATACAAAGTTTTTATTCAACTTTCATTTCTGTTGGACGTATAAGTGGAAGGTAGAAAGACAAGAAGCAAACAGAAATTTTAAGATTTAAACGGCTGGAGTTCCTTGAATATAAAACTTCAGACGCCTAAATGTTCTACTATCTATTTATATTTCTCTGTACGAAACGTAGAAATTTCTCTGATTTCTTCTTCCTTTACCTAGTTTTTTATTTTCACCTTACCGTTTCCATGCATCCTCTAACACAACAACTTCGATTTCCACCCTTCTGACAATAGAAACTAATAATATTCGTAATAAATTCTCGGTTTCCTCAATTATGAAATCTAAAGATTTCACGCGTTCGTAATTTCCTATAAAATACAGCATTGACATTAAACTGTAGGCATTCAGTGAAACATTCATAACTTTCAATCATTACTGCTTACGTGAAGAAATTTACTTAAAACTACGTAATCCAACGTAAGAAAGAAAATAAGGCTATAAAGAGGATTTAAATAGCAAGAAACGAAAATCCAGTTTAATATTCCATCTCAAAAAAAAAATAGAAGTAACACCACAGTAGGTAATATTTAATTTACCTGTGGTTCTACTTTAAAAGTGAGTAAAAAAGATTACCCAAGGCTGTGGGAATTTTTCTATACAATACGAGTATAATACTTAACTTATTCGCGGAAATTGATATTAATGCGAAACAAAGACTCGTGTCGTCAACATAAAGATTAATATGAAAAATATTAACGAAAGTTTTTCTCCCACTTCAGTAAATTTACGCGGTATAGTCTTAATTAGGCAATATTTCTTTGCGGCGAAAATCTAAGTTAGCCGGCTTGACAAAGTTTCATCGTGGCAGAATGCAAAGATATCAAGTGGTTGCATTCACTTTAATATAACTATAGAAACCCGTATTACATTAACATGAATATGTTTTATGATAGGTTGATGCGTCACGATAGTACATTTACGTTAAGTTCCGAGGCCGAAGATCCTCATGGTTGTTACATATACTCGCTGCTGAAATAGTCTATCGGTTAATTATCCCCTCAAATAACCCCCTCCCCCCCAAAAAAATTAATATTCCGATTTTTTTAGACGAGACTTAAAGTTATTTACAAATTAAAACGTGTCATCTTACAATTGAGTATTTTCGGTAATATTTATCTCGGACGAAATATAACAGTGTGATTTGTTTTTCATTAATTTTAACTGAAGACTAAGAAAATCATTCCACTATTTTATAGTCTTCTCTGGAAATTAGTATTTTTTAATATCCATTTTATTTTAGAATGATAATCCCATATATCCATCAACAAGAATTTTGTATTCCGAAAGTTCTATTTGCTAATTGGAGCGAGTGAGATTTAACAGAAAAATTCTCTGAAAGATCATTCAAAATTTAAGAGGTAGCTGATAATTTGGATACAGTAAGAAAATAATAATTAAAAAGCAATGGTAAGTATAACAACACAGTAGGATGTAAGTACGCTAGAACAATTAGGTGTTGTCCATGACTAATGCCAAAACATTTAGCCACTGATTCATTATTATTTATCATCAATCTACCAGCAACTCGGGAGAGTTTGGTGGAAAGGTAGCAGGAAACCCTCAATTATTTCATGACTGGCAACTGTAAGAATTGACTAAGAAGAAGCGACAGGTAGAAGCATAATAATTCAGACGGGAAAAATGTCCCTTGGGAAACAAGAGACGGGGTTGACATCTACTCGAAAATAAATATTGTAGAATGCTGATACTCGAAACTTAGGTCTGTTCATTTTCTACCAATGCAGTTCCAGCAGGATCACGCAAGATACGGAAGAGGAGATTTAAGATCAACCTTGAAAACAGGCAGGTTTATCTTTTCGTGTGACATTAATCAACACTAGGAAAGGAATATTAACAGAGTTTCGACCATGATTACGGGACCCCAGCCATAGTCTTACTTGTGGCTATTTATAGCATGTAACTCGAGCGTGTTGCTTCTTCGATTCTGTGTGGGTGAAAACTGAAAATTATGGGCGAGACGAAACTAGGATATGACATTCAAAAGACAAGTCGCAATTCCAGAAATAATCTAATTACGGAAGTCTCCGCCTTCTCTTGCTTCATTTCCGTTTCTTGTCGTTCAATTATACCAAGATGATGCGTCCACCAGCAGGTACTTAGTCACAAGACGTTTCCATCGGAGAACCGCTGAGTAATGCGTCAGAAGTAGATAACGACCCGACATTAAACTATATACTCATCCAGTATTTTATTACGAATTATTCTTTTTCCTGAAATAAAAAAATTATGTCTGATTGAAAATTAATAATAAGACAGATAATAAAGACGTTTCTGGAATCGTTGTCGCTTTCTTCAGGTGTTTTTCAAGTTTTTCAACTGACGAGTGCAGTTGTGTCGCTCTAGTCTCTTCTTAGCACCTGAAGAATGGGACAATGATCCCAGGAACGTTGTGTGGTATTTATATTATCACTTCTTTTGTCTGTATTTGGCTATCTTTCTTATTATTCTTTTCCCTGTTATCAGATGACTTCTAGATATTTCAATTTCGTAACGTTTTCTTTCATCTCAAAGCATTCGAAGCTTTTTGCTAGTGGTCTGGTCAATACTGACATTTAAATGGAAACTGTTTAGTTTCAGTTGTATATTTTTATGAGATGGAAAACGAATATTAATGAATGACAGAAGGAACTGAGATTATGAGTGCTGTGAGAAAGCAAAATAAATTATTTGTGTTTGAATACAGTAACAATCTGTGTGTCTTCAAGAAAATTATAAATGATTCAGTTCATTATAATCGTAACCATAAAGGACGATACTTCAGAATGCAAGACATCATTCTCATGAAGAATATAATGGGGTTGGTAAAGTTTATTATTATTATTTCTATCTGGCTGAACGATTACCACTTACCACTTTTTGTTGCTAATGACTTTTTTATAACTAAGTATTTTCTTAGGCACAAAATTGATGCTTCATTTGTAAGATTCGGTACAAATAAATTTATTTAAAGAAAAATTTAAATACAAAATACCCAATGATTGAACAACTAAACCATGTCAATGAACAGTGGAACTGCAGTAAATTGTCTACAAAAAAATAACTTTACTACAACAAAATACATAAAAATTGTACAATAAAGTTAATAAAAGTTGTCTATAATTATGATCGAAGATGCAATGAAATATCAGTTGCAGTTAGATTGTTTGTGGCTATGGCTGACAACCAACTGTCGATCTGTCAACGGCTTCCTCGGGAATGGACCAGTAAGAAAAAAAAACTCTGTAGGGGTCCAATGGAGCTGTTATAGATCTCAAGGAATATCGATTTTTTTAGGGCAACAGGCTACACGAGGGTGATCCACATTGGGCAACTCCCCTTTAATAGCATAGGAAGGGATTTGAAAGGGGGGATGTGGAAGGGTAGAGGAAGGTAGCCAAGGGTTAACTAGGGCCCCCGGGCTATATTTTAAGGATCCTACCCGGCATTCGCCTAAAGGAATGCAGGGAAAACCTTAGAAAAACCTGCATCGGGTAGGTCGGGCATTGGGTACTTGTCCCACGCCCTTCCGATAGCGGGAGAGGAGTTTGCTGTGGGGACGCAGCTTACCCCTCGCCATGCCTTGGCCTGTTTAGGAGGCAGCTGGCCGACTATTCCAATAGGAATAGCGGACAACTCTTGCCGTATGCCCAAGATCTGCGACCCCGGAACATACACCTCTCAAAACAGACCGAGGTGCCTCGGCATGTGGGAACCTTAGTTCAAAAAAACCAGAGAGATGTGAGAGCATCCCCAAAGGTAGCCCCCGCCAGAGCTCTCTGGGAAGGTTCACCTGCGAGAAATCCTCTCGCAGGCTTCCTTCCCCGACCGGTTTTTTTTTTTTTTAGGGCAACAGGCTACATGAGGGTGATCCACATTGGGCAACTCCCCTTTAATAGCATAGGAAGGGATTAGAAAGGGGGGATGCGGAAGTGTAGAGGAAGGTAGCCAAGGGTTAACTAGGGCCCCCGGGCTATGGTTTAAGGATCCTACCCGGCATTCGCCTAAAGAAATGCAGGGAAAACCCTAGAAAAACCTGCATCGGGTAGGTCGGGCATTTCGTATCTCTCCTATAAGGTTCAGCCTGCGAGAGAAACTTAAGGAATATCGTAATTGCGCCAATGTTCTTACCTTTTCAATTTGTATGAGTAATAATAAGAAAGATAGCCAAATACAGACAAAAGAACTGATAAGATAAATTCCACACAATGTTTCTGGGATCGGTGTCCCTTTCTTCAGATGCTAAGAAGAAACTAGAGCGACACAACTGCACTAGTAAGTTGACAAATCTCAAAAGCCTATTATATTATATGAATAATGTTCATTCACTGGACAGTTCAACCCTGTTAACCCCAATTATTAAACAATCTGTCAACATCAGTAATAAGTTTTGATAATTTTCAAGAATGCAAGAATTCTTTCCTATTATTTTTAAGTGACTACTAGACTTTGTTTACAAATGCTTTTTTATTATAACACTGCGATAGTTGAATCTTTCTGGGAAGTCTGATAGTTTAAATCTTTTTGGTTCATTAAACTGTTCACTAATTTGTTTGGATGTGCTTCCAATCGGTCACTACAATTTATCTGAATTTGGATATTTTTTCTGTAACTGTCGTTATAAATAATGGTATTAGGGACTTAACACGGTGCATTACTCTCAGTTTTGTTTGAAACCTTTGCACGATTTCAATATTGCAATTCCTCAAAGCTGCGTATCGTATCGGTTTTATCGTACCTCTCTTAAATAAATATATGAGACACTGATACGGAAAATTCGGTTTGAGAAAATATCTTTAAACTTAGCGACTTTTGATTCACTTCAGACTTAGAATGCTCAGAAAGTAGTGAAGGGTATTTGAGAACTGTAAATACCCTAAACAGTTGAAGAAGGGGAAAATCTACAGACTTCAATGACCCCGAGAGGCATGAAGTATTGACACTGCAAAATAATCAAAAGATTATCAACAGATAGTTGTCATCAATAGGAGATAAGAAAAAATGACGTTACGTTCTACAACAACACCGTTATTGGTATTATTTTGACTGACGATTTGTAGACTCTGAATTCTTCTTCTTATCCTTGGTCCTCTTCCAAGTTGCAATCTTACTGTCGATGTGTTTGTGTTCATTCTCGTTTCGTCGCCAATTCTTCCACATTGTTGATCACTTGTAGTTGACGCTATCAACAATTAAATTTGCGAACATAAAGTAATAGCTGGGATGTGTGGTCCTTGTAAATCCGGGGTTCAAGGACGCCTGCCAAAGCTGCACTCCGGCTGCTCTTCGGCTTCGCATCGCTGTTGTGGACGTGACGTCACGCGATAGAAGAAGGACGTGGCCGTCTTCTTAAGAGGCACCGCTTTCGTCTGCGAAATGAGTCGCCGGACGCTCGACGCGCGGAGATGTTCTCGCCCAAGTTTAACCTGGTTGTTCAGGTAGGAGAATCTACATTCTACAAAGTGCCCGAGTCCTTTTACGCCTAAAATCGTGAGTGACATATTAGAAAATACGTATTGATATCGAACAGGAATAGTTTGGCGTAAACAAGTCCTGTCCGAGGCTGGAACAATATTAACCATTCTAATTTGAAACAAGTGAAGAGAACTATTTTGCTTTATAAACTCACGGGAAAGGGATTAAATACCTTTAAAAATACGATAAACCAAGAGTATGCAAAATTAATAAAATGGAAAAAGACGATAAGAAGTAACTAGTGCGATATGCAGTTCAAAATTTTGTAAAAATGTATTTATCTTTTAAAAAGTCCACAGAAGTCGAGATCTGATGGATGTTAATGTCAGATACTTGATTAGTTTAGCTTACTCGAACTATTGTGGTTTTCGTTGCCAGGACGGTGAAATAAACTCCGTTGTATTCTAGATTTCTCTGAGAAATATAATGCGAATCAACGATTTAGTAAGGCGTAATAAGAAGTAATCAAGACCTTTTTAATCGAATAGAAAGTGGGACTGAGAAAAAATATTATTTTTAATTACCTTGTATCTGTTTATTGTTTACTGGGAGTTTAATAAATATAGTTACGCAATTAAAATGGATTAATTTCTGAGTAAATGACAGCGTTCGATCTTGTTTGTATAAGTGTTACAATAGAAAACATATGATTGGTTATTATTTTCGGAAATCGCATTAATAATTGTAAATTCGTACATTTCAGATTAAGAACCTCGATGCATATTGTTCTTGGAAAAAAATCGACTCTCAAGTCTAACAATTAAAATTTTAGAAGATTTTTCTCTTTAACTAGAAAATTATGCCACGTTAATAATTCTTAATAAATACGTATGTATTTTAATTCTATAAATGTACCATGAATCTGTCATCGTTCGTTAATTCTGCACCCTTGACATTAAATTTAAAAAATTTTTCCATATACTGGCACTTTTACGCGTTGATTTTCGTATCGTGGCATTGGTCGGTATTTTTTTAAAATTGTTGTCATTAATTAGATATCGTTTTGTTGAATAACACAAGCTTACAATTGTTCACTAAAACCTGCTATTTATGTGTAATATTATATTGATAACCATTCATAGAGTTCAGGTTTGTAGGGTTTTTGTTTCTTATTAATTCTTTGTAGAGTAACTAAAGTTCATACAGTATTCGGTTTTTGGTAACAGAAAGACATGTTTGAGTGCTTTATAACAATTTTGTTTTTATTGATGGTGTGGATGTAATTTTGTGGGAGACCATTAAATTTTCAGTAATCGTTAAACCGTGGATAGGTTCATATGGTACCTGTTAAATCGCATTATCTAACCTTTTATTCTTCCATATTATCTGTACGTTGTGTGCGCCCGATTAGTGACGAACCATAGTTAATCGACTGTGTTACATTTTTGCTCATTTGTTGGCAAAAAAGACGTTACAGTCTGCAGTATGTCTCATTTCCATCCTGTGCGGGAATAACAGGCACGTTTCCTTCACCTTATATTCAAAACGTAGAGTTTCTAGAATTGAGGGGAATGCACGGACTCGACGTGACCGTGACTTTTTTTTCCTGCGTGTAATTTAGTTTACCGTCAGTTTTTTCTGAGCCACGTCAATGTCAGAAGGTTACACAGCTCGGCATTCGTTGCTGCGTCTGAATAAAAAGAAAAGATATCCTGGTGTGGTTTTTGAATCTTTGAAGTCCTGTGTTCTGAAATCGTTAGAACAGACCGCATTTCACTACGATGAATACAGTGCACTGTGTGCAGAAAATATTTATAGCTGCGTTTCTATAAGTAGAACCAGAAGCGACGTTGTCGTTACACTACGTACGTCTTTTTTTTATATTGGTTTATTTATAGTCGCATCAACAGCTCACGTTATTAGCGACTCATTATGGGAACTCATTTTTACTTGTCCGGGGGACTGATTTGATGACAGTATCCCTCACGCACACAAGCATCCATGCCCGGGATGTCTGGGACGTGAGGCAGTCACGCTGACCCCTACACCACAGGAGGTCGGCGTCGGTTTTTTTTATCCCCTGTGGATGACAACTGTCTGTTGATACTTTGTTGATCAGTTTACAGTGTCGATACTTTATTCCTCTCGCGGTAAATACCTCTCACCTATTTCCATTGAAGTATGCAGATTCTTCTCCTTCTTCAACAAGTGTAAAACATTTAGCGTATTTACAGTTCACAAATAACCTTCACCAATTTCTCAGAAATCTAACACTGAAAGTCGATATTTTTAAAGATATTTTCTCAAACCAATTTTCCGTATCAGTGACTGATATATTTATTTACGAGAGGCTATGCTAAATCAATATTTCGCGAATGAAGACTTACATTTACTGACATTACTGGAATTATTATGTTGTTATTAAATAAGGTGTGTTTTGAAATGTGACTTCTGTGGAATCCAGAAACATTTCACCTTTCCCTTTATCACTCGAGCAAAAGTAGGATAAACCAAGGCCTGGGTGATACTGAAATCTTATCTCGTTGGACGCTTTTCTTGTTTACATTTTACATGCGCAGGAATTGATAAGACGGCACACTGCTCCTGTTTCTCTGTGTGTATAGCAAATAATTGAACACAGCTTGTCGGTTTGTTTGTTTTGATTTTTCGACTATGTTTGTCTTATGTGTGGTATTATATTATTCAGTCAATCGACTCTTCAATTGGTTTTTTTTTTCCATCAGAGCTGCTTCTTACTTTTGTTGGTTCACCATTCCGTATTTCTTCAATATCACTTTTCCCGTTTCGCCCTTTTTGGCTTTCCAAAGGTCCACGTTTCATCTGTCTACAAAAATATGCTCCTCATAGAAACATTTAGAACTTTCTTTTGCAATTGAAATTCAATGTTCGAAAGTATTGTTATAGTCTTTTAAAATAAAGCACATACATTGAATAATTTAATTTCTCTTCGTTAATATTTTTAACGACCACGTAATCATATGAAGTACAACGGCGGAGTATGTTAATATACATTAACTAAAAGCCCAGAAAGTTTTGGATTTGCCATTTCTATGCCATAAATATGTTAAAACAGATAATACAGGAGCCAACAAACATAACAGTGGTATAAAATAAATACCACACAGCGTTTCTGCAATCCTTGTTGCTTTCGTCAGGTGAAGAAAAATCACGAGAGATATTGCAATAAAGGGGTGGTAATTTCGTTACTTACTTTTGCTCTGCTCATTGGCTACGTCATTATCTATTTTTTAATTTTTATCTTATATATACGGAGTGTTTTTTATATTTTCAAAAATATTTTAAAGTACTGACATGATACCTGTAAATACTCTACAGATTAAATACAAACACAATTTTTTACTCTTTTCAAACATGTTTAATATACATTTTGTTATTAGTACGGCATTACATAATATAAGACGCAATATATTTAAGTATAATATAATCAATAAAAATTCATATTTAATTTTCTTTGAACTTGCGTGTTTATAAACTTGTCTCACTCTTCACTTATACTTCTCCAAGATAAGAATGCGATCGACTACGTGTCTAAATTATTGCAAGCGATTTAATACATTCTGCCTCTTGCTGCTGAACACGATTTACTGTTATGTGACAGCAAAATGCCCTTTAGAGTTGTATGTGGAGAATAATATTCCGCCAGTCAACTGGTGTTGATGACGTCACGAACAACTGTCAACCGAAATTATAGCATACCAAGAAATTTGAAATAATTTATTTTTTAAAAAGTTTTTCTGGAGTGAAGCAACACTTTTAACATCCCAAATGTTTCTTTATGGAGGAAATAGTCCTGAAAAAAAATCAGGGAGGGAGGGGGAGGTCACGGTTCAGATCGGAAACATTACAGTGATTGTAGATCGAATGAAACTAAACATATGAGGTTGAAGATACTTTCTTCCTAAATAGTAAAAGCAGATAGCACTATTACTGCACTAAATTTCTTAAAATATTTGGTATCACTTCTTAATCCTCTTAAAACAATTTTTATAGCGTTTATAAAGGTGCGGCATCACAATGCAATATATCTAATTTTACCCGATAAAAACCTTAAAAATTAATTACATTGCTATTTCTAATAATTCTGAACGATTTTCTACAAACTGTCCGATTTTTCGACACCTACACATTTTATTTCAAACGTAACCGAAATCTTTGTGTGTGTGTTAACAGGCTACATGAGGGTAATCCACGTGATGCCAACTCCCCTTTAATAGTTTAGGAAGGAATTTGAAAGGGGGGGATGCGGAAGGGTAGAGGAAGATAGCCAGGCGTTAACTACGGCCCCCGGGCTATGGTTTGAGGATCCTACCCGGTATTTGCCTAAAAGTGATGCAGGACAAACCTTAGAAAACCTGCATCGGGTAGGTCGGGCATTGGGTACTTGTCCCACGCCCTTCCAATGGCGGGAGGGTGGTTTGCTGTGGATACGCTGCATTCCCTTGACCGTGCCTCGACCAGTTGAGGCAGCTAGCCGACTGTTCCAATGAGAACAGCGGACAACTCTTACCGTATGCCCCAGGTCTGTGACCCCGGAACATACACCTCTCAAAACAGACCGAGGAGGTACCGCGGCTTGTGGGAACCTTAGTTAAGAAACAGAGAGAAGAAGGCATCAGAAAAGGTAGCCCTCTCCGTCTCTCCAGAAAGGTTCTGTCTGTGAGAGAACAGCTCTCACAGGCTCATTTTTTATTTTGTTAACAGACATCTCGTGTATATCCCAATTTCGCTCTATTTTTTCCCCTAAGCCATCTGCTAGTTTAGTGTCTAATTTTTTTCGGATCGCATGTTGCATTTTAATCCCTTAATTTATATCGCCAAAATTGTTCACAACATACTGAAGCAAATTTTTTTCAATAAATAAACAGATATTAGCGAGTGAATACACTTCGGAAATCACCTTGCTGTCTCTCGAAGGAAACAAGTGCGTCAACGACAAACCGCGGTAAACGTGTATGAGAAACCGGCGACACGTCATCGGGTATCAAAAAATAAATAAAATAACCCTGTTCTATATCATGGTGGTTCTTCCAAGATTTCTCACAATTTCTTGCTAATATTACGCATTTAGGTCGCTGTTTTAAAGCGGATACAACTGTTGCGTATTGTCAAGCCGCATTTTTCAACCGTAAGTTGAATTAAAGAACACGGCAGGAAATCATGAAACATTATAGTTTTTCTGACTGAAAAATAAAACTGTGTTTGAGACCGAAATTGTAATCCTATAGCCCTACAAATATTTTTTTTAACAGCAACCATGTGCTTGTCATTAGAAATAAATCTTTTAAGACTAACCATTAATTTTCTTCTAAATATCTTAAACTATATCTTTAACGACTAGTCTATCCAATGCTGTATTTTTCTGTTTTGTGTACACTTCACTCACGCACTGTGCTCTACTTTTATCCACTGCACGTTACACAAGATCAGCTGGTCTTCTCCTTTTCAATCTTCTCATACAGTGTTGTTTGTCCAGAAGTTTTCGAACCACTGGGTTGATGTGGAGGTGAAACATACCTGTTTGTTTCTTCTTTTACGGTAAAAGTACATACAAATATACACGCTATTTTATTATATAGGTATAGTCTGATAAATGCATTTAGCAACATAAAACATTATTTTGGTAAATTATAAATATTTACTGACAGAAATTAAGATTAAATATTGTAGTAATTGGTAATTAAGACATTGTGCTAATTGGAAAGTTGGATTGTAGAGGACTCATTATTATTGGATATAGAGTGGACGCCGCAACAAGGCGGCAATGCAAAGAAAGTATTGTTGTCGATCGACTGAGAATTTTACGCGCTCAAAATGGACGAGACGAGGAAGTCAGTCGGGCATAGAACAGCGAGGTGAAAAGACCAGAAAATTCATGTTATAAAAAGTTTTGCAGTCGGGCATAGAACGGCGAGGTGTAAAGACCAGAAAATTCATATTATAAAAAGTTTTGCAGTCGGGCAGCGGACCGCAAATAGAACAGTTTGATAGCAGTTACAAACATGCTCTAAAATTGAAAAGTAAAGCAATCTTCAGTAAGGAAGGAGAGAGTGAAACTAATGTTGTAATCGGTGGCCGAGCATAAATTCAACCTGCTGGCCATAGACAAACCAAAGAAGTACATTTCCAACTAAAGTCACGAGATCTGCAAATCCAGGTTGCAGCAAAGCATCGAGAATCTACCAGTTTGTGTTAGACCAACTAACAAAACTACGCCAATCAGAATTTGTTGACATTTAGAGTCTGTGAGTACTAGAATCAGTGATATCTCCAAATTTTGTGCACGAAAAACCTAAAATGAGACCTGGGCGGCCGTAAGTAGAAAAACTTTAAAATCATTTTGTAAACCGTTGTTAAAAGATAAAAGTCAGATCGTTCTTTAATTTTAATTATTTAATTATCGATAAAATGAGATCGTTAATTTCTGATGAAATTTAAAACTGTTTAAATTCAATCTGTAGTATTATTTCTTCTACAACAAATTTCGTCTATGTTTCAGACGCATTAACTTCCATAAAAGGTAAATGTAATTTTGATTGTATAAATTCATCCATTTATCAAACCCAGTTTAAGACCCTGAGATCCCAAATATTATTGTGTATTTAAAATTGTTAATAAATTTGTTTAATTGTTTTCCCTTAATAATCTTTTTATTTTAAAGCGCCCATCCAATATTTGTAATATTTGTAATTATTACAATATATTATACTGTATGAACTTCTCAAAATCCTCTAACTTTACACAACAGAATAGACATTTTTGGAAAAATTATAAATATTTACATAGAGAGAAGGAAATGAGTTTGTTCGTTGCCTGCTTTTCTCACTAGAGCATCCGGAATCCAAATATGACAACACTATAAATAAGACACAACTTAACGTGAGAACCTGACAAAATGTTGAAGAAATTTAAAACCCTTTAACTATTTCGTCGTATAATTATCCTTAGGAATACATTAATGAATAGTATGTTTTTCTTTATTGAGATCTTTATTTGCTGGCTCCGTACGTAGAAAAGAACTATTTTCGATTATTTAATTATTTTGTTAAATAAAATCGGATGCTTGTGGGTAATCCACATTGTGACCACTTCTCTACAATAGCAAAGGAAAGCAAGGTAGCCAAAGGTTTTAACTATGAGTTTAAAGATCCTTCCTGGCATTCGCTTATGTGTCAGTACGGAAAACTCTAGAAAAAAAAACATTTCATGGCAGACTTTCGTTTTGTCTGTGTGCGCGAAAGAGAAATACAGAACAGTAAATGTAGCGAAAGTTAGCGACAGTTAAATTATCCAAAATACTAAGGGAGAATAATAATACACTTATTAGAAAAACAGACAGATTTTTTGTTAGCAGACAAATCGTCCAATGGAAAATTTTAATTTAAAAATGCATAATCCAGCCAAATTTGACAGCAATACGTTATCTTAAAATAAAAAATTAGAAAATATTGCAAATTTTTTTAACAATGTAAATATAGATCAAGACTGATAGGCAAATGTTGCATATTCGATCCAATAATTCGTCTATGAATGTGAAAAGTGATACTAATAATTTAAATAGAATATATGAATTATTGTTATTTTAAATTATTTTTATCATTTTATGTACAAAAATTCATTATAAACTTTAAATATCAATAATACACTCAGCAGCATTGTGAATATAACAGGCATTTCGGGTGAAATCTGTGGGTACAGAACACTTTTAGAAATTGTCTCCACAAAATTTTATTTACGTATTTATATTTCGATAAATAAATTGTGTGTAGTGTTATAGAAATTAATGCTGCGTCGCCAGAGCAAACCGCTCTCCCACCATAGGAAGGGCGTAGGACAAGTACCCAATTACCGAGCTACCTGATGCAGGTTTTCTAGGGTTTGTCCTCCATTAGTTTTAGGCGAATGCCGGGTAGGATCCTTAAACCATACCCAATTACCGAGCTACCTGATGCAGGTTTTCTAGGGTTTGTCCTCCATCAGGTTTAGGCGAATGCCGGGTAGGATCCTTAAACCATAGCCCGGGGCCCTAGTTAACCCTTGGCTACCTTCCTCTACCCTTCCGCATCCCCCCCCCTTTCAAATCCCTTCGTATGCTATAGGGGAGTTGCCACCACGTAGATTACCCTCATGTAGCCTGAAACTCTAAAAAAAATAGATATTCTGAATTGTCAAAATTTTATATTTGCACCTAAATATGTTCCGAAAAGTCGTACAATTTTTTATTTTATTAATATGTATTATTTTTTATTTTATTATAATATAGGCTTATATCTGACTAATTTGGCTGTTTTATTCATTTATAATACAATGAAGTCAAATAAATATAACTATTGTCCTTTTCATGTGATACGTGCTAATAAATATTGGCCTAAACCACATACTTTCGTATATTTGAAATGTACAACATTAAGAACCATTTTAAATTTACAGCCTACGTATTATTGATCACTGAAAATCAAAATAACATCGTCGACAAAAAGTAATTTTAAAAATGTTGAGAAATCTTATCTGCATGAGGGAAACTACTGTGTTAACCCACTATTGTTATCATAGTCTCAAATATTAATACACATAACCTTAATTACAAACAATTAAGTTGCTTTATGAATATGAGTCTCCCTTCAATAAGTAAAAAATGTTCAATTTAAAACTAATGTGTTGACCAAGCTTCGGGATGATGGCCTGGAGATCTTTGTACAATTTCTCGAAATAATCGGAAGAGTGAGCAAAACTATTTAAGAATAGTTTATATCATTGTGGCTGTAATCATGTGTTAACATTAATATAGTGGCATCGAAAAGAGAATTTTTTTAATAATAATTTTATTTATAGTTGTATAAACTGCTAAGGCGGTAGTTTCTCGGTATGAAAACGAACACATACACAATTTCCATGCCCTTGCCGGGATTCGAACACGAGACCTCTGTGATGTGAGGCAGTGACGCTGACCTCTACACCACAAGAGATCGTCACAGAGAAATTGTTCAGTCTAATTTTCAGTACATCTAATATGCTGTGTTTTCAATTACCTAGTAACACAAAAACCTACTAATTCCTGATTTATAATACAAAGAAAAGTGTACTGCCAGTGTATTCAGATGACCGGCGCTCGGCTGAGATTTCGATGAAGGAAACGAACCAAATCAGATCGACCTGGATGTTAAGATACGCAGATTCAGCTTTCGAACTTCATTCGTCGGAACGATTATGTACAGAAACTTGGAAACAATCAGGAGATTCAAATTGTCTAAAATTGCTCATTTCAAAACACGGAGTTTGTTTTTAATTTAATGATATCGAGTAAATCTTAGGGATGCTTTTTCTTTTTTCAAACTGATTAAGTATTTAAGGTCGCATACAGTTTTTCTCTTCCAAACGTTTATCGAAAACGTCTTTGGTAAAAAGAGGTTAGAGAGTAACGACATTTCATATTTTCTCAAAATATTGACCATCATTTCTATAAGAAATTGTTTGTATTAATTATGACAGCTTCTGCGAAAACAATATAATTTTTTCCCCTCGAGTTTGAGGCTTGTGTCTTCAGCTTAAACATTTCTTGACTGAAAGATGACTCTTCAGCAGTGGCGGCTCGTGAGTTTTTGAAGTTACGTGCTACAACAGCAGAAGCAATCATTTTTTACGTGGATAACCATTTAAAATAATAATACTACAACAGCGATATTGTTACCAATATTCTGAACCACGTAAATGCTACGTTTGTAATTCCGCCTATAATATAATTTCCAATAGTGACTAATATTTAAAAGCGGATAATAATTTAGCACAAAATTTACTCGCATTTCTAACACGAAAGTATTTTTCGTGCTTATTTTAAATAAAGCTAATTTTTGCATGGGCCATGTGATAGATTATCGAACTACGTTTCCCCTTAAATGTTTCTTTAAAATAACCTTTTATTTTTTTTATGTGATTTTTTTGCTTGAGAATAGAAACTAGTTTAAAACAAGATTTTTAATTGCTGGATGATTTAAATTTATTTTGATTTCTTGAATGTAATTTATCGGGTTTCAATCCTGCGTGAAACGCCTGTCGAAGATGGCGGATGTGTCTATCGAAACGTTGCTTTTGCCGCCTGATGCGACCGTCCCTGTGTCATTGCACGACACGGCTGTTTGCTCGGTAGCACCAAGAGGAGGCAGTTTGTTGAGGTTTACGGGTGTTGAAACGGAATACTGCGCATTTGTTATTCCAGTCATAAATCGTGTGCTACAACCAATTGAAACGCTGCAATGGCTAGTTGTCTGCATTAAGGGGAGCGACTACGTCACAAGGCGGGAAGTTTTTAAAGTCTTCGATATCGAAGCTGACATTCGCACAATTATGAACGTTGTTAAAAATATTTAAAAAATGTTATGTAGAACATGAACTCATATGTACAAAGCCGCCACTGCTCGTCAGTGTCTCTAAATTTATTTATTAGTTGGTTAACCTAATGATTGCGGTACCTACGCCGAGTGTCTTCAGGAAGATGTCCTCACTGCAGGGACTCTTGTACATCCTGTGAGGAAACCACAATATCATCCGTCCACAACATTGGCGCATACCAGGAAAATGGCTATGTTTAACCACAGTGTTACCTGTTGAAATATACGTCGAAAAGAAACATTGCAAATGGTGGCATTTGTTCAATCTCATATCGTATTTTTGAGTGTTTCCGCAAGTAAACGGATGGGCAAATCCATAGTGCATTGAAAGCAATGTTCATTGTTTCTGGAATTAACAACGAATATTGCTTATAATTCATGGAATAACTACGGAAAAATGAAATGCAGGATCAATCTAAAATTTGCAATACTAATCTCACTCTAAAGTAAAAATATAGTCCTAGAGCTGAAATTTGGCCAACTAAGCGAGATAAAAATGTCATACATTTGTCGAATTTGCAGAATTCATGGTACAACTAATTATTAACCGCAGTTCATGTCATTGGACTATCAACAGAGCATAATAAATCAAGAGAAACTAGGTTTTACTTCAATACTACGACAGTTGTTGGGAAATGGAAAACTTTTCCGCTGGATGGCAAATATAAATTAATGACTTAAGGAATCGTAAATATGAATGATGAATAACGGCGAGATAAAGTTTAATGATCTGGAGATAAACTCATAAATCAGTGACTATTAGCATAATCAAAACTTTTATTGGAACATCCAAAACCAAAGGAGAATTAGTTTTATTATATCATGATCTATTACATGATCTCAAGATAGCTGTCAAAGGAAGTTCATTAGATAACATTCAAATGACATCAGATCACATCCCAAACCATAGTAAATAAAAACTTAATAAGGATCGAGACCACACTATGTAATAATGTCCCAAAACCTAAGTAATTTTGTTGTTTATTCAAATATCTCACTTGACATTCAAATGAAGCTAAAACTCTCCCTATTGAATCATCATAGCAACCTTATCAACAAAACAGAGACTGGATGATATGTTCCAAATCAGACACTATCCTCGTCAAAATGTGTTGTGCTTATCTTCAATGAACAATAGTAATTAAATTGAATAAACTTATACACAATAGAACTTATTTTTGAATTATCCACCCAAATATGTTTAGTTCTAGTGTATACAGACCATTTAAATAGAACCCTTTTCATTGGTTTTTAGAGTAGGCACAATCTGTATTTTAGAGGCTATTCTTTACACATCCTGCATCAATAGTTCATTCAGGTCTTGCAAATTATTCAACTAATGTTAATACATGACTTTGCTGTAAATTTCCTCTGATAGTAATGCATTACTAGAGAATGAAATACTATTATCACTCTAAAAATTAAATATAAAAAATTATTTATTGATAATTTCAAGGATGGATAAAATTAAAGAGTATCCTAATGGTTATAGAAAGATACAGATTGTGCCTTACCTAAGCATGAAATATAGATCCCATGAAGTCATGAATTTGGAGAAATCTTAGTCCTTATCTTTGAAGTGTCTTCACTATTTACAATTACTTTTTGCTTGCATCTTCTTTAATTAGCCAATACCTGCATCACAAGTACGGAAATACTAATACAACCTCGAACTTAATTTCTTTATTATATTAAATCAATAATAATTCAAATGTCTAAATACCCTTCCAATCATGGTTTATACAGTTTGTAATTTAGAGTTCTTAGATAATTATACCTACAATTTAAGTTATTTAAATAATTCCAAGATAATTTTTTATAGCTAAAATTTAAGTTGTTTAAATAATCTCAAGATAACTTTTTTTACACAGCAAAGGATGGTTGACGGTTCACGATACCTATTTAGAGCAGACGCTTTGCAGCAACTTTTACGAACTGCCAGTCCACCAAAGCCTTACACCGGAGCAGCTGCAAAATTGAACGATGACATTGAGATTGGTCCCATTCCAGAAGCACGTTATGAAGAAGTGCTGCAGCACATTACCCCCATTTTTCTCAGAGACGAACCTCTATCTAAAAGTTTTAGTCCATGCAAAACAGGAAAACGAGAGACAGACTTCAGATGTTATGCTACAGAACAGTTGAAGGACGGGCTATGTCTCATGGCTGTAGAAAAGTCAACAGGGAAAGTTATTGGCTCAAGCTTGTGCAGATCAGTCCAAAGAGATTATATAATGCAGAACCCTCAAGATTGTGACCCAGATGGTAAAGACATTAGTTTCAAATCAAGTAAATATAGTTACATGCACTTACTAGTACTGTGTAGCCTCTACATTAATCTACAAAAATGTTTTTGTTTCCAGATGATCTAATTTCAAATGTAGTCAACCTTCTCACCACAGTCCACAGAAATCTTGATTTATTTTCAGCTTTTGGGGTAGATGAAATCTTTGAAATTGGGCTGGGCTCTGTGGAGCCTTCTCATGCAGGGAGAGGTTAGTCCTTTGAATTAAATTGGTTATCCCTCAAATAAATTGTGTTAACAGAATCACTACTCTATTTACATTTGGAAAATACAACATACTGCTAATTATCAATCAACTATTTGTGCCATTATATTATCTAAATTTTTCTGTCTTAAGGTTTAGCTACTAAACTCTACCGGGCAAGTCTAGAAATGGCAGCTCAAAAGGGATTTAAAGTAGCAAAAGCTGATGCAACAGGGACAGCATCAGCAAAAGCCTGCCTCCGAGCAGGCATGACACCAGTGCATGCAATGAATTACTGTGACTACAAAATTAATAACAGAGTGATATTTGCAAAGACTGCTGAAACAAATCCGGTGTTAACAGTAATGGTGGCAAAGTTACAGAAAGAGCATCCTTACGTGTTGCCAATACCAGTTGATAGAGGAAATTCTCATCTATGAGAATTAAGTGACTATTTATTTACTTACAAACTATAACTTTGACATAGTAAACAATAACTTTAAGGTTTTCTAGAACTATAAATTTTTATGGAAGAGTTTAATTTATATTTTTATAATATTCTTAAAAGTTGTAAACAAATTTCGTAATATGTGGAGTTTGTTCCATAATTTCAATAAATCAAGTACAAATATTATAGTATGGCTAGCTGAGTAAATAAATTATTTAAGTAATATATCAAAATATTTGTATTAATATAAATAATAATATAAAAAGATCTACAAAACCATGACTTATTTTATTTCTCAGTATAGAATAAAGCTACAACCAAAAAAACTTTAAATGTCAAAAGTTACAAATAAATAAATAAAACTGTACACAGCATAGAAAGAAAGATTCTGAATTTTATTATAAATAAGCATTACTATTGATACAACAATCATTGCTATTGCTTTAATCCAAAATAAGATGTGAATTATTAGAAGACATTACACTGTTGCATTTGCAGTGATTATTTGTAAAATTCATGCTCAGATTCATCTTTCTTGATGTTATTCTTATACCCTTTTTCAAAATCCTTTGCTAGGACTATATAACGATTCTCCCGCACAGCATGCATTCCAGCCTAGAAGAAACATTTTTTAATATTATACATGTATATTATATAAAGATAATGTGACAATGAAAAATAATAACGTGGGAAACTCACATGGATTTTCATTATCACAAAAATCAACCACTATGTTGTACATAAAATGGAACTCATTTATATATTCATAAATAAGAAGGTAAGGTTGTGACATTATCAAAATAATTAAAATAATTGGTATGGAAAGTCTGACTAGCAAATAGGGTGAGTCTGTCTTGAAAGAGGCTAACACCTCTGAAAATTTGAAGAACTTTTTCCTGTACAACAAGCTGATACTGAACATCAAATTCAGGTAAGCCACTCGCTTTCTCTCTTTCCATACAAATTATTTTATATATAAACAAAAAAAATTGGTTGGTATTGTCAAAATATAAATAAAAGAAGATGAAAAGACCAACTGACATACGAACACACATATGGAATTTACAAACAAAAATGGATAAAAGTTGTTTAGTATAGTACAATAGATTATAATATTCACTATTTAACTGAAAATCTCTCCTTGTTACTGTGTTTAACTAAAACAAAAACAAGCTAGTTTTCACCAACCTTGAAAACTATTTCTTAAGTGGCAATTAATAATTTTTCTATACCAGTGACTAGTATACAGATATGGTGTACATATCTATTTGCTTACGAAGAGAATTATCATTTCTCCAATTTCAATACAGTTGAAACTTGTATCTTTCAAACTCAGGTAAGCCTAGATCTCACCAACTTTTTCCAATCAGTTATCAAATTGTGGAAACATGGCTGACAGCATGAACAACTTTTCAGAATAACATTGTGTTTAATCAAACTGTGTGGTTGGCAATTCACTTGGGTCTTCATTTTCTGCAAGGCAGTAATTGTTGTGGGAAGTGAATTTTCTACTTAATTCTATATTATGGTTTTATATGCAAAGATGGAAGCCTGGGTAAACCAGTTACTCTAGTCCTGGAAGGGCTAACTTCCTGCTTGGGTTTTTTCTCTTTCCAGCTGGAAGCCGGGGATTTTATAATAATGTTCCCATCAGACATGACATCTTATCTGTATTTGAATGTTTCTGGGTCTGTTCGGCACACAGTAAGAGTTGTTCACTGTTCCTAATGGGCAAGTCGAGGGACTTTAAGGAGAATACCAGGTAGGATCCTTAACATACAGCCCTAGCTACATTGTTCTGCTTTCCGTGTCCCCCATTTCTATCCCTTACTGTGCTATTAAAGGGGAGAGCCATTAAAGTGGATAAGCATCATGTAGCCTTCCATTCAAAAAATGGCTAAAAGTTATTTTGGTAAACATAAAAATTTAATGCTACTATTAATAATAATAGTGAATACAATATGAAAAATTACATCAAAATGTACCATGACAGCTAAAAAGTAAATAGATCACTTAATATGAATGGCCATGTAATGAGGCATCATTTGAAGTGTCTCAAACATTATAAAATTGTCAAGGACTTGGAAAAGGTGAAATCTGGGGGTTGAAGGTGTGTGAGTGACAGTGGCCCGTCTTTTATTGAGAGGGTTCGGGCTCTGAAAATTTAGGATGGTCACTTTCACACATCTGTTTAGCAGACCAGAGGAGTAAAAACAGATGCTGTTGAGTGTCCAACTAAAGCAAAATATAAAATGTAAAGTAAAGTAACGTTGATTTCAGTGCTCCAGGGAACAAGATTAAACCTGTAAACATGAAAAGTCATCAAAGAGGAAGTTATATTGTGATTGATGGATGGAAAAGTTAAGTGGTGTGAATTAAAAAGCACAGTATTCTGAAAGTTATAGTGTAAATGGAAGAATATTGTAATGTTAATAACAGAAAATAATTCAAAACAACTAGATGGATTGCAGAAAGGCAGACGATAAACGCAGCAGACACAAGGTCTTCAGATTAGATTAGTGTATAACAAAGTGTATAACAAAATGCATTCATATGCCACTAAAGCTTGCCAAGGTCAGTGATACAAGTTCTAAATATATTTTAGAAATTTGTAAAATATTTCTATTTCCATTTAATTGCTTTTATAATAATTAACACATTTTATATTAATCAAAACTTTAATTATTTATAATAAATAAAACCTTAATTAAAAATCATTCATTCAGTCAATATGAGAATTCTCAAGTGGAATATATTAAGAAGAAACTTGATTACATTAAACTATTATTGTTAATACTATTATAAATATATTTTTTCACTTGATATCAGAATTGATTCTCACATAAGTTCACACATTTTCACACTGTACTATTTTTAGGCACCTCAAGCAATTGCTATTTCATAATTAAAAATATCATTCATTAAAATTTATATTCATTCAAACCTTCAATGACTAAAACCATATTAGCAAGATTAAACTAATGTTCATAAACAACCCAATCATCTGCCTACACATTAAGAAAACCAAAAACCTAAATGTATTTGCCTAGAATCTGTTTCAATTTTGAGCCCCAGCAAGAATTAATAAAATATTCCCCTTTCCTATAAAATATTACATTGTCTTTACAACTACAACTTAATTTTAATTGATAAGAATGATACCAATTTAGACATAATTAATAACAATTTTTTATGATATATAAGTAAAAAAATTGTCCTACCTCCTGGCAAATAGCATTAATGTCTGCACCAGAGATTCGATCAGGTCGGGCAACATAATCTTCCAAGTCAACCTCCTCACTAAGATTCATCTTGCTTGTGATAGTGGAGAAAACTAATCGCTTTTGCCTTCTGTCTGGCAGTGGAAATTCAATTTTTCGGTCTAGGCGGCCAGGACGAAGGAGAGCAGGATCTAATGTATCTGCACGGTTGGTTGCCATAATAACCTTGCGAAAAAAATTATGTATTTACATTATATATAGTAACAAATAATGAATTTTAAATATGTGAAAAATTATTTTAAAAACATGCAATACTTTCTCCGTACAACTTGGCACGAAGTCTTACTGAATTGTCATCTTAACTGTCTTTCCATCAATGTTGTGAAAAGTAATTACATGTAATGTGAATAGAATATATTAATTTCATTTTTATATGATATTCCTGACAATCATAAAGTAAATTCCTTATCAACATAATACTTAGTTTTCAGACGGAGAGATTCAGAACTCAATACAAATGTTGTTAAATATGGACAGCCATCTGTCTGATGTAAAAGTGCTGGAAAGAATGTGAATTCACCTACTATGTGCTATTTGTTTTTAGATGAAATTACAATAGGATGTCACATCAAGCACAAAAATTTAAATAGGTACTATTTGTGAAAATTTTTGAGAAAACGAAAGTAGGTGTTCATAAATACAATAAATGATGCAAAAAAGTTTTTAATGGATTATTAATCATAAATACTAATACTTAATGTAATAAGACATGACAATTCTTTGCAATATTGGATAAAAGTGACTGACTGGTGATGCTACACATTCACACACAACTAGTCTGAAGCAAGTATACGACTACTGAAGAATTGATTGAAACCACAGATAGTTGTTAACTTTAACATAAGAAACTGCAATTCACCCAACAATGACTGAAAGATTATATATTAATAAATATTTAGCCCAGTTGGAAACCCAAAAGTGTTTTATTCAGTTAACCAAAAACTTGACTTTATTAACATGCAACATTACAATAAACTTAATTTTATATTTGGAATCAGAAAGATTAAACCACTACCACTAATAAATTTCTCTTACCTTGACATTTGTGGTTTGATCAAAGCCATCCATCTGATTCAACAACTCTAGCAATATTCGTTGCACCTCACGATCTGCTCCAGTTTGAGCATCAAATCTTTTTGTTGCGATTGCATCAATTTCATCTATGAAAATGATAGCGGGAGAGTTTTCTTTGGCAAGACGGAAGACATCTCTCACCATTCTTGGACCCTCACCCAAATATTTCTGGACAAATTCAGACCCAACCACACGGATGAAAGCAGCTAAAAGATTTCCAATGTAAACAATATTATACTATCACTAAAGATATACTTGATTTAGATACATTGAAATAAAAAGAAAATCTATAATATATTTTACCCTTTTATAGCACTGTTTGGGAAATATTTTATAAGATACGATGAAGTTCAAGTGCAAATAAAATACAGACTAAGGAACATTAAAAGAATGATAAAACACTCACTGATAAAAAAAAGTTGAAGAAAGAAGGCCGATTAAGATATAAAACACAGCTTAATAATAAAGTTAAAATAAACTTCTGAATACAGTTATAAAACATTAATGTTCATTACTTACAGAGATGGCACAATAATGACCACTGAATACAAAAAACAAACATGACACCTTTTTCTAAAATATAATTTTATATAAAAACTATGCAATTACATATGCTGTTTCCATTAGGAAACATTTTTCCATACACGCAGGTTAAAAACTTCCTAAATGAAATTTAGCTTTATATATAATTATATATACCAGTAGTATGGTGTGCTACTGCTTTAGCAAGCATAGTCTTTCCACAACCAGGAGGTCCATACATAAGAACTCCTCGTGGCGGGTCAATTCCTATCTGCTTATACAGCTCAAAATGAGTAAGAGGTAATTCCACAGCCTCACGGATTTCTTGCTTCTGCATATCCATTCCTCCAATATCAGAATACTGAACATCTGGCTTCTCATCTATATAATTACAAACATAGTAATAATTGCCATTTATTTTAAATATTAACATGTAAATTTTTAGGTCAAATAACATAACTCAAGGCAGAATTTATTTTTATCTAAATCAATGCTCCACGTGTACTTATGATGGGATTTAAAATTAACCAATCTGTCATTCCCATCAATTCACAAGTTTCACATAAAAGTTATCAATACATGTACATAAATACAATAATATACATTATGATGATGTGATTTTGTCTAATTAATTATATAACATGTGGCAGACTATTTCAGGTGGATTATATGTAAGCTCACCTATAATCTACACTGTATGGGATTTGTTAACAAATAGTGAAGTTTAACTATCGTATAAAGAGCAGGCAAAAAGCCGTACACCCACTACAAAGTGACAATGAAATTTCTTTTATTCAAAAGTAATGTCCAGAATTGTTAATAGATTTATGCCACTGGGAGACAATACAATCAATTCTACAGTCTTGTAGAAAGAGGTAGGTCACTGACGGATCCACAACCTCACCCACTTTTGCACTCCCTTGTGCTAATGAAACTGGCGTCCACAAATGTGGAAGTCACAATGGGAAAGATCTGGGCTGTACAGAGTATGTTTAAGTGTTTCCCAGGTAATTATCTTAAGCTCATCCCTCACCAGACTGGATTTTTCATAACTGCAGGTGATCTTTGATAATGACATGCACAGAGCCATGGATAATGCCAACCTGAAAACAAATTCCTAACCTCTGCAATTTGGTTTTCCTGGATCACACCATCAATCCGCACAATCACATCAGGCTAATGGCTTGATAGGTCTGTCTGGAACTGCAGGTGATCTTTGATAATGGCCTGCACAGGACCATGGTTAATGCCAACATGAACATGAATTGTTAAGCGCTGTGATTCATCAGTTTCCCTGAATCAGACCATCAATCTGCACAATCATATCAGGCATAACAGCTCGATAGGACTGTCCCAGGAGTGAATCGACATGCAGTGTTGTGTGTCCTTCGCACAATCTCTTCTAGCACTCGTACACCGTTGTAAGGGCATAAAGTGTTCGTCACGCATAGCAGACATGTAGAATGAATTTCATGCGTTTCAGCACTCTCAGCACCTAGACATGAACCAAACATCTCTGCTCTTCTTTGCTGTCCTCAATTTCCAATGCTACACATACACACTTTTCCCTATGCTCACCTCCAGAGAAATAACAAAACAACTGCGTGGAACTGTGTAATTTAACTAAATATTTCTCCTACCCTATAGTTGGCTGTATTGATATGCAAGAACAGTGTTACCAACTTTTGTGTAGAATGTTTTCATGGCAGGTGTTCTGGTTCATTTCATTGCATAAATGATACGTATATAAATAAACAGCTGGTGCAGTCAGACAGTGCAGAAATTCAAATTCAAATTTTCAAGGACCTGAGCCCCTTCATCAGGATATCCTGATGAAAGGGTCTCAAGTGCCTCTAGTCAGAATATTTTTTCTGCACAACCCAGCTGGACCAACTGTTCATATTTTTATATATATATATATATATATATATATATATATATCAGAGCCTGATGAAGAGGACTTAGGCACTTGAAAATTTGTAGTATTCTCTCATCTCTACCAGACTGGACTGACTATTGATTTCAGGTAAGTCGACATCGCTTTCTTTCTTTCCTATCTAAATGTGTTATTATATTATACTGTAAATTACAGTGAGACGAAAGCTTCCAACATTATAAAGTAATGAATATTTCACAGTAAATGGTATTAGAGACTGTTCTATAGCAACTTAATAAATAAATATATACTTCTTAATATATAGGTGAAATGACTATTATTAATATTAATATGCATATTGACTCACCAGCTTGCAGCATGGAAATAGAAGAATCAGCTTCTGGAGGAAGGACATCTACTAAGGCATTGCTATGTTTATGTAGTGCCACACTGGCTGAAGGCTTTAAAAGCTCACGATCAATTGTAGATAGAATACGAACATAATAGTTGGATCCTACGAAAAATCATTACACACAGACCTTTCAAAAAAGTAAAAAATAGTCAAGATTATTAAATATAATTAAAATACCAGATGTGTAAGATTAAATCATCTGTTTGCTCATAGAAGGCATTAGTAATCATGTTAAGGTAATATGGACATGCTATTCTTTTATTTTTTACGAGTTGGTTTTCTGTCAACAAGTCAGTGCACATCAACAATTTCATACAACATACATTTTTCCTTTGATAATCAACTACTTTTTGCAACAAAGAGTATGTGTAGGAAGCTATGATTTTCTGCTTCAATTTGAAATAATCGCCAAATTACGTAAAATGTATGCTGAGACCTATGGTGACAGCACTTTATCGGAAACGAAGTGCAGAGATTGGTTTCATTGCTTCATAGAT
The DNA here is from genome assembly GCA_037074705.1 of Zhengitettix transpicula. NCBI lineage: Eukaryota > Metazoa > Arthropoda > Insecta > Orthoptera > Tetrigidae > Zhengitettix > Zhengitettix transpicula. The sequence continues at coordinate 49,083,749 of CM073591.1, read as the reverse complement.
GTAAATTGAGACCTGATCAACAAGAAGAGTGAAAATCAGCCTAATAAGGTGGAGGATCATCCATTGCAGGCACTTTTGGATGAGGAAGATATCCAATTGCAAAAAATGATCGCTGAACAATAGGATGTTATTCAACCAGGCATTTCCATGGAAAGATACAAAGGATCAGAAAATGGGTGCCGAATGAATTGGATGATAGGCAGATAGAGCTATACCAATAAACATGCAAAATCTTGTTTGCCAGACAAATAAGAAACTCAATCCTGCATCTGACTGTGACTGGGAATGAAAAGTGAATATATTACTACAATCCTTAACACAAGAAATCGTGGGCAACCATCAACACTATCTGCAAGAGCAAATCACTTCAGACAGAAGATGGCGTTCTGTGTTTGGTGGGTGAGCAGGGTATCGTCTAATATGAACAGTTGAAATCTGGTGAAACTGTCAAATGCCCACCACTATCACCAACAACTGATAAAATTGCACCAAGCTCTGCATTAAAAAAAGGCGGATCATCAGCAAAGACATGACAAACTGATTTTCCTCCACAACAAAACATCATTACCTATGTCAACAATGGTCCGAAACCATAACGCTTGTTCACAACCAGACTTGGACCCTTCCAACACCAACTATTATCGTCAATGGACAACACGCTCGCTGAGCAGCTCTTCAATTATTACGAAAAGATCTGAAAATAGGCTGATGAGTGGTTTTCCTCAAAAGAGAAGAATTTTTTTTGTAATGGTATCCACACATTGGCTGAGAGATGGAAAAATTTGTAACTAGAGAGAACCAGTACTTTGAATAAATTATTTTATAACTTTCTTTGAAAAAAACATAGTTTTTTTCTGCCTAAAAAACAGCAGCACTAAGCTTATACACTTGGTATATATTGAGGTGGTATATCATATGAATAAGTGTGTACATAAAATTAAAGTGAAGTGTCAAAAACATATGCTAAACTATGTCAACCCATGGTAAACACCTACTTTAACAATCTTTATATTTAACCCATTACCAGTAATAATCCCTATTGGGGAGTGTAAAGCTAGTTTGTAATACATGTTCATCAAGAGTACAAAACCTCTAAATGTACCTATACACACATTTAAGCATATGGTTTTCAATAAATTTGTGTATGTGCTGAGGATTTTTATTATAATTACACAAGTAATTTATTTTCAATAAAATTGTGTTTTTGAGAAAGTTATTTGTAACTACTTTCACATTCGCATTATGTACAAAACTGGTGCAGGGTTACAGTTGTTAACCATAACTTTCATTGGCAAAATACCATAGTACAATTTGACAAACCGATTTGGAGATTGTGACTGGGATCAAAGTATATTTATTAGTTCAAGAAAATTTGTACCACTAGAAAAGCAGAGATCACAAACATGTTAGCAAAATATTAAAAATAAGCCAAATCAAGGATATAGTAAATTTGGATTTATTTAATTTGGATTATTTAAAATATTCATATGGGGAAAATCTAATAGAAACATTTTCATACAACAGATATCATATTTTAGAGAAGCTGAATATTGATAACAAGAAAATGAACCAGTAATAGAGAAACTCACAGCTAATTGCCATTGTTGTTATGAACTCCTGAATAATATCGACAATTTTGATATTTTCTAGGTTCAACCTTTTAAAATTATTGAAAATTAAAATTATTGCAGTTGCAGGAGCAATTAGATTCAACAATATAAATAAGTGTAGAATAAAGTCCAACCAAAATTTCAAGATGAAAACATGGTGTTTCATTTCATGGATTCAATGTCAAAACTGAAATATTTTGTGCACTATGAAAAGACTACAATTTTGTTAAAGAATGATCAAAACATAGAGGTATGTAAGTTTACCCAAATTAAAGAATGCATATTAAAATAGTTCAACGTCACTCCGCAAAGAATAATTCATGATTTCGACATGCTAATTTTAGAATTTAGGATAAAAATAAGCAGAAATATGCAAATAGATTTAATGTTAATCCACAAATATGTAATTAATCATTCCTCACAAAAAAAAAATTCGAATCTGTGAGAATATCTCAAACAAGGCATTATTTACAATGAACAGAAAGAAAACAAAAATAATTCAATCTATTCATAATTAAAGAAAAGGGGCATTGGAAAATTTGCATTTATAAATAAATCATTATGTAATTGGAATTCCTTGCCTCTAATAATACTGACAACTTTTACAATTAGTGACCAGTTTAGAGGTAGGCTAAATTCCTAGAGTGAACATTTGAATATTATTATAACATTTTTGCTTATTTTTACTGGCTTTTTTTTATATGGCCAAACATAAATCAACATGAAATGTATAGTACACCAAAATTTCTGAGTATGAAAACATTAAAATAAATTGGTCAACTGAACATGTTACATCACTCTTTTTTCATGTTCATAAATTTCAAATAAACATCTTATAATGTAGTTTTAATATTCTTTTTATACATTATACTTCTAAGTTTAATTGTTATACTTATATTGTAAAAGAGTTGTCACCAAGAAAATGCCTAATTGTATCTTAAATAATAATCTATACAATTAAATCATAATATACCTGTTGTGCTTCCTACAATGCCAGTATTCTGGTCAACGGCTTCAAGAAATTGCCCAATTACCAGAGGAACACTTTGGATTCGTTTTACTTCCTCTTGAGCATGTAAGTATTCTTTCTTCAGGTTACGTTGCTCATCTTTAATGTACTCCTCTTGTACTTCTAAAAATTCTAGTTGGCGCTGTAATTTCTGTAAAAGATGTTTATCAATTAGTGTAAAATAATCTGAGGTCCAGAAAAATATGTGTGAAGTTGGCTACATTTCATCAGGCGTACTTACAAATTTAAGTTAGCCTAATATTTCTTAGAAATATTTTCCCTCATAAATATTAGCTTACAACAATCACTGACAAGAAAATGTATAAAATATTCGAACACTGACAGACAGAAGTATCATTCCTATACAGTACAAGATATTCAATTATTCTAAACATCCCGAACATATTCAGTGCCAACCTTATATTTTGTGTACAAATCCTCTGAGTCCAAGTCATCTCCAGTTCCAGTAACTACACCACAAATTAGTTTGGTTTCTTGGAGGTTATCTTCAATCTACAACAAAGTCTCCGATATGTCAATAATTCACACATAATTAAATTATAGATAAATATTACCTCATAAATATTGCAAAAAGGAAATTAAATAAAATACCTTATCCAAAGCAACTCCAATTTCATCCATTTCTTCAAAACAAGCACAGTCACGTTCAAATAAATTCAGTGCAAGTCAAAGAACACTCAACAGATACTCAACATTTTATAAAGACTACTTTGCATACAAGATGATTTTTATTATTCTGAATCGAAATAAAGATAATTTAAATAAGGGTAATAAAGAACATCAGTATATCACATATAAACTAGTTCGGATTTAGCATTATTCTCTTCTGGTCCGCCATAACCAAACTCCAAGAGATTAGACTGCATTTATATGGGAATTTACACTGACTTTGTCAGTGTCAAATAAAACTGTTACATATTAATATCTTGTATAAAGAATTTATATTCACTCTATGAGTATCTTTCAAATGTTTGCTCCCTATTATTTATGTATGTTGTTATTTTTTAAAAAAAAAATAATGCGAAAAATTGCCGTTTTGACATAATTCATTAATTTCTATTGTGATACATTTTAACAGGTCCCGAAGTAGAGCAGATATTTTGGTGCTGTTTTTATTTCAAGTGAGGAACAAATCCTTATTAAAATTTCAGATGATGAAACACTGTGAACTGAGATTCGGTTTGAAACCAGCTTACAGTTGATTCTTCCATTAAGATAGAAACCAAATAAAATTGTGAAGTATTAGTTCAACAAAAACTTTGTTACGAGAATTAAAATTGGCACTAAAAGTTACAAAACATATTGAATCAAGAGATCTGTATCCGTTAATAACTACAACCCGATATATTTATTTATTTGGTCAATATAGTTAAAAGCTATTATTTTAAAAAAAACCTGATTTTGGTATGTACATTTGTAAACACAATATATATTTAATATAATAGAACATTACAATTTTACCGCTCAATTATTATTCGAATATTTGATTGTGGTTACAATTTCTTTTCGCCAACTTTCTTCTTACATTTGCTGAAGGTATTAATTTAGGATAATAAATCGGTAGGTATTAAACTCATCCGAAATTCTGAATTTGTTGACAGTTTAATATTCCATATTTCTTGTTTTTGCGCCACGGTACTCGGTTACTGAAAAATAAAAATTCGATCTGTTAATCATCCAGTCGTTATATAGAATCCACACATTTATTGCTGGCGAGTCCAATACCTCCTTGAACAGGCAATCGAAAATATCCTGACCGTATTATTTTATATCTTAAACTAATATATATAGTCAATAATTAAAATTCACCTGAAATTCATGGCAGAAAAATATAAACTGAGCTTGTAATTTTCGTTTATGAAATCTAACTTCGTTTTAATAGACAAGATCGTTATAACTCATGTAAAATAATTGTACATGTAGACAACAAGTAAAAGTGCTATATTTTTAAGCGTCGCACACAACGTTATCACGGTTATATCAAGTTTGTACTTTAATTTAATGAAATCTACTGAAATCTAAATATTATTTGTTTGTTCCATTTCAATTTTCCCCTACAGTCTTACAGAATTACGTTTCACAGTATGTATCCAAATATTTAATACTATAAAAATTTATTTATATGAACTGAATATTTATTTTGTTATTTAGTAAAGTTGGAAAATAATACTCAAATAATGTGGCTGAAAAAATGATAAAGTTATCAGTTTTACTTTCTACTTAACAAAGGGACGAAGGTATTTTGATGAAATGTAAATATGGTGGCCATGTTCTATATTCTCATATAACGACGGAGTTTAGTAACAGTTTTCTTACTGACGGGATGCTAAGGAATGACATTTGAAACATAGCACAGTCACAATAGTAATGATTACAAACTTTACTATTATTGAACAAGTATGTTTGACTGTATATTAGACAACCTGCGGATATATATACTGAAAATATTCGTGTATAGAAATGTTTCATTTAAACCTATTATAGACAATAAAGTCGTAAAAATAGAATTCTTATCAGTTTAATATGAACATTTATAAATTAACTACCAAACTCTATATTATTTATAGATATAATTCTTTTTCCATTGTTTTTGTTTCATTGACTAAATTCCAGGCTCAATTATTATAATTGAATTTGATGAAAACGTAGATGGCCCGAGCAGCACACCACAACAGATACGACTTCATGAAAAACCCCGGCGACTGGAAAGCCTCCGGGAACCTGGGGGACAGCATTGTGGAGTTATTTCGTGCATTGTTATCTTCCTGTCTGAAACAAATATTGCTAGAATAGTTCACAAAACAGCAGTCAACTAGCATAATTATAACAATACCATTATGACCATTTATATCTCATGTATATTTATTTCGTCTATTTCATATCAGATCTCACCGCAGTAATTCTTTAGTTGAACAAGTAATGACTGTTTAAATAATGAAGCTTAAGCTAATAACATATTAACAATAATAAAAATTTACTAAACACAAAACGAATCACTTACAACTTATTATTTCTAGCATACTCTCTAAGGCCTCGGGCACGATACAAGCGGCGAGCGGTGAGCGTCTGGGAGCAGGTAGACTGAGCGACTCCGCTCAGTTTTATGTCGCAATAGAATGTAGTGGGTTTGGGGGTTCGCTGGCTACAACAAGACCCCGCCTTCCTCTTAGTGGTCGACGCTCTTCGTTATTAAATTTTCTCTCACCGCCCAGCGTCAAAACACTGCTTATACGTTTAAACACGGGTCAATATCATCAAGTCCGTAATGTAATTATTATATTTTGTAAAAAGGAAAGGAAGCAAAATTTGTTAAATTTTTGTATTCAAGAAAATAATATCTTGATACTGAGCCATCTCCGCCACGACGATCTTCGATTCGTAGTGAGTCTTGATATAGCAAAGTAACATTTTAACGGAATAAAAACCAGAAAAGTCCTCCAAATTTCGGTTACATGATTTATTAAACTTATGTCAATGTCAAGGAGTTGTTACCTACATGACGCATGTATTTCCACTGTTCTCTACATATCTAACTTTGTATAAGGTATAATTTATTTATACAGGTGTTTCTCTACTTATGTATATTATTTTGAATTTTAGAAGATTACGATGGCTCTTACAGAGGCCGAGAGCTTCTATGTTTATTGATGTAGGTTTAATAAATCATTTTAGTTAAATTTGGAGGACTTATTTTTTTTAGTCTTTTTACAATTGTCTGTTATTGGATTTTTGTCATCATTTATTAAATTTATTAAATTTAAATGTGTAAGGAAAACAAATTTTCTTTTCGGTTCTCTATAAAAAAATTTACATTTGGCTTGGGAGTGATCAAATTAATACGCGAATGAAGTGTTGAAATAGTTAAAGAAAGTAAGAACATGCGGTTTATGAATTTCTCCAAAGAGGCTGAAAGGCCAAGGAAATGTTTTTCTGGATTAATTATTGACGGCACAATTATAATTTTACATATTCATTGTATGGTAACAATGCACATCACTTTTATTACTCACTAGATTCTTAAGGTAACATGGTAAGTTATCATTCTCTATCTTAAATATAAACAACATGACATCCCAAAATATTTGCTGCCTTATATCCAACAAATTTAGTTTTCATAGTATATCCATGGCACTAGCATATCTATTTCTACCAAGAATATACCTCATTGCCCTATTAATAATTTTTTGTATACGATCTAGATCGCTTCCTACCATTGTATAAAATATAGTGCTACAGTTCAGGAAATTACTAATGTTTATTCTCTAATTCTTTGGATTTTCTGGACAACACAGATCTTAATCTCCCTACTTTCTCAGATAATAAATTCTGCCTGCTTTTTCAATTTTAAATTATTGTCTATCATAATCCCAAATACTTGAATTATTTACACATGTTATCAGACTGAAATCTATATATACATTAACTTGTCCGTCATTAATGTCGGTTCTATTACCAACTAACATACATTTTGTGTTATTTCCCTTTAACCATTCTGTCACAATACACTATTCAAACAATTTAACACAGAATTTAGATCACATACAGATAAGTATAATAAAGTATTGACAGCAAAAATATGTATGCTATATCTTCTTATGCACCTCGGGACATCATTTATGTACAATATAAACAAAAAAGGACCCAACTTGCTCCCTTGGGCTACAACTGAGAAATTCATAAAGGATAACAATCTCTTGATACCTTTGAAATTGTGATCCCCTTTCCTCAATTCTCAGAGAGACGGAGTCGTCCTGGGATAAAGAATCGTCATCTTCGAAGAAAACAACGCTTGGTGAAATCCCGGCATCGTGAGTACCATTTTCAGAGGTCCACACAGTCCTGTACAATATCTCACTTAGTATTCTGAAGAATATAACGATGAATATAATGAAGTCGTTCCGCATCTCGCGAGCTATAGCACTAAGTTCGTGAATTTAGTCATCGGGCACATACGTCTGTTAGGAATGTCATGTTACTTTAAATTTTCTTGTAACTACAGACATAATGTAACACTAGAAATGAAATTGGTGGACGTTGTTACTATAGAAGCACGCAACAATCAAAGTCTTTTAGCCATTAGTGCTTAACTATACGAAGCATAAAATCGTTGCACGAAACTTGGAACTATGACGAATTTTTAATACCTTGCATCACTTAGATGTGGTTGCGCACTAACAATATTTCACCTGATAATGCCAATAAAGCAGAAAACCTGGACGTGCTTGTAACCCAACAAAAACCCTAATGCACAATCAATGAAGTTAAAGAAAGTTTCACGTACCCCGAGGCTCGCTGAACAAAAATCGTCCTTTTCCAAACACAGGGTACTTCAGAGCCATCAACATGGTGGATTCTCCCGTTCATAAAGGATATGAAGCGGGAATGCGATAAGGAGAACAATTCAGCTAAAGATTAGTTATGGACCAAGGGCTATAGTTTAAGGAATAGCACTCATCGTATATGAGTAGTTCACGTCATAAAACTAAAATAAAATTCCCACAAAACAAACATTTAATTCGATATATGCGGGTTGTTTGATAAATCTGGTAAAAAAGTAACAAAAATAATTTTTTTTAGAAAACTTACTTTATTTCTCAACATAGTCTTCTTCCTTGGCTATACACTCGGCCCAGCGAGTTTCCAATTTTTTCAACCCATCACAAAAAAAGGTTATGTCAAACTCTGCAAAATACTCCGTCACGGCCTCGATCATTTCTTCATTTGATGAAAATTTATTCCCACTCAGCCAAATTTCAAGCTCTGAATCAAAAGGATGTCGCCAATATGGGCCATTTTCACATATTTTGAAAAGCCTACCCCATTCCGCCCCCCCCCCACCCATAGGGGTGCTGGAATTATATCAAATCAGCAGACTTTGTCTTGGATCTTGAGTGATACATGTACCAAGTTTGATTGAATTAGTTCCATGCTTCATTTATAATAATAATCATGTATAACACATGTGTTCTACAATATTATTATTCTGGTTTATTTTGTAATAACGCACGTTTCGGGAAAATGACCTGCCGGAAAAACGTCAATCGGGGTAATGACCAGTAGGGCAAACGACCAGATCCACTTTGATCCATTATTACTCCATGTTTCTACTAACAAAATGTTTATATATATCTGTTCGGAGTCAAACTTAATTAAGAAATTCAAGAGTTTTAGATGGAGTTTATGTGTAGCAGCGTTAAATTCTTTAAATGAAGATAAGTGAAATTGAAGGAAAGAAAGAATTTTTCTTGAATTTTTTTTATATATTTCAGTTGCTGATTTGCAATCTACTCTGAACACTTAGAGCAATAAGTAAATCTTTCTTGAATGGCGACCCTTTTGTGTACGTTAGAAACGTGGAAAAAAGAAAAATCCGATAAAGTTTATTCGGACAATTTTGCGTCCGAATCATTCTCCGAAGTCGTCTCTCACGCCAGTTAAATTTAAAATACGTGATCACGAAACAGTTTAAAAATACGACCTCTACGGCTTCCGGCATCGAAGATTCTTACGTTAACTTCTGAGGAATTATAGTGTCACCACGTTAGTGTCACGCGTTGCCAGTGTATTTTTTATATCAGATCAGAAAACCAATTCAATCAACACCGATTTCTTAGTCATTCCGAATATTTTAAAATCAACGCATTGTGACGCGTATTTTGTTTAGCAATAACGCATAAATATTTTTCTTATATTTGGAATTTCAAGGCAGCAGAATTCGTTTACGCAAGTAGATTGTTTTGCGGCGGGTTTTTCTACCGGTCGTAGAAGTAACTGCCCAACCAAGCGGAAAAACTTAATCAAAGCGGATGCCGTCCAAAACCGGAGGAATCCATTATTCCAATGAATTAGGAAGTTCTCAGTTGACGTACCAATACTTACAAATTCTATTTTGCAACCTGCACATATAATTTTGGACTATCCCAAAATTGGCGTCCTTTCTAGCTCTCCCTATTGTCGTGACAATAGAGAAACGCGGGAGAAAGTGTTAAAGCAATTAGATAAATTGATCACGTGATCAATTTCGCCAGACCAATTTGGAAGGGAACGCATGTTCACCTTAGGAAACAGAGCATTGGAAGAGCAGTTTTTAGTAGCCAGCAGTCGAAGATGAAAGAAGAGTTTTTGTAGCCAGCAGCCAAAGAAGGGGAGATGTAACTTAGCAGGAATTGTAAGAAGGTGACCAGTATCAGCGTCGACGGGGTGGACGAGGAACAAGTTCGTGGCCGCAAACGTCGACGTCACCGCGTGGGTCTACCAGCACTCTAGAAGGAAGGACGGACGGAGGACAAAGCCAAATTTTCTGGAATTGGAGGCAGCCGTAGCATGGAAGAATTAGGAGCCGCTCGTATTCATACACAAAATCAAAGTATGTTAAACTCTGTTGTCTCTGCTACGCGATAAACACGAAAGTGCCTTGAGTGAGCGAATTATACGCATTCCGTTTCATGTTCTTATTTGTTAAATATAATAGTAGTAAAGTAAACAAATCATGCCGAATGTATATTAAAAATTTTAAAAAAAATTGTTTTCTAATAAATTAGAATGAAAAAATCTACGTCTGATTGAAAATAATGAATAAGAAAGATAGCCAATAAAGATAAAAAAAGGGTAATATAAATACCACACAACGCTTCTGGGATCCTTGTTTCTTTCGTCAGGTGCTAAGATGAGCCTAGAGAAACACAGGTCAGTTGACAACACTCAAAAGCGACAAAAACGTAACAACAATGACCTGTGCAGTTGTGTTTCTCTAGGCTCTTCTTATCACCTGACGAAAGGAACGTTGTGTGGTATTTATATTACCCTTTTTTGTCGGTATTAGCTATCTTTCTTATTCCTGAATAAATTAGAGTTCGAACAGTAACTTTATATCATTCACTGGCGCCATTAAATTAATTCTAAATCAATTAAAATTAAATTTATCAGTATCAAGAAGTTACACGATTTTCACACCGCCGCTTATCATGTCTCAAAGACACCGAAAAATATGTATTCGAGATTAAAGACCTTGTATCCCCACACCTATTTGTCGAGGGGAGCGTAACTGGAACTTACCAGCATTGTTAATGTCGGCGATGAATTCAGAAATCCTTCCTGAATGGATTCTAAACCAATCTCAGTCGTTTCCTCTCAGAACGGGCTGCTCCACTACCATGCCGTTAGAAGTTCAACTTCATTGAGAGAGCCACTGTTAATCTCAACGATTTACTCGACTCTAATAATAATATTTGTATGACTGGAACTGAAATTAGGTGTGGACAGTGTTACAAATGCCCATGGTAATAGTAGTTTTAATATCTGAACAAATGTTTAAGTTGCGTAATTTACGTAACTTTTATTACATTGATAGAACTACGTTAGTTATTATTTTGAAATAAGTAGCTATACTATTCAGATCTAATTTGATCCTTCTTATTTTGTTATTTTACAAAGGTAATTTATTATTGTAATAATGCTTTATTGCTTATTTGGGTCAAAGAATGCTTCGGTTGTGGGTTCGGTTTCGGCTTCGGTAATGGTTTCGGTTTATTTATTCCTTAATATCTCGGCTTTTCGATGATTTCACTTAATTGCAACTTCCACAATGGTTGTACTTCGAATAAAATCCACGGCAACCATGTTGGCTGTCTCACCCCACGCTCCATAGTACCTAAAGTAAAAAATATTTCCAGAGATGTAATCTCCAAGTTCTATATTGCTTAAAATATTTGTGATATGGAGACTCGTATGACTATAAATTCATTTGATTTTACATTGACACAGTATTCATATAGTCTATCAAGTTATATGTGATTTTATATTGAGTATTCTTAAAAGTTTGGGAAATAAAAACTCATCTACGTCATTAATCAGTTCAATATATTGTAATACATCAAAATAAATTACCAATTTAAACAAACAATTATTTTTTATTAAGACACAATTTACTATTACACAAATCTAATGAAATTTTATAAAATCAAAACAATTTTATTTATCTTAAATACATTTGATAAATTAGACTCGGTACCCCAGGGTCTTTACTGGGTTGATAAGGAAACGGAACACAAATTTTACAATTAAACAAAAAAGTTAAAATAAATTAAAAACGAAATGAAATGATTGAAACGAAATCTGACTTTTTACCCTTATTTAACAATTTACAATTATGAATACTGAAAAAAAAAAATTACAATCTCTCAGGTCCATGCAATTTGGATCTCTCGCATACCAGCACACACTCTCTTTATATAGGCATAAATGGCACCAAGTTGCGCTCACACTCTGCTTTCACCACCACCTCTTCTTGATGATGTTACCCTCACGACGAATTCAACCAACTCTGCTGGCAGACAGATTTCCACGACGAAACTCCTACCGACATTTGATGGCTGATGTCCAACTGATTACTCTCCGCCACCTAGCTTGGCCTATCATCCGATGATCTCTCCTTACGTCTGCTGACTCGAACTTCACTCTCCTAGGACTTTCTCGTACAGATTCTGCTACTACAATCCACGTCCATCACCTTACAACTCTCACGTCTAACTCGTCTGAGGTCTCCTGTCTAACTGTGCTTATCTCCCGTCCAGCTGCCCTCTTATTTATATCCCGCCTCCAGAATATTCCCTTGTTTTCACAGTTGTTTTGAATTTCCATGTTCGCCAAACAACACCAGCTGTTGACTTTCTCCCGCTCCGAGAGCCATTCAATCAATTAAAATAAACATCTTCTTTTAATATAATTGCATCGTCCACCAAACTTCTGTTATCATGCCTTTCAGGGTTCCGTCGTCAAGATGTCGGTCACAACCATTTAGCACTAAGTGCCGCAAAATGCCCAATTATAGTCCTCCCCTTCTCTAAGAGCCACTTATCCATCATTTTATCATTATCTTTTATATGTACAAACCACTCAAGGATACCCAGTCTGAGTTGGTAAACAAATCTGATAAAAATAAGAACAGAATTTATGTCCTTCTTGAGTGATTATTACAATATATTATTGGCTGGTCGAAACTTATACTATAGAAATGATTGTAAAACGTTTACCACTCTGATACGTTCTTGTTGATTTTATTAGCCATCACCCTGATATTGCGATTTCGTTCAAACAATATGTCGGTGATGCTTTCCGTCAGTACGGCCATGTCAGCCCGGGGGCCCTGGCTTACACTACAATGGAACATAAATGAATAAACTAGCAATCTTCACAGCTTTACGTTATCATTTGCGCCATCTGGAATATAGTGTTGCATATTAGTAGAAATTCACAATTAAATAAAGGGAACATACAATTCTAGGACTACGGAGATTTTAATTATAAAATCCAATGAAAGAGTAGTTTAGCATTTCAAGTCAAGGAAACTAAAAGCGTTATAGTATATGTTACTTTCCCGGTATCCAGATTTGCGTTTTTATAGATAACATTTTTCCTCAACGGATAACGCCATCAGGTCTTAAAACAACACAATTTTTTTAAGTACTTGTAATGTATCAAACTACATATAAGCTCTCTTCATATCTTTATTATCTTAGATATTTAACCACCAGAAGCTTTCGGCGCCTTTGCCATAATCATCTGTTTCTTAAAAAACATCAATCATACATACATAAATTTACATACAACATATAATTATTAATCTTTTACATTACATCACAATATATTTTCATTACTATTTTCATACCTGTAATCTACTGTAAAATATCTTCAATTACTTTCATCAAGTGCATTAAGTCAATATTTCCCTCTATCATAACATAACATATGTTTACGTCTATACCTGTATCTGGTTACTTTCTCATACTTCAATTCTCTTTCATTTACGATAATCGACTTATTATTTTCTAGTACATATTTTTTTTATTACATTATTTTACAATTTTCATTAATTACTATTTCCTAATAAAAATTTTTATAGTCTACTTATTCTAACATATATTGCAAATAACAAATTTTATTTTTCGCCACTAATGTTAATTTTTACAAGTGTACAGTTACCATTTTCCCATTCTTTTTATTTTTTCAATTATACTGGAATAGAAAACCCCCATATTCCCCGCATCCGTTCTCTTATTCTCAAGTTCTTCTAAATGCTCTTGAAAATATAGCCCTTCCAGCAAATCTAATTTATATCTTGAGTTTTCAAAATCTAACAACTAATAATTAGTCCACTCACATTTATGTCCAGTGTCCTTTAGATGATGTGATAATGCCGTGCTTGTCTTCGATTGCTCTTTCATATTTCCCTTGTGGTAATGGATCCTACTAGGCATATCCATACTCGTCATACCGATATACTTTTTCTCGCACCCATCATCACATTGCAATTTATATGTGCAATTCGTTCTTTTGTTCTTTTCAATCTCATCCTTCATACTGTGCATCATATTCTTTAATTTACTCATCCGTTTCCACGCAATCTTCTCTTCCCAGAATCCGTTGTCTCTCATTAATTTCCCAAACCTTTCCGATCATCCCTTTATGTAAATCATTCTGTGATAGTTGATATTCTTTTTTCCTGTTCATCATCTATCTGACTCTTCAGTGATTCATCTTCTTTTACATCTCTTTATTTTTATTACTAGGTGTGAAGTATTTATATAGTCCTTTTCTCCCCCTCTTTTCTTTTATAGTAAACTCACTTTTCTCATAACCCCCTTTTCCATCTTCTTTTCAATTTCCTGCTTTATTTTTATTTTTGTTATTTTTAGTGTCTTTATTTCCGTTCGGTTTCTTTTCGCAATTTTTTCATATGTAATGTATGTATTCTTCCAGATACCAGTTTCTTTTAAGATTTAAAACACTTCATTTTTATTTTATTTCTGTATTAATCTTCACTAACTTTTATTGCTTTCTTTATTAGGTTCCTCACAACAATTTCTTTGTATCTGAACGGATGATTTGATTAATAATTTATCTTTACATTCAGTTATTTTATACCATTTTGTTTTTAGACCTCCTTCCGACCTTTTAATAGTTGTATCCCAGAAATTTATGCTTCCATTTCTTTTGTAAATTCTATTTTCTCATTTTGACTATTTAGAAACTTTAGTATCTTCTCCCTCGCAAATAAAATATCTAAGATGATAAAGATATGAAGAGAACTGTGGTTCGATAAATTACAAGAATATATAAAAAAGTTTTTGTTACTTCACAGTGTTTTTTTAAAAAAATTAAAATTTTTATATTCATTTTGGGGCAAAATGATTTACGTTTTTTATACTAAAGTTCGAGAAACTGTTCTTCGTATCATTTGTTTCACTAATCACCATTGTTATAGCGGTTTCTATTTATAATCTCTGTTCTAACAATCTTTTACGTTGTAAGCATAAATCCATTAGCTTAAATTCACTATTCTTCACTACAGAAAAAGTTGGGTTTACAAACTTTCATTGTGCAAGGTAATATCCATACTTCTGGTTACTATATTTTATTCTCCTTATTTAATGATGACAGTCTCATGTACACATAACTTTAAGTTGCCACATCATATTTAGCTTTTTCGCTGATCTAAGTAGTCTACATGTAGTCAACATTGTGAAATGAGAAATACCTTAATGATGTACGCAACAAGAATTAATGACGATACAAGGGTTCCGTTTTAGGTCCCACTACATATTTCATGCTTATTTTTTATACAGAAATCTTTCATATTACTCTAATCACGCAGTTTTAGAATCCATTTCAATGTGAAAAATCGCATCATAACACTGAAGAATAAAATCAAATTGGCAATAAAAAACTGTATGAGTCTGAATATATCTTTAAAAATTCTATGAGAAAAAAATTGATCTCGCATAAATAAGTATTCACCTGTTCGTCATCACTCTAGAAATTATCTGCATTCCCTTTCATTTTTGCTTCAACTAATTATTTTTTCTCTTCATAAAACCGTTCCTCTCCCACATGCACTCCGCTCGATTTCATCATCCAGAAAGATTAATCTCCATAATCTTTCTTATTAATCATTAGCATCTTTTAACTCGCTGATTTCTTCAAATCTGATATACTACGATCGATGCTTCGGGTGACCAAATCCAACCAATTTTCTCAGGTACTTTTCTTAAAACTTTTTTATTTTACGTCTCTTTTTGGATGAATTAACCAATTTACATAGTTTTTCCGTCTGTAAATCCTCCTCCTCTACAGGAAGAAAATCTGAAGAAGATACGGACATGTATCGAAACGTTGTTCGTCAGTAAATGAAACAATATCATTCGATTTAAAGTGAATGGTTGGAAGGTGAAGGCATGTGAAACTTGATGAAAATGTCCTTTCATTTTGTAACACGGTCACAATCGACGTAAATATATTTAGTAATGAGCATTGAGTAAAAAGGATGACGAGTGAAATGAATGTACAGAATAGATTATGTAATAAGTGTGTATCCGTTATCTGCTCCTGGTTTCTGGTTTTTCTTGATCGCCTGAGCGCGGCGGCGATTCCACTCCAGAGCTGCGTCCACGATTCCAGTTCCCCTGAAGAAGTCAGTGGCGACCACGTTCACCGTCTTTCCCCAATCACCTTTGTACCTGTAACATATGGCTCGTTGACTAAGTTTTTTTTAGGGTACAGGCTGCATGAGGGTAATCCACGTTTGGCAACTCCCCTTTAATAGCATAGGAAGGGATTTGAAAGGCGGGATGCGGAAGAGTAGAGGAAGGTAGCCAAGGGTTAACAAGGGCCCCGGGCTATATTTTAAGGATCCTACCCGGCATTCGCCTAAAGAAATGCAGGGTAAACCCTAGAAAAACCTGCATCAGGTCGGTAGGGTATTGGGTACTTGTCCCACGCCCTTCCGATAGCGGGAGAGGAGTTTGCTGTGGGGACGCAGCATTCCATTCTCCATGCCTCGACCCGTTTAGGAGGCAGCTGGCCGACTATTCCAATAGGAATAGCGGACAACTCTTGCCGTATGCCCAAGGTCTGCGACCCCGGAACATACACCTCTCAAAACAGACCGAGGTGCCTCGGCATGTGGGAACCTTAGTTCAAAAAAACCAGAGAGATGTGAGAGCATCCCCAAAGGTAGCCCCCGCCAGAGCTCTCTGGGAAGGTTCACCTGCGAGAAATCCTCTCGCAGGCTTTCTTCTCGGTTCTCTGGTGAGAGCATCCTTTTTTTTTTTTTTTTTTAGGGCAACAGGCTACATGAGGGTAATCCACTATGGGCAACTCCCCTTTAATAGCATAGGAAGGGACTTGAAAGGGGGGGATGCGGAAGGGTAGTGGAAGGTAGCCAAGGGTTAACTAGGGCCCCCGGGCTATGGTTTAAGGATCCTACCCGGCATTCGCCTAAAGAAATGCAGGGAAAACCCTAGAAAAACCTGCATCGGGTAGGTCGGGCATTTGGTACTTGTCCCACGCCCTTCCGATGACGGGAGAGGAGTTTGCTGTGGGGACGCAGCTTACCCCTCGCCATGCCTTGGCCTGTTTAGGAGGCAGCTGGCCGACTATTCCAATAGGAATAGCGGACAACTCTTGCCGTATGCCCAAGGTCTGCGACCCCGGAACATACACCTCTCAAAACAGACCGAGGTGCCTCGGCATGTGGGAACCTTAGTTCAAAAAAAACCAGAGAGATGTGAGAGCATCCCCAAAGGTAGCCCCCGCCAGAGCTCTCTGGGAAGGTTCACCTGCGAGAAAACCTCTCGCAGGCTTCATCTCCCGGTGAGAGCATCCCCAGCCCTCGCAGGCTAAAAGCTCTTTGATACACTAAGCGCCTGCAAATTTTAACAAATTCAATCTAGGAATTTCATTCTGCTAGCAGTGCCGAAAATATTCAATTCGTGGAAATAAATGTGTCAATCCAGAGTGGACCATGATATGAAATTTGTTGCCTGATTTCAGTTTTCAATTCACTTAATTGAAATTAGCTTTGGAACACAGTTCACTTTTTTATATATTTAATATCCTGGTCCACCGTGGGTTGTCACGATTGTGAATAACATGGGCGATCCTGTCATTGACCCTCTTCGCCGAAATGTTGCTGGTTTTACAAACTACAGGAGCAATAATTGAAGAAGATGCAATGTACACAAATTAAAAAGAACTATGTTCGAAAGCTAATTTCAATAAAGATTGAGAACTGAAATAAGGCAACAACTTCTTCATATAGGAAATAAGTATTTATTCAAGTAGAAACAACGGACGCAGAATTTAATAAGAGCTATACAAACTTATGAAAACGAGACAAGACACCTAGAGAGAAATTAAAAATCTTACAGTTTCTCCCTCGTATTTCATCCACATATAATATCCACATATAATATATATTAACGGGGGAAACCAGAGGGAAGTAGGAGAAAACCTGAGTCGAGGATCATCGATGAGGTTAATGTGGCCCCAATAAGAACACAAATACAGACATGGTGTAAGGTTGCTTTGATCAGAACTGAACGACAAGACTTCGGGAGCCCAAGACTAAACGAATTATAGAGTCATTGATAATAATGATGATGATTCTACTAATAAAATTCAGCATATACGTAATCAGATTTAATATACTAATGAACGACTTAAATTTATTACCTCCAACAATAGTTGATTTTCCTAAATTGTGAACATCTTAAGCTGATGTATGTAATAGGATTGGAGTTTCTTTTATTAATGCACATTACGCGTTTCATAGTAGTAATCCACACCTAAAGTTTCTCATTTGCAGCAGTAGATATCTACTCGAAACCAAAGTCAGTGGGAGCTGATATTTATCATAGTATATTAATAAAGTTAAGTGATTTAGGACAGATCATTAATTTGGATATTATATCGCACTTGAAATATTGCGACGCAGTAGCAATCAAATCATCAAAATTTCCCGAGCCTTGATTGAATTAACACTTTTTTGGACTTACTACAATGACATTATCCAGAAAAATAAATTTCAGTGTCTGTAGGTCATATATGGCATAATTAATAGTACGTATAGTTCAATTTTTTGCGGACGTTTATTTTTTGTTCTTGAACTTTCAGTGTTCAAATAGCAGGAAGTTCATTGTATAGGTTCCACACAGTATATATTCATTTACATTTTAATGTAGCATGACTATCTTCGTCATCCAATCCATTTCAGATTTTTTTATAGAGAATGTAACGATAAATGTACTTTTAAGGTATATTTCTGTCTTATTTGATATAGATCTTACAAAGTTATCAATTGGTGCTACAGAGTAAGGACTATGTGGAGTATAGCTGTGTGTATTAACACCTAATCACAATCCTAATTTCGTCGATTTTAGCATAAATGCAGGTCCCTAAAAACGTAAAGTTGTGCTTTTCAAATACAAGATGAACTCTGAATATGATGTGTAGAGATTTCCAAATGTGTAATGAAAGTTTTATTTAATAATTTTTCTTTAATATTATTGTCGACGTATTTATCGAGGCCAGAGCATCCTTTGTCCCAAGACTGAGACTGAAAATGTTTGTACGTTATTAATGACGGCAATGCGTGTTTAATACGCACATAACTTGGGCGGAAACAGACAGTGTGTTTTTTTAGAGCCTGACCAGTGTGTTCATGACGAGGCTGTGTGATTTGGGAACCTGTCCAGAGTATTCTTGGCGAAAAAGTGTGTTGGTCATGGAGTTGGTTTGGACTGCAAACGATAATGTTTTGAAGCTGGTCTTGGGACTTTAAAAAATGTAAAAAAAAAAAAAGACAACGTAAAGGTCGCGAACAGTTGTTAGAGAGGCTCCTGAATTTTGTGATGTGAAACGATATAGTAATCATTGTTACGGCCAGTTTAATTAAATATTTTCTTTAAAATAAAACAACTGGGGAGTGCACAATACGGTATCAGAGCAGCTCTAAATAAAATGGTATGTCGAAACTTTATTTATAAACTTTTATGTAAATATAATTTACCGTCAGATATCTCTAGTTGTTTGTTAATTTCTCTTATACAATTTTGTTATTGTAAATTTAATTTATATTTCCTTTGTAACTCTTTTGGTGCTAATTGAAAATCACTATCATTATTAGAGGCCCAGTGAGCGGCTCTAGGGTTATGTGTATCATTAAAGGTTGTGGCAATTTTTTTAAAATATTGTACAAAAATTAAAGTAAATCAAAATTTGTAATAAATTATTTTTATTAATATCATTTTAATAATTTGTTTAATTCAAGGATAATTTCTATAAATTATCATTTTCTTTTCAAATTTCGTTTTCTACATAAATTGGCTGCAACATGATTGCTATTTTTATTAATATAATTTTGAATATTACAATATATATATATATATATATATATATATATATATATATATATATGCATATACCCGAATCTCACGAACAGTAATGACAGATTATTTTCGTTCAAGACATAAGCTTGGACTGTATCGAATTGTTTTAACAGAAAACTGATGACTAATTTGTGAATGCCTAATGACATTAATAAACCTTGATGCAAATCCAAAGAAGACCTTATAATACTCAACATACATTTTTAAAAATGCGCACCGTTTCACAAGTACCTTTGGATAGAAACTCAGTTTTTTTAGATTTTTTTATTTTCTAAACTTTTAATTGTCAAAATCAGTAGAGGTTGAGAATCAAATTCTTACCAAGCTGTGACGTTTCTGTTTACGAGATCTGCCATGCGACGCAGACCTCCCATTCTGTCCAAGATGACGTCCAAAGTAGTTGGAGTAAGCTCAGCCATCGCAGCCCAAGATCCACTGGGAACCCTGTAACGAAAAACACCTAATAAATTATAAAACATAAATAGGGAAAAGTACTCAGGAGACCAGAATGTAGTCTGATAATTATTAATATACGCTGAATAAATAAAATATTGAGATGGCAGATTTAAATATTTATCTTGATTATGCCTGATTCACTATTATATCTACAAATATTTTGTAATACAACCATTTGATTAAATGTTTAATAAAATTCTGATCTCATCATTTAATAAGATATCCTTGATGAAATCTACAATCTGCTGTTTGTTTCAGATTTCTTATTCAACTCACTTGCGGTAAAAACCTTTCAGATACGAGTGTAGGTCTTCCAATGTTTGTACGTCGCCCCATTTCTGCGACACTGCCGACCATAGTATGTCTCCGTTCTTATTCACGGTGGTGCGTTCATTATATGCCAGGATTACTCTCTTTCCAGATGCCCAGATGTCACTCAGAGACGCTCTCCAGGTCAGCGAAGGAGGCGCTAATATGTCTCCTATCTCTTTTCTCAAGAAATCAACCAGCTTCTGGTGCACAGAGATAGACGGGCGTTTCCCAAATCCTACGAAAACGGAACAAAATTCTCATTTCATGCTGTTAACTACAATATTAGATTATGACAAACCACGATCGAACTTAAACATTCACATCTTGGTCTGAGGTGAATTGATTGCATGTTCAAAAGCATCACATGTATGCAAATCTCTAGAAACGAAGTTGGAATATATGCAGGAAATCAGCAATAAAGCTTATATAACAGTTTGTTAACATTATCCCTTAAAATTCTCCAAGAAACTAAGTAGAGGGTGTGTTTACACAAGTGTTGAGGCAGGTGGTCAGTTGGTTATGGTGACGGCGATAAAAGGAGGGCATCGTCCATCAAGAACTGTAGCTTCAACCGAGAAGAAGAAAACAACTACGCGGTAGTCATTAATCAATTATACGCCACTCGTTCGATAAAACACAGAATCTGATTATATATGTAGGAGGAAGTGATAAACTTGAGAGACAAACGTAAATTTTTCATTTAACTATTTAATTTGTGTAACCATAGAAAAGCTGAGTTTAATATCATTGAGTTCCTTTCGAGAAAACCAAATTTGTATATGGTCGAAAAATAAATGTACGAAAACGAGTGTTTGTGGATGACGCAGAACGTTACTCACCAACAGGAAATTCGTGCATATCCAGGACCACAATCTCGTTTGTGTTGTCCACGAAGGTCCTCACCGCCGAAAGGACTTCAATGAGAGGATGGAAGCGGACAAAACCGTGGTTTATCCACCACAGTTCCGGAGTCTTTTTGTGGAAAGCGGGCCTGAGGTCAAGAAACCGGGCTCCGAACACCAGCTGCAATTGGATATTCTCCTCCTGTCAACAAAATGGAGATGATAAATAATAAGAGGAGACAAAGTCTTTCGTTAACAAGCACAAATATAATTAAACTATTATGAAAATATAAAAAAAAAAAATTTCAATGGTGTGATGTATTTACTGATCTGTGAATTGTTTAAAATGAAGACTAAATTTACGGCCAGAAGAGGTTTACGAGAAAAAGAGCCGGTAGAAGGTGTGTTTTTACAAGCGTTGAGTTCTCGAAAATAGTGTCGTCCCGTTTGCGGCCAGATCCATATGCGGTCCGTTCCGTTTGCGTTTAACCCAGGTTAAGTATCCCTCTGACACCAGAGGATTAATTAGGAAAGGCCGTAATCACGCCTCATTATTTACCTAGTTGACTTCTGTCTATAAAGCTTCGATATATCTTATTAAACATTTTATTTTAAAATATTTTGTAAATATGAATTCCACGCAGCATTACAAGAAAAATGTTACCCGATATTCTATAATTCACTGAATTTGATCGCAACATATCAACTATGTTTGATGCAGAGATGACTTCTTTGATGTATTACTCTTCTATATTTTACCAAACTTCTAATGTCACATCTTGTAGTAAGCCTGTAATTTTTCTTGTCCAACTCAATATATTTCTCATTTCTTCTCACTCCATCTAAATTTCTTACATTCATAACAGTTTTTCATTGGATTTTTCAGGTTCAGACTACATTTTAATGAATTCGACTATACTCTAGTGTGGTCTTTCAACCTGGCTTTTATGGTTCCAACCTTAAAACGCTATTATTTTTTCTGCGGCGTCTACAGTAGCACGAATGGATTTTATAACCACTTTTCCCACAAAGTATTAAAAGAATTCACTGAGTTTTTCTTCTACTGAGGCTTGTATACACAGCCTTCTCCTATATTTTCAGAAAAGCTAGTGCGACACACATTCGGACGTTCGGTAACTTTATACAATTTTGTCATTCCCACGTCATAACCTTTTCTTCAAACGCACTGCGTGAAATTAAAAAACATCCACGCAAACGAAATACCTAATTTAATGCAGAAATTGTTAATAGTCTCAGGACTCCATTCCCGCAGCAGCACATAAAACAAACGTAAATTGCCTTCTTCTTATCCAGAAGAAAGTCAAACGCAATCCTTACACCGTTTATTTCACATTTTGTGCTACATGGATAGTATATATTTGTACAATTTGTTTCCTGCAGCTTTCCAAAGTCCTGTCCGTAAAAATACACTTTTGTTTCTTAATTGGCACGAGCGAAAATTATATCTGGCATGCCATCATTATCGAGAAGAAAACTGCTCCCGTCATTAATTTCTCACTGATAACCACTTCGTCGGTTTGGTGTGTACTAAATATTTTAAAATAAAGTGTCAAATAAAATAAATCGAAGTTTGATAGACAGAAGTCCACTTTGTAAATAATGAGACGTTAATACGTCTTTTCCTAATCCCCTCCCTACCTACTATTTTGATCGCAAATGAGACGGATTTTGAGGCGACCACAAACGGGAATGACCACATATGGGACACAACCCTCTAATAGTTGGTCAGTTGGGGATTGTGACGGCGGGAAAAGGAAAATTAACTGCGCAGAAAATGCATTTTTCTTTAAATAACATACATTTGTTTTTTATAGTATGATCGTCTCCATGATTCGACCGGGGATGAAGGTACAGCTGAAAGACTGGTCCAATGAGAACAATGAAAAACTTTTACATAGAAGAATATGCCCAACGTCTACGACCGTGAAACATGCAAGCCTAGGTGCCACAGCTTATGGGAACTTTGCATTAAGTCCCTTTGTTTAGGAACAAGGACAGGAAATTACTTTCAAGTTATTGTAAAAATCAATAAATCTATAATATGTCAAACTGATCCACAGAAGTGTGCGACTCACTTGTGTTACCGAGTAATTGTCTACGATTTTCTCCAGTATGCCGCATCTCTTCGTAATCTTTCTTGAATTAAACTTTTTGTACGAGCCAGAGTCGTGGGTACCAGGCAGAAAGATTTGCGTTAGAGACATCGATGACAGAATGTCCTGCATCTCTTCCATCCACCGAGGCTCAGTGCCGAGGCACGAGAGGCCGCGGACAGTGGTGTTGTCGCCAGAGATGTGAGCAGCCCAACGGCCCAGACAAGTCTTTTGATAACTGCAACAAGGAACGGTAATCGTTCCCTGAAATCCCAAAATCAATTAGGCATAAGCTGGGAAACCCCTCTCCGACCATCGGAAGGGCGTGGGACAAGTACTAAATGACCGACCTACCTGATGAAGGTTTTTCTAGGGTTTCTCTGCATTACTTTTCCGTATGATTCTTAACCATAACCCGGGATCCTAGTTAACCCTTGGCTCCCTTCCTCTACCCTTCCGCATTCCCCCTATCAGTCCCTTTCCTATGCTATAAGACGGTATTACCCTATTTATTCTTTTCTTTCGTTGCAACAATAAAATTGTTTCCGTTTCTTCTTAACAATATTTTTTGATTGCTTGGTTTATTAAAAAAACTGTTAAAAATACAATTTTTATCGGAATTTACTTACTAATGAAATGTAATTTGACAAAATTACCCGAGACGTGTATTAACTTAAATAATGAGTTCATCACTTAATCACACACTTTTTAATCAGAGAATCACGTTGTGGCCAGGTGAACATTTAATTTTTCCATACTTCTTAGCCAAGAGTCTCACCTCGGAGGTGTATCCAGAGAGTCCGCTGCCGACACGCCGGTGTCCCACCAGCCTTCTACCTCGTCGACCAAGACGCTCGCCAGTGGCGCTGGCAACGGCTGGACCACTGTGGGGTCCTCAGAAAACAGCCCGAGCCAGTCATGATACTGCGGGCTGGCGCACTCCCACCACACCTCCAAGGGGCGCAATGGTGCTACGTTTACCACTGAGGAAACTGTAATACCGGTCCGCAGCTCCGTGCAGTCAACTACAACAGCAATGGCGATCGTCCTAATTACAGCTGACGAAGGCAATCGAACACAGGATTCTAATTTTCGCTTGTTCTAGATCAGAAAATTTGCTAATGTAAATATCACAAATGTCGTCCTTCGGTCATCATCACTGTCTTGCATAACAAAGGTTCCGGGGCCGTATCCCTGCATGGGCATAAATGCTCATGGTCACGAAAACTGTGTAATCGCTACGCTGATCATTTGATACTGCAAATAATCCGGAATATGTCATTAAAGATGACAGGCTGGGAGGCTAAGGAGCATCAATGAACTGTAGTGCCACGGAGAAAGAAAGAGAATATTCCAATAAAAGATTACATCTGAACATGCTCCGGTATAAGTCGTCCGTCTCAAAAACGTATTCCTGAGCCATAGTCTCCATAATCCTATTCAATAATAATCCTCGATTTTAAACATTATATTTGACAGTAAGGGTCGCGATAGAACAGTACAATATGTAGAACATAATTATAAATACAATGAATATTAAAATAATTTACAAAAATGTGAACGTTTGAAAAATCTCATGCAACTGTTCCTTGTACTTAGTTTTTAAATTTAATAGAGAAATGATATTAGCACGGTGTTCTTACATTTAATTGCCGAAAATTACTTTTTTTTAGTTAGTATTATCATTAAAAGCCGATTTTTATTACTTATCCCTGCTTTCTCCTCTTGAGTGCTTTTTGTATTCCATTAGATTTGATTCGTCGGGGAACTACTTTATGAAAGTTTC
This sequence comes from Zhengitettix transpicula, assembly GCA_037074705.1. NCBI lineage: Eukaryota > Metazoa > Arthropoda > Insecta > Orthoptera > Tetrigidae > Zhengitettix > Zhengitettix transpicula. The sequence continues at coordinate 49,058,374 of CM073591.1, read as the reverse complement.
TCAGTAAGGAACCGCTCACACAACACCCATTCCCTAGCCGGGATTTGAACGCCGAACCTGTGTGATGCGACACTGATCACTACACCAGAGGAAGTTGGCCAAATATTATTTTATTGGAAATCAAACATCGATTTTCATTTCACAATTTAATTTGTCACTTTGTAAGCTTAAATGGATTAAATTAGATTTGACGTGGTAAGTCTTTATTATATAACGAAACCACGAAGAATAGTTTCATTTACATAGGGCTATTTTTATTGCATTAAATAATAAATTAGAACCAGTGTAACTTACCCCGTTCCAACGAGCGTCGTCTTCTCGGCGATTGAAATCCATTCACCATATGTACGAGAAGTAACACAATCGCAAAACACAGAAGTCCACAAGGTTTCGCCATCGGGTTTGCTGAAAGTAACTATAAATACAACGGCTGATATCATTGATCACAATAATATAAAAATTATATTAACTTGGAGTTATCTTTTCATACAATTTGAAGTCTATATTGACTGATCTAATATGTACGATGTAATAATCTACTGTTCAAATGTTAAAACTTACATTTAATCCTGACTGGTGGAAATAAATTGGTAAGTGTGGACGAATCAATATTAAGGGTCTGTATAATATAAATTTCTACGAAAATGTTTCTGTGTACTATTTAAGCCGGAAAATGTTACATAAGAAACATATATATATATATATATATATATATATATATATCAATTTAGCAATTCTCTTATTTTATATCAGAATTTATATTGATCAAAAAAGTTTTGAAAATAAACACTCATTGCACGCTGATGGGCGTAATAATTTAAGAAAATTGTAGTTCAGGTTAAATATATATTTACATGCATTGAATCAAATAAAGCAACTGATGTTGCTAGTGCGCCTAAAGGTCATCAAAGAAGGTGGTCAACCTTAATCATGTAGTAAAATATTGTCCTTACAACGTGCATTAAGAGCTTCTTTGATGAAATATGTGATACAAATATCACAAAAATAAGTAGACTTACCCTCCACTACCAGTGGAAAGAAAACTGGTCCTGGTCCGTCAAAAACGTTTGTGAATATTCATACGTATATATAGCGGCGGTCTTATCTACGTTGAAGGAGGGATTTAATTCTCTCCAATCAGATCAAACCTTCTGATGTGTGTTACAGAAAGGGAATTCCTGAGTCGTATAGAGATAGAGAACGAGTTGATAATCCTACGCCTGGAAGGATACACTCACTTAATAGGTAGTATGTTAAACACGCGGATATCCTACAACTATTTGACGTAACAGGGATTCGCATTTCTCTCTGAAGGTAATTCTGCGTTCGAGTATATTTCAAATATTATCCTGTAATAAAACATTGGTTAGTATACGAATTCAATCACCTTCGTCTACGACGACATAATTGCCATGGCCCAATATTAATTTTTGAATCTGGTACTTATACAGTTGTATAATATTGCCAATTTCATCGAGCTCAATTGATTTTATAAGAGTAAGAGTGTGGGAGTTAAAAAAATTTCTACTCTACTTCCCTGTGAATAAGTTTTTGAAAAATAATTGTATTTATTAATTAACTTGGAATCTTGATTCTGTGGTATAAATAGTTAGCATGAATGTAATAAATTATTGATATATTTTAGAATTACGTAATAATTATATTGATATAATAATGTAAATTTTAAATGTTACCTTTTATACATGATTCTTATGTAAATTATGTTATTATTTAATTACATATAGGTCCAAAACAATATAAAATGCACTACTATTTCCACATCCTTAAAGCTTTGCTTCTCATGAGGATATATCGAAAATGAATTTATTGTCTTCTATACTGGGCTCAGTCAAATTTCCCAACATTAGTTTCTCTTACGAACGAAGAAGAAGGTGTAGACAGCATCTCCCCTCTTATAGCATAGGAATGGGACTGAAACGGCGGGAGGGGCTGGGGAAAGGTAGCCAAGGGGTAACTAGGGCATCCGGACTGTAGTTTAAGGATCCTACCCGGCAATTCGTCTAAACTGATGTAGGGAAAACCCTAGAAAAACCTGCATCAGGTAGCTCGGGCAGAGGGGTTTGCTGTTGGGTCGCTGAATTCCCCTTTCCCTGCCTTGGCCAGTTTAGGAGGCAGTTGGACGACTATTGCAATAGGAATAGCTGACGAACAGAGTCATTTCTTGGTTATACCTGCTCCATTAAATTATTGACTGCATGTAAGGATAGTTTTCGATCCATCCCACTCTAGCCCAGTAGCTCTATACATTTTACCGCGCAAAAGGTCGCATATTTAATATTTTCCACCCTTTCATGGAGAGGTTGTGGGTTATAGTTAAAAACCAAGTTTTTCCATCCTGGGAAAACTTTCTGTTGCCAAAAAACCACGAAATTATGCACCTCTTTTCATTTTTTCGCTAATAGCTCAAGCAATTTATTGAAACCACCGACCTCGACCAACTAGAAAAATGAGTATATTTTCGGATATTCGCAATGTATTTGGAAAACAAGATAATTCGTTTGAAAGAGAATTAAATTCTGTATAGCTTTTTTCTTACAAATGAAGTTATGACCGACTATTTGGCAAAGATATCAGCAGTAGAAATACGACAAACTGCATCTTTCCAAAAAGTTCGTAAAATATGCTATCAATTTCTATACCTTCATTCAGCCAAATTTCGTAATAAAATATACCATTCGCCGCAGGTATTTATACTCTTCAATTTATTACTCAACATTGTTTTGAATAGAATGCTTCATGCTTTAGCTATTAGCGAATTGGAAAATTTGGTTTTTTATCCTTGGTCACAAAAATTGATATTAGGGAAAAAATATATAAAATACGCGAACCTCGCGAAATACTTTTTTTTACTTAGCTTCTGGGCTACCCGTTGATTTTGAGTGTTTTATATTAAATTTTCGTCCAGCAGGTTCTATATAGGTTTTTTAACTTATAGATTTATTGATAATTGTTTAAGGACTAAAAAATAGTTCAAGAGGTAACAAAGAAAACTATTATTATTTTATATACCCATTAAAGGAGTTTCTTAGATAATTAATTGGCTGTGTGCAGTTTTCGTGATATCTGATATCCCGACGGATATAGGGCATTTTGCCTTCCCACGCGTGCTCAAACATAAATTGAAAATTGACCAGAAGGGGACAGTACATCAGTTTTGGGGGTGTCACTCAATTGCAAGGGAATAACTGAAGAATGCGAAGACTCAGACTTTTTAAGGCAGGCAAACAGATCCGCGAGATGTAGCATGAGAGGTCAGTCCAGATAAGAAGTCAAAATAACAAAAGCTAAGACCAACTTCGGAAATTGAGTCAGTAGCAATACCAGCGACTTCCTCTTCGCCAGAATTATTTTTACTTATACCACTATAAGTAAGTGGATTAGACTGGGAACAAAATATCGAACTGGCTCCAGAATTTCGCGTCAAGCGGTCTTGCAAAATATTGCTATTTCTCAAGTTAGTGTTACGTGACTTAATTTCCGACAACCACAATGGAAGACTAACTGAAAGACAAACCCGCTGAAACAAACATTAATTAATTTTCAAAATTCGGTTGGGTTTATTTTATAAATATTTTTTTTTCAATAACTTGAATCGATATGTTTGTTGATGTTTGACTAATTTGGTCGCACTTATACAGTGGATGATCATTGACAGCCAAGGCCGATCCTTCCTTCAACAATCCTGGAAATCACGTGGCCTTTGCTTGCCACAAAGATTTTTAGTAAACAATGCTATGTCATAACACAAGGCCATCCGCCGGAGTATCCCAACGAGTAGGAAAGCGAAAAGTGCAGAACTACACGATTGTGACAGATGGTGGACGTAAGGAAAATGTTACGCATATCGTATGGATTGAGAGCGAGTAATAGTTTATGTCGCTACTCTTTGTCCAGAGAGAATACTAACCTCGTAGATGAATGACAGCCCACTTATGTTTCGAGCACTCGTAGTCATTGTTTCATACCGATACACAACAATGGGACTTTGCTGTAACAGAACAAGATGCCTAAATTTCGTGATGACGAACCGTTATCAGTTTAGTTGCTATCGCTGTATCCGTATAAATTTTAATTTATTTATGTGAGCTTATTTTCTAATTACTTTCAATGTTCCCCAATAGAGACCGCCGCGGACACGATTTATAAAAATCAGTGATGCTTCTTCTGAGCCAGTTACCTGATATTGTTGCTGTGCCTCTCCAAAAGAACAACTTCGCGACTGTGGGTCCGAGAGCTCACTTGTTTTTTCCTTCGCAAACGAGTTGGGCAGGACGAGGACAGGAAGGAGACTAAACATAAAAAGATCAGGAGACCTGTCTCCATAGAAAGGCCGTTGCTACTCTGGTTAGCGTCAACGTTACTGCACGCACTAACTCTCTCTTTCTTCCATTATTAAAAGAAACACAATTCCTCGACGTCGCAAGAAACGAAACGAAGCGTGAAAGCCGAAGTTGGCTGAAAGTAATAACGAGACTGAAGTGTCGTACGACTAGAATACTAAGGAATTTTGTTTATAGACAATGAAAGAATTTAAAAACCAGAGACTACGAAAAGGAAATAAGAAGTCATTTTGGAAGAAAATTGGAGGAAAATGTCTCAGGCTTCATTTCACATATATAATCAGTGATTGAATAATTTTGAGGAATCCGATACATGGACGGCACCTAAATTTACAACCCTCAACCTTGCCACGATGCCGCTTATTAAAGCGGAAAGAACACAGCTTAACTGTATGATAATTACTTAAGTGAAAGTAGTCGTTGCAAAATATAATCATTAGGACCGCCACCGTCAGCGTTTCCACGACTACTAGAAATGAAAAACATGTGGTCAATAAATATTTCCCCTTTTTACACCGACAAACCTGCAATAAAAATGCTGATCTTGTCTCGAAAGTTTTCGTACTTTCGAATAAATTTCATCTTCCTTCGCGTAAGATGTCTTGCACTTACTACCGCAAAACTTCGCCGTTAATTGAACGGAACCGGCATATTAAAGATGGCCTTGAAGTCACAATACAACTCATTATTCTTAGTTACTAGAATTAGGGAGTTTTACTTCAATCTAGCACGAAATCCAGGCCATCGTTTATATTTAATTACTATTACACTAATAATATTTTAGTAGTTTCAAAACAATAATTTCCGTGCTTCTTCTCAATGTAAAAAAACAACAGAATATTAATTCACTTACTCACTTCATGTCTATACGTAATAAATTTAAATAATTATTTTTTTCAATTATATCGTATAACATGGTATGTATCTTAAATAATGGTGTTGCTCAATTATTTTACTATATAATATTATTAATTTTAATTTGAAAAATTAAACGCGTTTATGAAATTTTAAGTACAAGTAGCATATTAAAAGAGCATGATAATTGATGCACAATTAAAACTCATTTGATGGCCATAAACCTGACTCCTTCATTCAGACTACAGAATATTTATGAGAATCTGGGTTTCACAGATGTGAAAATTTCATATTTTTAGTGACAAACTTTTTTCTTTATTTGTTTTAGACCCACATCATTATACGGCCTTCAATGTTAGATGAGCATTATTATTAATAATTTTTTCGAGGTTGAGCACCAGGTTCAGATTTCTCGTTGTTGACGTTTCAACATCGAGAAATCTGAACCAGATGCTCAACCCCGAAAAATTTATTAATAATTTACACTGGGAAATCTTACATTCATTAGATTATATTAGTATTTCTCAATTTGTACTGTTTTAAACAGTTTCTGGTATTGATAATCAACTGAGCAATTTTTTTTTCGGATTAAGTTCTTGGTATTATGACGATAAAGGAGCAAGCTACATTTGTTATGGTTTTAATTACGTAATTCATTAATTTCTTCAGAAACATGATCTATTTCCATCACCTGCTTAATATAAGGACGAGACATACGCACCTGATATCACTGAATATATTCTGTCACTACGAAAAAGGAACGCTAAGGCGAATAATGAACAATCTTACTATTGTGAAACCAATGTGTGTGTGTGTGTGTGTGTTAGACACTGTTAAACCAGATAAATATGGATTTCAGACAATTCTGGTTCTCTGTCATTACGTCGTGATTATTGAAAGCTTGTTTGAACAACTAATAAATAAATATTTTTTGCGTTAGTGAAATAAGCATCCTTTTCATTTGAAACCTTCAACGAAAATACAACTTCCTCGAGATATTTTCAGAGAAAATTGGTTATAGATAATTTTGTTTCGAATAAATTATTTAAATAGTTCCGATAATTCATTTTTCAAAATACTTAGCCAAAAAAAAATTTTACATCTCCTTAACTTTTATGTACTGAATATATTTTGAATAAATTAACCCAAAATAGTCCAGTTTTGAATATGAATAAAAACAAATCACACTTTTACAGGACTGGCGAAATAATAAAGTTGATGAGTAACTTTCTACATACAACTTTCTCATTGAGATTATTTAATGAATAAATGTATGAGTGAAAGTTTCGATTTTCAAACGTTGCCGTGATTAACTTAAAAAAATTAATTTGGTCATTATACACTCTTTTAGACGTATTATTGAAATGTTGAGAATGATCCAGTAGTTCATCACACTTTCTACAAATACGTTTTTATTAATTCCCACTGAATCCTGGTCTGTTTCAGGTCATAGTAATTTAAGATTATAATGTTTCAATTCTTATTTCTAATTGCTTAGCACCGGAAATTTTTGATACATTTTTTTTAAAATCTGAGGATTTGATTTGATTTCCAATCATACGTGAGTTATGTGTTGTTGAGGTCCATTTACCTCCGGTCTGAGTGGAATTTCTTAATCATCATTCTTACATTGCTTACTTGGGGAAGTTCACGTAGCAAAGTGCAGGCGCATTGTCAGAACAACTTGGCTAATTGAAGACGAAATAAGTGAACAAAGAAAACTAAAACAGAAAAAAATGAAAATTTACGTATTTTTTGAAAATTAATAATAAGACAAACAGCCAACTACAGACAAAAGAAGTGATGGAAACGTTTTTGGAAACCTTGTTCCTTGAATTATGCAGTTGTGCCGCTCCAAGCCGTTGTGTTTTTTAGTTTTCTTTCCACCTGAAGAAAGTAACAAGGTTTCCAGAGACGTTGTGTGTTGTTGGTTAGTCTGTATCTGGCTATTTTTCTTCATATTGAAAAAATCAAAGTTGTGAAACGTAAATTCCTGCAAGCTAAAAAATAAAAAATGAAGAATATGGCCATAAAACAGATACGTATACACAGACGTAAATTATAACATTAAAATAACGAAAATCTTAACTATTCAAGTAGATTCTCAATCGATCAACAATATAAAAAAATAATCGACGTATATATAATCGAAACCAACTCGATAGGGTAATTTTATTAATAATATTATCCATATCCTATTTTTCTTAAGCGTTTATCATTCTCATCAATTCCGCAGATGAAAACTCCCAAAAAGTGTATTTGATACAAATAATTTGTCTTCACTGCATTGTGAGTTTGATTTGAACACGTGTGCAGTACATTTTCGGATCTTGTACCATTGACATTATTTAGTAAATTAAAAAAATAATATTATGATGATCAAAAAATAAAAAGGTGTTACAAAAACAGTATTGGGTGTTATTACTCGATGTTTTTGCTTTGAACACTTAAGCGTAAATCATTCACTAAACACTCCGGCAATCATAAAACTGTATTTCAATTGGTGCAAGAGAAGGAAAACAGTTTCGCTTCACGTTGACTGTATTATTTTTGTCGACTACAGTGGGTATAATTTGGTTAGTCTTGTTCAACTGAACTGTGCCCACAAATAATAATTTGTACTTAGACGTTCTCAAATTAGTTGTTTAAATTCTGTTATCTGAACAATTAGGGAGCAAGTATGACTGTAAATTAAGTTATTCCAACAGTGGAAAATAAGCACAAGGACTAGTAATTAAATTTTATCTGAGATTTAAGTAAAGACCACGTTTTACGTGTTAATTATTTCATTATTTTAATTAAGTGGCATGAAAAATGTATATAAATAACTGCTTATAAAAAATCCTTATTGGACAAGACTTGTAGGAAAAGCAATCAGTTTCCTTCCAGGTATGAACGCTTGTTTCATGGCCAACTTCGACGGCAAGGACGCAATGAAAAAAATCTTCGACTTTCTGTCGTGCAGTAAAACTGTCAGAAAATGGTAAAAATAAAACAGTAAACATTTTAAACGTTCGTTTCCGTCGTGTCGTACCACCATAAAAAATACTAAACCGGTATTGTAAAATAAAAAACAACCAAAATGAATGTAATGATAGATATTAAAAATGATTATAAAAACTCGATATTTGAATCAAAATACGACAGGTAGTGTTCGGAATCGTGAGGCTATCAAACCTTTAAGGTGTTAATGTTTGGCATTTTCATTATGAATTTAAGTGAAATTGAAAGGTTTAAAACAAGTTCAAATTTTAAGTTCAGTTTCAGCGAAACTCTCGTAAAGGTAATACGATGATTGTGTTCAATGTATAATTTATTCAATGCCTAAGCACTTGCTTAGTGTCTCACTAGATATTTTACATCCATCAAACTACGAGTTATTTTCAAGACGTAGATATCATAGATTTCCAACTTCGTTACATTAAATAAATTCGATCTTTATTAAACATCTAGAATGAAACTAACCTATCCTTTCACATAATAAAATGATTATCTGAAATTCTCTTTGAATACACCAGTGGCACATGCCGAATTTACCACGAAAGCGATAATTGTGGTGGGCAAATACAAAAACGTCTGTATTTCATACAACACGAAATTACAAAATTGCAAGTATTTGTGTCTCAAAAATTATCCGACATTTATTATATGAGGATTACACTTATGAATTAATGAGAAAGTTTCATTTTCCATGGTAATATCCATACTTCACCTTTTCTACTGGTTACTATATTTTATTCTCCTCATTTAATGATGACAGTCTCATGTTCACATAACTTTAAGTTGCCACATCATATTTAGCTTTTTCGCTGATCTAAGTAGTCTACATGTCGTCAACATTGTGAAATGAGAAATACCTTAATGATGTACGCAACAAGAATTAATTACGGTACAAGGGTTCCGTTTTACGTCCCCCTACATATTTAATGCTTATTTTTTATACAGAAATCTTTCATATTACTCTAATCACGCAGTTTTAGAATCCATTTCAATGTGAAAAATCGCATCATAACACCGAAGAATAAAATCAAATTGGCAATAAAAAACTGTATGAGTCTGAATATATCTTTAAAAATTCTATGAGAAAAAAATTGATCTCGCATAAATAAGTATTCACCCGTTCGTCATCACTCTAGAAATTATCTGCATTCCCTTTCATTTTTGCTTCAACTAATTATTTTTTCTCTTCATAAAACCGTTCCTCTCCGCTCGATTTCATCATCCAGAAAGATTAATCTCCAGAATCTTTCCTATTAATCAGTAGGATCTTTTAACTCGCTGATTTATTCAAATCTGATATATGTTGTACTATTACGATCGATGATTCGGGTGACCAAATCCAACCAATTTTGTCAGGTACTTTACTATAAACTTTTTTATTTTACGTCTCGTTTTGGATGAATAAACCAATTTTGACCTGTTGCAGACACTTTATTTATTTCATTTACATAGTTTTTTCATCTGTAAATCCTCCTTCTCTAAAGGAAGAAAATCTGAAGAAGATACGGACATGTATCGAAACATTGTTCGTCAGTAAATGAAACAAATAAAACGTCTGCAAAAAATCAAAAATTCCTTTATTATCTTAAAACGGTTTAGAGTACTGTGATATACTGTGTCAGTTCAGAAATGTTGTGTATACCGCGTGTGTAAAACACAGAAAAATGTTCAAGACTGTAGGTTTTGCGGGCTGGTCCTGTAATTACTAGACGAGTTTTTCGGTTAATCTCTAACGTTTCATCAACAAAATTGGTTTTGCTGCAACACGAGCGGGACCACAAAAACGCATCGATTGTCAGGCTATGTGATACATCAGTGAAATGAATTCAGTTTGAAATCAAATCGTGAATTAGACTGTTATCGGGTAATGGAAAATAATTGCTCTTTTCTATACATCGATTTAAAGAGAAAGGTTGGAAGGTGAAGGCATGTGAAACTGGATTAAAAAGTCCTTTCATTTTGTAACACTGTCACAATCGACGTAAATATATTCAGTAATGAGCATGGAGTGAAAAGGATGACGAGTGAAATTAATGTACAAAATGGATTATGCAATAAGTGTGGATCCGTTATCTGCTCCTCGTGAGAGGTTTCTTGTTTTTCTTGATCGCCTGAGCACGGCGGCGATTCCACTCCAGAGCTGCGTCCACGATTCCAGTTCCCCTGAAGAAGTCAGTGGCGACCACGTTCACCGTCTTTCCCCAATCACCTTTGTACCTGAAACATATGGCTCGTTGACTAAGGATTTTTTTATTTTTTTATATTTTTTTTAGGGCAACAGGCTACATGAGGGTGATCCACATTGGGCAACTGCCCTTTAATAGCATAGGAAGGAATTTGAAAGGGGGGATGCAGAAGGTTAGATGAAGGTAGACAAGGTTTACTAGGGCCCCCGGGCTATATTTTAAGGATACTACCCGGTATTCACCTAAAGAAATGCAGGGAAAACCCTAAAAAAACCTGCATCGGGTAGGTCGGGCATTGGGTACTTGTCCCACGCCCTTCCGATAGCGGGAGAGGAGTTTGCTTTGGGGTCGCAGCATTCCCTTCTCCGTGCCTCGACCAGTTTATGAGGCAGCTGGCCGACTATTCCAATGGGAATAGCGGACAACTGTTACCGTATGCCCAAGGTCTGTGACCCCGGAACATACACCTCTCAGAACAGGCCGAGGTGCCTCGGCTTGTGGGATCCTTAATTCAAAAACGGAGAGGAAAAGGCATACCCAAAGGTAGCCCCTTCGTATCTCTCCTAAAAGGTTCTGCCTGCGAGAGAACATCCCTCGCAGGTATTGCCTGCGAGAGAATAGCCCTCGCAGGCCTCGTTGACTAAGGATGTTTCTTAAAAGCTTTCAGCTCTTTGATACACTAAGCGCCTGCAAATTATAACAAAATCAATCGGAGAAGTTTCATGCTGCTAGCAGTGCCGAAAATATTCAATTCGTGGAAATAAATGTGACAACCCAGAGTGGACCATGATATGAAATATATAAAAAAGTTATTGTCTGATTTCAGTTCTCAATTCACTTAATTGAAATTAGCTTTGGAACAGAGTTCACTTTTTTATATATTTAATATCCTGGTCCACCGTGGGTTGTCACGATTGTGAATAACATGGGCGATCCTGTCATTGACCTTCTCCGCCGAAATGTTGATGGTTTTACAAACAACAGGAGCAATAATTGAAGAAGATGCAATGTACACAAATTAAAAAGAACTATGTTCGAAAGCTAATTTCAATAAAGATTGAGAACTGAAATAAGGCAACAACTTCTTCATATAGGAAATAAATGTTTATTCAAGTAGAAACAACGGACGCAGAATTTAATAAGAGCTATACAAACTTATGAAAACGAGACAAGACACCTGGAGAGAAATTAAAATTCTTACAGTTTCTCCTTCGTATTTCATCCACAGTTACGTAATATATATTAACGGGGGAAACCAGAGGGAAGTAGGAGAAAACCTGAGTCGAGGTGGATCGATGAGGTTAATGCGGCCCTAATAAGAACGGAAATACTGACATGGTGTTAGGTTTATTTGATCAGAACTGAACGACAAGACTTCGGAAGCCCAAGACGAAACGAATTATAGAGTCATTGATAATAATGATGATGATTCTACTAATGAAATTCAGCATATACGTAATCAGATTTAATATACTAATGAACGACTGAAATTTATTACCTCCAACGATAGTTGATTTTCCTAAATTGTGAACAACTTAAGCTGATGTATGTAATAGGATTGGAGTTTCGTTTATTAATGCACATTACGCGTTTCATAGCAGTAATCCACACCTAAAGTTTCTCATTTGCAGCAGTAGATATCTACTCGAAACCAGAGTCAGTGGGAGCTGATATTTATCATAGTATATTAATAAAGTAAACTGATTTTCGGCTGATCATCAATTTGGATTTTATATCGCAAATCGTGCAAATATTGCGACTCAGTAAAAATCAAATCATCAAAATTTTCCGTGTCTTGATTGACTTAACACGCAACAGGGTTGGTTTTGGTCGGTAGGTGTCCGTGAGATAGTCTATAATGACCAATTCTTGCAGGGGTGAATACGGTTTGTACACGTCTGTTTAAATTGTACTGATTTGGTTGGGTTTCGTATACACTGTCCCTTATTCCCTGGAGTTATGTCTGTTTTTTAACCCATTCTTTGTTCCAGTTTTTCTTTAATTTGGCTTTTACAGATTTGATTATGTTCTTGAGGGACACTGGCAAGGTAGATGGGTTTCGGCTGGATATTGCACATTTAGCCGCGGCATCGGCTGCTTCAATACCAGCGATTCCGACATGGGTCATTCCGACTGAGGTTATTATTTTGGAGTTTTGGGCTATGATACCACACGTAATAGGTTCCTTACTATAGTTGTTCCCTTTCAAATCTCTTCCTATGCTATTAAAGGGGAGTTGCCCAACGTGGATTACCCTCATGTAGCCTGTTGCCCTAAAAAAAAATATGAGCGTAATTCACATGGTGGCAACTCCCCTTTAATAGCATAGGAAGGGATTTGAAAGGAGGGATGCGGAAGGGTAGAGGAAGGTAGCCAAGGGTTACCCCGGGCTATAGTTTAAGGATCCTACCCGGCATTCGCCTAAAAGTAATGCAGGGAAAACCCTAGAAAAACCTGCATCAGGTAGGTCGGGCATTTGGTACTTGTCCCACGCCCTTCCGATGGCGGGAGAGGGGTTAGCTGTGGGGTCGCAGCTTTCCCCTCTCCGTGCCTTTACCGGTTTAGGAGGCAGCTGGCTGACTATTCCAATAGGAATAGCGGACAACTCTTACCGTATGCCCAAGGTCTTCGACCCCGGAACATACACCTGTCAAAACAGGCCGAGGTGCCTCGGCAAATGGAAACCTTAATTCAAAAACCAGAGAGATGTGACGGCAACCCCAAAGGTAGACTCCTACAATGCTCTCCGGGAAGGTTCACCTGCGAGAGAATCCTCTCGCAGGCTTGCTTGTGGAATTTTATATGCTTTTTTTAGGGTAACAGGCTACATGAGGGTAATCCACATGGTGGCACCTCCCCTTTAATAGCATAGGAAGGTATGTGAAAGGGGGTATGCGGAAGAGTAGAGGAAGGTAGACAAGGGTTAAGGCCCGCACAATATCTTTAACATCTTCCTGAAGCAACTTCCTGACACCGGAATTGAATTCCTATCATCATTGTACAGCAACATCTAGAGAACGGGAATATTTCCATCAAAGTGGCAAACGACAATTGTAATCCCTATCCAAAAGCCAGGGAAATATCACAGCCTAGCAGTTTCGATAACATATAGTGGAATAAACTCTTCTACTACACAGAAACTAATCCAAAATACATTATGCAAGCTGAATTTATGGGCAAATAACAATGGATTCAAACTCTCGAAGACGAAAACTGAATTTATCGTCTTCAGCAGAAACACCGAATACTTATAAACTAAAACTCGATACCAAAAATCTCAAAAGATCAAACACAGTCAGAATTCTTGGACTCATATTCGATTAAAAACACACGTGGAAATCTCATATCAAACACTTCAAAACAGAATGCCAAAAAAGGATAAATATCATAAAAATGATTGCAGCAATAAAATGGGGAGCAAATAAAAGAATAATTATTAGCACATACCGATCACTCATTAGATCCAAGATGGACTACGGAGCTGCCATCTACTCCTCAGCAAAGAAAAGTATTCTGCAATCGCTTGATCCCATACACAATACGTGCCTTAGCTTGGGAACTGAAGCCTTTCGTTCAAGCCTGATCTGCGACATCCTAGCTGAAGCCAACGAAGAGTCACGGGCATACATAAGAGAAAATATGTATACATATACATATATATATATATATCGTACGCATTCAACGTGGCAACAAACCCTAAGAACCCAACTTCAAAAATTATATTCCATAGCAATTACCGTAACAGATACAACGTCAAAACATCATACCCAAAATCCCTATCTCTCCGGGTCCAAAGCATCCTCTCGAAAACAATCCCTAATCCTCCCGACTTCCTTCAAATTTCTAAACTTTTAATTGTCAAAATCAGTAAAGGTTAAGTATCAAATTCTTACCAAGCTGTGACGTTTCTGTTTACGAGATCTGCCATGCGACGCAGACCTCCCATTCTGTCCAAGATGACGTCCAAAGAAGTTGGAGTAAGCTCAGCCATCGCAGCCCAAGTTCCACTGGGAACACTGTAAGGAAAAACACCTAATAAATTATAAAACATAAAAAGGGAATAGTACTCTGGAGACCAGAATAAAGTCTGATACTTATAAATATACGCTGAATAAATAAAATATTGAGATGGCAGATTTAAATATTTATCAGGATTATGCCTGATTCACTTTTATATCTACAAATATTTTGTAATACAACCATTTGATTAACTGTTTACTAAAATTATGATCTCATCATTTAATAAGATATCCTTGATGAAATCAACAATCTTCTGTTTGTTTCAGATTTCTCATCTCAACTCACTTGAGGTAAAGACCTTCCAGATACGAGTGTAGGTCCTCCAAGGTTTGTACGTCGCCCCATTTCTGCGACACTGCCGACCATAGTATGTCTCCGTTGTTAGCCACGGTGGTGCCTTCGTTATATGCCAGGATTACTCTCTTTCCAGATGCCCAGATGTCGCTCAGAGACGCTCTCCAGGTCAGCGAAGGAGGCGCCAATAGGTCTCCTATCTCATCTCTCAAGAAATCAACCAGCATCTGGTGCACAGAGATGGACCGGCGTTTACCGAATCCTGCGAAAACGAAACAAAATTCTCATTTCATGCTGTTAACTACAATATTATGACAAACCACGCTCGAGCTTAAACCTGCACATCTTGGTCTGAGGTGAATTGATTGCATGTTCAAAAGCATCAGATGTATGAAAATCTGTAGAAACGAAGTGGGAATATATGCAGGAAATCAGCAATAAAACTTATATATAACAGTTTGTTAACATTATCTCTTAATAATCTCCAAATAACTAAGTAGAGGGTGTGTTTACACAAGTGTTGAGGCAGGTGGTCAGTTGGTTATGGTGACGGGATAAAAGGAGGGAATCGTCCATCAAGGACTGTAGCTTCAACCGAGAAGAAGAAAACAACTACGCGGTAGTCATTAATCAATTATACGTCACTCATTCGATAAAACACAGAATCTGATTATATATACGTAGGATGAAGTGATAAACTTGAGAGACAAACGTAAATTTTCATTTAACTATTTAATTTGTGTAACCATAGAAAAGCTGAGTTTAATATCATTGAGTTCCTTTCGAGAAAACCAAATTTGTATATGGTCTAAAAATAAATGTACGAAAACGAGTGTTTGTAGATGACGCAGAACGTTACTCACCAACAGGAAATTCGTGCATATCCAGGACCACAATCTCGTTTGTGTTGTCCACGAAGGTCCTCACCGCCGAAAGGACTTCAATGAGAGGATGGAAGCGGACCACACCATGGTTTATCCACCACAATTCCGGAGTCGTGTTGTAGAAAGCGACCCTGAGGTCAAGATACCGGGCTCCGAACACCAGCTGCAATTGTATATTCTCCTCCTGTCAACAAAATGGAGATGACTAATAATAAGAGGAGACAAAGTCTTTCGTTAACAAGCACAAATATAAATAAATTATTATGAAAATATCAACACTAAAATGAAATGTCAATGGTGTGATGTATTTACAGATCTGTGAATTGTTTAAAATGGAGACTAAATTTACGGCCAGAAGAGGGTTAAAAGCAAAGAGCCGGTAGAAGATGTGTTTTTGCAAGTGTTGAGGTCTCGAAAATGGTGTCGCCCGTTTTCGGTCAGATTCATATGAGGTCCGTCCCGTTTGCGGTCAACACAGGTAAAGTGTCCCTCTGACACCAGAGGATTAATTAGGAAAGGCCGTACTCACGCCTCATTATTTACCTAGTTAAAAATTAACAGCGCGGAGAATGCATTTATCTTTTAAAAACAAATACTTTCGTTTTTGCAAGTATGATCGTGTTTCCGTTTACGATTAAAGTAATTAATGTTTTCGTAACTTACTTAGCAGGTCAAGCGAAACCTCGACACACATGCTGTTGTTTATCCTCAGCTAAAAATGAAATATCTTGCAGTTTGAGAACATGGTCTCTTAAGTGATTCGGGCGTAATACATACTTTACGTAATGCAATTGGCGCGGATAATGAGTTAACACATATTACAACAGTAGTGCACAGTTATTTCATAAGTTTTTAGTGCTATAAATATATTGAGTGAAACGTTAAAACATTATAGGTATACCGTATCCTACTTAAGCAGATCAGTAATTAGTGATACCTTAAACTGATAGGCTGCCATAAATTCAAAAAAAATATATACTGTTTAAAATTATAAATAATTTTACCTTGAGTCATACGATAAACTTATCAGAAATGTTATCGTTTGAAATAAAATTTAATCCAGGAAATAGATGAGTGAAAACTTTAGAAAATCGGCACTGTAGTATTTGTTTGAGTGACAGGCTACACAAGAAGATGCCACTTTGATGTCTCTCCCCTTTATTAGCAATGGAAAGGTTGGGAAAGAGAAAATACGGAAGGGAAACTGAGGTAGGGTTACTAGGGCCCCAGGACTGTAGTTTAAGTATCCAACCCGACATTCGCCTAAATGTAATGCAGTAACAACCCTACAGTTGTGCCGGGCACTTGGTTCCTCCCGTAACAATAGATCAGGGTTTGTCATGGCGACTGAACTTATCCGACTCCATGCCTCGACCGGGAATTGAGGGGACAGCTGATCTACTGGTCCAATGAGAACAATGAAAAACTTTTACATAGAAGAGTATGCCCAACGTCTGCGGCCCCAGAACATGGTGCCACAGGTTATGATAATCTTTCATTAAGTCCCTTTGTTTAGGAACAAGGACAGAAAATTCATTTCGGGTTATTGTAAAAATCAATAAGTCTACAGAAGATTGCGACTTACTTGTGTTACCGAGTACTTGTCTACGATGTTCTCCGCTCTGCCGCGATTCTTCGTAGCCGTTGATGCATTGAACTTCTTGTACGAGCCAGAGTCGTGGGTTCCAGGCAGAAAGATTTGCGTTAGAGTCATCGATGACAGAATGTCCTGCATCTCTTCCATCCAACGAGGCTCAGTGCCGAGGCACGAGAGGCCGCGGACAGTGGTGTTGTCACCAGAGATGTAAGCAGCCCAACGGCCCAGACAAGTCTTTTGATAACTGCAACAAGTCAACAGTCCCTGAAATCCCAAAATCATTACAGTATATGCTGGGAAACCCCTCTCCGAACATCGAATGGACGTGGGACAAGTGCAAAATGCCCGACCTATTTGATGCAGGTTTTTCTAGAGTTTTCCCCGCATCACTTTTAGGCGAAACCATGACCATGACCCTGGGGCCCAAGTTAATCCTTGGCTACCTTGCTCAACCTCTCCGAATCCCCGTTTCAATTCCTTTCCTATGCTATATATTACCCTATATAGTCTGTCAACACCTTCTTCTCGTTCGTTGCCAACAGTAAAATTGTTTCCGTTTCTTCTTAACAATATTTTTTTGAGTGCTTGGTTAATAAAAAATACTGTTAAATTTTTATCGGAATTTACTTATATATACTTATACATAGCCTAACTACACCTTCTTCTCCCGCCACAAGGAAGCCTGCTAGCGCTGTTCTCTCGCAGGGAAACCAGGGAAGCTCTGAAGGAGGCTTCCTTTGGGGATGCCTTCTCCTCTATTTGATTTTTTGAGCGAAGGTTCACACAAGCCGGAGCACCTTGGCCTGTTTTGAGAAGTGTTTGTTCCGGGGTCGCAGACCTTGGGCATTCGGTAAGAGTTGTACACTATTCCTATTGGAATAGTCGGCTAGCTGCCTCCGAAAATCGTCAAGACACGGGGAGGTAATGCTACAACTCCGCAGCAAACCCCTGTCCCGCCATCGGAACGGCGTGGGACAAGTACCAAATGCCCGACCTACCTGATGAAGGTTTTTCTAGGGTTTTCTCTGCATCCCCGTTTCAGTCCCTTTCCTATGCTATCAGAGGGTATTACCCTATATAGTCTGTCTACACTCTTTGGTTGCAAACAGTAAAATTGTTTCCGTTTCTTCTTAACAAGATTTTTTAAGTGCATGGTTAATAAAAAAAATATGTTAAATTTTTATCGTAATTTACTTATTAATGAAATGAAATTTGACAAAATTACCCGAGACGTGTATTAACATAAATAATGAGTTCATCACTTAATCACACACTTTGTGATCAAAGAATCACTTTGTGGCCAGGTGATCATTAAATTTTTCCATACTTCTTAGCCAAGACTCTCACCTCGGAGGTGTATCCAGAGGGTCCGCTGCCGACACGCCGGTGTCCCACCAGCCATCGACCTCGTTGACGGAGATGCTCGCCAGTGGCGCTGGCAACGGCTGGACCACCGTGGGGTCCTCAGAAAACAACCCGAGCCAGTCATCCTGCTGCGGTGTGGCGCACTCCCACCACACCTCCAAGGGGCGCAATGGTGCTACGTTCACCAGTGAGGAAACTGTAATACCGGTCCGCAGCTCCGTGCAGTCAACTACAACAGCATTGGCGATCGTCCTAATTACAGCTGACGAAGGCAATCGAACACAGGATTCTAATTTTCGCTAGTACTAGTGCAGAAAATTTGCTAATTTAAATATCACAAATGTCGTCCTTCGGTCATCATCACCGTCTTGTATAACAGAGGTTCCGGGGCCGTATCCCTGCATGGGAATAAATGCTCATGGTCACGAAAACTGTGGAATCGCTACGCTGATCATTTGATACAATAATCCGGAATATGTCATTAAAGATGACAGGCTGGGAGGCCAAGGAGCTTCAATGGACTGTAGTGCCCGGAGAAAGAAAGAAAATATTCCAATAAACGATTACATCTGAACATGCTCCGGTATAAGTCGTCCGTCTCAAAAACGTATTCCTGAGCCATAGTCTCCATAATCCTAAATAATAATAATCCTTGATTTATTTAACATTATATTTGACAGTACGGGTCGCGATAGAACAGTACAATATGTAGAACATCATTATAAATACAATGAATATTAAAATAATTTACAAAAATGTGAACATTTGAAAAATTGTTACTTGTAGCTGGTATTTAACTTTAATAGAGAAATGATATTAGCGCGTCGTTCTTTACAATTAATTGCCGAAAATTACATTTTTTTAGTTAGTCTTTATTATATAACGACACCCTGAAGAATGGGTTAATTTCCATAGGGCTATATTTATTGTATTAAATAATTAATTAGAACCAGTGTAACTTACTCAATTCCAACGAGCGTCGTCTTCTCGGCGATGGAAATCCATTCACCATATGTACGAGAAGTAACACAATCGCAAAACCGAGAAGTCCACAAGGTTTCGCCATCGCGTTTGCTGAAAGTAACAGTAAATATGTGTTGAATTAAATTGATTTACAACGGCTGATATCATTGATCACAATAATATAAAAATTATATTAACTTGGAATTATCTTTTCATACAATTTGAAGTCTATATTGACAGTTCTAATATGTACGATGGAATAATCTACTGTTCAAATGTTAAAACTTACATTTAATCCTGACTGGAGGAAATAAATTTTTATGCGTGGAATAATCAACATTATGGCTCTGTATAATAGAAATTTCTACGAAAATGTTTCCGTGTACTATTTAAGCGGGAAAATGTTACATAAAAAACAAAATAATTTTTGGAACAAAACATTTTTTGAATGTTCCCCTAATTCGTCCAATTATTTACGAACGTGAGCGTTCCTTTATTGTCTATAATTTTCACAATATTTTCTAGCTGGTACAGTCAAATGTACTTCGTACAACGATTTATTTAACGCAATATATTATCATATCAAAATGACCTGCTGTGTGATATGCCACATTTTTAATCATGTCTATATTTGCAAATTAACTTCAATAACACACAATCACTACCCTCTCCCCCTTCCCCCATTATATATCAATATGGCAATTCTCTTATTTTATATTAGAATTTATATTGATTAAACAAGTTTTGAAAATAAACACGCATTGCACGCTGATGGGCGTAATAATTTAAGAAAATTGTAGTTCGGGTTAAATATATATTTACATACTTGGAATCAAATAAAGCAACTGATGTTGCTAGTACGCCTAAAGGTCATCAAAGAATTGTAAACCTTAATCATGTAGAAAAATGTAGTCTATACAACGTGCATTAAGAGCTTATTTGATGATATATGTGATACTGCTGACCTCTTAAATAAATGAAAATTGTAGTAATGGTTTTTAATTGTGAACGAACACAATGTTAACAATTATAAGGGTTAGAAATATATATGGATTAATTAAGGACCTTAGAAAATGGTATCAAAAAAGTAATGAATATTATTAAATTAAAACTGATGTGTTTAAAGAACCAGACCTGCAATACTTTCAGAATAAAATATATAATACAGAAAAGTATTTTAGATAAAAAGTAATCTTCAAGTTAAAACCGAAATCTGATTTCATAAATTTCTGCTGGAAAATAATATAAAGCTTTATACGATTATTTATATCGTTTATGTCAACGAAGGCAAACTTGACTACAGCAGACTCTCGCGACGGATTCTGACGGAATTCAGCACGAAAACATGGAACTTCTTCCTGAAACAAGGATATGCTAATCATCTGCTCTTCAACGGATTAGAACAGTGTTTCCCAACCATTTTTATACCATGCCCCACTTAAGTCTTTCTAATGCCTCCCTAAGTATTTGTAATGCCCCCCCCCCCTCCTCCTCCTCCGTCGTAACATATACATATTTTTTATATTTAAAAATTGAATTAATTTCTAAAGAAGCCTTATTTCAAGAGGAGTTTCACTGTTCTTCTATAGTAATAATTATGAGCATAAACAAAGTAATAATTTTTTTTAATTTTGGATCGATAAACCTATCGCCCATTCGAGCTTTCATATGAAATTAATTTCTTATTTAATTTAAAACGCGGAGTTTGCGCTAGACTTCAGTAGACGACCATAGCAGTACAGTACGTACTACTCCTTCACTAGACATAGTAAACTATACTCTCTGAGTACGTCGTAGTTTATAGTACTCCAATTTTCAAGTGTGGCTGTATGGAAAGCACCAAACTTATGAAATACTTATTTCAAATTGAGATACCAACAATTTTTTTCCTTTTCTATAAGTTAAATCATAGCTAGCGGTTTTTAAATTTTAGACGATCTCATTTTCTAATTGCACCCCTGAACATTAAAATTGCCTAGAGTTTGGAGCAACAAATCGATTCTCTGCTTTCCGATAAATTGGCGTTTCTCACACTGAGAGCAACAATATGGAATAAAGATGCCATGTCATTGAAGAAAATCAATAACAGACTACTTTTCCTAAGCATTCGTAGTTTTTGTTGTTCGTTTAATTATCTTCCTTTATTTCACTGTGCAGTATAATTGAATTAGATTTAATTATTTTATTGTTACGGCATTAGGATATTAGTGTTGTTAAAGTCACAGTGTACATCATCTATAAATCTGCAACATAGCAGTTTCAACTACAATAGGTTATGTGCCGAACTTCAGAAGCTTTATAATGAAGAACATTTTCCTGCACCACGAAAGTAAGACGTAAAAAATTAACGATGTTAATTTCATACCAGTATATCTGGCTTGTATACTGTGTACTTTGGTTTATCCACGCCAATTCTCCCAACCATTACCGCGGATAATCGAGAGACTAATGTATTTTTGTCATGTTCGTTCTATTTGATAATGTAAAATGAAAGACAACACACCTCAGCGGTTAATTACGTTAGAATGAGAAATACTTGCAGTCTGATTCACGATTTTTTTAATTCGCTTGAGCAATTAAAATTTCCTGCATTCATGTGACTCGTTTTAATTCCTGTTTTATCGGTCGTTAAGTAAAATCCAAAGGCTGTGCATTTTTCTCTTCAAAAGAAATACAGCACTTCATACGTTCAGTTTTCCTTAATCCCGATTCAAGATTATAAACTAACAGGCTTTGTTTTGAAAGCTCCAGACACGTTACTGGTTTTACATAGTTCTCTCTTTATTTTTGGACTTCAGTTAACTTCGTCATATCACATTAGTTAAACTTTCTTAATTATATTATTTTCATACTGTAAACCTCATCCGCTCTAATGCAAGAGCAAGTCTGCGTAACGTCAAATTTAGTACCTGCTAAAAATCTGCGGAACGTTTTCTCTCCTTGATGACTCTTTTACTTTTACTTGTTCCGCCGCATCCGGACCAATTTTAAAATGAGATGGAATCGAAATTTCTTCTTTCCTACTGTAGAAACATTACAATTTTGCACATTCCACGAACTGTAGTACAACTTCCACAAAATGTTTGATACTTTAAACTTTATCTAAATTGAATTTTCTTGTCCATCTAATCATAATTCAACGATCTATCTTTGTTTTCATGTAATTAGATAATAGAATCTTATTACGTAACACCGAACAACAGTTTTCTCAGCAAGTTCTCAAGTACCTCCTGTTGAAACTGAATTGATAGGTTTTTTTAAAAAAACAATTTTTAAAAGACAACAAGATTTTAAGTATGAGTGTTGAACATACGACCAGTCAGGCAACAGAAAACTCAAATAACAATACTCTGACGAATTAAAAAATTCGAAGGAATTAAACATTAAGTTGTAACGGTTCAATAAGGTTTATTAAAATCTGGCATATTTTTAGCTCATGCTCGTTTATTGTTTAAAGACAAATTACATCTGCATAGGCCTACATAATAGTCAAGAAAATGTAGCCG
Source organism: Zhengitettix transpicula (assembly GCA_037074705.1). Classification (NCBI taxonomy): domain Eukaryota; kingdom Metazoa; phylum Arthropoda; class Insecta; order Orthoptera; family Tetrigidae; genus Zhengitettix; species Zhengitettix transpicula. The sequence continues at coordinate 49,035,343 of CM073591.1, read as the reverse complement.
AAAATTATACACTAATGAAATGATAATGGACTTCATGTGTTGAACATAATAGCCTAAGTACACAATTACGGCGCAAACATAATTGATTACCAATCAGGAAAAAACTTAACAGACTCCAAAATGTCAATTAAAAAATATTAAAAAGTAAGGTACTACTTCAAGGCGCAAGTCAGAATAATTCCAAGAATTGGACTGATTTCTATTAAATAAATGCTGCTTTTCAAAATGTAATGTTTTTATTAGGGCAACAAATATCACAAAAATAATTAGACTTACCCTCCACTACCGGTGGAAAGAAAACTGGTGACGGTCCGTCAAAAACGTTTGTGAATATTCATACGTATATATAGCGGCGGTCTTATCTACGCTAAAGGCGGGATTTAATTCTCTCCAATCAGATCAGACCTTCTGATGTGTGTTACAGAAAGGGAATTCCTGAGTCGGATAGAGATAGAGAACGAGTTGGTAATCCTACGCCTGGAAGGATACACTCACTTAATAGATAATATGTTAAACACGCGGATATCCTGCAACTATTTGACGTAACAGGGATTCGCATTTCTCTCTGAAGGAAAGCGTTAGAGTAAATTTCAAATATTATCCTGTAATATGAAACATTGGTTAGTATACGAATTCAATCACCTTCGTCTACGAAGACATAATTGCCACGGCCCATAATTAATTTTTGAATCTGGTACTTATACGGTTGTATAATATTGCCAATTTCATCGAGCTCCATTGATTTTATAAGAGTAAGAGTGTCTGAGTTAAAAAAAATTTACTCGGCCACTCCTTCCCTGTAAATGAGTTTTTGAAAAATAATTGTATTTATTAATTAACTTGGAATCTTGGTTCTTTTATACATGATTCTTATGTAAATGATATTATTATTTAATTACATATAGGTCCAAAACAATATAAAATGCACTACTCTTTCCACATCCTTAAAACTTTGCTTCTCATGAGGATATATGGAAAATGAATTTATTGTCTTCTATACTGGGCTCAGCAAATTTCCCAACATTAATTTCGCTTACTAACGAAGAAGAACAAAGTGTAGACAGACTATATAGTGGTAACTTCCCTCTTATAGCATAGGAAAGGGACTGAAACGGGTGGGGGGGGGGGGGGGTAATACGGAACGATAGCCAAGGGGTAACTAGGGTATCCGGGCTGTAGTTTAAGATTCCTACCCCGCAATTCGTCTAAACTGATGTAGGGAAAACCCTAGAAAAACCTGCATCATTAAGCTCGGGCAGAGAGGTTTGCTGTTGGGTCGCAGAATTCCCCTTTCCTTGCCTTGGCCAGTTTAGGAGGCAGTTGGCCGACTATTTCAATAGGAATAGCTGACGAACAGAGTCATTGATTGGTTATACCTGCTTCATGAAATTATTGACTGCATGTAAGGATAAATTTCGTTCCATCCCACCCTATCCCAGTAGCTCTATACATCTTATGACGCAAAAGGTCGCATATTTAATATTTTCCACCCCTTCAAGGAGAGTTTGTGGATTATAGTGAAAACCCAAGTTTTTCCATTCTAAAGGCCCTGGGAAAACTCTCTGTTGACAAAAATCCACGAAATGATGCACATGCTTTCATTTTTTCGCTAATAAATCAAGCATTACGCAATTTATTGAAAACACCGACCGACAACCAGCTAGAAAAATGAGTATATTTTCGGCTATTCTCAACGTATTTTGAAGAGCAGATAATGAAAGAGAATTAAATTCTCTACAGCTTTTTATTTTGACAAATTAATGTACGACCGACTATTTGGCCAAGATATCAGCAGTAGAAATACGACAAAATGCATGCGTTCCGAAAATTTCGTAAAATTCGCTCTAACAATTTCTATAACTTCATTCATTTCGTAATCAAATATACCATACGCCACATAATTTTATGGTCTACAATTTATTACTCAACGTTGTTTTGAATAGAATGCTCCATGCTTTAGCTATTAGCGAATTGGAAAACTTGGTTTTTCACCCTTGGTCACAACCGATTATTAGGGAAAAATATATATAAAATACGCGAACCTCGCGAAACACTTCTGAGCTACCCGTTGATTTTGAGGGTTTCATATTAAATATTCGTCCAGCAGGTTCTATATCGGTTTTTTAGCTTATTTATTTATTGACACATTACAATTTTTTTTACAATTACTTGAATCGGTTATGTTTGTTGATGTTTAATTAATTTGGTCGCACTTATACAGTGACTGACCATTGACAGCCAAGGCCGATCCTTCCTTCAACTATCCTGGAAATCACGTGGCCTCTGCTTGCTACAAAGATTTTTAGTAAACAATGCTACGTCACAACACAAGGCCATCCGCCATATACCAACGAGTAGAAAAGCGAAAAGTGCAGAACTACACGATACTGACAGATGGTGGACGTAAGGAAAATCTTGTGCATATCGTATGGATTGGGAGTGAGTAATAGTTTATGTCGCTACTCTTTGTCCAGAGAAAATATTAACCTCGTAGATGAATGACAGCCCACTTATGTTTCGAGCACTCGTAGTCATTGTTTCATACCGATACACAACAATGGGACTTTGCTGTAACAGAACAAGATAAATTACGCGATGACAAAGCGTTATCAGTTTAGTTGCTATCACTGTATCCGTATATTTTTTTTATTTTATTTATGTGAGCTTATCTCCTAGTGAATTTTCAATGTTCCCCAATAGAGACCGCCGCGGACACGATTTATAAAATATCAGTGATGCTTCTTCTGAGCCAGTGAGTTACCTGATATTGTTGCTATGCCTCTCCAATAGAACACCTTCGCGACTGTGGGTCCGAGAGCTCACTTGTTTTTTCCTTCGCAAACGAGTTGGGCAGGGCGAGGACAGGAAGGAGACTAAACATAAAAAGATCAGGAGACCTGTCTCCATAGAAAGGCGGTTGCTACTCTGGTTAGCGTCAACGTTACTGCACGCACTAACTCTCTCTTTCTTCCATTATCAAAAGAAACACAATGCAATTCCTCGACGTCGGAAGAAACGAAACGAAGCGTGAAAACCGAAGTTGGCGTAATGTAGCTGAAAGTAATTACGAAACTAAAGTGTCGTACAAATAGGATATTGAGAAAAAAAATTTGTAGGCAATGAATGATTTTAAAAACCAGAAACTACGAAGAAGAAATCATTTTGGAAGAAAAATGGAGGATAATGTCCCATCCTTCATTTTACATATATAATCATTGATTGAATCATTTTGAGGAATCCGATACATGGACGGCACATAAATTTACAGCATTCAACCTTGCCACGATGCCGCTTATTAAAGCGGAAAGAACACAGCTTAACTGTATGATAACTACTTAAGTGAAAGTAGTCGTTGCAAATTCGCCGACATTGAACTAAAATATAATCATTAGAACCGCCACCGTCAGCGTTTCCACGACTACTAGAAATGAAAAACATGTGGTCAATAAATATTTCCACTTTTTACACCGACAAACCTGCAATAAAAATGCTGATCTTGACTAGAAAGTTTTCGTACTTTCAAATAAATTTCATCTTCCTTCGCGTACGGTGTCTTGCACTTACTACCGCAAAACTTCGCCGTTAATTGAACGGAACCGGCATATTAAAGATGGCCTTGAAGTCACAATACAACTTATTATTCTTAGTTACTTTGAATTAGGCAGTTTTACTTCATCCTAGCACGAAATCCAGGCCATCGTTTATATTTAATTACTATTACACTAATAATAGTTTAGTAGTTTCAAAACAATAATTTCCGTGCTTCTTCTCAATGTAAAAAAACAACAGAATATTAATTCACTTACGCACTTCATGTCTGTACGTAATAAATTTAAATAATTATTTTCTTCAGTTATATCGTATAACATTTCATGTATCTTAAATAAGAAGCATTGCTGTTGCTCAATAATTTTACTATATAATATTATTAATTTTAATTTAAAATATTAGACGCAGTTATTAAATTTTAAGTACAAGTTCTTATAGCATAGGAAAGGGATTTGAAGGGGGGTGGGATGCAGAAGGGTAGAGGAAGGTAGCCAAGGGTTAACTAGGGCGCCCGGGCTATGGTTTAAGGATCCTACCCGGCAATTCGCCTAAAAGTGATGCAGGGAAAACCCTAGAAAAACCTGCATCAGGTACGTCAGGAATTTGGTACTTGTCCCACGTCCTTCCGATGGCGGCAGAGGGGTTTGCTGTGGGATAGCAGCTTTCCCTTCGCCGAACCTTGACCGATTTAGGAGGCAGCTGGTCGACTATTCCAATAGGATTTTCAAATTTTGCCGTGAATATCTTAAAAAAAATAATTTTGTCATTATCCACTATTAGACGTATTATTGAAATGTTGAAAATAATCCAGTAGTTCATCACTCTTTCTACAAATACGTTTTTATTAATTCCCCCTGTGTCCTGGTCTGTTGCAGGTCATTGTAAATTCAGATTATAATGTTTCAATACACATTTATAATTGCTTAACATAAGGAAATTTTTTATACAATTTTCTTCAATCAGAGGATCTGATTTGATTTCCAATCATACGTTATGTGTTGTTGAGGTCCATTTACCTCCAGTCTGACGGGAATTTCTTAATCATCATTCTTACATTGCTTACTTGGGGAAGTTCACGTAGCAAAGTGCACGCGCATTGTCAGAACGACTTGGCTAATTGAAGACGAAATAAGTGAAAAAGAAAACTAAAACAGAAAAAAATGAAAAATTTACGTCTTTTTTTGAAAATTAATAATAAGACAAACAGCCAACTACAGACAAAAGAAGTGATTGAAACGTTTTTTGGAAACCTTGTTCCTTGAATTACAACGTTGTGCCGCTTCAAGCCGTTGTGTTTTTTAGTTTTCTTTCCACCTGAAGAAAGGAACAAGGTTTCCAGAGACGTTGTGTGTTGTTGGTTAGTCTGTATCTGGCTATTTTTCTTCATATTGAAAAAATCAAAGTTGTGAAACGTAAATTCCTGCAAGCTAATAAATAAAAAATTAACAATATCGCCATAAAACAGATACGTATACACAGACGTAAATTATATCATTAAAATAACAAAAATCTTAACTATTCAAGTACATTCTCAATCAATCAACAATATTAAAAAATAATCGACGTATATTTAATCGAAACCAACTCGAAAGGGTAATTTTATAAATAATTTTATCCATTTTTATTATTTGCTACAAATAATTTGTTTTCACTGCACTGTGAGTTTGATTCGAACACGTGTTCAGTACATTTTCGGATTTGGTACCAATGAAATTTTTGAGTAAATTATTCAAAGCCTAAGCACTTTCTTAGTGTCTCACTTGGTATTTACGCATTTCCACTTAATACGCTTACGAATTAATTTAAATTACCATTGTCAATCTGACTTCCCTGTAGCACATAAACCGGAAAGACAGTCAACAAAATATCCTATTCAGAAAATAGCACGTATAACTAAAATCAAATATTAATTAGACAAAATGAAGTGATATAAATACCACACAACGTTTCTGGTGACGAAAGGAACAAAATTTCCAGGAACGTTAGTGGTATTTATATCATCACAGCATTTTGTCTGTCATTTGGATATTTTCTTTTATTTTCGAATCACATATTTTTGTTAATTCATTCAAAACCACAGGTTCCAGCGTTTATTTAATTTAGTACTCGAAACAGCTTTCGGCTTTCTTTAAAATCATATTATGCCCAATTTTTGATAAACATGTAGCTATGGAGTCGATAAAGCCATAGAACTGACTCCAATGTTCAGTTATATTTATAATAAAATGTAATAGCCAAATGACAGACAAAATTAAGTGATGATATAAATACCACACAACGTTTATGGAAACTTTGTTCCTTTCGTCAGGTGATGTAAAACGCAAGAACCGGGAGTGTCACAACCGCACAATCGATATTTTAATCATGAAGCGCAGGCGAAAATGAAGGTATTTACAATAAAAATTTTATATTTGGACGATGTTTCAGAATGTGTGCCTTTTTTATCGTTGACAGTCCCTTCTGTCTTTTTCCGAACGAGTTGAGTTTAATCTTCAAACAGAAATTCATAGATAAATTTATTAGCCAAGTCTATGTTATCCATGAACGTAATATGTAACATTACTACTACTCCTTGGCTCGTCAGTCCATGACACAGTATGAGTGACACCTGGTCAGAGTGTCGAATCTCCCAGTGTCTTTCGTGACCAGCACGACCACAAACATCCATGCTCCTGCCACGATTCAAACCCGTAACCTCTGTGATGCGAGGCAATGACGCTGGTCACTCCACTACAGTAGGCCGGCTAATATGTAACATACTGTAATGTATATATAGATAATTATACATTTTCCCAGGGAGGGTCCATTTGTTGAATTTTGATTTATGTTCTTAATGATATATTAATTTTAATAATTGTTAGTAAAATTAACTGTTCTATTTTTTAGATTGAAGATTATAACTATTTATGGTATATTATAATTTTTTGGCTCCAATCTATAATTTTTATTTATGAATTGGACGTGAGCATTGCGAAAGCATAAAACTCTTTCGACTACTAAATTAAATAAACATTGTACGAATTTTTAATTTAAAACTGTGCTTTTGAATGAAGTAACAGATATTAATACACATTAGTCTTAATAATATTAAGTATATAAATAAATCACATGTTGTTTTACGACTTACAAACTTATGAAGGAAGCCGTTAATATTCTTGTCGTAATATCCTGTCAGTTGTAACCTTTGGAAAACAAGAAATTCCAGTAAACAAATTTCCACGAAAACTATTCATGAATCCGCACAACACAAAACTTATCCATATTCTCCGTCAAGTAAGCAAAAAGTCTCGTCACCAATGAACGATGAATGTCTTATCTAATGTGAAAACACTCATGTCTTAAAATTTCGAAACTAACTGAGGCTGTTCTTTGAAACGGAAAAGACAAACCTTTTTTCATTGTGTGTTCGAGTTTTCTCGTTTGATCTTGCGCGCTGTTCAGAAAACCATCCTCCAGGAGGCAGCATGCATTAATCAGCTAACACGCCGACGTACTGGAAGTCAATACTTGACATTTCACATCAATAAATGGTCTATATTGATTACGTGCACTCGGAAAGAGTCTTAAAACCAGACGAAATTCACGAGAAATACTTTGCCTAATGCCGCAAACTCACCATTAGCATTAAACTTGATAATCTACGTAAGAGATAACTTAATAGTTCATTACAATTTTGGAGCATGGTTGCTCACATAACGTGTGTACATACCAAGTACCAAGAACGCTAATGCTAAACCGCGAGTGTATTGTTGCGAGAGCGCCCAGCGATTGTTACTGACCTCCGAGGAGCGAACGTCTCTGGCGGCCAGGCACATAACTACGCTCGATCGAGACGACCTCTGGCGGTCAAGGATTCCCGCAGAAATATTACGCTAAGCACGCGCCAGTCGCCGGATGTGATAACGTAACGGGACTAAGTGCCCCAATCAGAGATAGACATGCATGTCCTGGACCAGGAACATCCAAGTTGGACCTCTTGATAAATCTCTACGATCAAAAAATATCGGTCTCGTAAAAATACAATTAGCAATACAACAGTGTCTCATTGAGGTGCAGCAGAGGAACCCTTGGTCAGTCACTTGGAACAAACTCTCCGTTTCGTCTCGTAGCCTCTTCCTGAATAATGGCTTATGTAATTTAATAACAGGCCATTTAACAACCCTACTATTTGTGTTCCCTCATCCTCCTCTGAAAGAACGCTTTTCTTCTTTTCAATTTTAAACTTCAACTTTTACCACACTCCGTTGTCCTGTGGTGAAGCGAAGTTCCTGGGCTGAATCAAAATTTCACATAGTAAGTAATGTATTAAAATCACTCTAAGTGAAGTACAGTATTTATACAATTACCATAAATATATGTAAATATATATACTGACTATTGAGAAAACTAATAAATAAATTCACATCAGTCAATTTTATGTCAGAAAAAATAATTTATTAATGTAAAATCAAACAACGTTTCGTCGCTTATTTAGCGACTCGTCAGGTTCAAGTTAAAAAAAATCTTGATTGACAGGTCAATCACTGCTGACTGCCGTGGCCGACATTTTTTTTATTAATTACCATAAATAGTTATTAATTATATATATTCTGACTATTTAAGATATATTTTATAAATAAACAACAGCAGTTTGAAGTCAAAATATATATTGAAAAATACACAAAGTTTCGTGGTTAATTTTCGACCATTTCAGGAATGACGTTTTACAAAATTTTGACAGTCAGGGTCGTTCTCCACTGGCAGATGTGACCGAAAAAGAAAATGATTTTTTATATAATAGTATTTTTTCGGACACAGTAGTCAACGGTGAACAACACTGACTACCAAAATTTTGTAAATCGTCATACCTGAAGAGACGAAACGTAGTGTAATTTTCAATAAATATCTTTTTCTGACTTCAAATGGCTGTTGTTTACTTATAATAAATATTTATTGTACCTTATTCACAATTAATTTTAATCAATTTAATTTTTTTTCCAACTGCGATATCTGCAAATATCTGTTGGTTAATCAAAGTTCAACTTAACAGAATTGTAAATTCTCCCTCGATATCCGATGGATCAACCAGAACTAAATATTTTTTTTGTTGCCAATGAACACCCGCCAACAAATGTAGATGGATCTTTGAATCACACCTCAAGAAAACAGGCGGTGATAAATATTTAAAGATGTTGTTTAGAATTAATTCACTGAATCCGTTGCTTGGTTTTAAATGTTCTTTTAATAAGAACCTATAAATTTATCTTATTATTCTTACGCAAATTAAAAACTGAAACATAATTCATGCCTTTTAAATTGATTTAATTATTTAACTACTCGCATTTATAGTATACAAATTTATCGGTCTTTCTCATCAAGGTCTCTGTGGACATCTGCAGGAAAAAGGAACAGAGTAAACCGCAGTGGAAATTTCTTCTTGGTAACTCATTTGACAAATTTTGTTGTTCTTCCAAAATGGTTGGTCAGTATAATTTTCGAGGGAACGCGTGCGGAAAAGTGGATGTTCTACGAAAGTGCTCACGGGATGCGTAAAAATATTGTTCCATAGGTCACACGCCCTGTGTCCACGCATATAAAGAGATTGTAAAGAACAATATTATAGTAGAAAACCGGCAGGAAGGAACTTATGAGTTCAATTCTATGGATGGGTCAGGCAAATTAACTCATTGTCGTATTAATTGTTCTTAGAAGGACTCGAGAAAGAGTTTCAGGAACTGATCTGGTAATTCACCCGCATAGACAACAGCTTATTAGTATGCACTTGTGACATAGCCCTCTACTCTGTAAGTGCATAGGAACAGAGAAAGAAGTGCGGGATACTATAATGTATCTGAGATGCTAAAAAGTAACTTAGCTATAACTCTATAACATCTTGAACTAATGCGTTTTACGAATTGAAGTGTCAGTCGGCGGAAAAGTAAGAGGAAATTTGTCTTGGTAAGCTAATGAATATAATACCACAGGGCATTACACCTGGAGTTCATTTGGAAGAAATTTGGATTTAAAACATTTATACTGAACTTGTTCTGGTAATAAGACTGCTAAATTATATAAAAATGCTTTGATTTATTACCAAATTATTTAGAATTACAATTCAAAATTACTTAATAAATTAATTAATATGTTTATCTTTATTTATGGAAAGCGCAAGCCTTCGTTATATTAATTCTATTTCATAATATTAGCTCTATTTCAGGGCAAAACAAAAATTGCGGTCTTAGAACAATTTAAAAAGAACGTCAAATCAATTCAATTTTACTAGATCAAGATCTTACATAATCTCGGCATTCCTGTGGAATATTTGCCAGCAAAACAGCATACGGCTACCTCTACTTCGATGTTCATCCAGTCTCGTATTCCGTTTTCCTTGTTGCTGCGACTTTTCCCCTGTTTCTTTACGTTGTAAACAAAACAAATCAATGCTAACATGTCCAAGAAGAAGAAACCCCTGGAGTCTTTTTCTCTCACTTTTTATACAACATTCCCACACCTAGGAAAATGTCATCCCTTTCCCAACGTGGTCTAGATGGAAAAGTTGACTATTAATGAAAAAGGATTATTTTGAAAGTTCTGTAGAATTGACAATGTTGCTTTTAAGTCGACTTTGTGCTTTTCGACGGCGAATTATAAAGGAAGGAGTCTGTCATACATACTATACTATAATATACTATTGGATTTTAAGCAGTGGGTTATTGGCCAGTGTACTCAATACTCACAGTATTTGCAAACGAAGCGTGAATAAATGTTACAACTATGTGCAAATATCGAAAAATATTGGGGTTATGTTGTAAGAGAACGGACGAGTCACGTAGAAGTAGGTTGACGTGAAAGGAGACGTATATAAAGGCTGTAAAAGTTTATCTAAGGGGCTTCGCCCACAATGATAACCGATAGTTATAAAAAACGTCTGTGTTAAAAGTAAACTAATTAGTTACATAAATAGCCATATAACAAACAAAAATAAGTGCTAAATTAAATAACACACTGTTGTTATTTGGCGATTTCATTATATAAATAGCTGATAATGTGCTTCCTCAGCAATTGAAGAAATCCTATACAAAATGTTCAGAATGGTCTCAAGTGTCAACCACTTTCGTGACGAATGCGACACTTACGAGTACAGTTTTAACATTTTTCAAAAAAAAAGTTTTATTATTATTTATTCCGCGTTCACAAATTTCGTCACTTTTCAGCTAAGAGACTTTTCTGAAGTATCCTATATGGTAAAAAATGTTCCACCGCAATTCATTGACCTCACTCCTTCATTGCTTTTGTCATTTCAAATTATATTTTCTAATGTTGATTCAGAAAATTCCAAGATTAACTGAAACAAGATTACTGAATGAAAAGTAAATAATAAATTGTGTAATTATCAAATTATTGCACGGAATAAAATATTGATAATTTTAATTTTTTTTGGGGGGGGGGGAGTGTAGACAGGCTATGTATAGGGTAATCGACATAGTGGCAACTCCCCTCTAATAGCATAGGATTTGAAAGGGGGGATGTGGAAGGGTAGAGGAAGGTAGCCAAGAGTTAACTAGGGCCCCCATGCTTAATTTTAATATGTAAAAGTCCAATTTAAAATAATAAATTTCCATAAGCATTTACGAGAGGTTTGGAGTATCAAGTACTGTGATTTAAATTTCTTTCCCAGAAACACTGACAGCTGAACGAAGTAAGGGAGGCATCGTCTGGGAAAAACAAAAGTAAACTTAGGATTTCGCTAAGATGTAAAATCTTACACAAAGAACCTCCAACTTCATATATGATCAGTCACATGTAAACCATTGTATGTCGAGGTTGAAGGGGTATTTTTTCAGACTGAGAAATGAGAAAGTGAGTGGGATATAGAAAAAATGAAAAGGAAGACTTTCTCTGATAGGAGAATATAAGTATACAGGAGTATATAATACCATAAAAGTTAATTAAACTCCTCTCCCGCCATCGGAAGGGCGTGGGACAAGTACCAAATGCCCGACCTACCTGAGGCAGGTTTTTCTAGGGTCTTCCCTGCATTACTTTTAGGCGAATTGCCGGGTAGGATCCTTAAACCATAGCCCGGGGGCCCTAGTTACCCTTCGCTACCTTCCTCTTCCCTTCCGTATCCCCCCTTTCAAATCCCTTTCCTATGCTATAAAAGGGGAGTTGCCATTATTTGGATTACCCTATACATAGCCTGTCTACACCTAAAAAAATTTAAGTGTATAAGAGAGTCAGTCATAAATTGTTAATTTTGAGACCAGTAAAATAGACCTTGATGGGTTATTTTATTGGCATTTTACCCATGTATATGTTTAATTGTATACTGTTATTAATAAATAATCGTCCGATGCAGTAACCACCAAGAATATGGAGAATATGTAGTAACATTCATGTGTTTTTTTATTTTTGATTGTATTTTTTAAGTAAACATTTTTAAATTCTTTGGAAAGTTACGCAAATAATTTTATATTGTTGTAAAAAACTTTAAAACTGTTTAAAAAAAATTATTAACAAATTAACCCACTGGAGACATCTTTTAATTACTACATACAGCACAACTTCTTATAACTTACGCAGACCAAGTTATCAGTACGTCTTCGTGTTTTCTGTGACGATCTTTCACGTCATTGCAGTCTTTCGTCGGATAACAGGATCTGTGTCGTCCAATTTGCATACTCGCATATCAGGTCTCCGTCTACCTTCTGAAATAGTCTACTCTAAAATTAGATCCACTCATTTAACTGGATCTTCCGTTTTATTTTATCGCTTCATTTTGTAACCAGATTTCATAGCATCGAAATACCACGGTTTGACCTGAAACCTCAAGAGAAAAAATTGGTTTAATGCAATAAAATAACAATCTCGACCTCAAATTAGACATTAACACAATATGCAGAATCTTATAAATGTCGGTCAAAATTTTTGACAAGCTACGGGTTTGACTGTAAATTTTTTTAATTGTTTTTATTTCCAGCACATGAATATACTAATGTATATTTACATCATCTGATTTATAGTCTTTGAAAAATATATTATTTTTTAGGCATTTGGGATGAACAAGCAATTTTAAGGGCCATTCACTCAATTTTAAACCGTTGTTTGACCATATTACTATTAACGTTGATCCTCCATCGATACAAGTAGTACATAAAGGTTGAATTGAGGGACAATACTGTTGGAACGTTTTTCGCCAGAAGATGTAGGCAGTTAAAGCCATAGAAACGACATGAGAAATTTTGCTACTCACTCAGCTCGAAATCCAACAATGTGTCATTCAACTTTGTGACTGATTTATTTAAGATACAGCTACATGTTTTTTTTAAAAAAATGTAAAAGCCGCACTTACAGTCTAGGTTTTGAAGTAAGCACAGATACAGTGAAGCTGGGAGCTGAAAATAAAATAACCTTTGAGGAAAATCAGCCGTTTATGTAATTAAATCACATTAATAAGTCAACCAAGGCCGAGAGATAATCGCTTTCTGATACACATTATAATTTTTTTTAAGGCAACAGACTACATGAGGGTAATCCACTTTGGGCAACTCCCCTTTAATAGCATAGGAAGGGATTTGTGAAGGGGGATGCGGAAGGGTAGAGGAAGGTAGCCAAGGGTTACTAGGGCCCCCGCGCTATGGTTTAAGGATCCTAACCGGCATTCGTCTAAGGAAATGCAGGGTAAACCCTAGAAAAACCTGCATCAGGTAGGTCGGACATTGGGTACTTGTCCCACGCCCTTCCGATGGCGGGAGAGAGGTTTGCTGTGGGGTCGCAGCTTTCACCTCGCCGTGCCTTGACCAATTTAGGAGGCAGCTGGCCGACTATTCCAATAGGAATAGCGGACAACTCTTACCGTATGCCCAAGGTCTGCGACCCCGGAACATACACCTCTTACACATTATAAAAGGGGCCTAATGTAAACTTTGATTTTACGAAACCAAATAACTGAAACAAGTAAAGGGAAAAAGACTTTACACTTCATTTTTTAATATTCCCATGCAGTAAATTTCCTTTGGAATTTATTTACGTACCTATATCACTCGCTGGGGGCGCGGTTTTATGTGATCATAAGAGCAGCTGGTTTGTTAAGTGACTCAGGCGATGGAAACTCGTTTATGCCCCTAACGATAATAAATCAGTAACGTCCGTAGTACGTCAAGACGTAAAAAAAAATTAATTAGAAGTTAGACGATGGAGATTTATCCCTCATTGTATGCGAATAATCTAAATAAAAAGTATGAGACATATCCCATGAAAGGATGAAAAATTACAATGCGGAAGAATATGGAGGCCCAGGAGCAGCGAAATGCAAAGATCGTAGCACGAGTTGATAGAAGTAGCAGAAAGTAATGGTGGTGAGTGATTAAGAATTGTAGAATAGTAACAGATGCAGTTTTGTGAAGATAATCGCGTTTTGTGAGCATCTGAAGGCAGCAGAGTAATGAGAGACAGTAAGAAGTCAATTTTGCCATTTATAAGTAGAACAACACATTTGTTTTGTATTTATAGTCTTCGAGAGAACGCCATTGTTTTAGAGAAAGTAAGGTATGCAAATATAACTATGCAACCCGAACAACCAATATGTCACTCTGTCTCATAGTTACTCATTATAGACCCTCAGAAAAATGTAGGGTAATGTAGATAAAGAATATTTGTAAATCAAAAGAAGAAAGTGTATTTAAGGTAACTATGGTTGTCATTATGTTAATAAATTAAATTATCAAATTAAATTCATTTTAATTACATGTGCAAATTGTGAAATACGCTCCTTGAACTGGTGGGTCTAAAAACAGTTGAAATTGTAGTTCGCAGTTTACGCTCTTAGGAACATACAGTTTCAATTTTCAAGGTCAGAAGATTTTAATTCAATTGAGTTTTAACCATTAACATTTTACCACGATGTACAAGTTACAAAAAGGGTGCGAACTTTTTTGTCGTGAAGTAAAGGGAGATGTACTCAATATAATTTAAGAGACCATAAAGTATTTCAATCAGTTTAAAAATAAATCTGGAGTAAGTAGGTGAATAAGGAGCATGTACTGGGCAATGCTCCAGAAATTTAACAAACAGTACTATCGGCTATTTTTATCCTTATCTTAGTTGCGTAATAGAGAATTGACAGGAGAAATGGTTAAGTTGCACGTCAACAGATTAAGCTGGATCGAGTTCAAGCAAGCCACAAAAATGACATAAATCTGTTTTAAGTAAATTAATCTTTAATATAACGATACAGTAACTAATCAAAAGTAACTTATCCAATTGGTACTTGTTTATAGTTTTTAAATTATTAATTTTAATAAGGGTTTGGGAGCATAGTTTTCATGATCCCTCATATTCTGTATGAATCCCTTCATTATGAAGCGAAACAATTCAAGTTTTTGATTTGCAGTTTCCTGGATACTTTTGTGAAAATAAATCAGAATGCCAATAAAGCACTGTGTGATTCTGGTGCTTCATAGTTGTTTACGAAAAACGGGCCGCTTCGTGTTTCGTAAACCAATGCGTATTATGTGAGCCCTGTCGCAATATTTTCAGACGCCACGTTATTAGGAAAAAAGCTATCAGTTCTCCCAAATTCGTTGTCCGATATCTCCTAGCCTTCGTAAGGAACATATAAATAACGCACATTAATCACAAATATGCTGACTACGCTGGTTCCGGAACATCGTTATCGATTTCACAGTGACTCATCCGTTTCTGAATGATTTGAAAATCAATAATAAGCAGAAAGTCCAAATACTGATATATCTTTTGTCTGTATTTGGCCATCTTTCTTATTATTAATTTTCAATCAGACGTAAATTTTTAATTATTATTAGACAATTTACGGGATATGAAGTGAAGTTATGCGTAAAATTATTTTTATAGGGCCTGTATTGTAGTTTTTATTAAACCATCAATTTAGTCATGGTTGCTGCGTGCGTAGAGAACGGAAATAATGGTGTTTCTTATCATTTTAAAAAATTCTTTATTTGGTGGTTCATAGGCCTATATTTCATTTCTGAAAAGGCTAAAAATATTCTCCGAAAATTGTAATTCATTTAGCTGTACAGTATTAACTAATTGACGTTCCACCTCCTTGTACTCAGATTTGTTTACAATTTTTTAAGATCTTTTTAAATAGGGGGAAATAAACCCCACAGTGTTTCACAGTAATGAAAAATATAATGCGTCTGTTTTAAAATATAATCAAATCTACACCCGTGGATCAAATTTTGTACACGTGTTTCTTTCCCACCGGAAAGATCACTGCAGGGATAGGGGGGTGAAAATTTTCAAACATGTTAAATCGTCCGATATTTACGACAAAAGAAAATTTTTCGGGGTTAATGAGATAATAGTATTTATCCAGATATTTTGTGTATATTTTCAACCCCTTTTGGCATGAGGGAGCATCCTTATGGGTGGGGGTGGAGGGCCTTTACATATTAATAACGCAATACAACCGATATTGGAGTCAAATCCGGGGTTTTGGATGTCGCTGAGTTTAATTATGACAACCCGGAGACTCAGCTAGTAATAAGATAAATAACCGTATGACAAAGAAAAAGAAGTGACTATAGTGGTAATACCACACAACGTTTCTGGAAACTTTGTTCCTTTCTTCAGTTACTAAAAAAAAAACTCAAGAGCCAAGTGTGGCTCAACCGCACAATCAAAAGCTTTTGAGTATAACTGTATTGTGTGATTGTGTCACTCTTGGCTCTTGCAGTTCTCATTTTTTAACATCACTTCTTTTTGTCTGTCATTTGACTGTTATATTAAGGCTCATATAGTGTTAATAAGTTTCAGTTGGTCGTTTTCAACATCTATATAATCGACTAATAATTATGATACATACATCATTGTAAGTTTTTAACATTAAGATTATTCATTTTAAAACCATCAAACGCGTCGTAAGGCGTGTTGTTGTCTGATCAATTGGATCTTTTTTATATTGGTATATTATCCTTAATTACCTTAAATATAAGTTAACTTTTAAATACGGCGGAAGTAGAATTTGAAACTAAAGCTTTATAATAGCAACGTAACCATACCAAGGATACATATCAGAGACATTAAATGGCTCCCATAAAACGCTATTTATACGCACGTTCTCGCAAATACGATGATCCTTTTTATATAATATGTTTCCCGACATCAGAAGGGCGTGGGACAAGTACCAAATTCCCGACGTACCTGATGCAAGTTTAAAGTGTTTGTCCTGCAACAATCTTAGGCGAATTGCCGGGTAGGATCCTTAAACTACAGCCCGGGAGTCCTAGTTAACCCTTTGTCTACCTTGCTCTGCCCTTCCGCAACCCCTTCTTTAAAAACCTTTCGTATGCTTTACAGAAGAGTTTCCACCTGTCACTCTAAAAAAAATTGCCCCATATGCAGATCCAATGAAAAAATAATAATATGATCATTGCAAAAACTAAAACGTACGTTTCCATCAGTTCTTTCATCTTTCGACTTCATGAGCAGAAATTTTCACTAAGCACATACTGCAGTTGAAAGTAAAGAGTTACAAATCAACTATTTTCGATGCAGATCCTACAAAATTTGAAAGGTATAAAGTAGGATTGGAAAACGAGTACTTTTCTCAGCCGGTAAATGTCAGACATTTTGGAAGCGAAGTGCCCTTCAAGAAACGTCGCAATGCAGAGGATACTTAAAGAGATGCTGGAATTGAATGATTCTTTTTTTGTACTATGAAGGGATAGAATAGTGTTTGAGGTAAAGGAGCAAACACAACATCTGCAAACATGAAGAGTAAAACTCATTTGCCAATCTGAGTGGCCAAAGGTTCGATAGCGACTATTTGAAGGATTTGTTTGATGCTGATCAAAAAGTTAGACTTACCTGATGCGGAAATTCTGCGTTATACTTCCACAGTCAGAGATTACATCACGAAAAGCTGTCAGAAACTATTGTCCGCTGTTATCATCCAGGGATAAAACATAATGTAAAATGGAAGGCCTGCTTTGTGAATTCCCTTCGCGTGATGTAGGCCTGATCCCGCCATTGCTGACTCGATGTACTCGTTTTTTGAATACAAGCCTGTCTTTTTCCAAACTGAAAGAAAACTTCAGACTATGCTAGAAACACACTTTTCATGTCGTAAGTGATAAGACTTTGCAGTAAGTATGGCAGTCGTTAATCTTGCGGACCTAGAATAACTGGTAAGGATATCTCCGAAACTGCTGTGATAGACAACAGATAAAACCATTCACCAGACTCCCAACATTTTGCATTTCGTTAATTACTGGTCTCTGGCGACATCGTACTGGTAGATGTAGAAAATAAATTTTCGTCTATAAATAAATAGGCAAACCTTAATTCTCGTCTTCTTGCCTAAAGTAACACAGGTTTTAACTAATCACTTTCCAGGTAATATTGGTACCACTTACATAGTTTTTAATCGTAAGATATGGAACAAGGTTTTGAAATCTATCTTTATATCTTTACGTGATTTTTACAACAGCTTAGTTGCAATCTCTTAAACTTGCTCTGACCTATTTTAATTTGATGTTTACGTTCGCACAAATAAAATATTCCTACACAATTGTCATTATTTTATCGCGTAATTGTGATTTCTCCACTCCATGTCCATGCTGTTTTATTTAACTTTAACTAATTCATATATTCGTTAAAGAAGCTGGCAGTACTTGAAGGTGCTCCGATTTCGGATAAAAGGCAATAAATAATTATGTTCTTCATCATGTGATAATTTGAAATAAACATAATTCGAGGATATTTTAAATGGATAAAAAATGCTACATTTTTATTTCGCGGCGTATGTCGGTGGGTGTGACCATATCTAAGAAATGAAGCTGTATTAATTCACACAAAAGTCATTTTGGAGAGGAGCATGCAGCGAGTAAGCGTTTGCAATAGAAATTTGTAAGCAGTAATAGATTAGCCGGCGGTGAAAGAGGTGGAGTCGTGAATAAGTGTTAGCCAAAATAGAAGAATCAGTGTGTGCAAGTCTTTGAAATTAGTTAGTTCGTGGAGATTAATATTTTGAGACGAAATAAGTGCAGTTAACGTTAATAGCGGTAGGATGTGTTTACAAGTGGAGTTCACAATTTATTAAGCGTATAATTAAAACGTATTTTATAAAATAGAATGCAAAAATTGTAATACTGCGTATATTGGAGAAACATCCATGTAAAGAATTATTTTTGTGGGCTGGGTTTTTACGTTGAATCAAAATAAATATTTGACCAATAAAGAAATTTTATATAAGTTTATTAAAGTTAAACATGGAAACTCTTATCTCAGGCACCTGTAGTTTTTACATAGAAGAGATCTTCTGCCCGTACCAAATGCGTACTGCTTTTCTGTGTTGTGTTGCCTGCTGTAGCTCTCGTACCGACGTCTCCGTATCTCACAGCCGGCAGAACGGGTTAAGTGCAGTGTTGACTCAGGGGTTGATTGCCCGCTAAGGCGTCGGCCTCCGGGATTGAATTCTGGCAAGCCGTCGTACTAAATTGTGTGGTGCTATTCTGTGAACTCTTCACTAACAAATTGTGGTCCCTTTCTCACGACGATTCTGCCTCGAACTATATCAGAGACAACAACTTTACGGAGCCACTCTTAATCACATCCACCAGCCTCGGTGAGCGCAGAACAACTGTCCAGTTTCCAAAAGTTTATCTCCGTCCCTTCCATTATATCCTCCCATTCTTTTACTTTTTTCATTGTTAGAAAACTTCGTCGAAATGCCAGTTGACTGATTCTTCCATTGTCACAAGATTTATAGCACGCAGCTGCAGTTCCGTAGTCAACAACGACTAACTATTCTGTCATGTTGAGGCCAACAATCGAGACAGGACACGAAATTACTTGGATGGAAATATTTATCTCCTCCACCCCCACGCACGTGCACGGTATCGAATTCTCAAGACCACAGCAAACAACACTTCCGAGACAAAGAAAAAATTAAACCTAAATACACACGTTACGCCATGAATGTAAAAAACCACGCGTATCATCATAAAAACAATCTGAAGCCATCAGATAAACCGAATACTGCTTTACCGAGTCATTTCAAAGATAATAATCATTGTTTCAAGTGGGATAATGCAAAAATATTGCACAACGAACAACATAAATTTAAAAGAATATTACGGTATTAGAAAGTATGTACATTTACGATTGTGAAAACATTCCCATTAACAAGAGAAGTGATACAGGAATATTCGGTACAATTTGTGCGAATGTCTTAAATAAAATTAAAATAATAAAAACATAATATCACATCAAAGCACACAGTAAAGATTTTTTTTGTGAGGGGGGGGGGGTGAAAGTCATACACGCATATCTTTTCAGTAGAGCAACAGAAGGCCTAATCAACAGGATGGCGAACATGTGTTCTGAAGAATTATAAATTAAAAATATATAACACTATCTGAGTGCCCGGCGTTGCCTAGATATTTATTTAAATTAGCCGGAGTAGGAATTGATTCGACACTAACCTCTTTGTAAACATTTAATTTTACCAGCATCAATAGCGCCAGTGTTTGGAACGTTTACCTATTTAGGGTCTCCTCACCGACCTAACCCCTCGGCATCTAATTTCAAATAAACCAAGATGATGACTGACGGTATTCGGAAATTCTCCTACTACATAAAATAAAAGTGTCTAAAATTAATGACGAATTAAAACAGTAAAAAATACTCGCTAACTTACTCTAAAACTACTCCGGGTACCTTAAAAGCTTAAAGAATACAACCTTTAACTAAACAGAGACCAAAATATAGCTGGTACCCTAAGAAAGTAAAAAAAATACCGCGTAACTTAAGAGGGTCAAAACTACTCCGGTAACCTTTTGTCAACCGCGTCTACCTCCACGAAATGTTTAATGTAAGAATTAAACTCAAGAATCCCGGAATCGACATTAATATGCGTCTTTTTTCATTACTTCATTCACTCCCATCCGCACCATATTAGTGCTTCACTACCTTGCCTTTTGGAGTTGAAAATACATACTTAAAAATTCTAGAATGACTAACAAATAAAGCGACCCCGACGCTTATAATGGACGTTTAGGAATATTTTTAGAATCCACCCCCCCCCCCCTTAGAGGCTGTAGGTGAGTCTTAAACACTCAGTGTTTGTTCCTGGATCGTAAGTAGTCTACGCATTTAAGATTGTAAACGGAAATTTGTTTCATCCCCTTCCACCCCCACACCTAGGGGCTGAACTACAACTTAACTGACGTAGTGAATGTCAGAATTAAACACATTGACTTCTATAACCCTGGATTTTACACCAATCTCTGGTGTTTCGCGTTATTTTTATCTAACTTCCCTAAAACCTTATTGGTGGTTTAGGTGGTTGAAATTATACACTAAATACATTTTGATAGAAACAATTAATCACATAGACCCCGTAAAGTAATTAATCGACGCTAATAATGGCCGTTTTAGCATGTTTTTAAATTTTAACCCCTCGGGAGTTGTCTTACGCTCCGAAAGGTCGACAGAAACCTTCCCGGGGGAACGCACAACAACTCTCCAAAGTTTCATCGCAATCGGATGAATGGTTTAGGAGGGTAAATGGGTCACACTGACAGACATTCATTTTTATATATTGTAATGCCAATTAATTAAGCCATTAATTGTTTTTAAATATTTTGAATTGTCAGCATACAGGTTGTATTATAGCGAGAGCGAGCAGAGCGACAATGAGTGGCGAGCTCTGTGCCTATTATTGAGAGCGCGGAATGACGTTTACGCGCGCAAAAGCATAGTCAGTTTGCAGTCACCAGCGAGGAACGAAATAGATCAGCCACGAAAGGAGAGACATTGCAAAAGTTAGTTTTCAGTCGACAGTCTAAGTCTACGGTCAGCCAAGAAAGGATAGACATTTAAAAATAAATCTTTACTGAGCTACTATGCAGTTTCAATCCAAATCGATAAGTAATCGGTAAAACTATAAAAAAATCTGCAACTCGTAAGATTCTTGTAAGCAAGCAGTCATCAGATAGCTGACCAATTTGGAGAGGATCATCCGAGTTCCTGGGAGCCTAGAAATTCCATAAGTGTAGAATCTGTGAGAAAAAATTAGAATCTGTGTAAAAATTTTGCAATATAGTGTACTTTTGAAGCGCTAAAAGGAGTCTGGTACCAGCCGAACAATGCGTAAGTAACCAAAACCTTAATAAAATCTGTAAACGCTAAAGTCAGATTTAGTTCGTTTTTATTGTAGCTTTTCTTTCATTTATCAGCATTATTTTGAAGTAAATTTTTTAAACTGTATTGTTAATATGATCATTCAATAATTTACACTGTAAATCATCAAACACAGTAAAGACCCTGAGAGATTGTCATTTTATTGTACTTATTTGTAAATTTTAGAAGCAACAAATTACTAAATAAATTTTGTTTGTTAAAAATTGATTATCATTTTGATTATTAAATAAATTTATCATTTTAATTATTTCATATTGGCACAACAACGTGGGGCAAATTCTTTAATTTAAATAAGCCTAATTGTTGATTATTACATATTGGCGTCCAACGTGGGGCAAAAATTAAATAAAGTTTCAATTGTTGATTATTACAATATATAGATGTTAATAACAGGTAAACACCAAGCACATTGTAATCTTGAAAAGATATTTGTAATGTTTCATGTATGTTCTTATAGATATAATGTGCACAATTTCAGATGAATATGACTGTATCAGTTGCACTTCTGACAAAATTTAATGTAGCCGAACACTTTAAGAAATAAAGTGAGAAGATAACATTGATGACGCTTTTGGTATTATTATAATATTTATATCGTATTTGTAGTCCTTAACCCTTTTTTAGGGTAACAGGCTACATGAGGGTAATCCACATGGTGGCAACTCCCCTTTAATAGCATAGGAAGGATTTGAAAGGGGGGATGCGGAAGGGTAGAGGAAGGTAGCCAAGGGTTAACTAGGGCCTCCGGGCTATGGTTTAAGGATCCTACCCGGCAATTCGCCTAAAAGTGTTGCAGGGAAACGCCTAGAAAAACCTGCATCAGGTAGGTCGGGCATTTTGTACTTGTCCCACGCCCTTCAAATAGCGGGAGAGGGGTTTGTTGTGGGGTCGCATCTTTCCCCTCTCCGTTCCTTGACCGGTTAAGGAGGCAGCTGACCGACTATTCCAATAGGAATAGCAGACAATTCTTACCGTATGCCCAAGGTCTGCGACCCCGGAACATACACCTCTCAAAACAGGCCGACCGTTACGAAAAATTCCAAATTTGCGAATAATATAAACAATATAAAAATATGTATAGTAGCTCAATTGGAAATGACACGATAGAAATTAGTCACGTAAAGGACGATAAATAATGAGTCAAAAATTTAATTCATAAGAGATTGTTTAGTTATGAATACGATAATTTTTGTGCAAAAGTCTGAAATGACTGAGATTATAATGACATCCCAGACATTGGTCGTCAACAAAATACCTTTACGATGGTGATATATTTTCATCGTAATAGTTAACTTTCCAAATAACATTTCTGCCGAAATGCCACCATACTATTTCGGGAGAATATGAATCTCATACCACAGATCATTTAGCATCCTCCTCAAGACAATATTGCAACCTCCGGTACTCAGGTATACATTAGAATTTAAAACAATGCCATCTTTAAGTGTAATATATATACGTTCCAAATTAACCTATGGATTTGGAAACAAGAATTCATTTACACGAAATTACTATCTTCTAATCGATTAAATCTCTTCTTCCACGATAATATCCATAAATGATTGGGCGTAAAAACATGTCGAGAATAATTCAAGTCTACTCTTATCATTGCGATCGAAGAAACTAATTACATTTCCGTCTGTCCTGCCCGAAAAGAAACGAAATTTCGCTCAAATGAGGCAAGCATACTTCTTGGAACGCGAAGACCCACGTAATAGTTTCGGCTGACTTATAGCACGGATATCAAAGAGAAGCGACTGTGCTGATAAGTCGCCCATATTTGCTATAGGCAGACACATAGTAGATATGCGCACATCCGAGCTCTTATCTCTTTCGTCGCTTGGAAGAACCTCAACCTGTTTAAAATTCCATCTAGTGCTGTATTGGGTTACTCAATTATCCTGACTCCACCGCACAAAACAAAAAAAAACATTAAAAAAATACCTGTCTTGGACGTGTCCTATTTTGGATGTTCTCCACTTTTGAGCCATTCTAACAAATATCGTATGAATTATTTGCCTTTACTTACTGAATCCAGATGAAAATTGGCCTATTATTTTGTTATTCGTTCATCGACGTATTTCATGATACTGGGAGCCATACGTCTCAATCAGTCTTTATTTTAATAGATTCGTCTGAGATACTTGGCGCTTATTTTTAAAAAGCCCCCATCCGTATTTTTTATCCGTTATTGTTATCAGAACTGCCATATGTCCATGTTTCACTTTCAGATAATCTCGAGTAGCCAATTTTTTAACTTCTTTCCGAGTCTAAATAATATTTTTGCTCTTTCTCTGTGCAATAGATAAATTTATTTTTTCACATCCTGTAACCACGGTCTCAAATCTATGAGATAAAGTGAGGGTGGTGGTGTTGGAACAGGTAAAGGTCTAGGAATGCTGATTGCTCGCTTTGCATCAGTTTAAGAAAATAAATTAACTTGAGAGTTTTCAATAGTACTCCGCTGACCGTCGTTGATCAGCCGGACAAATTTTCTGAACGATTTGCGAAACCAATAAATACTAGTGACCATCAAATTTAGTAAATTTCTGATATTTGAATCTCGCCAACTCAATGATGAGCAAATGCAACTGTTTATATCTATATCAGAAACAATTTGTTTCCTGATCAAAGTTATATATTATTTTCAGTTGTCGAAATGATCTATGTGCACTCAAAAATCAATGCTGATGTTAACATCATAGAGAAAAACCGATCGTGACAATAATAAAGAGATAAATCTCAAATTTAAGAGTAATCAATAAACGTGGACTTAAAATGTTTTTTTTTCTAAAATCAGTTAATGTTTTAGAAGTTCTAAATATATCTCTATAGTATATCTATATATCTCTATACTATTTCGCATCCGACGCATTGGGATAAGACTATTTTATGGACTCAGTCCTGGCCCTTATTATAGGGCAAAGCTCTCAATCTCCTATACACAAAAACGGAACTGTGTCTGGAAACACCGGAGGCCAACAATATCATTTTAACAGATTCCATGTAAGCAATACACAGAATAACTAGTACAGTGCACAGAAATGGTTGCATAAATCGAATTAGAGAGAATATATTGAAAATACAAGAAAAAGGAAACCGGATCACTATAGACTGGCTAACGGCGCATAAGGACATAAGGGACACGACAGGGCAGATCTCCTAGCGAAGATGGAAGCTGATCATCAAGGAAGAACCAGCAACCTGCCAATTTGCACCAGCAGGGACTGCAGAGTAGGGTTCTACAATGAACTGGAGGAAAAGTGAAGTAGACCTGTCAAACCAGAGGAATGCGGAGTCCTCAGAAATGTCAACAGCATCAGAGAAATATCGCACCCTACAGAACTATCTCGAAGGCAACAGGTTGTAGTAGCCACAATAAGAACATTGCACTCCAGTTTCACTCATTCATTCTTGATTTCCAGATCTCCGCAGCCGGTATGCAGCTCATGCAAGGAACCCACAACAATTCCTCACGTCCTCTTTGACTGCCCCAAATATAACGAGATAAGAAGATCAACCATAGCCGCACATTCAATGATGGAGATTTGTAACTCATCAGCAGCAATAAACAACCTCATAGACTTTACGATGAAAACTGATTTGTTTAATGTAATTTAAATGTTATACAAACGCAGAACTTAACAGATGTAAGTCGCTAATGACCAAAAGGTTAATGCGACGTTAATTTGTAATTTTTTTAAAAAAAAAATTGAGCCAACCGTATACGTTGCTCTTCCCAAGATCTTACTTCGTTGATGTACCGACTACACTTTCATCAAAAAATCTATGCTTATCAAAATTTTGCGTGATTTTTGTTTCACCTGATCTTATTATTAATCAATCCGTGTGAGCCTTCCGTCTTTTATATCTACATGGATGGAATGATATTAAAAACAAAATACTCCGTAAAGTATCTCGTAATTTTTTACGTAATCTTCTATCTCTCCACTTTAATCAAAATGTTTCGAATACTTCTTCTATCTATAAGCGCCGTTAAAAATAAGATTAGTTGAATAAATATCAGTGAATTGATTAAGTATTGTCTACATAAACCATCTAGTTGTTAGCTGCCGAAATTGGTTCATAGATGCACCCGTTTTTCTTTCCGTTTTGTAGAATGTTTGTTGGAAGCCATTGCTATATGCAGTCATGTATTTAAAATAGATCGACTGTGTTCTCAAATCAAATAGTCTCTCGATTTTCAAGGGGATTTTCTCAGTTGCCAGGAGTTCTTTTGCACCAGAGTCCACTTACAGCAACAACAAAATTTCTTCAGTAAGACAACCATTGTTAATATGTAAGTTTTCCAACATATTTGAATGTTCTGGTTAATGATATCATAATGCTGATTTAGGAACATCAGTCAGCATCTACAGGACTTCATTCTGACTCGTAAGAGACGCCTTTGTCAGTTATAAATCAAATTCTAATTATCTATGGTGTTTATAATCTTATAGCTTGAGTAAATAAAGTATTAATAAAGAATGGAGTCTTTCTCGGTGTAGAGAATGAATAAAGTATTATTATCCTTCATTGCCACAATTTGTCAGCATCGTTAACAATGGATGACAGGCAACCATTTACGTCGAGTTTAGATCCTGGCAATGTGGTCGGGTTATTAGTAAAATTTTGTTCCGAGGAAACTGACTTACCAACATGAATAACACACCAAGACTGGACATAATGACAGACTTTTTTTGTATGTCACAATGGCCATTTATGTACATTTATCTTTAAATAGAGAATTTTAATCGGGAAGGAATTTTGTATAACAACAGTTGATTTCTCATGAACTCGAATTTTGTTGCCCCTTAACAATGAGTACACTCACACATATTAGTATCTATTCTTTTTTTTTTTCAAAAAAAAAACACTTCTTTCCTATGTACATGTAACATAATTGACATCAGGCAAAATGGATTACTCTCAATTCACTCCACTTACAAATACTAACAATAAATCATATCCAAAAGATTAGTCAAAGTATAATTGTTTATCAATTTACTAATGCATCTTATAAGGATGCAATAATGATGAATCTTTAAAACATTTGTTTCACCCACAGTTGCATATTCGGGTCAACATTGTAATATTTAATTAAAACTTATAAGCACAGTTAAAATTATACAAATTTCTAGAACTGAGTTACAGTTTTCAAATTTAAATTCTATGAATTTCAAGAACTGACTTGCATTTTTCACCATGATAAACATTGAATGGAACACAAGCACAGTGTTTCAATTTAAAAATTTTATTTTTACTCGAAGCAAACATGGCACTAGTTCATTGTTTCTATATCTGCAGCTCATATTCCCAGAATATGTACTCCTGTCTTATCAACTCAGTCATTGTTTTGGGAAGTTTGTGGTATCATTAATACCTAGATAAGATTCTTATCTTCTGTTTCATGTTGTTTCTTAACTGTGCCTGCTACAGATATTGATGTAGATCCTAAACTCTTTCTTTTTGTAGATTCATATAGTATTTATACCTAACATTTGCAGCAGGAAAAACAACAGGAACGAGTACAAAAATACTAAGTGAGTACATCTATAAAAATTATCAAAGTGAACTGGTTAATAATGGCATATTAAAGAGAATCAAAGAACAATGTTCTGAATTACCTTATTTACATATATTTTTCCAGACAATACGACAAAATTTTTAGAACAATATTTTGTTATGTTTTGGCAGGTTTATTATAGAAAAACTTAACTAACATATCTGTAAAATGATTAAATTAAAAGGGAAGAATTATTCATTTTTGTTTATTAAATTAACTGATAATAATGTAGTGCTTTCAAAGTGATAATATAGAAAATTAATTTGACAAATATATTCAAATATACAATACCAAAATTACAAAAAAGTATCAGTTCTTCAACTTCTAAAAACATATTTTGTAACCAATACATATTATACCATAGGCATATCTTGTGAATATCTTTTAGAAATTATCCATCAATAAAAACCAGTTTTAGAATGTGTGATAGTAATTTCATTTTGATGAAAATGTTGTAAGACTATCAAGTTTAAATTGAGACTCCAGTGTTATATGATACAATGATGCTGACATACCTAAAATCAATAGTTGGCCCAGTCCAGTGATGAAGGTAAACCATAAATTTTCAAAGGCCTGAGCCCCTTCATCACGAGAGAAGGTCTGAACTGCATGCCGGGTAGGCACAAATTCAAAATATATATATATATCCTTCCTTACTATCCAAGATCAACAGATAGGAAAAACCTCATTTACAGTCACTTACTTATTATAACATTAATTATGTTTTGTTTCTAATTTTTGCATTTTAATTTTATAAATCTGGAATTTTTTCCTCAATCAAATGTAAATTTTTAAAAAAAAATATTATTCTTTTTAAGGAAAACAATGTTCAAGTCCCTCTTGGCAGGGGGGCGCCCTCGTCATGCTCACCAATCTGATAAAGCATACCCAACAAAAAAAGTACGACAGAAACAACAACCTACAAGGTACCGAGGAATGGGTAAAGGGCGCTATGTAAGGAAAAGTTCATCAACTATAGAGCCTCAAGGTTTGGACAAACAGGAGCAATGGGAGCAAAGACAGACATACCATTTTCAGACAAAAATAGACATGCAAGGGGGAAAAGATGTGATTTCAAATACTGATGGAATCAATGAAAGCAAAAGCAAAGAAGTTCAATACAGACAGAAAAATACAGCTGAAGATGAAGGAAAGAGAACAAAGAGAAGAAACATCATGGAATCACAAATTTTACAACAAGGCATCTCAGAAGATATCACTAATTATGAATTTGAAGAAAGTAATGAGTTTACAGACTCTGCTTCTATAGGTAATGGATCTCTAAAGCAAAAGAAAAACAAAGAAAATAGGAAAAGCATTTCAAGTATTATAGATTTGAGACGAGCAACAAAAGTTGAAAATTTGTCTGTAGTGCCTAAAACAGAAAGGTCACAGAAAATAGGTACTGGTGAGGTTCGGGTCTTTGTACATAACACAGATTCAAATGAAGAACGTTTACTTACAGATTTGGCACAACGTGCAAGAGAAGTTCTGGAAACTGAAGAGCGTGATTTCATAGAAAGACGTCAGAGGAGGAGGGATGAAGATTCTTATCATGAGCAGAAATGGAGAATGGCTTTAGAGACAATGGATGAGGAGACCCGAGCCGCAATTGAAAGAATTAGACAGGCGGAGGCTAGATTAAGAGCTCAGCGGGAAGCAGAGCAGGCTGCAGTAGAACAAACAATGTTGCATGAGGCTCGAATAAGGTTAAGACAAAGTTTAAGTGCAGAAGAAGAAGGTTATGTTGCTGAAAGAAAGATAACTGAAATGACTCAGAGAGACAGTTGGTGCAAACGGGTCATAGACAGTGCTCGCCATGAATTAGTAAAAGCTCTTGATGAGGAACGAATTCAGACTGAGAAGCAAGCATCAGAAGAAATGCGAGCTCGTATAAAATATTTATTTCAGGAAGAAGAAAGATTGTATCAAATAGAGATGCAGCGTTTACGATCAGATGACAGACGTATTGAAGAAGAAAAACTTCGTTCATTTGAAAAGAGACAGGAAGATGCACAAAATAAAATAAGGCGCATGTTACAAGAACAAGAATCTAATGTAGCAGAACGAGCAAAACAAATAATAGCTGAAAATCAAAGACAAAATGAAGAATGGAGATCAGCTATTGAATCAAGAAGACAACAATCTGCAAAAGATATAGATGAAATGTTTTCAGTTATCGAAGATAAGCTAATTAAGAATCTGTCACTGAAGGTACAGGAGTTAGAAGATAAAGCATTGAATAAAACAAATCAAATATCTTCTACTCTTGATCAGATAGAGATGAAAAAGATTGAAGAACTGAAACAGAAATTCTCAACAGAAATTAAAATGGAGGATAGCAGTAATACACTCAGTTTAGAAAACTCTGAACTTGATGGAAAAAATTTAATGTATCAAAAAGAATTGCTAAGCAAATTTGAAGAAAGAATCATGGTAGTTGAAAACAGATTTATTGATTATAATGATAAATTGGATAGAATTCAAAATATAGCTAAAATTGAAATTGAAGGAACAGAAACTAAAATTAAAAATTTGGGCCAAGACACAGAGAATATAAGAAAACTACTTGAAGAATTTGAACTACAACAAAATAAACATAACATAACATTTGAAGATAAATTCAAATCAATATCTGATAAATGTGAAACTTGTATACTTGTGTGTGAAAAGAGTAAAGAACAGTTACTTCAAAAAATTGAAGAAATCAAGCAATGTTATGGTACTATTTTTGATGAGGATAAAAATTATACTTCTGTGTTGAAGAATCTAGAAGACAAATGGCAGAATTCCATTGAAAAGCTTAACCAAAACTGTAAAAGTACTCTAGAAAGAATTATGGATGAAGCAGAAAATGTCAGTGCTTTGCATAAAGAAGAGCAAGAAAAGTGGGAAGACATGTTGAAACACAGACAATTGGCAGAAATAAAATATCTAAATGATATTAAAAAAGACAATCCACAAATGCTTGCATTAGGTAATGATATAGAGAAGTTAACTTGTTCATTGGAGAATATAAACTATGAACTGAAAGAAAGACTGCAAGACCTAGAAAAAAAAATTGAAAGAGAAAGCCAGAGACAAAATGATGAAAGGAAAGTTTTTATGGAAGAAGTAGAACAACAGCTCCAACTTTCAACAACTGATATTGACAAGAAGCTTCATATACAAATACTGGAACAAGTGGAAAAAATAAGAGATGATAAAACTATTCCTAATGACAATTATACTGAAGAAAATGATATAAAATCTGTACAGTCATTACAATTTAGCACAGAAATGGTAAAGAGAGAGTTTGAACAGCATTTAACAGAATCTTCTCAAAAGTTTTACAGTGAAATTGAGAAATTCTTAAGAGATTCTGAAACAAAACTCAAACAAACTTTACAAAACATAAAATGGGATTTACAAATGCAAATTCAAAAATACGAAGCTGAACTACAGTCTCGACAGCAAAAACTGGATGGTGCTAAAAAATATGTGTTTGATGCAAGTAAGGAAGAATTGTCTTCCTTTCTAAATGAAATTCAAGAAAAATTCAAAGAAAAAATAGAAGAGAAAATAAATAATATGGTTCAACAGAGCAAAGGGCACCAAAATATTAATGAAAATATGGATGTTAATACTCAGAAGAGCTTAGATATGACGACACAGATTCTAGAAAATAAAATAAAAGACATGTTCACAGATAATGAAAACATATTTGCTATTGAACTGGAGAAACTTAAAAATGAAATTCAAAAAGAAGGAGAGAGAAGATGTGAAGCCCTAGCAAGAAGAGAAGAGGAAGCAAAGATGAGATTAGAGCTTGTGATAGAAGAATATATACCCACACAAATAAAGCATACAGAAAAAAAACTTCATGAAATATCAGAACATATACTTCATGAGGCAAGAAATAAAATTAATATTCCAATAACTACAGAAGCTGTGGAAGCTCTTGAAAATAGATTTATAACAAGTCAGAAAGAAAGGAAAGAAGCTGAAGAGCTTGTTTGGAGAAAAAACCTGGAAGTTTGGGAAAGAGAGGCCAAGAAAAGTGTTGAAAACATGTTAGCAGAGGAAGAAGTTATGCATAACAGGTTGAAGTCATTTGGCTCTGAGTTGGAGATAAAACTGGATGACATAGCAGAAAAAAAATTAACAGAATTACACAGAGAAAGAAATCTCATTAAAACACACGTTGAGAAATGTGAACAAAAAATACAGGAAATAGAAAAGGCAGCTGTCGAGTTCAAAAAATTAGATGAAATAGAGGAGAAATGGAGAAGTATGGTTGCAGTAATAGAATCTGAGTCAATACAGAGAATCAGAGATGCTTACAATCATGAACTCAAAGTGTTTAATGAAAGGCGTGACCAACGAATTCAGGAGGACTTATTAGAAGAGGCAGAAAGAAATAGGCATCTAGAGGAACGAAGGCAGAGGTTGAAAAAGCTAATAGAGAGTGTCTTTGAAGAAGAAGACAGCATATCAACTGATAATATGGCTGACATTATAATAGAAGAGGAGAAAGATTTTAACAGGCGTTTATCTCAAAGACTTAGCGGTCGTAATAGGAATTCAATTAATGACAAAAAAGATGATGGCATTAAACCAGAAAATTATGAAGAGTGGTCACTTCTTGATTATACCTCTAAAAGACTTAACATGGACCCACCTACTGAGGTATGTATCAGTTAGATTTTGTATAAGTAAATTAATACCATTACATAAGTTAGTAATTCTGTATTTGTGAGAAATATATTAAGGCAGAAAATATCTGACATTAACTTGGAAATAAGATAAATACAAAACATTAATAATGCTATTGATTGTTTCTTGCTTCTGCCTCATTTATCAAATTTATAATACTAGATTTGAAATACATCTCATGAAGGGCTGTAGTTGAGCCACACC
Source organism: Zhengitettix transpicula (assembly GCA_037074705.1). Lineage (NCBI taxonomy): Eukaryota > Metazoa > Arthropoda > Insecta > Orthoptera > Tetrigidae > Zhengitettix > Zhengitettix transpicula. The sequence goes on along the minus strand of CM073591.1, from coordinate 49,003,164 downwards.
TAGTGAGTAGCTAAGGTTGTGAAACCAAAATAATGTGATTTCCCAAACACATTTAGTAATTCTTGACATAATTCAGTTGAAGAGAAAAAATTACTGTCATCAAATAAATTTAAAATTTTGTTCCTCTAGATAAAACTTACAACAAAATAATTAGAAAATTCTAGTCTGAAACCTGTACATAATGTATACTTTTAATGAACAACCTGGTGACACAACTTCTAGTAAAATTTAAAGTTAGCCCAACAGCCAACAACTTCCATCAATGAAATCTCTTAAAAACACAATAGATGATCACACAAAGAACTTCAATGTCAAGCACAGGATTATTATATATTTCATATGGACAGGAAAGAGATAGAGAATGGCTGACTTACCTTAAATTGACAGTTGGTGTCTCTACATTACATAGTAAGAAGCATGTCAAATTTTCAAGAGCGTACACTTCCTACCTCTACCAGGAAGGTACAATTGGCAGTGAAAAGGATATTTTAAATATTATTTTTATTATTTTAAATATTTCTATGGTAAAGATTGCAAGAAAGTTGCTGTTACTTAATAACTACTTTCTTTGTCACAGAAACCACCAACTCCAACTGAAAAATTCAGTGAAATGTTAGAACATCAAAGAGAAATGTCAAATATACCAATTCTTGATGAGGAAAGCAAACTAAATCCATCAGGAGAGAAAGAAGATAAGAAACCTGAAATATTTGTTTAATATAGTACAAATAATTCTTTATATACTTTATTTTTATACTTTGTTGTAAATACATACCATAAAAATTTCAGAACATACTTGTAAATTAATTTTCCAATGTTTCTACATATTATCTAAATCTAATTTCTGGTTTCTAAACGATAAGTGTCCATGCATTGAGTGTAGGTACAATAATTTCATTTATTGTGCTATGTTCTCAACATTTATGTCAATGATTGTTTTTACATCCTGTTGTTCATAACCGAGATTTCCAGAATTTGGAGTACAATTAACTGCATGATGATATATTATGTGATGCATCATTTGCTTATGAGGCTATCACACAAGTTGCCTATCCTTTACATCATGAAGATGATACTCATTTGTGATGCTTCTTGCCTCAAATTGCACAAGAGCGCACCACATCTCATGAGTTGATGTATCATTCACTATTGTTTGTAGAGTTCGATCAGTTACAGGAAAGCAATTTGTTTAAAATATTTAAGTTCAGGACATTAATCAACTATAAAGAGGATATCTTACCGCCAAACATTAAAGGTTTGAGGATTATGTTTCTAAGTTAAATTCTTTAACATTAATGTCTCAAGATAATTTTGCTTTTTGAATATACAATCTTGGATTTGATACATTAAAAAAAAGTTAATATGAATATTCCAACACGTGAATCTTTCAGGGTGTTTTGAGAGTATTATATTTCACAATATAAATTACTAAAACTTATAAATATGTAAGACTTCTTAATTAAATTTTTTTACCTGACCATTCCGTGTGACTATTTTGTAAAATATCATATTTAGATTTGTTGAATTTACCCATGCTTTGGAGAGAATAATTTAAATTGCAGTCAGAGCCAACAAGAATAAAATATCTATAGAAAAATGTATTTCAATTATGTTGACTTTGTTAAAGTTAATAAATTATAGTTTTTCACTGTTATGAAAAAACAATTTGTATGTTTCTACCAAATTCTGAAAAATATAAGCATTCATTTTACTTTTGTTTTGCATGTTTACATTCAAGAGATGACTAAAATCATCATCTACATGTATTCTTTATTATGAGTTTTTGGAAAAAATAACATTGTTTCTTTACAAAAAGTTCAAAATGAAATGTCACGTGTATTGTTTTTCAATTAAAATAATTAAAATTCATTTCTCCAAATCTTAGATATAATTATTATTACAGAATCAAATTTATTGTTTTTATCTAACAGTACTTGAAAATGTCTTTCTTCATTGAAACAAAAACCCAGACTTATTCATAAACAACTATCAAATACAGACATAGCAATAATGAAATAACAAAAATTTACCCGTTGTTTTTATATTACCATAAGTTCCTACAAGCATGACAGTTATGAAAGAAACACATTTAGATTATCATTACAACCTGTTAATCTTAACTATAATAAATAATTTATAATGTGGATGTGAATTGATAACGGCACCTGTCACACATTAAAAATAATATTGTAATATTTTTTTATAAAAATACTATGCACTTTTGTTTTACTTAAAGGAGATGAAATATTTTTATAGTAAAATGTTAATTCTTTGAAAGTTGAATAATGAAACAGAATTTATCAAAATGATGTCATTACTTAAAAGGTCAATGGGTAGCAATTTTTCATGCTTCTAGTCTATTGGCTAACAAAATAAATTATTGTTACATGATGTAGCAGTAAAAGTATTAATGTTCCTCAATATAACTGATTTTTCACTATCTGCTTACACTTACTAGGGTGGAGGCTTAGAATATTGTTGAAGTGAAAGTAGGTCCATACCAAGACCTGTTATATCCATTTTTCCAATGAATTTGTGTCAACTCAAGAGGAATCATGGCCTAGTATGTTCAGAAGACCATAAATGTGCAGCAGTACCTTGGAATGAAGAGTAAGCAGTTATATTTCAGGGATCCAACATTTTGACTTCAACTATTTTTGAGGAATGCTCAGACAGTTGTATCAATTGCAACAAGACTTTTCGAGATGGTGACTGAATCTTTCATGTGTATAGCTACTCAAGTGTCCTTAGTCAGCTAGGAGTAATTTTATTGAGGAATTTCCTCAGAGATTATAGTGTCCAGAACAATTTAAAAGAATGATATTTATGTTAATACATATTAATAGTTTACTGTAGTTTGCATATGAGATGTTATTAATTCTAAAGCAGTAATTTGAGACATAGGATTCTATTATTATGAATTTTGAAGCAACCAAAGTAGTGATGGAATAATGTAATTTGACTCGTATAACTATATTAAGACCGTCAGTGGTGCTGAAATTGTGTCAAACTTATTACTACAAAGGAAAACATTTTGTTCAGAGCTTTTTATGTGAGTGAATATATGTAAGTTTCAGATTTAAAATGATGGTAAGCTGTTTCCACAATAATTCAGCAGTGTAATATAAAATAAAATCTTAATCAACTTATCATAAAACCATTCTGTCATCAATTAAGTGAATAGTAAATTCATATAAGCAGAGAAAGCAATGGCAGAATTTTTAACAATAAAACATATCATTGGTTTTTTTATTAAAAATATGTCATGGTTTGACTCAGCTTACCCTGAGATGTTTTATTTCAATTATGCTTTACAGTAAAATTCAAAAGCAAGCAAACAAACCATTATGATAATTTTTATCATTTCATTTTCAATAACATAAAACTTTTGCACTATATCCAGTAGAAGTTAATGTTACACTTCAGAATTCACACAAAGTCTTAAAATCCCGTTGATAAAAAATGTCTAATTTTTTCACAAAATGAGAGAAACTAATGTTAATTATTTCAGATGTTAACTTCAATCTATAATGATTTTTCTTCTAGAAATGAAACAGTAAAATTTCATTTATAATTGATAAAAATTAGTAACAAAATATTTACTTAAGTATAATTCTTGTATAGTGAAAAATTAAACATCAGCAAATAATTTCACTGAGCAAGAAGTTCATTGTAAGAATTAAGATTACACAAATAATGATCTAACAAACATTCAAAGTTATACCACATTCGATATGCATTATATGCAATTTACTTATATTCATTCATTTATTCAGAAGGAAGGTTATATCTCAAACACAACAAAGTAATACAATATTTGCATTTCTCTGCAGATACAAAATTTTATTTCAGATTGCCAAGAAAACTATCTGCAAAATAACAGTATATAAAAATAGTTTGCCATAATTTGTGGTCATATAAAATTGCACTTAATACATTTCACACATAATAAATAATAAATTACTATTAGAAGAAAATAATATAATATTAAAAAACAACACTTAAAACAAATTGGTCCCAACATTTATAGATCAAAAGAGAATTTGATACAAGATATATATTTCAAGACATATTTGAAGACACCTAAAGAAATCTGTCAATAATAGACACAACATCTTTGCTTTTTGAATCTTCTGCTTCAAGAGTTGTATCAGGGTCACTTAATGCTGTATAGTTCAGGGAAACATCTGTATCAGTGACAGCACTCACCTGAAACAAAAAAAATTGTTTGTTTATTGATGTCATCCTCTGAAATTATATATAACAGTATAATTATATATAAAAAAAAGTACAATTTCATGTTCAACATAAAATCATTTCAACTTGATGACAGTAATAACACAAACACTCTCACCAATTGAAAAATGTTTGAGATACTCATAGATATCAGCATTAATGTATAGAATTATGAACATTGTACTTCTCTTGAAGGATCATTAATGACTGTCAACTTACAGAACACATTCTGGATTTTGGGAACCATGTAACTTGTGTGAATCCTCTCATTTCAACCTAAGCTGATCAGTATTCTGCCAGAACACTAATTCTCCCAGTAAATACCACCAAGTGACTGGTTTTAATACATTGCACAGATTATTATTTCAATCATTATATATTCCCAAATGAGAAAATAAAAATAATTTAATGTATACAATTTATTTGGTCCTGAGTTTTGGTGATGAAATGATATTACTAATCAAGAGAACTTGGTTATAGGGGCAAGTTCTCAACTGACTGAATATTCAAACCAATGAATGCCAAAACTTTCAGTTTCACAAACTGGTTAAAAATAGGAACATTCAGTCAACACCAAATGAAGTCCGATGACTACATTACTATTTATTAATATACTACATTTTTGGTATTTCAGACCATGATTTGATTGGGAAATAATGTGAACATGTGTATTTATATTACATGTGTATTATTATGTGTATATTCTACAAAAAGTTAAAAATTAATGTGAAAAATTGAACTGCAAGAGGAAAGAGTTTGTTGTTTATATTAAGGTTTAGTTACAACAGATTTAATTGCAATGTAAACCATTGAACTTAGGATAAGTAGTTTGCAAGAGAACACGATAGGCCACATAATTGTAAAAACACTCCAAAAAATGTTAGTATGTACCTAGAATTCATTAATTGAAAATGAACGCTAGATTTACACTTTCTATTTTCCTTAGATTGTATCGGTGTCATATCAGCAGATTAACAAAATTTTAATTATACAAAAACCTTGACTGAAGTCATAAAATTTTATATTAAATAAAACAGTTAAATGATCAAATATATTACTTAATCTTGGGTAATGGAATGAACCTTAGCAATGGTTATTAAAATTGTAACTATTCATTTATTTACATTCAATTTTAGTAATATACATTACCTGTGATAGCCCAGCAGGTTCTGGAACTATAGCCTCATATGGCCTTGGTGGTTCTGGTAAATTTATGTCTGAACCAAGTTGTCGTGTTTTACGCTGTAATCTGTTAAACAATATCTGAAAATCATTTCCAAGGCAGTCATCTGATTGTGTAGGTTTCACTGACAGACCATCAACCTAAGATTAAAATAAAATTCAATAAGTTGGTGTATCAAACTAAAAAATATATATTTAAATAGCTTTCTCATATGAATCTAATAAAAAATTATGTATGCCTATGTGACATACTAAAACTAATCTTCAGTCTTAGGCAAGCCATAAGCTTTCCTATCCATACCCATTATTTTTAATATCACATTATTCTTATAAATAGATATATTCTTCTAGTCCCCCTTCACAGTTTTCTGTACCTTATTTCCCCTTTAGCCATCTAAAATATTAATTCTGCTTCTGCTCCAAAACTTTTGAAACTGTGAAGTCGTGATCTTGATGATATTAAAATCACATGTTGTGTTTCTTAACTGTGTTTTGGAGGTTGGTCATACCTTGAATGGTTTAATCATGAAATTTCATTCGTTTGGCTGCTACCCACATAGTCAATCCAAGCTATACCCATGTTTTTGTAATGGGTCCCTACAACTTACACAATTGTTACAAAATGAATATGAACTTCAAATTCCCCTACTCATTAAATAGTTTTTTATTGTTATATGTATAACCATAAAAAAAGATTTTAATATTATAAAACTGTCATACTATTTACTTTTATACCATAAATAAGGTTAATGAGAGTGATAATTAATTTGGATAAAAAAGTTGGTGTTTATGAAATATGTAAGATAAAAGAATATATGATGTCACATCTTTTAGTATATCTATTATAGTGTATTTCATTGTGTATAATAGAGGAAAATACAAAAGAATGAAGAACAAACCTTGTTTCAAAAAGTAAACATCTTTGTTCATCATGAGAAAGAAAGGTCAAGAATCATGGAACAGGAAACAATTCTGAGCACTCCTAATGAAATAAATCTACTATTCCTGATAGACAACTTTCAAGGCCTTCACATCGGACTTCAGATAACAAATGTTTTAAACTATCAAATATATTATATATTTATGTGACAACAAATTAAAAATAATATAAGTTTTAGCAGCACTTGGTGGCAAATGTTTATAAATTACCTTTGCATATTAGCAATTATTCAATTGAAAGTTACCTTCTCCACAGAAGCTGCTGCATCCAAAATTTGTGAAGGTGTTGCAACTTCATTTCCAACTCCAGAATCTGCGTCAAGGCTCTTAAAAGCAAAATTGGAGAGATTAATGCCAGTAGAGGGGTTGGCATTAGCACCCAAAGTTATGAATTCTCGTGTCTCTGTCTCTTCATAATTTGCCAGCAAAGCTGCTGTTGTTGTAGGTGTAGTGACAGGAATGGAACTTATTTTCTGCCAGGATGGTGATATTCCAAGCAATGAAGAGTTTGCACTTGAGGTAGGGGATGAGCAGAGTGGCCTTGCAGATGGCAGAGCTGAATCCCCTTTGTCTGAACTTGAGTTAGAAGAAACTCCTAATCTTACTGATGACTTCAAACTTTTAAGCTGTTGCAAAATAAGAGATTTCATATCCCTGCAAAAAGTATCAGAGTGACAAAACATTTCCATTTTAACAAAATATGAATACATAAATATACATTTCTGTGTGACCAATCAGTACAGTGGCAGTAGACATAAATACAAATAATTTCCATACTAAACCAATCTATAAATAAGAAATTCAATTATAACAACCTACTAAATTAGTTTAGAGGTTAATTTATGATGACTAACGAAACACTTAAATACATAGTATAATTAAGTGCATAATTATTTCTGTAATGAAATCAATAGATGTGCTTTCAGAAGTTTTTCCCTAATTTTGAAGGTAATGGTCACCTCCACGTATGTCATAAAATCTATCTTGACATTTGGGTAACTTTTCTTTGCCTGTGTATATAAGTTTACTAAAAATATCTTAATATAGTAATTTGGAAAAGGAAAACATGAAAATCAGATGAAGCTACATTCATACTATTGAAGGTGGCCAAAATTAATTTCTTAAAACAATGCCAAGAGTATTCAAATTATGGAAACAAAGAACTACAACAAACTGTGATTAATTATATAAAAAAAATTACAGAAAGTATTATTGTTTTTAGAATAGTTTTGATTGCAACAATTAAACTCTGTTTATTCTGTATATGTAAAATAACTATACTCTGAGTTCACTTATAATAATTTTACCATAGTAGGTAACAATTTAACTGCCTTGATAGAAATTCAATGATTTGGCAGTCAGTAACAGTTTAAAAATCACTTTATAGATTTGTTAGTTCTTTAACATACTCAAATATATACATCTCATACATGATGATGCTGCAATTCTCCCAAGAATTTGCAAGTTTGAATAAGTACAAATACATCAAAACATGATTGAAAAATAAAAATTCAAATTATGTTCTTGTATTCTCATCAGAATGGGATGAGAGAATGACAAATTAACAGTTTATCTTCAAACTTGTGAAGAAATGATCCTCAATGAGGAAGTGTATGATCTTATTAAAATCTTCTACATTATATTAAAGCACCATTCAACCTAAAAGTCTTAAATCAATCTTAGTTACATTAAACCAACACACCAATCTACCTATCTTAATAATAATCACATGTAGAACATTTAAGACCAAAAATTATATTTGGCAACGAAACTGAAGATCATTTCATTGTACCGTTTGTCAAAACTAACCATGTCACAGTAGTAAGTTTTATAAAGCTCAATTTACTATTTTAATGTAGCTTTTCACAAAATTGTCAGAATATTATAAATCCTCCATTGTTGCACAATACATATTTTCCAAGAAAAGGTGGATTAATATGCTATAGATGAAAATTAAGTTACCAAGTACAAAAACTACAGAAAAATAAAGAAACACTCACGCCACTTGCTCCTTGCATGATTTCAATTCCATATCACGTGCTGACAGCTGTGCATTTAACTTTTCTTTTGATATTTCTGCTAATTGCAACTGTGTATTTAATTGTTCTGTTTTCTGCTCAGAATCATGTAGAAGTCGAGTAATTTTGTTGTGAGCATCACGGTACCCAACAAGTTCCTGATTTGATAAACCTTTGATTAACACTCCTAATAAAAATATGTTGAAAACATATATGCTTCATAAGTACTTACTTTATTCTCCTTTTTCAACTTGAATATAACTTCAGATAATTCAGATATTGTATTGCAATATTCCTCTGCCTTGTGACTTACAGTTACAAGGTCTTTTTCCAGACTCAACAATGCTCCTTCATGTGTCTGTTCCCGCCTCCTAATAACATCAAGTTCTGCCTCTTTCTCTTTAAGAGCTCTGGTATGCAAGATTACAAAGGTGCATTAAAGCATATCATAATTAATTGGACTGCCAAATTTTCAATTATATTAAAAAATATTACACATTTTGAGTTAAATAAAAGTACGACAATACATAATCAAAAGATATGTACATCATTACATTCTAGACACATAAAAACATCTCTTTAAAGTTTGTTACTTAAAAATGTAATGTTAACCATCTGTGAAAACACTTACATTTGTAATTTGTCTCTCTGTTCCCTTAAATGATCACAAGTCTCCTGCATTTGTTGTGAAGTTTTCTCCATACGCTCAATAGTTAGTTTTAACTCATACTGCAGATCTGTAGGCAGAGGGGGTACTGTGCACCTAGCATGTTGGCAATATGTATGACCACCATCAGTGTGACGGCGCAAGTCACCAGAATCAGTTTCAGGAGGAATTCGACTCAAGGTTTGTTCCATGTCAGCAATAATACGGGTTATTTTGCTGTTAGCTGCTAATTATATTTATACACAAAGTCTTGTATACTTCAATTGCATAAGTCATTTAAATAAATCTTAATATAATGAAAACATGATTAAAAAAATACTAAATATGTAAAATTATTGTAACTGAACAGTTACGTTTTTAGAGAAAAACTGTAAGTGTTAACATATTAAGTTGTAAAAAAAATATGTCTTGATGATAAACTAAGCAAATTATGGTTGAAAGAAAACATAGTTAAAACTTACAATCCTTTTGAGTTATGCCTTGAAGTTCTTTTATTAAAAAGTTTAATGTTCTTACAGGATTGAACATAGCAAAGATTCCTCCACTCCCTCCATGGAAATTGTCAACAGTTCCATATTGATGAGTTTGAGCTTGTACAGCTGAACCTTTTCCATTAATAATCACACACTGAATGCTGCGATCTATATTGTCAGGATTATCACTGTCAAATTTGAAAAAAAAAATTAGTTGATTGTAGAGAATAAATTCTCACATTCTTAAAACTTTAAAACACAATTTATGACAGCCTCACAAAAAGCTATAAACTCAATGAAAGAAATATTAAGAGGCAAGCATTGACGCCATGTAATTGTTTATATGTGCTTGAAGTTTAAATCAATAATGCTCAGTCAACATTCAAGTGGACTTGATACCTGTACCAGAAATTGATCCTTACCAAATAAACTACCTTGTGGAAACCACCTCTTATCAGTCAGGCCTCTTTCTCACCTTCACATCCCATTATGTGCACATATAAAATATTATACAGTCCAGCTTACTGCCTTGTGGATACCATTAAACTGCTAAAGAATGTTGGAGGGGGTTTAAAGTACCCAAAAACTTCTCAGTTACATGGAATATTAAGAATAATTTGGTATTTGAAATCTTATTTTATACTCATTTTTAAATTTGATAAACAAGTTTGTAATATATTCTGATTTTAAATAATACCAGTTATTGAGAAAAGTAACAGAAGGGGAAAAATCATATTTACAAACTACTGGTGGGTCAATACATATTAAATCAACCAATAAAAAATAATTTGTTGCCGACATATTTCATTTTATTATTACACATGGATTTTCTGTTTATACATGTATCTGTGGGTACAAAACTTTGATTTTTTTCATAATTCTATTATTACTATATTGGATTTTAGTGGGAATTTCGTTCATGAAGGTTGGCAGTTTTTGGTGTTTTCTGAGGTTAGCAATAACTTTTTTGTTATTGAGATATCAACTTGAAATAAAAACCATCTTATTCTCAATGAAACCATCTAGAAATTATATTCTGCCCAAAAATGTATTAAGTTGTAACCTAAAACTTAACTAGAAAATTTTTTCAATTACAAAAAATGAAGAATTTAAGATTTTTTTCCAAAGAAGGGATTACAACACAACTTTAATGTTTCTTCTCCTTAAAAATATAATAGAGGACAAGACTTAAAAACAATGACACCACTTAAATGCCTCCTTCAGATTTTACAGGCCTCCAAATATCGCAATTTGTCCAAAATTACAGAGTTTCAAATGGGTATATCACATAAAGGACTGAATCAAAAAATCTGAAATTTTCATCAAATACCCTTCTAGTTCCCGGTAATAAGCACACAACATTTCATTATTGTGTTTTAATCAGAAGTATTATTTTTAATTAAGGAAAAAAGCAAAAATACACAGTACAGCACACATCGACTCAGAGGCCTTAGTGTTAAAACACAGTAAAAACTGGGAAAAGAAGATTAGTAAACAACTGAATAGACTTTTGTTCTGGATAAAATTCTGGGCAAGAAATTAGATCACACAGGCAGAACCTTTCTGGAGAGACGGCTTCGTTGGGGATGCAATTTCCTCTCTTATAAACAAAATGCCCGCTAAAATACAAAGTAGTAATAATTGAGAAAAAAAATAGTTTTGTACTCCCAGACACATATATAAACAGAAAATGTACTATGAAATATAAAATAAAATGTCAGCAACACCCATTGGTTGATTAAATATGGATTGAATCCTGGTGGCATATTTTTTTGTATATGATACCAGAATATATGTGAATCTATTGTTTATTTTGATCAAATTTCCAGTAACCAAACTAACTAATTTATAGTCTTTAATTATGAAAAATAACACACAAGACTGCAAATTTACCTTTAAATTATTAATTAAGTAAATCACTGAAATTAACTGTTACATAAAAGACTAAAATTTATTGTGACAAAAGTATTCTAAATCAGTTAATTAACATTACTTGTTACTGAACTTCACAGAAAAAATCTCAAGACCTAACAAATATGCAAATTCAAAATTAGAATATAAATACACATTAAAAAGTCAACACTAAGACTGAGCATTGAACATTTATCTCAAACCTTGTATAAATTGTGCTACTCCTTGTCCTAGCACTGCTTCCCACTTCACTGCTTCTGGAACTGTGTTCTACTCGAATAGGTAACTCTTTCTTATAACCATTTTCTGAAGGTCTTTGTTCGGTAGAAGCTTTTGTAAGTGGCAATTTTTTCGATTCTGTCAAATTATGAACAATAACACTTTTTGTATCATTGTTTAAATGTGGAGCTTTCCCAATAGCTTCTCTTCCATTACTTGCTCTTGCACTAAATGACTTAAGATTATTTGGCAACTGGGTCTTATATTCCTGTTTTCTGGGGAATGTTGAACCTGTTTTCAGAGTTTGCTGTGTTATATTATTTTCTGTTTTAGCAGCTGTTGAATGAGATCTTATACTTTGTTTTTCCAGTAACTGGCCCCAAGATTGAGGTGAAGAGATGCGACTTTTTGGTCGGGTTTGTTGCGGCCGTTTCTCCGACATTTCATTAGCGTTTTTTAATTCATTCGCCTTTAAATTATCTCCTTTTTCATTACGTTGTGATGGACTTGCCGTAGTATTATCTCCTTTTTCACTACACTGGAATGGAATATACAAATTATTTGCACTTTGAGATCTGTGGTGGTGTGGACAGGAATTTCTCTCAACTATAACTTTCAAACTTCCATCGCCGTTTTCAAATACATTAATTTCCTTAGTGTCTGATATCTCCCCTGTAAACAATACACCTTTACTTGTCACCATAGAGGGCATCCTAGAACTGCTCGGTGACGTATTAGCATCAACTTCTCGAGAACTCGTGGTAGCATTTTCATTCTCAAGTGTTGTATACAACGACTTCTTAAACTTCCTATTCAATGCTTCGATGAATAATTTCTCGCAAAGCTGAATGTCTTTGCTCAAAATATCCAAATTTTCCCTCAGATTTAATTGTGGCATTAAACACATTCAGCTGTTATGTAGGCGAACAAATACAGATTTCGGATCTCATTGTTTCAATAAGCTAACCGAATGTTTGTAACCTTCATTACCTATCAACGCTATATAAGCAAGTATAATATGGATATGAATTTAACCAAATGTGAGACATGTCAAAATGTTTGAGAATTCCCGCACAAGCGTAAACAAAACACACAATCAAAGCATTTCTGAAAGATATGCTATTCGCAACACAAGTGTATGATCAATAAAAAAAACCTTTTATTTAAATTTGAAAGAGCAACTATCTAAATAAATGTTGTTCTACACATAAATTTGCCACAAAAAATCCTTAAAATTATAATGAATACAACTGTAAATGCAACAATTTGATAATATTTTCTAGATTGTGAAAATTTTATTTTAAATGTTTGATGTTATAAAATATTAACGCTTAATAACAAATTAAAATAGCTAATATATCAATTAGCGTCAGATATTTATGAATAATGAAGATTACACAAACTTTGTTAGTGTTGGCCATTCCTTTTAGTTTCATGATAACAACTATTGAAAACGAAATGATAGAGGTCCTTATTTCAATATAACCGACTAAACACATTCAAAGGAGTAAAATTATTACCTACATAAATATTACTATGGGACTTTCGCCTGCACATATGTAATCTCTTAATGTCATGCTAGATTACAAATAAATAATTAAATAAGTTCATAGGAAATATTGAATCTGGGATACTTAAAGAGAAGAATTAATAAATAATTAACTCACAAGTCTGCCGACAAACAAATAAAAATTTTAAAAACGTTGCTCTTGATCAACTAGACATTTCGATTATCCATTTATGTTTCATGGGATGTAAATGTTTTATTCTAGGTAATAATTTTTTTGGGGGGAGATCAGTCAAATTCACGTACAACATTTTTATATTTTTCTAATTGACATAAGGACACCTTTACATTTTTTCTATTGTCTACTTTTCAACGAGTTGTTTTCCATCAGGTGTTAAATAATAAAGATATAGTTTATTCAGTTTTTCAACTATCTCTGAAATGACGAGAATTTTAATGACAATTGTGTAGATTTCGTTAAAACATTTTAATACTAGCTTTTAGTTATATAACTGGTAAATTTTAAGGCAAAATTGTCGAGAAATGTGCCACTTAAGGCATTGGATATGATGAACACAATATTTCAAAGGTTATAATTAAGTGTCGAAATTGAATTTCGCAGCTGGAAGAAAGATGAACAAAGTTCTGCACAATAACCGAAACGTTGATATCATTTTTTTAGGGCAACAGGCTACATGAGGGTAATCCACTTTGGGCAACTCCCCTTTAATAGAATAGGAAGGGATTTGAAAGGGGGGATGTGGAAGGGTAGAGGAAGGTATCCAAGGGTTAACAAGGGCCCCCGGGCTATATTTTAAGGATCCTACCTGGCATTCGCCTAAAGAAATGCAGGTAAAACCATAGAAAAACCTGCATCAGGTAGGTCGGGCATTGGGTACTTGTCCCACCCCCTTCAGATAGCGGGAGAGGAGTTTGCTGTGGGGACGCAGCATTCCCTTCTCTGTGCCTCAACGAGTTTAGGAGGCTGCTGGCCGACTATTCCAATGGGAATGGCGAACAACTCTTACCGTATGCGCAAGGTCTGCGACCCCGGAACATACACCTCTCAAAACAGACCGAGGTGCCTCGGCTTGTGGGAACCTCAGTTCAAAAACGGAGAGGAAAAGGCATACCCAAAGGTAGCCCCTTCGTATCTCTCCTAAAAGGTTCTGCCTGCGAGAGAATCCTCTCGCAGGCTTTATCTACCCTTATGTCCGTTGATATCATCGCACACCACCCGACTTATTTTTTTGAATAGGTAGCTGTAAAATTATCATATAAATTATAGATGGAAAGGTTTAGAAAGGCCTGTGAGATGTGCAGTAAAATATGGGAGAAGGCGGAGGGGAGCCTAACTAACATTATTAAAATTATTCTTTACATAACTACGAACAGTCCCACAAAGTAGTTTTATCACACCCTGTGCTCCTCATCTCTTAGGATTTATAGATGAGTTTTTTAGTGTACAACATATTCTGCACTGAGCACAATACATTTCTGTGTGTCAATATTTTCAGAACGGTTTTTATACTAAGTTGTCGAAACAAATATTCTTGTTGAACTGACCTTTGGACTGTCTCTACTTCGTACGCACCACTGCGCAATTTACTAGACACATCTTGCTAGATACGCAATCTATATTTAGCTTTGTAAATTGTAAGTAATACCAAATTGGCCCTTTTTGTTGGAATTCTTACATTTTCAATCTCACAAAGAAAGAATGTTCGCGTGAAAACTGCAGTAGAATATTCTCTGATATATGATGTTCAAATGCAATGGATATTTAATGTAAATAAGTTTCGTGAAAATATTTGATTAAATATTCTGCAATTTGTCAAAACTCCCGTATGCATTAATATATAATGTCTCTTGAAAGAGTTTGGACAAATGAAGAAGTCAAACAACCATTAATGCAATACAACTGTTAACAATTGTTTTAACATATTAATGTCTAACTATTTACACAGTGGATCTACATAATGACTGAGGTTTGAACGAATTTTCAAATCTGAAATATATTTGGATTTTAAATCTAGCGATAATGCCGTTAACAGACTGTCGATCTCTACCTCTTTCCTGCTCTTGAATTTTCTTTCTTCTTCTAATTTGCATCTATAATATATAATGGAACACAGAATAACAACAATAGACCAACGTGTATTTATTAAATATTGGACAAAATGCGTTTTTTGATATATAATAAGTAAAACTTCAACGGATTTAATATCTTTGTAATTATAAATGATTCGAGTTAAATGATAAATTATCGATCGTAACATCTTAAAAACACAATTTCTAATTTAAAAATTGTAAAGTGAAATATATCTGTAGCTTACAAAGCACTCGACAACACAATGGCAGCGCCTATGAAAGAAGTTTTGTCATTGCACCAGCAATTGAAAACAGAATGGGCAAAAAAACCTCAAAAACTTGAAAGAATCGGAGAGTTACTCACGAAATTAAAGGTAATATAATTCTTCAGCTTTAGATTCGAAATATTTTCAATGTGCCATAATCACTTTTCAATAACTGCCTTATTTGTATTTATTTTTCAAGGTGGGACTTACAAATTTGATGTTTTTGCCCACTTCAAATTCGAAAGCCAGTCAACAAGAATTACTGCTTGCTAGTACGTATTATCAAGTATTTATGATTAACTTAAGTATTGTCATAAATAAGTTTTTAAATCTTTGACGTTTGTTCACCTGAATACCATGTCATTTGTGAATACAAATTTTTAATTTTCGGAATATAGTTAAATTTATTTACTTGTAGTTCGAATTTACAAAAAAAAATATTGTAATTTGCTATGAAAGTAGTCCTGAAGGAAGTTTTATGACATGTGTGATAAAAAATTGATATAAGTTCGTGAAAATAAGTGGTTTGATTGATTAGGTTCATTGATAACCATACAATTTATGCACTTTTACACACATTTAAAAATAATGACATAAATTCATCTTTTTGCTCAAGTCTGAGGAATTATTTTTCCACATTTTACTGCCATTAAATTCTAGCATGTGTAGTTTATTAGTTTTAAATAGCTAATACAAACCATATATTAATTTTATATATTCTTTGTTATGTTAGAATATGAAAAAAATAAAATTGTTTACTGGAGTACAAAAAGTTTGATTCATCGTGTCAAAAACTCTATAGTCCATGTCAAATATGGCCCAGTTTATTGTCCTTTTTCATGGGTGATACCCCCTCTCTAGCCACAGCCAGTCAGCTTCAGTAAGCACATAGTTAGACCAAATTGTGTGTGTGTTTATTATGCCGCTGCCTTCTTGTCACTAAATCTGTGTCACCTGCCATTGTATGTGAA
This sequence comes from Zhengitettix transpicula, assembly GCA_037074705.1. Taxonomy (NCBI): domain Eukaryota; kingdom Metazoa; phylum Arthropoda; class Insecta; order Orthoptera; family Tetrigidae; genus Zhengitettix; species Zhengitettix transpicula. Next base: position 48,986,684 of record CM073591.1, on the reverse strand, counting down.
TCATGATATAACAATTCACAGGTTCTCACTTATTTTTGATATTTACAACCCATATCCTCCATCCCTTACTATTAAAGTCATTGTAATATTATTTATAGTCCTTATCAGTTGCTCCTGAGCTATTTTCATCACACTGTAACATTCCAGACTCCTATGGCACGCAGTGTCATATTTTGTGGTCCCTTTTTCCTCACCCTTTCAAATGTGAATAATATTGAAATACACTCGAAAAAATATCATCAAAGTGTGCCTGTTTGAATGTATGTTTTAATAATTAATAAGTGGCAAAGTTGTCAGAAAAATGTCAGGTTTGGTGGTTTATCTTACGAATATAATAATAAAATATGCTTTTGGATATTTAACTTATTATTGCTTGGGCGTCATCTGCTGATTAGCGGAATATTTAATGCAGGAAATTAAGTCAAAAGAATAAAACAAAAAAATGATAGAATTAAAACATTAATATAAAAAGAGACTATCACTTGCACACACAATATGGCCTCCCTACGCTAATGCTTGTAATTAATTGCCAGCTACTCAGAAAGCAAAAATAACTCAGGCTAAACCATGGTGGTTTGGTTACAAGAACTTTAACCTCCTTCCTTTGATGGAACCATATTTAGTTAATGACTTGTGTCCTTGCTCATCCAATTCCCATTCATTCTTTGATGTTTTATATATGAACTGTATGTAACATTTTACTTTTTGTTCTGTTCTGTCACTAATTATTGAAATGCCTAAATAAACCTTTTTTCTGTCAGGAGAAATATTGGAGATTGGTGCACAATGGAGTATAGCTGTCAAAGATATACCTTCATTTGAACGTTATATGGCACAATTAAAATGTTATTACTTGGATTACAGGTAAAATATTTAATTAGTTTAATGTCTTTAGAGCTCAAGATGTAATGTTTCAAGTTTTCCAATAAAAATCTGTAATTGCAATGTATATTAAAATGTTTTCCAAATTCCAGTTGATTCTTCTGTTAAAAAAGCAGATTATAACTTTCATTAATGTTTATAATTAAAAAAACTTATTTAAAAGTTAAATACTTAACTATATTACTCTAGATTGGATAATTTATTGGACATATAGTTCAACATACCATGTTTTTGATTAAGTCCATTTCTTTCTAAAGAGTCATTTTCAGGATGGAATTATAAATTTTAACAGCTCACTTCCTATGTCAGGAGTAAATTGGCAAAAATGAGTGGACCATACCTTGAATAAAGCTATAAATTTGAAAACCTATCTCTTGAACTCTTAGTAGTATTATGAATAAGAAAGCTAGCCAATTCAGACTGAAAAATGATAATATAAATACCACACAACATTTAATCAGGTGCGAAGAAGAGCCTAGAGCGACACAACTGTGCTTGTCAGTTGACAAAACTGAAAGGCTTTTGAGTTTTGTCAACTGACAAGTGTACTTGTGTTGTTCTAGGCTCTTCTTCGCACCTGATGAAAGGGACAAGAATCCCAGAAACATTTGTGGTATTTATATTATCACTTTCTTTTTTTGGTCAGAATTGGCTATCTTTCTTATATATTCTGTTTCTTAGCAATTGGCAAAAATTATATCCGTTTGTTGACAGTCTGATCATGTGGAACAAACTCTTTGTGCACAATTTCTAAAATTTTAAAGATAATTTTGTTTATCTTCTGAACATTTGCTGAAACTACTTTTCTCAATCGAATTACAGCTTGTTCGACGAAAAACCTACTTTGGCATTCAATGGGTTTCAGCTGTAGTTTTTTTTAAGCTTGAGCAAGATATTAATACAAAATCTTTGCTGCAAAAACATATCATGATGACTGGAAAGTAGAGAAAACTAGGAAACATACACTTAATAGACTAATTAGCAGACTTATTGTTGAAACTTACAAAAGATTGACTTTTCCAATTAATGATATATGTAACACATTTCGATAGGAGAGAGAGTGAAGTCAACTTAACCCCTGAAATCAATAGTTGGTCCAATAGGGTGACTTTACTTTATTACTCAACTTATATATATTTAAATTATTTAATTTGCCCTACGTTGAGGAGCAATGTTTGTTGCAGCTTATTAAGTTAATTTTTATAAAAGCTTTGTGCTTCAATTAGGAAGCAATTTAAGTAATATTTAATAATTCTTAAATAAAACAAAAACCTTAAAAATTTGTCAACTTTTATTTAATGAAAATAACCAATATAAAAAATTACTCAGGAGCTGCTTTCGTTCTTTCAAATATATTCATCTGAGTTGACATGTGAAGCTTTTTTCAGTTTTTTTTTAAATTTAAGAGTGGTTTACCACTCAATACAATGAAATTGTAATAAATTTCATGAAAAATGTTAAGTATTTAAATAAATTTTAAATTTACTTTTTACATTTTTTGATGATTTAATTCAAAAGTTAAAATCCACTAAATAAAATTTTACAATTATTATGATTTTAATAATAATTAATTTTTAGTGACAGCTTTGAAATGATGAATCAAATTTTATTAGTATAAGATTTAAAGAATTTATTTAAAACATATTATGAACTTTGAGTTTAAATTTTAGACAAATTTGTCGTGGCTATTAATATAAATTTTTACCCTTATCTCAGAGTGCTTTATTGGGCCTTGTGAAAAGTATAGAATTGCAGTTTACACCTTGAAATATAAAATGTTTCAGTTGAAATTACAGAAATATTAACTTATAATATCTCCAAAATTATCAACACACAATGAAATTTTATGGTACAGAATTTAAAATGTAATAATTTTACTAAATTTGAGAACAATACCCTGCATACCATTTGTGATCAAATCTCAATTTCAAATTCGCACTATTTACAAAAACCTAACTTTTTTTACATGGAACTTTTTGATTCTTGAAATATAGGCCATATAGTGCATACAATTGCACATTAACTTTCAGAAAAACACACTATTCAATCCCTTGAGAACTCCAGGCAATAGGATCCAGCCTATGGACCCACAATGTTTCACCTGCGGCCTCCACTCAATCAGTATTTCCACCAATACCCAATATGTTTTGACCAGGGAAGCTGGTCTCTGTTACAGTAGTGTTCATAGGTCATAAGATATGTTATCCATGGCTTCAGTCTATTAAATGTTCCATATACCATAACCAGTGTTCAATTCTCATCTTCCGCCAAACTTCCTAAACTACTGTGCTTTGAACTATTACTCATCTCGTGTTCAAAATTAAACTTCAACTCTATTTGGCCTACTAAAGACGGCTATTTAACTCAGCCCGATGGTCACAACAACAACCCCCTCAGGCAGATCAGTAGATGAACTCACACAATCTTTTCCTCCAAAATCTGACGACCTGCTACACTTTCGCTGCCTAAAACTCCACCTGTCCCACTAATATGAACTCCATCTGATGGTGGGAAATAGCACCAGTCATGTTTCACAACGACGAACTAGGCATTCAATTTGACCATTGCATCTCCAACTGATTGTCAAAATCATCCATAATAACAAAAATTCTTATAATTAAAATCACATTAACTTTAAAAAATATTAGTACCTATAGGTACATAGGTACTTCATCACTACTATAAAACTATGTTGTTTATTCAACAAGGTCTGTTTTGAAACCTTGTTGAATAACAACATAGTTTTATAGTAGTGACGAAGTACCTATATACAAAAATCTGTCTGAGAAGGTTCTTAATCCAATGTTCTCATGCCGCTCACTGATATATGTATATGTAATTACTGCCATAATATATATTTGGTTTTCTATCTTTAATTAAATACAATAAAATTAATTACTTATTTATACTATATTATGTTAATGATACAAATTAAATTACAACCTGTGCAAAAATATGTGGACAAAATGCTGGTTGTTTGACGTAGAAAAGTTGAGATATACTTTACCTCGCATTTGGATGTTGAGTGCTTTCATTCAGTCATCATTCATGTGTTAAATAGACATATGAAAGGATTGTGGACAAAATGCTGTCAAGACCCTCTTGTCATTTTCTATAAACGTGATAATGCGGCTTATGAAGATTGATGTTATAAGTTTCCTTGCCAGAACTGTGCTATTCTGAATTCTTGTAAATGTCATATTAAACAGTTTTGTCCACATCCTGATAATAAATTGCTCACTCTGTGTGGCAGTGCCTCAAAAACATGTAAATAAAGCATAAAAAATTGGGTGCTCACCTTGTCTCTTATTGCATTAATTTTATTCTCCAGATATTATTTCTATCTTCACTATATTGATTGCAATAGTGTCAATGAATTACCAGGTAGACATAATGAGATTTCATGTATTCTGCATAGTTGGTACTCTATAAAATACATCCCCAATTAGAATTAAATATTTATAACACTAATTATACAGTATAGTTATCTTTATTCAAATTATATTTGGATGGATGTAATGTAATCATTTTATATCTATCAATTTTGGACTTTTTTATTATAATTATTTCCTCTGATTATAGGGATCAGCTACCCGAATCTCCTTACAAGTATCAGCTCCTGGGCTTAAATCTTTTGTTCCTACTGTCTCAAAATAGAGTTGCCGAGTTTCACACAGAATTGGAACTCTTGCCAGCAGACCAAATACAAAGCAATGTGTATGTTCGTCATCCACTCTCTCTGGAACAGTATCTTATGGAAGGAAGCTACAATAAGGCATGTAACATCTTATAATTACAGATTGTGTGCAACATTAAATTTTATTATTGCAATCGAATTTTTTCTGTGACCAATGCAATGATTCATACAAATATTTAAGTAAGACTTAACTAAATATCAGGGTTAACAAAATGTTAATTTATTATGGAAGAAGTTATTTTGTTTTATATTCTTCCAACTTAATATAATTTAACAATGTCAGTGGAACAGTATGTCCCTGTGACTTTGGGACACGTCTCGCAAATCAATGTGTGATCCTCTCGTCATCAGAAATTACTAAACTAACGTTTTCATCAAACAATTATACAAAACTAAAATTAAAATCATGAATCAACAAATTATAGCATTTTAAATTTTGCTAAATTTAATTGTATCTATTATGAGAGTTTATGGTGTACTCAGTCATTTCTATGCTTTTATTTCGTAAATAATATACATAAAAACAACTTTTGGTTTGCCAGACGTATCACAGGGACAGATCGTAAATACCCAAGGAATTTGACAATTCTATTGAGGTTTGGTAATCCTCTTCAGTTTGTGCCCTCGGATTAACTTCTAAAGTTTGAGTTTTTTTTAATAGGATGTGAAAATAGTTTTTAACATTAGCATATTTAGTTTCATTGTGTGAATAGAATAATTTTTTTTGTTCAACAACTTAAGTAAATTCATTGGCTTCTCAATAACAACAAATTTATTTTGTACAATTTCTCCACAGGAAAGACCTGAGGAAGGTACAAACACGTACCAAAATGTTGTTTTAAATCAATAAAAATATTTAAGTGGTCAGAAAATGCCATTATTTATTTCATATAAACAAACGTAAAAATACAATCTTTAACAATAAAATATGTTCTATGTTTTAAATTGCTTTGTTGCATAATTATTTATTGTCATATATATATTTAAAAAGTTTAATATTTCACTATTTCAGATATTTTTGGCCAAAGGAAATGTACCAGCAGAAAGTTACAACTTTTTTATAGATATATTGCTGGACACTATTCGCAATGAAATTGCAGGTTGTCTTGAGAAATCATACGAGAAAATTTCCCTTAATGATGCTGCAAGAATGTTGAATATATCTAACCAAGTTATAAAAGAATATGGAATGAAGGTGATCTATCACAAGCATGACTTTCTTTTTTGTAAAATTTTTCACTTTAAGTTCTGAAAAAATTGCTTATATTAGTTATTGACAATATTTAATTAGGTCAATTATTTCGTTATATTGAATATAGAATTTGGATGTTTACAAAGTCTTCCTTGCAAAGTCAAGTGAAACATTTTAATTTTTTTTCTGCAGAAAAATTGGACGTTGGGACGTGATAACTATTATTATTTTGCTACAGAAGAAAAGAAGACTGATGATCCTCTTCCATCAACTGAGCTTGCTGAACAAGCAATTGAATATGCCAGAGAGCTTGAAATGATTGTCTAATATCTGAACTTGTTATTTATTTTCTAATTTGGAGTGCAAATAAATTTTAAGATTTTTTTTCCAAATATATATTTTACACCTTAGTTACAAAGCTACAGTGGCAACAGTTGATTTTATATTGTGTTATACTTGTACTACTGCTTTTTTTAAATATGCATTATTTTATCCCAAATGGAAAACCGTATCAGTACCTCGTACAAGTTGGAAAGTGAGTAGAGATCATGAGATGTAGCAAGTCTTGTTAGGATAAGATGTGTGGAGGCCCACTGCCCTAGTATTGCAATGAGGGTAGGTTTAACATGAACCTTTGACACAGCAACTTGGTAGTGTGAAAACTATACTGAAAACGGACACATGGAAATATATTGTGTTCAGTTCAGGATTTGCTGTACACAAAAGAACTTGTTAAGTTATGATCAGTACAGGGCATGATAAAAATCACCTTGTTGCTCTTTGTATAACCTTTTTGTAAAAATATAATTAATTTTTAAGAATATTGTTCCAGATTCTCTGCAAATGGGGGGCTTTCTCAAATGTCAACCATGCTATCATCCATATTCTTCCATGTGTGATGTGACTTGCTGTATATCATGACCTATGCAGATTTTTATTTAGATAATACTACTGTTAAATTCAAGTACAAAAATTATACAAATACACTGTAAGAATGAAAATCTTCAGTTTTTATCTACACGTTTGCCATTGTGAATGTGACAGGGAACATAATCTCTGGGTAACCCAGATGCCATATATCCTAGTCACATTTCAGTGCTTGAAACTGCAGTTATTTCTTGTATTTATTAAATTAATGTCAAGATCTCTAAAATGAAGAATTCAGTACCACAATAGTACAATTGGAAATTTATTTAGAATTTATTCAATCTACAAAGAACGAATATAATTCCATTTATTTGGATTGCCTGAGGTTTTATAACCAGCTTTCATCCACATCACAAATATCAAATAATTTTACTACAAAGAAGTTGTTTTTGTACACATTTCAGTGTGAAGTGATCATAAGTAGCCAATTCATAATAGGTTTCTTATTGGGAAATAAAATTTTTGTTAAGATATGCTTCTGGATTTTATAATATATAGTAAATGTAGTTTTATGTTACTTTGATCTTTATTATAAGTGCAAATAGGAAATTTTTAATTATTTCAGTAAATACCACAAAATTTAAAGGAAAAATTCTTGCTATGAATAGAATAGCCAATACTAATAGCATGTCTAATAATCTTTCTAATCCCTTTACCAGTAAAATTTTGAAATCCGTGAGAATTTAAATACATGGCATTTTTAATCAGATGAATATATAACACTTTAGTGAATAAAACCTACCATTTTTACCCATATTCATATAATTCTCTATAGCAGCAATGTATACCAAATATTTGTGAAAACTATGCAGGAGTATGGATATCTCTTAATACATTCAGGTCAGAAATTTCATTGATAATTATCGGTCTGCGAAACAAAAAATGTAGTACCGGTCCAGTTAGAAATTCTGACTCTCATTCTTATTAATTGGATTGTACGGTTGTGTCATCAAATGGATGAACAAAAAATATGATTGATTGGGCGGTAGTGTCACTCGCGACTATTGTATTTTTAATCACTTGACGAAAGGTACAAAGTTTCCAAAAACGTGTGGTATTTATACAATCACTTCATTTTCTCTGTCATTTGGCTATTTTATCTAGTTTGTTATATTTTAATTCTTATTCGTAAACATATTTAACAGATCTCTCCCTGACGACCACGTTTGTCAATGCTGTGTTACCGAAACTGAAAGTAACCACGTTCTAAACATGTTTATTCTTAACATTATGATTAGTTTGTCAATTAATGCTCAAAATTAGTTTCGCATCATAACGAATAGATTGAGACGAAATCAAATTTACAATTATATGAGAATAACATGAAATAAACCGTCACATTGCGGTTCGAATTACGACGCGATATTGTACCTTAGCTTGATCGTGTGCGTATAGATGGCAGCACTGGGTAATGGCCATGAAACCAGCTTCACCCTTTGGAAAGGTTGAATTTGTACCTTTCTCTAAAAGGTTTTCTAAGTGTTTGAAGGACAGAAGCAGTTATAAACATGTCTTCTTAAGTATCAGTAAAGTAATATACATCTAGTTTATTGATTGATTGTTAATCACAAGTGACAAAAGTAATGTACATACATAATTGCTACTGACAATTTGCGGCGTAATTATATGCAATATATCAGAACATCCCATTGACACAAACAAATATAGATCGTTCATAAAAAGGTCTTATTTACTGTCTTTAATCTATCTGATGCACGTTTACTACAACACAAGATGCTATTAAGTTATCTATGGACTTAGTAGACAAATGATTCAGGTGCGCAATTTTTTTTGGGGTGTAGACAGGCTATGTATAGGGTAATCCACATAGTGGCAACTCCTCTCTTATAGCATAGGAAAGGGGGGATGTGGAAGGGTAGAAGAAGGTAGCCAAGAGTTAACTAGGGCCCCCTGGCTATATTTTAAGGATCCTACCCGGCATTCGCCTAAAGAAATGCAGGACAAACCCTAGAAAAACCTGCATCAGGTAGGTCGGGCATTGGGTACTTGATCCACGCCCTTCTGATAGTGGGAGAGGAGTTTGCTGTGGGGATGCAGCATTCCCTTCTCCATGCCTCGACCAGTTTAGGAGGCAGCTGGCCGACTGTTCCAATGGGAATAGGGGACAACTCTTACCATATGCCCAAGGTCTGTGACCCCGGAACATACACCTCTCAAAACAGGCCGAGGTGCCTCGGCTTGTGGGAACCTTAGTTCAAAAACGGAGAGGAAAAGGCATCCCCAAAGGTAGTCCCTTCATATGTCTCCTACAAGGTTCTACCTGCGAGAGAATATCCCTCGCAGGTACTGCCTGCGAGAGAACAGCCCTCGCTACTGCCAAATTTCTCTTATATCCGTTAACAAAGAAACGTCTCCAATACGAGAGAAAATCTAAAACAGATTTATCCCGGGAAATAGGCCATATCATTTCTTGAAATAGGACTACGTAGTAGACTAAGCAGTAGTTATTATGCGTAGAGTACGGTGTAATTTCTTATCATGTCGAGAATAAATAGTGTTCAGGATGCCCACGCATTAGTGTAGCATCGACTGATTTTCGGAGGTACCTACTGTAACACAAATTCGGATTTTAGTTGTGAATTCATGATGTTTTTTGGATTGGAAATTCAACAAACATCAAATGTATGTTGTACACCAAGTTCATTAAAATATTGATTATAGATGTACACGTCTTAAATAGCTAAAACAGAAACAAAACCGCCTTCAATAGTCTTTGCTATCTGCAAGGGATTGTGCCGTAAGATCAAGATGCAGTTGATTGCCTGACTGTTGAATATTACTGTTTTCAAATTAATTATTTGTCGTTCGTTGATCCGAATTTATATCCTGATTAGTAATTGATGTTTATCCATATTTCATTTCCAAGGATAATACCATTTCTACTTAGTAAAAAAATTTATTATTTCAGTAAGAGCAAACATAAGGCAGGTTTCCACTTCCGGCAGTAGATGGCGGGCAAAAACGTTGATTACGTAACAAATATCAATGTTTCAAAAATTTGAAAGCCATGTCAATTTTGTATTATATACAAGCAGTAAATTACAAATTTTCGTGTTGAGAAATAAAATCAGGAAGCTAGAAATAAACAATTACATTAATTTCAACTAGGTAAATCAGTAATCTCAGATTCCTGAACGAATTTGAACTCGAGAACTTTTAAGATCTCATTCAAATGATCAGCAAACTATACAATAGTTAAATCCACCCTTTATTGCTCACGATGCTGAGTCGTTTGGGTTTGATCGCAGTTCATCTTCTCCAAGACTGTCTCCAAATTACAACGTGTGTGTCATAAGAAAGTTAAGCATGGATTACGTAAACAACCAAAATGTTAACTATAGTAATAATAATACTCATGAGTCATTTCCAATGCGTTATATAGCCGACAAACTTGCGTTGGCACAGTTTACCCTTGTGATATGAAACGATAAAACCTCAAGGTCGAACGTGGAAAGAAACTAACGAGGCAACTCTAGTATGGTAAGACATTCTGTTCTTGTTGGGCTTCCTGACTGTCGCCAAGTCCTAGAATTTTGTATATTTAATTATATTTTAAGTTCGCGTACTTGGCTCGTAAGTTAACTTCACTAATGTCCAGCCAATGGTAACTGACGTGAGGCCCTTTTGTGCATGATTTTAACTCGGCATTCGAAGATGATTGGCGATAATCCATTTCACCATGTTATTGCGGAAAAATGTCGGTGTACCACAGATGTCGGCTTACATTGCAGTGTTAGTTGTTCGTTTTCTTATGAGAAGATATTAGGCAAGAGTTCCCCGACGGGTGACGTTAAATAATATAGTCCTTTGTTTCACGTTAGCTTCGGTTGGTCAGAAAGTGGTTACAACTTTGTCAATACTTAAGGAATGGTATGTATTGATCTTACTGTAGTGAACAAATTGAAACGGAATTTTGGTATTCTGTTGAGGATCTCTCGGTCGGAGTCGAGGCATGGGAAAAGATCCGGCACTTCTGCGAAATGCGCCCAAATGTAGGATGAGGGTTTCTGATTTAAATAAGGCCCTAAAATATTTGCAATCACTTAACTGCGTGCTTACGCATTATTAAAACTAAATCTGGGAAATTATCAGCATCGAGAGGCAAAAAACGTGGCGGTGTGGTTAAGATGATGTGTTACCACGGATATGGAAGTCATCTTGGAGGATGAAATAGTTAACGTTTTTAGTGTTTGAAGCGAGAGTGAGCAGTATTAGAAACGTTTAGTGAAAATAATAGTGTAAACGGAGAGTGGATTTGATAAGGTTGAGTAGTGTCACAAGAATTACGTAGATTTGTACCTGCCGCCGCCAAACGCGAAATTCTAGGAAATTGCCTGCAAATAAATTTCCGGCGTGTAACTATAAGCATTGTCTAAATAAGCTGCCTCATAAACTGGTCGAGGCACGGAGAAGTAAATGCTGCGTCCCCACAGCAAACCCCTCTCCCGATATCGGAAGGGCGTGGGACAAGTAACAAATACCCGACCTATCTGATGTAGGTTTTTCTAGGGTTTTCCCTGCATTACTTTTAGGCGAATGCCGGGTAGGATCCTTAAACTATAGCCCGGAGGCCCTAGTTAACCCTTGGCTATCTTCCTCTACCCTTCCGCTCCCCCCATTTCAAATCCCTTCCTATGCTATTAAAGGGGAGTTGCCACCATGTGGATTACCCTCATGTAGCTTGTTACCCTTAAAAAAAATACTCGGCCTGGTTTTAGAGGTGTATGTACCGAGGTCGCAGACCTAGTGCATACGGTAAGAGGTGTACTCTATTCCTATTGGAATAGTCGGCCAACTGCCTCCTAAACTGGTCAAGGCACGGAGAGGGGAAAGCTGCGACCCCTCTCCCGCCATCGGAAGAGTGGAGTTCTTTCAACCTTGGTCCATAGGGCCAGGGTGGTATCTGACAAAGACAATCTAGCTGGTGAATTAGAACATCTTAAAACCGTTTTCCGCCAGAACGGATACAATCCCGGCCAGATAAAGAGGGCACTTGCGCTCCGAAGGGAGAAAACAGCAGAGGAAAAGGAAATTGCAGTCAACCATGCTTACATTCCTTCCGCCGGTAACATCAGCAACCGTATAGGACGGCTACTGGCCAAGCATAACATTGAGACGGTCTTCTATCCACAAAAGAAAATTAAAGAAATGCTTGGCTCGGTTAAAGACAGTATAGGACTTCGTACACCTGGGGTCTACAGCATACCATGCGAATGTGGCAAGAAGTACATCGGCCAAACTATGCGCCCGGTAATGGACAGATGCACAGAACATCAAAGACATCTGAAACTAAAACAGCCAAATAAGTCAGCGGTTGCAGAACATGCCATAGAATCCGGCCATGAAACCAAAATCTTGGATCGTGTCAATGGTTTCTGGAGCAGCATAATCAAAGAGGCCATACATATTAGGACACAAGACAACCTGCTAAACCGGGACACCGGGTTTCAATTGAGCAAGACTTGGGACCCAGCTATAACATTGTTAAGACGAGGGGTCCGGAGCTCTATTGTGGCTGGGGTTACTGCGGGTAATGTACCTCGGCGAGTGGCCGGCCTTTTGACTGATGCTGACATGGCGGAGGCGGACTGTTGACTGAGCGCTGATTGGCTCTCACAGCGTGATGATTCAGTGGAGGATATATATAATATGCAATGGAATGGACGTTATCAGAATGAGAAGTATGGATGAATCGGGATATTCATACTACCTGCGAGGGATTTTCTCTCGCAGGTAGAACCTTTTACGAGAGATGCGAAGGGGCTACCTTTGGGTATGCCTTTTCCTCTCCGTTTTGAACTAAGGTTCCCACATGCCGAGGCAACTCGGCCAGTTTTGAGAGGTGTATGTTCCGGGGTCGCAGACGTTGGGCATACGGTAAGAGTTGTCCGCTATTCCTATTGGAGTAGTCGGCCAGCTGCCTCCTAAACTGGTCGAGACACGGAGAAGGGAATGCTGCGACCCCACAGCAAACTCCTCTCCCGCTACCGGAAGGGCGTGGGACAAGCACCAAATGCCCGACCTACCTGATGCAGGTTTTCTAGGGTTTTTCCCTGCATCACTTTTAGGCCAATTGACGGGTAGGATCCTTAAACCATAGCCCGGGGGCCCTAGTTAACCCTTGGCTGCCTTCTTCTACCTTACCGCATCCCCCCTTTCAAGTCCCTTCCTATGCTATTAAAGGGGAGTTGCCAGAACGTGGATTACCCTCATGTAGCCTATTACCCCCAAAAAAAATGGACGTTATCAGAGAACATGCTGAACGCCTGTACGGCAAGACACAATTCTCACACAACACTATCATAAGACGACTGGGCAATTATGACCACACCCGCGTCACAAAACACAAACGCCCAAAACACCTCCTCCTACCCCCCCGAACCCCCATGATCGGCTCATAACGATTTAACTGACCACGCTTGTTTACGGTTTTCACAGGACGTGTGCGGAGATCCGGACTCCAATACGAGAAGAGGATCGACGTGCATGATACCCACAACCAACTACTAACTTATTCCTACCAACAAAACCATGTGCATGTTGCTGTCGCACAAGAGCAGTATTCTAGCTCATTGTGCCCTCCAACCCATCTAACTATCGCTAAGGTTTTTTTCCCGGTAAGGAGACCCTTCAGGTTGAATTATTGGCACTTTTTTCCCTCAGCCCTACGCTCTTCATTCTGTCTCTCTCACAAGCTATCTCCTTGAATGACCGTATTAAAGGGTATTATGCCCTCAGGTGCGGATCAAACACAAGTTCCCAATCCTTGTGTTCCAAGTTAGTTTACTAACAGCACGTGCAGAGGGGGTGTAGAAAGTGGTAGACCCCCATGCTTGGCCGTGCGTGCTTTCAAGGGGGCACGGCCTTTAAGGGCCTTTGGCCCAAAAAAAAAAAAAGTTCCGACACTTCGCCTAGAAGATGACGACAGAGCTTTTAGTCGTCGAAACGTTGCGTTCTACTATAATTATGCAAAACCCGGTTGAACTCCGAGAACAATATATTGAACAACTGCACCGGGAAAGGCTTCAATCTTTACCACAGGTAATGGCTGTCATAACATTCCATTTTCTTTTAAACATTTACAACTGAGCACATTAAGTTAAATTTAATTTATTAATGTTTGAAATTATTTGTTAAAAAATGTGTTACATTTTGTTTATAAATCATTTTAATTTTTACAGCTCACATTTAACGACACAGTTCTTTGCTTCATGTTACTTTCTGGTTAGTGAGATAGTGGTCGATCTTCTGTGGTGTAGACGTCAGCGCCATTGTCACAGGGCATGGATGCCATGCGTGTTACATTTCAACAAATCCAATACGCAACCACCTCTGCCTACGTTAGTAAGGCCGTACACTGTATTGGGCCCATCATCATAACAGGTGAAATGTAACGAAAAATAATACTAATTCTCAAGTAGAATTGAAACCCGTCTCAATCCGAAAAATACTCACTCAATAAGAAAGTTCTGAATATTTTCTCAAAACTTAGGACGCGATGATCTGGGTTTCTTTAAGAGAATGTTTTACTTGTAACACTACGGTTTACCTCCTCCCTTCGATTAACATTTTGTAGGAGTACATTGTGATGTATTTCATTTGATATATTGTAGTCATTGGTTTAAAATACAATTTAATTAAAAACAAAACCCCACGTTGAGGTTCCAATTTGTAATAATTAAATATTAATCACAATTAAATCGCCACCTTGAAGAATATTTATGTTAAACAATTAAATTTACAAAGTTATTAAATCATTAATTTAAACAATCAGTACAATAGAAAATATGAAATCTGAACTCGGAAATCTGACTGGCGGGTTTACAGATAATAAGCTGTGCAGTTTTACCTTAAAGTTTTGTTGTGCCAAGGAATGGGGTCGTACACACACACACAATTATTATTATTATTAACACTTTAAATAAACAGAATTTAAATACACTGAATTTAATGGGCAACACTTCTGCTTCGCTGTTCTCTTCATCAATATCATACTATATTCTCAAAGTTTGGTTATTTACTGGACAAAATAACCTGGCTCCCAATAATTGAAGAAATGTCTAATTCGTGAATGTAGGCTAGAGTCTGAACTGTTCTGCATCAGGGAAAATAACAGTAGGTGTAGTATCGTTCCAGTTATTTGCTCATAGACTGGAAACCGTAGATCGTTCTGAATATAAGAGCTGTTAGACTGCATACAGACTTGCCTCCCAAATACACACTTTCTGAAATTTTGTCCGAACTGTTTTTCCTATGTTTCCCGTCCATACACTGGAGCTCTGCGCGTCTCACGAAATGTACTTCGACAATTCCAGCAAGCAGGTATTATCGCCCCATATTCTTGTACACAACTCGTGTGTTTACGGCGCCAACAATACAAGTCCAAAAATCTTGTTCATTAATTAATTATATTTCCTTTCAATTACAATACAATATATAGAAATGGAATATAGGTTCCAATTGACACATGGCAGTAAACCATGGCATAAGAGTAATCAAAAGTATTAGTAAGTTACATTTTCTCTCTCACGTTACTCATAATCATTACAATTTATTTCAGTTTTCCTATATATTTATCTGTAAAATCGTTTATTGTTTGGTTGTTAACTTGCGGCGTGTTAATGTGTTATTTAGTTAGTAAAAATTTCTGTTTGCCACCCGGATCATCTTCAAGCTGAGTTGGTTTAGGTGCTCCTTCATTGGATGAGGCTTGAGTAACTGCCTGAGACGCTGATCTTTACCAAACTGATGGAAGAAAGTAGTCAATGACAATTTTTCGTGATCTTCCATATCCAATTATATTTCTTCTTTCGAAGTGCACTAACGAAGAATGATCAGCCGCGGCGAATTTGGCTGGTTGTAAGAGCAACGGGGATATTTGGTGAACAGTGTATCTATGATCGTCCAATATGTAGGACGTTCTCCTATTCAATGAGTCAAATTTGACTTCCGTCATTAATTCGATGAGACGACTTCTATGTATTCAACTGGACGTGAACCAGTACTCCGATGTTGTCGCCTGCAAATGACTACAGACAATGAAAGCAGCCCAGCCTCAGGCTTATTGTAACAATGTTTATTATCATTGTATCATATTATCTTAAGGAAATTTACACCCGTAAGGTCTGTTGTCACCGTTAAATAATTGATTCCAGCAACAGTAAGAATAAACACAGTGCAGGATGCAATGGAAATATACATTCTGAGTGTGCGGCATTGTAAAGAAGGGATCAATTGAACATCTTCCTGTAGCATTCTTTGTGACGAAAATCCCTGAGAATCGAAGCGTAGACCTGCTTCTTCGAATGTTGTATTCAATTTTGGTGTGGATTATGAGCTTGAATCACTTCCGATCTCCAATTTACTGTGTAAGGGGCAGGGGGGAGGGAAGTAATTTTACATGAAAAAAAATTTAAATTTGTTTTTGATTGGCTTTAAATTTTATTTATTTATAATTAAAGGTTTACACAAATTCAACAGGGTCCTTTTTATTGCATACAGGTAAATAAAAATTTATACACTCTGGTGATTCACTTTAACTACATTCAACATTCCAATTACGTTCTAACACGTTAAACAGGCAAACCTCAGGGCGATTATATGAGACTCTGAACATAAACCAAAAAAATAGGTCGTATGTGGGGGCAAATACTTGCGGCATGTATCTCAATTATTTAAATCGCAGACACAAACACACCTTTTCATCTTTTGTAGTCGTCTTCCCCAGGCTAACCGGAAAACCATCACAGGAATTTCTGAAAGCTTCCTCCTTTACACTTCCTCGTCGGCGTGACAATTCTTAGCATCAGTATACAGATTATTCTTCCATCGGTCGGGCCTTTTTTCCTTCTCCAATTTGTACATGAGTATTATTTTTACTCCTATACTTTCTCCCTTCCCAGACTTCCTCGTCCTCCGGGTATGGATGGAACTGTCCTGTTTTCCCGCTTTTTCCGCCTTTGTCTGAAGGCACGGTTTCTCCTCGACACCCCGTCACCTCGGCGCCAAATTTTATGGCCGTAATTTCCAACAAGCCACAGCTCGGCTCTGGGTACACCAGCGATTTTTTTATACAAATATTAAAAATTAATCTTGAATTAATTTGAAGAGTGCTCTGCGCTACAACTGTCTCGTTTTATATCGATGCCTAGGGATATTTATGACGTAAAGAAGGCTGGATCGTTGCGTAATCTCAGACTTGACAATTCTAATTATATAGACTTTCTGACTACCCATTGACTCAGAGAATGGAGCCAATGGGTCAATAAGAAACAGGGAGGCAATTTCAATAAGGCAATATTAATATTGTGGGCTGTTCTGGAAGAAGGTAATGACGTATCTGGAGTTTAAGACTTCAGGCTACTGCGTTGAACGAATTATATTTACTTCACCACATGTTTGTCAAGGCTGATAGCAGCAATTACTCATTATATTATAGTCAGCAATACGATGAAATATTAAGAATAACGGTTGAGGTATATTGACTCTTCTAAATCATCAATTGACCTATTTTTTAGTGTGGATCTGGCTGAACTATAGAACCGAAGACGTCAGTGCCAGAAAGCTAATTTGATATTCAAGATTTAGAGGGCGATGATGGTGTATTCAACAACCGTTGACAGAAGATAAAGAGAATCTCTTGTGTGTCTCATGAATTGAGTGCTCATTGAGAGGACATTTCATATCTTCATGAAAAGTATCCATACCACCAAATTTTCATCGTTACTTCTAATTACGAGTGGTCGGCGATTCGTAACTGGTCACTCTCAGTTTTCTCAATAAGTTAATCGTATTAAACCGATTTAGAGTTATAAGATTCTACAAATTATATTCGGTTCGGCAATTTGACAAAGACGACAATTTTACAAAAGCAAAGGTTAGGATGATCTATATACTTAAGTTAAAAATGTTATTCTTTGAGCTTGAAGGTGACACTGAATTTTGGACTGAGTCCATGACTAGTAGATTTAAAAATATTAATGGTTGTCTGTGGGAAAGCTAATATCTCTGACGAGGTACACATGTTATTATTTCTTGACGTTCTCCGTGGGTTGTTTCGCTACGAATTCAGGTTCGTTTTCCGCCTTCCGCTGATTAGCTCAGAACATTCTCAAGGATAGGCCAAGAGTGATGTCCTTGTTTGTTGCTGCGGTTTATATTAACCGAGGACATCCAAGACCACACCAATTATGACCTTAGCCAGTGAAAATTTCCTCCAGTGAATTTTTTTGTTAGCTAAGGCATTCCCCAATGCACGTTGCCTCATATATTTTGAATGGTTTCACTTACATTCCGGCACCAGACTCATTCTCTATTGCTAGTAGAGCTATTTCTTCTATGCTCTGTGCTTTTTAATAAGGACACGTTCAGTTATCGTCATCAAATATGACTTTTTGCTTTGTTCGTACGGACCCGTCGCTTTCTCCTACATTTCACACTCCAGTGGAATTTTGTAGATGTCCTTTTGTAAGCAATTCGTCTTTCACCGAACGAATGTGTCCGACAATCATTTAGCACTCCAAAATATGGGGACTATATCATGTTTGCCATCAACAAGTTCCTGCCGTCGTCGTTAGAAGATGGCGGTGACTGCTATCGAAACGTTGTTGCAAATTAACGGCGACACCCAGTTGGAATCCCGAGAACACTTCATACGTCGTCGTTTATTTGAAAATCGCTTCCACGCTTGAGGATCCTTGATATTTTGGCATACTTTTTTCTGGTTCCAGGAAAACACTATTTTCGGTGGACAGTCCTTTTCGATGACTTACAAAAAAATATACATTTAAGATTTGAGTTGGAATATTAATTATTGATATTATTTGTAAAATGTTAGATGTTTACACAGAGATAAGCAGAAGACAGTTGGATAAAATACCAAAATAGTAAAATGAGAAGTAATAAACCAATTAAATAAAGAAAAGTTAAGCAAAATATTTTGTTTTTACCATTATACAAAAATTAATTGATGTTTCCTTCATGATGAATAATTCAGGAGGATCGAAAGAGTCCGTACGGGTCTTCACATTACTTGATTCAACTCTGAAAGATCACAAATGAACTTATAACTACTTTACTACCTGGCTCCTACCAGAACTATATCGAAAGGTATCCTTCAGTTTTGTCCAAACCTTTCCAATCTTGCCTAATCCGTGTGCGTCCTCAGTTGCCACCTCCCTTTGAGTGCCAAGATTTCGAATGTCTTCCAACGTTTCTCCATACTTTTATCACTGCTTCTCAAACGTTATTGTGTTTCGGATTAACTACCTCATTTACATTTTCTCTTCTACTTCTATAACTTATCGTTACACTTACTTCGTTGCAACACATGTCCGGAAACACTAAAATAGATACACTTAAATCACGATTTTCGTTTGTAAATTGTATGCGCACCTTTAGTAAGCTGCCTTAAGTTAACCACAACGGTTAGTTTTTCTCTGCCACAGGCGCGGAAACGTTTCCCGAACTTTCTGTGGAGGTAGTACGGGCATTGGCGGATAGATGGCAGCACGTGTCGGCGGCGGTTCCCGAGTCAATTTCACCAGACTAGAGCCAACCGCCAACGGAAAAGGACGCGCGCTCTCAAGGTACGTTTGACCTTATCCTCAATCACGTACGTTACAAGGCAGAATATATATTTTAGTTGCATAAATCGATTGTAAAAGCGTGTGTCTGACAGTTGTATGCTCGATTTGATCGATTTAACTGCTGGTGTTATATTAATTAGAATGCTCAGTCCAAAACCGTTGGAATATAGAAAAAGCTTGTATTTTCGTGAAAATATTTCTGGGAACAGCAAATAAATTTACGTTTTTCGTTAGCTCTGACTCGGGTGTGTTATCAATCACGTGTGACATGTTGGACTATCTAGTATTCGCTCATGGCCGTTTCCGTTCCATGACGAACCCATTCATGGAACTTCTAGCCTTTCACCAGGATCTTCATGTTTCCAGGATAGTTGACAGAAGATTACCATAACTTTTTTATAAAGAAATTTCAATATTGGTTATCAAGTGCGCGTAAAGTTGTTTTCATCCTTTATCTTTTGGCCATTTTAATGCCGAGCGCCCGAGCCACTCATCCGGGACATGGAGCTTATTTTAGAGTTCGTAGTTCAAATATCATATAAATTATTGTTTTTATGGACTAGTAGCCAATTTTTTGTTAGATGATATTCATAATTTGGTGATAACATTGTCCTACATCTTATTGTCGTTGCGTTTACTTGCCGTTCTTGGTGGGCATTGACATTCCAATCATTAGTTTCTTTTATGGTTGAATATCAGTACATTAATATTTTTTTTATCAAATGCGCTTTCGATTTCACGTGGAATCTGGAATCATTTTTCTGAAATACTTTTCTGTTATTGCATATTAGAACATAATAGTGGACCATTGTTACATTGCGTTGGCGCATTAGAAATTTCCTCAGTTGATAGCTGTTTCCGTTTAATGCTGAGCCTATTCAGTGTGTCATTTATCGTCCTTTTTCCGGGGTATTATAGATAAATCTAATTGTTTTTGGTCAACAATACCAAATCACTCACCAACAATTCAATTTGATGCCCAAACCATTCTTAGCGCTTTAATTGTTAAAGTTCCACAGATGAAAACCCTTTTTATTTTTCAATTTAGTATATTCATCTTGTGACTATTTGACACGGCTTTATTATGTTACTTGTAGTTTGGTCCCATTCCATCGAATATGTGAAGTTTACCTGTACATTAACTGGCACGTTGCACCGCGTCATTACAAACAGCCACATTGTTGATACTTTAAAATTAGTTCATCAATTACAATTAAAGTGGCATTACACTTGATTTATTGTGAATACCGCGGTGATGTGCAACTGCCTTCACGGTTTTAAATACGTTTTTGAATAGAATTTGAATTTTGTTCTTTATTTTGGATAAATAATGGACAATTATTTAACCACTTATTTATCACGCCATTGTTAAAACTTCTATATGGAATTGTTTCTCAACTCGAAAAGTTCATACATTTATTTCGTCAATTTTTTTATCTATATTTATGGAGACACGAAATACGGGTTTTTACTTTCATTGTTTTCCAAATCAAGATACCTATTACTATAGAAATGCAATACATTTTCTCCAACATTTTCATTGTCTTTCGAATCCTGCTGTTTATTTACTTATACTATTTCAGTGGAAACTTAGCGTCGCTAAGTCACGTCTTGCCGAATGAATATATTTTCAAAATGGCATGAAATCTATTGATAATTTTTCTTGTCCATTCTTCCTTAAATTTGGTTTAGTAGAATCACCTTCGCGACCAGCCAGTTTTTTTATATTTACTCAGTACCATTTTTTTAAAGCAACTTAATATGGTCTGTTAAAGACGAGATAATTTTGTACTGATACCATTCATACGTAATAAATATTGTAATTTTATGACACTGTGTGAAGGTTCTGAACAGTTATTTCATAATTGTGTTACTTAATGTATCATCAACTTTTCTAATTAGACAAATTTTTTATAAACCTACGTTGAATAATATTTTTAATTGTTAGAAGACTCTGTGAATAGATTTAATCATTTTTTTAAAATATCAGGTTATTATGGATATGCATATTTTGCAGAAGCAACTTTGAGAAGTAATAAATTTCTCTCATTTACAGCTTCACTTCTGAAAAATTATGCGTCCCAGAGACATACCACTAAGAGAAAGAAGTGGCCTTCCACCACAACTGACCACAAAGTGCTCATTAACAACTCGTTTGGATCCAGTGAATCAAAGTTATAAGCAACTATCCGACTTATGTAACTTAAAGAAAATTGTCATACCATTAATTGATGTGGAAACAGACTCTGTTATACAGTTCACATGCCGTATACAAAATGCCGGTCCAGTTAAAAACAAAGAAAATATTTCTTCTAATGCTCGAGTATCTGGAAACCACGCCACACTTAAGAATGTTACACCATATCAGAGGACTATAAAGAACCATAATAGGCTTTTCCCAAGAATTAAAATCAAATCCTGTAATACTGGAACCTCATACATTACAAGTACAAGTGCTGCAAAACCATATATGTGTAATATTGAAGCACAGTCTAATAAGATTCCAAAAAATTATTTTGTCGAAAAGGCAGAAACATGTAATGAATCAGTCAAGAATAATATCACATCTGAACCGAAAATTATACTTGAAAGATTATCAGATGATGTCGTAAAGCAGTATGAAACAAATTGCACAAAACGAGGTGAACCAGTAGTTGTTCTTCACCGTTTGTCATTAGATGTGTTGAAGAGATACAATGTTGACACATCTAAGTGGAACCGTCGTTTTAAGAGCAGGAAAGTGAAAATCTTGCAGAAGAATAAATTGTATTTCCAGCATCTGAATTACCAACCAGTCTTGTTAGCATGTGAAGCTAGAAGCCATAATACTCATAAGGACCAAACAAACCGAAATTCGTTATTAAGGGCACAAAAACCTTTATCAAATAAGAACATACTGAGGAAACAATTGTGCCGAAGCTTTGGTGTTGATAATAAGAAAAAGGTAATTTATTCATACTATCTTTAATCATTTGCTACAAACTAAATAAACGTATTTATTTTCATAATGGTTTCTCTGTAGCTGATTGAGTCATACGAGGGTGGTCGGAAAAGTTTCCGACAATTATTTTGCAGAGAAAAACAGAGTACTTTTTGGACGGGTAACAGAGATGGGAGCATCACTGGGAGAAGTGTGTAGATTTACAAGGAGAATTATGTCGAAAAATAAAAAAATTCAAAAAAATATATTCTATCATTGTTGGGTTGGAAACTTTTTAGACCACCCTCGTAGCATATGTCTTTTAACAAGCAAATTATTTTGTCTTTGAGTACCAACTGTTTTGCTATTTGAAATAAAGTCCACTCCTTCAACATGTCTTAGGAAATTTTATTTTATTAAGAATATTTGGAGCTTCTATACTTATATTAATCTATATAAATAATTACGCAACACATACTTGAAAGTTCAGTTACCATGCATCTGGACAAGTTGTTCTATATCAGATACCTTATTTCCTGTTAGGTCAACAAAACCTCATTGCTAAAGTGGCAAGAGCAGCAGCTTTTGAGATTTAAAAAATGGGAAATGAAGAACTATGGATGGAGTGTGCACTATATGATTGAGGAGAAGAGAAAAAATATTGCTGCCAAAGATAATAGTACACAATCTGAAGCTGAAAATCACCTAAGCAGCTCAATGTTAAATGACAGTAAGTTTTGCTGCTTTCATAGCATTTAGTTCTAGTCATTTTTAGTTAATACAAGGGTAACAAAATTTGAAATTTCAATTGATATAATATTGTCGAGTAGGTGTTTTAATTACTAATCAATTTTATTTCTATTCAATTTTCATTGAATTTCCATTTGTAATGTTAAACATAAACTGTGTGTACCTTACTTCATTTTGTATTAGCTTATCTATTTTTTTTAGACTTTCCTCAGTTCCTGGATGCACTATGCCTGTCTGAGAAGAGTTGATGTGATTGAATTGTGTCAATAAGTGAAATCATGTTCATAATTCCAGTTTAAATGACATTTATACCGTCTCTTGTGATAATTTTACTGTATATAAGAAAATGGAATAGTTTCCTGAGCAATTGTGAATCTTAATTTATTCTTAATTAATTTGACTGAAACATACAACTTTAATTCATAAAGTGTATGACTAATTATAGTGCGAATATTTAATCTCCGATAGTTTGACTAAATTATCAATCAATATACATATTTGAGTGTTTAGTGATGGGTAATGTAAACAATTTTAGTGAATTATTATCTCTCTGAAGTATGTTTCAATGCCATCTTAAATTCAATTGTTAACTGTGATAATTAATATTTGTGAATTCATGAATACATATAAAAACTGTAATAAAGATTTTTATAAAATATTACATTTATTTGTTTTAATTATTAATATATGTACCTGGTCTATAAGTTCCTAATGGTTTCCTACTATGAAACGGTGACGAGCTAATAATAACAGCAATCAAGATGTGTATGCACAAGATAAAGGTTTTCCTGTAATCAGACTGCAAGTATTATTCACATAACATTGATGGAAGAGAGATATGTGATATAAGCAAGAGACGTATGTAATTCAAGAAATGAAAAGACTTGTAAAATGGTAAGATGTCACAATTTATGTATCAACTTTTTTATAAAATAAAAAATGATCAAACTTGCTTTTATTTTTCAGACACTACATTTCAACAGATGCACAACTATAAGAAATTGCAGAAACATTTTATCGTCTGATGGAATCCAAACGGAAATTTTGTGTTAAATTTATTGTTTGTAAATTTCTCATGTACACTGAAATATTAATAAAGAATTTTCTTTTGCTTTTTGTTGAAGTTTCTTTTGCCCAAAATTTTAAAATTACATATATAGTACGTACATTATGTAATTTAAGATAAACACAGTGTTCACACATTTATTCAGAAAACACAATTTTAAATGTACTGAATTTTAATTTTTTAGGATTCAAACCATTAGTATTTTACATTTTTGTGACACTTCTATTTTCAGAGTTTTTTCCAAAAACCATAACTCTTTTATATATCACTTATTCAGTTGATTCTTGATCATCATAAGGAATAACTCGATGGATAAAAACTGACCAATAATACTTATTGTTCCTCGATTTCACTCATTTTCTGGATGTCTTTTAGTTTATTTCATTGGAAATTATATATATATATCCCTTATTAGTCCAGATTGTGAAATGTGTAGTTTCACATGTTTGTCAATAAGATGCTAACAACTGATTTTTTTAAAATTCATGTGTGTGTTACAATCATATTTTGAACAAAATACATGCACTGCAATTTATGCAGAAATGAATTATAATATAGCTTTGTTTTGATTGATTTTATTCATCAATCCTATTATTTCTTCACACACCTATATTTCTGCAATCTTCGATATGTTTTATATAACTTTTGATTGAAACATTGATATGCCCTGAGATTCCCATTTGGACCACGGATAGGGATTTAATAGTCAGAAAGTTACATGTTTTTAAGTATTGCCTATTTATATGATAACTGCCATGTCTCAAATCAATGTTTGAAACACTTCTACATAATTTACATGAAAGCCACTTCAGTTAGCTTTAAATTGAACACTAACACAGTAATTATGTTATCACTTTGTATATGATAACCTCGTGGTGCAGTTTTTCCCACCCAATATATTGTAATAAAAAGAAAAACAACTCCTTCTTAATTCGCCCCACGTTGGGCGCCAAAATGTAATAATTACATTAAGGTGTATAAATAAAAAAATAATATTTATATTTCTTTAACAAACAAACAATTTATTACTAATAACTTTTACAATTATTCATTTAACATTATAAAAAGATCTCTTTCCCTCATGGGTCTTTACTGGGTTTGATAACGGACAGCACACTTAAATAATCAAAGAACCCAACATTTATCTTTAAATTAAACAGAAGTATTTAATCGTCTAGACATCGACGAAACTTATGAACGAACTTATTCTACAGATTGCTTCTAAATTTAAAAGAGTTTATTTTATTATCAAAAGAAGAGAACGATATCTGACTGTATCTTTTAATTACGTTCACACATGTTAATACCATAAATTTCAACTCACGATTTCTCAGGAACCTTTGGCTCGTTCATTAAACACACTTTATAGACTGGACGTTTACACACACTGACTCTAACACATATTATTGATTCGACGATAGCTGGTTCTCCATACTCTGTGAAGGACATCCCAGTTGCTCGTGGTGAAACTACTCGACGCTGGATGCTGTGTCCTGGTCTCCTACCATCGAAGACAGTGGTCAAATTTTGATACTGATACAGATTGAACTTCTGCATATGAAAATGTTTATAGTTGAATAATTTTCTATTTCTCTCGCAGGCTGCTTTCTTTCTCCATACCCTCCGCTCTGACACTCATCTCCAACTAACTTCCAAGTTCGATGCTCACCGCACCCCTCTCCCACGCTGACTAACACTGACTGCCGCTGACTGGCTCTGACTACCTCACAATAGCTTATCTCTCGCTTATATAGTACTAGCCTCTTTGTTTCAAGACTACGTCGCAACGGCGCGGTGACAGAATCTCCATTACTGAGATTTACATTCTGCAACTGCAGTTCCCTAGCAAATAGCTAGCCCCTCCGTCATGTCACATCGAGACAGGACCCGTAATTACTTTGCACTTGTTTCCTCCCCTCAAGTACTCTGGACTTGTCTTTTCACCCTCACACGACTTGCGCTGACCCCTCCTTACAAATCCTAAGTAAATACGCTACTTGTCAGGCCATTAATCAGAGACAATAGCATGCCTTAACATAATAATTTTGGGACAGGTCACTCGCCCACGTCCTGCGCTTCGGATTCTCAAGACTTCCATACCAATCCTAAGTCAATAAGCCGACGGTCAAGCCCATTAACCAGACACAATGCCTTTCCTAAACCGATATATCTTGTGGCCATCCGCGCGCGTCCCTTGGCCTGCTTTACAAATCCTAAGTACACATAGTCACTTCCTGTGCCGGCCAAGACCATTCATCCGAAACAAATATCTTGCCGCTCTGTCTTGTCACATCGAGACAGGACCCGTAATTACTTTGCGCTTGCATCCTCCTTCCAACATGTGCGCTGTTCCGAAACAATGCATTACAATATATAGATTAAAATCATAAATTGAATCATAATGAATTTAAATAGAGTAGATTACTCAAATTGATTAGCATGATAAAGGAGCACTTGTGTACTTGATAAATGTCATGTAAATAATTCAGTTAAAACCAACAATTTTAAACCTCTCAAGCTGGAATGCCTTTCATTAATTCTGCAATAGAATAATTTTTAAATGATTAGTATTTGGTTAAACATAAGTCACAATTTCTACATATATTTAATCTTTGCCATCCCTAAGTACCTGCTTACTATTACGATTATCTCCTTCAAGAGTTGTTCTACACCTACTATATACCGTCTTGCTTATAATTTACATTGTTTTATATAAGAATTGTCAGGTGACCGAAAAACATTCTCAAGTAAAGTGATCGCACCAAACTTAAACATTCAAAATTAGCATTATCAGATAACCAACAATAAATATGACAAAATGCATTCTTATATCTTCTTTTATCACATTCTCTCAGAAAGAAATGAGCTTGAAAAGTGTCTGCTGTTAAAATCTGATATAACCTAAAAAATTGGATTACATTCAAGTCCTATTAGTACTCAATAAAGTAGAACTAAGAATATACCCTATTTTCTAACTTATGCCCATAATGTATTATAAATAATTTCTTTATGTTTAAAATGACGACTTGACTGACCAGCAGTTTTTTCTTATGTCTATGAGACTTATTTGACGAACTAACGTTTCACATTCTAAAATCAAACCCTCGTTATTTCTTTAAAGTTTTACTCGTTGCACCGCTAAGAATCTGTCAGAGTTTTTTCTACGAATTGATTCCAATCTGTGTTGTATACCCAACTCAAATTAAGTATAGACCAATAATAGAGTGCAGACATTGTTACAGCCGCAATACAACGAACATATTTCCAGTTCCCCCAATATGAACCGTTCCAAAGACAGGCACTGACCCAAGGGCGAGCTATTAAGCTTAATTTCAAGGATCTTTTGGTATATGTCTGAATGTTTGCAAAGTCAAATGAACTATATTCGGAGACATCTAAAGTGATGATGAAGATAAAAAATACTTCAACGAGGTAGACGGACTAATAATATAACAAATTCGTGATGGAATATTCGTTCTCCTGAAGAACTGACCTGTGAAAACACTAGTATTATTAGTGACGCGAATAATATAGCAGCTATTCGGCGGAGAACGACCATTTATAGTTGCTAAGTGGAGGAGTATGTTGGTAGAAAAAAAAGGTAACCTTTCGGAAGCTGAGATGTGGACGATGAGAGGGACTGGTCGTTCGTAGTTTCAGTTAAAGTCAACTAACTACGATGGGGATGACTCTTCTGCTAAATAATTGTTTTCATTGTACCATGGACATGAGTTGGCCTGCCACAAGCTAATATCCTCATCCGCAAGTATAGACAGGTTATAAATATATACTCGACCAGTATCCCGAGAACATTTCCTACAAAGTCAACTCAAGAAAGTCTTCGTTCAGGAATGTGATACTTATCGTGGTTCATATCACAAGTGATTCTGCGTCAGGATAATGGCCACTATCACGAGTTAATATCAATCCTAGATTGTCGAGGTTGCCAGATTTTCTTCTGATGTCTTGTAAGATAAGTTAATAGTTGGTACAATTCGCAACAAAATGTTATGAGTGACGTTAAGGTTCTGCGCCCAGTGACAATTTGACATTTGCATGGCCTTAACGTCGATAGTTTCGTAAACAGAAAGCTGAATATTGAATAGATGCGCAGAGCTTACCAGTTAAGGCATCAAATGACCCACGCGTTCACCATCATGTATACAGAAAGTCAATGAAGACTGCAAATTTTGTAATAACGCTTGTCGCACATACAAACTGTGCGAAAAGTCTGACAAAATTTTGCTCAGAAAAGTAATACCAAATAAACTTGTGCGTTTTTCTATTTATTGTTAACACAAAATACATTGCTCCACAGGAAGTTAGTCATTTCCTTGTCGATTTAGTTTTTGAATCTCTGAGTTGACGAGTGGCCTTGCATTTGATAAGGCCAGTTTTGCTTTGTTCTTTTTTTATTATTTATAATGACGTTATGCAGTTATAATGTAAATACTATTTTGCTGTCTTTACAAAATTGAGAATTTATCAGCAGCCTGTTTTGTTTCAGGAATCAACTGACTCAAGGTCGTGGTATGAATAACTTTAGAGACCTTATATCTTCTTAAATAATTTCGCCCTTTTGGTTTAATATGAAAAATTGTTTTGTAACCACAACAAAATCGTTTATTACAAACTCAATACATCATTTTTAGAATGCAAATATACTTGTCAAATTATATACCATGACAGAAATAGCAAGTAATTACTTTGAGATATTTGTTCCATAAGTATATGCAAAGATACAATTATTTCTTTAATGATTCCCTTCGTTTGCAATGTTTATTCCTCTCCTGAAAATGACAGTTGTTGTAAAATGTTCGAGAAACGACAGAATAAGTTTTTACCATCAGTAGAGTACTAAAATTCTAATTAACTCACAAATATTCGAAAACTACATACCAACTCTATACGCACTTTCTGTTATCCAGACTTTCCGACATACTTAAGGTAAATCGTTCAGTTTAATGCTATTTTCGTTTTACATTCAGTTAAGTTTAGGCGAACCACAACATCCTCTCCGAGTTTCTAAATACATTTGTTATCAAACAGTATAAACAAGAAACTGGTCATCTGACTTGTCCAATCCGTGGCACGTCATTATTGAAATATTTATAATATGAAAACATAAAAACTTCGATTAAAATGAACATATGGATAATGATGTGACCAATAAACAGAAAAAATTATGTGATGAAATAAATACCACACAACGTAACTGCAATTCATTGTTGCTTTCATCAGGTGAAGAAAAATAGTGAGAAAGGTAAAGAACGACACACCGTACAAACCATACTCAAAAGTAAAGAAGTTAGTTTAAACAAAAGGGATCATAGTTATTGTTGAGTTTCATTTTGAACGTTCATTGCAATGATGCCAGATTTAATATTAAGCATTTCTGATATAATTCAGGACTAGTATACCTGGTGTCAACATCTGAAATCATAGCATCTTGACAACCATGTTTACAATTGATACGACAGATTGTTTATGAATGTGGAGTCTGATATTGGGTGTATGTTCCTTCAAACAGGATTTCAATGACCTTTTAGTTAGTCCTATGCTATAGGTGTCTAGTGGGTCATTGTAGCTTTTGGTTAAGAACGAAAGCGTATTGGTCGATTTGAAAATAATGAGTATTTGCTTGTCTTTAAAGATTTGGAAGTACTTGTGATGTAAAATTTTGTAATACTAGAGAACAAGAAAAATGTATTTTTGGTTGAGGTTTTCGGGGACGATTATCAGTAGGCTATTGTATTTTATTCAATCTAATGTTTATATGATCTATGTAATAAAAAAGGATGTATATTTGTATGTATTGTAATGATTAGACTTGATTATACCATATATATTTATATAAACTTTATTACATAAAAATACAAAAATATTATTGGGCGCCAGCAGATATACATATAGTCTGCAAAAAAAATTATCATTAGCTCCGGCTTGGTTATAAAATCCTCCTTCTCTACAGGGTAATGAGGGCGGCTCGGTAGCTATTCAAGAACAGAGCTTATTTCCGTACTGTGTAAAAAATCTTTAACTTCTGAACGAACTTTACAGAAATGGTGATCCTTACTTTAACTTGTGGCGTCAGCCGACTTGCAGTGGATCGCTGGTCTTGTAGTAAGCAGCACACACGATCTCCTTCTTCGGCCTCCCCGCGATGGACGTCTCTCCAAAAACTTTTGTTGCTTACCGCTCGCCACATTTTCCACCCTCTCGCCTCTCTCACTCCAATTTCAGACCTCTCACTGTCTGTCTGCCCACTTTCACCCGGGTTCGGAGTATATATTCTTACTCCGCCGGCCCCCAAACGATGAAAAAAAAAGGGACGCGTAGTCTCGGCTTCTTGGGGCCTCTCGAACGCACGTGGCCGTTTAATTTATTCCTTCTCAGCCCCGCGGACAAAGGGCGACCACTTACCGATGTCATTCACTACAGTATATATGTATGTATTTATGTTGATTTCTATACAAATTTAAACGTGTGGATAGATTGCAACAAAAATTGATACATATATTCTTCAAAACTCGAGAAACTGTACTGTGGGAGTGAGAAATCCCTACCGTAAATGTGAAAAGAATTTTAATTGAAAAACGTGTTTAATTACTGCGCACCAAGAGATAATTTTATCCAGTAATACTGCATCGAATGATAATAAAAAACAATACGAAATACTTTACTATCCTTGCGAAAAATGTAAGATCATGTTAGTGTCTTATTTGTTAAGTCAAATCTGGCGACTATTTGTTTACATTTTGAATCCGACTAAGAATTTCATCAAATTAATCTTTCTTAATGTATGAAGCCTGAGGGCTGTAGGAGTATATTTAAGTATTATATTCGTAAAGAAATTCGTAAGTACGTTTGTTGGGATGGATGCAATAAAATTCCATGTATTTTATAGATATTAAATTAATGCACTATCACTGGAAACAATTTACGGAACTAGGAACGTTTAGATTTAGGTTAAATCACTTCTTTAATACAGATTAATATAGAATTAAATAGTTTAATAAAATTCAAGGGGTACTCATTAGAAATGAACGTATGATGACAATATTTATGTTGTGCTGATGGAACTTGAGGTCTGAATATCTCCGAGAGATTGCATATCATAGCTCTCTTCGTGGTTAGAAAATTTATAAGATCAACCGATTGTAAATTATAAGTAAAACAACAGTTCCCATATACATTTTTGTTTACTTATGTCACTGTTCATAAATAGTGGAACGTTCGTGTTCCTAATATATTTTTATGTAGACAAGTTCGAGTGGCAATTGAGAATCATCGTTCTCAGATTTGTCAGGCCTGTTGAGATTCTTTGGAACGAAACGGGCTTCCATATGAAATATAATTGTATTTGTGAAGGTTCCTGGAGTATTTCGTCCACGGTCCGTGGCCTTCTGATCTGTTCTGCCGGGAAGGTTGTGTGCATCGACGGTGGGCTTGGGTGGAATCTGGGCCGTCCCTTGGTCCGGCATTCAGCGAGAGTGCGATATATGCCCTTGAAGCACGTTTCGTTGCACCTTTCCAGTCGAATTCTTGATAAGTCATCTTGTAGACTCTCGCTCTTCTTTTCCGCCAGCTACCATGTGGATCCATCTTTTGGTTTTAATAATGTCCATCCAGCATGTAATATTTCAGGGGTAGTTCAGGCGCGAAAACGCTGCAAGAAAAAAAGGGATATTTTCACGAAGGCAACGTTCTTGCATCGACATCATCTTGCTAGTTAAATCTGTCAAGAATTCATGATAAATTTTGACTGAGCGTTATAAGATTCCCGTCAGCTGCTACTGTACTCGTGCGCCGTTGCCAAGTCTCGTCGTGCTTGCGCAGCGGAACAGTTGGCAACTCTGCGCTACGGCGGTTGTGGTGGGATCTAAACAATCGATTTGAGAGAGCGTTAGAGGGGGGGGAGGGAGTTTTGCGGCTGTACTGCGCATGCGCCGTGCCTCCAATTTTACAATATGCCTGACAACTACTTTCATCTGTTCTCTTTGGCTCGTGACATGATCAACATGGTGACCGTGCGTTCGAATTCCTGAATCACTTGCTTGTATGAGGAATCGTGTTTCGTTACTGCAACTGGCGTTCCCTCAACGTGACACTATCCTTTGGTTGATAAGAAGTTCTTCCTGGCAAGTGGCAGTTGCATGCATTCGGAGATTCACAAAAGAAACAACGTTGAATTTTGTATTATTTCATCATTGAAATACGAACGAGCAACGTGGAAGTAAACTTAATAAATTATTTAGAAGAGTTTGTGAAAATTACTGCTATTTCATTCAACTTCAGGGTATGAAACAACAGAAGAACGGATTCTTTGTGACATGTGGAAGACTCCTTCAGTTCAGTTTTGCGGCCGAATTTTTGTTTCATGAAGTTTTAAAATTGTTGCCGATGCAAGTAAAACATGAACCAACATTGATTATAATTACCGGATCACAGATAACACTTAAAATGCTCAATTTCAGTTGTTTCTGTCAATCTAATGTTGCTGATGGAAGACAATTTTTGCTGTGCTTACTCTCTTTGAAATGAGTATTTAAGATCTTTTGCTAACGAATACTGTATCTTTCATAGCGGCCATATTGTTGATTGGTGTTGTAAAGTGGATATTTTCTTGAAAATTCACGCCATTCTTCATAACATTCACGTGAAAAAAATCTGAAAAACCATAAAATGATTCGCAATAATGGAAATTCGTATTTGTTACGCTGTAATGAAAATTGATATCATTGTTTGCTCTCCTCCAATCGTGAATTAAGTTACCCTTACAGAATGGTTTGGTCACTGAGTTCCAAGTTGTTGAAATTTTCGACATTTTCAAAACACTTAACACATGCGACATTGAGGCTAAATATTTTACTCTTATCAAATATTCTGTAATAATTCAAATAGCTTAAGTTGTGTTAGAATTATGTCTTTTTATTCCTGGCATTATAGTTTGATTTAGTTGAGTCTCAATATCCAACACTTTTTGAAACCGTCAGAAATAATTACCGTCATTACTCCTAGATCTGATTGCGTTCAATCGAATTTACAATTCTCCAGTAATAGCAGCTTGTAAGGCGAGCATAATTTGGTCAATGAATGTCCATCTTTCAGAAACCGCCAACGCGCCTGCAGTGAATACAACAATTGCCAATAAATTGTGGCGGCATTTACGAGTGCATACATGTCAGATGCTAAAACGAATTCTGTACAATGTAAAGGCTGTTTAACGATCTACAAACAAAAATGTCATACGTCTATAAAGTGATGAAAATCACAGCACGTTCCACATATAAAAGAACTGTCCTTTGTTTGGAATTTATATTTACGGAGATACGAATTAAATGACTGACGAAGTGAAAACAGTGATGATTGCTGGAGAAATATTCAAATAATTCCATGCATATGTGGATGTATTTAACTTGAAATGGGTCTATCTGCGAGGTTTTAATAATTTAATTGGAACATTAAGATATTAATCCATAAAGCGACACGGTTTTCTTCAGATTAGTACAAAAAAAAATAGAACCGTCAGCCTACCATCGTATGTGCTATTACTAAATGTGACTTTTACTACGACAATTTCTCTTGTCACATTTACGTGAATTAAATATGCATATGACGGCAACGGAATATTATACTGAATAAGAGAAACTTCTCTCGCGTGGTACCCATATATAGTTTCACATCGAACCATCTTCTTTCTTGTAGTAAATTTTCTATACGTTACTGGTAGTTCTCGAAAAGAAACACTGTAAGGAATGGATTGGTGGAAATTACATGAGGTCAGAGAGATTGTTAATTAAAAATGATATAGGGTGAGAGATGGGAAACATAAACCAAAACAGGGCGGGGATAATCCTGTTTGATGTTTCCCATCTCTCATCCTACATCATTTTTAATTAACAATCAACATCAAGTAGGATTATCCCCGCCCTGTTTTGGTTTATGTTTCCCATCTCTCACCCTATATCATTTTTAATTATCAATCTCTCTGGCCTTATCACTATAATTAAATTCCCAAAATCATTCAACGGAGCACCTGAACATTCACGTACACAACAAATATTCAAATAGTTTTCAGTACCGATGAAGACATTACATTTCCATCTTGATTCCAGTTCATGGAATGTGAAGTAATAGCAGACGATACGTTAACTGAAGTATTCTAATATCTGTTTTCATGTAATCGTCCGTCGTTCAACAGTCTGGCAGCCGTCTCGGTAGGTCAAGGCCCTTCATGAGCTCTCCAGCCAAGGAGTAAGTCCGTCGTTCATATCTCCAAATTACCTTTTGTAGATTTCAATAATGATGCGTGAGATGAGTTTTGGAGTTGGAATTGCCAATGAGAACTCGGCACTGTAGTTGTCAGCCTGTGTTAGTTTGGAATATTAGCTCTTTCGCGGTTAAAAGCGTCAGTTAATGAGTTAAGGAATATGATTTAGTCACCAATGACGCTTTACAACACGGACTTCATCAGTGCGAACTCTGTCAATTCCGGAAGCAATAGAGTCCAATTCACGACATCTTGATTGTCTTTCCTAAAGCAGCGAACACAATTACGTTTGCGACGCACTGTAACAGCAACTGTGGCACTGAAACCTGCGTCCGTTGGCGTTTCGTCCCTGCGGTGTATGTCACACTCAAGGCTGGAATTGGCGTCCTCCTCCGACGGTTTCAACACACTTCTGTCAAGGACTCCACATCGCGGTCTGAGCTCAGACGGGATACATGTAGACCGCTGGCACGAAGCCAAGGTTTGTGCCGAAGAAAACATGTACATGATTCGTGAGCGTGGTTCCAAGATCAACAGCCAATCTCAAACCATTTAAGCAGCGAGCAGTGACCGAGGAACATTACTACTACCAGGGATTGACTTTCAGTCCCTGAAGTACACATAAACGTCACAGACGTCTCATAATACATCTGACTTTTAACCACGACTAGATGACCAGTTCATGATTTTGGAAGGAGTACGTTAGGGAAATTTTCATAACGCTTCAATTATGTGATAACCAATTATGCTGATCAATTTTTAATCTACGTCAATTGCCAACGGATCATACAGCACGACGGATCAAATTAGGATATTTTTCATGTTACAGGTGACGGTAAGTAGCTTTACTGGCTTCATATATGGAAAAAAATTGGGACTATATTTTCGGAATCATTATGAAAAACAATCTGAATCAAGAATTTGGAACTTCTGTAGATCAATCTCATTCTAATACTGCCATTTGATTAACAAGGAAACAAAGTTATTTTGTTGTAATATTCTATATATACAGTATTACAAAGCTACACTATAAAATAAAACCAAAGGAAAAGCAAGTCTGTGAAGCAAAAGTTACACTGAATTCGTCTTATAAGGTGGAAACGTTTTCCATACAATTACTGTGTATGCGTGCTTCTGTGAATCGAAGATTGCATACAATTCCAGGCGGCCATTTTGTCAGAGAAGTTCGAAGTTAATTACGATCTTACCGTTTCTACAACTTCGTTTCTACGTGAGGATTTACAGCCGCGAATTCACCAGAAGAATCGGACGCCAATTACTTACTACCACCAAACGAACAAACTTACATGAAAGTTGAAAGCAACTATGTTATGCCAATTACTCCAGATGGTTTAGCTCCAATCATTGCAAACATATATCGGGATAGGTTACCTAGTGGTCTACAAAATATGATTTCGAAAATAATATTTTCTGTGTTACTAAATAACGGAATTTATAATGATTTCGCAACGCTGAAGGACGCCAATAATTTCATATTTCCAACGACGGGAAATTTCTCAATTACCTTAAATATTTTATGTATGTTAAAAAATACGTCTAACCAAATATCCATTCGTTCGTCTCTGGCAGATCAATTTTAGCCAGTAATGAGATGAAATCAGTTCTTTTGTATCTGAAAAGTGTATTATAGAATTTAAACAATTACATCTAAGATCTCGTTATTTACACAATAAAATAAATAGTATAAATCGATTTCATTGTAATATATTCATATTAAATAATTATTTCAATAATATTCTTACTGACCGAATGTACTTTCCTTATTGGCAGTCAGTCGTTACTGAAAGCTGATCAATGACTCAGGTCGTTCACAAGATCACTCATTTGTGTCTGGGGTCTATGAAATCAGCGGATTTGATAAACTATACATTCAAAGAGTAACAGTGACATTCTGCACATAATCATAATCTAGGGAAACTTTTAAAAAAATATATAAGTCTAA
The DNA here is from genome assembly GCA_037074705.1 of Zhengitettix transpicula. Lineage (NCBI taxonomy): Eukaryota > Metazoa > Arthropoda > Insecta > Orthoptera > Tetrigidae > Zhengitettix > Zhengitettix transpicula. The sequence continues at coordinate 48,950,406 of CM073591.1, read as the reverse complement.
TTAGAACTCGAATGTTTTGCATTGAGCCAATAACAAGATTTGAATTTTGGCGTTCGATGCTAAATTCTTTAACTAAAATTTTGTTCTGTATGTACACTGATTTGCAAAAATTTAAAATTCTATTTTCTCATTCTGCCATAAAAATTTGGCATCAATCTAAATGTATATTTCGTATTTAATATTGTCATAACATCTGCAGTTTATCAATCGGCTGTTAGATGAAAGGTTCGAAGGAATACGGATACATTCAGTAGTTGATTTTCCACGCTTTGGATAAAGAATTGAACGACGAAATTTGTAAATCAGGCAGAAAGTTAAGAATTGAATGAAAATTAAAAGGGTGAATGCTAACAAGGTAAATTTATTTTCAGGAAATAAACAGGGTTCAATGATTCATTAATTGACGGATCGAACCTGTAATAAATAAAAAAGATGTGTGTGATATATAGATCTAGAATAATAATTTCATAACGTGATATGAAAAATAATAATGGCAATATTGAAAAGAAAAGGAGCAGACTTAAAGGAAACTATACTTATAACGGTATTGGATAAAAAGTAGAAAGTGGCGGTAAGAGATAAGGAGATTAAGGATTGTAGTAGGCGAAATGCTTTTGTCTTCCACTTACGCGTTTCAACATGTAACAGGAAAATGAAGTGGTAGAACGTTTAAAAGAGGGAGAGGACCTTAGAGGTAATAGCAGCGGGGAAAATAATAAAATGTGTTTAAAGTTTGCGGATAATCCGGTAATGGTTGCAGAGAATGAGAAATCACTGCTTAGAATGATAGAAAGCGTTAATTGAGCATGCGAATACTCACAATGAAAATAAAGACAATGGCGATGGACATGTGGAGATGATTACATAAAACAGGTGACATATTCAGAAAAAAATGCAACATGTAAATAGGTCTATGTATGTGGTAAGTGTACAGGAGAAAGAATGAAAAAATGAAGGAGACCAAGTTGAGAATTGGAACATCGCAGATATCTGATAATGAAATAATTTATGGTATTCGTGACCGACGAATCTTCATTAATAGACATTGGGTTTTTGGGCTATTGGTTCAGGTTTGTTTCCGGAGTGTTTGCCAACGTTTCGCTCGTGTTCTTCAAGCATTATCAAGGCAGGAAGAACTTGTTTGTTTGTTTGTCCGCAGGCAACGGTCAAGGGCACACAGAGTTCGCCTGAATCGTTGCGTCGCAAATATTTTCATGCTTGTGTCTTACGCAGAAAAATCACAGAGACCATAGGTCGTAACCAGTGTCTCTATTAAAATTAGTCGGTCTCTTGGATTTCTATGAATCTTCCTTGAACATAATGAATTTTCTCTGGAAAATATAATTGTATCTTACACGAATGCTCGTGATTTGTCTCCATTCCGTGTTCCGTTACAGCGGACATATAATTCCATAATCGGATCTACTGTTCATGTTATTTAATGCCATTTCCCTGACTAACACTCACACGAAATATCCTTTTACGAGAAATTTTTCCAGCCTGTCTTCCATTGGTGGTAGAAGGTTGGCAATTTTAAGTCAATTCATATATTTATGTTGTGTTGTTCTTACGAAATGTCATCTCTGCGTTACGTTACTCCTCCGATGAACGGATGTTTTCGATTACTTTTATCGATAATTTTTGACGATTTAATACCCTGGATATATACCCGTCCCCATACCCGTTCTGAATGATGAAATGCCTGTTTTGTCTTCTCCTTTAATTAAAAAACTATTTTATAGAGCAAAAACGAAGGTACAACTATACATGAAAAATTTCATTATGGTCAAGAATTATTCCAGAGACAATAGAAATCGGAACAGAGGTACTGGAAATGACTTACTGTCTCTGTGGTTTTCCTGTATCAACTAAGACAAACAGGAAAACACTTGCGACACGAGGCGGGCTGACTCAGGGTGACCTTGGACGCTTAGCTGAGTATATAAGGTCCAAACAAACAACGATATTTTTTCAAGTATTTTTCAGTTTTTATGATGATGTCATTCTAGGCGAGGTGTCACGTATGTGTTGGATCCTCAGGGGGCCGGTGCGGTGGTTGAATCCACCCAAATTCCATCTATTATCGTCCCTCAATATAGCTTGCTTCGGTTCGGAATTCTGCGGTTTGTTTGGTATTACACTCCGGCTAGAGTGACCTCCATTATATATTAAATTAACGAGTGACGAAGATATATTATTGACTATAAAGGTTCGAGACCTATGTCGGATAAGATACTTGAATTATTATTATATATTATACAAGGTTCATATTCTTAACTTAGTTTTGATAATGCTTGGAGCATCTGAGCGAAACGTTAGCAAACACGCTGATAAAAACGTGACCAAATACCACAAAAACTGATGACTGGTATTAATTATATGAAGAGGATGCTAACAGGGAGGACGGACATAGAACTGAGGAAAATGCTGATAAAATTTTGTGTTGAGTGTCTAATTGTATATAGCTGAAATGTGGATATTAAGAAACGGAAAATTATCAAATACAGGTTTTTCTATTTTCAATTAATAGAGGTATTCTATCAAGTGAATGTACGAAGAGACATTGTGTAATCGCCTACCCGCTCCCTCGGATCCTTATAATGGACGAATGCCGACCCGGGCGCCACTGCATGTGCAGAAAAGTTTTATTTTAAATTATACAAACGACAATCGTCTCATTAATTAACATTCGCGATCCGCGCGATCCACACCAGGGAGCCGATAAAGGATTTGCCAGGACTCGTGAGTACTTGAGTCGAGCATGAGACTCTCAATAACTGTATCTCAGGTGTCCTGGCTTTGATCAATTACGTAAGGAAGGATTTACTGAATGAAAACAAAATGTAAACATAAAATTCAGTTTAATGGACAAATTAGGGTTAATACAAATACTCGGCACGACTCCTCAATCGCCAAATGTTGCCTTTTCATACACTCTTATTCGTAAACTTAAATCTAACAAGTCTCCGTAAAGTTACTATTTTGGTCAAATTTATCAAATTTAATGTCCTTTAAGAACACAGCCGGTCATTGGACCCACAATTCTCAATTCGCACTACTTTCACACGATGCAGGGAAAGGGAGGGAAGTTTGCTTACTGTGCTGCGACGCGTTGTCTTCTGATGACGTCCAGGTTCAGGTTCAGGTGCCTGGCCGGTCGGCTGACCAAATCCTCGTACGCAGAGAAGCGGCTAGAACACACAGGCGACGGCCTACACTTGCTCCGCAATTCACGGTTCTCTCCTCCAAGAACCTCCGCACCAAAATCTCCTACGCGTTCGTCCCTTACAGTTCACTAAGAACTGACGACGCCCGCTCTGCTGCCTTCCAGGACGCGACTCGTCTCCACCACACCACTCCGGTCCAAGACGCCGACAAGCCGAATGTTGGGTAACAACTGTCCCGTCTCCTGGCCCACAGCTTCCCCTTCGCCGTCCAGGACCCGACTCCCTTTTTCTATATCCGCCACAGCTGTGTCCAGCCACGGTCACCTTTGTCCGGGCACGTTCACCCCTACGGTCCGAAAATGATCTGACCAGGCAGGCGTCCCTCGCAAACCCACTTCCTGTTGCCGTAAACTTGGTCCCAAAGACCGGCCGCGTGAAAAATGTTATCTCCAACATTCCCACGACAAGACAACTAGTATTAATGTTTAAAATCACTTATTACAATTGCACGTATTCAGTTAATAATGGGGAGCTGTTTCACGGAGAGAAAAGACTGATAAGTATATTAAAAACAGGATAAATAACTGGGCTGGGCATTTCCTCAGGTTTGAAGGGATATCGAACTAAATGAATAGAATGAAAATAATTTATGTCAGATAGAAAATAATGAATAAGAAAGATATCCAATGCAGACAAAAAAAGTGTAACATAAATACCACACAAAGTTTCTGGGATCCTCGTTCCTTTCGTCAGGTGCTAAGAAGAGCCTAAAGAAACACAATTGCACTGGTCAGTTGATAACACTCAAAATCTTTTATATTATCCTTTTTTTGTCTGTATTGGCTATCTTTCTTATTTATTAAATGAATAGAAGTTGCAATGGAGGTATAAGAAGATTAAATATGTTAAATGACTTGAAGCAAGAGTAGGATGGATATGATGGAATGCAGAGAACAGAAGAAGAGAGAGTTGCTGTTCCACCGGCCCAAGGTGTGGACACTAAAGAAGAAGAGATTTTATATAATTTCATTTGAGATTGCCTGAGATTGGACGAAAATACCCACGTTGGTTGAAGTAAGTAGACGTCGTAGAAGTTGTTTTGAGGTAATTATTTTTACACAGCTGGTAGCATGATACTTTGACCAGATTTATTATCTGGTTTACGAGGATGTCGCGAAAATGAGACCCGCTGGGGTAATTAGTACATTCATGCTGGACATAAACTTTTAACGACGAAGATTACCACCATATATTCAGAACAGCGACGCCAACGGAACGTCAAACTCTCCTGAGAACAATTGACTATACTTTCTTATGATGACAAGTATGTGACAGTACTATTATAATGCTCAACTTGGTCATTATAAGTCCATCAGTTGCATTTGTAGATTCAATGATAAAGGTTGTGAGGTTTATAAGAATCCGTTGTTAACTTTCTCGGCAGGATAATAATTTGGCATTCATCAAGCCTTGATGTATGATTCTCAATTCTGTATTTAGGTCGTCTGGTTCATATTTGAAGATGATTAAATAATTTACAAGTCTATTGTTGAAATCTATCTCTTAAAAATGCTATGATCTTCTCCCATAATTTTATTCGCTTGTTGTGATTCCATTTGAGAGCTTAATCAGTGAATTAAAGTAATTCATTGTTTCCCTTAGCAAAATTTTAAGAGCGGGCTAGTGTTTTGGTGGTTAGCAGACTGGAAATACATTTTTCATTATTTTATCATCAGGGAGAAAATTATTGAAAATTATTTGTTACCTTATAATTTATTAAATGTCGGTTTCAAAACAATTCCACCACGAACGGCTCAAAGAATCGTTTATGGATACCTGGAGTCTGTTTGAAACGACCCCCCGCGTTCAGACGTTTCCAATGGTCTTTTATGTATATATATATATATATATATATATATATATATACCTGAAACTTTTCAGTTGGGGGCACAGCGTGCTTTCGTTGCTTGCTTTGGATCAGAATAGTCACAACGTTTCAAACTGATGTTCTGCTTTTCCGCTTCTTAGTTAAGAGGGTGGAGTAAATTGCTTTTAGATAATAAAGCTATTTCCCTTCCTGAGTCTGAGGCTATTAACAGACTTTACGTATCATATAATAGTTACTGCTCTCATTTTGCTGAAACCATAATATAAGAATTTATCAATAATTACTATGTTCGCTCCCGTGAATTTTGGTTATTGAATTTCGATCGGGTAAACTAATCCCGACAGTTCCTTTCGAAGAAAAATTTTTTTTTTTCATTGTCGTAGAAACTTATATTTAAAATGAACAAAGAATGAAGGAAACCTATTTATAGAACACTATATAATATTCGTATATGTTTTAATTGCTTTAACTGCAGTAATAATTTACGTTCGCTTCCATTTATAAACCTTTGCTGTTATCGGGCTTCACATTGTGATTCCCGGGTAAACGAAAATTTTGGTGATGACTTCATTTAAAAAAAAGCAAAATTACCTTAAATAACAGCTTTATGGCAGTAACCAAATGCACATTACTCACAATCAGATCATTCAACGGCAGTATAGTGAATAGAAGAAAAAACAATTGGTATGATTACTTAGTCACCGTAGAAGAAAATGATTCAATACAAATTAATAATTGTGATGTTTTACCTTACTATAATAGAATCTCTTTTGAAAGAAATTCTGAGAAATTAAATGTTATTGCAAACAGACCAACGCGATTTTTTAAATATCGTTTTGGACCATCTTTATATTGTTCTGCTGTAGATAAGCTAAAAGAATACTCTCTAGGGTCAATTGACTGGCTATTAGGCGTCAATATCTTTCAAGAATAGGACGATTCTTCTGAAAAAAGTTAATAATTAAATATTTTTCTGCTTTTATTGATTGTACATATCGATTTTGGAAACAGCAGTCGCGAAGAATGTTTATTCAATATTTTAAGACTGCATAAATGAATAAGAAATATAGCCAATTCAGGCAAAAAAGTGATAATATAAATACAACACAACGTTTCTGCGAACCTTATCCCATTCGTCAGGTGCGAAGAAGAACCCAACAAACTGCAACACGCAACGACAATGGATGAGCCGAAGGGTTAGCATAACAATAAAGGAGCAACGACAATGGAAAACAGAAGGTTTAGCGTAATAATAAGGGATCATAGCAATTATTGAGTTTCATTGTGTTTGTTTGTACATTAATAGCTGTGATGTTGGATTTCTAAAATGAGTCTGGAATTGTACCTGGTGTCAATGTCTAAAATCTTAGCATTTTACCAACCAAATATATGTTTAGAATTGATTATACGTTTGAATACTACATATTGTTTATCAATGGGAAGTTTGATATTAGACATATGTTTCCTTGATACGTGTATTAAGGGAACGTTTTGTTTGCCCTATGTAGCAGGAATTACAATTAGGGCAAGATATTTTGTAAACAACACAATGTTTGCTGTAGGTGTCAAGTGGGTCCTTGAGATTTTTAATAAATTAGAAAAGGGTATTCGTGGATCTGTAAATGACGGATATTTGATATTCTTTTAATATTTGGATACATTTGTGATGTGGAAATTTGTAAAAAGAGAGTACGAGAAAAAAATTTGGCTTGAGGTGATTGGGGGCGATTGACAGTAGGATATTGGATTTTGTTCAATCAGCTGTTTACATTTTTAATAATAAAATTTAAAGGTACTCATTGGAGATTAAAATGTTTCGGACAATATTTAAGATGCGTTGATGGAACTTGGAGTTAGAAAGTAAAAAAAAGCTCTGTCTACAAGATTGTATATCATAGTTCTCTTTTGATTAACGTTCCTTATAATGGTAACATGAAGCTAAAAGCTTGTCGCTGGATGCCTCCATTGAGACTTGACTTCTAAAATAATGGATAACAATATTTGTTCTCAAATATATCGACAAGTGGTTATGCCTCTTGGAAGTCAGCTATACATTTACATCTATTTGACACAAGATGACATCTAAGGAAGCGTCACCGCAGGTTGGCTCCATACCTTGTAAGCTCCAAGGCTAAACATTTCAATAGCTTGTGGACTGAATTCACATTGGCAATACATACGACGATGGAATTGCTTTAACGAATTAATTAAGGTTGATGCTAGAGAAGCAGTTTTCGGAGCAATTCTGCTACTCATAATCTCAGGAATGTACCGGCGAATGTGCTTCGTGCTGTTTGCTTGCCATAGAATAGTTAAGATAGTTATCTAAATATTGGCATAAAAATCAGTTACGGTCACCTCTGAAATTAGAAACGGTAACAATTCGTGAAGAGATCCCGATTACTCGGACAGGACGCATTACGAAACGCTCACAGTAAAATATTTCATCCCTACTACGGCAGCGGAAGTGTTTTGGGTAACATGTATGGTGCGCCTTTAGTTTTCAATTTGTATACCAAATATTTTATAACATTGTCTAAATTACTGTCTGGAAACATGGAAACGTGGCTTGCCGGGGTCGAGAAGCAGACAGAAGACAATGGCGGGGTGGATTTGGAAAATCCGCAAGTCCCGCAAACAAGGCCATGGTCAGCCAAGAAAGGGGTAGACGACTGGGAAGGTATGGCCCTAAAATAGATTGAAGTGGGTCACGTGCAGAAAAGGACCAACCAGGAGATAGGGATTTTTTAGGACGGAGAGAGAGAAGTCGGCGAACACAAGGGAGATCGATCTGGACCTTCAGTGAGAGCAGTCTAGGAGCACGTGGAGATCACTCTGGACCATCAGAGAGAGTTGATCCTGGACATTTTTGGTGTACACATGGGGCGCCGGTCGTCTGCTGCTGTTGTTGCAGAGAGAGATTCGCCAACGGGAATCGACCCTGTCCGAGCTGCAGACCTGGTAAGTCGCATTCCATGCTTCCAGGTATCGCGTCGGTTTGCCAGAAACATAACCACGGTTAATCCTGAGAAAGGGGGGACATGCATCCCTGGTAAGGCTGGAGAGCTTTCGTGTTTAAGAATGTGTGGGCGATTCTGATAAAATAAATTTCTGATAAAATAAATTCTTGTTTTTTTTATTAATTAAATATTGTATTTTCTTTCCTGCGAGTGAATAATTTCTTGCAGGTGGCGCCCAACAAACCTTATATTATTAGTAAATTTGACCTTTGAACCTAAATATAGAATAAGCCCACCACACATGGTTCCGTGTTACTTCATTATTAGTTACTTTAATTTACTCAAGTATATTTACACATCTTCTGACAGGTTCCAGCTCAAACATTTTTATAACCAGAGAATCATTGTGAATATAAAACAATTACTTGTTACCCAAATTATATTAAAATTTAAGGAACATTGACCAGAATGTATTGACACAATATAGTTAAAACGAAAATAATAATGTTGTCAACTTTTTGGCGTCGCATATTAGGACACATTGAGGCATCTACATTTTCCGTTTCTACCTAAGATTAATTCTTCTACGGAAGACGAAGACGTATCGCTGGAATATTCTTTTTAGGCTCGGCTGACTCTTGTTGACACAAGTGTAATCTATAGGAGCATTTAGACTTACATTTGTGCACGTGCAGAGTCTCCGCCAAAGAAGAGTAACTGTTTTTGGGACTTTTTCACATGTAGGTAGATGCAGCGTTGTATTAATTTTGCACGATAAACAGGTAGGACACTTGTAAATTAGTAGACGTCCAAAACTCAAATCCAGATAGATGAGATTACGACACCAAGTGATAATAAAAATTTGCTTATATATTTATGAATAAATAACATTGAATGTTCAAGTTGTTGTAACATCATCAGTAAATGTAAAAAATAAAATAAAGGCTAAAATTTACACAGAATAAGTTTCAACTTAGACCTCGTGGGTCTTCTAACCTGTCAAAAACTGCTGTGATTCCATGAATGTCGTCATAGACTGTAGTGAAAACTTCAGGCAGATTGTTGCTTTTTGTCTCATAATAAGAAAATTTTTTCTGAACACTGACGAAAGTAATGTAACCTATTTAAGTAACCGGTATTGAAATTCGTGTTCGTGACTGATAAAGTTTATGGTTATGAGATCTCTGAGGGTAGTGATTCTTGGATCGTGCTAAAGTTAGTTGAAGCGATGACATCAGAAGTTGATGCGACATCTTACTAAACTTCATTGACCACTGGAAAGCATTCCTCAAAAGCTGAACGAATGAGGAATGGTCTAACGGTCGCAAAAACTGTTGTCGTTGTTTAGGTTGTCACTTTTCCCGGAATAGAGAAGCTGTTGTGCAACGTTTCCAGTGATGGCGTCACCAGCGCGAGCTTTTGCGCAACAATTCCACTGATGGCGTCACCAAGCGTATGCTTTCACGTCAGAATCGCTGACGCACAACTACGGCTCTACTGCATACAACTGTGATTATTGAACTCTGGCGTCAACAAGCGTTTTGGAAAACTCTTCGTTTCTGAATGTGTTGTATTTCGGATCTTTAGATGAAATCTAAATTTTCAATCCTTATTAGCATTACGTACATATTCCAGTCAATTTGATCTACATCCATTTTCATTTTACTGGTTCAACGTGTCGAAGTGAAATACGCAAACCAAATACAGAAATGAAAGACAGAAACAACCAATGTGATCATCTGAATTTATTGGGAAGAAATAAGTATACGCCAATTTCTACTAGTAGTTGCTGAAGTAGTCCAATTCAATAAGATTATTGATTTATGAAAATTTCAAGTATCTTTGATGAATATTTTATAAAAATTGACACAAGCCCAAAATAGACTTGGAAAGCGCTGACATAATATTAATTTTAATTATAAAAATCAGATTTAATTACATCTGCCAAAAAGTTAGTATTTTATCTATGTATGCAGTACTTGTGATTAAATTCTTTGAGGATAAAACTAAAAGAAATCGTTCTTTAGTTTTGGAAGATACTGTGTACAATAATATTAACATAAAATTATCTCTGAAGTTTAAATATTGATGTGAATGAAGAGGTTGTAATTAATATACAGTATTCTTTTTTAATAATAAGAAAATATATACTACGTTGTTATGGGTTTATAAAGTCTCAGAATGACGTACCAATAAGGTTTAAATTGCAATTACATTTTTGGATACTATCATCAATAGTTTATGCATCTATAGAAATATATCTTGAAGCAATTGAAGTCTAGCATAGCGAAATTATTCCGAAAGCTTTTACACATATTAAAATTAGCTTCGTCATTTACCATTGCATTATTCTCTGGTGTGAAATATACTGTGTATGGTAAAAATGCGACTGAAAATGTAATGTGTAAAGAGAGTCAAGTCGTAACTCAACGTGAAACCTGTAAAAAAATCTAAAACCCGGACTTATATGTAACAAGTATCGTAGAGGTTTCAATTCAGGCGACAGAAACTTGTGAAACACGATAATGTTCCCGATAATTGGAAGTGCCAAGTAGGCCTGATAAGTCTGGTTTAATGGTTGAGGTAGCAAAGGTGCTGGACAAACTGAAGGAAGTGTATGGTAAAATGGACGCGGTGGAAGGGAAGATTGAGAAATTACAGAGAGTGAAGGAAGGACAATACAGGAGGAACATCTAGTGGAACATAAGGCCACGTGCTTAGTTATGATCAGTAATTGGGCACAAACATCCTAATCTGTCCAGGGCATACGTTTAAACAAACTTGAGCTGGACTTCACCGGTCTAAACGTATTGCCAATCATGTCGGGACGAATTATCTAAAACTTTGGAAGATTTCTGTTGATTATCCCTAAGGGAGAAATGCACAACTTGGTCTCTGCACTAATTTAAGACGCTTGTGTCGTCTATATTTTTCCAATGATCATTTCACACTAGGTTGGTTCAAGTAATTTTTGGCTCGTTGCCCATCGAGGCGGATCTCCCCTTACTGATTCGGAAATCGCGCACAGATGCGCCCCTCTGCAGCCTCGTCTTGAGCATTTTGCGGTGAATTTATGAGCATCCACGGTAAGGGTCCCAAAAGGTACACTAAAATAGGGATTACAATGGAAATGTAAGGCAATTCATGTGTACTACCACTGAATTTCTTCAATACTCTCATCACAACGTAATTTGCTTTGCAAGATTGGAGAAATACAAAATTTACGCAGCTCAGTAGTCACTTGCTTTTAGTCCTAGATATCTACAATTTTTTTACTTCAGAGAAAAGACGTTCTCACAGACTTTATGAAACGAGCTCCTTTCTCCCTACCCTCGCGAAACTAATCATTTCACATTTTGCCTGATTTAGTAAAATTTCATTTCTTTTCGCCCACGATTCTAAAATCCCTATGTCAATTTGTAGCGTCCTGACACTATTTTCTCTCTCAGTTTCAGCATAAATTACCCAGTCTCTAGATGAAGAGAACTGAGCGCGGGTTGGACGCGGCGACGCCTCTGGGTGTTATTGTTGTGCTTTGAGAAGTCAGTGACCGGAGATACAACTGCTATATCGAGTCGACTTCCAACATTCGGAATAAGAATCTGTGCGTAGTTGGCGTCGTCGTTCAAAGGAGAAAGTCGGAGAGTGGCCACATGGGCTTGTTCGGGTGGTGTTGATGTTGTTTGCGACTCCGACGCTGTCTCGGCTTGGAGCGGCTTCACCTGAAACAGGGAAATTGCCGACAGAGACAAATGATTGCTAGGTCCGTAAAGGTTGCCTGTATGTTTGGCTGCTGGGACCGATGGCCGCGTCTCGTGGTGCTTCGGCGCAGGACTGGTCGACTGGAATTGAATCGGCGAGAAGTGGACGTCACGTGGAGCTATTCAGCTTACGCGTCAGGACCCCAACACTCCACGTCCCTGTCTGATGATCAGGGTTCGGATCCAGGCTGGTCTGTGGGCAACGAGGCGGTGAGAAGACCAGAATTTGTTTCGTTGGTCCGCGAGTTTTACACTTGAAACTTAGTTAACGGAGCTCTTCCAATGCTCATCGATGGGAACGGCAAAGAACATCTCAGGCGTCCGAGCTTCAAATTTATTCACATGGGAGAAACGGTGAATGAGAGTTCGCTTCAGAACCTCCTACTGACTGTGTTGCGGCGAGTATGTGATGATATCCTGGACCTCGATCGAACAGCTGTTGTCAAGGTATATTGCATGTCAAGGTATATTGCAGTGAGTCCACATTTTTAATAGTTGAAGGTGATTCCTGCCAGACGAAATCTTAAAACCAAATAGTCGGTTGTTCATGTCTGAAATACGGAAGTAAACGAATAGAGCGTAGAATCTACTGTGGCTCGGCGTCCTATAACTGCACTGCCGCAGTGTCTGATGTTTTGTGGGTTTATGATTGTTGTGGTGGGCTTTCTTAAAATTTTTGGAATTAAATGTTAAATTTTAATATTACAAGGGTTGGGCGCCACATGCAAAGAAAATACTCTCTCGCAGGAAAGGGTGAAATGAAATATTTAATTAATAAAAAACAAGAATTTATTATAAATAAAGCCAAAATATCTGCCCACACATTGTCAGTAATGAAATATTGCCAGCCTAGCCAGGGATGCATATTCCCCCTTTCACAAGATTAACAGAGGTTTATTTGTAGCAAACCGGCGCGCTACACGGAAACATAGACTGCGATTTACCAATTTTGCAGCTCGGACAGGGGTCGTCTATCGTCGGTGACTGTGGCTGCAGCAGCAGACGGCCGAAACACAACGTTCACACCCAAATTGCACAAGTCACTATGATTGCTGGAGACTCACTCTCCTCCGCTGATGGCCACCGACTGTCCCCGCTGATGGTCACACACTGTCTCTCCTGATGGTCACAGACAGTCTCCGCTGATGGTCCTCGACTGTTCCACTGTCTCGAGAGATGTCCCTCTCGGACTCCAAAAATCACTATCTCCTGATTGGTACTCATCTACACTTTATTCTAATTTAGGACCATACCTTCCCAGCCATCTACCCCTTCTTGTCCGACCATGACCTTTGTTTGTGGGACCCGTGGATTTCCCTAATCCGTCCCTCTATTGTCCTCTGTCGGCTACTCGACACCGGCAAGCCACGTTTCCATGCTTCCAGGAAGAAATTTAGACAAAATTAAAAAAAAAAGATTTGATGTTCAAGTTAAATGCGAAACGCGCACCATAATGCGTCACCGTCGGTGTCTGAGTTCTGTGTAGCAATTTTGTGCGGGGTAACCAATGTGGCGTTCGGTGCTGCATCGAGTATGTGGAGTGGAGGTTTAGTTAATGACTCGAAACCACGAGTAGAGTTTATTAATATGTTTATTGAAACTCGTGGAGCTTCGTCGTTTCCAAGCGTTGGGTCCGTCTGAACCCGCCGCAGGTCGAAGAGGGACTGACTCAAAGGAACGGACCTTATGGAGATTCCGTTCGATGGACAAATAATACGATCTTTTGTTGTTCGAAATGTTCGTGAAATGGACACTTTGAGTTTGGTGAATGACGCCTACAACGCCAACAACCTCCAACCTGAGACATGGAGATGTACAATATGGTTATGTTCCTCACCTCTAGTCATGGGTTTATAATTGGTTCTAAACGTTAGCTAACCCCACATTTTTTATTTCAAAAAATTTTCCTACCAATATTCCCTGAGATAGGTGTTCATATCCCCATAAAGTTTAGCGGAAAGAAATTCCGTCTTTTAATGAAATGTTAATTGTTGATAAAAAAAAATTGGGATTATTTTAATTTTAATTGAGACACTTTGAAATTACACAATATTCGTGATTTTTCTCTATAAAATTCTAATTAAAATATTGATTTATTTCATGGTAAATATAAAACCCTTAATAAGCATAATAAAAATCAACCCCCCCCCCTACATTACGAAGGTCAATAAGTTTTTCGGGATGTGAGAGCTAAATAATTTTGCGGTTTCTATATTTCATGGAGGAGATTGAGAAAGAGTTGACTCAGTATTATTAGATTTTGGAAAAAAATGTGGATATCTTTTCACAGTATATTCCTTTGGCTAAACTTTTGACAGACATTAGTAATATTTTTTATTCCGTTTTAAAGAAACACCCCCACTAGTTTACTTCTATTATAATGATTATTTGGTAAACTCAATCCCACCAGACATAGGCCCAACATTAGTTGAACAAAGCCCTTAATACGATAATATTTAATCTTACGATTACTTAATTATTATGTTCAACAGTAATAACAGTAATAACAGTCAAACTCTTTGTGTTATGCCCGTTTGAAAGTGTTTTGATGACAGCTGAAGAGAAGGGAATCATCGGATAAATAACACCTAGAAATTCAGAATAAAAAGTTCTCGCTTTACAACCAAAGCACCCATCGTTTCCACAGCTAGCCATTGAACCGTCGTGCGTTTGTTCAACATGAGAAAAACCAGATAATTTTTATTCAGCATATTCAATGATAAATGTGAAGAAATATCTTCAATTTCGTGAAATAGATTCCAATGAAAATTGTCAAATTCCGTCATGGATTTACTGATAAATGAACGGCAGGGGCATAAAAATCTTTCTCATGTTTTCTCGGAGGCTCAAAATTCGTCTTGGCAGTTCGCGCCTCGAAAATCTCTCTCTGGAGTTGTTGCGTGTGAACTCTAACAAGGTCGGTCTCCACCCTGTAACTTGTGCGACAAAGACAAACAACCGTGCGTATCAAAAGCAGTAAACGAAAGAGACATTATAAGGTAACGCCAAGTAGAAAAAGTAAGGCCTTTTACTGATCAAAAGAGGAGTTACGTTTAACCAAAGAAACCAAACGACATGTGTTCACTAGTTGACACTGAACAAAAATGTGTATGTATTAAAATATTAAAAATTTATGCTACAATATTAAACTATTAAATATTTACAACTTCTCTGCGTAAAACTGATCAAAGATTTTCCAAATAATTAACGTAGAATCAGTTACATAATAAGTAATGAAGAGTAGTATTCACAATTGTCTTATTAATTAAAAATGAAGGAGCAACCCATTGTAATAAATATCAATCTTTATTTTTGAGAAAAACCATGAATATCATCTTAATCTACAGACTATTCGACCACTTTTATACATAGTCTTTCTGTACAAATTTTACCCATCGTTGCCAGTTTAAAAATTCCCAACTAGCTACCTGCAGACATTGACGCACCACTTTCCGTATAGCGGCTCGTAATGTTAGTGTCCCAGAGGAAAAAGCGTGGTAGCTGGATGTTGCCAAGTCGGGGCCGTAAGGAGGATGTGGAAGAGTTTCCCACCTAAGCGTCACGATCTTCTCCACAATGACACGAGCAGTGTGCAGCCGTGTTGTAAGATAATCGTCTCAGGGCGTTCCTCGCTCAATAGGGAGCTTCAAAAGTGTCTGGATTAGCGGACAGCATTTATTTATTATTTGTCAATGATCGAGAAATTCAACAAGAATGCAACCCTATGCATCCCAACGGATCGCTTTGTCTTCTCTTTGATGGAGAGTCCAAATTGTCATTCCCTGCTCGGCTGTTTTGTTTCACGCTCGTAATGATAGAACCAGAATTCATCGCTTGGAACGATACTCGTCAAAATATCGTCTTGAGTTTGAAATCTCTTTTCCCCCAGACCCAAAAGGGAAATAAAGTATTTTCGGCTTCATGGTATTTTCAAAATTGGGCACATTTAAATGATTGGAGGGTATCTAAATTTGTCAAACTGAAAGGAAGCTAAATTTGTGATTAACGCAGGACATGGCTGTCCCAAACAGTCGACGGTTAGTCTTTGGAATGCCATTTGCGTGTCTGTAGATCTTGGGTGATGGTTCTTCTCTGAAACTTGTGATCTTCGGCCAATAAATGTGGGAACCAACGGGAACAATCTTCGGTAACGTAAACATTTTTTTATTTCTTGCTCTGAACTATGCCCATCAGCAAATATTGCTTGAAATGATCAAGTTCCGTGGAGGCATAACGAGGCTTACCAACGATACTCATGGTCCCATATTTGAAATGTCTTACCCATTTCGAACATTGCTGGCGCCTATAAAGACATCTGTGTATGCATGATGAGTTCTGGCGTGAATTTGAGCAACAGACATTTCCTCTTTAACAAGGAATTCAATGACAGCACGCTGTTCGAAATGATTAATCGATGCCGGCAATTTTAAACTGCCTGTGGTGTCGTGATAGAAGCGATAATGTATCAGCATGTCAAAATGCGGTGTGAAATCAGTAGATTACAATCCTGCAATCGTTTTTGTTACATTGTTGTAATAGAAATTGTAACAATTGCTTCCTCGAGGCTGCTTGTATAATGCTGGTGTCTTCAGGTGAATTCTGACATTTTTAAGTAACGCAACTTGCAAAATCTTAACCCAGACGAAAGAATACGTTCAAAATTCAACTAAGGTCCCTTCATGCAGCATTCAACTCTTACCGCGACAAACAATTAATAACAACAAAACAAAGCAATTTTAGGTGAGTGTTGATCAGAGGACTTTGAATGCATTTGTAATGAGCTCTTTAGGGAAGAAGGGCGTTTAGTTCAAACAACAAGGTTGCAATTTCGCGCTCTCCTTTTATATGACAGGTCCTTTGGAAGGTTCAACGGTAGTGCGTGTATCGAAACTTATCGAATTCTCATTGTTAATGTTTCCGTCACGTAAGCTCAACAATGAAACTGGCTCGCTGCGAATTTCGGTTGAGGTTTCGTAATGAATTGGTTCGTCTTTACTACTATGTTGTTAACAATGAACGGAGTCAACACTTAGGTTTTTAATTAGACAAATAAATAGCCAAGTAATAGACTAAAAATAAGTGCTAAATGAATACGGCACAACGTTTCTGCAATCCTTGTTGCTCTCGTCACGCGTTTCAAGTATAGAAAACCGTAAGAAGGCACACCGCACAAATCAGATGAATACTGTTGTTTTATATAAGTACTACCGCTTTACTTTCGAAATAATATAAATAATTTTAATATATTCCCCATATCAGTGTATGTAATTTAAATCTACTTATGCTGACTAAAATACGTTATGCAAACATTCTAAACTTTAACAGCTGAAAGACGTGAAGTAAGAAAGTCCATGCTTGGATAATTGCGCAATCTTCATAAAACAGAGTATCCAATACTACTCTCCGTAGTGTACATCTATATACTATATTAAATTAATTAAACGCGATATTATACTTAACGATATCGAAATCAACAAAATACTATAGTATCCATATTCCTGTATGGGCCGGGTATTATTTAGTAAAGGAATTCTTACTCTCTGTCGCACACATTGCTCCAATGAGTCCAAAATTTTCTTCTACGACGCAAACGTTCCTGGACAAAAATTCATCTAGTTGAACCCAAGCACTTTCACAATTGCGATTTTCCAATTCCACTAATTAAATATATTGTTAACTGATATTTTACGCTAGGTCATTGGATTTATACCTTCAATCTTTACTTTGAATATTTCCGCATGTGTATCCAAAATGTGAGAACCCAATTTGTGACTCATCAATTTAAAGAATTTTGTCCTCCTTGGTTGTTAATGCAGAATTATCGAACTGTCAGACATGACAAGAAATATGGACAACAAATTTATGTGTTAACTAAAATTATGTTATGTTTCTGGGTAACAACGTGGCCTTTCAGACCACTGTCGGTGGCGGTCAGGTCCTGGCGGTTTGGGGTTACTGTTTCTCCATGCACTGAGGGACGGGCTTGCATGTGCGCTGGGAAATTTGCCCTCTTGGGAGGGAACAGTGTAGCTGAGTGCGTGGCAGCACTGCGAAACGTACAGGTGGGACACAAACGTCAGACTCGGGAAAACCACGAACATGGCCGACTCCAGCCGATTTTAGCTATCGATTTTTGGGAGGTGACACAGTCTCCAACTGAATCCCATCTCAACCAGTGACCCACCGGTAGCTAACAATGATCAAATGACCACTTTTTCAACAGAAAAACTCGAACTGAGAGTGAATATAAATCGACGAATAGGTAATTCTACCACCTCCAAGAGTTCTAAAAAGATCCTGGGCAGAAACAACCTCGCATGCCCCTCAATTTATCAACTAAAGATCTTTTGTTGGTTATATTATTACTAATAGATATTTCAATTTCTGGTATTCTCCGCGGTTTTCGCCAAAGTGGTCATTTGATCTCACAAATCTGTGTGATAACCCCTTCAATTTTCGTATATCTGTAACGTTACAATCCCTATAGAGTTCAATTTTGTTTCGCTATTTGGCATTTTGCTACGAGCTTATTAGTTATAAAGATGATCTGTAAATTAAAATAAATGAACAGGATTTCATAAAGACACTAGCTGACATTGCTTCTTGAATTCTGCTCGCCAAATCTGATCGAATTTAGGAAATAGAGCACTTCTATCAGCACCATTTGGTGACAGGCATTGTAATGAAAATATAGGCTATAATAATTTCGGATTTTGATATCGACATTTTGAAAAGAAAAATTTTCTGTCCCGGGAGTTTGCCGCAGGCTTTGACAATTTGTACTCATTAGTGGTATTGCAATTTTCCATAAACATCAGCTGGGGTCAATTCTGACATAAATGCGGTAAAACTTGTTTTTACCGTTTGGAGTCATGACCTCCGGAAAAGGGGTAGCCTGGTAAGTGAAGAAGATTACTTAAGAGCTTGCAACTTAGAAACACAGTTTTGTAGCATGAAACGTTTGGGAAAGTTTTAGTAAGTGTTGGAGACTCCAGGAAGATTTTGGCAGTTAAATTAAGTTTGTTATATTAAAAGTGGACAACTGAACACAGGCTCCTTACGGGGTCATCGCGGTGCTAACACCTCAGGATAAACCAGTAGACATCCGGACACCCGGTAAACAGATACGTGCTACGCCATCAACCCACTTATCTTCCAAAAAGTAAAATAATTTAAAATTAGACCACGGATTTCGAGCCCACCAATAGCAAAAGATTTGGTTTATCATAATTAGAAATATTAATTAAATTGTAATTATATAATTAGTGATTTTATTGTTTTAATAAGTAGAGACTGAATATTTTATATTCTTTAATTATTAATTGCCAAGCTTAATGAACTAAATTATTAATATTCCAATTCATGATTTTTTTATATTTATTAAACCCCATTAACGAGAGACATGAAAAATAATTATATGCTGGTTTTTGTTCCACCGGTGATAGAAGTAATGCTTAATTAACGTGTTAATGAGTTTTTGGATATGTAGTATTCGTAGATGGATGAACGCTTTGAAAAGTGGAGGCCTGATTGCCTCAACAATTAGTCACTGTAATGAGATTTTAATATAAGTTTATACGTTCTCGCTATAACGAGGGGATGTTCTCGCTATAATGACGGGATGTTCTCGTATCTCCAAAGAAATTGCTTATTTCATGTTAGTACATTCCAGCATAGGTTTGAAGGAAAAAACGTTTCTGAAATGGATCAAATTCGCAAATAGTTTTCTCTGAAGGACGGTACTGAAAACTTATTTCTCAAATCCAAGCATTGTAATGTTTCAATCTGTACAGATTCAGTCACAACTGTGATGACTACAGTAAAACGTTATAACGGTCGTCTTAACACGCCACTATTAATGATTCGGGCTATGATATTTTTAAATTTCCGACGTCTCTCCAACAATGAAAACTTTAAAGAAGTTCTTTTATAACTAATAAATTTATTATTTTAATGCCTCTATAATGACTAATTTCACCTCTTAATGTTATTTCAACAAAAAAGTACCAGTAAGCTTCATCAATTCTATTCGGATTTGGAAATTTGACAATAGTGTTAAAATATTTGTTATAATATTTGTCGGGGTTTCATTTGCGTAGAATGAAGAAAAAATAATATTAATAAACACAGCTGAGGACCAGACTCCGAACAATTCTTAAATCTACTAAATTCTATTTTTTCCAGAACCGGTTAACCGGGCTTCCGCATCTGACCGATAAAAATTCGGACCCTGTCGGTAAATTTATAGAGTTCGGGGTGAATGTGACAGTCGCCCTTTTGTTAAAGTTTGCTGGGGAATTCAGGTTTCTGTCCGGAACAGATTAGGGGGCTTCACATATGGGCGTTGGCATGTTTGTGCTACAGGCTCGCTTGTCCGAAGATAAAGGTGGCTGTTTTAGTTCAAATAACAATTCCAAACCTTTGAAAAATTTAGTCTATGTAGAGTAAGATTTTTCTATATTTTCACTCAGCTTCCCCGATTTGAAGAAAATATTCTGTGCACAGTATACAAGATGGTTTAGATTATTTTGTTGCTCATAATTTTACATGATTTTCAGGTTATTTAACTCTAACAGAGACTTTTCTGCACGTCTCAACTACAATAAAGAATGGAATAAACAATGCCAAATCTGTCGGTCGTATGAATAGGAGGCTTTGTTTTACTGAGTTGTGGGAAGCTAAAACGGTTTTGATTTTAAATTTATTGGATACTAGCTGAGTGTCCGGCGTTGCCCGTGTCTTATTTATATAAACCCGAAAAAGAATTTAATTCTATATTAATCTTTAGTCAAGAAGACACAACCTAAATCTAACTATTCCTAGTTCCGTACACAATTTCGACCAATAGTGCTTTAATTGAACAGCTATAAAATACATTGAATTTTATTGCATCAATCTCAACAAACATACCTCCGAATTTCTTTACCAATACATAAATATACTGCATTAATTTAATAGCTATAAGATACATAGAATTTAATTGCATAATAGCAACAAACATACCATCGTTATTCTTTAGAAATATAATTCTCTGCGAACAAATAATTGTCAGTAAGTCTTCAGACAGTACTTCTTGAGTATTGCAGGATATAATTGTCCATCAGTATTCGCACATTACGAAGGATTGAAGTGATCAAATTGATAGCTACATTCCAAATGTAAAGAAATGGTGGCCATATTGCACTCACTAAATTAACTATCATTTTCCGCAACGATTGTAAAGTATTTTGTATTGTTTTTTATTATCACTCGATGGAGTATTACTGGATAGAATTATACTTTTATTCAATGAAAATATTTCTGCTTCATTTAATTATGGAAAAATCGAACTATTTCCTTTGTTCGTCGCGTAGTAACGTCTCTCTCTGTCGCGTGATGTCATGATATATTGGCGCGCAGTAATTTATCACTTAATGATCACTTTTTAAAATTATAATTCTTTTCACATTTATGCTAGTGGTTTGTCACCCCCACAGTACCGGTTCTCGATTTTGGCAGAATACGTATACCAATTTTTGTTGCATTCTGTCCACGCGATAAAATTTGTATAAAGAACAACGTAAATACATACATACATACAAATATACATCCTTTTTTATTATATAGATTCTGAGAATGATTTCTGAGGAGGAGACGGGAGAAGGTGGAGGGAAGTATTGTAGTCATTGGGAATGTCCCATTACGGTGAAGCTAATACTTCAAAACATTAATTATATTCTTACTAACGGGATATTCAGACAGCGCCAAAGTCTCTGTACTTATCATCAACTTTGACGGGTGAGATTTTTGGTGACCATCATATCCTGGACTGAACACAATATATTTTCATGCTTAAATGTTTTCAGTATAGTTTTTACACTACCAAGTTGCCATAACAAAGGTTCGTGTTAAACTGAGCTCTTGCTTAATCCCACGACAATTACAGGGCAGTGGGATTCTTCGCATCTTATCTTGACACGACTTGCTATATATCGCGAACACTTACCGGAATCAATTTCGGTTTTAAGGTCTACTCCAGACAGAACCATCATATTCCCATTCTAGGTAGATTTTAATCGCATCGGAATCGAAACCATCACCACATTTGCTCGCCTTCTCAGGATTTCACCAGCAATATGGGTGTTTTCCAACTTATTTTAGTGTTCTATAATGAAGCAATTATAGGTGCTAACTCCTGTGATTTA
Source organism: Zhengitettix transpicula (assembly GCA_037074705.1). Taxonomy (NCBI): domain Eukaryota; kingdom Metazoa; phylum Arthropoda; class Insecta; order Orthoptera; family Tetrigidae; genus Zhengitettix; species Zhengitettix transpicula. The sequence continues at coordinate 48,928,446 of CM073591.1, read as the reverse complement.
TAATTCTCAAAATCTTAAGTAAAATTTCAAATATTAATTTTAAAAATGTTTCTAAATATACCCAAATAAAAAGTCCTTTCTTGACGGCACGCTCCTACAAAATCCACAATTCACATCACTATCTTACTTTGCTTCAAGACTATACCTTCAGAAAATGACCGGGAATGCCTCCATGATGAAATATTGTAGCCTCGGTTTTTAGTTGGATGTGGATGAGGCAGAATGCCTCCGTAAGTAGCCTCCAAAAAAGGCCCCTAAAATCGTACCACGGGAACAGCTAGCTCCAAAAACATCTGGACTGTTTTGTCCTTACAAATATTTTTCGGGCGTTTGTAGACAACCCTTCGACACCATCTGGTGAGTGTGTTAAGAAGCCTACAGACCTTTACCGCCGGGCGAATTTTACGACTCGTAATTAGAGATCAGAGCTCTCTTTATCTCTGAAGCCACATGTCGCCTGAGTTTCGGTACCAGGTCTTCATACAAGTTTCTTACGTACTTAAATATGAAATATCGTATTAAATTTAATTCTCTACGCCATTTGGTTATTACAATGCCAAATTTTTGTACTTTAGGGATAATTTGAAACGAATTCTAAGTTTTTCCAGTATGATTCGGTTTTATATAGACGATAGTAACCATTTTTTTGGGGAAATTCTTTACCAGAGAACAAAGTAAAATAATTTGGCGGTTTTGTGTATTTCTATAGGAAATTAGTTATAATATATAGGAGTTTCTCGTGACCACATTGCCAGACGTCAACGTACATGATATAAAAATGGAGTGATGACTTGAGAGCTTTCAAACTCTTGCAAAAAAATTCTGCTATAGAATAATGGGGAGCCTCATTCCGATTCTTAAAGCGAAAAGACTTTTACTGTCCGAATCTTTGGAGTCTCTCTTCCTTACAGACAATGAAAAACCCAGTCAACAACATTCCAAATAATTCTACTCCGGTCAAATCAGAAGATTCCTTTAAGATTAACTTTTAAATACGATTTAATTAATCTGCTTATTTTTCTTCAAACATTATCATAATAATTTATTTACTTTATAAAAGCATATGGTATAGAAATAATACTTCAAAAGCTGCCAAAATAAGCCAATTAGTTCTGTGGACCTTTAGTAAGAAATGAACATGTTATATGTCTTGTACGAATGTTGGTAATGATTATTCAAGTATACATTTCGGCTTCAAAGTATATAAGCCACAACGGTCACCAAAGTGGGATTGAAAGGTACTGAACATAAAATTATTTATTTTTAATAGGCCTATAAGTGAATGGAACAGCTTGCCATAAAAAGTATTTGAGACTTTTCCAGAGATGTCAACATCTTTACGAGCAGACTATAGAAATAGCTATATTCTAAAAGCAATGAAGTGAACGTTAGTGTCTTTTCCACTTAGAGTTAGTTTGATAAAAAGTGTAGTGCCATTTAACTACTTTATTCTAGTCTTTTTAATATTATTATAGAATTTTTATGTTTTAAGTGTAATCTTCATCTTATATAGCCTATTACATATGCTATTCATAAGTAAATTATATATTAGTTGTAACCCGCTATGTGATCTACTCATCACAGTATTAAATATATTTAAGTAAGTCAACTTATGGAAGGAGTTGGTTTTTGAAAGAATTTTGAGATTATGTCACAGATTAGGACTAGAGAAATTACTGAATTTGACCTTCAATAATGAACAGTTATTATTATTTTTGTTATTAACATTTAGACCAAAAACTCATCAATGTATTAAAAACTAATGAGGAAATATAAATTTAAAGTTTCTCCTTAGGAATTAAATTAAAATATAAGACGTCTGTGTTAATATTAAATTAATTAGTAAAATAAGTGCTAAATAAGTTGAACAATAACACCATTTTAATAATAATATTAAGTGGATAAAGTATCTAGCAGCAGATGGAAGCAAATTTTTACGGCAATTCTATAATCAGTAGATACTATATCCATTTCGGCTGATAATAAACTTTTCAGTCTTATAACTTTTAATCGTATTAGCATTTAAAATTAGTTAATTAAGGTATTAACTTAAATGCTAATATTAAGCTTTTTCGGGACTTTTCCACATATAAACTGTAGACAAGTATATAGTTTGTTTCTGTGAACGACATCGTTGAACAGTCACGCCAAAATAATTCTTATTTAAGACTTTTTATTACAATATCGATAACGCATTACGAAATGTAATTCACTACAGTTCTACTAAGTGTGCATGATATTGAAACGCCCAATTTGCCTTGGTCTTTTCAGTAAATGTATTTTCAAAATGTCAGGCTATTAAGTGCCTTTTCCGCAGCACGGAACGCTGTTTCAGTCTTACATTCCTAGCGTTAGTGTATCTGCATAAAGATTTTACTATGGTGTCTACTATTGATAGATAGACGTTGGATCCATTTTTCCTTCAACGCGTTACTTATAACTCGTTCCATGATCATATTTTTTTGATTTAATAACAGTTAATCATTCCTGACTAACATAACATGATAAAAAGTTTTAACTTGTTATAATGGGTGGCATATAGCTGCGAGAGTGACAGAGTGTGGAGCTGAGTTGTGTGCTCCAGTGTCAGAACTAATAGGTAGGATTATCGAGAGTAGAGTTAAGAATATTGTAAATAGATGAGCACGTGTGTAAAATGAAGAAAATGTCAGTCACAAAAATCTAGCTTGCATAGGTTATGTATCCCCTAATTCATTAATCGCGTAGGTTAAACTACTTGAGTCTATACCTAACGATTAAACAAAAATACTATGTTTATAGTTAAAAACTGACCATATTCTGTAGTTTTGTGGTAAAAACAATTTATTTCAGGGTAATTCATATCATAAATTCGAAAAATTATATATATATATATATTGTAATGCATATAATATAATGCATTGGTTTAAAAACAGCGCACATGTCGTAAAGAGAATGCGAGGGAAAAGTAATTGCGGGTCCTGTCACGAGGTGACAAGACGGAGCGGTAAGACATTTATCTAGGATGAGTGCTGGTGGGCGGCAGAGAGGAAGCCGTAATTTGTAGAGACGGTGTGACAGTGCGGCAATTAGGTCTAAAGAGTATTTGCGGGTCCAGTAACTTATTGATTTAGGGATCTGTGGCGAATCCGTAACGCAGAACGTGGGCGAGCAGATGGTCCCAAAAAGGTTATGTTAGAGCAGGCTATTGTCTCTGATGAATAACCTGACAAGTGGCGTATTTGCTTGGGACTTGCAAGAAAGGGTCTTGTGCGAGTCGGGTGAGGCCGACGAGTCCTGAGTAATTGCGGGGGCGAAATAACTGCAGCTGCAAGGAGAGTCAGTGGGTGTAAGGGTCCAGGCACTTGTTGACTTAGGATCTGGAGAAATTAGTATCGCGCACTTGTGAGGGGAGAGGTCCAAAGACAAATTGGACCTGTCGCGATTGTCGGGTTTCGGACAAAAGATAGCAGCCGGCGAAAGGACTCCAGCGGCAAGGACGTAAATTTCAGTAATGGGATTCTGTCACCGCGCCGTTGCGACGTAATTTTGCATCAAGAGAAAAACAAGGAGGCTGGTGGTATATATAGGGGAAATAACCTATTGTGTGAACAGTTAGCGTGGGAGAGGAACGAGAAGCAGTCAAGGCAGTCAGAGTGGAGCCAGCGTGCTGAATGCATCGTGGTTGGAGTTTGAGACAGAAATAGTCAGCATCAGTCAGAAAAACTACAACAACTACAAACATTTTTAACATACAGAAGCTCTATCTGTATGAGTAGGAGAATTTGACCTGTCTTCGATGGTAAGCGACCTGGATACGGCAACCGACGTCAAGGAGTGACACGACGAACACCTGGGATATTTCACTGGATATTGAGAACCAGATATCGGCGAACCAGTGATATTGTGTTAGAGTCAGTGAGTGAATGTCCAAGCTATAAAGTGCGTGTCTAAAGAACGAGTCGAAGTAAACCTGAGAAACCGTAAGTTGGAATGTATAATATTAACAGATGTAAACGTTATTAAAGGATAACAGTCAGATGTCGTTCTCTTCTTTTGATAATAAAGTTAGAAGCAATCTATAGGTTAAGTTCATTAATAAATTTAGTAGATACTTTTATTTAATTTAATACATAAATGTTGGGTCTTTTTAATAGTTCGATCCTGTCCGTTGTCAAACCCAGTAGAGACCCATGAGAGCAAGAGTTCTTATTATAATAGTAAAATATTAGATTCAATTGTAATTTCTGATGAAATTTAATAAATTTGTTTGTTAAAATCAAAGCATATATTTTTTTATGTATACCTTATGTGGTTATTACAATATATATATATATATATATATATATATATATATATATATATATATATATTGTAATACTAATTTGAGGCAATTTGGAAATTTAATAATTGTAAATTTGTAGTAAATAGTTATCGGCGAAAATATAATCATAACAATGGGTAAACATGTCGGCGGCGAGCGTCTTAAAACTTCAGGCTTACCGCCGCAGTGGCGGGGAGGAATTCATGAAGTAAAGTCGCGGGTAGAATTTGATCAAGTAAAGGTTGCGGACAGAAATTCATCGAGTAAAAGTTGTGGCACATAGAAGTTCATTGAGAAAAGTTTGGACATATAAATTCAATAAGTAAAGCCACAAGTAAAAAATTCAGTAAGTAAAGACTGTCGCAAATTTTATCCGAGAAGGAATTGATAACAATCTGACTGACCATTAATTAGAACGAGAAATACCATATTTGCTGGAGAAGGAGAGACTTAATGCAGAGGACCTCAGGAGTTGTACGGAGTAATCGTTTCAGTTGATAGATGCCAAAGTTTTGGACACTGTTTTTGAAATAAATTTAAATATTGTGAAAACGAATGCCTGGTACCAGAAAGAGACTGTAAGTAGAGAGAATTTTAATAAAAGTTAAATAAGGATCACATCGTCAGATTTCGGTTTCACGTTCATTTTGTTGTTTAACTCTAATTTTGTAAAAATTTGATTGTTAATTTGAATGTAAAAAAGTTGGTATTTTATTTAAAAGGTCCAAATAAACGACCCTGAGAAGAGAGTAGATAAAATCTGTAAAATAGTAAAAACACAAATGTAAATAATCACATCAATAAATTTTGATTGTTTTGATGAATTTGTTGTTTAGTTTACTTTGAATAAATTAATTGTTTTTTGAAGTTTAAAATTTGGTAAATTATTTAGCATCCTTTCATTTTTAAATTTTAATAAAATAAATTCATCCATTAATCAGTTGCTTAAATTAATTAATCAAAGTTATTCATTACAATATATATATTGTAGTAAACACTTACTTAAGAGTAATATAGCCCCACTTGGGGAGCCAAATTATGTAGTATTCCAAAAATACTATACTAAAAACGCTCCACGTTTGAGGGGCAAAATATGTGGTAAACTCTTATACCTAACTATTTTCTTAAATAGATGCACTTTTTAATTACAATCAATTATTATTATTCCCACGGCTATTTTGGTTCTTACGATACAGGTCGCCTACGGGCCTCCAATAAAATATATGAATATACAGAAATGAAAACAGAAAACTGCAGAACGTTTTATAATGTCTATTATAGAAATCTAACGCTTAATTATTATGCACAACTAAAAGTAAACAAATACATTGGAACGCCAAAAGCGGTTCTCAAGTGACCGAGCAAACCTCAAGGTATGCTTGTAACTTCGTAGTTTGTTAATGCTCGGAACAAACTTCGGAGATCTGAAAATTGACTGAATCAATCCGAATAAATCAGTTAGGGGGCGAGCAAAATGTAACTCAACTTGCTTAGTTGTAAAGAACAAATCTCACAACCTTAAATTAAACACCCTTCTCCACTTTGCTACAGCAATCTGTATTGCCCAGAGGCACCATAGGAGGTGTGGAGATAGGATTTGTTGGCAGAGCTATCATAGATAGGCGGCATGCCACAGGATTATCATCTCCCGTGGCCTTTTACCAACCTTTGGCAAGTTCATTTAAAACTCGAGTGAGATACGTTATACTAAAACCGCATGAAAAAAAGTCCTTAAGAAAATAACGCAGAAAATTGCTTAGGATCAGAATGATTTCACACTCAGATAAAAACAGCGACCAAAAACTAACGACGCACTTGGACGTAATGTTCGACTTTAGTCTTCTCGGCCAAAAACCGACACTCTACTGAGATTTCTCAAACAAAATGTAAATAACACCAACAGCCACTCGACTGAGACTGCCCTACTGCCCTCGGGCTAGCCTTCTGCACTACTGTCTCACACTTCGCTATCGAATGTATACAAGATCACCGCCCGCTTGACTGAGCTGGCGCTCTGCTACGCTGGAGCTCTGCTATTGCGCTGGCGCTCGACTACCTTCTGTGTTTACTTCTCAAGGCTTTTATACCTTTACCTCGGGACACATTTTCACCCAGGGTTAAATGTTCGTAAACATTGGGTGTAAAGGAAATACTTCACCTGTATTTCGGAACTGAAGACAAAAAACGTAAATAAAATAAGTTCCTTAGAATTCTCTACAATATATATATATATATATATATATATATATATATATATACGGAATATTTTAAACGTTAAAAAGTTAAAACTTTCCATATTTTATGGAAATTACACTTAGAACTGCATTAGTATAAATTTATAATTGAGCAATAAACAAAAAATAGTAACTATGATAGAAGCAGTTAGTCGAACCAAACAACTAACATTAGTTAGGTAAAATTAGCTATTTAACAGACAAAATTAATTAATAATATAAATACCACAAAACGTTTGTTGCATCAGTAACCTGGATACTTCTATATCTAATTAGTTTTATCTTATAGATATTTTTTTTATACTTTGCATTATGGACAGATACTAAAATGTTCACGAGCTTATTTGCAGATTTTTTTCTGCCATGGGAAGCGGTTACTGTTAACATCCTACTTTCGGTTAAAGCAGTGGGTCCTATTTGATTTTCTCCATTTCCCCATTTAGTAATGGGGAAGATAGTTGTTCTGTAGTCCGTTCATTGTAATAAATTAGTTCTTTGAACTGGTTCAGCTGAACTGATAATTTAATTTGTATTTTATGAGTATGTCACCACTTTGGTTGGTTAACACATGCAGACCATGTGACTAAGTTATCACTCAGGCCACAGACAGCAAGGAAAATATTTATTTTTCAAATTTTATGTTCAACTTCTATTTCAATACTCACATTTACAAAAGGTAAAGGTTGTTGGTTGTAGCGGAGGGTTTTGACCAGGTTTCAACCGTTCATAGTAGATCCCCCCAAACAAACAGCATCGTCTTCCTTCCGCGGCGATTTAATCTTGAGGCCGATGTTGATGGTTGGCCGAGATCAACCCACGATTTCTTGCGTTTTGCATTCTCAAAATATATCAACTTTTCATTGCCAGTCACAATCCGATGCAAGATTTCGCATGTGTTTCGGCGTCACATGCATATCGTTCAATTCATGCGGCACCCATTTTCCGAACATGTGAACCTTTCCCATGACACATAGGCGCATGGAAATGGCTGGTTGAGTAACACTCAATTGCTTGGAAAGCATTTTTTTTGCGAATGGGTATCGTCCTCGTCCAAAAGAGTCTGCAATTGATGGTCCTCAACCTTCCTGGGGCGATTTTCACGCTTCTTGTTGCTCATTTCAAATCGATGAAACCAATCTCTACGGCATGTTGTTTTCGATAAAGCACTGTTATCATAGGCCTCCACAAGCATTTCATACGATACGGCAGCCGATTTATTCAAATTGAACTAGAAAGAAGAGCTTCCCGCATATTCTCTTTCTTTTTTGGCAAAAAGCTATACATTTTAACCAAACTAAAAGTGTATATTGTTGTATTAAATTGCTCATGATGTGCAATGATTATTTTTGAAAGATTTCAAATGTTACAATTACGTCTCTTCTTGTAGATAACCTATTGCAATAGATTAGTACAATAATGTGATGTGCACATTGAACTGCTAACTAATACGAATTACTAGAACGAACGGAAATATGAAAGGACTCAAGAGGCCAAGTGAATGAATCACGTGTTAATTTGTACTACCTCGTTCGCGAACTAAGTGTGGACGAACGATAGTTCACCAAATCAGTCAACGATCTGCACAGTTCATTTGCCCGCAAACTACACATCATTAAGAATCCGACCGATTTGTTGTTTCCGTAAAGGAAAAGTACAAAGTGCAAGAAAAGGATTCCTTCACATTGTTGTTCCATTAATGTTAAACACGAATTTATATGGAAAGTAATCTTACCAGAAATTTAATTTTATTCGAACAAATACGAAAGCCGTCGCTGTGGAATAAACATGGGGCTTTTTCAAAAATAAAATTGTGCTGCAGGGATGAAAATATTAAGTACTTTCCGATATGAGTGGGTTACATTTAGATGACAGTGATTAATTTGTTTGAGGATTTATTTACAAGAACGTCATGGGAGATGAGTTGGAAGTCATTTGTAAATTTTAGATTTTGATGAAGGTATGAATGGTTTCAACATATCTAATATAGAATTTGGGTATGAGATTGTGGAGGTTATTTTCTTTAAGTTGTTTTCTTTTGGAAGCCCTGCTTGAGTGAGATTTAATGGGAGCCCATGGCAGTTTTCTCGTAAAAATTATTGCTGAAACGTTAAATTCTTTCTTGAATCCAATCAACAATAAATCTGAAAACGGTTAAATCTAGTCAATGACCTATAACTTTAGACAAATATCTGTGCTTGGCGTAAGAATTGGACAATTACGTAAAAAATTTTTTTTCAATTTCCCTTTTATAACAGGATAATTAATGGTAATAAAAATATTACTATATATACAATTTACAATAAAAATCACAAATTTACAGTCCTCATAAAATTCGCAAAGGCAACTAGTTTAAAAACACTGCAGAAGCTTTCGCCACTTACTGCCAATAATTATTTGCTGAAGTTCACCAATATCGCGCAATCTACAGGGTCAACGTCCCACAGAGTTTATACTGACATTTACTGACGGTAAACAACCATTGTATGGTTGTATGAAAAATATTACGTGCGTATAATTTTATATGAGATGATCATATATGGATCTTCTGTCAACCACAGTTGGCTTTTCCAAACTTCAATGTGTATGAGCAAATATATTTAATATCCTAATTGTTCTGGAACTTATTTTCCCTATCACTAATTATTATACATATTTAGAATCATTGACCTTTAATGCAATACTTTGTTTTATTGTTATCTATAACAACTACGATAATTCTGATTCAGTGCACAATTCCTCTTTATTACATTTGTTTGATGTCGCAATAAACTTGATTCTAGTGGTCTTCCGTGAGCTACGACTCGCAACTCGCATTTGAGTCGCGTAGTCAGGTTAATGCGGTATAAATTATCCGGCAATATAACAGGGCAGCATTTCGTATTTTGAATGGTGCAGGAGACGTTACATTGCTTCGTTGCGTTAGTTGGTCAGTTAGAATGTTGTGCTTCGAGTTGGTCACATCGATCCAGTTAGACACTCTAGTGCGGTCATGCTATCGGAATTGGTCGCTTGCTTGCGTATGAAGTGAAGGTACAGGCGTAGGATCCTAAGCAGTCGTGTGCTTCAAAACTGATCCAATTTGTACGTGTGTGCAGGGAGTGTTACCTTCTAATGTATTACAGAAAATCCGACTACTTTGTTGTCGGATCTACAGGCCAAAGACTGGTACAGGCCTCAAGTGTTGTAACTTGAGAAATGCCTTCTATCCAAGATAGCTCTGCCAGTAAATCCGATCTCTCACATCCAGTTGTGGCCCTGGGCAATGCAGCTTACACTGTAGCAGAGAGAGAAGGGTGCTTAATGTAATCATTTAAACATTTTCTGGCCGTCGGGCCGGACTACATTTTCCCACCATGGGAGACAACATTCGATGAACACGTCTCATAATTCATCAGACTCGAAACATATTTTATTTGTGATCTTGTTGGCAGACCCTCCCTTTACCAGCCTTGCCTTGACATTTTAAGTTTATTTACTTAATTGCACAAGAACGTTAAAATTTAAATCAATAACTTTTTATAATAATGAGAATTATTCTCAATTAGTTTATTTTTACGGATCCTGCCCAAGTAATTTTAATTAGTTGACTAATTTTATATATTTTCTAATCTCTGATTTTAACCAATGTTCATATGTACCAATGCCGTTGTGTGGATCGAAAATGTTAACAAGAATAAATACGGGTTGACGTAAAATAAAACTTTTGATGCTGTAACCTGGTTTATTATTGCTCTTAGGTAGCTAGAACAATATCGTATACGCTCAGATCATCCATCCTAGTGGAGATGAAAGAAAATTTTTCACTTGATAATTGGAGAACGAAACAGCACGAATAAAATAGCGAGGTGGTAATGGGCATGAAGACGCAAGAGGAACAAATTAGGGGCTTCCCGATGTCCGGGACCTGGGCACGGTTGAGAGATCGCCTTGCTTGATTCTATGCAGATTGCTTGTTAAATTTACTTTTAAATATATGGTGTATAAAGTCACCCACGCGAAATTTTATAAAGTTAAACTTGTTTGCTGAATTTACAAATATGTTCCGTCAGTTTGGAATAGTTGCTTTCCTGATATTGACGTGTCTTCTTATTTCTCCAAAATACTCCAGTTATTTAGATATTAATTATCCGCATTGCAAGAAATGGAATATATAACGTCGGATGTTTTGGAGTTATCCTTGGGGCAACTGGTAATATAAATTATTAATGAGGCCATGAACATACAATTAAAGAAATTATAATTTAAATTATTTTAATTTAACAATATCTTTCTGTCCGGATTTATTGTTAACCTGATGAGGGACCACATCCGGAATTAAATTAATCTAAATTATAATTTTTTAATTGTCTGTTCTTGACCTCATTAATACCTTAAACTATACAGAGGAAAATCTTTATTACAACGGGTAATATAAATTTTGTCTATGTGTTAATTGTGCCAAGTAAAACTTGTTTTTATTTTGTGGGTCTTACTTATTCTACGTTTTTCCTTGGATAATTTTGGAAACGGTTATTCGTAGGTGGAAGGGTATTTTATTGGTATGTTTTTTGGAATTTAGGGATGGTGGTTACTTTCCTCTGTGCTGCACTGAAAGAAATAATTGGTTTTCAGGTCTGAGATAATAAGGCCTAATTCTTGTTTACTTATCTTATCATCGGAACAGTTGTGGGTAGCTCCACCAAATAAACTGCTGGTTATGCCGATTTTGTATTATGGGAATGGATCGAAAAATAATTTAGATTTTTGTCAGAATTCGACTGCTTTCTCCGGACCGTTATTGAATGCCTATTAAGTTTTTTTTTGGATAAGAATGTAAGTAAAGCTAATTTTGTTTATAATTTACCATTTGTATAGACAATTTTAATTAGGTAGGCAATTGTTTATTAAAATAGAAATTATTATTGTTGTTTTATTAGAACTAACGGCGACATAAGGTAAATGGAAATTTGGGATATGCTGGGAGAGGGATACAGTAATATGTCTAAACGAATTGTGTTGAATAGGCATACGAGGGTTTTTTTATGTCTGGTAAAAAAGTAACAAAATATTTTTTTATTTAAAAAACTTACTTTATTTCTCAACATAGTCTCCTTCTTTGACTATAAACTTGGCTCAGCGAGTTTCCAATTTTTCAACCCATCACAAAAATTGGTTTTGCTAAATTACCAAAATACTCCGTCACGGCCTCGATCACTTCCTCATTTGATGAAATTTCTTCGCACTAACCCAAATTTTCTACTTCGGCAACAAGAAGAAGTTACTCTGCTAGGTCTGGTGAATAGGGTGGATGAGAAACCAATTTTAATCCCAACTCGTACACTTTCGCCATTGAAACTGTTGTTGGGTGCGCTGCCGCGTTGTCTTGATGAAACAACACTTTCTTGCTCGGTAATCTTGGTCGTTCCTCAATCAGCACTCGTTTCAAATGATCCTACAAAGCAGCATAACAGAGCCCAGTTATGGTTGTGACATTTTCCAATAAATCTATGAATATTATACACTGAGAATCCCAAACGACAGTGGCCATCACCTTTCCAACTGACAAAACGGTCTTCGCCTTTTTCGGTGCACTTTCACCAGCTTTTGTCCATTGTTTTGACTGGTTTTTGGTCTCTGGAGCATAGTCATGGATCCAAGTTTCATTGATGGCTACGAACTCTTGTGGTTTATTCCTAAACATTGCTAGATTCTGTTTTTCTGAATCCTTTTTTGGTCCAATGTCGAAGTACTCCCGCGTACAAAGCTTTTTCATGGAGGATGAAATTCACTCGTTCAGTTGAGAAGCCTACGATATCAGCTTAACTTATGCACCTTTAGTCCATTACGATATTATGACCTTTTTCGATGTTTTCTTGAGTGAAGACCTCAATTGGATTGCCGGAGAGAGTTTCGTCTTCTGTGCTTATGCGACCTCGTTTAAACTCATTAATCCAGAAAGTAAATGGTCTTCAATGCTGGTACAGAGTACGCATGAACTTCATTCAATGCGGTTTGGATTTGTGCAGTTGTCCAACCCTTCAATGTGTTTAAAGGCTGCCAACAATAAACAGCGATGGCATATGTTTAAAACTTTTAGGAATATCTTTGAAAGAACCACTTTTAACCAACAATGGCGCAAAATAAAAATTTACGAGACTTATCAAACAACCATCGTAACTTAGTGGGAATGTCAGTTTTTTTGGACAGGATGGTATGTTTAGTAATGTGAGTGTTTTTCACAGATAAGCTTTATATGTCCAAGTTGACCAACATACCGGACGATTATATTTTATATACAAAATCAAAAAGAAATGAATGTATTAACTGAATTAGTTAATTTATATGAATTTTTAACTGAATTTGGAGAATATTGGATTAGGGGTTTAAGTATCGAGTCAAGATAGGAAGTGCAAATATATTTTTATTAACATCAGTTTAACAATAAACGAGTTTTCAACAGTGTGGGAGGAATAATATTTTTCCGGGGACGGGGCGACGTGGTACAGGGAGAGAAATATTACAAGCGTGAATTTTATGAACCGGTGGAAACAATTTTATTTTTACTGGGCTCTTAATAGGAGTAACAGAAATGGAGGACATTTTTTCAAAATGTTTATCCCTTTGTTATTGTTTTATTCGTTGATCTTTCATCGTCATCTACATAAAGTGTTCACTAGTTAACACCCTTATGATTATATTCCATTATCCTTTTCTCTTACTGGGAACATTACTTAATATATGACGTTGCAAATGAATAATTAGGTGAAACTAAAGAGTAATATTTTCATTGTACTGTTCTTGGTGTCCTGAATTTATTTTACGTTATAGGGAAGATTTACCTTAATTTCACTTACACTTATTAACATCTGACATAGAATTTTCTACATTACGTATCATTTGTCTTATGTTACACAAATCGTTTCAAATCTAATAAAATAATAATTGTTTAAATTTAATCATTGTAAAACTTGTCCATCAATTTAGACGCACGTATGGTTTCATATGGACATTTTGGGCAATGAAGATAGCATAAAAGCATAGTAAAGAAAACTAAGGTTTCAGCGGATATAATATATGCCTCTAGTAATAGAAGAATATAAAAGTTCTCGACCGCCAGTTTACTGGGGTGACATGTTTTATAAATACTCTTCTTCCCGACTCGCACATGTCCTTCTTCTCGGTTCTCGGGTGGTCTCTCTCTCTCTGGGACTACCTCAGAGACGGATATCTATTTCCGTCAAGGTCATATACCATTTTTAGCCCCCGTTAGGAAGCAATACAATTATGTGTTCCCCTTTGGGATCTACTTCCTCAGATTTAAGTTTAAAATACTAACCCTAGTACATCCTACTTGGCGACCAACGTGGAGATTCTCAACTCCACTTCTGAAACTCGCTTACGTAGTAACTGCGGCTGACGATTGAAATAATCTTCTATTCTAAATTGGTAACGAAGCAAGAGGTGAAGTTTTATTATATAAAAATAATTTGGCCTCCATATTAAAGACTATTTATGGACAGGAGTTAATCAATATTGATGGTACTAGACATTACTATTGAAATCTTGCTGACCAACCAAACGTCATTAAAATATTATATATATATATATATATATATATATGATTAGTTCAGAACTTTCATTACAGTATGAATTATAAAACATATTTTTGGGTAATTTTATATGTGGCAAATTACATCATATAATCATCATATAATGAATCGTTATAATTTTATAAGTATATTGAAAAATACCGTCTGAATTTAAATAGTTTTTTATGTCGATTGCATATTATTTATTACTGTTTATAGTTTGACATAAAAGTCATCAGCGACTGTACAATAGCATTAGCTAGGTCAAATATATGATTACAACATAATTAAATTAGGTTCAGTAGATTTGCGTCTGCCCGGAACTTGGAAAGATTGTCCAATTTCTGGTGGGAGGTAAGTAGGTCGTCATCCTTCAGGTCGATGAGGAATTTATTGCGAGACTGTGTCTGAAGGGACAACCATAACATTAATGCGCTTGTCACTGCAAATTCCTATACATTCTGTATTCTCTTTCAATAACAGTTTTATACAGTGGAAACCATAAAGATGATTGGGCTTAAATTCAATAGTATTTGCAAGTTATATGCTAATGTTCTAGAAGATAGGAAGAATATTGGAAATTCAGTTACGGTGGGTCGTTTGACTGATGCAATACTAGTTCTCTGTGAAACATGTTTACGAAAATTCACACAGAGTTCTAAGAGACCAAACTTACGTCTCAAAGAATGTTCGATTAGATAGAGGACCAGAAGATCCGAGATTACAGGTCCCACTCAATCAGAAACCTACAGGACGTTCAAGATCAGCAACGATCGAGGAAATAGTTGGTGAGGGTGGAGTTTTTATGTGAATGTATCTTAAAATATCGACTGGAAGGAGACTATCTGATCTGGCAATGTCACGCACATCTTTGTTTTGTTAAATAGGAGGAAGAGTTGGCTGATAAGTGGTATTGAAATGTACGTGTTGTGATAGTTCCAGGGGCGCAAGGCAAAATTCAGGGAGACATTGGATGAGTTGAGGCGAGTCGATATTTGGGACGACACAGCCAAAGCCACGTGCAAAATGGTAGCAGGTTATTGTGACTCCCTGTCGAAATGGATGTCCGTGTGGTGTTAAAAATATATATCCTCGCAGAAAAGACCATATTTTACCACTTCATTTTTTATTCCAAAATTAAAACATTGCATTATAAGTGATCTCATGAGAGAAATGAGTAAATTATAAGTTATGTGTTTTTTTTGTAAATAACCATGTGTTCAGAATTCCATAACATATTTTTATTTAATAAATATACTTAAATATTGGTTTTAAAAATGAAAATGTTGCAGTTTTAATATTAATGTAAAATAATATTTAATTCCCTTAAATGCAATAATAATATCGTTTCAAGATTAAAATCCATGTTATTAATTAAGAGCAAGAAACAAAAATTGAATCGTCTATCAGACACAACGTCATAACATGAAATCAAGTTGAAGTAACTAAACATTTTATGCAATCGTATGGAATCAAATTGTGTATTTTTATGAATTATATTACTAAGTAGAGGAAAGTATAAAGAGAGAAGGAAGGTCCAAAAGTTTCGGACGCTCGTTTCAGGGCTGTTGGGAAGGAATCAGAAGTACGGCTGAAGAGTAAGGATATACATGTATTAAATTCAGTGTTGACAAGAGAGTTTTAAAATCTACTATGTATTACATTAAGAAAAAGTTCAGGATGTTGTATAGGTTTTTTTCGTTTAATGTAGAATGATTGCTTTATTGTCTACTGTAACCAGTGGCTTATGTCCCAAATGATTCGGCTGATCTGGAAGATATTCATTGTCCTTGCAGAAAACTAATTGTGTATTGAGGGATGATTGGATACCGATTTTAAAATTTTTTGAATGTATTTAAGATCTGCGAATAAAAATTCGTTAAAGGTTTCTGGGATGAGAACGATGATCAAGGTAATTAAAATTCACGTTAGGAAGAAGAAATAGTTGAGTATTAGTTGTAAATGATAGTTTTATACTATTCCAATTCTTATTTATTTCGTTATCCCAGAAAACGAAGAGTTTTTTGCTCATCGAACTAACTTTCCCACTTTTGTTTAATTTCTTCATTCGTAGACAATCCCTAACAATTAACTTACAAGCGTGATATTCTATCATTAAATTTATAAATTGCGTTAGAAAAAATTTAATCTACTTGAGTAGATTTTTGTATTGGCCATAAGGCTGATTTTTAGTGTGAAATAAATAGGAAAATGCATCAGGCAGCCGCCTGGTGTCCGGAGCATGTTTGTTCCAAGACAGCTTTGAGCTCCCTGGTGAAGGAACCGCATCCACTCCAGCTCCGTTGTCGGCATGATGTTTGTCGGATGAGGGGGTTGGGGCGAGGGGAATGATGGAGCGACGAAGGGACGTAAGCAGGCGGGTCGAAGAAGGTCAGAGAGCTAGCTGCCTACGCAGCGTCTGAAGAATTTACACATCATTCAATTGAGTTTTAGAGTATCTGGCAGCCTCGTTTAATAATAAAAACAGACCTTTATCAGATCCAGGTACACATTTCAATTTTTAGTTTGGTCGTAAAAAACAGGGTCTGGAGATCAGATGTAGTTTGTGTCAACTGCGGGACCAATAGTATAAAGAACCATACTTATAAAAGAGTTGATGTCAAAATATTATAAAAGTTCGGTATCCTTCAGAAATTCAATTGCCATTTTACCCCGGTAGTTGACAGTTTCGCCCAGTCTCCAAGGCAGGTTTTTAACAAACACAGTGGCCCTAGTGGTAAACTGTAATATCGGAATTTCTCTCTTCTTCAAATTTTATTTTATATCTCTGTTGCTTCAATATTGTTTCTTCTGTTCCACGTGGTTTTAAATCCAAATTCTTCAGCTGGCGTTCAAATTTAGAGATTCTCCTTCGTTACTAAATGGGAGTTGCCACCATTTGTATACCCTCATCTAGCCTGTTGTTAAAAATATTTTTTTTTGGCTTAGAGGTCCACTTTTAATCTTAATCTAGATCCTGAACACATTTTCAAAACGCACGATGGACGATTGAATCGCATTCGACTCTATTCTACGAGGATCATCCTGAAGCCGTTGTAATAAATCTGAATCCTTACTTACTAGTCAAACCAAGTACATTATGTTCATCTACAGACTATTCTGTTACTTTTAAACATAGTCTTCATTTCTTTGCATACATGATACCCATCGTTGCCAGATTGAAGATTCCCGTGTGATGGAAATCTCTTCCAGCTACCCTAAGACATTGACGCACCATCGCAGTGTTGATGTCACAGCTGTGAAGTACGGCAGATGGAAGTTGCCAAGTCGGGACTGTAGGGAGGGTGTGGAAGAGTTTCGTACCTAATTCTCAGGATATTCTCAATGACACGAGCAGTGTGAAGCCATGCATTATCGTGTTGTAATATGGTCTACTCAGGGTGTTTCTTGCTCAGTGGGGAGCTTCAAAAATGTCTCGATACACGGGCAGTGATTATCGTCTGTCAAGGTTCGAGAAATTCAACCAGAATGCAACCCTATGCTTTTCATGATCCCAGCAGATCGCTTCGCCTTCTCTTTCTTCCTTGATCCAAATGGTATCGGGCGTTTCAATCTCGTAATGACAGAACCATATTTCATCGCTTGGAACGATACTCGTCAAAAAATCAGCTTCACTTTGAAATCTCTTTGCCCACAGGCTAGTTGTCATTAAAATAATTATTTTCGACTTAATTGTTTTTTCCTTAATTTGGTACACTTAAATGCTTGAAGGGCATTTGGAACTGTCATACTTATTTTGTTGACCGACTTATATTTCTTATGGAAAATTTGGTAATGGAGCTTATTACATTGGTAAGTACCAAGATCCTACCTTAAGACAGGTTTTCTACGGTTTGCCCTGCATCACATTAGTCGAATACGGGTTACTGCAGACCGGTAACACTCAAAAATAAAAAAATAATATTAGAGGATGTGTACGTTGACAGATGAGTAATTTGGATATGTTTTTAAGTAAAGTTGTATATTGCTAAGTTCTCCTTTGGCGGCTAGACTCAACAATCGGGGCTAGCGCGTGAGTAATACTGTTTGTGTTTGTAAATTCAGTCCGAATTTCAGCTCCTCAGGGTGGTCGCCAAGACATGTAAATTTCGAAACACGTGCTCGATCGGGCGAGACACGGAGAGCGTGAAAAGAGTGTAGTTCAGAAATTGTACTTTAAAGCCACGCTCTGAGATATATGTAAACTTATGTCTCGAGGAATAAAGTTATTGGAGCTTTTTTTAAAAGTTTTGATAGTTTCGTACAATAAAAAATTAACTGGCGCCCTATTATTGAGGAACTTTGAAAGAGATGGACGAGTCGGTGAATTCAAAGCAGTGTCGCTCCATATTTTCGCCCAAACTCGTGAGAAAATTACCGATCCGAGGGCTATCAGCAACAATATATGTATATAAATCAAAAATTTTTACGTCTGATTGAATTTAGACTTTTAGAATTTAGATTTCAGACATTGACACCAGGTATAATTCCAGGCTCATTTCAGAGATGCTTCACATTAAATCAAACATCACAGCTATTAATGTACGAACACACTATTAAAGGATCCCAGAAACGTTGTGTGGTATATTATCCCTTTTTTGTCTGAAATGGCTATCTTTTCATATATATATATATATATATATATATATATATATATATATATATAATGCTTATAGCTTTAAGCGTCTTTAAATAAAATTACTTCGATTTTACAATTCACATAGAATTAATTCTTTTTTCCGTCTAATATAAGATTGGCATAAATAAATACCCGGGCGATCAGGTAATATGAAATGTAAATGAATAAACATGTGTTCAATTACTGATTTTATTTGCAAAGGTAAAAAAAAATTACATGTTGTCGATGCTATGTAGATGTGATTAATTTTTTGGAACGATCCCAAGTGCTATTCTGGAAGGTACCTACGGAGGTGCTGAATGCGGAGAGTAAGGGGAGATGTGATGATGGGGTCGTTCTTGAATGCGTGATGGGAGCGGCGCAATGAAGCGAGTGGATGAACGATGGTGATGACGGCGTTCCCACGACCAACCCTAGTGGTGCAGGTCGCCGAATCCTTCAGCTCCAGCGAAGCCGCCCCCGAGCTCTTGGTGACCGCCGAAGCCGCCTTCCAGACCAACCGCCCCTTCGTAGCCGCCGCCGATGTGGCCGACGCCTTCGAAACCGGCACTCAGACCGTGGTCAGCCCCCAGTTCGATGCCCGCAGAGGGCAAGTGCTCATAACCTCCAGCAGCCTCGTGGGACACCACGGACTCGTAGCCGTGACCTCCTGAAAGATGTTCATAGCCGCCTCCCCCCGCCTTGTAAGGAACGGAGCCGTGGCTCTCGATGTGGACGTTCTGGTACGAGGTAGCTTGGTGATGGCCTCCGTGGCTCACGATGCCTCGCTTCACTACCTCGGCGGCAGCAACGGCCATCAGCAGGGTGACTGCGGTCTATAAAGAGCGAAACACACCAATGAGTGACAGGGTCCACAGTAGTCAGGATAAAATCTGGTCAACTAAATCAAATAAAGTTGTAACTTTGGCATGCCAGTAGGCATATTCTAACAAAAATCACAGAAAATGAAATGAGGAATAGAAAATATAATCAAATGATCAACAGTATTCAAGGTAGAATAGGGAAGCATATCCCTTTCAAGCGGAAACCTTATTTTCTCTTAACTATGAAAGTAGTTAATCTGAAGAGAAATATTCATGATGTCAAATTATCTGAACAAACAAATTTGAAAACAGTTAATTAATTGTCAATTCAGGGGAAGAAAAAGTTTGTGGTCAATACAATACTATTGATTTTGGTGAGTTTTTAAAGCAACGTTCATACAATAAGAATTTGCATTATTGAGTCAGAGAAGAACAATGGGACTTAGAAGGAAACAGAAGGTGTTAGAATTACTGACAAAAGACGGAGAGCAAACCATAGTAAATTAAAATAAATCATTACGTATTCAGTAATACTTCACGGAATGCATTTACTAGAAGTTTCGCAATTTAAATAATTTAAAAAAGACTCAACGGCCACTGATTAATTTCATTGTTAGCAAGAATGCAAAATTCCACCATAAAGACTTTAATTTAGAAAAAAATATTTTATTGCACTACCTGAATTCAAATTAGTTAACCAGTGGAGGATGTTAAAATTTTGATAATTGCTTCAATGTTCTTTATTATTATACTTTGTATTAGCGCCTTGGACCTGTGAAATATTTCAAGACAGCTGGGAAATACTTATTCCGTGAAAAATGTGGAGGATAAGGAATACATTTTGACAGTAAATACCTTATGAAAAAAGTGGCGTGTTCATCAAGAAAAAAAAGCCGTCGTTGACAATTGAATTCCCTTTAATCAGCCTAATGTATAGAGTAGGTCCAAACATTGAGTTCCAGTGTTCTATCAATTGGTTCTAATAGTGATAAAATTTGTTTGTAAATCATATTAAGAAGATTTATTGGTAAATTTTTAGGTTATCTACTATTTTGAGATGTCAAATAATTTATCTGTCTCAATTTAACATTTTGCTTAGTACAGTTGATTAATTGTGCAAAGAAATATATTCATCCGATTAAGTGTATCTATGGTTTATAATCTGTTTTTAGTCTGAGATTGACCACCGCTTTGCTTAAGGTTTCAATGCCATGGCGCCATTTTAGCTTGGTATGTTTAGTTAAATATACAGTATTACGTATTACATATCTTGAGGCTAATTAGATACCACACAAAAGTAATTATTATTACACACTAATTATTTAATTTTTATGAAAACAGTGAGAAAAACATAGCATTAATTTAAGAAAGGTTAATTTAGTATTATTAATCCATGGGCAGAGACATCTACTTGCCTTTGAAGTAACTGAGAAGCTTGTCCGAGTTAAGGGAGAATTACAATATCTGTTGACAGAATGTTAAGAATTTTACGTTATTCAACAACCTTTAATGAGGAAATACCGTCGAAACGAGCGTTTTACAACGAAATAAAATGGCAGAGTTCGTTAGTAGAAATTTGTAACGTTGGGCGGACAACAACACGCATATCTTGTTTTTAGCGCCATCTCTTAGCAATCAGCGCAACTGCCTGGTACCTGTGTACTTCTATTTTTACGAACAGAATGCCATCTGCCCTGGCCGCCTTCTACTTTCGTTCATTTCAACAGATGAAGTAAACTTATAGCAGTGACAATAATAAACAAATTGAATTATGGTCCTGGAAAAGCGTAAATGTGTTGATAAACTTGAACTGCCAACGAAGACTCTCGTTTGTGTGGCAGCCATCTTGGACAACATGGTGGAATTTGAAAACTTGACATGCAAACTGCGTAATAGCATGAAAATTATATTACTGTTCTCAGTACTTTGTGAGTTTCATGTCACCAAAAAATAGAATATAGAAATTTTGAAATATTTGTTTGAATAAATGTTTAGTATTAACTAATATTATACTATTAATTAATTAGAAGAAGTTTTGAACCTACAAATTAATTTTTTCAGAGATAATTTTAAATACGCAAAGTATTACTCAGTAACAATTTTATTAGTAAATCTGGCGATCAAAATGCTATGTTTAAATGTTGTCTGCCATGAGTATACAGATGTAAATTATTGTCAATATAATTTTTACAAATTTGTAATAATTTGAGTTTACTCGAAGGCTGATTTCGCATGTGGATGACTGACATTTTTGTTTTGTTCATATATTTAGAAAAATATTAAATTATAATAATCATTCTCTTAACTAAAGCTTTTAGTATTTACTGTCAGAATATACCATAAATAATTGAAAGAATTTATTGCTATTGGAAGTAATGCTAATTGTAGTTGACAATTATATTACTCTGAAGAAATGTAAATTTTTGAATGATATATTCCATACAATAATAATTCTTCGATAAGAAATACATAAAAAAATTATAAAATAATTAATGTTAACAGAATTATTATCTGCAGAACGAGGAGAGAATATTAAAAAAATTCTATTATTTCAGGTACGTTCAGGACATGGATCAATACTTTTAAACACAATATGAACTATCAGGCAGCTGACTCGATATGCGATTCTGTTAAATAAATTGAATTTAGTAGGTTTATTTGGTTAAATAATGCGGACTCGTGTGTCCCAGCTCTGGTTCTGAACCCTTCTTTTCATGTCGAGAAACAGATTTTTCTCTCTACTTCATCCTTCTCTAACAGAGAAATGAAATGGAATACCAACGTCTGTACCGCTTTATTTACACCATTGCCAACAAATTTCAAATCCAAATATGAATAATCTGAATGGAGCTACAATACACGACTTAAAATAGTTGTGCTTAACGATGGAAATATATTCGTGTCCCTTGCTGTTGGACTCTGAGCATCTAGAGGAAGGTTTTGAGTATAGGAATTAGATAAACGATTCCTTAATAATAATTATGCATTTAAAAAATAATTCGTCCTTGTAACATAGATTTTGAAGTTTTAGATCTCGTAAATATATACGAATTGAGCATAAACCTTTTTTGAATACTCTAGCAAATTTAGTTTCAACTTAGTGAATATTCATTTTATACATGTATTAAAATTTTATAGAATTTTATTACATTTAACTTTTTATTACACATGCTGTGTGTACGTACAACAATATGATACATCTGTAATTTCCATAAAATTGTCAAATTAGATCTACACGTGTACCTAGGGCAGCTTAACGGACGTAGACCAGAGGCTGATGGAAGAATAAAGGTCATGTGGAATAATAAAAAACTAAAACTTTATCTGACTTGTATTAAATATAATTAATGTTATTTGTCCAAAAGCCAGATTTTATTTATAAACATTAAATATTTCGGCCGTGACAGTTAATGTTTATACTAAAAGCTCCCACTTCGTGATCGAGAGCTACTTTCCGCAATTGAGGGTTACCTCAGGTACATTGTTCTGCACCACGTCAATTTATGCTTCGTAGTGTGTTGATTGTTTCCACACAGGAAGAGGATGTAAAGAAGAATGAATGCTGTTGGTGAGGATTCATTGCAAAGAGAAAACGGTGAAACTTTCCTGTCAGTGGCACGCAACGATATTTGCATTGCTTCTTGCACAAACAAACAATGCGTCTCTATGAGCGAGACACACTTATAAACGGTAATTGTTGTTAATTATACGGCACGAGTGAAAAGTATACACAGAAACGAAACTTCGAATACAATGGCTTGTAAGATGAAAGTTTAAAAGCCTTGTATAAAAGGCATCAAGTATAAAATAGTTCTTGGTGTCGAAGTGGGAATTTTATGAAGAAAATTGTACTGGATTTATATTAAATTTTGCTGGCGGCTTTCATATAAGGTAAAAATTACTAGAAGGTAGCAGCTGTATGTTTTATTTTATGTTTATCACTTTTTCGAGGTATAGAAAAGTGCAGCACAAAAGGTGAATTTTTTCTAACAAAAAACTGGATAATACCGACAGATAATTTTTATTCTTCCTCATAATCCAATTTGAGTAAAAGCTCTATCGAAGAAAAATGGTTCGGATCAAGAGTTGTATTCAATATAATATATTTCCATTCATTCTATAATAAGAAAGGTAGCCAAATACAGACAAAAAAAAACAGACTCATATCAGAGATGCTTCACATTATATCAAACATCACAGCAACTAATGTACAAACAGACGCTACGAAACTTAACAATTGTTACGTTCCAAAATGAAAAAAATTAGGACAAGTGCAGTTGTGTCGCTCTAGGCTCTTCTTCGCACCTAAGGAAAGGGTCGAGGATCCCCGAAATGTTGTGTGGTATTTATATTATCACTTTTTTTGTCTGAATTGGTTATCTTTCTTATTCATTAATTGTTACGTTCCCTTATTATTACGCTGAACCTTATTCTTTCCCGTTGTAGTTGCTCCCTTATTTTTACGCTAACCCTACTGCTTTCCCATTGTCGTTGCGTTTTCTTCTCTTTTGAGTTTTGTCAACGTATCAGTGTGGTTGTGTCGCTCTAGGCTCTTCTTAGCCGCTTGAAGAAAGGGACAAGGATCCCAGAAACGTTGTGTGATAATTTATATTATCACTTATTTTGTCTGTCTGTCTCTCTTATTATTAATTTTCAATCATTCCATTCATTCTATGTTTGTGATTCAGTTACAGAAATTTCACGCCCGTGTGTTGACTGTACATCAAACGGCCACGAGTCCAATGTCTATGATGAATCTCAAATGTTAAAATAATCAAAAATAATTAATTGCTTCAGTACAATTAATAAATTTAAAACCACTTGATCCAGAAATTAACTAAACGGCATCAAGAAGTGAGTAAATTTTTGGAATAACGCTGATCGAGATTTAAGAGAGATCAAGTTGGTGAATATTTTATATAATTTAATAAATTCGACAAGACTGGATGATAAAAAAGCACTAAGAGAAGAATGTTTATGACCATTAGAAAATATACGTTATAGAGACTTCGATAATACAGAAATATATAATTGAGGGAGAGAGATATTATTATAATTTTTGATTTTATGGAAGATAAGAAAATACAGTAAATGGTCTATTCATTTGACATGTTGGTTATCACAAAATATTTAAAGCTCATAATTGAACACGTTATAAACACGTTCATCGATGAAGTGTGAATGGAACAGGAATTGTAAAATCACTCCCCCATGTTTTCTGCACTATTGATATCACGGCAATCTTCTTTGATTGCGGAACTGCAGATGATTGTAGTACTCACCAGGAGCTTCATGACTTCGAGTTTTGTGTGTTGTTCGGCGGCTTCGGCTGCTGAAGAGTTGTGGCTGGTGGAGATCCGCAGTGCCTTCTTATAGTCCTTCCACCGGCCTCCCCTCCCTCTTCGGAGGAACTATGGTTCCTGGGCCTTTCTAGAACCTGACGGTTTAGGTTAGCCAACGTGCTAATAAGGCTTCGTGTGCTTCCTCGTATCGAAACTGGGTTGTGGGAACCAACACAGCAGAAACAATGTCAATTGCCGTCTTACCTCTCAAGCAGCGTATCCAGATTACGAGATGACTCTAAAAAGAGTTAGTTGACGAAAACATCAAACACGGTGTTTATAATTATTGCAGAAAGAAAAAAAAAGATTTGATATTGCTGAGCTACAAATCTGAATGGTGTAGAGCCAATTAAATTTTGGTTCCAGAAAACCAAATAACTTTGAAAATGTACGACAGTAATTTTATATTTATTGAGATAAAAATTTCTTTACTAAGAATTGTTGAGTAGTTTAATTCCAAAAATACAAAATATCTTAAGATTTTGAGGAACATAACACTGTTTAATAGGCCTATTCATGTTAATGTCCAAATACGTCAATAAAAAGCTCAATAAACAAATTAAAAATTCTTCATTCAAAATTGTTATTTAGGACACTGTTAAAAATGAAATTGCATTCATTTAGGTTTTAATTCATGAATGTTGAAGCATTCTAGCCCGTCCTAGAATCTGTTGCAATCACAAATCATAAAAAAAGTCCATTAATATTTATTACATTATTTATAAGAGTTTCAACAAGTTTCGATTTAATGCCAAGTAATTCATTGTTTGGACACACCAGTCAGATTGTGCTAAAAAAACTTTAATAGCTGTTCAACGAAGGAAGGATCGTTGTCAACATATTTTACTATTCGTGTAGAATTCTGTTAATTTTATGTTATTTTTTAAATATATTTGAAGTTGGCTTATTATCCTTCCATTAGATTTTGGAACTTCATATAAAATAAATAAATTTAGTTTAAATTTTTGTTCTTTATAGACCTGAAAGAGGTTAATATTAACGATATATTATGTTTTCTTTAAAATTAAAATTAAATGTTTTCATCACGCCGTGTTGACGCTATTGAAGCTATTGAAGTTATTACACATTATTGAATTTAAATTTTCTGATTTACAGGTATTTTAATTAATTTATACTATAACTGGTCATAATGTAAGGACGAGGCGTCCTGTATGTCTAACAAATTTGAATCAAGAATTTGTAATTTGTTTGTTTAACTTCATATTGCAACTTATTTGGCCACTAACGTTTATATAATATCTGTCAGATCATTTTCAACTAACACATCGACGTTTAATATTGAGCATACAGGTAATCAATATTTCATAAAAGATAAAGAAAATAAATTAAAGAATTAACAATTATAGAGCTAATTAAAAATATATGCTACTTCAATTAAACTACAACTTTCCGTTTTATACTTTTTTATTTATAATTAATGTATTCATATCGGATGAAGTTGTCATATGGAGAACCTTTATGGTACTTTTTGTTTTTCGAACTACCTGCCCTGAAACGGCGCTACTTTGTCTGAGTACGAAATGACCCTTGTCGGTAAAGAATAAAATTGTCATGGTCAACGTGGGGAAAACTTGCACGTGAGGTTACAGAGTTGTGAAATTATTCAGCGTGATCCCCCAAGGGGGAGAAATTTGAATTTAAAACTCCGATTGGGCAAACGCCAAAAGAAACTGCCGAGTTTTCAAAAGGAAATGCAGAGTATGTATTAAGGGAGAGGAATCTGATCAGAGTAAAGTCACAGAATGAGGTGCGGAGAAAAGTGATGTAAGAAGTTGAAGTTGGAAGTTTAAATCGCATACGACGAACGTGGAGTGAAACTTCACCATAGGGGCTCTCAGACTACCGTCGGAAGCAAGAAACGCCACCGTTGAAACTTATAAGACATGTAAATTCACCAAGCGACTTGATTTTCTTTACAAATACGGCATTTTATTTGCAGGAATTGATGCACAATTTTGGCACTTTCGAAAACTGCCTCCCTGGTACTGAAATCTCATTGCTCCCATGTTATTAACGTTCTAAAATGACGCGGGGCATTCGATTTTTTTCTGAAACGATCGAGAGCGAAGTCCAAAAGAATATAAGACAAAATTTAGGTCTAATCACAATAAAGTATTACCTTTTGATGTTTTGTGGGTTTTATGATTGATGTATTTAACTAAACTTATTATTACACTACGTATCCTATTTTTCGTTTGGTAAAACGAGTTCCTTGTCCTTAAATACGGCATGAAAGATGGCCTGTTTACATCACGAAAGGGGGAATCTACTTGAAGGCTACAATCAGAAGCTGATGAAAGAGTAAGTTGTTATATATAATGAATTGAAAGTGCACGACGAGTATATAATTTTAAGATTGTAGTGTGTGTGCTAGTGCACAAGTGCTGCCTCTCAGAATTTATAATATTAATGTAGAATTTATAACGTTATTAATAGGAAAGGTGTAATCAGAAGGTCAAATTTTGTGTGATGGCGGGTAGTTTTGTAAATAAAATTTTTGTTATTCCGTTGTCTATGATATGGAGAAAAGTAAAGTAGAAAAATATGAAGTGAAAGCGTGAAATTGGAAGTATGCAGAACAGTGAGATAAAACGG
Organism: Zhengitettix transpicula; assembly: GCA_037074705.1. Lineage (NCBI taxonomy): Eukaryota > Metazoa > Arthropoda > Insecta > Orthoptera > Tetrigidae > Zhengitettix > Zhengitettix transpicula. The sequence continues at coordinate 48,900,941 of CM073591.1, read as the reverse complement.
GTGATTGAAATTTCGGAATATAAGGTAACTATCAAGAACCAGAACATGGCGAGAAGATCATTGAGTAATTTGAATGTATTCGTAGAAAAGAAAAAGGAAAAAGATAGTTACAATGTTTCGAATGTTAAGAAACATTTGGTTCCTCTTCAGAGAAATATTGGGCGAGGATTAACAATAAGAGCATTGGAATTTTTACACTCTTGTGGGCGTTCACTTAACTCGACGTATAGAAATACAGTAACCGGCTTTTCGCATCTGAATGGAGGAAATGAGGTAAGTTTTAGGAGCAATTTTTTCCTTTCTTGGTACTTGTTACAATACCTATTTCGAGCTTTCTCCTAACCTTCCTTGTCTCCTTTACTCTTCTCCTCGACACAGAGAGTAGAATACCGGAAAAACGTCTCTACAAGTTTCTCCGCACACCATTGTCAACACATTTCAAATCCAATTGAAGGCGAGAATGTAACGCGAAATAGTAAATTGGTTATATGTCTCGAATATGTTAAGTAAGATACACGAAAATGAAAGAATATCCACCCATTCTAAAGTAAAAGGTAAGTGTTCTGACCATAGGCTTCATAAACTTGACTCCAAATAGAGAAAAAGAAATAACTTATCACTTTTTTCAAATGAATGAAGAAGGAACTGTGATAAGAGGTGGTTAAATGATGAAAAATATGACACAGAGCGACCGTAGCGCGTTCTTAACTAATATTTTACGAGCCGGATGTAAAACTGACTTAATTTCAGAATTGAAAACTATTACTCTGATGAAGCCACTTGTGGAATTCAGTGCAGAGACAGGGTGAGCGGCGGTTAAGCAAATTTCCATAGCTCTGAGAGACCAGTTCTCTTCATCCAAATAGCTGGAGTCTCGTAATCCTGGATTTCCAGAGTCAGCCTCCAGCATCGATCGGCGAGGCCAGCTTCCAGGGGGACCCGTTGTGGGAGCTCCACAAGTTTTTCTCGTTTGCCGACTGAGGGAGAGGGATGAGGGAAAGAGGGCGAGAAAGAGGGAGGAGAGGAGAAAAGAAAGACGGTCATCTTGAGCTGAGGCGACCCACTGATCGGAAACTGACAGGTTCGCAAAGATTTGTCAGACAAACAACTAACAACTAAAGAACAACATTGACTCAGCCTAGACTCGTTTCACCGGGTGCTTAATTTGAAGAATGGATAAATACTTGTAAGTGACTGTTATTCCTCAACCTATTATACGTATAAAGTCAACGTTAGTTTGAAATAGTTTCTGGAAATAACAGAAATATAATAAAAAATAAGAGATTAAGGTTGAAATCGCCAAGTTATTTCAGTTTTTCAGTATCGTAGTGGCTTGCTTTATATTTTATGATCAATACACTATTCAGAGTTTTTATATTTCAATTATATATTTTCAAACAAACCTCCCATTATTAGCACAATACTGTGATTTTTCAAATACATAATTTACAAGCACCTCTGACTGTTATGAATCATTCATTAGTAGTATTATAAATCACGAAACCCAACCAGGTAGGCAAGAAAATTCTTCAAGATGATCTGCTGCACCTCATACTCTTCTGGGTCTTCCTTTCAGCTCCCTCTCTGGAGTGTTTATCCACCATGATATTTCGTCACGGAACAACATTTCTTCTTTACGTTATTTTTCCTAATCTAAATCTACAAATTATAATAAATGCGTGGGACTTCGTGTGAGAAGTAACATTGAGTTGGTATAATTAATTATTCTACGGATTGAATGCATTACTCGACGAAGAGAGATTATGATCAAGTTAGCGCGACCATAAAATTATGGCTGTTAAACGTATAGAAGTTAAAATGGTGCATTAGAATAGAAGGGAGTGTAGAAAAATGATGTTACAGATATTAAACCACAACAATGTCTGATTTTGTATTTTATCGTGCATTTGTGCGTTGTTTGGTTTCACTGGGCTACCATACTGAGGTCTTCACTCTTTGGCGGATATCGTGTAATGTAATGATCGTGGTTGGTTAGCTGAGAGGAAGCTGTTACGCCTCGGAAGACTTCCACGCTTCTATGACGGCCGCGTGGCCAACAAGTCTGGAAATCCTCGTGGACTGTATTGGTGGAAAGTTCTTCGTCAACAGCAGGTGCTGTTGTATGCAGTCACGGCAACTAATCTGGCTTCTTTCGGGCAGACGTACACACACTTGCCTAAGCCTTCCAAATAGTGATGTCACCTCTTCAAAATACTCGAAACAAAAAAGTTCACCGAAATATGAAAGCGATTTCTCTTTTACGGAAGTAACTGTCAAATACAATTGAGTTCATCATGGGCTTTCACTACTCAAGATTGGCATAGCATTTATTCCCAAACCATTTCAGTCAGCAGTGTCATAAACATCCATCGTCGTCAATCGTTCATACTAACACTTTTGTTAAAAACAGCTTTGTCATCCTAATACGAGCTGGGTTTTTACTTGATAATTAATTTACATAAAGATTAACGAAGCAAATTAAATTAAAGTTCGAAACAGAGAATAGTTACAAGGAAAGGAATAAAGCTGCTGATCAATTCAGAGTCAAACAATTTTAAAATGATGACCTCTTTTTGTTATATTAAGAGCATATAATTATTTACGCTACAAAAGTAAATTCAAATTTCAAAAAGAAAACATGATATTAAGTAACATTTTGTTCTCTAATAAGTATTTATTGCGGAAGACGTGTCTCCCAAATTTTTAAATATATTGTAATAAACAAAAATGGAAGTTTTATTGTTAATTAATTTAAAGAATTTGCCTCACGTGAAGCGCCATTTATGTAATAATTAAATGGAAGACTTTTTATTCGATGAAAAGCTCGAAATTAACAAACAAAAGATTTATTTATTTTGTGGCAACAAAAGATGATTACAAACACAAAATTTGAGATCTCAATCTCTCAGGACCTTCACTGGCTTTGATTATGGACACAAAAAATTGATTTTAAAATCTTATTAACAAACAGTTCACATTTACCTAAACAATACGTCGATTGAAATAAATTAAATAAGAAAAGAAATTAACTTATTGACAATTAAAAGAGAACGAAATCTGACTCTATCCTTTAATTACGTTTACAATTAATTGTTAGTTTTGGTTTTGTTACTTACGTAGTGTCCAGCTGGTACCAGCATTCTTTTTGGTTTCGGAAGTACACTATTGCAAATTTTACACTGATTCTAAGATTCACAGATTTTATAATATTGAAGTCAAAATCGATAGGCTCCCAGGAACTCGGATGATTCTCCTTTTTGTCAGCTATCTGATGACTGCTTGCCTTATACGAATCCTATGATTTGTAGATTTGTTAGTCTTTTACCGCTTGGGACTTAAACTCCAACTTTACTATTCCTGGCTGGCTACCGACGTACACTGCTTTTACTTAGCAATATTTACGGGGTAATACTTCCGTGAATGTTTTTACTTTGTCTTAAATTCACAACTTTGTTTAATAATACTTTAACGATGGCTAGTCTCTGCTCTAGTATTATTCGTTCCGTCCTCTGAAATGTCCCACCACCAACTACCAGTTATATTACTTGTTCTGCTCCTCACGATGTTTTTCCGGGAACTGACTCCTAGCTCTCCCGAGTTTTAGCGCGCATACGCCATTTTTGACTTTTCGACAAAGTAAAGTGAGCTTGCTTCTCTCATTGTTGCTTTGTTCGATCAGGCCGCTATAATGGATTTCTCAAACAATTCAAATATTATTAAACAATTAATGGCCTAATTAATTGGCATTACAATATATCGCGTTTTATTAAATATTTGCAGAAATTTATTCAGACCATTAATGAGTGCCAAGGATTAGAAAATGGAATGGAACTATAAATAACATAATGTTATTGGAGAGATAGACAAAAAGAAATTCATTAAAAATTACAAGATTAAAAATAAAGTTTATAATCAGATCTTTTGATTACATTATCTCTCAGTTGTGGAAGTAAGTTATGTAAAAATACTGTTAGATTTAAGATAACCATCGAAGAACTGATACTGAAGATACTTAATACAATTATAGTGTTCTCAGTTTAATAAGTGTCCCAGATGATTCTAGAAAAAGCAAAGAGGCTGAAAAATTCACTCCCGACTGAGTAATGTACCGTAAAATTATATAAATGAATTGATAGGTATTAAAGACAATATTAAACCCCAAAAACCCTGGTGAAAGATATTTTCTGGAATATAATTGAGAAATAAGAATAATTTATATATATGTATATACAGGGTGAGTAAATCTTAATTTTGATTTGAAATTTAATAACCGTGGTGGATTTAATTTATGTATAATTTAATTAGGGTGATTTTTCTGTTCACCAAGTTTATTTAAATTGTTTAGTCTGCAAATTGGATAAAACAAAAGAAAACACTATTATCTTTGAGTAATAATTTTACTAGCTTCACAGATGTAACTAAATTGTGAGGGATGAAACATTTCGAAGAAATTTTTATTTCTAAAACTCCATGAGTGTCAAGAGATGTTCTTTGGCGTTAATTAACACATTTATTCCGGAGAAAGTCGGAGAATTTAATTATGAAATATGATTGTTGAGAACTAGTTCCGTGGTGGAGAAAGGGATTACTGAGAAACAACTCAGATCCGACGGTCGATATGTGGCTCAGTGGTTATGAATCGTGATTCTCTTCAAAAATAAATATCTTTATCTCTAAATTAAATTTGGGTGAAAAACTTTCTAAAAGTCCAATCCACAAAATGTCTTACCTCACGTCTACTAAGAACCCATGAAGTGTTATTGCATATGCTTTTATAATCACCACACAAATGATGTTTCTCTAATTAATAATACGAATGAAAATTTAAAATGATTTTTTACTTTGATTGAGCGGATATTTAATGGTTTTGTTTCAACATTAAAATGTTTTCCCCAAAATTATAAAATTATAACGAAACTTATTAATTGTTACTAGCTCGGGGGGGGGGGGGGGGTCTCGATGACACAGGACTTACGCAAAGCTAAGGAACGTTTTATCGCACTTTTCAAAGCTGGAAACTAATAGATTTCTGTATATAAATATAGTCAAAAGTTCTGCTATCTTATTCCTGATTACTTATGAAATCGTACATTTTTAAGTACGTAATTTATAACAATTTTAATGTCAAATGAATCAAATATTTCTGTACTATTATTAACAACGTATTTAATTTGTGCATTTATATGTTCTTAACATTTGGAGAATATTTTCCATTCATTAATTCATTTTATGACAAATTTATTTTATCTCATAATTATTGACTAGGACTTTTTCTTTATTATACTGCAGCCATGTGACTAGTATTGCCGATATGTTACGATATTAGTATCCACGATGTTTTTTCGTACCACCTATTTCGATGAGTGGAAGAAATGCGACGAGATGATGATTCGAGGCTAGCAGAGCCTGTCTAAATTCGGAAGCAATTTGAAACCATCACTCAACTGCAAGTTTTCCGTCTCGGAGCCGTTGAATTCATTAGATAGCCTGAGGGAATTGACTTTAAACCAATTGAGACGCACAGATTCGAAGTGTGGCGGATGAAGTGAAGTAAAAACGTCACAGAGCACGCACGAGCTTGAGGACACAGAGGATTTCTATGATTTAATTGTTTTTAGCAGTTCGTCGTTTCATTCGATCCATGTAAGTGCATCAGTTGGACTGATCACGCACTAGCTTCAACCCTGAAGGCGAGCGTCTCGGGTCTGCCGAGATATCAGTCGACGGTTGGAAGTGGAAAACTAAGAGAAAACAATGGAAGATCATGCGTGTGGTGTGGAGGTTTGGTTGCTGACTAAAACACATGTCTATAGAATTAAGAAGTTCATTATAAATTGCAGAATATCGCTGCTTCCAAAAACTGGACAGGACAAAAACTGCACGCGCCGCAGGTCGAGTGAGCGACTGATTAAAAGAAGCTGAACTGAGGGAGCTTCCGTTTTCCATGGACAAAGGATAGGATCTTTTGTTGTCCGGAATGTTCAAGAAGGAAACACTGTGAGTGTGGCGAATGGCACCAATAGAGCCGCCCCCAAGTAAACGGAGTGTGTCGGAGAAAGCGAAAATACAAATTACATATGAATATACAAAATTTGGAATCAAATTACCATAGAAATTGAATATTAAATATAGGTATATATATATATATATATACCAGTTCGATTGTTTTTATATTTTAAATATCACGCGCAACCGCAACCAAACGCACAAAATCACATGAAATGTCTTTGATCGCGGCGTCCAGATCTTGTGAAGGGGCGGCGAATCACGGTGCAGAAGTGTACTGTTGACGTGGACGTGTCCTGCTCGGCGGTTTGCGGAGGATGCGACGACGTTTGCGTCATCTCGAGTTCAGAGCCGGATTGACTGGGAGTTACGAGCGGCAGTCTCGAAGGAGGGTCTTGTTGACGATAACAGGGTACGGACTGGAACGCCTAATGGTTTTCACATCGTGCTTTGAGACGTCACTGACGTCAGGAGCAGCTGCTATCTCGACTCGACATCCAACCCTCAGAATCAGTGTCTCTGTGTGGAAGGTGTCGTCGTCGTTCGTAGGAGATATTTGGAGAGCGGCTGCATGGCTGGGTTAGGGTGTTGGTGATGTTGCTTTTAGCTGAAACGGTGATATAACCTTTTCGCAAAGACAAATGGCGGTGAGGTCTGCGTTGACGCATAAAGGTTTTACTGCTTGGACCGATGGCTGCATGTTGATATTTGTGTGGTCTTGGAAGTGCTTTGAGGCCGAGCTGCTCAACTGTGGCTGGAACAGCGAGAAGTAGGTGTCGGCTGTGGGGGCTAGAGTCGCGTGGGGCGATTCAGCTGCGGCTCACGCGTTAGGGCTTCAACACTCCATGCTCCTGTCTAAGGGTCAACGTTCGGATTCTGGCTAGGCGGTGTGGAGGTGGCGAGGAGCCACGTAACTCCGCGAGTTTTATCCTTGTAGTTTCGCTGACGATGCTCTTGGAATGTTCTGGTTGGCTGCCTGGTGGAGTCCGATTTTTGTGTCCGGATGTGCGCCAGATTAACTGGGTCCTCCATCTGAAGGGCGACTAGATTCTGATGTTGCTCCTGATTTGCTTCGGGAATTGATGTTGTCAGTGGCCTTTAGATAGCGGCTTTTGGTTGTGAGTCATAGATATGAACGGCATCTCAAGCGCATCAAATTTCTTGACTGGTGAGAAACGGCGTATGAGAGCTCGCTTCCGAACCTCGTACTGGTTGTGTTGCAGCGGGTATATATGGTATCCTAGACTTCGATCGCACAGCGGTTGGCCTGGTATATTGCAGTAGCCCAAATTTTTTATGATCGTCAGTAATGCACCAAACGAAAAATTTCCTCAACTTCTTGAAACCAAAGAGTCGATTCTTCGGACCAGAGCTGTGCAAGTAAATGACGGCGAGGAATCTCCCGCAGCTCGGCGTCCTCCACTTCCGCAACGTCTGTTGCTGTGCGGGTTTGTGGATGCGTATTGATGGCATCAGCGTCGTTGTTTGTAGTTCTGCATAGTTCTTTTGTGCGGAGTCACCAATGTGGGATAATCAAAGATTGAAGCCTTTCCCGGTGCAGTTGTTCAATATATTGTTCTCGGAGTTCAACCGGGTTTTGCATAATTATATTAAAACGCAACGTCATCTTCTAGGCGAAGTGTGTAAGTATGTAAGGTTTAATGTCCCTTAAGAGTCGCAAGTCTGGACTTTTACTGAATAAATTTGAAATTGACTAACCAGATAAAGTGAAAGACGTAAACATATACCATGTTCTGAACATTAAAAAAAATTGACGAAATGCAATAGTCATTGAAGACACTGTACGGTAGTTGAGATTATGGTAGACGCCATAAAACTCCTCTAGTTTATGTATCTAAGAAAATAAAGATATGAAGAGAACTGTAGGTGTTGTTTGATCCAAAAGTTTTTTTTCACTTGACACTTGTTGTTTTATGAATTGAAAAAAATTAATGCAGTTGTTTCGCTGTAGGTACTTACGTTTTTTCCTGCATCTGAAGAAAGGAACAAGGTTTTTATTTTATCAAACTTCTATTTGTCTCTATTTGGATACGTCAGGAAACCTTCGCCTAGAAGATGACGACGGAGCTTTTAGTCGTCGAAACGTTGCGTTTTAATATAATTATGCAAAACCCGGTTGAACTCCGAGAACAATATATTGAATGTGGGATAAGATTGTGTGGACTGGACTTAAGGTTACTGACTCGAACACATGTCTAGTGTTAGTTAAGATGTTTATATTACTTGTAGAAACATCGCCACTTCCAAACACTGGACAGGAAGGAATCTCTGAACGCTCCGCTGGTCGAAGAGGGACTGACTAATAGGAGTTGCCCTGAGGGAACTTCCGTTCGCTGGAAAAAGATAGGGTAATAAGATAAAATAGCCAAATACGACAAAATAAGTGATGCCATAAATACCGCAGAACATTTCTGGAAACCTGAACGTTATTTTCGGTAAATGATTACCGTAAAAGTTGTGTATATTGAATAAGTAATTTGAACTGTGTGTAAAACAATCGATATGTCATTTACATATATTATATTTTTAGTGATCCAGGTTATATTATTATTAACTGATTTTGTCGGTTATTTTGCTATTTATCTAAAAGTTTAGATGTTTAAAATATATTCAATTATTTATTAAATGTCCCCGACTTGACAACCTTTTCTCTCTTCAAAAAGCAGAACTTTTCACTACACCGTCTGTAGCTTTTTATCTTATCTATATGTCTGACATTATCTCTCTGATTTGAAGGATCTTTGTTTTCCGGGACCAGCCACAACCTGAAAATATGAACGTTAGACTATATTATCTCTACGAAACAACCTGTAAACACTATAAAATATTACGGTACTATTTATTGTCTTAGATGTAGTTATTTTTAGTTGCTTTTTTGCATCGCCTTACCGCTGAAGATTACTGAAATTTTTTATAGGTAGGAAAAAATAGGGTGTCTCTAACTCTGTGTTCATGTACCGTTGCTCGTCGTCAGTAGTCATATTTTAATTCTAGTCCCGACGACGGAGTAGTGTCGACCTATTATCTCCAATGGAACTATTTCCACTCTTTACAACGTGGTTTTTCTCCACTGTTGTGTACAAAAGTGGAATAAATTAATTGGGGTTATTTTATTTTATTACTTATTATATTTTTTAATTTATTTTACAAAAGAAAATGTCATAAACAATTTATCTTCTCGGCTTGAGTCTGGAAACGGTCAATGCTCGCTTCCCAGTACTCGCTGATACGAAAACAACACCGGCTCGGCATCTTTTTGTAGAGATGAAAATACTGTGACTGACTGGCTAGGCTAATCTTTTGTTGCAAGATTTTAGCACGCCCAGACAAAACACTCCACTAGATTGGCGCCAACTTGACCGTGTCTTCCCTCAGCCCTGAATTTGGCTTTTTGCACCCCGTAGGAGGCGTGGCTAATTAAGATATTGAGATTTGTGGGGGGCACAAATTTAATTCCTATTGGAAAAAAACAGTAGAATCCAAGACCATGTGCGGGGAAATTTTCGAAAAACCGAGATGTGAAGGGAGCTGACAGATTAAGTGGAAGTCAGTAAGTTTTTAATTTATGAAGAGTTAGTTTTGGAGGGGAAGTTAGTTAGGTTTTAGTTTATGGAGAGTTGGTTAGTTTTTAGTTTAGGGAGAATGAGTTTTTAAGGAAATTATGAAAAATATAGTTCTATGATGTAATAAGTTACTTCTGAGATGTTATAAGTTAGTCTATTTGTGAAGTTATAAGTTACTTTTGGAGAAGCTAGGAAGAATTTGAGTTATTTAGAGGAAGCTAGATTTCAAGTTCCGGATAATGATTGGAGTTTGGGGTGAGGTTTTGAGGATATTCTGGAACTATCCTGCTGACGAGAACCTGTAGGCCAGCTGGGTGACAATTTTCCAGGAAATACGAGGGGTTGCAGCGTCCGACCGAGTCACCTGTGAAGTCTGACAGATCAGGAAATGGTAATGTACCGAAAAATAATACCATATAAGTCGGTTAATTAAACCCATATGACCAGAGTAATTTGACCCACCAACCCCTGTCAGAATTTGTCCCTGTTTTGTTTATTTTGTAAAACAGCTACGGGTATTTCAAGATGATAACAGGAGAAGGAAGTTAATATATTTTTATTTGTAAATAAAATATGAATGATTAATTATTGTAATTAATCTCAGCCCACAATATAATTAAATATTTTCAAAGATAAATAATGACAAATTTAAAAAACTTAAAAATAAACAATCAAAAACCCCTATCCAAAAAAAAAACCCTACATAAACCAGTCTTCATTATTTCCAAAGGCTGTTGCAGCCTCCCCAACGATACCGTTTTAGAAAGAGGTACAACACAAAGGAACAAACTGGGCTATTCCCACATTAATTATTTTTCCTCTGGCGGCTAACAACGTCATTCCATGTTGTGTTATCGTTATGGATTGCGAAAAATAAGATTATTAGATGAAGGCAAGCCTCCACTTTAGGATTAAAGCACAAAATCTAAATTTTATTATGCCGATAAAGGGAAGCCATGAATCCCCCGTCTGGAAAACTGTTCTGCTTCTATCACATTCCTCCTTTATTTCCCCCATTTCCGGTCTGAAAATAGTATGACCTCATTTAAGTGGTCGCACCCCTTACCCTTGCGAATTTACGATGTAATTATTGTTATTGTAATAAAATTTAAATGTTTAATTTAAAAATTACGTCTTTTATCTTACAATAATGTGTGTGAAAGCCTCTCTTAATGAGTTCCTCTAAAATGAATTCAGCTTAGAAATATGACGTCGTACGATTTCCAATGTGGTGATTCAATTTCTCCATTATATTTTAATGTTATGTAATTAGGTTTATCTGGTAAGCAAAAAGAATTTTCCTTTTAAATTTTGTCGAAGTGCGGAGGCAAGACGCAGCATATTTGAGGATGGTCACTTAGTTACGTTCAGGCCTCCTATTGTATTCTAAGGACTGTATTACTGGAAGCTTCCAGAGGTTGGAAAGGCAGGACAAAAAACCTGGGAGGCAGTCCGGGAGCGTCTGGCAGAACAAGTGCTTGGAGGAAGGTGTCTCCTGGCATTTACATTGCAAAATTTTTCTGTAAACCATTTTTAATAACAAAAGGTGTGGCTAGGTCCAGTATAGTCCTCTACAGAGTAACAACTTATTAAAAAATGTTATATCACCGATAAGTAACAATCCGAGCTTAAGCTTTACTGTTTATAAATCTGCGATACTCAGAAACGTAAAACATCTTTCAGTCAAATCTGCAAAAACAATTTAATTGCGAGGTTGACATTAATTCTCTGCACTATAACAACTGACTGCGGTCATTAAGGTCGTGTAATTTTGATTGTCCTTGCACCACAAAAATAAACGAAAAATATTAGTAAATCTTTACAGACTTTAAGAGGTACACAAATTCAGATTCTCAATCCAGGAAAATTAAGTCTCAAATACCTCACCGTCCATGCACTTCTGAGTGCGGCGAAGAGATGTGGCGCACCGGAGCGAGTCGTTTCAAACGAAGCGGCTTTCCATTATCTCCGAACTAGGAAGCGAATGACTCCGAAGATTCGTACATGATAATGCGAATATATGCATCGCTCCATCCTGCTCAGGCAACGGATCGGCTTGCGGAGGAGCACAAAGCTTCTTTGAATGACTCTCAGTGAACGAGTCTTCTTAAGGAGCGAGACTCATGCGGCGAGTTAGTTGCTGAATTTGTCAAGTTCTCAGGAATTCGGTTCTTGAATTAAAATAATATTTGTCTGTGTTATCATCTTCAACAATCCATAATAGTGCGTGTTTCCTGTATTATTACACATTCTACACATAAATTGGAAGAATAAATTTATTGACAGATTCTTGCATGTAACACAATGAAGAGGAAGGTAAAATAAAAATAATATATTTTACAAGAAATACATAGGCAATTTTTGTTATAAGACAGCTCTGGTGGGGACTACTTTTGGGGATGCCTTCACAACTCTCTGGTTTTTTTTAACTAAGGTTCCCACAAGCCGAGGCACCTTGGTCTGTTTTGAGAGGTGTATGTTCCGGGGTCGCAGACCTCGGGCATACGCTAAGAGTTGTCCGCTATTCCTATTGAAATAGTCGGCCAGCTGCCTCCTAAACTGGCCAAGGCATGGCGAGGGGCAAGCTGCGACCCCACAGAAAACCCCTCTCCCGCCATCGGAAGGGCGTTGGACAAGTACCCAATGCCCGACCTACCTGATGCAGGTTTTTCTAGGGTTTTCCCTGTATTACTTTTAGGCGAATGCCGGGTAGGATCCTTAAACTATAGCCCGTGGGCCCTAGTTAACCCTTGGCTTCCTTCCTATACCCTTCCGCATTTCCCCTTTCAAATCCCTTCCTATTAAAGGGGAGTTGGCCAATGTGGATTACCCTCATGTAGCCTGTTGCCCTAAAAAAAAATACATAGACCTACCAAAACTTTAAGCTACCTGAGATATAGGCTTATTAGACGTTATATGATTATTAATATTTGTGGGTGTCATATATACTGACGAACTTTCTGGTCTTTTCGTAAAGGGGACCTGATTACTTTGTCCAAACAAACTTGTTCGTGAACTTAGTGCTGACCACAAGACATTCTTTACCACTAACATAACCGCAATATGAGCCCAGAGAGGAAACCGTAGACATGCTAGGAGACACACAGAAAGGGAACTGCTAATAAAAAAGCGAGTTGGACCTAACTTTATACAGTATGGAAGCCCGTCGACCAAACCTATGACTTTTGCGACAATTAGAAGTCACCTTCCAGTTCACTAACAGATACAAATACGGAACCGCGGCCCTATAATTGTAGTTCTATTGTTGAAAGTTCAAATTTCTTGCAGTTTTTTAATTTTACCTACTCCAAACTAGTCTGGTTGGATCCACGACGGATAAAGCAATAAATTAAAATTCCAATGTAAATTTGCTATATATAACTTTAAAAATTATTAAATTGATATAATATTTAGTACATTTCAGTCATTCTTCAAAGTATTTGATTAACAATTATTGTATAACAGAAACAAAATTTAACGTCTGTAAGAAAATAAAGCAAGAAATTGACAACCCTTATAACAGACAAAAAATAAAAATTCATTTTGAACAATATAATATGAAATTTATAGACGTTTCGATCAGCTGTTGTGATCCTTGTCAATACTGAAGAGATATAGCCAAAGTTTATAACTATTTAAAAATAATATAAATACGAGTTATAAATTAACAAAGATAAGCACCATAAATACAGTTTAAATGAGAAGTGTGCTGTTTAACATTTAAAGAACATTTGTTGCTCTTAATATCTAACATTTCTGATATTAACCTTTTATTATAATGAATTTCCTCATCTAAAATAATATTTTGAAAGAATGATTAAGATCCAAACAATGTTTTGTAATCGGAGAATGTTTATTATGTGGTAATTTTACATTGGTTTTATGTTCCATAATTCTATAAATAAGATCGTTTGGTCTGGCCGAAATAACAGAATGAGCAATTATTGCTACTAATTTTATAAACAACGTTATAGAAATCCAAAGTATTGAGACAATCTTTATGTTTTTTAACAGAATAAGACAAATACTGAACATATTTGAAAATTACAGAGATATTTAGTTTTTTGAATAGCATTTTAAATTTAGTAGATCATAATAAGGTAAAACAATAAAATTTTTAGTATTGGTTTTTTTACCGACAACAGTTTTTATTGATTATAAATGTAATTAGTTCTGAGTTTATGGAATTTGACAGTAAAATCAATAGGATTTTAATTATCCGTTAATATTTTGAATACATAGTATGGTGTATAGTATAATGTGATATATCAGTCATAACAAAGTTTATCAACCAATTTAAAAATCCTAGCCTTTTTTAATTAATTTGATGATTAGATAAAAATTTAAAACTCTACCTGAGTAAGTAGATTTATGAAACCAATTAAAAGTTAAACAATTATTTGGAGGAAATGTGGACCATTGTAAAAATTCATATGTTAATTAATTTCTAATTCATAAGTGAAATTAATATTAGAGCAATAATGATTAAAAACAGCTATTAATTCTTCCAATTTGTCAGAAGGGATAATACAAAATATGTCGTTAACATACCTATAATAAGCTTTAGCTTTAAATGTAAGTTTCTCCAGACTATAATTATCTAAGTCCCACATTACAGTTCCAACATGAACCAATACTAACCTTTATGAAAACACAATCAACTTGAGTTATTGTAGATAGTTAATGTCCTCGATGGAGGCAAGCTATGAATGATTGTTATCTACCGAGATGACACTACACATTCTGGCGTGGGAGGTGGACGAGGTCAGTGAAACCGTTTACTTCAGCGTCATAGTCGGGTTTCCTTTACATTTATGGGAAATAAGCGACAGTGATCTTCCAGTAGAACTTCATTGGAGAATCTGGAGACCCGGAAAGACCTGCATCAGAATAAGCAGACGGGAATTAGACCCCCAAATCATTCTCATTATGAGTTTCGCGGCGCACTGATCATAGATAAATGGTGAAATCTCTCCTAAGAACCTATCCAATTCTATAAAAATATCAAGACGTGCAAGTAAGACGTTTAAAATTTATGAAGTGCCATTTTCCTGAGTTTTAGAATTGAATTTCTGCATTCGTGACCTGGAATTTGTTTGCGATGAGTTAGAACAATATTTACAAATAAGATAGGTCGTCAATTTTCTATCTGTTTCCATTCGTATTAAGAGCTTTTGCTGAAAACATCCCTCTACAGTTTGTAGTTTACTTTCTGTCCTTCCATTCTTTCCCGGTTCCATTTCCCCCAAGGATGAAGAGGGTGAGCCAGTTTCACCAGCCTGACTCAGCGAAGAACCTTTGAAACGGCCCTCATTTTGTTTTATCGTGAATATACCATTAAGAAAAAAACGTTACAGAACGTACAACCCTTACACAACGCTACATCTGTGGATGACTACGGTGGAAGAGGGCTGAAAGTATTCATAATTCCAATTTATTTGACTAAGTCAGAAAGTATTCATTTACAATTTTAACATTCGAAAATTTAATAAAATAAATTAGCTTTTTATCTAGTTTGATGATTTTGGTTACTATCTCGATGGAAAGATAGTTTGTTAACTGCCTGGCCAGGAATAGAGCACGCGAATGAGTCAGCTCTGGATATGGAGTTCTCCTATCTTGACGACGTGCATCCGGCAGTTCTTTAAAGCCAGCTGCCTTAATTACTGCGGGGCATGGTGGCACCGCGGAAGAAAGTTAACAGGAAGCAGGTAGTACCAGGCAGAGCAGATGCAGCAAAGGAGGATCTAACATGTTTAGGAGATAATGAAATGCCGGAGAAAGGTAGTCGTAACATGAACGCTCGAGGAACTACAGGCACAGGAATGTCGCTAACCAACCGAATATACATATAATTACCTAGTAATTATAACGAAATTATTTATAATCTTTCAGTATTATAAAAATAAGTGAAAATATACTATCTAAATTGATATACAATTATATATATAATCTAAAGAATATAATAGCAAGTATAAATAGCCAAGCAACAGGCAAAATGAAGTGATAAAATAAATACCACATAACGTTTCTGCAATACTTGATGTTATCGTCAGGTGATTAAAGACTATAAGGACAACGTAACCGCCAAAACCAGTGACGAATTCAAAAAGCTTTTTCAGTTCGTCACTGGTTTGTGTGGTTGTTTCGTTCTCAGGGCTGTTGCGTTTTTAATCATCTGACAAAAGTTACAAAGATTGTAGAAACGTACACTCGAAGAGACAGCCTCAACAAACGGACAAAATATTTGGTTTAATATTTATTATCTTTGTAAGTAAAATCATGCTTTTGTAGTGATTATAGTATATCTATATTATAGTAGTAGTAAATTCCTGTCTTTCACGCTGACTACGTACGGTGTTCACAAGAAAACGGACGGGTCGATTTCAACGATACTGCATATCATTGGTATATAGAATCACGCACTCATATCTACTCTCTAGGTCACCGAAACCTACATGTGTCGTATGCAATGCTGCCCTGACCATCCAACATGTCCTCTACGACTGCCCGAAGCACGACAGGACTGGAAGAGCCACAATTCAGAAATGTACGAGAAGGGAGATATGTACCTCAGGAACGGCAATAAATAACCTAATAATTTTAGCAAGGAAACCGGCATTCAAGATCAAACCTAAATAGACAATGAATCTGAGACTAAGTATAAAATGTATAGTTAATATGAACTAATTGTAATAGTTTCATGTAGTAGGTGTGGTAAGTCGCCAACGACTTTTACGTTGACGCGACTGTAAACAAAAAATTTTAAAAAAATAATAAAGGTTTTCAGCATTATAAAACTTCCATCCACCTGGAGACTAAATGGAGAACATTCAAAACTCTGATTTTAACTCCTTTTCTCTGAAGCGGTGAATAACATTTGAAAAACTTTGCAACTTGAAATTCAATCAGATAAACTTACTTTTATTTTAAGGGGGCTTACTACGTAATTAAATTAAATTAATTAAAAAAAGCCTGATGCTGGAACAATGATATATAAGTAAGGCGTTAAAAATAGATAGATTTTTTCTACAATGTATGCTATTGATAGGATACTGAATCGGGTCTATGTATCAAATTGTCAATCCAAAGTTTAGGAGTTAATGAAGGACTGACTAGGAGTCATTATACGTACTGTTAACAATACATGGACGATACGATGTGCCAGATTGCCATATTAACCCTCACAAACTATATTTGAAGGTACACGTGTTCAATGTGACGATTCTTCTCGATCGTGTACTGTTATCCTCTCATCGGTCCATTTACCTGAATGATATTGGGGAACCAGGGTACAAAACTAAAATGAGAATCGCCAAATGGGGATTAAATCCTTAGTACTCTCCAGCTCATCGCTGGGAACCTTTAATTTGTTTGTCTTTTAAAGTTTATGAAATGATTTAGTCCACCACACGAAGGTAGTGAAGTATAACTTGGATTTACCGAGTTCGCTAAAAGATATATACTAAATATTGCTTATTACGAGCATGAAATCCTGGACTTTCGAGACAGCTGTAGCGGAAGTGGAAACAATAGATGACTAGGCCCGTCACATCAGAACTTTGGAAAGGGTCTTTTACGATCTTCAATCCCAACGACTTCTCACGGACTACAAAAACCTGCTTTAGTTTTAATTAGATAAAATTAGGCATGATCACCAGAAAATGATAATGTCTTTCTACTGAAAAGAAAAATACTGTAGCAAAAGTTAACAATTAAATATTACAATAGCCAAAAATAAACCAAAATTTGAAATTAAAGAAATTAATTAATACACTTATTCATTAACTGAATAGATTACTTTTCAAGTCTTCCAACGTGTATAAAAAAAATTTATTTCACCAATTCTCTCGTTTACTCAGATACACTTTCGCAAATTTAGATTTATTTTAAAACTATTAGAATGTTTTCAAAAGTGTTCTATACATAATAATTACATTGAATAATTGTAAAAATACTCAGAAATATTTTTATTTATAAGCTATTGACGTTTGAATCTCATGGAAACTAATCAGTTTACCTATCATCTTTATTGAAAACTATCTGGGTATTCGGCTTTGCCAGGGTTGTCATAATTAAACTTAGCGACATCCATAATCCCGAATTTGGCTCTTAATTCCTCAGCTTTAAGGGTTCTCCCCTCCTATGCCGAAAGGTGTTGAAATTATACACAAAAAAACATAGGAAGAAATACTAACTATCTCATTGACCCGAAATATATTGATTCGACACAAACATCGGCCGTTTTAACATGTTTGAGAATGTGCCCCCCAGTACAACCCGCGCCCCAGTGTTTGTTTCCGGTTAAAAGGAAATAGTGTACAAATTTTGGTCGAATTTCCGCCACGGTTGTAGATGTTTATGCGATACATACACAGAATGGTTTTCTCCTTCCATCCCCACTCATAGGGATAAAGGTACAACTTAACCGGCAAATTGAATATTTTTTAACTTTCCGTCAGTACTTTTCCCCCTTGCATATACCGTACCGGCTTTTCAAGGATTATATTATATATCTATGTATATTATGTCGTTATATATGTTATATTACGTTCTTCTTTTGCTACACTTTTGCCTTACACAATTGTAATTTAGCACTCCGGCCAGGCAGGATGAAAAACCCTTTTGGCTGCTGGTTACCCCAGGGAGGTTATAGCGATCACTCTTCTTTTCACTACCCTCCACGGCTTCAGTTGCCGCCAGCTCAGGGCACCCTGTACCCTAAAGTGGAACTCCAAGGCGTAAAATACTTAATATTCACTGCTACTTCAATATGGCAGCCAACTTTTCTACGTACTCAAATTTCCTTAGAGTAATTAATGAAAAACTATCTTTGACTATAGAAATGTATCTATGATAATAATACGTAATTTGGCGGATTATTTTCAAAGATATGTTTTTATAATTTATGTTGCTGGTAGGTAACTTCACAAAAAAAGTAATACTAACTTCATTCCCTTATTGACCACTGACTTTTCCATACTTTCCTCTATAACGAAACGGGCGTCTGTGTGTGCAATTACATTTGGCTGATATAAGAAAAGACACGCTAACACATTCTCACGTCTCGCAGAACACACTCTAACCTCTGCCGCAACTTTATGACAAGCATGTCGCCTGGTGCATTGTCTCATATAAATACATGCAACACATTCACAGACTCGTGGGGTAAGACCACACTCACACCCACGCACGAACGTAGGAGGTTAATCAGATTTGAAAATTAAAGACGGCGAAACAGAAAGTTCTAACGTTCAAATGAGAGCTGTAACGTGTCATCAAATGTATTCAAATTAAGGATTATATGTCAAGTTGATTAGCATTTTCATAATGAACCAACAAGTCTGCAAAGTGTATTAGAAATATGATACGTCTTACGGCTAATACACTTAGTTATGTTGCATTTTAGGATCTCTGGCCTTGCTGATCTTTTTAAAAAACTGTATTATATGTGCTTTGGTGTAATAAACTTCTGAATCAGAATCAGAACATGAGAACAGTAAACATTAATGAGAAAGAAAATATATTATGTACATAATTTATCATGAAATTAGTTTAAGGAAACGGACTGAGATAATTTAAACAGTATTTACTGCAATCTGGAATAAGTGAAATATGACACTGACAGATCGGAAAGAAACACGTTAATATGTTGGAATTGAGTTAGTAGTATTTGGTTAAGAAATTATAGGGTGTTCCATTCTCTACAGCAGAAAGATTATGAGAGGATGGAAGAAGTAGGAACGAATGTTCCTACGTTTCGTACAATAAAATCTCTGATCGTCTTCATGGAAAGGTTTCAGAACTAGAACTAAGCGGAAGAGTCCTAAGACTACTTAACGCAATAAATCTACTAGATTCAGCTTATTCTTGAGTCGGCTCTCGAGGCCTTTCTTCTTTCTTCCATCCTCACACAATCTTTCTACTAGAAACAATGGAACACCTGCTAATTTATTCTCCAAATATTTTATCACCATTGTCTACAAACTTCAAAACCAGGTTAAGTGGTTATATTTAAAATTATTATTAATTTCTCAAATGTATTGTAATGCCAGTTAATTAGGCCATTAATTGGTTTTATTAAAATTTAATTGTAGCGGCAGGAGCTTCCAAAGCGACAATGGAGCCGAGCTCTGTTGCTTTGTCGGAAAGTCAAAAATGGCGTATGCGCGCTAAAACTGGAGAGCACTAAGAGTTAGTTGGTGGCGGGACATTTCAGAGGACGGAACGAATAATACTACAGCAGAGACTAGCCATCGTTAATGTATTATAAAACAAAGTTGTGAATTTAAGACAAAGTAAAAATATTCACGGAAGTATTAGCCCCTTAAATATCGCTAAGTTAGCAGTTTTTACGTCTATCAGCAGCCAGGAAAGGAATGCAGTTTTACGTCTGTGGCAGCCAGGAAAGGAAGTCAGTTTAAGTCCAAAGCGGTAAAAGACTAACAAATCTACGAATCATAGGATTCTTATAAGGCAAGCAGACATCAGATAGCTGACAAAATAGAGGATCATCCGAGTTCCTGGGAGCCTATCAATTTTGACTTCAATAGTGTAAAATCTGTGAATCTTAGAATCAGTGTAAAATTTTGCAAAAGTGTATTTCAGAAACCAAAAGGAATTATGGTACCAGCTGGACACTACGTAAGTAACAAAACCAAAACTAACGATTAATTGTAAAGGTAATTAAAGGATAGAGTCAGATTTCGTTCTCTTTTAATTGTTAATCAAAGTTAATTTATTTTCTTCTTAATTTATTTCTATCGACGTATTTTTTAGGTATATGTGAACTGTTTGTTAAAAAGATTTTAAAATCAATTTGTTGTGTCCATTATCAAACCCAGTGAAGGCCCTGAGAAATTAATATTTTAAATTGTAATTGTTTTTGAGTTATTGCCACAAAATAAATATATATTTTGTTTGTTAATTATTGTCTTTTCATTTAATAAAAAAACCTTCCATTTAATTATTACATTTTGGCGCTTCACGTGAGGCAAATTCATTAAATAGTTAAATTAATTAAAGCTCAATAGTTGTTAATTACATTTTTTGGTACCACAACGTAGGGCTTGAATTCTTCAAAAATCATATTTAATTAAATTATTAATAATTAATTATTACAGTATATGAAATGTATGTGACATTTATGTAGGTCTATAATTTACCGAAACGTTGGCATTATAAAATATGACTAATAATTGGTATATAATTCATTTATAAAATGTTAGATGTGGCGTTTATGTAGGTCTGAAGAAAGTATTAAAATTTACCGAAACGTTGGCATTATAAAAAAATGACTAATAATAGTTTTGTGCTGACACTCGTCAGCGGATTGGAGTAGGGAACATTTACGTCTCACAAGTTATCTTAGTATATTTAATTATATACGACACAAATAAATTTTTTAATCAGGATTTATGTACACCTACGTAAATGTGTTAATGACAGGCGAGTCTTAAGAACTTGAATAAATCGGACCAGTTCTGTTGCCAAATCCGATGTGTGTGGGGTCAACAGACTTGTCGGCACATGCCAGGTCTGAAGACTTTTGAGTGAATCGAAACAAAAAATTCTTGCGCCTGAGAAGACTTCATCTTGAGTCTTTAATAAGGCTAATGTGAAGTCTTGAGACAAACGATTATACACATATGAACGGCAATCGGCGCAAGACAGTGATCTTGAAAAAAGTGTCCTTTAAAAAAACAATATTAAAATGATTAAATTTTAATTACTATTATTATGGATACGTAGAATTATGTTACAAATCGTGGCAAACTTAAATTGTTCAGAACATTACTTATTACGAAAATACTCGAGGAAACGTAAATCCCGAAACGCGGACAATAGAGATGCAAGTAGGTATGACATTTATTCCTTTTTTAACACCACTGTTCTTGCTCTCCATCTCAATCAAGCGACCAGTACTGAAAAAATGTAGTGGTCTGATGTTGGAAATCTGATTGTGAACTTCAATTTTTACCAGCGCAGACCTGGTCTGACGTGTGTGGTGACGGCATACAAACGACTCCATACCGATCTGCACTGTCTTGGTCAACAAACCTTTGTTCGTGTGTCTGGTCATTAAGATTCACGAGTCACTCCTAAATCCAGAATGTGTCATGTAAGATGAAAGTCTGACAGTCTTCTCGGTAGGCCAAGACCCCTCATTGGATGTCGATCCAAGGAGTAGTAGTAGTAGAGTAGTGGTAATGAACCAATTTCCAGGAATGTGGGAACGAGCGGTCTCAATGTGGTGCTGCGGTCAAGCTTCTTGTAAATGTGGGCAGATGAATAGGACATGGTCTAAATGCTGTAAATTTTCTTTCAACCTAGACAGTGAGATAGACATTCATGGGATTTGGCCTTCACGGTCTCAGTCCGTTGGGAGTCCATAATCTGGACTGTCCCTGTATCGTGAAATCCGTGTTGTAGGACGACTGAGAAAAACTGTAGACTTGTAGGTATTCCATCAATAAAAATCTTCTGGCTGATACTCTTTTGCGGCTGTAGCGATATTTTAACTGTAGTGGTAGGTTTTTTAAATGATGAAGTAAAGAGATATTTTACAGAATTTAATAGTCATTTAATTGAACATGAGAAAAATAAAATAAAATAAATACAAATTATGTGTGTTCAGCTAGCCGCGCAAAACAATCGGATCCCTTAAATCCCAAGTTAAACAATGGTTTACGGTAATTCGCCCTGGCCCGTCAAGGATTGAGAGACTTGTCAGTTACCTCGCATTGATCTCTGGCCGTGATCATGTGACACCTCGATGTCTCCGAGTCCTCTGGAAAACTGTAAGTTTGGGGCTGTACATCCGTCCCTGGCGACGGTTCGTCGAGGAATCTCTACACTTGCTTTACAGCTCCCTCGCTGGATGTGAAATATCGATGTTCTCGACCAATTTTGGAACGATCTTTCCAAAACCAATAAATGTGATTGGTTCAGGCAGTCATATGTTAATTAAAGTTCTGGGATTTTTGGAGAGACTTTTTCCACGGTGCGACAGTCCAGGTAACTTCCGAGGGTCAACATTCTAACGTGTCTAAGTCCAGACCGAAGGGATTAACTATCCGGAACGGCGGCGCTGGTCAAATTCCAACTTGCCAAGCTCTCAACCCTTGCTAATATCTAATTATATTGAAATGAAATATATATATATTGTAGCCGCTCCGCTACCCTCCTTGCGTTTTTTCGTTGATTATTCATAATGTTTGGGCGGCAGGTAATTTTTGGGAGAAAATCACCAAAACAACTTTTTAATATTTCATTACTTTTATTTAATCGAACATGAGACATAAATTATCAGCAAGGCGTGGTTTATCAAACTTTGTCTTTAGTTGTAGCACGTCCATCCTTTGTCGAGTCCAGCTTGGAACTGACCCTACATTTGTCCCCTTGGCTGGCGCCTAAAACAACATCGCCTTTCCTGCACGTGCATACACACTACAGTCTCCCCCGCCAAGGGCCCTCGACCGTACCTCGCAACAATCATGTTACAATATATATATATATATATATATATATATATGTATATATATCAGTAATAAAACTATCGCGCTACATAACATTCCTGATTTACTCACCCATCATAATACGGGCATATGAATGAATACAAAATTCGCATAAATTTTTAAACTAAAACTGATTATCAATTCGTGCAAGGACAAAGCTAAATGTCACTAATTTATTTATGTTCGTAAGTTGAATATCGTACAATTATCAATACTTCTCCACGCATGAGACTATTGAAACAGAAAATATTCACTTTAAATATCGCTATACAGTTTTTATATTTGCCGTTCGTATATCCCGAATTTTAATGTTTGTAAATTGTTTTATTAATCCATTATATCATTTAAAAAAATAGCATTTATATTAACATTCGTTTCTAATTTTGCACAGTCTCCACACAACGTTTGAAGTTTTTCTAAAAAATATTATATGTGAAGGAAAAATAGAAATTATATTGGCATTTAATCACAATTTTTCCTCCTTCTGATTTTCATTGACTCCGGCCACAACTTACGGTGGCCTTCGTGACACATGCAACGGTTTCTTCATCACGCAAAATATTGGCTACTGAGCGTTTCTGTAGAAAACTGGAGAAACTTCCAAATATTTGGGTTTTCGTTCATTATTTGAAAATGAGACGTAGCTGGTGCAGTTAAATTTACAGTTATGCGAACATATTTAGAATTCTATTTTCCTTTCCTGATCTTTTAATTCTATTGTAAATTTTTATGGAAGTACCGATCTACCTCCATTTACAAAGCGTGGAGATCGTGGAAATCAAATATGATTTTGGACGTGGGACGATGAATCACACACGAAGACAATTTATGACATTATTACTGACCTTTCACTGAATGAAACCGCTGCAATGATATTGAATCCTCTTTCCATGTTTTTACATGCCATCCGGCCACTCTTAATATAAACAATATTGAGGATATCAAGGAGTAGTTGGAGGATAAAAACAAATTCGGCACGTTAGAAGCAGCCGAAAGACGAAAACACGAAGAAACGATATCAACAACAGAATTCCCTCAGATGAAGTAACATAATTTAGGTGACAGGCTTTTTAGTGCGGTGAGATTCCCACACAACCCAAAGGCGTTGTGTAATCATGGTACTGGGTGCCTAAAGATGGCGCTTTCTAGAGTCGAGGAGGGTAAAGAGTTATAACATCCCAGGTTTGTCCAACAGCTTAAAAGGGGACTTCCTCTGCCTGGCCGGAGTGCCAAAAAATAATTGAATGACTTCTGGAAAGGAATTTGATGATTTATTAAATCTTTTTCATTGTATTATTTTGATGACAATGTGTATTTTACCGTGTACTATTTGAAATGATTAATTCCCGGTTATAGATTGCTACCACAGAGAAATTTGCTTGTAATCGATGCTCCTGATTCACAGAAGTTATTTTAACATAAACAACCGCCATTGCCACAGCAACTGCAAACGACTGAAAATCCTTGGCTGATGTTATGTTTTTCTTACAAGAAAACTTATTAACTAAAGAAAGAAAATAAATAGTTAAATAATGAACATAATATATATGAATTAACGAAAAATAATATATATGTTAAGATGGAGTCTTAACAATAATAATTCAGGAAATAACATAATAGAAACCACAAACTATAATTTTCTGCAACCTGGAGTTCAATTAAATAGAAAAATTTAAGAAAACAACGAACATATATTTCTGAGAGGCCGATAAGGCGCAGACAGGGATGTGGAGAAAAATTAATTATTACTGACCATTATCATCAGCTCATTACTCTATTAAGATGACGCAATACTAATCTAGCTCAGGGTGTTACATTTTTATGAAGATTACTCCAGACAATAGATCTGACAATTTATCTACCATAGCTTGTAAGAAATGAAGGGTCTAACAATTAGTAATAATAATTTTTCAAGTATTTACATACGTCCGTATTCCATTAGTAAATGTAATACTTATTAAATATGTGTACTTCTTTTTCTCCTTGGCTCGACAGCCCATTCCGGACTTAAGCCTACCAAGACGGCTTCCAGACTGTCATCTTACATGACCCATTCTGGATTTAGAACTGATATGTGGTCAGCGTGTCGATTCTCCCCCTGTTTTTGTGACCAGGACGAACAAAAAACATCCATGCCCATGACCATGCCCATGCAGGGATTCGAAACCGGAACCTCTGTGATGCGAGGCCATGACACTGGCCACTACACCACAGCAAGCCGACAAATATTTGTACTTAATCCTTTTCTTTCTTATTTTATACCTGACTTGATACAAAATATGTCCACGATGAGACGTCCTGTAGTCGTAGATATAAAGTAAGCAATGAAATCAGTTTGGGGAGTAAAGAGTAAACGCCGTGTGGTCTGCCTGGGTCTCGTAGAACCAATTCAACGCTAAAAATAAGCAGAAGCCCTAGGTATCCCACAGAACCATGGCTATAGCGTCGCTCTCTGTACTGTAAATGTGGCGTTTGCTCTAGCGTTTGCTGTCGCCGAAGTTCCAGGAAAAGGAATTCCAGGCCTGCCGTCAGCTAATGACGAGGACCAATGAAATTACAATATGTAATTGTCTCTACAATATGAAAATAATCGTTGCTACCCTGAGCTGAGTAAACTATATCGCTTCTGTCTTGTAACGCGCGTATTTTAATTTACTTTTGTTTTTATTTTGGGAAATGTTGTTCGCTGTAGTTTGGACGATTATTTTGTTTCCCAATTCGAGACGTCGACCTATCGCGTCTCTGGTAGCCGCACGTGGCTATTTTAATACCAGCATAGTGTACATCGGCCCATGGGAAAATCCCATGCGGCTGAGAACAACAAAAGCCCGTGGTCCAGCTCCGGGGTAGGAGGAGAGATTTAGGAAAGAGTTGGAATAAAGACGTTGAGGAGAACAGTTGAAATAAAGACGTCGAGGAGAGTGTTGGAAGGACGTGGAAAGAGTTGGCAGAAAGAACGTTTGGTGATAGGATCCAGAAGTGTATGCTTATCCAAGTAAGGGAAAAGCATATAGTAAATACACCTGCCCATCAACTGGTTGTACGAGGTCATCCGCCGAATATTGGAGAACAAGGACCGAGACGCTCCATCCAGCTGCAGGATTCAGTAAGGGAAAATACGGGATCTCCAACTACAGCGGACAACAGAAAACAGGAATAGGCAGTACGTATTTGGTGCAGGCAGCTAATCTCTAATACGTAATCCACAGATGCCTGAGATCAGAGGTTTTTTTTTCGTGCTATAATAATAAAACACTTTCAAATGGTCAATAATTTTTAGCTTTAATACAAAATACCCAGCCCAATCATTACAGTCTCTTGCGATATTTGTAAAACTTTAAATACGTTAAGTTGAAAGTATAGCTGAGGTAAATAATATAAAAAGGTAAAGATAATAATTTGAAGCAATTGATAATTAATTAAATTCGTTCTTTGGTTGTAATATTCGTATTTTTTATTATTTTGTAAAATAAATTAAATTTTAATTCAATTAACTGGCGACCCAAAATACTATCCAATGAACATAACTTTTTATTGATTAATTAAATGTAAAAATATAGATTTTTGCTAACAAAGCACGTTTCTATATTGCATGAGAGGAGTTTGGTCGACAATATGCCAACTGGGTTAAGTTGGAATTATAAAATTTGCCTCCTTAATGAGAGAGGCTTCTTTGTGTCCCACCTTCAGTATTTGAGCAATTTATCGCGTTCGTTGGCAAACGGAATGTTTGTTTGTGGTTGCGTTGTCATTAGCCGCTGTTGTTTGGTTGCCAGAGGAGGGAGCAGACTCGGCAAGCTCTTGTTCCTGTTGCTGTTTGTTGTATCGACCGAGCAACCTCCGCAAATTTGATGACGATGATGAAGCTGTTGGTGGTTGGACGACTCTAACCATCACTTAATTAATGAAGAACATGGCTTTTTCACGCTGCGGTAAGTAATTACTCCTGTCTGTCCAGCGAAACGGAGCTCGTTAAGAAAGTTCGTCAGACTCTCACCACACCGATCGGTCGTAGACGCCAAATTAAATCACTTTTTCAGTGGGGATCAAATAGTAACGGCCAAGGTAGATGCTCCGTCTAACTTTACCCAATGTCCTAGGATTATCAAACGTTTGATTGTATCCTAACCTGCAGCGGCTAGACAAGAATGCTGAGATACTGCTACAGATTCCTCGCTGCTTCTTTCCCAATTGCAATTAAGTATCAACGTTTTTTCAGCGGATTGTAAAAAAAAACACCATGGATTTGATAAACGTACAGAATACGCTTATAAATAATTTTATTCGTTGGTGCCAGTTTTTGTATATGTTTCAGAAATAGAATAAAATTTGAGTTTCGATTAATATTTATTGATTACAAACGAGACTAAAGCGTATTATTTTTGGATGATTCATTTTTATTTATCAATATTTCTAATTTTATCTTGATTCACCTCGTCTAATTTTTCTTTCTCAAGCCATCAAAATGTAAGTTTACGTACATTTATGGAAATAAGAATTTGTTTTGCATTCTTATTTAATTCTTCTTAACGACTAATAATTATTTTTAGGTTATTAAATAGAATAAAGTTGCAGGAGGTCGAATATGCTGAATGAGGTGGATGAGAGAAGAGTTAGAATTTCAATTTTACCATTTTCGCAATCGAAACCCATTCTTAAATTGTTTTGTTTCTTGGCCAAATATGGATTTTTTTCCTTTATTACGTAGCTCAACAGATTTCACCATCTTCGCCTTCACCAGCGTTCTTTCACCTGTTGAAACCCACTGTTTCGATTTTTTTTGTCTCTGGAGAGTACTGGTCGTAAATTATCCATATTTCATCAACTGTAATGTATATATCGAAGTAAAAATTCGTCATGGTTGAAAATGAAAAAAACGCTGAACCAGAATCTACATCACGATTGCATTTCTTCTCCGCAGTAATCAAACACAGGACTCATTTTGTAGATACTTGTATTTATCTGAGTTCAGCATAATTATAAATGCATAAAGTAACCAAATTCGTCAGAAATTTAATAACTTAAAAATTAACACGACGCTTCGTCCTCAGTCTAAGACTTTATCAGGTGTAAATTAATTTCCATACATTGCAAAATGCTTCTGTTAATATTAATCATAAATTGATGGTATATATAAATAAATTTTGTGTAGAACTTCCAATGCATACTCTGTCTGGAATAATCGAAATAAAATAAAATAATAATAATAAAAGATAATTTTTAGAGATCAGTTTTCACGAAAACTAGCAAACATCTAAGGTATTGGATATGCCAGTGGTATCAAAAAATTATAAATGCCATGAATTGCGTCCAACCAGGTTTTAATTTATTTAGGCATTTCTATTACAAATACGTGTAAATGTTTCATCGCTACCCGAAACTCGGTTTTTTTCCCATTGTTTGAAAATGACACGAGCTATTTGTTTTGACCGATAGTAAGAATGGAAGCACACAATAGATATGCCTGAAACCTTGACAGCAGAGTCGATGGTACTCCTCAGAGCAAAGCATTTTCGACACTACTAGCGCCATTTACATATTTTGAAAGTACTTCTTAACCTACCCTCCAACCCATGTTATCTCCTATTACGTGATTCTGCTGCCACATCATCTCATTTATCTCTGATTTTATTTTTTTCCCCTCGCTTTGGACTGACAAATAATGTTTGGATTTCAATAAGAAATCGCCCTTCGCTCTTCAATATGTAATGAACAGTTTATGAAAACGAAGGCGACTGTTTTTCTTCTTTCTGCACGGATATTTAAAATATTCGTCTCCAAAAGATTCGGACATGACGAATTTCTTCATAAAATATTGTTGTTATCTGCACTAATATGGGTCGGATGCGATCAGTTTCGCACTCACGGTAAGTCGCCTTGGCACGTGAGCTATCAGTTAATCTTTTAGAAAAGCAACGACCGCTCACAATAACAGGACTCCCTTGGAATAATTCAGAAGATAAGTATTCACCTTTCCGTTCTCGTGAACACTTTAAAAATTTAAACCTCAACAACTCGTCTAGGTTACGTGAATCGTATAAATACGTATAATTATGCGGCTTGTCCAATAATTCTATCAGGTTTCCTTTTTACTAGTTTAAAGTGTCTAATAGGTTTTAATTTAATTCTGTTTTGTGCCACACTCAGATCATGCCGTTAATAACACTCCAAAGTAAACAAGAAAACTGTTTAAAAGATTTTTAGTAATTTATCTGTAAAGAGCATTGAGTTTTGGTGAAAATGTGTTTGGCTGAATAAAAAGCACATTTCTGTAGCAGGAATTGAAATGATATTGACGTATCTTCTAGAGTACACGTTTCGCTACAGATTTCGTAACTATCGATATTTGTGCGTGACGGTTACAGAGCAAAAAAAAGGGAAAGATCGAGATGTCGTGAGACAAAGCTTCGTGTAGAAAATTATGGAGTCCTTTCACGCTGGGACCTTTGCCTGCCTCTCTTATAGATAACTCGTGTCGTGGGAAAATTCAGACAAAGCGACGCTATCTATAGCTTTAAAGGAATTAAATATGAGATTAGTCTATGTAAACATTGTTATAATGAATAAATAACGATAAATGGATCATTATTCGAATTTATGATTACATCTTGATATAAAATATAATAGATTGGAGGTAATAGGTAGGAATAATAGCAGACATCACAGCATTTCATCACAGATCAATACTGACATTAAAACAATTAACATCTTTTATCAGGACATCATTCAACTAGGTAATTGACTTCAACTGGTGAGTTACTAATGTTACTACAATATTAGCATCGTACCCTAACCTATATAAGGTTTTATTTTGGTCTTTTTTTTAAATTTAATTAATTTTTTCTATTAGCCCTCTAATGAGGAAATAGTAAGCGTCATTGCATAAAATTACAAAATAATTATGAGAAGCTAACAAGTTTACGTGTACATAACTAAAAATCGGGAAACACAAATTTTCCTGTTCCACATAACTAAAAATACAGTATAATTTATTTAATAACATGAAAAATAAGATCCCTTAATATTATTAGGGGTATAATATAATATCTACAGAGTATTTATCCAAATTAAACACGCACTCAGTAAAACGATTATTTAAACAAATAACTCCTTGCCTTGTAACAATTCTTTAGATTGCCACGAGTAGGAATATTTTGTAATTTCCAGGCCATCTACAAGTACAACTACTCTATCTTAAATAAGTCGTTAATTTCTTCATCCTCAATATCTTGAAATGCCTTTATTATTACAATGTATTAGAATTGATATTACTAATAGAAACCTATGTGAAAATGAAAGTATATGTGATTTGTTAAGAAAATAAATTTAAATATTCAAAAATAATTCAATGCATATAATTAAAGAAAATTTAGCTTATTAAAAATCCCAGGTCATAATAAAATTTATATAATGAAATTAAGACGTTTGACCGCAGATCAACGAGTGAGTTTAGAATCGAAACACGGAATACTCAATTTAAAAAATTAATTGACAGTAATCTAAAGCGTGGAAAGTCATACGGGATAAGATTAAACTACAAACTTACATTAGAAGAGGTGATAACAAATTTAAAATCAAAACGAGACCGAAAAAAAAACCGACGTAGGGAAATTCTCTTTCCTAAACAGATCGATAGACGATTGGAACAATTTACCTGCATCAGTGTTTGAGAATAATCTTCCAACAAGAAGGTTTAACAATAACATAATAGATTCGTGATGTGAAGTGAATTTTTATTATTTTTCTTCCTCTAAAATTAACTTTTTTGTCCATCTTTTCCTGAAGTAAAGTGTTGAAAGTGCAGACAAATTTTGCTAAATTTATGACTTATTTTTCCAAAATTGTTTTATTTGTTTTTAAACTGACACAGGGATCGATCCCAAAAGGAAATAATATACATCCGTAATGTCATAATTTTTACCATAGCTATGCGAGGTATTTTTCGAACTTGGAGACATCTTCAAATCTCAGAATAAACTGTGGATGCGACTGGAGTTGTATGGAGTTGACCGGCAAGTAATGAATCTATTGTTAGGGTGATTAGACGAAATTCACTGGTTGCCGGTCCCTCGATTATGTTCTGGACTTTTTTGTTGGCTGACCTCCCAACTTTGCTAACTTCAACTACAAGATCATCTATGATCGCGACTTATCGTCGCTCTGATCCTCACAATTAGATCTCTCTTTAATCAATATGTGAGGAGTACAGTCCTCAATATTCTTCCGACTCGCCTTATTATACTTGTATAGGGCTACCGTTTGTAAAAACGGAGAAATTTTTCTGCCTCTTCGCGCTTAAAAAATGTATTTTTTTGCGCACATGTATTCTGCCAAGACAAATTGCCGTGACTCTCTGAAACTGAGAAAGTTCTTTTTTATAGAAGTGAATAGAAAGGTCTTACAATCCTTTTATGATGGTCCATAAATTTTTGTGTCAGTCCCTCTGAACGTTGGACAATCGTACTGTCTTGGGTGGGGTCGACCATCGACCCATGGAGATTGTCGTCTTCACAAATTTAGAATATATATCGTGGAACTTTATGTCTACGATTCAATATATTATTGGAATAAAGATCGTCATTACTATATACTATGCTGCTTATATCAAATACAGGTTGGCATTTGTTTCTATCCCAAGACCTTCCGTCTCAGATTTTTTACTACCAGCAGACGTCCCTGATGTCTATTAATTTTTGACGAAACTGGAATGTAACTCGACTTAATGTGTTTCTACCCGAAGGGTCGAACTGTTATTTTATGTATAGCTAGGTATCGCTATAGCTTGTCACCAATCCTGTAGTATATCAGAAACTTCTATTACGATCTCTAGTTTACGTGTATTGAGCGAGATTATAATTTAAACTTCCCAATTGCTTAGCTACAGCGTTATCAAATTGATGAGTTTTTAATTTAATTATACCGGTACAATGTATCTAAATAATGTTTTGAGCTTATAACCGGCGACATATACGTCAACATACTGACAACTTTTTAAGTATGTAAATACAGACAGTTACATTAACAGTAATTATGACGTTAATGTTATTTTGTCATTTCAAGTGAACATAAATAATAGAAAAATATTTCACTATGTCTGTAATAAACGTAATTATCCGAATTTCAGCGTTGAAATAACTGAGTTTTGTTATTTGGAGGTAAATATAACGGGGAAAATATGTAACACTTCATTATGGTATGCTGATAGGTTTACTTTATTTCTGTCAATTTTTCCATAACTCCATTAAAGTTACTCCTTTTCATATAAATATATTAC
The DNA here is from genome assembly GCA_037074705.1 of Zhengitettix transpicula. Classification (NCBI taxonomy): domain Eukaryota; kingdom Metazoa; phylum Arthropoda; class Insecta; order Orthoptera; family Tetrigidae; genus Zhengitettix; species Zhengitettix transpicula. The sequence continues at coordinate 48,868,560 of CM073591.1, read as the reverse complement.
ACTGAATTGCAGACAGGTGACTTTTGCCAAACAACCCAGTGGGAAAACTGTTAAAATAATCTCTTATTAAATTAGGAATATCTGCCTTTATCCCCCCTGCCCATAGATTCTATAGTCCGACAGAGCATTAACCGAAGTTTATCTTTAAATTTGTGTAACACCAGAATTCAGTCATTTTTTCCCGCAGTTTGAGGCTCTGAAGGACAGCATAGTCTTTATATTTTTATCTTATGTGGTATTTAACGTTTCTGGGATCCTTGCCCCTTTCCTCAGGTGCGAAAAAGAGCCAAGAGCGATAAAAATGACAAGTGCACTTGTAACACTCTGTTACAACATACATATATACATATGTATACAGTTGTGTCGGTCTAAGCTATTCCTTTCACCTGAGGATCCCAGAAACGTTGTGTGATATTTATTGTAATGCCTTGAGGGAAAGGCATTGTTTAAGATTAATGGTCTTGGCCGTCAGAGGAAGTTGTAATGTTGTGTACTTAGGATTGGTATTGAGGCACATGCGGGGGCCTGTCGCAAGATAAATCTGTTAAGGCAGGCATTTTTCTGATTAATGGCCTGGACACTTCAAGGGACAGTTTGTAATGTTGTGTACTTAGGATCAGTATTGAGGAGTCAGGGCAAGGCACATGTGCGGGGGCCTGTCACAAAATAAATCTGTTAAGGCAGGCATTGTTTCTGATAATGGCCTGGACAGTTGAAAAGACATTCTGTAATGTGTTTATTTAGGTTCTTGGGAGCGGTGGTCGTGTGAGGGTGAGAAGACAAGTCTAAAGTAATTGAGGGTGCAGTTTGGGTGGTCTGGAGAATTTAGAACAGAGCACGTGCGTGAGTGGGGGTGCGAAGACAAGTGCAAAGACAAATTAGACCTGTCTCGATTGCCGGCGTTGGGACAAGACAGAGTGGCTAGATATTTGCTAGCTAAGGAACTGCAGCTGCAGATTGTAAATCTCGGGATAATGGAGGAAACTGTCATCGGGCAGTTGCGACGTAGTTTTGGAACAAAGGAAAAAGGAAGGGACTGGGATATATAAAGGGAAGATAAAATTTTTGAAAAAGTTAGTTGAGTGTTGGAGTTAAGAGTGGGAGAGGGGGCTGTGAGCACCGAGACTAAAGTTGGAGTGTTGGAGTGAGAGTTGTGGAGGCGCACGGCGAGCACCGAGAATGGAGAAATTTTGCAGCCTACGAGAGAAATAGCAAAATATTCAACGATAAACATTTTTGTATGCTGAAGGCTAATCTGTTGTAATATCAAAATTAGAACACTGTCTTCGATGGTAGGAGACCAGGACACTGCATCCAGCGTCGAGTAGTTTCACCACGAGCAAGTGAGATGTCCTTCACGAACGGAGAACCAGCTATCGTTGAACCAACAGTGTGTGTTAGAGTCAGTGTTTGAAACGTCCAGTATATAAAGTGTGTGTGTACGAACGAGCCAAATTTTCCTGAGTAATCGTAAGTTGAAATTTCATGGTATTAATGTGTGTAAACGGAATTAAAAGATACAGTCAGATATAGTTATTTTCTTTTGTATTAATAAAATAAACTCTTTAAATTTAAAATCAATCTGGTAGAATAAGTTTGTCAATTAATTTCGTCTATGTATAGACGATTAAATATTTCTGTTTAATTTAAAGATAAATGTTGGGTTCTTTGATTAAGTTAAATGTTCTGTCCGTTATCAAACCCTGTAAAGACCCATGAGAGATTGAGATCCTTTTTATAATTTTAAATTGTATAATTGTTAATTTTTGATAAATAAATTGTTTGTTGTTTATAAATATTAATCTTTTAATTAGACACCCGTTTGATTATTACATTATATTATCACATTTTTGTCTGAATTGGCTACCTTTCTTATTCATTATTTTCAATTAGACATAATTTTTTTCAGTTTATGGTATTGAGATTAATGAACCTTTTGTTGAATACTGTTACAGATCGATAATCTAATCTTATTTTTCTCACAGTTTCTTACATTCCCTTTGAGAATTTTTCTACAAGTATTTTTCTCCCAGTTCATTGTTTTCATCCAGAACAGGTTGCTTGAGGGTCATCCACATTGTGGATAATAAGCATAACAAGGAATGGAAAGAGCTGATATGAAAAAGGGGGGCTAACTTGGGTCCCCGGGCTATAGTCGCAAGATCCTCCAAGACATTTGCATAAATGTTATGCAGGGAGAGCACTAGACACTTCTGCATAGTGTGGGTCTCCGTACTTGACCCACGGCCTTCCGATTACTGGGATGGAAATTTTTCCATGTTTTTTAGTTGCGAGAAGAATTAAGAAATACTTCTTATTCTGTTAATGGGAAGAGGGTACAACGTGGATGACCTCAAGAAGCTTGATTCTTAAACAAATGGCAACACAAGAACCGCAATATTGTAGTCGGAACATAATTTTTGTAGTTAGAAAATCGCAAATAATATTAATTTGAATTATAATCTAAGTAGTAATATATGTTTATTATCCCATTCTTGTTCGACTATCTTCCATAACAGATGGAATATTAATGACAAGTTAAGTAGTCACCGTTGGGTTTATACAATAATAAAATCACTTCAATTCATCCATTACGAATAACTGTCATCAAATAAATTTATAACTCTCAGTCCAATATTTCCAAAAATTTAAAATATTTACACGTTTTTCATGTATTTAAATTGGTTCATATTTTAGTAGAAATAATGGCCGGAATTCATATTTAATTAATTGTCTTTGATGATATTTAGCTAAAGTGCTATGTTCCAAATTGCTTAGACGAACTCTGTGTTATCGTTCTTTTAATGATAATAAAAGACTTTTGTTAAATTTTATTTAGATTTAGAAGTATGTTAAATGTGTAATTATGTAAGCTTTTTGATTTAACATATCTATTTTATTTTTTTGAATATTTACAAGGTTTCGGGAGAATGGTGAGTTTATCCGTGTTCAGACGAGGCGCCACAACGGCGAGGAGATAATCCGTAGCCATTGGAAGATCTCACGGACGATGGATGCACAGTCTTAAACCCAGAGTGATGACCTGAGTCTAGAAAGAGAAGAAACGATACTAACAGAGAGGAAACGATGGTGCTACGAATGGAAGATCAGAGTGTGATACAGAAAATTTATAACAACAATTTTTAACGTGAGTATAAAGTTCACATTGTTCATCCGAACCAGTGGAGGTCTAAAGCTGATGATGAAACATGATGAATAGTTTCGCTGTAAATTTTCGTTAATAAATATGCCATATCTAAATGGCGTACGACTCCAGATGCTTCAATAGTAACATATATAATTGTGTGTCTATTATTAAGTTTCACGAGCACATCAAAATACACATTACAACTCAGTGTACAGACAGATAATTGAATAAACTAATAACGTATCTATTAGTTTCATCACAACACTGTAAAAGAAAATTCAAATCCATTTTTTTGTGAAATTTGTTCGTCTGAGGATTCCGGAGAAATATTTTGCAGAATTTTCAATATGTAACTATAAAATTAATATGTATAGGGAATTTGTATGTCGACTGTTCTTTACTGGACCAGAAACATTTAAATTAATCTTAAAATATGCGACTATGCTGACAAAGTATGCTAAGACTGTAAGAGATGAATAAAGCATTCTCAGGGTTACAACATGCTTAAATATTTAATATAGACCATTTTTATTCGTAATTTACACAGAGAAATCTTGGCTTTCTCGTACTGTGAAAATTGTTCCGATTAGTGAAATAAATGATAAAAAAATTTCTGAATTATTTACTGCTCAAACTGTTAATGCAAAAGCAAACATGGAACAATGTTTGCATTAAATTCCAAATAAATTAATGCTGGATAGGTTTTATAACTGTAATTAATTACTCAAGTAATGAACGACCCGTATAACACGCAATTAAAAATAATTTAGAAGAATTCATAAAAGTTCGAATTGAGCTGCCGTTTCGATCAAAAGTTGTGATCTTTGTCAATACTAGAGCCAAACTAGATTAATGTGAACAAAGAATATGCAAAGAATATAAAAACTCAGATATAAACGATATCTATAAGATAAGATAAAGATCTCAACTGTTTATCGAAACGTCTGCTCACTTCATAATTTTATGTATTGCTTTAAATTATTTTTTGTACTTGTCTGTTATACAGGTTGTTCATTACTAGTGTCTTTTAGATTTTATAGACGTTAATTTGTTATTTTATGTAATTAATTACGTTGTTTTAAAAGTCTTGTTTGTCGTTTTTATTGGAACTATATTTGTGTATAAGCCGATATATATTGTAATAACCAGCTCAGAAAGACATTAAGTCTGTTCTTATTTTTGTCAGAGTTGTTTACAAACTGAGGCTGGGGATCCTTGAGTGGTTGGTACATATTAAAAATAATGATAAAATGACGGATAAGTGGACTTTTAGAGAAGGGAAGGACAAATAATTGGGGCATTTTGGCAGCTCTTAGTGCAAATTGTGTGACCGACGGAACCCTGAAAGGCATCATAACAGATGGACGAGGCAATTATACTAAAAGGAGATGCTTATTGTAATTGTTTAAGTGGCTCTTGGAGCGGGAGAAAGCTAACAGATGGTGTTTTTGTTTTGGCGAACATGTAATTTCAAAACAACTGTGAAAACAAGGGAATATCCGGGAGCCAGGATATAAATAAGAGGGCAGTTGGACAGTTAAAGCTTCATTATTATTTTCGGTTGGAGAGGAGACGGACGTGATTGGGAGAGAGCGGTGGTGCAGGGCGAACTCAGGGCCGAGAGTAATCAGCTGGGCATCAGTCGTCAACAGTTGAGAGTTTCATCGTGGTGGTTTGTCTGCCAGCAGAGGTGTTTGAATTCGTCGAAAGTATAACGTCGTCAAGAGTGTGAGTGCAGCCTAGGGACTGTTAAGCCGGTATAAAGTGAGTGTGTGGACCCGAGAGCGTGTAAGTTTATTTTCTGAATTTATAATTGTAAATTGCTAATAAAGGGTAAAAGGTGTCAGATTTCGTTACTTTCGTTTCATTCGTTTCAATCATTTACATCATTTCAATAATTTCGTTTTTCATTTATTGTAACTGTATTTGTTTAATTGTAACATTTTGTTTATTTTCCTTATCAACCCAGTAAAGACCTTGAAGGTATCGAGTCCAATTATTTAAAATGTATTCAAGTTAAATAAAATTGTTTTGATTTTATAAAATTTCATTATTTGTGTAATTGTAAATTTGTGTTTTAATAAATGATAATTGTTTGTTTAAAATCGGTAGTGTTTTATTTTAGGTATTACATAAAATTGCTACCACAACGTGGGGCAAATTTAATTAACTAAAAATTTATTAGTGTTTATTACATAAAATTGCTACCACAATGTGGGGCAAATTTCATTAACCAAAAATTTATTTTGGTTATTATATAAAATGGCTACCACAACGTGGGGCAAATTTCATTAATCAAAAATTTATAAGGAATTATTACAATATATTTGTTTTAAGTCCTGTTTTTCTAAGGCGATATATATAAAATACAGACGAAAAAATTCGATCGTCGAACCGATAAGTGTGTTGTACATTCTCTTAGTGGGACAGCCGTTTAAGTTTAGAATTCGGACATATGTATGTATGTATTTAATCTAAAAATGGGCAGTATGCCCGGTGGCCGAAAACAAACTTTTATGATTTTCGGTGCCGACGTGACCTCGAGTCTACCCAAAAATGTTGTTGAATCTTGGAATTTCCCCTCTCCGAACAGCTGTCGGCTCACGGGTTGCTCGAGGCAAGCGGGTTACACCGTCATCAATTTGAATATTAAATATGACGTAATATCGTCCGGGTCATCACAATTAGCCATTCTTTCCAGCAGTAGAGTCAACGAGAACAAAAGGGAGACCAGTCGCCTTAGTTGTTGGACCTAGTTTTGTCCAGACCTTCATCCCAAGATTCGTTCTTCAACTAACCGGCTGAATAAATGTGCATTTATATTTTATCAGTAAATTATGGATCAAGTTCCACTAGATTATTAACCAAAGTGAATTTAAAATTCTCGTGTATTATTCATTAGTAAGGTAAATCAAGTTCTTAGGATCAGATTTCCTCCTTCCAACAGTAGCAAACAACGGAAGGTTGGTGGTGGTGGTGGTGGGGGGGGTGGGAGTAAGAATTTCCACAACTAGGACAAAGACGGTCTACGGGCCTATAAACTGTTCTGGCACATCTCAACCACTTTTATATTCATAAATCCACACAATACATTATCATAAGTGAAGTAGACATTAAGGTTATTAGTATTTTATTTCATTTGAAATTATCTGCACGCTCGGTCGTTGGACAACGATTGCAAATGAGTCAGGAAGTTGGCGTGTGTTACGAGGAACGCCTCTGCATGTTCCGTAGCTAGCCGGTTATTTTCTGACCGTAAGGGTGAATGACTTTCTGTGAGTCCAAGGGGTAACAATAGTGACCGTGGGATCCCCACAGCTGTGCGGACCATATTTTTAGGTAAATATTTTCATGAACCGCCAGAGTTGGGGGAGTTTCGAGAAGCAGAGGGGGGCGTATGAGAGCTATCCAAGCCTGGACTCGTTTTTAGGGGACAGGTACGGGATCTGAAGCTGGGAACAGTTACCTACGCCACAGGCGCTCACATGCAGTTAGCTGGGCATCGAGGGAAACGACGCGCCGAAGGGTGAGATAAGCCCCCCCCTTCCCTATATTTGCCTTGTGAGTAGTAGACAGACATTGTGATAGCAATTCCCGGCAGTCCTCAAGGACATGCTCAGTTTAGTGAATTATGGTCAAAGGTGTAAATTTACGGAACTTTTGTAATTACTTTCTTAGGATTATATTTAGATTTCAGTAGTACGACTCAGAGTTTGCATCCAATAGCAACAATCAACAATTAATATTTTTCAACATTCAACTATAGAGAAGTCTTGTGACAGAGTGGCCATAAATTATATTAACCGATTTGTACATTAAATTGCATTAAAATGTCAATATCCCCCAGAACTGATCAAAGTCAAGACTCCATAGATCGTCCCAGTCGACCAGGGTCCTAAAAAGGTTTTAGCGCAAAGGAGAAAGAAAGAAAGCTTATTATTTTTGTATAACGTTTCATTGAGTTATATATTATTAAATATAAAATATTTTCTATCTAAATAAGATTCTGCTGGAATGGTTTGATGGATCAGTAACCTTCGAAAAATAAACATGAGAAAACTGTGCGATATGATAACTTAAACAATATTTCATCTCGTATGTAAGCTATTAACCAATGCGTCTTCCATCATTCTTCCAAAATTAATTCTAATTTAACTACTACTCTTAATATTCCATAAAAGGATCAATAACCCAAATTCGTATTATCTTGGCTGCATTAACTGTGATGGTCAAAATTCTAATTCACCCTTAAAGCTGCAGCTGTCCGAAGTCACAAGTTGTTTTTAGTGTTCCGTCATCTGATTACGAGTCAGTGACCTTTCAAATAAGAGACCCGTGTTCATCGACCCTGTGTCAACTAAGTCCAGTCCATCCAGCTTCGTCGACTGCATTGCAGCGCCACGCCGCAGTCGGCAGTCGCACTACCTCCTCTTTCACTCGGATTACGTCATTATTGTCCCATGACGCCATTGGCGTGACTCATGCTTGTTCATGCGGGATGAATCTATGTGGGTGTCACGTGACCCAAAAGTAGCCACGTCTTGACAGTCATTGCCAGTCACTGAGTTTCGAAAAATTTGTTTGGTGGGTTGTTGTTAGAGATCGGTTCCTAAACCTACAAATATTCTTTCAGTCTAATAACATACTGAAACGTTCAGAATTTCAGATTTTAATTTATTCTTACGAAAAATAGAGTGTAATCTCTCTATGAAATTGTTTACTGACAATAAATATATTAAATGTAAACAAACTATTTTCCAAAACTTCTTAAACTGTCGACTATCTCTTTCAAAATGCATCCAAAAAGTGGTTTAACAGATTTATTCTGACGCCATCTTATTGCTACAAACTTTGTGTTTGAGATATCCCCGTAAAAATCTGGAATTTATTTTTCTATTTTCACGCCAACATTATAATATTCAACTGCATCTGTTTGGATGCATTTTGTCTCGTAACCTCTACGTTTCCAATGTCAGCCAATGGCAGGTTGCCAAAGTAAAATCCTAGGGTACCATAACCTCTTATCTTCAACCACAAGGTAAACTCTAGTCGGATTAAAGAATGATGTGAGGTGATATAAGTAAATATAAATAATAAATGCCAGATTTTGAAACTCTCTTTACGAAAGGAGAAATCACTTTTTTTTTATTCTTTTTTTTTAGGGCAACAGGCTACATGAGGGTAATCCACGTTTGGCAACTCCCCTTTAATAGCATAGGAAGGGATTTGAAAGGGGGGATGCGGAAGGGTAGAGGAAGGTAGCCAAGGGTTACTAGGGCCCCCGGACTATATTTTAAGTAGTTAGCGTAGGGCAGTTAGTGAGTGAGTGAGTGAGTGAGTGTGTGTGTGTGTGTGTGTGTGTGTGTGTGTGTGTGTGTGAGAGAGAGAGAGAGAGAGAGAGAGAGAGAGAGAGAGAGAGAGAGAGAGATATTGTTAGTGAATGGAGATGCAAGGACTAAGTGGGATTAGATGTTATATTAGATATAGTTGATGGAAAGTTTTGTTAATAAGCCGGGACGTTATGATGATGTCATCAATGCAAACGATCAGCTACGAGATTTTTTGGATTATTTGGCTACCTTGCAAAACTCCTTGGCTCGACAGCCCATGAAGGGACTTGGCCTATCGATACGGCTGCCAGACTGTCATCTTACATGACACATTCTGGATTAGGAGTGACAACTGGTCAGAGTGTCGATTCTCCCACAGCCTTAACCTCAGTTTTCGTTTGACCACCTTGCACCCGCTACCAACTAAACCGTGGTCGAAAAACCGTCTTGAAATCTGCTCATGAAATATTGTTCGCTGTTTGCATCGAAACAGTCGGTCAGCTGCCTCCTAAACTGGTCGAGGTAGGAAAAAGGAAATGTTGCTACCCGCAGCAAACCTTATTCCCGCCATAGTAAGGGCGTGGAACAAGAAGCAAGCGCCAGACCTACCTGATTTAAAGAGTTTGTCCTGCATCACTTTTAGGCGAATGCTGGGTAGGATCCTTAAAGCACAGCCTGGATGTCCCAGTTAACGCTTGGCTACCTTGCTCTACCTTTCCGCATCCCCCTTTCAGATCCCTTCCTATGCTATGAAAGGAGAGTTGCCATGACGTGGATTACCCTCATGTAGCCTGTTACTCTAAACAAATGTAATGACGAATCCAAAATTCTAAGCTGATGAATAATGTAAATAATAAATTATATCCATTGAATTGGTGGGTTTGCTTTAACTACTGATAATTGATAGATTGAAACTGAAGGTTTGAAGAAGAAGAATCATTCTATAAACCCTCTGTGGCTGAGTCACGCCCTGAATATTTTGAAAACGACAGAGAAGCTGTGGTGCTGAAGAATCTCGTCTCAAGCGGCCATCGACCCCTTCCGAGGACCTGTGACGACTCCACAGCAGCGCCGGTCTGCGGCAGTCGATGACACCAGTTGCTTCCATCTTTATATATTCCCTTCATCCATTTGCTGTCGAATGTGCTCAACACATCTGACGTACAGTACCACTAGAAGGATTAGAAAAAATTATTAGCATATGTACATGATCATTTTTTTAGGATAACAGGATACATGAGGGTAATCCACATGGTGAAAACTCCCCTTTAATAGCATAGGAAGGGATTTGAAAGGGGGGATTCGGAAGGGTAGAGGAAGGTAGCCAAGGGTTAACTAGGGCCCCCGGGCTATTGTAGGGAAAGTTGTACTGAACTTATATAATTGGTAGAATTCATAATGAGTTGAATCGGACTGTTATTTGGAAAGTGTAATTTCCTTGCTGTCAACATTTTTACTGTTTGTCGAAGTATTTGGAGATTAACAGAGGTTTGTCTGTAGAAAGTGTGATATTATGGTCAGTTCAATTAAAGTCCTTTTAATAATTTATGAAAAGATAAAATAATTGGTGAAGTGTTTGATAAGTGTGATACAAGAGCTGCTCCAATGTCTTGTATGTACAAAAATTTATTGTTAACCTGGTATAATATTTCGGTACCGTCAGATTTCGTATATTAGTAATACTCAAGTAAATTATGTTCAATACGTGTAATATTTTGTTTTCTAAGTTTATATCATTATTACTGTTCGAGGCCCGATAAACGACCCTGAAGGTTTAAAGAATCTCATTAAATCAGTGGTATTTATGTAAAAAGGTTGTGTATAGAAACTTTTTAAATATAAATTACAATAAAAGTTTCTGTATTTAAAATTTAACTGGTTGATAGTTATTTCATTTACTAAATCATCAATAGTTAAATCAATTCGATTCTCATAAACTTGAATATCAGATTAATTGACACCGCAAAATGGTGACTTTGCTTTCTTCTAAATAGATTATAACATTAATTGGCACCACATGGTGTGGTTTTGATTTTTGGATACTATGTTTATTACAATATATATATGGGATCAGATACCAAGTCATACAGTTTTTTTGTTTTCAAGTCAAGAGTGATTCACATTTGTTTCAAGTGAAGAAAGAATCTGAAGAGGTCTTCAATATGGATTAAACCATTCACATTTAAACTTCGCTGCTATTTGTAGGGCCGTATTAGAAATCATTGGGAGAGCTTTATGGGATTGAGGATAATGACGTCCGTTCCTTATATATCAGAGGTCAGCACTATTTCTTGTAGTTAGAGTGTCACTCAGTAGATAGTAGCACAACTTCATACACCGAGTTCTCGTCATTCCCCGATAGATCGCATCTCAATCGCCGTGCTATATTCTGCATCGCTAAAATGTAAAAACTGAGATTTTTATCCGTTGTTATCTGAATGGCTTCAACACGTTCAGATTTTCGGATTACAATCAGAAAGAAAGATTGTATCAACTTTGATAAAGCCGCTGAATTATTGATGCGATTCAAAGGAAAACTTAATTAACTATTTCGTACACAAATAATATATATTTAGGCTATATATCTAGATACAATAACAACCAAAGGACCACATAGAAGCAGAGAAAATTGACGATGGTTTGCAATGCCTGATTAGCAAGAAAATAATATACGTTATATATATTTTCTCTGCTATATGAGACTATATGATTATATATATATAAATATATATATATAATCATATAGTAATTAGTAATATAAAAATGGTAGGATTGTTTTAATAAGAATCAAGATTTTAAAATAGACAAACAAATTAATTTATTAAAGCACATCAATTAAATTTACACAAGTTATTTAGGCAAATAAATTTCGATTTACATTATCAATTAATATTTACAATAAAAAATGTGACTATTTCTCAGGGTCGTTTACTGGGCCTTTAATAAAGAAATACTTGTTAACAATTAAATTTTTATCAAGCTAATATGGACTTAATTCATGAATAAACTATTACAACGCAAAAACATAAATTATGAACTTTAAATACTGAACGAAATTTGAAATCTGACGATAATACCTTTACTTATGAGTTTACAAATAGTAATTCTGTGGAATTTTACCTTACTGGTACTCAAGGAAATTGTCTCGTTCGTACACACACACACTTATTGCACTTTATGACAGGCCATTTTATACACTGACTCTAATCAACACTTTTAGTATTGCAATTGTTGGTCCACTGTTCGTTTAGGAAATCCTACTAGCTCGTTCCGAAGATTGTTAACTGCTGGATGCAGTTACCTGGGCTTCCAAAATTGAAGAAATAGTCTGAATCGAGGTTATAATAATTTAGACTCCACACTCTAAATATTTAGTGTTGAATATTTCGTAGTTATCTCACAGACTGTAACTTGTATAATGTTCTAACTGTTTTAGCTGTTGTATTACATGTATCCAGACACTTTCTGTATTCTATACTTTTTGTCTGTCCACTGCTATATTTCCACGAAGACTTTACTGGAGCTCGGCTCCCCACAGACACTTCTATGCGCGTCTAGCGAACCAACCTCTACAATACCCACAAACATTGCATTCTTGCCACATTCTTGTGTGTTTTATGCTGCTACCAATGCGAGTCCAAATTTTTGTTTATTAATTAATTATTTCCTCTTAATTACCACAATATATATATATATATATATGGTATTTAAAGACCCAAGTGTAGTTCTTATAGTTTCGAGAAAGTACTAACGTTGTTATTTATAGAAGTTTATTTGTATTACTGTGTAGCATTTACAAATAACTATATTTATTTGTTGTCATAAGTTACCTGTCCTCTTTTTGAGATATTTCAAATGTCTGAATGTTCTTTCTTAGAAATAAATCACTTATTTTTTGTGAACATGTCCCAAGGAATTTATAGTGCATTAATTTGAAAATATTGAATTTCAATACAGTTAATTGATTTCATTTGTCTAACAGTACATCCTACATCATATACGCACGAATGTATCATGTGCACATACATTTTCTAAAATTTACCATATTTTCGTGGTTTGTAGTTTTTTTTATTGTTTTCTGTGTAATTTCTGCTAAACATTTGGTCGCTTTGAATATACTGTATTTTATGAGTGTGATTCTGTTTATAATTTTTCTGTTAGTATAATTTGATCCATTCTGAGTGTATTACCTTAATTGCCTTAATTCTCCAATCATAAAGATAAGGTTGAATTCGAAATTCCTCCTTTGTTATTATTATTGCCTGTTTTTTAAGGCATTAAATTGTTTTAAGATAATAGACTTTTGTATTATTAACGTTTTTAGGTTTACTGTTATTTGGTCCCTTTGGAATGCAGTCCATAAAAATTTCTGTCATTTGGTAGGTGAATCAAACTACTCTAAGGACTAAACAGTCAAAAATAACGCAAGTGAATGTTCAGGTAGGGGAATAAATTAAAACTATTCTCATATTGTTAATAAATTTATTACTATAAATCTAGTAACAGATACAAAACTGTACAAACAATAAAAAACATGATTAACATTGTAATGGTGATTCCTGAGGATAATAAGGATTCATGCGATGTGAAGTTGGAATGAGAGATGAAGATGATTGCAGTTTCGAAGATGAGTTTTCGAAGTAACTGAAAATAAAGAAGGAATTACATCAAATATGGTAATTAAATATACTGTAAATATTAATACTATAAATGAATTAGAAATACTTAATATGTCAATAACCGAAAGAGATATCATAGTAAACTATTTGAGTGCCTATAATTAAACTGAGATGTTCGGTTTAATGTAATCAAATAGTCATTTAACTTTTTTATTGAATTAATTTTCTACTATAGTAATAAAAGAAGAATAAAAAATTGAAATCACATTTATTTTTGTGTCGTTATTGTGTAAATTAGTTTATTTATATTTATCACAATTAATGTATCTCAGGCAGAATTTATAAATAAAATTTATGAGTTGCGTTGAAAAGCGAGTTTCAACACTTCTAATTATTTTAATAAAATAAAGTGGACTTATTTAATTATTCTATATATTTGGCAATTTATTTTTAGTTGAAGGGTAGGTAAAAAGGTTGAAGTTTCAAAGTTTTTTTTTTTGCTGGTTATCCTTCAGCCCTCAATTTAACATAATCATTATCAATTGAACGTTCGCAACTATGACTTTAGTGCCAAAATTTGGAATAAAATTCTCACCCAGGGAGATTAATTTGTCTTTAGGGGATTTAGAAAAAACAAAATTGAATAAAGTCTTCTCAGGCTTCTAACCATGTAAACAATTGTATTTGCGACGTTTCGATGACGTTCACTGTCATCGTCTTCTAGCAATACTGTCAGTCTTGCGCTATCTGGCCTTTATTATATACTGTATCTGTATTATATACAGGGTAGATAGCACCAGACTGACAGTATTACTAGAAGACGATGACAGTGAACGTCGTCGAAACGTCGCAAATACAGTTGTTTTCTCGGTTAGAAGCCCAAGAAGACTTTATTCATTCTCTACACCGAGAAAGACTACATTCTTTATTAAACATTGAAATTATTTCTTCCATTTTTGGAAAAATAGACGACTTAATTAAATTTGCAATGGATGAAAAGTTGATTAACAGAAATAATTTCGGAAATGGTTTCTAGATTTCAACAATTTGATTATTTCAGTTTGTAGATGTCATCCGACATTATTAAAACTCATCACAATGCATACAAGTGTTTTTGCTTTTAATTTTAATCAACTATAGACGTAAGTTACAATAATTGATTTTGGTTTTGTGTTTTTTTGGATTTGAATAATGGAATACTCTGAACTCTGTTGGATTCAATATGTAAGATTTGATTCATAGTCAGGGGAATTAAAGATCTTGATATCAGAAGAGAGAATATAATGTTATCTAGACTTGACGACCAGAGGATAATTCAAATGGTTGACTGCATACCTTTTAGTGCCAACCGCCCTTGGCGTAGTGGTGGATGTGCTTGACGATGGGGATGGTGATAGGGTAGGGCCTGGGCACGGCAATGGGAATGTGTTTCTCGATGTGGACAGGCACAGGTCGCTCCACGGGATAGGGCACGGGTTTCTCCACTGGATACGGCACGGGCTTCTCTACAGGCACGGCGATGGTGCGTACCACCGGCACGGCCACAGGGTGCGGCACGTGCACTGCCACGGGGAATGGTTGTGGTATCGGCACGGCCACGGGATGAGGCACGGCCACTGGTACGGGGTGTGGCACGTGCACACCCACGTGCTTAATCACGGGCACGGCCACGGGTTTGGTCACCTCCACTGTCTGGGAAATGGGCACCGCGTGCGCATGACCTGCAAACAAGTCGACGACCACGTGAAAATTAATTAACTCGTAATGTAAACCATCAAGAAGACTTTTGATACCATGATACTTCTAAAAATTATAATACCTTACGAACCATGGTTGAGAAAATCAATAACCTACATTTATAATTTTCTGATTTTTGGAAAATAGTTTCAGAAAAACAAGAATGATATTTATTACCATGTTAAGATGGTTTTTCTTAAATAACATATTTTTGAAAGTATTTATTTAATTCCATAACACTATGGGAGTCAGTCATACAACGATATTGAAAAGTGGAGAGCCCGAGGGCAACTGCGTCGGGCCCACCTACTTTTACAGATCTTCAAACGACCTCCAAAATTTTATATATATTTAACTTAATATTTGGATGAGGCTGATAATTCCTCCGGTGGCAATTAAAATTTTAGAGTCCGAAACCACACCCGTAGTATTAAATTAAATATTTTCATACAAGGAAAAACCAATATAGGAAGAAAATAATAAAAAACGCTTAGTCTGTTACATTCTTTATTCGAAAAAACCTTCCCTGCATCGATTTTACGGTAGGAAGAGCCAATATTCGTGGAAGCATTCATTGGCGCTCTAACTCATTTAGGGCGTTGGGCCAGACCGCCATCTTACATAACACATTCCAGATTGAGGAGTGACACGTGGTCAGTGTGTCTATTCTCCTTCAGTCTTTCTGACCATGACCAACACAAACATCCATGCACATTCAGAGATGCTGACCGTTACACCATGGTAGGTCGGCGTTCATAGAGACAGTCTACAAGCTACTGACCTTCGTTGTACGCATAAAATATACCAAAAGAAAAATTATTTACAACAATTATATGCATGAAATCTGGTATTTGAAATCAAATCGAAGCCTATTGATTATAAGTCTAGAATTATTGCTATGGCTAACAAGTACAGATGGAAATAGTAACGTTGCACATTTTGTTCCAGATAAGATTTATATTTGGGGGTATTACGGCTTCATTGATTAAAACAGCTTAGTGAAAAAGATGTAGAGCAACGACCCACAAGTTGAGACGAAACGTTACTCACCATAGACTCCTCCTGCGGCCGCGAGCTCAGCGGCTCCGTGGTCCAGACCTCCTCCAACGTCCACCAGACCCCTCTTGTGGATCACGTGCGACTGTTGTTCCTCCTCCAGCTCGTCAGACGGCAACACGAGGTAATAATAATCCTGATCTCCGTTGGCCGCGAAGGAGGCCTCCTGCTGCGCCAAACACGAAGCCGCTAGAAGGAACACGGCGAACAGCTTCATCTGAAAGGGAACACCAGCTTACTCGATATTTGATCAACGGAATATGTATATGTATGCAATTGACTTTATAAGCCAGGGTGGCACAAATAAAAGTTTCTTAATTTTTGAGTCAAAACCTTCTATTGATTTAACACTGCTTCAGTTTGTTAATTATCTGGATACATCTTGAATTGCCTCAAGAGAAACATGTTTGCTATTCGGATATGATATAAAGCAACAATACGAGCCTGTGAGGTGACTTCTTATTTTAGAAGGTGATCGCAGCTCTTTCTTTCATCCAGTTTTCCAAAATCAATAGTGCTTTACATTAAAATTCTACGCGATATTTTTCCTTTTTAAAAAAGAGTTCTTTTACTTACTCTAGTTTTAAACAGATTTACTTAATACTGAAACAACGACATATAAGAAGAAGAACTACATTTTAAATAGAATTTTTATAGACTTAATTATGGTATTTTTAGTCTAAACTGGCCATCGTTTTATCATGATTTATCGGAACGTCCTATTAAAAATGTATAAATGCCCTAGAAACATAGAACAGGTGTTTCTTAAATAGTTACCTATTGTTTGCTCGATTTTTTTATTGGTAATAAAATTTATAGTCCGCAGACTTTACAGTTTTGATAATATACAAATATACGATTATATTATTTACAATGTTGCAAATATTTAACATGTAAGCTTGGGTTCTTGAAGATGACCATTGTCATTCCAAGTTGAGTCCCAAATTCGGAACGCAACGTAGTGATACATTGCTCGTTTATTAATTACATCGTTATTCAATAAACGTTTTCTGAATGCTTGGATTATAACCTGACAGAAATAATGTAAGAAACAATTGATTTAATTAATAAATTATGTACCAAGTTAAATATATATGTAGTCCACTTTAAAGTAAAAATTGCTGAAAGCTGTCTGATTTTATGTTTGGAAAATTGAGATACGTTATAGTTAAAACAATTATGGCACCTAAGAGCACATTCGGTAGAAAATCGGTCACGCTCCAGGAATTGAAGAGGATTTGGCAATTACTTGGCTGAAGAGAGAATAGCATAGCTAAAGACACGAGCACGCTTCCAACAATGGACTAGTTCTTTGTGCCAATTGTAGAAAGTTTAGTAAGCGTGTTGTCCAAGGCTTTCACTGTTTCTTACTAAAAAAAAATAGAAAGACAATAGTTGAATATCCCGTTATTTTAATTTCTATTGAAATCTGTAAAGGTTCTTATAGTATTTATTCCCGTACCATTGTGCACAATATTATCCTTTATTTTTTATTTATTTGTGAATACAGACATGCTGTTGTCGTTCTTAAGTATCTACCGGTGTGTCAAAATTCCGAAACACATATAGAATTGCGAGGTATCACTTTATATTTTCAATAAATATTCAAGGAGTTGTTGTAAATAATGAATTAACAAGAAGAGAGGTAATATAAAGTTATGCCATTTATGGTTTAAAGACTTCAAACTTTTTAAATAATTATGGATAAAAGTAATTTTATAGGTATGTAATACAAAACTGGTTGGTTAATATTATTTCCCATTATTATCCTCACCTTTAAAGTATATAAATGTATTAATTTAACCATCTATATTAATTAATATAATTTACGTTTATTTAACTGTAATTAATGTTAAACTCATTATATTCGAAACGAAAATCTCGCTCAGTTTCTAAGTAAATTTAGTTTATGTCCTATTACTTAATTCTGAATTTTCCATACAATATTTTTGTAAAAAAACGTCGCGATCAAAATTATAAAATGGTGTGAAACAAATATCTATAGTGCTTTTAAAATGGGAGCCGCTCTAGTTTTCAGGGAATAAGAACAGAGAAAGTCAAACGTTGGAACATCGTCAATAATGAATGACAACAAACCCTTACTGCAGCTGCATGGCCAATAATATGTGACAACGTCGAACGAATTTGATTCGTCGGCTAAGGAAGGGCTTCAAGGTCAAATCGGCTCCCATATGAAAATAACTGTAGTTTACTATCGATTGTTGATAATAAAGGGTTATGAAGTTTTCACTTTCTACATCCAGACCTTATCGAGAACGAAAGAACAAACTGAGAATACAGAATACATGGCTGCCGGCACAGTAGAAAACTTAACATTTAGTATAAGCTTGTGGAGCACGGAAAAGTTGAAGAGTATCGGTCGCTTTCACTGACTGAGCCTCCATTCACTTTCAAGGCAACCCAGAGGATTCATTAGTTGTGTGAGATTTTTCCGTCAAAGTAAAAATCTGAGAGAAAGGTGTATTTGGAACAGGTGTTCTGCTTGACATCAGAATACCGAGGAATCTCTGATAAACGACGTACAGCATGAAATCGCCGCTCATTCAGAGATGAATTACATATTTACGAGAAATGTTAATAAATGACTTTATATTTTACGAGACTGATTCAGGAAATACATAAAAAATCCAGACTCAATATAACAACGAAACAAAAATCACCTTATTTTGTATTTTGATACCATGTTTACTGCTTTAATCAATCGAAAAGAGTTTAATATAGTCTGTATTAACGAATAAAAGTTACACGTTTCTCTAAGGTTGTTTTGTATTTACTTCTGGCCTTTACCTCCTAGAAATTTATGACTGTGTGGTGTTGTGAAAGGAGAAATAATTTCTATTCGAACTGGACGATGACTTAGAGTTAAATTTCGATTATTCTATAACGGTTCATATGCGATGTATTTGCTAACATTTCATAATAGAGTGACCTCTCTTTTCAAAAGTCATACGGAGGACTTTGAATACACGAAATTGACAGCTTATTACATATAAAATATTTCTGTTTTACAGCCAATAGCGTGATCTAATGGATCAGCCACAATAATAGGGAGAAATTCTGATTTTGACAATGTTGATGAAATATTTAGTGCAGCTTTCCCTTTGTCTTTTTTTTTCTAGTTTTGACAATGGAAAATCCGATAATTTAATCACTATAAGGAAGAAACTCATCAAACTTAAAAATTTTTCTGTCAAGTTCACAATTTCGATTCTTAGCTTCAGGGTTAACAGTCAGCTGACAGAATTTTCTACTGTGTATAATATAGTTAGAATAAACGGTCTACTTTTTACGTTACTCACAACACATTTTTCCAATATATATATTATTAATTTATTTTTTATATATATTTGTTACACTTATAAAATTATTGTGTAGCTGCCTTATCGCCAACTTTGGACAGAAAATATTTTATTTACCTACTAATAACATGCACAATAAAATAAAATTGGGCAGAATGAATTTAAAGTTTTCAAATTGTGGATGAAAATTCCTTCAAAGGAACTTCGTAGAAATACAGTTTAGCCATTTTTCTGTAAATTTGTGCAAAGTCCCAGTCCAAGCAGTCAATATTAGGATTTGGAGCTGTCGCCATTGAAGGCGGTTTGATATTTCCAAAAAAAAAAAAAGTTCTATGTAACTATGAAAAAAGTTCGGTCCGGGCAAAAAGCAAAAAAAGGCGAGTGTTTGGAACGTTCGCCACGTTGTTTCAAGATGCAACATAAAAATTAGCCGATTATAATCCATGGACAGACGAATATTTTTTTTATTTAATTAGTATATCAATTATGTGTTTCTTTAGATTGAATAAATCACTAAAAAGTCTCAAGACACGTCTTTTTATACAAGTTAATAATAAGAAAGATAGCCAAATAAAACAAAAGAAGTGATAATATAATTACCACGCAACGTTTCAGGGATCCTTGTCCGTTTCTTCAGGTGTTAAGAAGAACCTAGAGCGACACAACTGCACTGGTCAGTTGACAAAACTCAAAAGCTTTCAAGCTTCATTTTTATATAATCGTTAAGAAACAATTCTATTTATTAGAATTCACATCATCTAAATAAACACTTGATGAAAAATAACATCATTGCGCAATATGTCGATCTACTTGAAATATGTAGATCCTTTCGAGTATTATTTACAACGATAATAACCCGAAAACGGGCCAATAGTTTTTCAACTAACTTGAATAAATAAACATTGTGGAATTTAAAACGTTGTCGGTAAACGAAATACATATTATCTTTTAAAGTTGAAAATAAAATTGTAACAGTTGAATAACGTAACGTAAATAGGCTGTAATTATTTTTTAAAGTAATTAATTTAAGTACCCGGGAAAATCTAATAAAAAGCTGGCGAACGTTGAAACAAACAAATATGGCCAGATTACTTGTGAAAACTAAATAACTGAAAGCAAAAGATGTTTAGTGAATTACGTAGAGTATCCCAATAATTTTATTTATTTTTTGGTTTCATTCTTGTGCGTATTACAAAAGAAAGTGAATTCGTCAGAAACAGGTAAGTCTCCCGGGTAGAATGCTTAATTTCCTTCGACTTTCCAAGGGCATCACTCAACGCTGAAGTGACGCCTTTATGAAACATCTGCTGGAGAGAGTGGATGTAACAACACGAAATATGGAGCTGCGTTGAGGAAGATTAATAAAGTTCCTCTCAGAAAAGGGTTTTTACAGGCATTACAAGGCAACGAAAATATCGTAAAATTAGTTGTCAGAAGAGTATTTAAATGATTTCTCTGTTACGTTCGTCAATCGGGATTTGTTTTAACCGCAAGGGAACCGTTACAACCGTTACAAAAACAACTTATAACATAATCAGAAATTTGGTTCTTCTGTAACTACGATTTTTGATACATTTATTTATCATAAGCTTTGAAAAAGCAACAGCATTAAATCTTTTAGATCAAGTTAAACTAATCATTTAACTAATACGTTATGCAGTTGTAACAACATAATTAGAAATAAGACATTTGGCATCGCATTTATCTGTCTCAGAAAATAAGAAATTCGTTGAAATTATTCAAAAGTTGGTTCATTATTTAAAGTATCTTCTGGGCCTGAAAGTAACACGTTAATAAATAATAATACCAGAAGATTATATAATAAATAGGTATTTGTGGTAGTTGCTCGAATTTTCCCGAAATGAATAAAGAAATGACCTCTGATATATTATTTTTAAGACGGCTAGAATAAGCATAAATATTTATTTCGTGTTCCAAAGGTGTTAGGAAAGCTAGAAACTTTATAAATTTCTCCACGACTTTGGGAGTCGAAATGAAAGTGAAGTTATGTTTTAGTACAATTTATAACTAATATTAAATCAGATAAGGAAAAAATAGTTCTATAATATTTTAATTTGAGACAAATAAACATCAAAAATATTTTTTCAAATTGATTCCAAAGAGGAATAACGTAAAATACAATATCACTGAACGAAACTTCTTGCTTCCTACGAAACACCTTTAATTATTTTGACTGATATAATGTTAAGTATCCAAACAATTACTTCGTTTAACTGGTCACAAAACGTTTATCAACAATTTCTTAAAATATACCGTGGTAACTGCAAAAACGGTGTAGGGTATCATTATTTTTGTTTTTCTTACAAAACTCTTCCAGAAATGAGGCGTCAGTATTTTACATGAACTAATCAATTAATAGTTAAATAAAAATAAAAGTTTTACTCAATTAAGGATTAAAAATCCAATACGATAAATTTTTGTCTTTACCGGAAAATTCTGGACAATTCCTATTTTTATATTTCTTGGATATGAGCATTTGACATTCAATGACATTGATATCGTAATTTTATATATTTTTATTATAGCCTTTAAAATTTAGCTGCTCGGTTAGAAATAATTCTTAAGATTGAATTCACAGAATGTTTTTGTGGCATTTGCATCACATTGACATTATGGCGGAAACATATGGAGATAATTATTTCTAAACTGATTGCAATTAAATAATTTGTGAGATAATTTCTTTCTTTACGTCTTTATAGTTTAAACTGAATAAATAAAATAACTGAAAACATACTTTTAAAATGATAATTTAACTAATCAAGCTACATTTTTCGGTTCTATTGTGGACCCTCATCAGACTGATGGAAACAAAGATAATGAATTGTAGATAAAAAAATGTGCAAATTATTTATTTATTAAATTATAAATTGAAAGGTTTGTTCTCGTATATTTTAAACTAAAATCCTTTCTGAAAGGAGTAAATAGTAAAATGGTGGTCTGATACTCAATGAATCAAGATATTAAACGATATTTACGTAAAAGTGATTAATAAAAAGCAATGAAGGAAACTAGTCAATAACAAATCAATCTGGAACGCTCAAGAGCAGAATTTCATTGAATAGATCCATTCCATTCCACGTTGTTATCTTTCTTGAGGTTAAGGACAAATTAGAAGGATGCAGTAGAAAACTGCTGAACAGCAGAATTAGAGTTTGGATCGCTGAAATATGTGGGTCATTGCCACTGAAGTTTTTTCAAGAGCAAAGAAGATGAATAGTTTATATAAAATTTAACGATTAATACTTTTACATATTGATGCAATGCGTTGTTTTAAATGTTACGTGGTCTTTAAACGCGCTTCAGACGGCTGGGTCAGCTACCCATTAGCTAAAAAAAAATGGTATGAAATTCACGTGATCAGAGGAGAAACTGTTCATCAGTATTGATGGATTTCGAATCGGTATTCGATATATCGACGGGTTTATCCTCGATATCCCGTTTTACGTAGACTCTATAGAATATTTTCTGTTTGAATGTTGTACTTACCGACACGTGCATGGTGGACTTCTCCTGGGTGCAGTTGGCTAGCCTGCGAGTGTTCTTACGAGTGCTGGTAGCCGGCCCTTCCCGCGACCAATCTTTATACCTCCGACGCCCTCCTCCCTTCCTCTTCCTCTCTCTGTGCCTCAGATCTCTCGCGAAGAAAAACTTTCTCCCGACTCCGCGGTAGGGGTTTGCTTTGCTACTAACAACCTAGCCGCTCCCAAAAACGGACCGATCGCCGGAAACCCAGACAGCGTGCCCAAGGTGACACGAAAACATTCCATTCATTGCGTAGCAGGGATCCGTAAACGCCTGGCCTCATGTATACAACGTAGAGAATCTTGGTTCCTCGTTCGACTTAATCCGTTACTTATCACCTCTAAGAAATATATTTCTTCGATGTTTGAAAACTAACGCGATTTATAATAATAAAATGGAAGGTGAAACAATTAGTAACATGAACTTCAAATAATTAATTTAGATAAAATAATTACATCTGTTGAATAATGAGAAATTATCACGAATTTTTAATTTTTTCATTCCACTTAATAGCATATATTTATTCACGGTAAATAAAATACTTCATTTTTCATATTCGTATTAATACAATGCCCGACCTACCCGATGCAGGTTTTTCTAGGGTTTTCCCTGAATTTCTTTAGGCGAATGCCGGGTAGGATCCTTAAAATATATCCCGGGTGCCCTACCTCTACCCTTCCGCATCTTCCCTTTCAAATCCCTTCCTATGATATTAAAGGGGAGTTGCCCAACGTGGATTACCCTCATGTTGCCTGTTGCCCTAAAAAAACTTATTACTTTACCGTTAGCATTACATCTTATTTTAAAATCAATACGTAAATATTTTATAAAAAATTCCCATTGTGCTCTAACATGAAACTACTGTCAAATTTATTATTGGAAGTGTGCTTAAATATGCGTAAGTTACGTAATTTTGGTAGAAAGAGACATGAAAGGTATGGTCGAATAAGCCAAAACTGTTTTCTTCGCAATACTTGAATAAAAAAAAACTCCGATTAAGGATGGCAGGTTTATAAGTTAGAAGGTCTTTAAGTTAAATAGTCAGTTATGGAAGGAAGAAAAAATGTGTAGAAAAATTAGCGAGGAATTGAGTATTTAGATGATTTAAAGAAGAAGAAACTTTAACACCTCAAACACTCAAAGACATAGAAAAGATAAAATATGGAAGGTGGCCATTAAAAATTGAAATATAAAATAATTACAAATATTTATGTAGGAAATGCTACTATATAAATTGAAGAATATTGAATTATAAAGGGTCACCAACCACTGTAAACCAAACTCTTGAGTCCAAACATTCACATTATTGGCATAGTTTATCTTACAAAATTGTATTTTGACTCATTCGGTGGGAATTTTAAGTTCCATTAGGTAAAATATGTGTTTTTTATAGTAATATTCGAAGCAGAATGTTATTTGAGTAGTTCTAAATTTTTTTTATCTCTAATGTAAATTAATTATTATACATACCGAATCAATATATGCTATTAAAATGATAATTTTATGATAATGAAATAAATTATTTGAAATATTAAGTTTTTAATTTTTTCTACAATCTTATTTGGGCGCCCGGCGTTGACCGGTTTGTCATAATTAAACTCAGCGACATACATAACTCCGGATTGGCTCTAACCTAGATTGTTTTCGCATTATTTTTGTGTAACGAACGTCCACCACCACCCCTAAGGGTGTTCCCGTCCACACAAAAAACATAGGGAGAGACACTATCAATCTCATTGACACCGGAAAATTTTCCTCTGACGTACGCATCGGTCATTTGTTTCTGGTTTGAAAGGAACACGTTGTCGACATTTGTATGCGGAACATACACACAACTACATACAAACACTCTATTTTATATATTATATTCGTTACTGCAATTACTTTGTAGGCAGGAATCTTTGAGGAAAAAAACAAATCCTCTATTGATGCTTGTACATGCTTTAAGACAGTCCGTGAGAAATATTTTATGATCTTTGGATGCCATTTATTTGTGAGACAAACTCGAGAATGTTCATTGGTTACAAAAAAAACCCTGATGGCAACTTCAACTTTTTACACCTTCCATCAGGTTATCGTGATATCAAAAGAAAAACAAAATGTCCATTACGTAAAGGTTGGTTGGATATGTACAATTATATTAATATAAATTGCATTATTGGGTGTATTCAATAACTCGATTCACCTTATGCTCTATTTACGGGTTAGATAATAAATAATCGAAAATAATGACTGAGAAACGCGACTACAGTAGAATTTTTAGCGTTGCCCTTGACTTTCACCAATTCTGCACATGTATCACGTTCCACGTAGACGAGATTTATCTACGGAACCACTCACCCGTGAGCTACAACTTCCATTAATGAATTTAAGAATTTCAGAATGTTGACTTGTAACTCTCACTTCTCCCTCTTTAATATATTATTTGCCTGCATTTTTATAGCTACAACTTTTCGGCAGCTTGTTGGGATATAATTTCTTTCCTAATGTTCTTTCAGCTGGATCAACTTTGTTCTACTATGGCACTAAATGTCTATTTACATCGTCAATGAAATTGTTTTAAATATTTAAGCTAATTTATAAATTGCTCTTATTTAATTTTTTTTTACAGATAGTTGAAAGTTCCACGTATACAAGTGTTCGTAAATATCGTTATTATATTTCATGTCGTCGCTTTTCTACGTTTCAAACGATTGTAGTGTTTCTTGGATAGAAATTTTTTATTTGTCCACAGATGAGATTCGAAGTAGTAACTTAACCTTGTCGACAAGTGATTTAACTTAAATCTAAATGTTCCTAGTTCCGTACATATTTTCGACTCATAGTTAATTAATTTAACAGATATAAATATAGTGCAGGTGGTAATATTGGCTGGTTAAAGATCAAGAGAATAATTACTAAAGATTACACAAGATTCTTCTTCTCCAGTACTTTTCAGCCGGTATTTAATAGGTTTCATTTTTGGGATTTTAATATTTGTTGATACCATGTATTAGTAATAAATTGAAATGCATTAAGGTCACTTTATGTTTCTAAGTGTTTCTAGTAATGATGTACTGACATGCCGATTCATGAATAAATTATTTTTATAGTTCTACAGATTTTAATTGAAGTCTAACCAAGAGTTTTGGAATATCTTTAATGATTATATTTACTGATTAATGCGTATTTATCAAGGTAGTGTTAACTCAGTTCAGATTTTAATTAAAAGTTAAATTAAGTGACAAATCAAAAAGTTGATAATATAATAATCCATCATCGCCTTCAAGATATTTAGACGTCCCTTCAGTTACATAGTCAATAATTGATTTATTGTTTTTATGCTTTATATGTTCCAATGAAACAGTATTCTAAGTTTCAAACATATAATTGAATAGAAAAAAATGAATCAATAAATTTATTATTTTATTTCACAAATTGTTACTATAAAGTATAAGGATTCCAATGAGATATATTTTTAGTTATATTATATTGTATATATATATATATATTGTAGTAATTAATCGAGAGGCGTTTAATAAGTAAAAAATTAATAAACTTTTACAAACAATAGATTTATTTTTAATACTTCAAAACAATTACACAATTTAAAAATATATCTCAGGGTCTCTACTGGGTTTGATAATGGCGAATCATTTTATTTCTCAACTTAAACACAAATTCCAATTTAAAAGAGAAAAGATTTATTCGTCAATTAATTAGGACGAAAATTTACTTGTCAGCGAAGTTAAACTAAAAAGTTGGATTCTAATTAACAAATTTTAATCAAAAGAAGAAAACGAAATCTGACGGCTATCTTTTAATCAGGTTTACATAATTAGTAGTTTTTATATTGTTACTCACGACTGCCAGGATACCGTTAATTGTTGAAGCACTATGACGGGTTTTTGCACTTCTTCTAAAACGCACAGATTCTAAATTAATATTTTAGGTCAAAACTCAGGAACCAGGATGATCCTCCTTTCGTCTCTATCTCGGTTGACTTCTGCTAATTCTGCCCTGCTATGTTCACAAGACTGTTAGTGCTTAGCACGTTTCGTAGTTCTGCTCGAGTGAATATTTCGTCTTGAGCAAAGTGTTCAGGGACCAATCAACTCTCTTGATTGGTAATTCTCGATATTTCTCTGCAAATTTACTTATTTAATTCTATATTAATCTTTAGTCGAGAAGTGATTTAACTAAAATATAAATGTTCGTACATACTTTCGACTCATAGTTCATTAATTTAACAGGTATAAAATACATTGATTTTTAATATATCAATCCTAGCAAACATACGTCCGAATTTCTTTACGAATAGAATACTTAAATATACTCCTTGATTATTGCAGGATGTAATTGTCCCTCAGTCTTTAGACATTACGAAAGATTAAATTGATGTAATTGTTAGCTAGATTCACAATGTAAAGAAATGATCGCCATATTGGAGTCACTAATATGGCACGAAAATTATCTTACATTTTCCGCAAGGATCGTGAAGTATTTCGTATCTTCTTTTATCATTCGATGGAGTAATACTGTATATTATTATACTTTTTATTCAATCTAAGTATTTCTGCTTTATTTCAATACGAAATAAGTTAGTATTTTGTTCATGCGCAATCTCTGCTGTGACGTCATGGTCTCATGGCGCGCGGCAATTTAACACAAAATGATCATATTTTTCATTTATAATTCCTTCCACCTTTATGCTAGGGTTTTCTCACCCCCCCCCCCCTTGGTACCGTTTCTCGTGTTTTGTAGAATATGTGTACTGATTTTTGTTGCAATCTGTCCACAGATTAAAGTCTGTATACAAAGTAACGTAAATACATACATACAAATATACATCCTTTTTGGATAAAAAGTTCTCGGTATTCACACGGGTGCCAACAGCGATTAAAAACGCGACATTTCGACGACTGAAAGCCCTGTCGTCAAATTCTAGGCGAAGTTTTAATCGCTGTTGGCACCCGTGTGAATACCGAGAACTTTTTATCCAACAATAACACCGGGAAAGTCTTCAATCTTTGATACATCCTTTTTTATTATATAGAAGATATGCATCATAAATATCCGGATAGTTGTAAAGTTGACATATAAGTTGTGTGGCCTTTAAGAAAACAGCGATTTAAGACCACTTATATTCAGGTCGAAGAGAGCCAGGTTGAATTATTACCGCGGAATAATTATATTTTCTATTGAAATAATTTTTTTAGAGAAATGATTGTTGTCTTAAGAGGAAAATGTGTTTTAACGGGAGATATTAAAGAGAAATAGTTTGAATATTTTCTGGTTATGTAAAAGACCAAAGCTTCCGTTGCAACTAAAACCGAAAGCGTTATATTTCATCATCTTTATGAGAAAATAAATGATTTTAATTATTTAGTAAATATTTATTGTGGACCTGGAGAATTTTTTTTAGAGTAATAGGCTTGATATGTGCAGATTAAAAGTCTATGCAAATTCTGGGAAGTCACTTCAACTTTTCAGTAGTCATTCTAGGTCGAGTTGTTTCGAGTGTCTCCTGTGTGACTTATTTACTATTACGTATTATTAATTCCGTAGTATTGGCCTAAATATGCGTTAAATGAACGAAAAACCGATGTGGTATGTTTAAAAAAGTGTGATAAATGCATTGACTGTTTCTTTTACCAGCTATTACACAGAAAAATATTTTATCCTCTAAGTTACTCCAAAAATAGTCGTCCCGATCAACCGCTCTGTCTTTTCCAGAACTATTTAGGGAATTCTCAATCGAGGGATCTGAACGAAGGTTCATTGTCCATTGTGACGTGGGGCAACCAGATCTCCTTGTCATGCGAGGCGATCTACTGGTGTCGTGTGTGTCACATATTACGACTCCCTCGCTCACTCTCACTTTCCTGTTGGAATCCGAATCCGGAAATAATTCCTCCTTCCTTCCCGGGGCAACGACACGACAGTTTTCAATTCACACGTATATAAAGTGTCACGTCCTGTAGTGTAACTTGACCATTAGATTTTACGCATAATTAGGAACAAGCACTATACTCTGATTCAGTTAAAGCTATAGCTTCATTTATGTTTGGGAGTATATAATCTTGTGATAAATAATGGTAAATATCAAAGTGAAACAATAGTAAAAATGAAACCCGGATTAAAATATAAAACTCATACGGAAATCCGTTACTGGAATCTTTCATAACAATAACACTGTCTGAGAACTATCTGGGCCTCAGGAGATATAGACACTTGACTCTTGGCGTGATTCAATGCGGGGCAAAGACGCCGTCCACTTTTTACCCTATGATTATTCGACCAATTTTCAATAGCCTACAACTTGAACTCGAACGAATCTTTCTTGCTGGATTTCAAATTGATATTTTTTTATACTGTTTGGTTTCTTACCAAGCAGTTTGAAATTTTCGTTATTGTTATTTTGTAGTTTTTTAACTTGCTCAGTTTCTTATTCATATCATATCTGGATTATATTACCCAAGACTACATTAGTTTTTTTCAATTGATTGTGATAGTTACATAAGATAAATAATTCTGAACATAAGGGAATCAAACTTTTTTTTTCGATGGGAACAATTTATTTCTGTTTTTAAAAGTATTTATTCAAAACTAAATAATTGAAGGCGCTTCGACTAAAGCCATAATCATGTTCCTGATAAGGAATTTAGATATATTAAGACCGATCTTACTCACGGAACAAAATTATAGTAACAAGTAGGTGTGAATAATGAGGTAATTTTACATGAATTTAATATAAATTTGAATATTGTACTTAATTTTAAACAATCTCAATGAGAAGAATTATAACTCAATAAATTAACGTCGCCTATAACAGACAATAACAGAAATTAAATTTTAACAATATAATGTAAAAGAGACCATTGTTCAAAATTAATTATTGGCATTGATTGTTATACGGGTCGTAATTTCTTGTGTTGTCTTACAGACCTTAATTTTGTTCCTTTATACAGACACTTTTTATTTATATTCTAACGACTATCCATATATTTTGTTTACTTTGTATAATTATACTGTAAATATAATCACAATATCTCCTCTTTAAATACCTGAAGAAGATACAAATAAGTATCGAAACGTCATTAAAATGTAAATAAAAAATAAAAAGTGTCTGTATATTCAAAATTTGTTTTATTCTTTCAAAATCAGACATTAAATTAAAACTTTTAACTGTGTTCTTCTATGTGTTATTCTATATGAGATTTAATGTTTTTAAATGAATATTTTGTATTTTAATTTTCGGTTTACAGTTATTTCTTTAATTTTATAAATAACTTGAATATGGGTTTAGACAAACTTTGAATAAATTCTTGAGGAAAATTTTGTGCAAGTATTTAATTATCTATTGATATAAAAAGAACGAAAGAATTAAAGCATATTAAAAAATATATTAATTGACAAAAAGGTACATACAATTTATGGTCAAAAGCTCAGGCATACATATTCAACCTTTGAATGTGTGCCAAACTATGATTTATCAAAGAAAAATAGCTCTTTTTCTGGATACTTGCTAATAGCTCCTCAATAGTTGCTTGTTGCTAGTTTATACACACTCTCATTCATACTACTTAAATCTAAATCAAAGTCTAAGGAGCTAAACTTATAAGTTCCAGAATTGAATTTTAAATATACGCAATACACGTTTTTCCGCAATTAGCGGTCTTCATAAATTTATATATCTATATAAAAATTTGGTCCGCACAGTTGAGGCGGTCCCACGACCAGTGTGTCCTTATGGTCGCTGTTGTCCTACATTGACTTGCTCAGGACATAGCACTAAGCTGCACAAAAACACTACACCAGCCACTTTGCCGTAATTGGCCCATTGACCGACGTTTTAATAATATCATATAACATTATATAAAAATATTTAAAATAACCTTAATAACTTTTTCACTTAATACCACCAGAAGGAGAGGGATATTCCAAAAGGAGGAGTCAGTACAAGAGAAGTCACCAACAACCTGAAACCGCCGATAAAATGATGATGATATATACATTTATAAACTATAAAGAATACGATGTTAATTCTACGGAGAATATTTGCCTTTTTTTAATAATGTATACTGTACTAGAGTATTGAAGACCTAATTGGCCTGAGTGCAGATTATCATAAAATATTCGTCATGCTCTGTTATACTCTGGGATTCTAATTGATATGTTAATTTCCTTCCTGTAGGCGTATATTAATAATTATTTAAATTTATAATAAATTATAATAATGATTAATAAATTAAATTTTCTGTCGTCTTTGATACGTTATAATTATCTTATTACGACTTTAACATTACCTGGGTTTCGGGTCTCACAAAAATAAATATTATTTAAAATTGATATTTTATCTGACAATAATAAGAAAATAAATGTATTAGCTAATAAATCAGAACATGTAAATTTAATTATCCGTAATGGAAATTAATACACTAACTTTAAAAAAATTAACACACACGACATTTTGTCCCTAATTTGAGAATTTATCAGGTGATACAAAATGAAAATTAGAAAGGATGAGGCCTAATATAATAAATATGTAGGATACAAAAATATCTTCATTGATGTTCAACTTGGAATATTTGGATTCTAACAAGTGCCAATTTATGGTTGCGTGAAAAAGCAAAAAAAAGTAATTGAAGTCGATGGTGGATGCTTTTATGGCTGTATTGCCAAGAACGTCTCTATTACATCCTGAGTCGTTAATATCTAATGGATGGTGTAAATATTACTTGTCTCTCCCTAGTTATTTATTTATGGAAGCAATGGAATTCCATAATGATCAAGGGCTGGTAATGCTACCTTCTTACGTTGAGGTTAGGTTTTTCTGTGAGAGTAACAGGCTACATGAGGGTCTGCCATGTTGTGACAACTCGCCTTTAGTAGCATAGGAAGGGATTTGGAAGGTCGGTGCGGGAGGGAGATCAAGGGATATAAGTCTGTAGGCTGTAGTTTAAGGAATTCATCTAAAAGTGATGTATGGAAAAAACTAGAAAAACCTGTGTCAGGTAGGTCGGTCATATGGTACTTGTCCCACGCCCTTTCGATTTTGGGAAAGGAGTTTACTGTGGCGACGCAGCATTCATTCCTCGACCAGTTTAGGAGGCAGACGGCCGACTGTTCCAACAGGAAAATTGCATGTCCAAGGTCTGCGACCTCGAAAAACTGACCGAGGTACCACGACTTGTGGGAATATGAGTTCAAAAAACCATAGAGAGGAGAAGCCTCAAATCCCTGGAACACAAATACAACACAATGTAAAATATTACGTGTGAATGGGTAGCATTTATCATACATGATACGGTAGACATGTTCGTGCTGCTAAGGAATCGCAATCTGTACTGGCTCCATAAAACATAGTCTTCAGTTCGAAGCCCGCATCAGTCAGATATTACTAAGACTGGCCAAACATATCGAAAGTTATCCACGAAGACTGGTCAGCAAACAGGCTATAATTTGTGATGATCTTAGAATTATTTATATGATCGGGTGTACTCGAATCCTGTTACACTTTTCCTCATGTTAATGAGCGGCGTGAGGTAAAATTGCCGTAGCTTCTTTGGGCGAACCCGTCGTGCAACATGTTTTTTCTTTGCCCCGCGGTTGTTAACTTTTACGATCACCTTTCCTCTTGAAAGAAAGTGTGTGTCTGCAGATCGCTGTGGACTGTGAATGAGCGGCGAGTCTCTGGAATGCGAGCAAGGCAGACGCAACCAACGCCTCACCTCTTGTGTCACCTCGCTCTTCTCTTTCTCCTGTACCCCACAATTTCCCCTCGTTATATCTGTTTTTATCAAGTATCGCCAACGATATTTCGCTTTTAGACTCTATCATACTACGACTGGATGGTTTTGTGTGAAATTAAAGGAAATTCTTGGGGCTGTAAACGGCGAAGCAGATGTGTGTCCCGTCTTCAGCGGATGACAATTTATTTATTAGGTAAGCTGTCTTATTAAAGATATTAGTCAGTTCTTAGCAACTGCTCATGAATACTTTTAATTTCACAAAACGCCAAACACTTATCGTGTCACATCTCGGCTTACATCCCACCTTCTTCGACAAATTCTGGACGTTTCCATCTGATAATAATTAGGATCCCTTGAAATTAAACATTAAATTAACTGAATTATTTTTGTGGCGTTGTCGAAAATACAAATTAATTATTATATCTTTGCCTGTAATTTCAATTTTAATTAATTTAAAATTGAATTCCACTTATTAAAATTTTTATTTTAAACCGCTAGATAAAATCTTTCCTCCCTCTTCTTCCCTGCGGAAATTGAGATGACAGATTTGGAAAGATCAATTTATCTTTATATTTTAAACCTATTTGTTGTTTTGGATAAGGTGATTTTCACTTTTAAAGATTAGTGAGCTATGTCCTTCACATATGATCTGTCAATAAGGGAAGTAATGTAAAGAATGACGCCCGAAATCTAAACTGTATTCTTGATTCCAGTTTATTGTCACACAATTGTATCGCTGTTAATGTGAAATAGTCATTTCATTTTTTATGAGTGTGAAAAAATTCAATACAACAATATAACGGATTTTAATTATCCTGATTGCATTGTTTGCAAATTACGTACAATTGAAAAACTTCTTAATAATAATTATAAATGTTGGACCAGTTTTGATCAGTTTATTTTTAATGTAATTTACTGTTTTTAATACTGTTTTTGATATTTAATTTATTTATAGTACTTTCACTAATTTTAGATTTAGCTGGATGTTCGACTGCATCGCAAAAATAATTCAAATAACTTGAAGGTTAGTGTCAAGGGATCGTAATTATCACATGGAAATGTCAGTTTATAACGGAAGATACGCCGTTATTTACAAAATAAAATCTTTATGATGAAATTGTAATTTTATTAAACCTTACATACTTTTTATGACAGTTATTATACTATGTTTCATTTTAAATATAAATTATTTTGTTGTCTTTGGAATTTTTTAATACCCAAGTGGGTTTGTTGGCCAAATACAAGATATAAAATTCGGTCCAATACACCGCGTGTTACAATGGGCGTGTAAAATTGCCTCGATTCGGAAATTAATTTGGTAGAAATTTATATTTTTTATGTGCTGAATTGCTAACTAAAATTCTCTTATTTACATATACAATATAAATTATCTCAGTGAAAATATTTTCTCACTTCTCAATGTTTTCTTAATCTAAGTAATTTTCAAATTATTTATATTACCTTCTATTTATTGTTTATTTATATATATTTACTATTTTTTTATTTGTCGTATTTCTTCACTAAGTAACTAGTCTACGTAGTAAATCTACACGTAAACCATCTTAGTTAGCCTTGGGAAATACTTATGTTACGTTGCTGAAATTGACAAACTACATAAGATCGTGGAGAAACATTGTAAAGTCTTTATTACGCAGATAAGAAACCTGCAACTTTTCCAAATGAGTAATAAATAGGCCGCGCTAATCGTATATCTTCTTTATCCTTGTGCAATAAAACCAGGTCAGAACTTTGAGAATACTTACCGTATTCTGAAGAAAACGAGCATGAAGAACGAATCTGAAATATTTGATGAATCGTAGTTTTCAAGGTAATTACTTAAATGTTTCAAACGATCTCAAATTTTTTTTTATAATAGCCTTCAAGTTATAAAATTGATTTATAATATCCCATTGAAACCCTGAACATGGGCGGTTCCAAGAATTACTCATCAAT
Source organism: Zhengitettix transpicula (assembly GCA_037074705.1). NCBI lineage: Eukaryota > Metazoa > Arthropoda > Insecta > Orthoptera > Tetrigidae > Zhengitettix > Zhengitettix transpicula. The sequence continues at coordinate 48,834,120 of CM073591.1, read as the reverse complement.
GGGGAAGTCTCAATTACAGTTCGCTTTCTTTCGAGGAACTAAGCTCAATCATCATTTGTCCCAGCCCATGAAGAATATTAATTATGTTCTTTCTCTGCATAGAGTTCCTCATCTTTATTCATCACCAGAATTACACGAGCGTTTCTCTACTGGAACTTATATTTTATCTAACTGAAGAATAAATTAAAAAATCTGGAACAAGGAGATAATTATCGCTGTATGACTGATACTGTCTGTGAGTAGTAAAAAATCAGGAACTCATTCTGTTGGGTACTGGATAACTGCTCGGGATATTTATATTTTTTTACATAAATATTATAACATTAATCGAGTGAAGCAGCTTAGGTTTCGCTCATCAACTAATCAAGGCTTGCGTTCAATAACCTAGGATCTCAAAATAAAAGTTGATGCATAATTACTCAAGAAATGTTATACTTTAAGCTTTCTAATTGTCTGTAAGCACTTAGCGGCACTTACTCAACAGAAACCGAGTCTCGCGCTGATTCTCTAATACCTGTCTACGATAATTTTCTTTTCCGCCAATTAAGGAAAACTTGCTGTCCCCCACTAGATACTAGAACTACGATCACTCTGGAGAGCGAAACAAAATAATTGTGTTAATTCACTCACATTTCCTTCTTTTTAATCGACTTTATGAGCTCTCACTCAGATCAACACAAAGATAAGATTTTTTTCCTAATCTAACAAGAAAAGTTATTCATTCACTTCTTTTTTAAAAAAATTGCGTTTATAGGCCCATACTTAGATTAAGTCAATGATAAAGTTCTTTTCTCTAACATAATAAGATTGGGTGCTGTAAACGTGAATTTTTTTAAAATATAGCTATTACAGGAACAAAAAAAATTGTTGCGTGTGTTTAATTATAAGGCTGAAAGTATCTTTATCTTCCAAGGGCCAATGACGTCCTGAAAATAAATGTTTTACATACATGCGAAAGAGCGCGTGACGTCACAGTTTACTGGAAACAGAAACTGCGTTGAAATTTAGATGTAACAACAAGATACATATGAAAAAAGTTTTCTGAGAACTGGGCGGTAGATTCTTAATGATTATATGTTCGAGAAATTAGTAATCTTAATTATATGTCATAGTATTGTATTTTGTTTTAAAATTCGGAATTGTAGTTTCCATTTTCGATTGCTTACATTTTTAATTAAAGAAATGCCATTCTACTGTAATAGATATTAGCAAACACGTAAAGTTAATAAATATACATAAAATGCATGGACTGATATTACTTCACTACCATTTTTAACTTCAGTTTTAACATGATAATATATGCTTTGTTGGAAATTAAGATAATAAAAATGAAAATATTTTTAATCACCGTTTGTATTTAGTAAAAATAAACTTCTAAAAGTAAGAACTATGCTAACTTCTTATTATCAAGAGTTGGTTTCTATTTAATTAACCAGAATGTATATTGGGATATTAAATTTCTCCATATACTGTATTTTATGCACTCGTAAAAATATTTGAGTAATATTTTATATGCATAACAATGGACTCATCCGTATTGGATGTTCATAGTAAAGATTTAGCTCCCCTTATGGCCACACGAAAACATCCCTTCGAATTTTAACGTTAAAATACACACATTGCGAGGAAGTAAAAATCACTGTACTCTTATATAACTACAACTGTAAAATGAAAACGGAAACTTTAAATTGTTTAATAGTGAGAACAATGACAAGTCCTAACATGAACGGAGTATCTTTCGTCGAATAAAATTTTTGTGTTCATATTACTTACTTAGCCAAAATATTTATCATTTTTAGAATTTTTGTCTCAATATTCAGTGTAGAAATAGTTCGAATTATATATATATATATATATATATATATATTGTAATAATCAGTTTGATAGGCTTTAATTTGAAGAATTCGACTCTCGTTGAAGCTATTAATATAATAATTAACTGGAAGTCGTTAATTAAATAAAATAATTAATTAAATTTACAAACAATATTTATTTATTGTGTGCAAAAATTTAAAACAATTACAAATTTAAAATATTAGATCTCAGGGTCTTCACTGGGTTTGATAATGGACACATCAATTATCTTTAAAATCTTATTAACAAACAAATCACATTTAAAACAAAAGAAATTTACTTGACAATTAAACTAGAACGAAATTTAAAATGAGAACGAATTTAAGAAGTAAAGAGATTAGAACGAATTAACAATTTAAACGGAGAACGGAATCTGACTTCTATCTTTCAATTACGTTTACATAATTAATTATTTTGTATTTTGTTACTCACATTTGTCCAGCATTTCAGTATACCTTTCGTTTTAGAAATACACTATTGCGGGATTTTACACTTATTCTAAGACTCACAGATTTTACACTGATTCTAGCCAAAATTTATAGGATGTCAGGAACTCGGATGATCCTCCTTTTTTTGTTGTCAGCTATCTGTTGACTGCTTGGCTTACGTGAATTCTGATTGCCTTAGGTGAATTCCGCGGTTTGTAGATTTGCCAGTCTTTACTGCATTGGACACAAAACTGCTTTTACTTAGCAACTTTTGACGTTATGCTTTCGTGAATTTTTACTTTGTCCTCAGAAATGTCCAGGCACCAACCAACTCTGTTAAATTCTGATCGCCAACTCTGTTGAATTCTCCTCACTAACTAACAGTTATACATCGACGATGTCTTTCCGCGAACAGCACTATCGTCTCGCATTTTAGCGCGCATACGCCATTTTCTGACCTTCCGACAAAGGAACAGAGCTGGGCTACATTGTCGCTACAGAAGCGCCTGCCGCAATAATAGATTTCTCAAACAATTTAGATTTTTATGTTCATACAATTAATGTCCTAATTAATTGGCATTACAATATATATATATCTTTCAAATGTTCTTCGAAAGTTTTAGTATAACAGAAATAATTGAAATAAGTTAATTGTTTACGTCTGTATAGTTTAAATTGAATAAATAAAGTAGCCGAAAACAGACTTTTAAAACTGTAATTTAATTAATCAAGCTGCATGTTTCTCTGCTAATGTTAACCCTCAACAGTCTTGTGAAAACAGAGGTGCAAGACGCATTGTATTATTAAAAATGCCAAAACAGACAATCAATAACTAAAATTTAAATTAATTTAATTTAACATGTTTCAATCGTAATGACTTAATGGACACTCAACTGGATTACAATAAAGGTATATCAAAACATTCAGATTTATAATAAAGATATAATAATCTCTTTATTGTAAGTGTTTAAATTCGGACTGAATTATGTTTTTACATTAAATTATAATTCTTGATCGTATTTTTTGGTCTTTATTATAATTTTAACTATATAGACGAAAAACAAGAAATATTTTAAAACAAGTAATTCCTAAGAATTCAATATAAATAATTTACGTTAGCCCCAAAATAAAAGAAGTATTCGTTCCAAGTGTATACATTTTTATACTACATATATACTGCAAAATAAAATTAAAATAAAAAAAATTATTGTTAGACGAGAATTTAGACTCATATAAAGCATTTTATTTAGTGTAAGAAAATGTTTCTATAAATACGTACTGGAAATTTATGGTGATTTTATTTCCACTTAAGTTCATCGTACGTATAAAGTAAAATTATTTGCAAGAATATTCTTCATTCTATTCTAAATGGAACATTAGATTGAAGTACACCGGATGTGAGTAAGCATAAATATTTTTTTGATTTTCATTGCAGACTAATATGAAAATATAAATACCAGAAAAAATATTAGGATTATACGGAAGTAAGCTATTTGAACTAGTCTCAAATAAGCAAGTAATTTCCGTCCATTAAATTTGCGAAATTTTTAATAAATAGGTAATCAAAAATTACAAGTAGAATAATTTTTTAAGAGGTTGGAAGTAAATTATGTACGACCAAAAACACAAGGAAATAAACATTGCTGGAGTTCAGGAGACGACCGACTCAGATAAGATTTGGCTAGCCTCCAATTCTGAACCTGCTTGGAAGTAAACAAACCTTGACCGACGAGAAGAAGCAAGCATCCCGCCACGCCCTTGGCTGGGGTCACTCTCTCCCTTTCTTCTTCTACGGAGGCAAAACGGAATGACGGAGAAAGTGAACGCTCTGGGAAAAGTCATTGGAGCAGCTGGTGACCATGAAGCATTGTGCAGGCGGCAGCTGTGTAATCGGAATTTCCACGAATGGCGCGTCTGCTTTCTAGCCGAATCACTGAGGATTGCGTACGAATAATCTCGACAGTAAAAAAGAAAACTAATTGCACAACGTACAATAATGTTATTGAGACTCACGTAACAAGGCAACGTGAAAAGGCAGGAGATGAATCGTAGCCTGTGAGGAACAAAATATAATCAATATAAGCGTTTGAAATTTATGAACATAATAGGACCAGAATTTGAAGAAGTATACTGTTTATTACTTTAGTATTAACTTTTGACTGATTGCAATTCATCGTGAATATCGAAGTTTTTATACTCGTAGATTATTCTCTTCGATTTTAACGTATTTCCAGAGGAAGAAACCTGCATTATTCCCGATAATCAAATAAAAACAATATATTATTATTATTATATGTTGATAACGTATTTAATTCATAGTTACCTGATCATGTATACGTTTACCATTTTCTTTTATCGATAATAAATTTTTATATTATGTTATACACTCCTCTGTTTAATATTAATTATAAAATTAGAATTTTAGAATTTTACTTACTGATCTAAATCGTAATTTAGGTGCCCCCAAAAATTTCAATTCTGACGTATTTGACACTTTTGTTTATAACAAAAACTCGTCTTTCTTGACATGTATAAAATTCACAACTCATTTATTATTATCTTCTTCATAAAGGTATGCAGCAATCGAATGTGCTACGATATTTTCATAAGTGTTGAACGCAAGACTCTATAGACAGTTGTCTTTGGTATTTTGAGTCTCAAAATAGCTTCCTTGACCGAAGTTGTGGGTTCAGGTTGGACAAATTGTCAAATTTTTTCAGTTTTTTACGGTCTGCTCTTCTTATGACGTCATTTACTGATTCAGTTGTTTTTAATTAGTTCACAAGTTAACGAATGGATTTTCCTTTCCCATTATACTTTTCTTTGTTCCATTTTAGTCCCCTATTGTTGACTATTTCAATAAAGATCCCTTGTACAGTATTTACTATTTCAGTATACTGAAGTCGTAGAAAAAAATTGGAATTCCGGAAGAGGCTGTTTTATAAAAATTAAAATTAAAGATATTTAAGCATTAAAATGTATTTATATAAAAAGGGTCTTGTTTCACAAAAATACATATTTAAGATTGGGGCGCCTGAATATCGATCAGCATTAGGTACTTCGGTACCACTAAACTTGATAATAGTTTTCTATTTCCCAAAAACGCATTGAAAATTATTTTAATTCCTGTCACCTACTTTTTCCGAATGTTAACACAAGATTCATAATTTGGATTGAAAGTCCTCCTTATAGATCCCTAAAATATCATTGCACTTAACTGCCGTACATTCCTTACAAATGATTGAAATAAACTGAATTGGATGATATTCTACGGCTTCATTGAAACTGGTTTCAGTTGCTGGATGGTTCACCAGGTACAGAAAGTGTCCAGAGAGTAATACGACCTATTTTTCTTTCAATTTAGCTCTTCTGAAAGTTTACAGACTCAATACCATTTAAAATGATTTTTAAGGCCGCGAAAATCGTCGGAAAAATAACCCGTAAAGGAAAAATTCAAATTTTATTAATAATTTATGGGGATTGTAATAAATGTGCGTGAAAGGAAACACGTGAAAATTATCTGAATTACAGAAAGAGGTAGAGAAATCAACACAAGTACTGAGTAATGTAAAAACGTGCCAAATTTTAAATAAAATAAAAATACAATAGTGGTTTAAGAAATTTGAAAAAGAAAATTACTCGGAGACGAAAATGGGATTCATCGTAATTTCGCGAAGACAGTAGTGAAAACTTGGGCATACGGTAAGAGTTGTCCGTTAATCCCATTGGAATAGTCGGCCACCTGCCTCCTAAACTGGTCGAGGCGCGGAGAAGGGAATGCTGCGTGCCCACAGCAAACTCCTCTCCCGCTATCGGAAGGGCGTGGGACAAGTACCCAATGCCCGACCTACCTGATGCAGGTTTTTCTAGGTTTTCCCTGCATTTCTTTACGCGAATACCAGGTAGGATCCTTAAAATATAGACCGGGGGGCCTAGTTAACCCTTGGCTATCTTTCCCTACCCTTCAGCATCCCCCTTTCAAATACGTTCCTATGCTATTAAAGGGGAGTTGCCACCATGTGGATTACCCTCATGTAGCATGTTACCTAAAAAAAAATCAAGTTGGAAGGAGTCTGCGAGGGCTATTCTCTCGCAGGCAGTACCTGCGAGGGATATTCTCTCGCAGGCAAAACCTTGTAGGAGAGACACGAAAGGGCTACCTTTGGGGATGCCTTTTCCTCTCCGTTTTTGAACTAAGGTTCCCACAAGCAAGGCACCTCGGCCTGTTTTGAGAGGTGTATGTTCCGGGGTCACAGACCTTGGGCATACGGTAAGAGTTGTCCGCTGTTCCCATTGGAACAGTAGGCCAGCTGCCTCCTAAACTGGTCGAGGTACGGTGAAGGGAATGCTGCGTCCTCACAGCAAACTCTTCTCCTGCTATCGGAAGGGCGTGGGACAAGTACCCAATGCCCTAGGGTTTTCCCTGCATTACTTTTAGGCGAATGCCGGGTAGGATCCTTAAACTATAGCCCGGGGGCCCTAGTTAACCCTTGGCTGCCTTCCTCTACCCTTCCGCATCCTCCCCTTTCAGATCCCTTACTATGCTATTAAAGGGAAGTTGCCGCCATGTGGATTACCCTCATGTAGCCTGTTACCCTAAAAAAAAAGAAATTCAAGTTATTTTTAAAGAGAACTGTAAACCATTTTAAAGTAAAATACAGCACCGAGGTGAAAAGCTGAGGGCTGGATTGACGATTAAAGCTATCAATGAGAAAAAAAAAGAAACATCGTGAGAACAGGACAAATCACAACTTTCACTGAAAATATCGACTAATAAAATTTACATCAATATTTATGAATAGATGTAACGGTTATATTCCGACGTCAGAAGGAATCAATATGAGAGCAGTTTCGATAATGGAGGTCACAAAGCGGCAAAACTAAGTCAAAATTTAGGAGAAAGTGATTGGGAGGTGAATGAAGGTAAAGTAGTAGGTAGTGTAAAAGTGTAAGAATAATCATAATTAACGTTTTAATAAATTAATTATGTGAAACCATTTTATCGTACTGATTGATATTCCTCCATTCGCTTCCACATCTCATAGCTTTCTTCTTGTGATTATTGTCTTCTTATTTGCGGTTTGTCGTTGAGTCACTGCGATGCTCCTGAAGAGGAAGGAAACCGTTTCCCGGGTTTTTCTCAAGAGCGGCTTTCCCATGGTCCAAATGTGGCTGTCGTGGCGGAGATTGGCCTCGGTGGAAAGGCAGCTCGACGTTTCATGACGCATGCGTGTAAAAAGTAAAACGCATTCACTCACGGAGATATTACTACCTGCATGAAAGACCCCCGACTTTCGCCATTGTGCCCTTCTAACGTAATGAAATAGCCTTGGCAACCGCACCTGTTAAGTGGCTTCATGAGAAGACGAGAAAGTGATTTAAGAGGTATGCACTCGTGCTCGTAAGGTAAAACTATATCACAGTTCAAGGTCCTTAATGTATTTCTGGAAAACTAGGAGCTTAAATTCATCAAACAATAAATTGTGATAATTTTACCTTTTATGATTCAGTTATTGAATTCAATTATATATTCCGTCGATTCTATTGAGCAGCAGGACATCAAGTGGAATGAGTCAAGAAATATACAAAAATTATAATAATACCCTACTATTATATGAAACTGACTTGGAACGTTATCAACGATACCTCGGGTAAATCTAAAAACCGTAACGATATACAACTTATAAAGAACGAATACCCAATAACAAACAAAGAAGCAGCATGTGAATTTAAATCGTATTTTATTAATGTTTCTCGTGATATGTTAGAGAAATCATGTATAGAGAAACGTAATACGTCCAACTGCTACGTGAATCCAGAACACCGGTTAATAAGTCTTTCTTTCTACTCCCCGCTATCGGAAGGGCGTGGGACAAGTACCCATATTAATAATTTATGGGGATTGTAATAAATGTGCGTGAAAGGAAATACGTGAAAATTATCTGAATTACAGAAAGAGGTAGAGAAATCAACACAAGTACTGAGTAATGTGAAAACGTGCCAAATTTTAAATAAAATAAAAATACAATAGTGGTTTAAGAAATTTGAAAAAAGAAAATTACTCGGAGACGAAAATGGGATTCATCGTAATTTCGCGGAGACTGTAGTGAAAACTTGGGCATACGGTAAGAGTTGTCCGCTAATCCCATTGGGGAATAGTCGGCCAGCTGCCTCTTAAACTGGTCGAGGCACGGAGAAGGGAATGCTGCGTCCCCACATCAAACTCCTCTCCCGCTATCGGATGGGCGTGGGACAAGTACCCAATGCCCGACCTACCTGATGCAGGTTTTTCTATGGTTTTCCCTGCATTTCTTTAGGCGAATGCCAGGTAGGATCCTTAAAATATAGCCCGGGGGCCCTAGTAACCCTTGGCTACCTTTTCAAATCCCTTCCTATGCTATTAAAAGGGAGTTGCCCAAAGTGGATTACCCACATGTAGCCTGTTGCCCTAAAAAAACACAAAAAACCGATCAACAAAAATGAGATTATTAACATGATAAAAAACTTAAAATCTTCAACTGAATGTGACATAAATGGAGTCAGCAGTAAACTTGTTAAACACTGCTGTAACTAAATCTCAATTCCAATGCAGTTCATATTTAACTTGTGCTTTTCGTCTGGTATATTTCCGGATGCTCTAAAAGACGCGAAAGTTGTACCATTGTACAAAATGGGTTCTTCTACAGATGTCTCGAGAAAGCAGTACACACGAGAATCGCATCTTTTCTCACAAAATTATTTCCACAACTCAGAATTGTTTCATTACAGGTAAATCCACCAACACGGATTCATACGACTTCGTTCAAAGTATTCATGACGCACTCGACGAAAGACTTAAAGTGGCTGGAATTTTTTCTGACCTTTCCAAAGCATTTGATTTACTAGATCACGACATTTTATTCCGAAAATTAGATTTCTATGGAATCAGAGGAGAGTTCCCCTTTATTTATTGCGATCTTACTTGCAAAACAGGCGCCAAAAAGGTTGCGGTTGTAAACTCGGATGGAGATGAGCATCTGTCAGCGGCGTCCCTCAGGGCTCAATTTTGAGACCCTTACTTTTCATCATTTACGTTAACGATCTACCGAATTATGTATTCCTCGTAAAATCAGTTCTTTACGCTGACGACTCAAATTTGGTAATCACGGACAGCGACTCGGAAACGTTGCGTGAGAAAGTTGAAGTTGCGATGAGCCGTTTCAATCTGTGGTTCACTGCAAACAAATTTTCTCTTCATCTAGAGAAAACTGAAATCGTTACCTTCACTTCTAACAAAAACCGTTTAATTTCTATTTCGGAGAACATTTCGGAGCACGCACCATTTCTTGGTCTGTTGATTGACAATAAATTGAAATGGAATCACCATATAAATAAATTCTCAGATAAACTTAGCAAAATTTGCTTCACATTAAGAGTGTCAGCTCGGGAAAGTGACATATCTACATCTAAAATGGTATATCATGCTTATTTTCAGTCTGTCATGTTCTACGGCATAGCAAACTGGGGTCGTTCACATCAAGCGTTGCAAATTTTTAAACTTCAAAAGATGGCCGTACGAATAATATCGGGTGCGGATTTTAATGCCAGTTGCAAGCCTTCGTTTCGCAATCTTGGGATTTTAACATTGCCTTGTACGTATATTCTAGAAATTTTTAAGCTTTTCTGGAGAAACATCAATTTATATGTCCTAAACGGAGCAAATCATTTATACAACACTAGAAATCGCTCTCAACTATGCATCGAAAAACATCGCCTAAGCCTTTTTGAATCAAGCATTCGTTATTCAAGAATAAGTCTGTTCAAAAGTCTTTCGATAGAATTAAAAAATTTAAGTATACAAAATTTATTTATAAAGAGTTGTAAATATATTTTAATTAATGGAGTATATTACTAGGTGAAAGAGTTCGTAGAATGGAAGGACAGATTAGATCCTCTTTAATAAAATAGATTGCTGGTATCCTATCAAGTTAAGCTATTATTTTACGATGATAATATTCTAGAATTTAACTGCAGACTTATTTTCTTTTTCATGTTCGAAGGCAATCGATGTAAAATTTTCTACTGGAAAGTCTGTCGAATTGAAATTGAAGATGAATTAAAACACTTATTATTTCTTTAATTACTAATTACTATCATATTAATATATTTAACGTAGTTTTAAATCTTATATTTTTTTGTAAAGTACGATATTAACGTATTTCATGGCGTGGCCGATGTGCAGGATACCGTTGGTCTGACTAATGGAATGAATAAAAAATGTAAATCTATAAATGAAATAATATTTGTTGCAATCTGCCATATTTTTTAACGGGAGGTATGTTTCAGTAATAAATGGTATAAATTTAAAATTTCATTTTTTGTGACAAAAGGAGTTTGTAAGCATTAACTTATTTCTTTTAAGAATTCAGTTTTATTATCTTTCAACGGTTTAGTGTTATCTGGAAGCTAGTTAAATACCTTAATTCCATTATAATCGGCTCATTTATGTGAATTTGAAAGTGATTGTTCTGTTTTATAAAAGTTATTTTGTGCCTTGTATTAATACTTTGCACTTATTATTATTATTACTTATTACAAACAACATTTTAAGCACTTACCTTAACAGTAGGAAAACCCAATTATTTGAAAAAGAACTTACTTGAAAAAACTTGAAACCTAACTTTAACCATCTTTTTCTGAAGAATAAAAAATTTTCTCTTTCCCTTAAGAATCGAACCCACTCCAAATAATAATATAAAATTTTGATACAGAAAAACTGACACATGTTTGACGAAATTTTGCTTTGTATTTTATAACCATGGCTTCGTTTTCTACAACTTGATTTTATTTAAAAATTTATAGGTCGTAGATCTGACTAAAAGTGTCATATTATTCCTTGAAAGCCAGATAATTAGTATGAAAAATCGTCCCGATTAAAATTAAGTAATTTTATAATTTTTTGTTCGTCCTTAGGAAGGCTTAATATGTATCTGCGTGTGTTACATTGTCACATGAACTTGTAGAACATGTGTAGTGGATGTAATAAAATTTTGAATATTTGTAAATGTATTATTTGAGAAATTAAATGAAAATAATTAAAAATTTTTTGTTGTTTATTGCAATTAATTTTCTCAATTTTGTTCAGTATTTCATACGTTAAAATAATAAATTAAAACTCCATTTAACTATCAAATTAAATAAATTTAAAATTAATATCCAAATTCACGTGTAAGTCGCTTCATTAATGAACATTTACCGTATCAACTATATATCCACTCAAATTCAGACCGCTTCTAGATGGTTTCAACAATTAGTTAAAACATTTAAATGAGGTCAGGTAATGTTATGAATTAGTAACCAAAAATATTTGTCCATGATATATGGACCTGCGGGGAATAAATTTCCTTGAGGCGATATGATTATAAAAACCATTAAAAATTACACAATGATGGAAAAACCCATCTGTTTCTAGGTAGTAGAGACAGATGGGTAATTTTCTCACAGATTCTTGTAATAAACTTCCGGCAACTAAAAGAATACAAAGCTAATTTTATTATTAATTCATGTCGTATACGTTGCTCATATTATATTTACGTTACAACGGCTTCTTCTACAAAGAAACAGCGTACAGTTGTGAAGATATACCATGACTAATTTTTTCTCCATTACAATTAATACATTACAATGAAACTAGAAGACTTTAAGATATATATTAAATTTTTACAGTCATCAGATTAATAATTTAATCATTATTAATGGGTTAGAATGTCGTATATATTTAATAGAAGCTTTCAATGTCCTGTAAACTACGAGATAAAATTAAAAAATAAATTTATGTATAGTGTAATTTATACATAATTGAATTAAATTAAATTAGAAGCAACATTGCTATATAAGTGAATAAAGGACACAACTTTTCGGGCAAGGAATAAAAAAAATAATAACGGATTATTGTATCGTTAGTTGCAGGGTTGTCTTTCGACTAATGACACTGAAAAATTGTTTGGAATGTGGAAGCAGAAGCAGAAAGGATGTAAATATTGAAATTTTCAATGCGGCATATTTTGTCTGCTGCATGAATATTTCATAATTATTGAGACTTGTCAGTTTTTCTGCCAAATTATAAAAAAAAGAACCAGAGACTTTATTGTACAGTTGGTGATAAATGGGAGGTGCGAAGGATGGAGAGAGGGTGAAAATATAGCGTATGTAATTAGTTCAAGCACCCAAATCGAGTTAAAGAGCCGAAGTGTCTGCCCAGGCCACGTGCTACGCACGCAGTAGAAAGTTTCTGTGCGATACCTCGCGGATTTGCTCCAGTTTGATCAGATAGATCGACCGCGCAGGTTTTCTCTCTGTCTGTAGAAAGTTGACACTGGTCACGTAGCCTGCCAGGTTAGCAAGAGTGACCAACCTGGCCGTCCCTGACCCTTCGTCGGATGACGTATCACTCTGTCCCTCGAACTTTCTCGTGACCCTGCCATTCGTCTCGCCCTCGTCGGTCCTTCGTCATTCTACAGGTGACACATCCTAAATTTTCCCTTCAGCTAGTGACATTACGTTTCCATTGTGCGCATTAAAAAGAGAAAATACCTTGGAATTAACTTATGCGAGAGATGAATCTCTTTAGAATAAATTTAAATTTATTCAATCGGACCTAAGATTGATGAAATCTCCATTACTTTTCTGTTTTGTTTGAATTAAGCTCATTGACTCTTTAATGATCGAAGACTTTCCCGGTGTAGTTGCTGCAGAAAGAGTTCTCGTGTTTCACACGGGTACCAACAGCGATTAAATCGGGACGTTTTGACGACCAGAAGCTCTGTCGTCATCTTATTCGCCTAGAAGATGACGACAGAGCTTGTGGTCGTCATAACATCGCGGTTTAATTGCTGTTGGTACCCGTGTGAAACCCGAGAACTCACTGACTCTTCTGCATAACGAATATGAGGAAAAAAAGAGGGATTTTTAAAACACTGACTCAAGAAAGAACACGAAAGATTATTACGAGACGCGTTTTCTCATCAACAGGAATCTAATTCTAGTTAATGATATCAAGCATCACGTGGCCGCCGCATTTAATCAAAAAATATATTATGACTATGTTTTTTTGGATATTTGAGTCGCATAAATGTAAATCGTGCGTCGATGCGTCACGATAGTACATTTACATTGAATTTCCCTGGTCACCGATCGTTCTACTGATGCACGGATATTGTAATGGCTGGTGACCACATATAATTTCTCCACTTTACACCGATTTTTCCATTATTTCCATAATCACACAACTCACTAAATTAATCTTTCATACATGACATACGAAATCCCAATTTTAAGATATTTAATTATTACCTATTAGACAGATAAATAATTGACTGCACTTCAAACTAAATACTTTTATGGATAATGTGTAGTCCTGTAGCGTGAAATTTTCCTGTTGATGGAGAAGCCCTTCTTTTTAATGTTAACCACTAGTAATGAGTTTACCTTGAAAAATGTAACTTGAAAAATTTTACTTATAATTTTAGTCAGTGTTTGAAACATGATACTTTAATTATAATCGCATTAGAAATCTACGCATAATAAATATATTGTAATAAATTACGAATTTTAAAAGAAAAGAACAGCTGTAATGCAACTCTTTATTAAATTTGTACTTTAAACAAATCCATCAATGGGTTACATTATTGACACTAACTCATAAAGTTAACAACTTATAAATCGAAAAAAAACCTAACAATTGTAGCCATGGTGTTAGCCAGTTGGCAGCAGCAGGTGCAATCCGGTGTCATACTCTGAAATGTGAATATGATAATGTTAGTGCAATCCATGGTGAACAATATATTAATTCATAATAATCGGATAAAACATGAGTATAGGGATCTTTTTATGTATTAGGTAACCACAAGAGAATGACAATTAAAATTCGAACCTTCAATTCTTAAATAAAATACCAAGTAAATGAATGACAAGAATGAAATTTAACAGTAATACAATTAAAATTAATGTAAGTCATTTTCCTGAGATAGTTGTTGAATTGTTACGCAAACTTCTTACGAACATAATGCTCAAATAACTTTTAATCGAAGCCTTAACTAACGAGGCATGAATATTGTTTCAAAAAAATATATCAATTATATTCTACAACAGGAATTCCACACTGGGTTTGGGTGAAACCATTGAGGGTCAACGGAAGTTTAAAAATGGTCTACAGTTTTACAGATATATATTGGGGGACGATAATAATTTTTTTTGTTTAAAAATTTTATTTATTTTCTAAGCATGTAGTCGCTAGATAATAATATCCGTTTTAATACATATTAATATAGCATAGATTTTCATAGGGACTGTAATTTTCACTTTTGTAATGCACCGCATGACGCAGTGGGAAAAAATTCGAAGATATAATCCATTTTCAAACAAGTGATTTTGACAAATATTTAATTTTAAAAAGATTAGCAAAAATACGTACAATTTATTTTTAGCTTTTCCTAGTTCTTACTAGATTGAGGCACGATTTAGTCACGTTAAAAAACTAGAAATCGCTAAATATTTTCGAACGTTGTCATAATTATTTAACAATTTTACGGATAATTTTAAAGGTATTATGGTAAATTAGCAACTACAACCTTTGCATTAGTTTTAAAAAGTTATATTATAATTATGAGTCACAAAAATTTAAAAATTGATTAGTTATATATTTTCTTTTTATGTTTCTTATTAAATTGCCATTACAACTGGAATTGATGCATGGAGCTGTTTGTGAATTATAATAAAATAATTGAGGGGATGTATTTAAAAATTAATCTGCCAAGGTCGTTGTTATAGAAAAAATATTGTAAATACATGTGCTATATAACAAATGTTCTATCACTCTACTTAAATATAGATTAATATAAATATGAAAGTACAAAAAACGGAAAATATAATGTTACTTACTTTTAGCTACCGCTTTTGGTATCATCGACCTTACACAGTTGTTTGGAAAAATATTCCGCATAATTAGGTCATTTCTGTCATCTAACTGATTTATAGAGTTTCGAGCCACGAAGTAAATTTAGAAAACAATCGTCCAGCAATCATAACAAAAAACCAAGTGAAGTTTAAGAGTTGTAGCTCCTATGCATAATGCATGATTATATCAATGTAAAGGTACGCTTAAAAGTGAAAAACTTTTTCAAATGTTTGCATTTGACATGTAAGGTGAGAGAACAAACAATAGGAAAATAAATAAATTTCTTGACGACCAAAGATTTGATATTTTTGGTGTATTTCCCGTTAAAGTGACGATATGCGGCAGTGCTGACGTACCTAACCCCACGGGGCCCAGTCCTTCTTGGGCACGGCAGCAGCCGCCGCGGCGACCTTGATTGCTGCCGCAGCCGCAGCAGCCGCCGCCTGCTTCTGGACTGCGACGGCGGTGATGGCGGCTGCGTGCGACCTGTGCAGGGCGTCGACTGCTGCCGCTGCGGCTTCCGCGCGCTGCAACGCCACCGTCGCGGCGGCCTCCTTAGCGGCGGCCACGTGTTGCTGAGCGGCCACGGCGTCGCGGGCTTGGGCTGCGCGCTGCTGGGCGGCGCTGGCTACGTGCGACGCCTCTCTGGCGGCGGCGAGGGCCGCGGCTAACTCGGAAGACGTCGGACCCACGGGCACTGAAACAGGACAGGCGCTTGTGCGTTCCTACAATCTAGAGACTAGGGCTTTCTGTTACGGAAGCCCTGGGATCCTGCCTTGGCCCGGATTGGCAATAATAATACAGAAGTTTATACGAACCGTATACGTCATCAGAGACGTTACGTGACAATTCACACCATTTCGCCGAGGCTACGGGACATAACCAAGGAAGTGAAATAATTCTGCGCTTCCGAATTGACAGAGCAAGTCATCGGAAGTTTCAGTAATATAAAATATATTCTTTTCGGATAGGTGATCGAGACCTATAGCTTCAACAACTTCATCTATAAAGTTCAATTTTTTATTCTTACAATCAATACCTAAAAATAAAAGTATTTATATTTGTGCGCATAAAGCTATTTTAAACACATATGGTTTAAGCATGATTTATAATCTGAGAAAAACACTGCGGAGTCTAATAGATGATGTGAATAATACCTGGGCAACACCTAGTAATCTTTTTATAATATATATATATATATATATATATATATATATATCATATGAATATATATAACTACATATGAATGTGTGTTTGAGTTTCAGCATAACTCTGAAACTCTAGGTGAAAAATGAATTCATCATGGTTGAAATAAAAAATTTTATCTGCCGGAAACCATTGTGGGATTGATGCCCCTAACGTCCATTTGGGATGACGGGGAAATGAGTGACATGAAGACGATCAATGTTAATGTCAAATCTATAATTTTCTGGGTTGCGATGGTATTATTTAAGTCCAAGGTTGGTGAGTAGAATTCTGTAGAACTTTCTAGAGCGTTCCGTGTAATAAAATATTCTTAAAATCGTAATTTATGCCACTATTATAGGAGGAAAGACAACGCTTGAAACGGTTTTTACCCCTCGGATACAATTTATTTGTGCAATAACCCTTTTAATTTTGCGAGATTTCTATTAAAAGTGAGACTAGCTTTCTCGTTGACGATCAACAAACCACTTGGGAAATCTATGTACTACTACGGACCGGATTTGAAATCACCGTGTTCTTTCCTTGCAGAAATTTTCTATGCTTGTTTCCTCGAGATAAACTAAAAATTTTGTTTACAATTTACATAGGTGCAAATAAAGTTACTTTCACGCAACACTATAAATAAAATTGCTAAGTTTTCGTGCCTAATTTGGATAACTAAACACCGGTTCAACGCTGGGCAATAATTTAAATAAACAGAAATTGGTTGTTTGTAGATTGGAATAAGGGGATACTTTTAAATTAGACACAATATGCATATATGAATTTACCTTAGTGTCTAGAAAAGCGTGAGGTAGCTTTATGTTTGAAATGTAGATTATTATGCAGCTTTAGTACAAGGAATGAAAGTACTGACAAAAACTCCACTTCTTGAATTCACTAATATAAATATATTTTAATAACTTATGGTATCGTTTTTGAATATTAAACGCCATAATTTAACTCGGTCTAACATGAACTCACTCTCTTAACCTTTCCTCCTACCGCTGAATTACGAATACGTCATTGTACAATCGATTTTCTATATTGGTTGTATACATACCGGCAATGTGCGCCTGTGGCTTGGCAACCAGCAGTTTCGCTGCGCCTGATGGGTAGCCTACAAGGTAAGGGTCGTCCAGGGGACCCAAGGGCAGAGGAGGGTATGCAGGAGGTACAGGCGCACCCCCATAACCCAGACCCAGCACTCCTCGCTTCTCCACGCTGTCAGCAGCTCCGACAACTACGGCGCCGACCAGCGCGAAGACCAAGGAGGAAATCTGCTCGTCAAATAGGAAATTAAACAGCAAGAAAACATGTTTTTTAAATATGTTTTGATGAAGAAAAGTATGTGTTACAAGTTATATGTAAGGGTTTCTCTCTTTCATTTAATGCAGTCTCATTTGATATTTATTTTTAAGAAATAAGTTAGAAGTACAAGTACAAATTTATGTGTAAATTTAATTTTCTCTTCATGGCAAATTGTTTTTTTTATTCAACAAATATATGTTTTTCACTTCTGTATAGACTTTTATGTGAGGTACGAACCATTTTTATATCCATAAATACTAATACATACGTAACAGGAAAAGGAAACTTCTATGTATGCACGCATAATTTTCTATTACTTTAATAACGGCGTGAAATAAAGATTGCAATACATTCTGTATATGATAAAATTTTATTTTTCCTCTAAGGAATCATCGCATAAATTTAGTTAATCCACCATAAATTACACAGGATTATTTAATCATATCAGGACACCGAGAATTGATATACATGATTCATACATTTTTAATTCCATCCCTTATCGTTATTATTTGTAAAAATATGCTGTCTACTAGTTCACATGTTACATTTAGCCTATTACTCGGGAATGGTGCTGTAATATTTAATCTACTCATTATTCTGCAGATAAAATTTGCTCGCGAAAGTCAAATATTACTGTTTGTTTCCGTAAATATTTCCTTCCAATTCTATTAAAAATATAAATATAATGCCCGTTGACCTCCTACACACGTGTACAAAACAAACGTATAAATTAAAAATAGAAAACTGAAACGAAAATATACAAAGACGGAAATATTACATTTAATTCAACTAAAGATGTGAAATTATTGTGTAACTATTGCAAAGAAATATATATACTTTTTGTTGTTATTTAATAAAACGCTACTTTGTGTTTTCAATTTGCGAACTGGTGTAATAGACCAACTATTAATTTTTCTTTGCTAGTCATATTTTGACTCTGTGTGGCTATGATTCTAAAACAATAAAACATTCTCTGATTTTTTAAATTTTGCGTGCATAAAAACGGATTTTTCTCTCTGACTGTATATATATATATATATATATATATATATATATATATATATATATATATATATAATTTTATGTTCTCGTAATCTGTATATCGGAAGTAATTTACCTTTACCTAATATTTTATTCCTATCTATAGCAAGGCAGAAAATATGTTTATGATTATTGAAACGAATCATGGAATTTTAGTCAGTGGCAAACAGAGTCTATAGTGATTTTATAATATTTTAATGTCGAATACAAATGTAAAAAAATGGATATTATTTTTCACGGATGGAGTAAAACTGTGTAAACCGTAAAAAATGGATTATTTGTTTCTAAGAATTATTAGACTTCAGTTGTTATATTTTCACGTTAAATTTATTTATTTTTACTGTAATCTTACCATCAGTGGGCTCTGCATATTCACGGAGTGGAGTAAGTCCCTTGGTAGACCCTGAGGTGATCTGATGCTACTGGTGCCATACTCGGAGAAAACGCACCATTTTATAGCATCACCAAATCATCCCCTTCGACTTCGGCTCATCACGAATATGGTATAATTAAATGTCTCCGTGTTGACTTTCACACGCCTGCGTTTCGGACGTGACTTCTTGCAGACGAGCAATTCGCCTCCCTCCGCCTGTCCCTTTCCCTCTCATTGTCTTTTCCTATAATTTGTCAGACTCAAAAGTAGTCAATTGACATTTATTATCTAATATTTCCCTACATATGGAAAGTTTATGTTTTAAACTTTGGGAGATATATATATACATTTACTATACATTTAATGGAATATTTAAGCTCACTGCAGTACTTCGTTATTCTTAAAAAATCCAAAACCTTATAATTATAAGCTATTTTGTTCTATGATAGTAATGTCTACTAATATCCATGTATAATGCATATATTTAGAAAGTCTAAATGATTTTTATAAGTTGTATGAAAAATGATCGAGGAAAGTGTAGGAAATCAAAGGAATAATGGCAAAATGGGAAATAAGCATCCAAATATAACTCTGTTACAATTAAATAATATTGAAATGAAAAATTTACGTCTGATTAAAAATTAATAGTAAGAAAGATAGCCTAATACAGGCAAAAGAAGTGATAATATAAATACTACATAACGTTTCTGGAAGCCTTGTTCCTTTCTTCAGGAACATAAAAAATGCAAGAGCGTAGAGGGACACAACTGCACAAGTCAGGCATCCAGAAACGGAGTGTGGTATTTATATCATCACTTCTTTGGTCTTTATTTGTCTATCTTTTTTATTAATAAATAATATTGAATAGATACAATAAAAGGAAACATAGCATAAGGTGCAAACCGTGATATAAAAGAAAATGAGTCTCTAGAACTGTTTCCAGAGGTTCAATAAAACTTTCCTACAGTATCCAGTTAAAATTTTTGATTGTTTTCACATATTAAGGATTTAAAAATTTAGAAAGAAACTTATTACTTGTTAAATTTACTTGAGGAACTTTATCATTGATAAGAATCGTAGACGATAATTATTAAAAACGTATGCAGAAAATCTACAAACGCGTGATTATCAATAGAAACAATTGGCCGAAAATAAGTTTTCATTTAAAAATATTTTTTCCTTGTACTTACAAGAAGGAAAAGAAAAAACACTATAATTGAATTATTCCATGACACGTCTATAGGATCTGAATTTGAAAGTGAGTTTAAATTCTGAAACTCTGGATTAATTTAGAATTATAATTACATTTATTGTCGTAACCAAATTTCAATCTAAAACCTATTAAGCATTGTGGTTGAAATATTCGGAGGCTACTGTGATTAACAGTTTTTATAGGTATAGTGACATGTACTGCTGGAAAACGAATTAATATTCCAAAAGCTACCAATACATTCTTTCTACATACGGCGCCATAATGTAATTTATATATGTTCTTCTTTCGGTTAACTATTTCAGTTTTTGGTAAGAATTGTTTCGTTAAAATACTCAATAAGCAGAACTATATATATATATATATATATATATATATATATATATATATATATATTTGTGTAGTGATATGAATTTCTTTCTGATGTATGTATATATATATATATATATATATATATATATATATATATACGGGGTAGTCCAATCCAATATTCACACTAATAAGCAATGAACTTTACCCCTAATTCTTCTTACCTCTCTCTTCCTTTCTCTCTCTTATATATATAATTATTACGGAAATTTATAGCCTAATTTTCTCTTTAAAAAGTAGGTAAACAAATAAGCAAACTTCAGCAAATTTTAAGTCATAAAAAATAATTTATTAAATTAACAGCGTTTCATCGCTTAATTCGCGACCTCATTAGGTTCAAGTTTAAAATAAATTTTGATGGACAGGTCATTCTATGCTGAATGCCGTGGCCAAAACGTGGCTGATGTTTATTTATTTATTAGCTTTCTAAATAGCCGGAAGGTAAATAATTTATGGGTTTGGAAAAACAAAAAAAATAAAATTGTACAAATGGATGTTTATTTACAATGATATAGCTCACTATTTAACAACCTTTCCACTCATGAAGTTGATTCGTAATTGGAAACTATGGTTATTGAAAGTATATATTTACAATAAAGTATAGTTTAAATTGCACTACAGCCATCAATTGACTATATTAACGCATTTTTAGTAGCGGGTATCATTATAACGCTTATCTTAATTGTGATTCCTTCTTCACGTAAGTTACATCATAGTATTTTGACTTTT
The DNA here is from genome assembly GCA_037074705.1 of Zhengitettix transpicula. Taxonomy (NCBI): domain Eukaryota; kingdom Metazoa; phylum Arthropoda; class Insecta; order Orthoptera; family Tetrigidae; genus Zhengitettix; species Zhengitettix transpicula. Next base: position 48,812,686 of record CM073591.1, on the reverse strand, counting down.
GACTCTCCTGTTCTACCCTGATCGGAGTCGGATTGGAATATCTACCTTCTGAGTCCTCATCTCTGTCAGTTCCTTCCACCCTCGCGTAGTCTGGAAGATTGAACCTATACTGGTGGAAAGTTTGTAGGGGTTCTGACGGTGTCCTCTTCTTGTTCTCAGTGTGGCTAGATTCTTTTGCACTGTCTGTTGGGACAGTAACCCTCTTATGAAACCTCGAGTACTTTCCCAGGCTTCCGTAGGCGTCTGGGTAGTAGGAATGAGACTTCACCTTGGGTGCTGAGTTGGAGCTGAACCCGCCGAAGGAATCCTGCAGTTCTGAGGAAAATCGTAGTTTGTCATAATGGTCAGTGGTAGGTCCATCCCTTTGAGCGTGGATTCTGAATGGCGAGGCTGGAGGGTATGAAGAACGTGAAGACTGATCACTGGTAGGCCTGCGGCGACTGAAATTATCCTGAGAATCTTCGGCACGGTCTTTATCCTCATCTTCATCTTCGGATTCTTCATCTCTATTGTACGCAGGCCGACTTCTGTAATATGAATAAGACCGACTGCCGTTGTCATCGTCTTCATCTTCATCGTCATCATTGTCATTTTCCTGTTTCTCACTTTCGTCGTCGTCGTCATCATTATTTCTCTGGTCGCCCCTGTAACTGTCTGAAGACTCTGGGGGAGTCGGTTCCGGTGAAATGGGACGCTTCTTATAGTAAGACTTTGTATCATCTATCGGTGCCTCTGAGGGGTACTTCTGTTTGCTTTCAGGTGCTGGGGCTAAACCCTTCAGGCCTGGGTGATCGATGACGTATTTGTAACCGCTGGACGGAGGATTATTCTCGTCTTTACCTCTCCCTACACTGGGAGCATATTGTGGCCTGCTGTTTTTATACGCCCCGAATCTGTGCCGACCCTTCTCAAACTTGTCTTCAGGCGCTTCATTGACCTGTGGCACTGGGGAAGTCCCCGTAACGGGCTTTATGGTTGGAGGGGGAAGAGATGACAGAATTGGGTAAGGGCGATAGATCGGTTGTGGAGAATTAAAGGGAGTCTGTGCGACGTACTGGGGACGCTGTTGGGGCAAGAACTGGTTGCTGAAAAAATGAGGATATTTCTGTCTTGCCTCTTCAAGTGAGATGGCTCCCTGATACAGCGGTGATTGAGGCAATGAAGCTGTCGACAGTCCTCCACTTACGACTGCAGATGTGGGTGGTACGCCGCCTACCAAGGGATACTGCTGAACAAGGTTGACAGGGAACTTCTGAGGGCTAGTTGAGGTGGTCGCGGGTTTTGAAAGGAGGGTGGCGGACTGGATAGCCGGCGCGCTGTAGTAGCTCTGTTGGGTCAGCAGAGGTTCAGGATAAAGAGCGGGTACAAGTGACAGTCCTCCCAGAGGATACAAGGACGCTGCTGTTGCGTTGAGGTTTGACGCTGAGGGTTGGTGGACGTTGTCGGGTAGAGGGGCCGCCTGTAGGAACGTGGTCCAGTATGGATTTCCGCCTACTCCAAAGGCACCATAGCCAAGGGTTGGTGTCAACGTTCTCTTGGGCTTATCGCTGCCGTTGCTGGATGGAGGGACGGGTGTCGTTGATGGAACACTAGTTGAAGGCAACGGTGACGTCGTGGACGTAATATAAACTGTGTCTGCAGGTCTTTCGCTGCGGCTGGTATGGATGTAGACAAAAGCCAGAAACACCACGAGGACCAACCTCTCGGGACACGCCTGTTCAAAATAAAATAATAGTAGTTATTTGGTCTTAAGCCAAGAAAAATGTATACAACGGTATTTTAATTGTATTGCAGGCCATTTCTTAAATAAAGAAATAAAAATAGTTAATAATTGAAATAATAACACCAAATAAATTAAGGTCTATTTATGCAAATTTATTGAATATTAAAAGTTTGTTTAGGATCGTCAACTTGCTAAGTTATAGAAGATTTTACAGCCATGATAAAACTCAAAAGGCAAATTTTAATCATTTTAACATACAATGGAATTGAACAAGCATAAGAATGGAAACAATTGTTAATTTGTATTTGCTATTTTCAAGACATTACTTTTCCTTTCTACTGTTTTTAGGTTTTAATTTCCAATTACTTTAATTATTGATCAGAAAAACCTCATAGTCTAATATTGTCTCTAATCAACGATAAAAATTCGTAAAATGAATACATATTATACGATAAGAAAATAACTAAATTAAGGAATAATAATAAAGATCCACTGCAACATAACTCCTACGCACATGCAATACTAAGCAATGGGTATATGAAAGTTCCTGGTTCTGCATAGAAAGGCATTAATGACTATTTATACTACAAACCAGGTAATGAAGAAAAGTCATAAGATAAATTTTATAGAACATGCACAGGTAAGAAGTAACAGAATCCTGAAAGTGAGAAATAGACATTTGCTAATATTTCCTTGAAATTCTCTGATTAGTGAATTATGAAATAAATGTACAAAAATATAGGAAATCATATGTCAAAAACGGGAAGTCTAAATAATAAATTCTTAAATCATTAATATTGGCTGTAAGGTTGTTCAAAAATTTTACTTCACTCTTTTTGTGCACATGATGAAACTTAAAATTTAAACATAAATTACTATTATTTATTTATTTAATTGAAATTGGACAGAGGTTGGACTAAATTAGTTGATAATAATAAAGTACTATATATCAGAGAATAAAAATTCCTAATATTTTGCATACTCATTTACTCGATGGCCGTTATTTAACCTTAAGAATTATTATGATGGTTAGTTTTTGAAAAATAAACTCGCCCTGTCTTTCCTTATTGAATTACACCAAAAATAATATTAGAAAAAAAAATAGATCGTATAAATACTATTTTTTTCTTTTTTAAATCAGTATAATTTGATATGATTCTGAGTGCCCAAACTGTTGCTTTAAGTATATTTTTAGAATCGTTTTTTCAAATAAATATGTTGCCTACTAAAGCCAATAAAAATGATTCATTCAAATTCTTAATGGTTTTCTATAGGTACGAGCTGCAAAGTTGGATTAGGTGTGTGAAATCGTAGTGTGTATGTTTTGTCAAAATTTAATGTTAGTAATTTTACGGAAAACCAATTTATGGCACAATTGAACATATGATTCGTCTATACATCATATATTATTTTTAATATGCTTGGTCATCGAAAAGTGAACTTCTTTACATGTATAGTTCATTAACTTTGATAGATCATTTATGTAAATTAAGAATAATACTTGCAATAAAATAGAACCTTGAGGTACCCCAACCATTTTATGTCCTCAATGGGAATTAAAATTTTTAATATTAATTTTGGTTTCCTGTGGGATTAGTATGACATTAACCAGAAATTGGTTATACTTTTAATTTCATAGAAATTATTTATTTAATAATATATTGTTATCCTCACAGAATATTCCTAATGAGTCGCGTTATTTTGAATTCCTCTAACACTTCTTCTAGCAAGGAATAAATTGATTATTATTCCCTAAAACGACATTCAGCCGCAGAGAGTAATTTGGTTTTGGAGATAACGGATATAAGAAATATTTCAAGTCACTTGGATCTTGGATCAAGATAATGCAAAATTGGGGATTTTATAATGGGAGATGTATAAAGTATCACTGAGGCTTTACCATCCGACTGTACATGACTGTCAACAGACTGGTCGTTCCCTAGTTACGATAGCGTCATGGTGTTAAAACTTACCGTTGTCCCCATGGTTACGAAGCCGATGACAGCGATCCACTGGCGCTTGCGCTGTTCCCACGAAGCGCTTTATAGCGTCGAACTGTTTGTCTTCACGGTCCATTGTTCAGACCACGCTGTTTTCTTGCTGCGACCATCGAGCCGTTGGAGGAGGAGAGAGAGTGTGGTGATATTCGGTGTCGGTCACTACCAGCACCTGCAAAAAGCGTCTTGAATGCCTCGCTCTGCTCTGCGGGGGCTGTTGTGGAATTGGTTTAGTTGTAAAAGGCGTACACACGAGAGTAAAACTACCTCTAAAGTACGGAAGAGACGGCTGTTAGCCAGCCAATTCCAGCCAATTTCATGGTGAGCTCGATGGAGAAACCTAGGGATGTCTGAAGATAATATTTCGCATACTCTTATACCTGGCTACCAGTCTTCACAACCGACCAGGAATCAGACAATAAATGAAACAAAAAGGCCAAATGGAGGGGATTTATCTGTGAAACACAGAATGAATTTCAGTCTCATAATCGAGGCAGTTGGATATTGCAATTGGAGATGTGAGTTTGGTTTGATGATCACTGAGAAGGTTAGACGGTGAGTTTGTCAAGCATTATGAAGGAGAATTTTTGAAGTACATTGAACTTCTATAAAATTTACTTTTGTTACTGACAATTTAATTTAATTTGACCGAATATAAACTAGCATATATATGGATGAAGTTCTCTCGGGATTCCAACCGGGTAGCGTAGTTTTGTAAACACAACGTTTCGATGGCTTGCACCGCCATCTTCTTCAGGTGAAGAGAACTTCATCCAGCAACTACACCGGGAAAACCTACGTTCCTTATTTAGCATGTATATATTTGTACAAAATAAAAGTTTTTTGTGTACAACTTCAAAACTAAATGATGGCATTTGACGATTAATGGATACTAAATGCGTACGATCTTACGTATTCTTATTTTTAGGTCATTAATCGTTTTTGGGTTATTAACCGTTCTTTCTCCGGAAGAAATATGCCTGAATTCAAATAATCCCCTTCCATTTAAATAACTGTGCACCGAACCGGTAAAAGTGAACATTATGACAGGCTTTAATACACTTTTTTTTCTCGATTGGAACAGAATTAGTGGTTGTAGTGAAAGCTTATTGGCAATAATTTTGCTAAGTCGGAAGTGTTGTGGTTACTTCAGTTTACAAGTTCCGTGTCCGATACTTGAAGTTCTCAATTTATTCGAGTGTTCCTAATAAGTATTATTTTAAATAATATAATATGTATTGTTTTGAATATTTCTGATTTGATCTATTTGTTATTGTATTTGTGATTAACATTTATTATCTCAACTGTTACTTGGTCAAATGTTATTCAACCACCTTTCTGATTTTTTGGTTACCAGTTTTAATGTTTGTTCCATGAAATGTATAAAATTATTTCGCTTTATGTATATTTACTCAGAAAAATGTAGAAAGTAACTTAAAAATTTGTGAAATTTCAGAAATACCTCACAATTTTCCAATATATGGAATACTTTTGGTCGCTGAAAAATGGCGTAAGTTTTTTCTCGGAGTATCCAAATCTTTGAATACGTCATCGGTTAATATTTTATTATATATCAGGTAATATTTTTTAATTATTTCGGCCAATATTTTTTTCGGAACATAATCCTTTTTGGGTCGTTGCCCATAGTCTACTATTTGCTGAGATACGTGGATCCTCGTTCTTCTACCATTAGTGTAGGAAAACAGACCAGGTAAATGATTACTAACTTTAAATTTGAGATATGAGGTTATTGAGATACTCCCGCTGTGAATATTCTCACTCCATATAAATGGATCTTATAACTTGTTAGTTTCAACATAATTTCTAAATTTGAGTTAAAACTCTTTGCATCAATGATTTAAAACACTTTAATCTGAGATACGACGCATATGGACCTACCTTTAACCTCGAATATAAACCATCTTGATGGTATATAATGGATATCTACCTCGACGTAATCTGGAAGCTGAAACCCATGACGACCTGTACTCCTCGTGAATAATGGAAAACGCTGACTTATTCCTTGAGGATACGGGCACTTAAGTCAGCTGCGATCGATGAAGGATGCGCAGGAGGATCCGAGATAGAGGCGAAAGGCGCAAGTATACTGTAGTCCAACACCATAAAATGTATGGAATAGTCTACTAATATTTAATTATTGTATGAGTCGGCTTTCTCTACAAACGATCCTGGATTAAATTCACTACCTAGGTCCTTTTATTTCAACGTATGCTGAGCTTTAGATCACTAGACCGTCGTCGCCAGTGTAATGAAGTTCGAACATTACCACTCTGTAGAAAGTCAAACCCGCAGCCAAAGACAAAATGTGGTGGAATATGCTGCGTCCCCACAGCAAACTCCTCTCCCGCTATCGGAAGGGCGTGGGACAAGTACCCAATGCCCGACCTACCTGATGCAGGTTTTTCTAGAATTTTCCCTGCATTACTTTTAGACGAATGCCGGGTAGGATCCTTCAACCATAGCCCGGGGGCCCTAGTTAACCCTTGGCTACCTTCTTCTACCCTTCCACATCCCCCCTTTCAAATAACTTCCCTATGCTATTAAAGGGGAATTGCCACCACGTGGATTACCCTCATGCGGCCTCTTACCCTAAAAAAAAACAAAAACGGACCACATCTCCAGCATTAAGCAAAAGAAGGGAAATGTCGATATTTTTTGGACTTGAACTGATCTTAATCATCAAAAGTAACATAATTTTATAATTAATTTATTCTATATAAAAATATCTGTGTTTTGCAAACAAACATTTCCGATTATGACCAGTTAAAAGGTCTAAGGCTCCAGAAAATAAGGATTAATATTTTCCGTGACCGATAAAGATTTTTTTTTAATAATATCGAGTGATTTTAATAACAGTCATATTATGAATTCTAGAAGAGAATTTTTTGTGTATATCAAATGACGCAGCTGGGTAATATATAAAATTCACAGTTAAAGTTTATTATTCAGACTATTGCAAACAATATTTACATTTTTAAGTGTATTGAATGGACACGTAAAAAGTAGTGTCTATTGTGAGGATAATGGAAGAACGAAAGCTATAATTGCACTAGAATCTGAGTTGATATATATTTCTTGGATTATTTAGGATAGCTGGGTGCCCGGCGTTGTCCGGGTTGTCGTATATCCATAATAACCGATTTGACTCCAATCTCGGTTGTTTTAGTGATAGTTTTATGTAACACACCTCCACCCCAGCCCTAAGTGTACTCCCCTCCCATGCCGAAAGGGGTTAAAATTAGACACAAAAAACATCGGTAGATCTAATTAACCCTGATAAATATTGATTCAAGGCTAATATCGGCCGTTTTTGAATGCTGCAAAATTTCTACCACCATCCACCCTCGCCCCTAGGGGTTAAATAGCAAGTTAATTGTCATAATTAAACTCAGCGACATCCATAATCCATAATCTTGGTTTTATTCGCGTTATATTCTAGAAACGCCTTTCCAACCCCACCCCTAAGCGTACTCATTTTCCGTGCCATCTGGAGTTGAAATTATAGACCTATAACGTCGGTAAAACACTATCAATCTCTTTGAAATATATTTATCCGACTCATATATCGGCCCGTTTTAGCATGTTTGAAAATTTCCATTCCGTCCACCCCTGGGGGTTGGTAGGCGTGTCTCATCCCCACAGTTTTGAAGAATATGTATACGAATTTTTGTTGTACTCTGTCTACGCGTTTAAATTTGTATAGAAATTAGGTAAATACATACATACATACAAACATACATCCTTTTTTATTATATAGATATAAAAATTCATATGCTCATGAATGAACCGAGCATCTCCAAGATAATGAGGAAGGTTAATTTTTCCAAAACTAATCTTTGAACACGTGATATAAGAATTCCTGTGTTTTTAGCCTTTTATCGACAGATGCATTCAAAATTATTAACTCTTTATCCTATTATATCATGAATTGCCAATATCCCTTGGCTTTAGGTGACCCACATTTCGTGGTTTATAAAAGTTCATGTTCCAATTGTAATGCTATTTATATAGCGCAAAGGAAACGAGTATGCTTGATTACTGTGTGAAATATAATCTTGTAAGTTTGTAAGCCAAAGTTTGCAAACTATTTTCTCAAATTGACGGCCAAATATTTAGACTAAGTGTTCTGTCCTTCGCGTCTCTCCCCGAAAAACCACTTTTACGGTCAATGCCATTCGTTGTGGAGGAGTCGTAAGCTAACAAAAAATTCAGATTGTTGCTAGTCACAAGTACTTGGTCTGTCGTTCGTCCAAAAAATAAGAGAAACTCTTAGTAAATTTTTTACTTAGTGAAACATGCAAAATAACCGAATATCTATTTGTTAGGAAATATGGAAAATTAATATATAACATCCAATCAGAGATTGAAAAAAACTTTATTATTTTACCTCTCTTATATTATTATTTGTACACATTGTCTTAATTTTAATGCTTTAGTGGAGTTCGTCCCAGTATTATTAAATTCAGATACAGTCTTTCAACAATGTTTATTTTCCACTACGACCGTAGCCTAAGTTTTGTCCCTCTCCTTAATCTTTCAATTTCTTTAATTTGAATCGTTCCTCATTTCCAGACTTTTTTTTCAGTTACTTGGAATATAAGTCGGTCTAATAAATTTCTTTCCGTTTCGGTTGACATTAAATTTAAATACATAGAGTTAACATATAATTTTTGTTAACATTCCATTGAAACAGAAGAGAATTTTTTCCTGTACCCAGTTTTGATATCAGGGAGAGAGAAAATAAATCTCACGAAGTCGACTATAAATAGTTTCCTGTAAGTAACTTCAGGTAAGACTGAACTATGAGTTATTGTCTTAAAAATAAGTATGATTAACTTACGAAGATTTTAAAATAAGTATTTTCCAACCAATAAGACATTTACGTAAGAAACAAAATCTAAAATATTAACAACCTTCATCAAGTTGTGACTTCCTTACTACATTAAAATTTTAACACTAAAATAGTAAAATACTATTTTTATATAAAAATTATCTAAATTATAATTCAACTGATAATTTTTTCCTTCAACAGACGATAAAAAATTTGGAGCAAATTTGGTAACTTTGGACAATTTTAAGGAAAATTTTAGTCTCAATGAACTGTGATTGGAATAATGTTGAAATTTGTGTAAACTCAGTTTATTAGAAATGCTACACATAAAATCAACATGTGTACTATTTTTCGGAAAATACTTGTTTTAATCTAGTAATTTGGAAGAACAGACGCAAAAGGTAAATAAAAGAATTAAAATTTTGTGATTATTATATTTTTTTAAATTTATTGGATACAGTCAGCATTTCTGTGACACTTTTCTCAGCACGAGAAATTATTAAACTTCGGTGTAAGTGTGAGAAAAAGTAATTGAACACTGCATCATATTTTTCCACCGGAGAAGACAGAACTGGTTTGCAGACCACAGCCCTCTTCTGTGGCTTTTGAGTCGAAGTCATCCCGTATCTGGTGACCGAATTCCAGGCAGATACTTACACGCAAACTTTCTACTCCAAGAAGTGAAATTAATCATTTCAGACATTTTTACACCACTTTAAAGGATTTTTATCCGACGTGGATACCAAACAAACTATTTTCTGCAGTACCATTGCACGCGACATGCCAAATTATTTTCAAACATGAAGATATAAATCACACATTAATAGTATTTACGACTATAATAAATGGATGTTTGGGACCTTATGATTCATGCAAATCATAAACAAAATATTTTATATTGTTTTAATACCTTTGCTTATTAATTTATTGCTATTATTATACCTCACGAGGGTATACGAAATGAGGAAAACTGTTTTTTTTAAAAAAAACTAAATGTTTGTGTTATATTCCCAATGCGCAATGTTCAAAAGTCATCATTTGTAAAAAGAAAGAAAAGTATTCCATAATTTTATGAATTATTTAATTTTGACATTTTCCCGGTGCTTTCGGAAAAATGGTCATAATTTGAACAAAAAAACATCAGCAAATTTATCTTACATAATAGTATTCAGCTACATTCATTCTCATTACCATAATGAGCAGTCAAAATAAATTTAAATTTATTGATGAGAAGGCATAATAAAAAATTATCAACATTCATTTCTGTCCGTTTATGACGACTACTTCATCGCAATATTCATTATTCATTTCCTACACGTGTTAATTTTTGTATTTTTCAGTTTTCATTAATGAATTACTTCGTCTTATGTGTATATAAGTATATATAAAAGAAGCTTTCGATAGCATCCATATCATCAACATCATAACTTATATGTTGCTGTACAAACCCATTTTTCAGGATTTATCATCAGTGATAGGCGTTTCTTTTGATTAGTTATTTTACATAATTGTCTGTAAATACTCCGACATTATCTACGATTTTTGGCAATTCTCTTCCAATTTTTACTGGCAGTCTTCTTAATATCTAGGTCTCGCCAATCAAATGGACATCCTCAAGGTTCCTTATGATCTCGTGGGCACCATATTATTACTTTTGTGGTCCATCTACCATTGTTTCATCTTGTAATGTGTCCTTAACATCGCCTTTTAAGCGACTTTATTAGATCAGCGACATCTATGACATGTGTTTCTGGTAACCTCTCCTTCCTCTTACGATATCTTCGAGTAAGACCAGTTGACATTGGAAATATTATTGCTTCTTCTAAATTGCCATATTTGTCATAATATAATTTAAAAATTTAAAGTGGTTCTAGAAATATAATTGTCTTCTGGTTGATGTCCGCACGTACTCACCGCTATGATGGCCTATATTCAATCATCCCGAACGCTGTAAGGACGAAAAATTATCCTGCTTTTGTATGAGACGACGGTGAATTCTAGAAGCAACTTCCATCCATTGTTAATCTGGAGTATCTGTTAACAACTCATCTCGATTCTTATCTGCTGCGTGAGTACCCGACTGCAAAAGAAGTGAAAGGCCGGCGTTCTTTAAAGGGGTTATTTTAATTGGGATTGGTCAGGATCCCTTTCTAATAGAGCCGGTCTTCTCATCCGCTCCCCACTCTACTATCTCTTTTAATTTATAAGCGAGAGTGAAAACACTCGCACTCTCTACCAGTCCCCACTGCTTCACCGTCATGACCTTCTATGCATTGTCTCTTTGGATCCGAAATTGTTCTCAGCTCTGCTCACGTACTGAGGTTGGATTCCAACCAAATCTCTGCCGATCTAAGGAATGGTGTGGATGACTTAGAAAAGCACACGATCTGTGAAATCTCAATGAGATTTTTGATTTTCTTATTGTTCCTACACACCAAGAGCAATTTGTTAACAAACATGGTCAAACGTGATGGATTTTGCTGCTTACATTGACGAGGGTCGATAGTGGTGTTCAGCAGCTGAGATCCAAGCACCGTGACGGCTCCCATAAATTGGCTTCGATTATTCATCTGAGAACGATTGGAATTTTAAGGTAGTGTTATTTAAATAATCTAAGTATATTTTATTCATACTGAATAGATTCGGAAATTCTTATTATCAAAAAGTCTGTATTACCAAGTAGTAGTGAACGGAACTTTGGATATGCAACGCCATAGTTTGTTTAAGTAGAAAGCATACATTTCTTATCCGCATACTATTGCTTAAAAAATGTTTCTCTTCCGTATTATTTCAAAATCAGCGATCATTAATAAATTTATGCCGATTTTCTATAAATTTTCCAATGGACTTACAGGGACAGGCTTAATAAGCATCAAATATGATTGAGAAGCTGACGATAAAAGCGTATCAAAGTGATAATAAGGGTCTTGAGATAGAAATTAGAGGTTTACAACCTCAGATTACGGGCCGATACATTTCTAATATTCCTGACTAGATTTAAGTTGAAATAAAAACAACGAGGAATGATATGAATCACAACACTTCAAAAGATTCTTCCGATAATGAAAATTTCCTCAAATTAGACACACTAACATGAAATTTATTATTTTATAATTAGAAGGAATAATAATACGCTAAACCGTAAACAAAACAGTGGAGATTATGCAAACAAGTTTTACAGTATGTGTCACTAAAGACATACAGCACTATGCACACATGTCCACGGATAAAGATCAACAGACTGACATGATTGACTCTAACACTAATATTAACACACGCTTTTGTTATTAATGAGAAACCTATTATTGTTTTTTGCGTGAAAAAATTTTCACTGATGTCAATACGAATTGTTTTACTGGTCGTGTGATTAAATAATATAAATATGAATTCCCAACAAACCAAACTTAATGAAAAGAGCCATTTTAGCTATTTGGAACAATATTCATATAATAAAGCATTAAAGAATATATGATTCGTGCAGGTATAATAAAAATTTATATGCGTCATTATGAAGTTTTTGGTTCGAGTTGCGTTCAAATACTCTTCAGATTTATCAGCTCCAGAATCTGATCATTTTTCGACACTTAATCTGTATATGAATATGTAACTAAGGTAATTAATTCAGAATATACCAATTATATAGGAACGAGTGAACAATCCAGAATGGAAAAAAGTACTTTCAGTTTTTGTGATCAAATTCGTACAAGTTTGTCAGTGGCTACCTATAAGTTCTATGAATTCAACATATTTGGTGATTCCGTAGTGCTATGTAAGCTTCATATTCTAATAGTAAACACGGTTTGAGAACATTTTTAAGTTTTTCAAATACTTTTTATTGTTTTTCACTTTTCTTTTATAATTTTTTCACAAATATTTATTGTAATTTTTGTAGAAACTTCGTCCCTTGTATTGACAGATAATGTTTACAAGCATCGGCTATTAGATGACGAAATTGGAAGTATATAATTGTCTGAATTGATTAAGTAAATATTATGTACATTGCTATTAATAATAAATATGTAATAAATTATGTTACACTAAATAATTTTTTATAAATTCGTATTTTTGTTTGCCCGAGCCACGTTCGAAATGAAGACCGTACGGACGTACAATTTGCGGATGTTAATTTTGCTACTCGATCCTTCCCTGGAGCAGTCACGGCCGTTCTTCTGCATTATGTACGGCGCCAAAGCACTGGCCGCTGACAGCGCAGACGTTTTTGTCTCCCACGACAATGTACTGCCCGTCTGACGGTGGGTTATTGCTCAGAGGCAGCTGGAAATGCTGGCTCATGATGCCGTTCAGACCATGATGCGACGAGGTGCCAGTTTGCCTGGGAATCTGGCCTTGTGGGTACACCAGACCTGGGTATTGAGGGTAAATACTAGGCGGCCGCTGGAAAAATGGAGGTTGCTGAGATGGCCTTTGGCTGCCATGTGAGGGGTATCTTGTATGTGGCGGCTGCTGTAACACTTGTGGTCCCACGTGGAGCGGATTCTTTTGGCCAGTCAAATACTGCTGGTTCCAGTGTGCGATAGACTGTTGTAACAACTTATCTCTATTTAACACTGGTCTGTTCCTCATGTCCACTGATCCTCTTTGACCCAGCATATCTGGTCCAGACTGACTTGTAGTGAAAATCGGTACGTTCGGATCGGCTGAAAATCTGATGTAAGGAGAGTTTTGTTGATGGACTAGGTGTGGGTGCGGCAAAAGTCTGACACCATCGTTAGGACCGTTCATATGAATTTCTGTATTTTGGGGTTTAAATATAGCTCCGTTGATTGAAGACTGTGGACTTGCTTGTGCAGTATGTATGCTGTCGCCGAAATTAAGCGTATGTCCTCGTAGTGGGTGATGAGGTTCATGAACAGGATAAGGTTTCCTTATCTGAATATTTTCAAACGGAAAGGGAATTTGAGAATTCGCGTGAATTGCATTTCCTTCTTGCAGACTTGCTAGGGCACCGTTGACCACCTCATGCGGCATTGGAATTATTAGGGCAGGTATCTTGTTCGTGTGGCCCGGCATCTGGATCTCAGCCACGAAGGGTCTCATGTGTTCTGAAGATTGTGCAAGAAATCCCTGGGTTGAAGGCGTCGGAGACTGTGTCGCCTGTTTCCCCGGAATACTCACATATTCGGGCGATTCTTGTGCAAGTGTTGGAATTGTCGGGGATTCTTCATTTACTTGAATCAGCGCTTTCTCCGTCCTTGTTACTTCCCTTCTAGAATCTGCATTGTAGTCCTCAGAATCGTGTACAACAGGTCGCTGGGCTCGTGGTTTGATGATAGCGTTGCTCTGGTCGAAAGTGTCGCTATTCCCTAGGGCGTTCTCATGGTCGAACTGTTTGACGGTGTTCAGTTCTGGCTGGGCACTGGAGAATGTTTGTAGCCCGGATATTTCCGAGTGTTCTGAGGTCGTGAGCAAGTTACTAGAAACTTCCACACCAGTTCCGACGTTCTTCCACTTATACGCCTCTCTCTGTTGTACCTGCTTTCTAACTGGAGCATTTTCTGGCAACTGGAGGAAACTGAACGTTTTAGATTTCTGTTCAGTCTTGACGCCGGGTGGGGCGTTTAATAGATTATGTGAATTCTGATTGGTTTGTTCGGCTGCGAGGGGACTGTTGAATCTCACCCTAAACTGCTGTTTTTTCTTTGGCCGCGTCTTCTTGAGGTCTACTGGAGGTTCGCTGTCGAAGGTCCACTCTTGTTTGCTGCCGCCGGATAAGTCCATGTCTGACCAGTGTGTGAGATGCATGGGTCGTGCGTAACTGACTTTCACCTCGCTGCGAGGAGAATCCTGTGATCCTCCACCGTGCACTACAACGCTGCTGAAACTTCCGTCATTAGAAAGAGCCCCTGGTCGCTGTTGCATCACGGGCATCAGTTGTACATGTTTTAAGGCCTCCGCCACATTCTCAATTGCCTTCAAATCGTCCCTCGAGTGGTCAGTCACTCCACCAACATTGTCAACAGTTTCAGAATCCCCTGAAGACTGATCTGAAATTTCCTCTCTAAGAGCCGAAGTACGGTCATCTACAATCATCGGCCTGCTGCAGCCTATGAGGACGGAGAGTGTCAGCAGAAGGATATCCTGAAAATACGGGAGCATACTTAGTAGTCATAATGAAGTAATTAAATTTGTAATTAAAAGTATAAGTATTAAAATATACAAACATTGTAGTACTGTAGACTACAGAATAAATAAATTTATTAAATACAATTAAATAACGTTAACACAGAAAGGAATATTTCTAAAATTTAAACTCAATTTTAATGTGAAAATAATAAAACAGCGATGCGACGTCCGGATTATTATATTTGTATTAGTGCGTAGAAGGAACAGAATCAAATACGTTAAAAAAAACACAAGTAAATAATGAATGGCAATGATCTTGAATTTTCCATATAGAGCATCAGTATTATTTCGTAATGATTATTATCGGATACATTAGGAAAAGAGGTAAATTTATTATATGAGAGACTCGTGAATCAATCCATTGCCTTTAAGTAAAAACTATGCTACAGAAGAATGGGGACGAAAGGAACAAAAGTCATAATAATGAGTAGCATTATGGGATATAATAAATTCAGTATTTCCTTGATACGCACATAATAAAATATATTCTATGTATGGTTGAAATTTGTATCACGTTTCATATGTCCCTAGATTAATTTGAAGTTAAAATAATATATTATAATCCATACATAAAAGTTTGCAAATATCGGCAAATTAAACTTACCGTAAGCTAACAAATGAATTCATTTATGATAAAAACAATTGTTTTATAAATGTATAACTGTGATTGCCAATTAATTTTCTTATTTATCATCAACTATTTCAGAATCTTCGTCGAAACACATTATACCGATTCTCTGGCCAAAGCACATTAAAAATCAAAGAACATTGTTGCTAAGATCTTACTATTGCTTGAAACCAACGAGTGAAATTTTACGAAATATGCTTATTTATTGCTATTTATAATATCACTGGTACACTGACGTCCCGGTTTCAATTATGAAAACGCGTCTAATATAATCGGCACCATTCTTAATGCGAAGGCAGATGCCAATTAATGTCATTTCAATTGAAGGAGTTATTTAATATTTTTCGTTAGTCGAGAGATAGTGAATGAAAGATCGACGTGTTATAAGGCAAACTATATTCGACGACAATGTCGGAAATTCAACTATAATTAATACGCTGTTGTCACGTAACGTTTGGAGGTTTTGCTTTCTAAATTATATTTTCTGAGCAAAGAATGTTTGGTAATGTTAAAATTAATTAGATTGAAAGGCACGAAATATCAATAAGGATAACATTGATTAATCACCATAAATATAAAATTGTTTAGTTACATTCTTCATGTCACCTCTCAGCTCAACCAAAGCTTGGTAACAAATACGTTAAAAAATTTCGCAACCGTCCTTTTTTCAATATCCAGGGGCACTAAAGTACTTAATCAAAATTTCCTTTTATGACAGTCTTAGGTAATGTATGTAAATATACGAAATAATATTGTTACTACAAACTTCTTGATAAATTTATAAATCAATTTAAATTAACCAATAAAATATTCAATGGACGATTACTTACTAAACCCAAAAAATGTTATAGCCTGGTTTATCACAAGAATGATATTAAATTACTATAAATTGAGAATTTCTTCCTCATAGAAAGAGATATAAATTTGAATTTAATATTTTCGTAGGTCGAAGATGCTAAAATTTATTCCTGCCAAAGAAACAATTGTTTATCGGAAAATATATGCGTCACATGCGTGAGATGTAAAGTAAAAATATGTATTCATTGTGAGATGTAAGAAATATGCCTTAGTATTTATTTTTTATTTTATAACAATTTATAACTCATTGACGAACGCGATATTAAGTTTATTTGCTTACCGTTATTCAGAGCATAAACGATTGTTTATTTGGTACAATTTTATTGTATTTATTATATAACGGCCTGATACTATAAAGTTGTGCTAAAGATGTATAATTTCTAAAGTTAACATTATCTTACTTTGGTTACAGCACGTCATGGTTCTTGTAGGTAGTATCTTCGAATGATTCGTGGTCGGGCAGCCATTTCTTTTCTTAAATTACCACATATTATTAGAACAAAGTATCAACGGAAATTTTACATCTCGAAAGATTCCGGACACGTAAACAAAATTTATGTAGGTGGCGACAGTTCGTCACAGAGATTAGGCAAATATAAAAGTAATCATTGGATACATGAACTTCTTTTTTACATTTTACGTAAAATTTTAAAGTATTGTATACAGTTTTTAACCTTTTGTTGATACAGTAACTACTTTCTTAACATTAAAGCAATTATTTTTGTCCTGTTCCACATGCCTACTTTTGAGCATACTGAACAGTTATTTATTAAAAACAAACATGACAAATGCCTTCTGTATTAAACCGAACTGATCCGACCACCTTCCCATATATTACCTAACGAAAAAATGTAATACTGTAGATGGTCTGAATGATTGTTAACAGTGAGCGATCAGTTTCTTGATGAAATTACTCATATTTTCACTTCTTCTATATTACAAAAGGAAATGTAAACTTTTTATTAAAATGTATTTATTACAAATTTGGCTGGTTCATTAATTTGTAGCCCCATTTATTTTATATTATTGTCAGTATATTTTGTCTTAGTAAAAATTGAAGAAGAGACCAGGCATAGAGAGGGGGGAAAAACGAAGGACAAATAACAGAAATGAAATATAGATGTTATCAGGAAGACGCAAGACAGATAAAGCAGATAGTTTAGCATTACTGAGCGGCGATGATAGCAAATTAATCGTCCAGAAGAAGAATTTGATACTGCCATATAATTTTATCAATTTGCTTTATTATTTCGTTCACCCGTGAAAAATTTTCCTTCACTAGGGCCCCGCGAGGATGTGCGAGTGGGGTGGAGACAAAACGCAAACACTTTTCGTCTGGTTTTACGTTACGATACAAACGCTGCAGAAACCCTGTGGTAACCGGTTTTGAGGGTCCACTACAGATCACGTGGGGTTATCTGGACCCTTTGATTGGTTCCCATCCTTCGAGAAAGTGGTTCTTCACCTGGCCGGGGATTTTTCTCTCAGTGTCTGGAGCTACTTTTTAAATTAGTCTTGCTACTGACGTGTTTGGAACTGCGAAGGCTCCTGGGTGCTTTGGGCTGTCTTACTTTTCTATAATATATTATATATTTAAATTCTTAGCGCTTTCTGATTTTTTTCACGTCTGTGGACGGTTCTTAGATACTAAGATCTCTACGTTATCGACTTTCCTCTTTTTCTATCATACAAGTCTTCCTCTCGACGCTGAATGAAGAGACGGCGCTAAATTTACCTCCGACATGATCATTTCCGTATCTTAGCTCAAACTAAAACTTATTGACGTCCACCTTCTTCTGAGCTTTGAGTTTTAGCAGGTAGGCTGTATTACAATATAAAGAATGGAGTGAAAGTAGACATTATTCCAGCGTTTCGGACAACATAGAAACTGAATTTGTCATCAGGGAAAGAATAATATTCAGAGCCAATTTTTACTCTGTCAATGGAATTACCGAAAAATAGTTATAACAATATTTTGTGTCGACCTCCTGAGGTGTAGTGGTCAGCGTGACTACCTCGAATCACAGGGGTCCCGGGTTCGAATCCCGGCGACGGCATGGATGTTAGTGTGCGTGAGAGAAACTCTTGTTCATTCAGATCCCCAATAAGGCAAAATAAGTTCCGTTAATTAGTTGCTAAAAACCTGAGCTGTTGATGCGACTGTAAGTAGATAAATATAAAAAATATTTAGTCAGCATTTTAAAAAAATTCGAAGCTGGAATAAATATTTCCAAGAGTGTGACCGGCTCATTTTTCCGGTCGTTTTCGTACATTTAGTCAACGCTGAGATTTTTTTGACTTCTCCCTACCGTTGGCCCAGATTTTAAATATTTACAGATTCCCTCTCCGGGATGACGACATCCGATTGCTTTTTGCTGGCAGCGTGGTACATGCGTTCCGTGTTCCATCCAATTAAAGCGTCGTCAGAACCACCATCCGTTGCGAGTGTCTTTAATTAGGGAGAATTACCGTTACCGTTGGGCACCGACGTGTGTAAATTGGGACAGACAGGTAGACCACCAGATGCTGAGGGAAGTTTCTCCGTGACAGATGCCGAACGACCATCTGACGAGGTCGCGCAGAGTAACACTTTCGCGAAAGGCGCAGACATTCCATCCTGAAGGGTGATACAGGCTGAATAGGTGCACTTTAAGCTGAGTCATATCATGACGAGATCTTTAAAGGTACCAGCCGGAGGAATCGATCGGATAATAAAAATATCTGTTCTGGTGCAGGAGTAACTTGATCCCTTCTCCACATTAACTGCTTCACAGGGTATACGTATCATTGGCAAGACGACAGACCTTTAAATTATTCAATATTATTAATATATAGTGGTAAACACTTTCTAAATAGGAAAATTTATTTGATATCCCTAAAGTATTATTCTTATTAAAGTTCGATATTAACGTGTTTTTGGTAATTTAAGACACTGATTTACATACCAAAAATTGATGTTCGATGTGCATAAATTTAAAAGATAATCGGTAGATCATATTATATTTAGTGATTTATCAATTTCTGACATGATAACGAAATTCAAAAAATATATTTTTTATGACATTATATTAAATAGATGTAAAGCGAATATTACGTAAGAGTACACTTTTCTCATTATTTCCTGATTTTATTAATTTTTGCACTGGCTACGATAAGCAACGTGTGGTGAGCTTACGGTTAAATTAACTATTTGTTGGGCGCCACCTGCAAGAATTGTTCTTGCAGGAAAGGGAAATGCAATATTTAGTTATTAAAAAAAACAATAATTCATTTTCTCAGAATTTATACAAAACGAAAAGCTCTCCAGCCTGCCAGGGATGCATGTAACCCCCTCCCTTTCTCAAGATTAACCGTGGTTTTTCTCGTGGCAAACCGACGCGATACCCGGAAGAATGGAACGCGACTTACCAGGTCTGCAGCTCGGACAGGGTCGACTCCCGTTGGCGGCTATCTGTCTCATCAGCATTCACAGAAGATGACCGGAGACCCACGTGCAGAACCAAAATCTTTCAGGATCAAATCTCCCTGACCACTCTCACTGACGGTCCAAATTCATCTCCTTGTCCACTCTCATCAACGGTCCACATTCATCTCCTGTCCACTCTCACCAACGGTCCACAGTCATCTCCTGTCCACTCTCACCAACGGTCCACATTCATCTCTTATGACCTCTCTCAGCGACGGTCCGAATTCATCTCTTTGTCCACTCTCTTGTTCGCAGACTTCTTTCTCTGCCTCCTCAAAACCCTCTCCCCTGGTTGGTCCTTGTGCACACGTGACCCTCTTCCATCTATTTTAGGGCCATAGCCTTCCGGTCATCTACCCCTCCCTTGGCCGACCCTGACCTTGCTTGCGGGACTTGCGGATTTTCCAACCCACCCCGCCATTGTCTTGTGTCTGCTGCTCGACCCCGGCAAGCCACATTCCCATGCTTCCAGGCAGTAATTAACAGTTATAAAAAATATTTTGTACAAATCAATAACGAAAAGCGCACCATAAACGTCAGCAACATGGCGGTTTGTACGTCAAGGGTCAAGAACCTGACAGTAGAACCAGCGTTGTTATTCTAATAATGTTTCCTTTGGTTTCCGTGTTCTTACTATAAACAACTATTTTAAACTAATATGTTCAGTTACGTATTCTAAACTTCCCTGTAACCAAGAAAATAATTATAATAATAAGAGAAACAAATATTTGGTTGAATTTGCTAATCGATAGGTATTATACTACTTAAGGTATATTATTCACGTTTCATAAAACACAATCATTAATGACAATTCACGTCGGTTCGGTTAATTGTTGCCTAATTTACCTTCGCAAGTAAATGTTGTATATACGCAATTTTTACAGTTTGGAAGGCAGTCGTTAAATATAGAGTTGTTCCAAATATTTTTTTTTATAAAAATATTTGATTCTTTTCGAAGTTTTATGAAGATGTTTCACTATGAGCTGTTGTTTTTTTTCAAAGTAAATGTAGGTCGTAATTTTGTAACGATTTGTTTAGTGAAAAATATAATGATAATATATGAAGTTTGGTAACAAGACACCAAAGTGATTTGAAGAAGGAATTTTAAATTTGTACAAAGTTTTACAACTTAACGACTTATGGACTCCCAAATTAATGTCGATACTTCAGATAAAAATGTAATAAACGTGCAATAGTTGTAGAAATTACGGCCAAACTATATAAGAAATAAATGTACTTTGTATTACAATAACAATAAAATTGAATTAAATTTTACTAAGGTTTCGTATTTTTTATAGATTGTTAATAAAAAATTACCGTTAATATTTTTTCCTGCAAGACATATTCATTTTGGGACTGACTCAACATTTTATATGGCAAATATTCATAATTTACTTACGGAATCAAAAATGCTTGTTTTCCACAAATTACTTAAGGTAAATTAGAAGGAAATATGCACACTTTCTGAACTTACGACATGTCGCCTAGCTTCTTTGTAACTTATTTTCCACCGAGGAAGAGAAAGAGTTCGGCGGGGGGGGGGGGGGCATTCTTACAAGCATAATTGCAACGCTTTCTGCGTCAAAATTATATCTATACTGCAGCTGACACTTACCCATCAGTGTGTCGCCGAGATAATCTAGTTAATATAACTTTCTACTTTCCTCTAGTTGCGGAATAGAAAAGACGTGCACATAATTATGCAGTACGCGTAACATCATTTTATTTTAAAGCGACAGGTACCGTAGAAAACTCTTCTGCTTAAATTGAGTTATTCGTAAGTTCTGCGGTATCATAATAAAAGTTTCAAACGGGATAATTTATTTGTGAGGAACTGTAATACATAATTACAATTAATGGCATTCAAATTATTAACAATAACGGCGCAAATTTCTGTATCCAAAAATAGATTATTAATTAATACGTCGGTACAACGTATCTAAATGGCAACATGTACGACTGTTAATTTAATTAATTGACATTTTTCTCACTTCGGACGTTACGCGGACTAAATATTTCTCATAACATTTATATTGAACATGTTGTTATGAATTTTAGAAGGAATTTCGAAATTATATTATTTCAATGGTACTTAAATTTGAAATTTGTTTTGTAATGTCATCTTTTTACAATTTTTTGTAATTTTTTGATGATTAATTTTCATTATTTTCAGATTAAAACATTTTACAACAGATGTATACTATCCAAAAATATAAGGGATGAAACGCGCATTTACTTCACTGTAGATGAAAAACATTCATTTAATAAAAAAATTTCTGACTTGATTGGCAGCACTTAATCTTATTAAAAAACATCTGAGTTGAAAGAGAGGTAAAACATACAACGTACATGAGTTCTCCAGGTTTATATATTTATAAAGAAAATAACTGAGCATTAACGCAGATTCGCCGACAGGTAAGCAAATATACAGTTTCTAGGGACACGGACGTTCATCTGTGAAACTCGGCGTTTATCACATTGCTACGATAAATGTCTTTAATGCACATTAATATTTTTTCTGGATCGGTGTTCATTAATGGATGTAATAAATGCTGTCCAGGAAATAGGCTGAAAAACTACTTGTGATAAATTTCGTGTAAATGCTTGTTGTACAAGAAGTTAAAAAATTGAAGCGATATCATATCCCTAGATTATAAACCTTTTCACTTTTTAGAGAAACTCCATAAGTTCATGTAGCTATAAATATGCTGATCAACTATTGTACGAATGAGATATAATTTGAAAAAACATGAAGAGGTAACTTAAAAATACTAACTTATTGTTAACGTCTGTTATTATTACAAGAATGTATATTCATATTTTAAAAAATATTTTTGTTTTTTAACTGCATACTGCAGTCAAGATACTTTGCGTTGCGTCGAAAGACATTACAATCTAACTCTATGAAAGTTTGTTGGTAATGTGGAAAGACTGAAAACTGTAAGTCATTAAACGGTATTGATGCATACTGAAGCATATTTCTCTTATTTCAGGAAAATACTTCTAGCTTTCTACATGTTTGCGCACATTTGTTCCTGACTATCTATAAAGTCCCTTAGCGACGGTAATCGTGATGAGGTTTTTGTAAAACCTGGTCAAGGAAAGACGTCAACGAGAAATTGAAGTTAATGGATCATTAACGAAGGAGAAGTTATTTAAAAACTAGATCAGTTATGATGTCTTATGAGGATTTGGAAAGAACCAGAGAGTTTGTGTTGTCTGAGAAACTTACACGTGTCCCCATGTCCGGTCGCTGTGGATGTTTGAAGCACTGTAAAGTCGAGGCCGCGTGTCTAGTGTGCTATATAGCTAGCGAGCGCCCTCCCCTAATGGCCCGGCCTACAAACCCACCCAGCTGGCTCTGCTAGGGCACGAAGGCCTGTCCAACACTTTCCACAGCAATCTAAACTGCTCATGTAGACCTTCTTCGATTCGGTTTTTATCTCCTCAATCGTGTCAAAACGGCGTCCCCGCATTTACCTTTCGAGTTTGCTGAATAGCCAGAAGTCGCACGGACCCAATACGGTGGTTGCGGAACGATATGAGTCGCGAAGAACCAATGCAGTATGACATGGTGCATTATCGTGGTGAAGGAACCAAGATTACGGTCGTTTCAGACGAATAGCTTCACGCAAACGACGCATAACGCTCAAAAATAATATTCTTTGTTGACAGTTTGGCCCGGCGGAAGGAATTCACAGTGCACCACACCACGATAATCAAAGAAAACTGTCAACATGACCTTGATTTTCGATCGACTTTGCCGTGGCCTTTTCGGTCTTGCTTCACCTTTTGCACGATATTCGCTGGATTGGTCGGTGGTTTCAGGGTCGTATGCGTAAATCCAAGTCTCGTCTCCAGTAATGATGCATTTCAAGTGGTCCTGATAGTCAGACGGCAAAGTTTCCCACACATCAACGCGACGCTTTTGGCACCAATGGAGACTTGACGCGTTTGAGACACAAAACATTCTTCAAAATGGTTTGGGATGAGCCAAATGATATTCCAACACTATCAGCGAGATCTCTAATTGTCCATCGACGATTTTCAAGCACCAAATCTTTGATTTTTTGGACGTGGCCCTCGTCGGTAGTAGTTGATGGCCGTCCAGAGCGCGGTTCGTCTTCAACGCGTTCTCGGCCCTCTATGAACTCGTTGATTCACTTATAAACGTTTTTTCTTGTGCCATAGTTTGATCACCAAAGGCCTTCCGCAACATTTTTAACGTGTCCGCACAAGAATATTCGTTCCGCAAACAAAATTTGATGCAAGTACTTTGCTCAACAAAATCACCCATTGCAAAAATCAAAAAATTCACTTCTGGTTGTTTACAAAAACACGTTTAACTCGGAGATAATTAAACCTTTTAACAAACAGACGCTTGGCAAATATTATAGAAAGTCCTACTAACCTAGGGGAGAAAAATTTACCTGCCTTCCTAATACCAGGGAGTTTTAAATGACAATTTTACCTTACTTTTTGATAACAGTAGTACCACATTGCATTGACTAGGGTGCGCAATGTCTTTTATTAGAAATTCTGCAAGATCTTGATATTTGATGGTTTGCTGCATCCCCATAATTCGATCCCGTAAGACAATATAGGTATTATTATAGTTTTTTTTTGTAGAAGAAATTTGTTTTCAAACGCGAGTTGTGATTTCCAAGTAGTCAGTGAATATTTCAGTTGTTCTATTTTGATTTTTATGTGGGTTTCCCATGTCAGTTTTTGGTCGAGGTGGAGTCCTAGGTATTTTACTTCGGGTTTTACATGGATGAATCGATTGAATATTTTAACTTGTGAGCACGTCGAGCGTTTATTTGTGAAGGTGATTTGCGTGGACTTGTTGCTGTTTACGTTGATGGCCCATTGGTTGCTTGGTCCGCATTATTGAGGTGTTATCTGCGAAGGTGGCTATTAGAGTGTTATCCGAGGAGAGGATGTACAGGAATAACTTGAAAGTGGGGTGGGGAGACGAATACACACAAAAATTAAGAAACAAAATATATAATAATTATTAAGTAATTTATTTTTGATAAATAATTGTAGAAATATATTAATAAGTTAATATTTATATTTGGATAAAGGATTTGGGAAATATTTTGGGAATGAATCGACTCCTTTTTCCGTCATGATCTGACTTTCTAAGTAAATTCTCCAATTGAACATTCGGAAAAAACCAGCAGTTCCTTCTAATTATAGATTGGCGACAATACGGCTTCACAGTCCCAGGCTTAGGGCATTGATCTCCTCCTTCCGGGATTTATTATAAACGAAACATTCAACGAAAGTAATGCTTGGAATAATTTGCAATGCCTACCAACACTGCAACTTATATATCTGGATAAAATTTATTCTGCATATTTATTGTTACTTATATTGTAAATTAAAGCTGTTAATGTTTATATGTGAGTGGTTTAGTGATTTTAGAACATAAAAATAATTCAAGATGTTGAACAAAACTACCTTTATCGGGAGGACAAAAAAAACGCTCAAGTTAACTATGGATGTAGAGGAGTCGTAAGAATAACAAATCAAAATTAAGGTTCTGTCTTGATTATTTAGCAATAATTATGACTTTACCATACTGACTGTTAAATGATCTAAGCTTATCACTTCAAAATTTATTACCAGAGTTATTGTTTATTAATTCTTGGAGAATGTCGCTCATGATTTTTTCGACTCAGAACTAATATGAAAACTATAGAAAAATAGAGAAACACGTAAAGAATAAAATAAAAACGTTTCTTGAAAAAAATCTGTGATGGTTTAGTGTTTTATAAGAAAGCAGACCTTACTTTCAGAATGACCCTAGTATTATTCAAAAGATTGAATACACTATTTACGATCCATACATTTGTGTATAAAAAATTATTTGACAATAATTTTAAATATTTTTACTGTCATTAATAACCAGACTCAACCTGCAAAGAGCAATGAATCAACTCGAGAAGTTGGCGCAGGAGAACGAAATGGAAATCAACACGGGAAAAACAGTAAAGATGACATTCCGCAACGGAGGTCGGGAAGCTAAGGAGAGAATATACCTTGGGACGGAACCTCTTATGGCAGTCAATAGCTTCAAATATCTGTGACTGACTTTGCAAACCACTGCCAGATCATTCCGAATACATATAAAATCTCGAGCAGCTGCTGCCACAAAAGCCGTGTTTGACATCAAGGCAATATCCAGGTTGTCACTAAAAACCGCCATGGCCTTGTTCGCCGGAAAATAGTTCCCATCGCAATAGATTATAAGAGAAGTTGAGCCTAAAAGACCTATCGATTCTGGAAGCAGTTAAATCACGTTTTTTGAAAGCCGCCCTAGGTGTTTCAAAAACACACAAAGTCGAGGCTAGTATACGAGCTCTCCAGGGAACCCTTTTTTTATAGAGGAACTGCGTATGAGGCTCCCATTCACCGACAGCTCGAACAAACTCTTACACGAAAGAAAGAAGAAGAGAAGGGAAATTTGGCCGGAATTTTATACAACAGAAGCCATCACTAACAGATCCTGTACCAACACAAATCAAGAACTTCGACACCTGATGAACTCAAGAGTTTCCACGACCCCGACAGCAACTGAGCGTGTGACTTGTGCGTCCAATCCTGCGACCGTTACCATGTGACCAGCTGTAGAAAACGAGTAAAATCACTGGTAGATCTGTGTAAATAATAAACAATCTGTACACTAAACACGACGAACAAGGGATGGTATCACAAAAATATGTAATATATGTAAATTATGCACAACTTGTGCGCATTTAATCTAATAAATTAATAACCAATATCATCTTAGTCAAATAACTGCTCATATAAAACTGTATAGATTTTAAATTTTCTATTGATTGTCTTTTTAAATTGAAATTATCTGACTCTCTTAAAATACAATATTATTATTAATTTTCATATAAGTAAAAAAAATGTAGTTAAAGGAAACATTTCCATTTCTTAAGCTACGAAAATGCCGTTGTAAATTTGTAATGTAATATTAAATTTGTTTAATATACAAGTGATTTCGGTAAGAAATTGGCGGTCTGAAATTTGCGTGCGAAACGAATTTGAGGCCTGGAATATTGACAGATGTTGGGTCTTCTGCGTTTCCACGCGTGATCAGGCATGAATTATAAGACTGACCAGATAGTGTCTCTATCCCGATTGAAAAACACCAAATCCAGAAGGCGGATGAGACAACCTTTATCAAGCGCGCGAGGAGATCCGTGCAATTCAGAGTTGCTATTCTATAAAAGTAAATCAGATAAGTTGAGTATGAGGAGCTATTATGTTAAAGTTGGTCTGATTTGACTCTGAGGAGCTACTCTGCAGAAATGAGTCGTTTTGAATCTGGAAATAACCTTAAAAAAACAGTCATCGCCCAGCTCGAGCCCAGGATCTGCATCGTCCTCCAACAGACACCAAAACGACACGGTAACAAGATTATAAATCATAAATACTGTATCCCGGCACAGAGCTGAGACTTATACATTCCTTGATGATTGCCCACACCACCCAATACAATATCTCAGGCGCTGAGCCAAGCATTGTAAATTATTATTGTAATTGTTCAACCAATCTAAAATAAATAAACTTTAAATAAATTGAATTCTTTTGTAAATCATTTAGTAAGCAAAAAACCTATTTTATGTTTTGTCGAGAACTTTTGAAGAGAAAAGTAGAATATTTGAACGAATTTAAGTTCGTGACGAAATTTGATGTTGTAAAGTTAACCTGGGGATAAGAAAAATTTTGGACGAAGAAGACTAATTATGTGTCGTAACAGTACGCCTCATCTAGATATTCAGAGCTCACCTACATTAAGATACCAGTAAAAGAAC
Source organism: Zhengitettix transpicula (assembly GCA_037074705.1). NCBI lineage: Eukaryota > Metazoa > Arthropoda > Insecta > Orthoptera > Tetrigidae > Zhengitettix > Zhengitettix transpicula. The sequence goes on along the minus strand of CM073591.1, from coordinate 48,785,183 downwards.
ACTAAAAACTTTAGTATTTGCCTTCTTTTACTCTTCAATTCATTCAAACTATTCCAAACACTAGACAAACAAAACATTCAATGCGTTAACGTCCTTTGATATTTTATAATAATCGAAAAAAAATATTTAGGATTAAGTTTACATACAAAAATTAACTGGATTCTTTTAGTAGACAACACATTTATTTTCAAGTTATCGTGCTCGGGATGATGATGCGAAAAATTAGACTTGACATGCGACACCTCCGCCTAGCTTTCACAACAATTTCTTACCTTCTCGCGAGGGTTTTCCAAACGTCCGTTTCATGTTTGGACAAAGGAATAGAGAAGTATTCACTCTCCAGAGGTATGAAAGTTAATTTAACCTAGTAATCTCTCTCATTCTATAAAAAAAACATGATTGGGAATTTCTATAGTTATATACTTTTCTTCAATAACATTGTAATTCTAAATGATACTTAAGGGTCTTATAAATTTTAGATTAACAGCTATTATAATTTCATATCTTCTATGTGTTTTAAACTTTAATCACATTAAAACATACTTCTCAAGGTTGCATATATGTTGTAATCGCCTACCCGCTCCCTCGGATCCTTATAATGGACGAATGCCGACTCGGGCGCCACTGCATGTGCAGAAAGTTTTATTTTAAATTATATAAACGACAATCGTCTCATTAATTAACATTCGCGATCCGCGCGATCCACACCAGGGAGCGATTTGCCAGGACTCGTGAGTACTTGAGTCGAGCATGAAACTCTCAATAACTGTATCTCAGGGGTCCTGGCTTTGATCAATTAAGTAAGGAAGGATTCACTGAATGAAACAAAATGTAAACATAAAATTCAGTTTAATGGACAAATTGGGGTTAATACAAATACCCGGCACGACTCCTCAATCGCCAAATGTTGCCACTCTTATTAATAAACTTACATCTAACAAGTCTCCGTAATTTTACTATTTTGGCCAAATTTAGTATGTCCTTTAAGTACACAGCCGGTCATTGGATCCACAACTCTCAATTCGCAGTAGTTTCACACGATTCAGGGAAAGGGAGGGAAGTTTGCTTACTGTGCTGAGACGCGTTGTCTTCTGATGATGTCCAGGTTCAGGTTCAGGTCGGCTGACCAAATCCTCGTCCGCAGAGAAGCGGCTAAAACACACAGGCGCGACGGCCTACACTTGCTCCGCAATTCACGGTTCTCTCCTCCAAGAACCTCCGCACCAAAATCTCCGACGCGTTCGTCCCTTATAGTTCACCCGGAACCAACGACGCCCGCTCTCCTGCCTTCCAGGACGCGACTCGGCTCCACCACACCACTCCGGTCCAAGACGCCGGCTCTGCTTGCCGACAAGCCGAATATTGGGTAACAACTGTCCCGTCTCCTGGCCCACAGCTTCTCCTTCGCCGTCCAGGACCCGACTCCCTTTAATCCGCCACAGCTGTGACCAGCCACGGTCACCTTTGTCCTACCACGTTCACCACTACGGTCAGAAAATGGCCTGACAAGGCGTCCCTTGCAAACCCACTTCCTGTTGACGTAAACTTGGTCCCAAAGACCGGCCGTGTGAAAAATGTTATCTCCAACATTCCCATGACAAGACAACTAGTATTACTGATTAAAATCACTTATTACAATGTATACGTAAAATTGTTATATATACTACTGGTCAATACAGCTAAAATGTTCGATTAAACTGTTTTCACATAATCATATAATAGTAACAATAAAATAATTAAAAAGAAAATTGGTTAATCCTTTTATTCACACAATTTCCAAAAATTCCATCTGTTGTAAATTCGTCTCTTCAACTTGAACTTGATTCAATTGATACAAAGTTTATTTTTAAATTAAATCTTTATGATATCTATTGTTAAATTATATTTCCACGTGTATAACACAATGCACAGAAAATGTAATATGGTAAATAATTTTGATTTTGATTCATATAGGTCAATGTAATACTCAATTTTTAAATGAATAAATTTTCAAACTCTTTATACTGTTGTGTTCATATTCCTACAAAACATGGTGTCACTTAATATAAAGCTCCTGAGAAGGTAACAATAATAATAATAGCTCGTTTGTTTAAAAATGATGAAGAACTTAATATATTTCAGTGTAAGCAATGACAAAAAACAGACGTACACTTGACAGTCTTAAACTTGAATTTAATTTAAACCATTTTATTAACTTTAATTGCTGTGATAATATGACAATAATTAAAGGGCAATATTTTTAATTTTCAGTTCTTATATGCGATGTGTAAATAACAAGGAATTAAGATTGTCTCGTGTTTTGTCTGGTTCAATCCAAAACTTAATTTGATTTAAGGATCAGTGAATCTCTTTTTCCTGAAAATAATGAAATATGATATATTTCCTTCCAAGTTTTGTGCGCACTGAACTTTAATTAATTTTCGGAACTGGCTGAATTGTGCCATTGAGAAGTTCTACTAGAATGTCTTTCTTGTTGGTATTTCATTTTCGGTTTACAGTGTTATAATTAAGGACCCCTTTCGCTGCTTTAATTGCCCCCTCAGTTATTTTCCCCTTTCCCTGAAAAAAAAAGAACCGCGACCTTCACGGACATTTGGTATGTGGACGAGAAGGTCCCAGATTACACGGAAGATGTTTGCGTCCTAGAAATTATACCTTTCCCTTGTTTCTTGATTATGTTGTCTCTGAATGACAAAAAAATGAGACTTAATTTAAAGTACTCTACGTTCCAAAATATGTAAATATGAACGTTTTATCATAGAAAACTCGGTGTATCCGAGTTTAATGGAAAATTTATTATCGAACTTGGTATAACAGTATCTTTTAGTTTTTATGTTTTACCATATTTCACATATTTTGAGAACGATGTAATTTAAAAAGCTTTATAAATCAAGTTAATCAATAATTAAATATCGTATTAACTAAGAGATTTAAAATTTGAAATGTAAAGAGACAGCTAGACATAGTGCTATTCACTTTTTAATCCCCTCGGGTCAGCTGTAGCATCAGAAATAACTAATAGACTAGTTTTTAAACCTCTTCTTTAGAACAGTGAAAAACAAAGGCAAAAACTCTTTATGTATTCTGAAGCAACGACTAGTAGTAAATACAATATACATGGATAAGAGTGAGTGTCCCTTGAGTTGGATTTGTTTATTTATTACAACATATGGCGTATGGTTAACAGAAAATCTGAAACTGTACCGATAAACATCGACATGACTCACGTACAAGAACAGGAATCACTTTGATTTCTTTTTACCGTTTATTTCTGATAGCTTTTTGAGTGCCAATTAGTGAATTCGATTTCTGGATGCGAAGAATTTTTTTTGAATTGAATAGTATTTAAATATATACAAAATTCACGCACATATTTGAGATTAACTAATCCTAAAGACAATACACTAGATTCTGATGCATTCGTATATTGTATTTGTCCTGTATTGAGGAAATAGGAGAATTCCAAAAAAAGTTAACATTTACATAAACACCAACCACTTATTAAATTACATGCAAACATAATTTACTTTATTATAAAATTCAAAGTTTATATATATAATATATAATTAAAATTGAACCGATTTCCTTTTTTTATATTTTGTATTGTGTTTGGGTCATATTTAGCTGATACGTAAAGTACCACCGATAATTATTATAAAGATTTTACTTTACGTTTGGGGAGTATCATCCCTGGTTTCTTAAAAACATCTGGTTGACGAGTGAGTGGAATTAATCGTTTTTATATTAAATTTTTTATGGCAAGATAATGAATATTTAAAAATTTCAATAGCACATATCTGAATATTAAAAATTAACTGTTCGTGTCAGAGCACCATTACTCCTAGAGAGAGAATTGAGACAAATTGTACAGTCTGATGATGGAAGTCGACCACCTAACTGGAGCTGCATTAAGAGCTGAAGTGATAGCTGAGGATCGCCGTAGCACCTTCCCCTACAACTTAGATAGAGCGGGTCAGTACATAATTTTCAAACTGTATCAATCATTGCCTGCCAATTGGACCCGACGAAAAAGAGTCGTATTTTAATAGCCGGAGCGTTTAGCGTTACAGTATATATGAAAAATTTTACATAAATGAAAATATTTAATTAAATACAAAAGACAACATTTTGTTCATAAATTATATAATACTTAATTACAGTAAATACTTAAATAAGAAATTTTAATACATAAATATAAAAAATAGAAATTTCTACTATTATACTTACATTGAAATTAACTTTTCAGTCACCACACATGTCTGGTCTATTTGACAGTAATTTATCTTCGTAACTTAACTGTTGTTAAGAAACTCGTTCAATTAATATATTTCTTTGCATTTATAAATAAGTATTCAATTTATTTACTTGCTTCAAAATGGTGAAATCTATTAGTCTCGTGACTCCGAACGATAATATGACCATGATACTTCAATGATACGTGATTACAAGGCGTGTAATTAAATGAATTCAAACCTTTCTGCAGCACGTAAGTTGATGAGATAATTTAATTTCAGTCTAATATCACCAAAATGCCAAGTTATATAATGCTTAATTTCTAAGGCATCAAGCACGTATCCAGCTCTGTATCTGAATAAACCCTGTACATATACTCCAAATATCCAACACTAAAGACGAATATAAAATGTGGGGTTTCTTCTCCTTCTTCTTTTTACTTCAAGTATATTATTTTTATCCGAGGATATGTTATTAATTGTTTATGTCAACATTACTGTAAAATTGGACCATCCAATTAAACAAATTATAAAAATTCTAATATTAATGTCAGAAAATATAAATAAAAGTTAGAGATCATTTAAAATTTCTTATTGAAAATATTAAGATATTTTTAAGATTTTTATTTAGGCATGATTAGGTATATTAACAGTAGCTGCATTGCGAATGACTTGAGAAATACAAGTATTCCTTACGATTGACCACAAAATTATTTTATTTCGTATTATAACAATTGGAACTCGAATTTAAATTGTATACTACTAATCTGTTACACATACAAATCAAACATATTTTCTACGTTGTAATTAAGATCAAAGTGTTGCATTTAAGTAAAATTTAAAGCGAATCATTATAGAAAGACCAAATGTGTCTTTAAGTAACGCAGGGATCAAGATAATCCTTTGATTTATCCTGAAATATTTTTGTTACAAACAACGGCGAGGTAGATATTTGTGATAAGAAAATTTGACCTGCAATTTTTAGAAAACATTTTATTTCAACAACAATAACAATGAATAACAATTAATACTGAGTAAACAGATGAAACAGTCTTCAGGAAAGTAGGTACATAGTAAGCTTGTTAGACTCTCATATTCTTAAGAAAGAACCACAACGTTCGTCTCTTCAGATTATGGCGTGTAGAGTATTCGAGAGTCACAGGAAACTTGAAAATAGGACGCAAACAAATGGCCGCGCAGTCGAGACTCTTCACTGAGAGGAGTCCTTGTACCCAGAGTACTTGTACTGGCTGGTGTAGGAGCTAGCGCCCTGCTCGGGCTTCCTGCTCTTGAGTCCTCCGTCAAGACCTGCAGCTGCCAACTTTTTGGCCGAGTACGCGGCCGCGGCAGTATACTTGTCAGATGAGGAAGATATCACCTGAGGCTGCTGTTGCTGCTGAACGTAGATGGTCTTGACGTTAGTAGCAGGATTTTGGGCATTAACGTCCATACTGGCGTACAGAGAGGATGCAGTCAGCGATGGATGATAGTTTTGTTGTTGTTGTTGCTGCTGCTGCTGCTGAAGGTACTGGTAGATGAGAGCCTGCACGGGGTTGACCGCGGGGCCGCTGTCAGCACCCACCCTAAGGATGATGACCGGGATCAGCTGAGATCCGGCGCCCAGGTGGTTCGGTTGCTGTTGAGGGAACAGGCCGGCCAAAGGATTGGCCAGCGCCAGAGGGTTCTGGTAGAGGAACGGGTTGGCACCACCGAGACCTAGGTAGGGATTGCCCAAGAAGGAAGTATGAGCAGGGGAAGCCTGCAGGAAGGGAGATTGGACGGCGCCGAAGATGTTTGCCTGTTGCTGGGGCAATACGTAGCTTCCGGCTGCCTTGGTATACAGAGCTTCAGTTGAGGGTTGCTGGTAAGTAGCAGCTTGACTTGAGGTACCCGCTGATACAGAGGAGGTTGTTGCCGCAGGTGCACTGGAAGATACATACTGTTGTTGCTGGCTTGCCGAGGGCTGGTACTGTTGTTGCTGTTGCAGTTGCTGGTAGTACTGACGTAAAAGCTGCTGTTGAGCATCTGATTGAGATTCAGCTGAAAATATTCCTTCATTTAAAATATCATAGATTATTGGAATTAAAATGTTTAAATACATGACAAAGAATTCTCTAATTAATCATAATTTTTGGACTGGAAAAGAAACACAGCTTGATAGTAGATATTGAATATCCCCCACAGTTCTATTAGTTATCTTTTCCATGTCCTTACTATACGCATAAGACATTAAAGAATTATTTTTATTCCTGCAGTTTACAGTCCACGCAGAATTATGATCAACCGAGACGACTGTCAGACATTCCGAATTTCTGCAGGACGCAGTGTGTCTCCTCAACCTTGTAATTGGTTTAGCTGGGCTTTTTTTTTATTTGTGTGAAAATTCTGAAGAAAACGTCCCTGGTAATGTGTTATTAAATCATCGCAGTATTTGTCTGAATGATTTTCAGAAACCAGGGAAAATCCAATTCAGGACGACCCAACCCTAATCCTCAACAGTACGAGTTATGTAGCTTATCTAAGGGAGATTACGCTTTCAGAATATAAACTAACATGCTGTCGAATACAGCTTTTAAACTAATCGAAGGAGTATCACTTGCTTACAATGATCTTTAAGAAAAATTGTAGGAGAAAATAAAATGTTCTTCGGTGGAACATCTTTCTAATAATAAGAAACTTTTAGAACAGCCCACAACGGTGAAAGTGGAAAGAAATCATCTTCTGTTACGAACAGAGAAGAAATTAATTAAGTTCTACCCCAGAGAATATTGTTTACCTTTTTGTAAGTGAAATATGATTAGTGCATCAACATTCTGTAGGGCCGGTTACGTATTTAATGTCGGGAAACTTTTACTTGGCAATACAGGCAGGTTAGGTATAGAGATATATATCGTATGTAAGGTCCTTATAAAAGGAGAAGTTTGCATCCTCCAGGGTTTAAATTATTTTCATCAGCGACGGTTTACTGAAATATTGTATTCCACTTCCAGGGAACTAACATAAAGAATCTCATGCTCTAGAAAATTCTATGAGTTATGCAACCGCTATAGCACATTTTAGTGACAGTAGAATTAATGCACTATTTATTAATTATTTCGACAAAATGAAATAAATTCGTAGGTGCATGTAAGGACGTGTTGCAAAGTATTTCAGGTTAATTTTTAAGTTTAAACGTCGTAAACTATTTGAAAGGTGGCATATTATGTGCTCATTGAATTTAATGTAAATTTTACACGAAGAGGCCGTCTATAACAATTATAGCAAATACGAGGGTTATAAAATTAACAGTGAAATGAAAAATATTAACTGTACCCCATTATGGATTGGATGCTACCTTATTAGTTAGGTAATAATCTCTTAAGTATTCTATAAAATAAATTTTCAAACTTTCGTGGAATTAAAATACTTGGATAGTAGATTATCAATACAAACTGAAAGTAAGTAATTCTGAAAATATTTGAATAGGACGTAATTGGGTTAATTAGCTTTAAGAATTAAATATCACAAAAATTTATTACATTTGAAAAAGTTGTATCGACTATATGAAGATTTGTGAGAACAGATTCTCGTTAAATGCTTCTGGTTCTGTTTTTTCGAAACGTGAATAATACTAATTAATCTATAATGGAAGATCAAGAATTACACGGATAATTTTAGTGTGGTGGAAAAGCCAAACGTTTATGGAGATGTTGAAGATTAATTATTCAACGTGTGTGTAAAATAATGGTACAAGTGAGATAAATTCCCTATTAGGTCACCTGAGTATTGGATTAAATTCTCTTTGATTTCATTTAAATGAAAAATGATATTAAAATTATATAAGCGTGATAAAGAACTTCCTTTGCGGTCGGTAACTTGCTCCGAATGAAGTCAAGTCATGATGTTAATACATGAATAATTTTGAATGTTAAACATAATTGCTATTATTAATTTATTTTTTATTTAATTTGATAAAGTTTAAGTGATCATGTCATAAAGGTGATCTGTCGTATGGTGACTTTAGGATCTACACGTATTTTTGTGTGTGGTATTAGGACTGTAGACGCGTGTGATCTCACCTTTGTAGTGGGAATGTCCACCGCCTTGGCGTCCCTGAGGGAAGTGTGAGTAAAGTGCTCTTCCGTAGGCCTGTTCGTATTGCTGGTAGGGTTCAGCGAGAAGTCTGTTGCCCAAAGAGGCGTAGCCGAGGTGCGCGTCGATGGTGCGCTTGTTCTTCGTGGACGAGTCTTCATCGTCCTCGACGGCAGGGGTCGCTGTAGACTCCTCCTCATTTTCTCCGTTCTCAATCTCTTCCTCCACGACCTCCAGCAAGGTCGCTTCCGTTGCCACTGCTGCCTCTTCAGGAGCAGGTTGCTCTGTCGTCGTTGTAGTCGAAGGACTTTCGGAGAGGGAGGCTCCAAAGCTGCCAGCGAGGCAACTCAGGACCAACAGACCGGCTAAAATCTGAAAACAAATTGTTGAACGTATTAAATTAAGTCAAAATAAAACAAATCATTATCACGCCTAATAATCATCAGAGGAAGACCGGGTGCAATACTGACGTGGTGATTATTTCCAAACGACCGATCACATTGATACTAAATGAAGTAACACCCGGAAATGTGACGTATATTATATTGTACAATAAAATCAGATCCTGAGTTTCCGTTCTGTCCATCAGTGTAATTAATAGACAATTTAGAGACTTTCATTCCAATGATACTGAAGTAAAATTCAGTATATCACAGACTTAAAAATACTAGCGTCAAAATTTTTTTTAAGTGTTGGAGAACGAAATATTTAAAAAATTATTAAAATAGGAAGCGAAATAGAGTACCAGCAAAATATTTTAATCATAATTTCATTTCCATTTAATCCCATTTTTTTTCGCAGATAAATTTGAATATATTCCTTAAAAAGTGTGCTTCAAAGTCAATCAAGGTCCTCATAATTAATTTATATTCAGGCTGTATATACGTATAATTATTAGAATAATTATTATTATTATTAAATTCGGCCACGTAATAACGAAAAGAAAGGAACTTTAGCGTAGGACAGCAAATTCGATGAAGATTTTGCCCCAGTTTACGAAATTACACAACCATTTTTTCCTGAAGCCGTATCAATTTCGTCTGATCCAAAAAACATTTCGCGTCTCTACTATTTTATGTTTGTACGTATCATTATTTGATATACGGATTTATAATTTGTGTTAGACTTTTTTTAGAGTTTCCAAAACATGTTTAAATTCCTAAAAAACATTCTATTTTAATGAGGAACAATGGTAAACTCAATAATGATGAATAAAATTATACTCAATAAAACTTAATTATTCTTTTCGGTATCTACGAAATTGATTAAACAAAAACCCAATACCTGGAATCGCCTTATGAGAACGGAATTGCATATACAATATCTTTCCCGTTTTTCGAGAAGAAAAGCATTCATCTCCAATATAAGTTAGGAAACAAACCACCCGATTTCAAGACCTGATTTCTCGTTTTACGTGTAAAAGCATTGAGTTCCAATGTCATTTAAGAAAGCCACCGGTGCTACTACCCACGAAATTTGCTAAAAAGTTGCCTTTTCGAATAAAAGTTTTAATAATATACCTAATGTTGCAGATACGTGTAAATGTCCCATCTTATTTTGCTGATGGGAGTTCAAAATTACTTCATTTACTAAGAGCATAATTTTTACATATTATTGAAGTAGATCATTCGTGGTAAATCATGTGAACGATACAGAAACCTTCATAAAATTTAAATTCATTAACGTTATGAAGTGTGATAAGCTTAATATTTAATATGTTTTTCTTTACCTATTAGGCAGACCACATTGTTCTCTTCAGATGAACTTTGTTGTCTGCTTTTGGTGAGGAATGCCACGAATTTCTCTCCTAGTTTGTCCGTCAGGCATTAAGTGAAATGGCTTTCAAATTTATTCTGACTGAAACTCGTTTATCTGCTTTCTTTTCCTTTCGCCGAAAGATTAGATAAATGATAAAGTTGGTTCCGAATTTATCAGCTGCTGCCGTCATGCTCTGAGAGCTGATGCATCTACTTCACGATGTATGCATATTATGATATCGTACTACGTTTCTCGAAGCTTTCTAGCAACTTAAAATAATTTCGACCAGCCTTCCACCCAGAAGATTTTGTTGAGTTGAGAGTCTTTCGTACAGAACACATAAAAGCTAACTTTAGTAAAGAAAAATATCAAATGTGGATTTTAGATTTCAATTTACTTATATTTATATGTATGATATATTTTTCGGAACATGGAAAAGTCCTTTCAGTAAAACGTACATTTAGGTTACGTTTTAAAAATCATATGCCGTTCATTATTTTTTTAAAGTTAAATTTTGAAATATATAGACACATGTAAAAGTAAGTTGCGAAATACTTAATGGGATCGGAGGAATGTTTTCGAGTATTAAGACGAATCAGACGTAGCTGGATTCAGATCTAAAAAATATTAAATTTTCCTATGGGCCGAATATTTTCCTGTTTCTACTCAAAAGTAATAAAAGAATGTAAATTTCAATTTAAACGAAATTTTGTCTGTATTTTAAAAATCTGAATGAACATATGCCGTCATAGTGACGACGATCCAAATAAATAAAGTAAATGATTAAATATGTTGATCCTAGATTATAGAAACACAAAATTATGGAAAACATAAAATTTTATGATTAATAATGTTTTCTGGTGATAAAGTTGCAACAATGGTTGGATGGAAGATGCTATTTCAAACATTCAAAACTACCTAATGTGATAATATCCGCATTGATATAGTTATAGGGATATTTCCGAGGTCAATTCCACAATACTACGTCTTCTTCAGAATGATGTGGATAAACCAGAGAACTATCTTCTCACCGCAATTTTTCTATAAAGTGTACTTATAGGGCTTCATTTTACAATTTTATAAATACAATTTAGCCAATTTTTAATAGTCCTTTTTTTGAATTTTATTTATAGTCGCGTCACCAGCTAAGGTCATTAGCGACTTTGTACTCTGTTGCATTTATCTTTGTCGGGGAACTTATTGGTGGATGTTTCTGAGTATGGAAACAGACAGACACAACATACCTCGCGGGTATTCGAACCCGGGACCTCTGCGACTCGGATATCTACATCACAGGAGATCGGCTTAATAAAAATGGTTCTGATAATTTTTTCAGATGATGACCGTTGAGCCAAAAACACCTTAAATATTTAATTAATTGTGTGCAAAATTAAAACTATTAAATAATTGGCTAAGTTGTTTCATAATATTTACTTTATTTTTAGAGATGAAATTTCTGGCATTAAAACAAGTTTACTTGACGGTTATGAATTTAGTGCTCGTAAGTCCAGATTTCTTTTAATGAAAAATGATAGCTCTCGGTTCTTCGAAGGGAAGTTAAACCCACGTTCTTCACTAGAGTAGTGAATTTCATTGCCCGCAAATGAACCGTTTATATCCAGGCAGATTTTCTGGTACTTCGACATGTACTCTGTTGCATTTGTCTTCGTCAGGGAATTAATTGGTGGGTGTTTCTGGACGCGCAGAACATGCATGACCTCGCGGGTATTATTATTAATAAAAAATAAATGTGGGTAAAGAAGAAACCACCAATGAATTGACTCTGGAAACTTTTCCCGTCTAAAAAATTTTTAATTCTTACTATAAACGATTTTGACCGTAAATGAGTTTCTGACAGCCTTGCTCCAATGTCTCGTTATAACTTGTAACCCATAAATCCTCAGAATAGGTTTTCCACCAGGTGGTTCATCGTTATTCATCTTCTTTACCCTCATCTTATTCATAATGATTGAATCAAAAGTCCCTAAAGCCATTGTTTTAATTTTCTCTGTTTTGTTCATCGTTTTATAGAAAAAATATTGTTTAATCATACAAATTAATGTGTCCAAATTGATATGTTGTAGAACTTACCATAAATTATATACAATTAACTGAAGATTGGCTGAGGATTGCAATTATGTGAAGCCTAAAAAACACGTGTTTAGACTGATTATATAAAGGCCAGGATTACCTCTCCCGTGAAAAATAAAATATTTGAGTCTAACCTCCATTTTTAGTCACGCGTAGGCAGATTACCAACATAGTCAATCTTTGGAAAAAATAAAATGTGAAATTTTTCAAACAAAGTAAATTAAAATTTTGTTGCATAGCTGTAGAAAACATTTCTGATAGTTTGTTGCTGCAAGAAAAGGAGAATAGCAATAGGCTGGTTGCGTAGTAGAGCTTACCAATTTATTCATGTTGACGTCTCTTCGTGGAGACTTGAACGCTTGAATGGACGACGAACCACTGACTCCGTGAGACTGTGAGATACCGGTTATATAGAGGTTCCGACGGAAGCGGAGAGGGGGTTGGCTTTCTACATACTCACGACCTCCTTATTACAGGCAACAGCTTCAGCAGCAGGGAGATGATAGAGTCTTCTGCCGTGCAGGTCACTTCTTAGGTGGGGGGGGACCCAGATGACTGGCCGCTACGCAGCACAATACTAAACATGCGACAAACAAAGACGCTGAATCACGCTACCCTCATTGAATCATCTTTACTCATATGGTTAGCTACTGGATTTCAAAGTCATGGTCGGTTTCTGTTAAATTAAATAATGGAGGTGAAAGTTATGTCGCGTAGAAGACAAATGAGAAGTGTGTAGCTTCTACCAGTTATTCCACCACCACAGCTTTCGGGGAAAAAAGAAGCATATAAAAAAATAAGTTCTATTATTCTATTAATGCCTTCTGATTTAAAATATCAGTGCATTTAAAACAAAACATAAACCCCAATAAAATTCAGAGTGGTACCAACTCTCACAGCAATATTCCTGATATTTTTTCTACTTGATTACTTTGGCAGTTTTCCTTGCATTTTTTTTTTTGGGGGGGGGGGGGTCCTCAGTATTATCAGAACCTTATGAGATCATAAATCTGAGAAGAAACGTCGTGATTAAAGATTAATAATTATTTTTTTGTCAGCAAATTGGTCATTACGGCATCAAGAAGTCAACGCCTTCGGGAAAAAAACAAAAGTTAATTAAGAATGAATTCGCATTTCATTCTGATAATGTTCAAATAAATTTTTGAAATACTTCGCCCTAGTTTTGGCGAATAATCTTTAGATATTGAGCTAGATGAATTTTCTGAAAGTTTTCATTGACTACACTTGAGATTTTAATGTTGAATTAATACCTTTAACAGTTCTCTAGACACAATTACGGTTAAAAAGAAACTAATTTGATTTTTATTAATGAACCTCAAAATATTTACATATTTTCTCATTTCCGAACAGAAAGTGCCACAAACACTTAATGGTTCACTACTAAATTTTGATACTCCCTTTATCAAAGTGAGGATTTACAGTTTTCTCTTGTATATAAAAGTCCTAAGTTTAGATTCCAAATTTCTAAAAACACCAGTTAAAATTTTAATGAAAGTTGTAAACCTAAAAATAAAACTATATTCTAATGACCGAATACGCAGAAAAAATTGATTTTCTAAGTGGTTGTAAAAGAAATTAAATAATTCGGACAGAAATTTGAGAAAAAAATACCTTAATTATTTTCATTTAGATCCCCCAAATAAAATTTTATAGTATTCAAAAATCTATTCATAAAATCTGGAAAAAGGGTAGTCTAATGAAAATAATAGTATTGAGAATTATTTAGGGCAAGCTTAGGGGAAAAGTTTGTCTACTGCCATAAGCTCTGGGAAAGAATCAGAATTTTTCTTTAAAATATCACAGTGCCCAAGATGTTGAAAAACCTGAACAGAATAAAGCATTCTGGGATTTTTAACCCGGTTAAATATTTACTGATACACAACGTTTCAATGCGTGTTCTGCCATAGTCGTGTGTGGATTGCGGTTGCAATTCTTGGCAGTTACAAATACTTAAACCGGTGGAAACTCGAGATTTCTTCATTTATAATTTGCACCGGGAAAGTCCTTGATCTCATATATATATATATATATATATATATATATATATATATATTACAGTAAAAGGCTTTTTGAGGGTAATCCATATGTTGACCAATCCCTTTAATAGCATAGAAAGGAATTTGAAAAGGGTGATGCGGAATGGTAGAGGAAGGTAGCCAAGGGTTAACTAGTGTCCCCGGGCTATAGTTTCAGGATCCTACCCAGCATTTTCCTAAAAGTGATGCAGGACAAACCCTTGAAAACATACATCAGGTACGTCGGGCATTGGGTACACATAGGTTCATTAAGGTTCATATAGAGAGGTAAACGTGTATGAAGCTGAAGGTTGAGATCGGTATAGGATTCTTAATCTGTGACCTGTATTCTTGTACTTTAAACCAGATTTGGGTACCCGTCGCTGACGAACTATTAGCGACATTCCTATTGAAAGTACTTTTAAAATACAAAGATAACCCAGTTATCTGTATGAAATATCAATGTGCTTTTATTATACTTTAAAGCCCCAACAAAAATAAATAGAAACTGTGTGTTTAAAAGTGTCGCTTACACCGTTGTGAGTCTCAAAAGAGGCAATTCTGAAGTATTGTCAGGAAAAGATTGCTTTTAGTGGTACCTGAAGAGGCCATTTATTCAAAACTAACCAACGGGAAGAAGAAAGTTGTGTATGTGTGACTTGTTACTCTATAAAAAAATTATCAGGTTTCGATTTGACGAATAGGGATAATTTGCTCCTTAACGGCTCCGAGATATCTTTCGGATACTTGTCTTTGTTCGTTTTCAAGTACAGAAAATTTTGTGGAACGATGGATGGACCATGTGCATTTTGAAAATGATTTTATAATTTTTTTAAAAACATGAGTTCCGAAGCTTTAACACAATCTTATCAATATAGTGTAATTTAAACTTTGACGGTTTATATATGTAGTCATATGCAACATACTGTTAATTGTTTGGAATCATAATTCCATTGACTAATGTAAAAAAAAAATTGGGATAAAATAAGATAATCATAATTTTGCCCCAATGATAGAGTAATAGTAATAGTATAAATTATTTGTGACTAACTTAAATATATAACGACAGCAAAAAATGTTCAGATATAAATAATTTGGGCGAAATTTACAAAATATACCTTTAAAAATATTAGAAAACATCACATAGGTAAATTAGAGACCATTATTTGTCTCTGTTATTAAAAACCTTACAGTTCAATTTGCATTAGTAATGACTTTAGAAAGTAATAATTTGTAATAGTTTTACCAGGAAAGCTTTTGGAACGTAAAACTGCAAATTGGAAAGTCGAGTTGAACGTCTGCATGTATTAACAGGAAGCGACTGGTTGACCTGTGGACATTCTACCTTCAGGTCAGCAATTGAATGAGATTCTTGTTTCTCCTTGGAAATTTCCAAGTATTCACCTGCACGGTAACTACATTGAATTGAGCAAGAATCCTTCCTGATGTACAGCGTCACTGTGAACGCAATACTATTTAGGCCAACTTAAAATATATTTGCTTAACAAATATCGTATTTGTGAGATAAATGTGAAAGGTTACGATTCAATTATTTTAACTCCGATCCAATGTTGCAAAATATTCATCAAAATATAAAATAGACTTACAGAAGTAAAATATAAAATATTTCGTTTTTTTCGTTGTTCACCCAATATTATTTTTACTTGCAACAAATTCCAAATCACTTGAGATCACCTGCTCTTCACATTTACGCGAATCTAAGCCTAAATTGACTGCAATATCAACTGATTCATTAAATTTTTCTGAAGAAATGTATATTCTATACGTCTGTAGTTACTTAAATAATTAAATTCTTCACCATTAGGGTCGGAAAGAAGGGCCCGATGAAAGTTTAATCGCAACTAAAATGACAAAACATTAATAAAATCACTGAATGTAAGCTTTTCCACTACATATTATTAATAATTTTTTCGCTGTTGAACACCAGGTTCAGATTTACGTCAACGACGTGTCTATGGTCATTCTCTACCGCTGTCTCCAGATAATAATTAATAAAGTCATTATTGAAAATCAATTAAGTGCTATAAATTAATTTATACACTAATTTTTGCAATCATCTTTCAAGATGTGAATTTATTGACCTATTTTATTTTTGTTCCAATCCTATTGAATGTATTTGTTTATGTATTCACACGTCACCCACGATTTCATTCAGTCATCTAGATTTTAACATCAATTGTTTCGCGGCTTCACCACTTAAATATTTTTATTTTCGTAGTATAGAAACTGCTTGTTCTCGTTTCTTACTCGACCTGAATTAATTTTGCACGCAAAGTGCTCAGATAATAAGAGATTCAGTTTTATCGTCCATCATTATGCATATCTATGCACCTTTTAGAGCGTCCAGATTTCTCACGCAAGTAGTTATTACGTTCATTAAAGAATGAGATGATGTTGGCATCATCTAATTTGGTTCGTAAGTGCTCCTTGAGGATCGGGTTGTTGCACTCCGAACCATCGTATGCTTCCTCTCCTTTCACGACGGACACTCAAGCTAACGCGTGATTGGAGAACGCAGCGTCTAGTTCTGTCCGTTATTTGGAGCAGAGTGACCGTGCAATCAATTTTTATAATCCAGCAGGTAATATTTCTCACTCAACAGTAAACATTAACCGTTAAAAAAGAGTGATAGAAGTGAAAAACGGATAACGATAAACGAAAAAAGGGCAACAAGGTATGTCCCATATTTATGAATAACCTCATGAAACCGCAATTAATAACTCAACTTCTTGACCTCGTTCATAAGTGATTGAAGGAAATTACAACTACTGGATGAATTGAAAAGTACATTGCGAATAAGACCTCAGTTCAAACCCAAGTAGGGTGATCCTGTCAAGGATTTTTATAATTTTCAATTCGAAAGAATAAAAAGCTCGAAAATTTCTGATCAATGCTGCTCAATACTCAAGAAGGACGTTATTTAACATTTGTTGATACAAATGTTTGTGTTACTTGTATTCAAAACCGGACTCATTTTCGTAAAAACCACATTGAATTAATAAACAGGTTTTTTTATTAGAAAATCCGTCTAAATAAAAGTTCATGAGTGATAAACATTACCATTTTCATATTAAACATGAAATAGCAAGGCCTCACCATATAAAATCGTAAGTATAAGCTTATAATGAATAGGTATCGCTAATTTAGATATTTTACCATTTATTTTTAATTCAGTAATTGTAATATTTTATTAACGTTTTGAACATTATCGGTTAGGTATTTTTTTTGCGACAGCTGTAACATAACTAGATTATTCCGTTGTGTGAAACATCTTTTTTATTGGTCAATTTTTAATGTCCCGATATGATAGAAATTATCTGATTGCAAAATTACGGAGAATCTTCGAGGGCCTGCTTAACACGACTTTACTTCTCCGATGGACTATCGAACGAGGTCTCATTCGATGTAGAGCCGCCATGATCAGTGAACTGCCACATTCTGTTATGAGAACATTTTAATACTACAATTATTACTGCAAAGTAGGAAATTGAAATACACAATTCTAAAATTTTTCTCCTAGTCGTAGGTTGAAAACTGAGTGCTTTACTACATGAAACAAGTGTGCTGTAGTCGGCTTCATCTCAATTCACACGAGGCGAAATATTCCATCCCGTTTGCAACCTACCAGCTCAACTTCGTTGCATGGTTGAAGAAAAATAGCAGGCATCCACATATTGATTTCCCTGTTCAATTTACGCATATTATAAATTTATATTAACTCAAACTATGGGTAACTACCATATGCATTTAATACTTATTATCTGTGAATATTTTAAGAAGCTTCCGATATGTCAGATGACTATTTTAGTACGATAATTGTAATGGCACGGTACAAGAAGAATCGTATCTCGTAAAATACATTAACGTTTAGATGTCTAAAATAAAAGGCTTATAATTATTTCTCTTGCTAGAAAACTATTTTCTGAAGCAATGAATTCAGTTCTATAACGTGGCCGACTGACTGAATTGCATTCATGTTGTGAAACCAGTTCTGACAGACCATAACGGAATGTAATTAAAATGTCGGAAATGGACTGTAACTGGTAAATAGATGGTTTTGAAACAAATCATATAAAGATTTTCATCGGTTAAAATTTGTATATTTGTAAATTACGCACTTTTCGTTATTTATAAACAGTTGTCGTTTAATCAGGTGATATAATTTAGTATTTTGGTAAGCCGAACTCATTTTTCACTGGCTGAGGCGAAATTTCTTGCAGAGTGTCTTGAACGGATGTAATTGTAAGCTGGATATGACAGTATTGGTTAATTCATTAGTGCGTTAATGAGAATTTATAGCAAAGATCATGCCCACAAAAAACGACACTACAACCAGTTTAGTGGGGAATTAGAGAAAGTCTAACAGTGAAGCTCCTAAGTACTCCCGAGACTTGCCCCGGCAAGTCAGTAAATAATTTAAAAGTAAATAAGTGAAAATCTCCTACGCAGGACGATCGTAAATTCTTTCAGTTGAGCCTTAAAATATTCCTGTATTAGTTGAATTAATCTTAGAACAAGTTTAGAACATTTTTCTTCAGGTTTTTATTCGCATATAAATTAACGCTGAAGATAAAGAAAAAATTAACTATTTTATAAAATATTTCAACATATGGATAATCATTCAGCACAAAATTAAATCATTCAGTTTATTGTATATTAAATATTTATTAAAATGTTAAGTATCATTGTAATTAAAGTATTGTATTTAAAAATCTATCAATATAATATTTTATTTGGAAACAAATATATTTAGTTATTCGGAAAATTAGGTGTCGTGATTGTAGAATTTCAAATGTGTTAAATGGAAAGAAATATTTTAATTTCCTAATCTGAATTATAAAATAAAGTTTCCTCTTACTCATATAAGTTTCAGTTCTTTAAATAATTTTTTTACAGTAATTATCGCGGAAATTTCTACCAATAAAATAAAAATGGATTTCAATGACGTATTTACTACAAACCGTGAGCCCAAATATTATTCTGTCGGTAATTAAAGATTTTATAAGCTAACGATTCTCATTTTTTACTAATTACGGGGCCTCTTTAATATCAAATTCAACTTTTAATTAATAAAACCTGGAGTAATTAAAATAGAAATATGAATGCTTCCCGTCAGAAATAAATTAACGGCCCTTCATGAATGCATCAAGCAAATACTCCTTTGGCTCAGACTATATACTGTATATTGCCTATGAAAGAAAATATCTCCTGCCATTACATAGTGTCTAATGAGGAATGAAATTTTTTCTCAGTTTCGAAATTCAAATATTCCTTGCCTTCCCTTGTTCCTATGTTAAATATGAGCATCACAAATACCCAGAAAACACTAAATTTCCTTAAAAATGCAGGTAGACTTTAATCAAATTCTTTGAGTCTCAAACTGGACATTATAAATAGTGTCAACATTTTAATGCTCAATAAACCGTCTGTACTAATAACTGATTCGTAATTAACAGTTCCCAGGTTCAGATGATATCGTGGATTTTTTTTCCAGATTACTCTTTTCTTCAGAATTAATAAAAATATATTTAAATGTTAGATGTGTTGTATACAATATAAAAGGAAAACATTTTGAATACAATTTTTTTATGCAAGAAACTCAAAAGCATTCTACTTTAAGTAAACTCAACACAAGTTGTTTTATTAATGATTTGTACAAAATTTTTAAAAAAGATCCATTGTGTCTAACATCAAGTTCGGTTCATGAAAATATGAAATAAAATTTTTTGTTTGATAATAATTAGCCGGGACATAAAACTTAAAATTTATTATCGAACGACTCTCTGTAACAGTTGGAATGATAAAATTCACTCAAAAGATACACACTTAGAGCCGTAAAGTATGAATACTTCATATAAATAACAATATTAAATTCAGATTTTCTGTATCTTTTTACATGAATTTAAATAAAACGGAATTTGTTAACATTAGAAACGTAGGGGCGGAGATTGAATGTCATTACAAGAATATTTTAAACCGAATAAATAATAAATAAGTTGGTGTTAAATACGCTTTAGAATAATAGTAACAATTAAATTAAATATTTAAACTTCATAGTAGATTGTTCAACGAGGTGCCGACTGCAGTTGATATCGATAAACAATTTCTAACGTTCTCCAATACGTTCAGTTGAACTACGACGGTCAAATTGACACGTGTATAGTAACTGTCGAGATGATGACATGAAGATCAATGCCGAACATAAAAGGATGAAACAAAATTAACTATAAGGTATGCTCAATGTATAGTTATTATAATTATTACTGATTATCCTCAACTAGTTTTATTCATTTAAAGGTGTTAAACTAACTTCAATACTTATTATATTAAGACAAGGTAAATATTAATAATCATAAAGTGTACACAGTAAATAAATTTGTCGTATGAAGAATGTAACCTCACCATTGTAATATCTGTTCTTTGTCAGCCACAACGTATAACTATGTTTGATATTCGTCCATAGATTACTCGGAAATTCTCAAATAAGTAATGTATCTACTGGAGACTGTTCAAGAGGTTTTTGAATTATCCTTGTATAATTAAACAGTCCTACTTCACTTCACTTGAATTATTAGTCGTGTGAAAAAGGCCGTATTGTAAATACAAAAGAAACACCATCCGTGTCTATTTTTCTCAATCGGCGATTGGAATATCTGGATGGAAACTAATAATAAACTTGCCTGATTAAAGTGACTTATTTGTGTTAGAAATATTGCTTATTATTCTTCGTTATGAATCTTTACAAACTGTTACCCAGTATCTGTCGTACCGTTGCTGCATTTGTTCGGAGTTAAAGAGGCGTAGCTGAATTCCACTCTGATTCAATTGGATTTTGACAGAGTTATTTCGTTTTATTAACCTGCAAAAACGACGCCCTCTAATGATCTCATTATTATTGGGATTCCACTCACCCACCGTTAAACCTCACAGTCCTGTAAATTTAATTAATAATGGTTGTTAATCATTTTAAATAATTTATCTCGTATAGATTTTGTTCATGTTTCTGTGATCATCTTTATCTCTATACCATGGACTACTTATTTATGGTTACTTAAATGTACTGAGATCCGTGATACAAAAATAAGAGAGGAATACAAGGTATGTAAATGGGGGGAGAATTTTTTTTTTGCTATAAATACCTGTTTCTGGGACGACAAAGAAAACGTTTGGTAGGTAAACGACTTATTTGTACGATGTATGCATTTAAAAATTTCTGAAATTAACCAATGAAATTGCTCGTATGACGTCATACTGACGTCATAGCCAGGTACTGGTGTCAACCTCGGCGCATTCCATACAATGAGGTCTGCCAACTTCAACATATCCCCCTTCAGAAAAAGTAATTAGAAAAATGGGGATATATGCTGAAGTCACTTACCTTATTCAGGATTGGCTGAACGATCGCCAAACAGGATGGGATGAAGTTACACAAAGAGCATGCACTGTTCTAGTGGTTGTTTCCTTAATTTAACACTTCATATGTAAATTTTTTCTCCTGTGACACCGGCCACCAATTGCAGGTTAGACTAATTATTTCTCGCCTTTACACTCTATATCAATAATTCTGACAATGCCGCATAACAGCTGCTAATGGATTGGAACCGGAGTTGGAAAACAGTTAAGGAATGAGTGAATGTGATTGATGGTAAACTATATTTGCAGCAAAAACTCTTGAAATTGATATCCGAGAAAATTCACGGTCCGTATTATCATTTAAACCGGAAAAAATAAAATCTGTTGTCAGGAGAAATAAGTTACGTCGAGAAATGTCAAGAATGAGTTAGGCGTGAGCATTTCTTCTTTACACAGTGCATAGATTAGGCTTTTTGGGTCCTCGTAAAATTAGTGCAGGGTCTCGGTTAAATAAACTTGCCTGAATTATATGAAAAATCATTCTTTGTTGAATTAGTCATGATGCATAATTTGGTACACACGTTGGTAACAATAACGGTTTAAGTAAATTAATTAATCTTCAAGCCATAAAATTTGGAAAATTTTTTGAGCCACATTCACGCCTGAAAAATTTATTGTTTACTAGCTGGGTGCCCGGCGTTGCCCGAGATGTCCCGATACACACCAATTTCGGTTGCTTTTGCGCTATTTTTATGTAACGCTCCTCGAGGGTGTAGATTTGTAAACGGAACATACCCATATGCATACCCACATGTATACACACATACATACCCGTATAAGACAATTTTATATAATATATATAGATAGGTAGATATACATACACTATTTAAAACAATTATTAAATTTGTAGACATATAATTTTTCCATCTGAAATTAAACTATTTGGTGGTTTTAGCAATCTGCAGTTGGTAGCATTGTATAAAACTAATGCAAAACATTACGAAATACGCTGTCTTCAATAAAAAAATATCAATTTTGAACATTTAAGTATTGTTTTTATCATAATTCTATGTATCTTCCAGTGCGTATTGCAAGATATAATTGGGAAACATATTGGTCCCTAATCCCGTTAAATATTCCACGTCAAAAGTCAAGTTATTTAAAAGAAAATTAATGCCATGGATTGTATAACCTTTCATAATAAATTATATTTATCACTCGATGTGGTATTGGTAGATTTATTTATACTTATTATTCAATCAAAATATTTTTGCTCAGCTTCATTTCTCAGAAATTGAACATCTATAACGTCGTTCCCAAAAATGGAAAACAAATATTGCTATCCTAACCTCAAATTTTTGTTTCACGACACAAATTGCACGCAATAATTTGTTTACATTTATACAAATTTATAGAAATACGTTGCGTAAAGTATAATTAATTGTACTTTTAATTCAATTTAAATGTTCCTATTTCTGTACATACCTTTGACTGATAGTGCATTAATTGAATAACGACCATAAAAACTTTCGGAGTTCCGTACGTCATTTTGAATACTTTTATAGTTACAAACATATAATTCAGCAGTCGTACCTTAGACAAATCTTATTATCTTCTGAAATATTATACAGGATATAATAGTACGTTATATTATGAAATTTTATAAATCTCGACCGACACACATTTGAATGTATTATAAGGCGCCATATTGGCTTTATCAAAGATAGCGGGATAATTAACTATTCCAAATTAACTTTGCGCAAGGATGGTAAAGTGTTTCGTATTGTTTTTTATTACTATTCGATGGAGTAATACTGGAAAAAAATTTACTTTTTATTCAATCAAAATATTTCTGCTTTATTTCATTACGAAATACAGAACTATATTTAGGATGCGTCAATGTCTTGAAAACTTATGACGTCATCGTCTCGCGCAGTAATTTAACACTAATTCGTAAATTATTTCAATTATAATTATTTCCACGTTTATTCTAGGAGTTTCTCACCCCCACAGTACCGGTTCTCGATTTTGGCAGAATATATATACCAATTTTTGTTGAATTCTGTCCACGCGATAAAATTTGTATAAAGAACAACGTAAATACATACATACATACAAATATACATCCTTTTTTATTATATAGATATAAACAGAATTTACAGAGATGATTCAGTAAATGTTTTGATTTTATTCTGTGTCAGAGTCGAAATTTGAACAATGAACGATTTGCATGTAAATTAAACTTCAGTTATAAATGAAAGAAAACAAGACATAAATTTATTAGTAATAATTCCAGATAGAGCATGCCTTGGACTTTGATACAAAATTTATTGATAAAACAAAAAATATCTGGCTGATATTAACGGAAGAATTTGGGAATGTTTGGAAATTATTTATAAGACTCCAAACTCGTTGCATACGGGATGAAGTTCTAGATTGAGGACGAAACGACAGGTTAATATTTTTGTTATAAATAATTTATTTCAAAATTGGTAGTTCTCATTCATTTATAATTATAATGAAGTCAGATAAATATAACTATTTAGTTACATTCAACATATTTGAAACAAGTTAGGAAAATCTAAACTTGTGTTCAGAGCTGGCCAAAGGATCTTCCCCTGTACCGAGCATCGCGGTGACCAGTACTGACCCCGGAGAAAGCTTTCATTGTGACCTTGCACGCCCTGAGGCGACGCAAGGTCAGGAGCAACTTTAATAGTCCTTGGAAAGCAGAGAAACCGAGCTGCAGGCCTCCTTGGTGGATACTTTCGTATCACGTCTTCGTATGAGCCACAGAGAAACTCTACGAGTAAGTGGCATGCTGATGTTTCGTGACTTACGATACTGCACCCTCAAGCAGTGCGTCAGTCCCGCGACGACAGTTCTTCACACTCTTTGGCATCCAGGATGAACTCTCGGAACAAAAATTCTTTCAAAAATTTTCAAGACGCGAATTTCTCGACTGGAATTTTGTAACGGTCCCACCAATGTGTGTCTGCAGCTTAAAGTCTGCCCTTTTAAAAATTTACAGATTTTAGTGTAAAAATATTTTTGACAAACGACCGATCTCTGTAGACGCCCAAACATTGCTCAAATAATTTCAGAATGTTTACATGCATTCGATTAAAATCCTGAATAAATATTCTCTAGAATAAATAAATAAATAAATATATATATATATATATATATATATATATATTGTAATAAACAATCAATTAATAATTTAATTGATCACGTTGTGGTAGCTATTTAATGTAATAATTAATTATGATGGGTTAATATAAATGAAAAGCTTATGAACAATTAACAAACAAAAATATTTATTTTGTTTTGTGGCTCACAAAGCATAAAAGATAATTACAAACAAAATTTGAGATCTGTTCTCTCAGGGCCTTTACTGGGTTTGATAATGGACACAAAAAAATGATTTAAAATCTTATTAACAAAACAGTTAACAATTTACCTAAACAATATGTCGATAGAATGAAAGAAATTTAAAGTAAAGAAATTAACTTTGATTGACAATTAAAAGGGAACGAAATCTGACTTTATCCTTTAATTAATGTTCACAGTAAATTTGGTTACTCACACATTGTCCGCCTGGTACCAGCATTCTTTGTTTCCCCTACTCAACACGATAAATGCAAATCGTTATTTACACAGATTCTAGTTCTCACAGAATCTACACGCTCACCGGCGAATAGAACGCAGACAAATTTCCGGAGCCTTGGATGAACCTCTCCTTGGTCAGCTATCGGTTGTCGTCTTCCCCTCAGTGTAAAATTGTTCGAATTTGCCTTATTACTGGAACTGATGATTTGCAGATTCTTTGTAGACTTATACTGTTATTCTTATTGATTTGAAATAGACTGCAAGGTATCTCGGTGAAAAAATGGTTATAATGTGCCTCCTTTCCTGGCTGGCTGTAGACGAAAAACTGACTGAGACTTTAGTGCGCGCAAACGCCATTTTGACTTTTCGACAAAGCAGCCGATCTCGCTTCTCCATTGTTGCTTTGTTCGATCAGACCGCTATAATGGATTTATCAAACAATTCAAATTTTATATCTAAACAATTACTGGCTTAATTATTTGGCATTACTACATATATATATATATAATTTTTTGCCATACAATTAACAAAATATAATTTTACTTTAATATATTTTTAAAATAAAATATACAATATTAACAAGGCCAAGAAAGTCTGGTGTAAGCGCGTGAAACTAATTTGTTATTGAATGTCATAACTAAACCTAGCGATTACCATAACATCGGATTAGATAACAATCTTGGTCGTGATCGCAATTTATAAACCCCTTTCACCCCACCCCAAGAGATGTCGTTATGCCATTAGGGGTCGAAATTTTTTCTCTGAAAATATCAAGAATGTCATGAATCTGATCAATTTATTCGTCGACAATAAAGGCAGTTATCGCATTTTTGAAAATGTCACGCTCTTCAAAAGTTCTTTTAAATCTACGGGGTTTGTTCCTGGATCTTAAATGATACGTGTACCAAGTTTTGTTGAAATTGTTCTACGCATTAATGAATCACTTAATTTTCAATAATAATCATCTATAATAAGATAACGAATAAGAAAGACAGCCAATTCAGACAAAAAGGGTAATATAAATACCACATAACCTGACTGGGATCCTTGACCCTATGTCATCGGCTCTCCCATTGTTGTTTAGTTTTCGTCGCTTTTGGGTGTTGGCAACTGACAAGTGCTGTTGTGTTTTTCTAGACTCTTCTTAGAACCTGACGAAAGGTTCAAGGATCCCAGAAACGTTGTGTGTTAATTATATTGCCCTTTTTGTCTGTATTGGTTATCATTCTTATACATTCTAATTTTTTTTCTTGTTACCAATACTAATCTCACATCACTGCAATTAATGTACAAACGATAATGATATAAATATATATTCTGGTAATTGAGATAAATAAATAAATACGTAACATCAGCCAATTTTAAGTCGGAAAAAATAATTAATTTAAAATTAATCAACGTTTTGTCGCTTATTTGGCGACTTATCAAAAAACAATTAAAATTTGAACCTCATGTGGACGCCAAATAAGCGACTAAACGTTGTTTAATCTTAGAGAAATAAATGTTTTTTTCTGACTTAAAATTGACTGATGTTTATATTATTTATTAATGTACAGACACTATGAAACTCAATTGCTACTTTCTCATTATCGTTGCTTCCTTATTGTTACGCTAACCATTCTGCTTTCCGATTGTCGTTCCGTTTTCTTCACTTTTGAGCTTTTTAAACTGGTTCGTACAGTTGTGTGTGTCTAGGCTGTTACTTTTTTTGTGCACCTGAAGAAAGGAACAAGGCTTTAATAAACGTTGTGTGATATTTATATTATCACTTCTTTTGCCTATATTTTCGCATATACGTAATTGAATAGAAAGGAAAGAATAATAAGAAAGATTGCCAAATACAAAAATTGATTTTTACCTGACGTTAAGTAGGTCTATTAGTAAAACGAATAAATTCAGAATATCAAGATATCAGTGAATTTAATGCAAATAAATTAGGCAAATTAAACAATGCATGAGAAAAATTTCTTACTATATGTATGGAAACTGCTAATTATTTTTTTATAGTTTTTGAATCCAAATTTGACTTTGTCAGGGTTTTTAAGAGTTCTTGAAGTATTCCATATATATAATTTAGATCTCCAATTAATTTTTTATTGATATAGTTCGCAAGAGTCCCAAAGATGGGTCGAAACGTTATGATCCTTTTTTGTATTTTTATGAAATGCATTATCTCATTTAATTGCATTAATTCTAATTATTCTGATTTAATTAACTGATTTCTTTTTTAATAAATATAGTATTTTGTTACAATTAATAGATTGTCGTGGAATTGGCAATGCATTATCCGTTTCTGTCATTTTGCTACCGTCTGCTAAGGACCGACCTGAAATGAATATTACATATATTTTTTATTATTAATTCTTGTATCTTCTGGAACTAAGCTGACGTCTAAAGTGAAGAAGTGATAACACATTGCAGTTGTTTTACTTCAGAAAAAATAAAAAAACTATTCCGATTGGAATAGTCGGCCAGCTGCCTCCTAAACTGGTCAAGGCATGGCGAGGGGAAAGCTGCGTCCCCACAGAAAATCCTTCTCCCGCCATAGGCAGGTTGTTGGACAAGTACTAAATGCCCGACCTACCTGATGCAGAGTTTTGTAGGGTTTTCCCTGCATCACTTTTAGGCGAATTGCCAGGTAGGATCCTTAAACCATAGCCCAGGGGCCCTAGTTGACCCTTGGCTATCTTCTCTACCTTTACGAATCCCCCGTTTCACTACCTTTCCTATGCTATGAGAGGGGAGTTGCCACTATGTGGATTACCCTGTACATAAGTCTGTCTACACCTTCTTCTTCGGAAAAAATAGGAACGCACTTCTGTTTCCTGGTTGGTTACATTTTTTATTTATATATTTATTAATATGCGATGTGAAAACGAAAAACGTTCCCAATCACTTGAACCAAGGGTCGCTAACCCGCTAGTCGTCGTTTTAAGGTTTTGGGTTTGCGTGCAAGGTGAAGTTTAAAGAAGAGCCATAGATTACTATACTTATAGACACAGAAGAGTAATTTTTTCCTCTCGTGAAAAATGATATATTGGGGTAAATTAATTTATAGGCATTCAGATAAGGTCTACTTTCTTTTTCATTGAAGAAAACTCTGAAACTTTAAATTGAATTTGTAACGACAAGTGGTTTCTCTTCATCTGTGACGGCCCTTGATTATTGTTCGTGTTTTTTGTTTATTGTTACTTAAAGAACGTGTAGAATTTTTTTTCGTATTCCAGGAAATGTTGTCAAACGAATGATTTTTTATCATCTTTATCATAATTAGTACGCACTGAAACAATTTTATCTTATAGCCAGCACTAGATGGAAGGAGGAAAACTTCGTCTAGTGAGTTACAATCGACACGTAAATATTGACAGTTGAAACTAAATAGTTCCGTCGATGCAATACGGAAGGATATTGAGGATCGGTGACCTGAGATATAGAAGTTCACACCGACTATTTTGATTGTAACTCGATGCGCTTCACGAGAGAGAGAGAGACTTTTCCCACGAAGGCAGGTGACTCTGGAAAGTGGCGCGAAACGTCCATCCTGTCAACCAATTAACAAACCGACCGACCGAAGAAAGTGACGTCCGTCCGTTGAAGACTACGCCCCAGGACAAGGACGTCGGGACAAGTTTGCAGTCAATCCGCTTTCTGCCAACCTGCATTCATCGACACATTATGTGGAACAGTAGCGACATGAAGGTCGCCGGAGCTCTTTGATACTTTCAGAAACAGCTTCGAGGGGAAAGGACTCACCGAAAGTATTGCAACAATGCCAAAAAAAAAACTTTCAGAATAACGAACATGTTTATATCTGAATGCAAGGAGCTCCTCAAGTTGCTGATGATGGTTACAGACTTATTTAAAATTTGTTGTTTTATTATTAGAAGTCAGAACCCACTTCTCCGTTATCAGCCGATATAGTATATATATATATATATATATATATATATATATATATATATCAGTAAATCATTATGACCGACATAAAGCAAAGTGCATCATTGGAATGGCTTATTTTTATTACGAATCCGTTGTTATTCTGACATGTTGCCATGCCTATTTTCAATGTGTGGTAGCCAATTTTTCTTCAAACGTCACCCTGTTGTATTATGTTACAATTAATTCAATCTAACTCAAGGTTCTGTAGACGAGTTTGATCACGTTTTTTTAGGGCAACAAGCTACATGAGGGTATCCACGTTGGGCAACTCCCCTTTAATAGCATAGGAAGGGATTTTAAAGGCGGGATGCGGAAGGGTAGAGGAAAGTAGCCAAGGGTTAACTAGGGCCCCCGGGCTATATTTTAATGATCCTACCCGGCATTCGCCTAAAGAAATGCAGGGAAAACCCTAGAAAAACCTGCATCAGATAGGTCGGGCATTGGGTACTTGTCCCACGCCCTTCCGATAGCGGGAGTGGTGTTTGCTGGGGGGAAGCAGCATTCCCTTCTCCGTGCCTCGACCAGTTTAGGAGGCAGCTGGCCGACTATTCCAATGGGAATAGCGAACAAGGTCTGTGACCCCGGAACATACACCTCTCAGAACAGGCCGAGGTGCCTCGAATTGTGGGAACGAAGAGGAAAAGGCATCCTCAAAGGTAGCCCCTTCGTATCTCTCCTACAAGGTTCTGCCTGCGAGAGAACATCCCTCGCAGGTACTGCCTGCGAGAGAATAGCCCTCGCAGACCCTTTTTCCTAGTTGGATCACGTAAATTTCAGGAGATATTTGTGTAAATCTCTTACCAGAACCGGCATCAGGTACTGATCCACGTTGATCTGGTTCACCGATTTCTTAATATCAGGAGCGCAATCTATATCAGAATGATACTAAACTCCTGCTATTAAATGCCATGTTATAGTTATAGCCTTGGCCGTATACTCTTCACCTGACTTTCTGCAGTGTGAATTTACAGCACTGAAATCCTCTCGAACAGTAAAAGATAGCTCACCGTTTCCTTGACTCCGGCCGAAACTTATAGTGTTTGAAAATAATTAAATGTTTAAACGTTTACTCTATTGATTTTGGGAGCAATTTTTTGTCCCTGCGTTACTTACAAGAACATTTGACCTTTACACGAACATTGGATTTCATATTCATTGGATGAGGAAGCGTATCGTTAGGACTGCCTTCGAGTACACCCTGCCTTGCTGTAGATAATTTGTAGATTTGCAATTGATATAAAAATTTGGGATGGTGTCACTCAGCTCTAGTAATATCTCAGAGCAATAATTGAACAACTCCCACCGTTCTCTAATTCTGCGTTTCGTGTCCACGGACGATCATCGTTGGTGCTATATTAATTTTACATTTTCTGAAAGTGAGGAGATTGTACCAATTTCGAAAAATAACCGGTTTGAGTCAGTATATTTATTTCATAGCTATTTTTATAAAATCTTTTTTTGTATTTGGAATCAAGACTTTTCAAAGCTAGGTTTCAGACAACGGTAATTGTACATAAGTAATATTTCGCTGTTAGATTTTTCTCTTTGACTCACATGTTTATGTTGTTTTATATTTAATATAAAGTTGATACCCTTCCGCATCCCCCCTTTCAAATCCCTTCCTATGCTATTAAAGGGGAGTTGCCCAAAGTGGATTACCCTCATGTAGCCTGTTGCACCAAAAAAAAAAGAAAAAAAAAGATGCAGGTTTTTGGATTCTCTCGCAGGCAAAACCTTGTAGGAGAGATACGAAGGGGCTACCTTTGGGTATACCTTTTCCTCTCCGTTTTTGAACTAAGGTTCCCACAAGCCGAGGCACCTCGGCCTGTTCTGAGAGGTGTATGTTCCGGGGTCACAGACCTTGGGCATACGGTAAGAGTTGTTCGCTATTCCCATTGGAACAGTCGGCCAGCTGCCTCCTAAACTGGTCGAGGTACGGAGAAGGGAATGCTGCGTCCCCACAGCAAACTCTTCTCCCGCTATCGGAAGGGCGTGGGACAAGTACCCAATGCCCGACCTACCTGATGCAGGTTTTTCTAGGGTTTTCCTGCATTTCTTTAGACGAATGCCAGGTAGGATCCTTAAAATATAGCCCGGAGGCCCTAGTAAACCTTTGGCTACCTTCCTCTACCCTTCCGCATCGCCCCTTTCAAGTCCCTTCCTAAGCTATTAAAGGGGGGAAAAAGCTTTAAGTCTGGTTTCTGACATTTTGGAGCGTTTCTGCATTGACAACTTAATTTTTACGTTGAAGTGAATTAATAATTGAATTGGTATAATTTTCAATTGGTCCGTTTATATATTTTAAATAATTAGATTTTTGTACCCATAAATGTACATTAACTTCATTTTAGAGTTTTTTCAAAGTTATTTTACTTAAATCCTTGTCAAATTAACAGAATAGAAAAAAATAAATACTTTACCTTAATATTTTTATTGCACTTAACACATTTTATGGCGTATTAAATTGAGTACTCAGTCAGCATAATAGACCGATTAACATTGTAAATAAATATCAGAACTAGATTAAACACCTTGTTGTTGAAGTAATACTGTTTTAACTAGAATTTTGTGCCGATGTCGTAGAAATGATTTGGAATTTCAATTACTTCAAATTAAATTTAATTTGAAATCCTATGAATATAATTGTAAATTATTATTAAGAATAGGGTCATAGTTTTGATAACAATTTAAATAATGATAAAGATCTGTTCATTTCCTAAAGATTTCAGAGAATTTAAAACAAAGGTAAAATTTTATTCCTGACTAAGTATACCGTAGAATTTTGTTCATTATAATTCTGAACAGAATCAGAAATATTATAAAATACTAAAAGGTATTTTCCATAGTTTTTCTTTGGTCAGAAAAAATATAATCTAGTTATTATTAAATATATGTAACGCTCTGAGTAATATGAAATATATGTAATTTACTCATTATATATGAGATGAGTATAAAATATTGGAAAAAATTCTGGTTTATATTTTATAAGTTGTTTTCTGGAAGGACCTGAATTATATTCAAATTTATGGGTGAATAAATATATGTTTTTAAGAAAGTACGAAACTTTCGTTTAAAAATATTATTAAAATCGTTTGAAACCGAAATTTTTACCTTTTATTCTGCACAATAATATAAACGTTTATGAAAGAAAAGCTTATTTTGTTCTACAATTGTCTCAGAGTTTTCAATGCTTCATAATGTATAAAATTTATCGCATGTTATACGCGTATTATAACTCTTATATAGCAGTATAAATCATCCTAATATAATTATATGCATATAATTTTTGGTTCCCCTGTTTTGGAATGCATATTAATCATTCACTGTTTTATGATATGCTTTTGCTATACTATTTTTAAATTTTAAATACATTATATAATCTTAAGCACGAATTTTCTACTTTAATTTGAGAAATACTTTTCCTAACTCCTTTAATTTTACACCATTATTTGACAAATACTTGATGAATTTGAAATTTATCTTCTATTCATTCTTTAATTAACGACTTTTCGATTGTATGCCTAATATAAAAAAATAATATAAGGTTATAAAGGACCTTGTGCAGCGATTCTATCGTCGATTAGTGTCACATTATCTTTAACGAACTGGAAATAACCAACTTAGAGAGTTTTTTTAAAAAATGGAAACTCATTACATAAATACTGAAATATTCTTCCGCAGCACTCGGTTGATCCTTCCTTCCAATCCAGTAATTTGTTTTTTTCGTCGAGTTAAATCCAGCGTATCATCGACAACTACCCGGATCGGCAGATCCGTGAAATGGACTTACAAAAACAAAATAAGGGTGGGGAAACGGAATTTTCTTCGTCAATTTGACGTTCACAGATGGCTGAGAGATACGTCGACCAGAGAGAGCGAACCTAATTCCAGAATGACACTTCTTCGTCGCCAAGTGTTGCGCCAGGTGAACATTCAATGAAACAGCACCAAGAATAACTGAAGCGAGGTATCAAGGTGCGAAAACCATTCAAATCAATTCCTTTTACGTCTATTTAATTATTGCTATTACAGTTCATGACGGCATGATAATGAAACAAATGACTGAACAACCTTTTATTTATAAGCTTCCTTATTAAGTATTTAATTCTCACTTAAAAAATGTTAATAATACTATTTCGGTTGCTAGCCATAGTTTTCCATTATTTTTACATCAGTCTCTATACTGTAATTTATATTTTCAGTTAATTGTATCAAAGGAACATATCTTCGTATATTTGTCTATAACGTCTGAGGTTATCAATTTGAAATATTGTTTTTAAATTTTAGCTGTTCAACCAGTTTCCTTTAAAGAAATATATTGGGTTTAGAATATTTCAAATAGTACAATATTACGCTACCGGAAAAAATATAATATCCACTATTTATTATATCTGCATTAATGAAGACATAATTAACGAAACATAGAATTGTGAGAAATTTTATTGGGCGGAAATATTTGTATTTTGTTATAATTTTAAGTAATGATAATCACATTGAATCATATTACCGTAATTGTGCTTTTCTAATAACTTTCATGTTGAACCCAATTTCGTCACAACTCGACTGTAAATCTTGATTATCAAAGCCTTCGAATAAATTATTTACATTTTTATTAGTAAGATAGTGCCATATTAATTAATTATTTTAATGAGTCTATTAATCCTTTGCTGTTCACATGTAATACTTAAAACAAATGTAGAGAAAGTTATAATGGCAAACAATGAATTGATACTAGTGTATAATTTGTTGCGAATACAATAAATGTGAAAAAATGTAAATATTTTGATTATACACTCAACATTTTCACGACCCGAGTCATTTATAATATGATGGAAATTAATAACAATGTTCTGCATAACACACAGTATTTATAACAGATAGAAATCATCTTTCACTCTTGCTTGGCCACGTAAGTTCTGACAAGCTGACGTCCACCATTTCCGCTTGTAAATTTTGTATAATCTAAGGTCTGGCTCTGAATATATAAATGGCCTATATTCAAGTCCGTAACCGTGTCAGAATAGAACGTTGAAGTCTTCAGAACTAGGGAACTTCTCACGGGCCTTTCAG
The DNA here is from genome assembly GCA_037074705.1 of Zhengitettix transpicula. NCBI lineage: Eukaryota > Metazoa > Arthropoda > Insecta > Orthoptera > Tetrigidae > Zhengitettix > Zhengitettix transpicula. The sequence continues at coordinate 48,751,000 of CM073591.1, read as the reverse complement.
TTATAATTAAGGTAATGAAGGAAACGGTCCAGACTCATTAATTCCTCCCGCTATGGGAAATGGATTCATTTACGTGAAATGTATTCTGCAAAGACTTCTCTCTAGAATAAATTGTATGCGGCCATACTTTTTACTACGTTATAACTTGCAAAGTTTGTATAAGGTCATAAATAATCGTCAATTACGACCAAATTCCTAAGTACGCATTAAATTATAGTTTCCAAAAAATTGTCTTTGGCTATTTTTTATTAGTGAACAACTCAGAATGAAATTAAATGAGATAACAGAGATAATTTTTTTTTTTGGGGGGGGGGTTATCTTAATTGTGGCCGATTCCCTGTAATATCATAGGAGGAAATAGAAATTGTGTGTTAGGAAGGGAGAACAAGACCAGCAAGGGTTCCCTGAGTGTGGTTAATTATCTTATACGGAATAATCCTGATTGTGTTGCAAGACAACCATAGAAAAACCAGCTATGTTAGATCGGACTTAACTTTGGGGTTGCTTTTAGAACGCAGCATAACCAACTCCATGCCTAGACCACATTTGGAGGCAGCTATCTGATTGCGTACATAACCTCTCAAGCCTCACCCATGTCACGGTTTTTGAGAACTTTGATTAAAATACCTGATTGAAAATCATGAACAGGAAAACTAAAAGTAGCATATTTTCTTTCCTGATTTGGTAAATATTTATACTTATGTTCGATGCCAAATTAATGAACGGGAATGATCAATTGCTACTCTTATATATCCCAATCATTTGATTGAACACACGAGCAATGGAAATAAATTTACTTAGGCGAAAAAGCTGTTAATTTTGCTATCAGGTAAAGTTAAGAAATAAATCGTTGTTTTGACTATTGTAACCCGATTGAAGAGAGAGAGTCTTTTCTGATATGAACAGGCGACTCATAGCCACGTGGCGGCGCCTAGCGTTAGAAGCGTCAACTACTAGCGAATCATTTCTTTGCATCTTGGTTTAAGATAGTAATATAACAGTTCTGATTTCTGTTTCTCAAGCGATTATTATTACTATTAACATTAAATCAACTTTTTACATTATCCAAATACGGTTTATACGATAAAGAAATCGTTGTAATATGTGAGTATTTAAATATACCTAAGCGCCAGAAAGTCACTAACATTTGTGTTGTTCGACCTGATACAAAAGCTTGATCTCTTCATAAATGAACTCATTAATTAGTGGAAATTATAGGAACTGGATTCGAAGTGACGAGAAATGTGTTCGTGAAATGTGTTGAGAGACCGGCTAAGCGAAATATAAATTCGTAGTAAATTACCCAATTTTTTAGGTCTCCTACTCGTTCCTTAATCTCAATAAATCTTAAACAGTACGTACAAAGGACAAGTGAAAGGCGAAGCAAAAATATTACAAATGTTCTAGTAGTGTGACTATCCTTGGGCAGGATATGAACTAAGGTATATTCAACACAACACAATTAAACTCATATCACACATTTCTTTGGTTTAAAAAAGCAATTTATTATTTAAGTGATTTCTCATCGTATTATTATTTTTTAATTATCAATTTGCTTTTTTATTTATTTTTTCTCTTTTATAATTGTGTCCAATAGGCTCAATTATCAATATATATATATATATATATATATATATATATATATTTAAGTACCTTTTTTGTAACATTATTTCTTTATATATGTATTAGGTATTAATTCTTTACGTTTTCCCATATTGAATTTGCAATTAATGGAAATAAAAATACTTACTTGTGTGATAATTTGTTTGTAACAAAGACCATTGTACAAACACATCTCTGAGAATTGGACCCATTCATTAATTATCTTTTTTTTCTAGAAACTGATTAGTTGTCTGTAAGATATAACTTCTTCAAAGCTCTGAAACTCATATGTTAAAATATCTGTTTACATTTATATCGTCTTGAATTATTATTAATTTTACTTCTATTGTTTGACTGGAATAATTGGAAGTTAGATCAAAGAGGATGCAGACTTAAAGAGAGTACGAAAGTTTGGAAATTCTGGAAAAAAAATTAAGATTAGAAATACTGAGGCAAGAAAAGCAAAGGATACGAATGAAACAATAAAAACCGTAGAACATGGATTGTAAAACGTTTTGTAATTATGGACTGGACATCAAAACCTCTTATCGTTCATAACAAAAAATATTTCCGTATTATATGTGAACCACCGAAAGTAAACTTAATATTTTTATGATTTTACTTTACAGTTATTTGAACCAAGTTGTTCTTGGACAACATGGTTTACAGGAAGGTATCTGATGGGATGATAAAATGATAAATTTATTTCAGGAGTTAGCTCATATGGTAAATAGTGGGGAAGAAAGATTTATTAACGACTTCGTCTAAACCTTTTAATTTAGTATCTCACGTTTCCCTATTGGGTACATTAGACGAAATCAAGTATAGTTAAACAATTATACTGTGGGTGGAGAATTGTTTAAATGTAATATTGCAAAGTGTTAAAAACTAGGCATTAAAAATTTGAATGTAAGCCTTATTACTTCTGACATTCCTCAAGGGTCGGTAAAGGTGTTATTACTTTTTCTAATACATAGAAACCACTTGTCGCATAATCTAAAATCAAGGGTCAGGGTAAGCTCAAATTAAAGGGATGGTATACTTAAATGTTTATATATATATCATATGAACGTCAATTTTTACTAACAATGATCGAGCTCCGAGGGGATTAATATGAACCGTTAATTGCGTATCCTGGCCTTGAATATTGAAGACATGTGAATTATTTGCTAGTTCCCTATGGAACTCCATTTGCTTGAAATAATTTTTGCAAAGTTTCTACTGTGAAACATTAGAGTCTGTGTTATCGTAAAAAAAATCAGACATGCGTCCGTTTCTCTGAAATACTTAGTTCCCCGATTAATGTAATGCCAATTAATTAGGCCAGTAATTGTTTGGACATAAAATTTGAATTGTTTGATAAATCAATTATGGCGGTCTGATCGAACAAAGCAACAATGGAGAAGCGAGCTCGGCTGCTTTGTCGAAAAGTCAAGATGGCGTTTGCGCGCACGAAAGTCTGGGTCAGTTTTTACGTCTTCAGCCAGCTAGGATAGTTAGTTAGTGCCGAGAGATTGCAAAGTACGGAACAAGTAATAAAACTTGAGTATTGGTGCCGAAAGATTGATGTGGACGGATGAAGTATTTAGAAAGAGCCCAGATACCGGTAGTACAACAGCGAGACCAGTTAGAACAATTTTGTTATAAGTTGCAGTCTGTGAAATAAACATCCAAATATTCATCGATAAACATTTTGAGTGCAAAAGTCTAATTTCTATTCTCAAACTTGACCATTGTTTCAATTTTGGAAGACCAAGTAATTGCATCCAGCGTCTAATTATCGTCGGAACGAGTGAATAACATATCCTTAACGAACAGAGAAGCAACATTTGGTAAACTAAAAAGCATTAATTAGAATCAGTGAAAAACTAAGGCCTGATGAGTAAAAAATTAAAGTCTAAAAGTGTCCGAACGAGGTAAAAATTGATTGTTCCGGTACCAGATCGACAGTCCGTAAGTAACATAATTTTGAATAATGTTGTAAACGCTAATTAAAGGATAAAGTCATTTTCGTTCGTTCGCTTTCTTCTAGTTTTCTTTTCAGTGATTGACTTATTGTTTTATTTTAGGTAAATTATATTTTGAATTGTTAATTAGTCAAATTCTAGATTTATCGTGTCCTAATCATCAAACCCAGTAAAGGCCCTGAGATATAAACATTTTGATTGTAATTGTTTTTTAGTTTGAAGCCACAATTTGATAATAAATTTTATTTTATGTTTTAAATTTTAATTAACGCCACCACTTGATTATTACAATATATATATATATAATATGAACGTCAATTTTTACTAACAATGATCGAGCTCCGAGGGGATTAATATCAACCTCTAATTGCGTATCCTGGCCTTGAATATTGAAGACATGTGAATTATTTGCTAGTTCCCTATGGAAATCCATTTGCATGAAATAATTTTTGCAAAGTTTCTACTGTGAAACATTAGAGTCTGTGTTATCGTAAAAAAAAATCAGACATGCGTCCGTTTCTCTGAAATACTTCGTTCCCCGATTCTTTGATTTTTTCCCGTTATTTTTTCAAACCTGTTTAGTTTCCAGACGATTTATGAAATACTTTACTCTGAGATAAATTTTATTTAATTCAACATTGTAAGAAACTGTTCGTACTAAAGTCGATCGTAAATGATGATTTTTGCTATTATTATTTTTCATTATTATGTGTTCGGAACCAGCAGGTCGCTTCTCAACTTGGTACTAGTGGCATTAAGAGCAGAAAATCAATTTCCATTGTACTTTTTTCACATCCTGTAGTATCAACAGAAAGGTGTTTTTCTGTCACGTCAGTAATGAGACCTCACGAAACTGCACCTAAGAAAACATTTCATATTTTTGTTTTTCAAACATAATATCTATCAACAAGCTCTACTAGTTTTATGTCTAACATCTTTGATTAAACAGAGATCAATCAATCAGGAACAGATAAGTATAAAATTGATTAAATACTTGAGATTCAATGATAGAATTTCAAAAAGAAATTTAAATTATTTTCTCCTCTTTCAGCGATTAGAACGATTTAAAAATATTAAGTTAATTGTTATTAATTATCTCATGCAGCTCCATTCAGATTAATAATTTTTACAGCAAACCCCTCTCCCGCTATCGGAAGGGCGTGGGTCGAGTACCAAATGCCCGACCTACTTGATGCATCACTTTTAGGCGAATTGCCGGGTCTTAAACCATTGCCCGGGGGCCCTAGTTAACCCCTGGCTACCTTGCTCTACATTTCCGCATCCCCCATTTCACTCCCTTTCCTAAGCTATAAAAAGGGGATTGCCACTATGTTTATTACCCTATACATAGCCTGTCTACACAAAATAAACATAACGGTTCACATAAAAGTCCCATTTTAAGTAATAAAAAAGCGATATATTAATGTTCTACGGACTTTAGTTAAAATGGTTTATATTTCAGTGATTAGTGTTTCTGCACTTTTCCGTAGTCTTACAACTAATTGTAAAAATTATTTATATTATAATTATAGATCTATGAGCTATATATTAATTTACTATCATGTAAGCAGTTATTAATTAAGGAATATTTTGGTTAATTTCCCATCATTAGCATTTAACTATTTGGAGAAGAAGCCGAGATCAAATAGACGACCAGTCTATAGAACAACCTAAAACATTCTCAAATTAAGTCCTGTGTTCAAATTACTCTTTGTCACGCCTGTGATTTTTAAGGATGAAAATAAAGTAAAGCAATATTTATAATGTTTTATTAGAAAAATACGTAATTCATTACAATAAAAAAACAAACCACATGCTTAGGTACTTAACTCAGAAATGTATCCAAGATATACTCGAGACCGAAGTCAGTAACTAAGTAGAAAAATCACAATAAAGCTATATACACTAGACGATTACAAGATAGTTCGACTCGAGACCATCAACTTAGAAAGAGTCTAGCGATAATAAATTATGTTGATGAAATACTCCATATTTTTTTCTGTTCCTCCCATATTATTATGATTTGATGCTCCAGTGGTAAGAGATGAGTTAGTTGATTCAAGTGAAAGTAGAAGTCGATGATGATGATGACTAGAAGAATTTTCATGATGAAACTGCTTCGTTATAAGTATGATCCGTTCAGAAGAATTGGTGGCTTCCATTGAGTATAAATCCTGATACTGTCTTCTATATTTTATTAACAGTTTCTTCACAGTGCTTCACTTCTCAGTGATTTGTTCAAGTTCTGTCTAGTTTATAATGTAATATTGTATGAGATGACTCGTGTACTAAATGATTATGATGATTAAGTGGACCACGGTTGTTTATAGAGTGGATAATGTAAATATGTGAACCAATTGTCTCCTAGTACTTGAGAGAAGGAAAATAGGTTTGGATGATGATGATGATGATGATGATTTTTGATGATATTAACCGTTAACAATGATTACAGTTCAGATGACAAACGAAATTGAAAGCAGAAATGAAGTATGATCGATGTTGATGGGAGAGTGATGTTCAGGATGAAATAACTGATACATATAGATGAAAATGCATGAGATTGTATAGAATGATATTTGGAAATTGAGATGGCATGGAGGCGGGATGTGAATGAGAAATATGTGACAGTAAATGTTGATCTGATTAAGGAGAAAATTAATCAAGAGCATGGGATTAGATGGAAGAGTAATGTTTTGGGGAGGTACGAGTGAGTTGATGATGCTGGAGGTCAGAACCACTTAGAGGTGCACGCACGCAGTCTTCATCAGAGAAGCCGGAGAAGGGCTTCGTTTAGATACCACCCCTTCCACGCCTGTAATGGCTGAAACTGACCCCCCGGTTGGGGTGGGCAAGGGATGGCGTCTGGATGGGAACGAACCCTCCAGATGAAGCGCTGCTTTGTGAAGGTTTGGCTGGAGGAGCGGCTGTGGACTTGACACCCGCGGCGTACGCGTTCTTCTGTTGTTGTTGTTGCTGTTGCAGAAGAGCGTTGTACTCGTTCTGGGCTTGCTGGTACAGCTGCTGTTGCTGCTGCTTGAGTTGGGCGTTGTAAACATCCAATTGCTGTTGCTTCAGCTGGTTAGTATACGCGCTACCTTCAGTGGCTACTTGATGTGATGTGGAAGGTGTGTATGTTGCAGCAGCGATGCTTGGCGTCTGATACGGCTTCTGAGATGTGGAAGCTGCGGGTATACTGACGGTGGGCGTCTGCACGTATTGCTGAAGGTTTGCGGCACTCTGTAAGTAGTTGGTCAGAGGCTGCTGCTGAGACAGAAAGGCCTGTTGGAAGGCTGCTGCTGGGATGGCGATAATCTGTTGGTGGGGCGTTAATTGCTGTTGGTTGAAGTAAGCTGATACGGGCAAGGCGCTTGCGGAATTGCTTTGGATGTTGTTGGTCAGAGCGGGGGAAGCGTGGCTGGCAGATCCTCCCTGGAGAGCAGCTGCGAGTTGGGCACCAGTGTAAATTCCAGAGGGAATACCCGTGTACTGGCTGTACTGAGGAGCGGCGCCGGCCAGGTACGACTGCAGCAATAATTGTTGCTGTTGCTGTTGTGGTTGGTATTGAGGAAGGTAAAACTGCTGGTGTTGCTGAGGCTGAGGTTGGTAGGCCGCGGCGATCTGCTGAAGCGTCGACGGTGTCAGAGAAATCGTCTGTTGATGCAGAGGATGTTGAGGCTGCTGCTGATAGGCGGACAGTTGTTGTTGTTGCTGGTAGGCAAGCAACTGTTGTTGCTGCACGTCCTGCTGTTGTTGATGCTGTTGTTGCTGGAGATTCTGTTGTTTGGCACTGTTGAGATTATCGCGCTCGATGTCCTCCAATTTGATCTGCTGCTGTTGTTGGATATCAGAAGAGGCAGCAATGACCATCAACGGCACGCAGGCGGCCACAAGGGCGAATACTAAACTTGACGTACCCATCTGAAACATTAAAAAAGGCGGATATGAAGACTTCATGCGAGTAGAAATGTTTTGAAAAGATTCGGTAGGAAGTTTTTCATCTGGGTCAGATGACAAGCGCTACATACTACAACTAAAGCGACGATCTTTTATGTTTAAGCCAGAGCTGTACGTCGTAGAGATGAAATAATGTACATAATCAGCAGTATGTCCAATAAAAATGCAAAATCAAACTGATGAGCAGACCAGCAATATTTTCCGTTTATAACACAATTGGAGTTTACTCAGCGAATTTTGCTTATTTTTAATGCTTGCTTCAGATGAATAAAAATGGTTCGCATTTATAAAGTCGATTATGGAACATGTTGGATGCTTAAATGGAACTATAAGAACCCATCACTCCAACGACCTCAACATCAACTTAACGATCTCGCAGACTGACTCGAAGATGACTAGTAATGTAATGCTTCTCTATTTTCGTGTATCTGTGCGTTAGTTCTAAAGACTTCAAAGGAATGCAAACATAATTTATGTAAAGTGAACGTTGATTGCGCGTGAAAGTAGATCATTACCGAATCCTTTATTAAAAATCGATCTAATTGTTTTACGAAACAAGAAAGACGCATTTTATAACATTCAGGAGAAACTTCGTACATTTTTTTTTATAAATTCTGAAATTATGCTTCATTTTATTCTCGCGATGTTTAGTTAATAGTAAACTGTACGCTGGAAAGCTGAATCCATTCACAGCTGAACTCGTGCTACAATATCGCATATATTTTAAACTGTTATGAATCAGCAAATATAAAGTAAACCGGAATCCGACGATGGCCACCCGGCATCTGTAAAGCAGTTTGTAGAACATACGGGGTTCCACTGACCCTCTATAAGAGTAGAATACAAGCTCGTTTCAAACGGTGATTCGTCGTTTTCCTCGCAAGGTCGCCATTGAACGATAAATAAATGTTGGCGAGGCTGGCGTTCTCAATTTCACAACGTACGTCATTATAATTCTACAAAGAAAGTGTTCCCTTCATATTTTTTTTAACAGTAACGAGAAATACGGTACAAATGCAAATTGACTTACTGATGACCTAGCAGTAAATTGTATAGCAAATAATTTTACTGTTCCTAAAACGAAATTAATGTGCCTTTGAGAACTCTGTTCGAATTAGTTATAAAATAGATCAATAAAATATTCCATAACAACTCCAGTTATTTGTTGAATAGTGGGTAAATGTGTGAAAATAACAAGTTAGTTACATATTATTATTCCTTTTCCTAGTATTCATTTGAATTAGTGAATAAGTTATAAAGTACTATACATATAAATGTAGCAAAAAATAATATTAAAAACAAATAATGTGTAAGTCCGGAATATTTTATCACCATGGAGTGTGCTTCGTAACCTTAACATAAAGGCGCTAACAATGAAAAAGTGTCTTAGAAAGAGAAATGTCAGGCTTAATAGAATTTTTGCGAACAAGGGAAAATATTAGGTTATTTTCAAATCTTAATCAACGAGTATCCATTGCGTAAAAATGAGACCAAGTGGTAACACACAAAGGATGTTCGGATTTTTTTTAAAAAATGAGAATTTACATTAGGGTAATAATCCACGTGGTGTAAACATACCATTAATTTTTTAGAGTAACAGACTACAAGAGGGTAATCCACATGGTGGCAACTCCCCTTTAATAACATAGGAACGAAATTGAAAGGGGGATGCGGAAGGGTAGAGGAAGGTAGCCAAGGATTAACTAGGGCCCAGGGCTATTATTTAGGATCCTACCCGGCATTCGCCTAAAATTAATGCAGGACTAACCCTAGAAAACCTTCGGGCATTGGGTACTTGTCCCACGCCCTTCCGAGAGCGGGAAAGGGGTTTGATATGGGGACGCAGCTTTCTCTTCTCCGGGTCTCTCAGTTGAGGAGGCAGTTGAACGACTGTTCCAATGAGAACAGGGAACAACTCTTTAGCATAGGATGGTATTTGAAAAGGGTGGTGGGAGATACCAATCGCGAGTTGTAACGAGATGTACAACAAACCGAAATATATTAAAATAATTAAAAGTTGAGATTTTTAAAATTATTTTCTGTATAATGAATATATAAATGTTAGTTTTAGTGTAAAGTTTGAATTTATTTCTATTTCATTTGTATATTCTATTAGTTCTTGAATGAGAAAATAGGATACGTCAGTACATAAAATTACAAAATAATTAATAGAATCTACAATAAATAACATTTAGAAATATACGTGTACATAAAAATCGTGGCTATCAAATTTGCCGGTACTCCATAACTAAAAATGCAATATTTTATATACTTTTACTCAATAGTATTAAAAATAACATCCTTTAATATTACTAGTGGTATAATATAGTATTTAGAAAATAGGCATAAAAATTAAACACGCACTCAACGAATTAAAATTTAAATAACTATTAAAATTAATGTTTTACTGGTTTGTTTTTGAGCATGACTAGTTAATGCGACAATGCAAAATATTTATCCGACAAAATCAAGATTTATGTATGCACTTGACGATGACATAAGTAATCGTACTATTGTTATTATCTTGAGAAAGCTTGGATGATGTCCCTTTCCGTGTGCCATTAGTGAAACGCACCGGAATTGTTGGTCGCATTCTTTTTCCCCCCACTGATTGTATTAGTCATAATGAATGTAATGTCCTGCGTCCGTGAGTATGACCAATTACAGTGAAGGTAGAAAGTGAGACACTTTCTTTTCATCCCAATTCACTTTCCTCTGAGTGTTGCCGATGTATGGGGAGAAACTGCTCGGACAGGTTATCAAGGTCGCTGAGATGGAGGAAAGTTTCTCTCCCTCTCCTTTTCTCTCTTTCTTTATCCGTCCCATAATCGTTCACAAGCTGCTCCCCGATTTAAACATGTAGGTACAAGGACACACAAAGATAAATATACTTCATTCGTACTCCTTCTAGAAACTTACTGTCATCTAACTAACAGTGAGAATTTGAGATCAGTTTAAGATAATGAGATAAACCGACTGCTGTTCACACCAGCAGAAGTACACTAAAAATACAATGACAGTTCACACGTGATTTATTTTGTGAGATCAGAGTATACACTTTATAAATTCGGATTTTACTTCACTGATCCATGAGATTAGGGAAAATGAACTATCATTAGTCGTCGAAAAAACGTAATCAAAACGCGGAAACTGATATTTATTTGAATTAGATTTATTTAACTTTCAAGGTAATTTCATTAATAAATTTTAAGAAAATTTGAACTGTTGCAGCTTGACGCATTTAGTTCTAATACTACGTGTTAAAATTAAAAACTCAATATTATATCGCTGGTAATTTTAAGGATTGTTATTTTTAAGACTATTAAGTAAAAGTAAATATAATATTGCATTTGTAGTTATGTAGGACAGACAAGTTTAAAAACCTGTCAATATATAAAATATATTATATTATTTAATATATATTAAATAATATAATTATTTAACAGAAGCTTTCTTCGTTTACGTTCGACATATTCATCTGCTTTGAGGTCTCGTTACTAAAATGGGAACGAGGGTTTTATAAATTTAAACAATTGTAATTTGTTACCTATTTTTTAAATGAATAAAGGTCATTTATTAGGATTTTCTCACACTCCTGAATTTTAACGTTTTAACAAAATGAAAGTAATAAATTTCCCTAAATAATTATTTTAGATAATATAATTTAGATATTCCTAACTCGAATACTTCTACCGACATTTGTTGCAACTTTTCTAATTTATTTTACGTCTTCAACTAAACGTTTCCATATATGAAGCGGTCTTTCTTTCGTTATTATCTTCAATTTACGAGGAATATACCGAGGAGAATCTGCACGCTGATCATGTGCCTTCCCAGTGAAGTGACAGTCGCCTGTAATACTTCTCCATGGATTTTATAAAACACGGAAAATTATAATTATGTTTTCTCCTTCTCTTTCTCTTTACTTCTCTATCAACTACATGACTGGAATGTTGAAAACTACCTTATATTACTCGAGACCTTTGCATACAAAACGGCATAAATCACAAATATTTATCTTGCCCTTCAGTTTACTCAAGACAGTCAGTAATTAATTTTAAAACTAGCTAATAATTACGAGTATAATTGGCGACATAAACTACACCGACAATTACTGATTTAAAATTAGTACGAATAATTATATTAATTCTGTGTCTTACGTATTAAAGCTAACATCAAATTAAGGAGTTGTCAATAGAAGTATATGTTACAATACTTGATATTGTTGTAATCTTATTAAAAATCAATTATTCATTTAACGTCACGTAAATTTCAATTACGATCTTCGTATTTTTTATGCGCTGAAAATAATTTTTATGAACTAAAAACTTAATATATTCTAGAATTTTATCTTGCTTATTTATATACATATATAAAATTTATTCTAAGACAAAAAAATATAAAGTGTAATACATTATGACATATTACGACTGACAGGTTCACACCAAAATAGTAACAATATCTAAGGTATAAGTCTAAAAAGGTATCGAAGACCACGGTACATCCATTCATCTATTATCATTCTTACCAAATGCTAATCGAAGAGAAATACACAAATAGTCTAAATTTTTATTGAACAATAATTTTCCAAGATTTTAATCCGTCTCCTAAATTTTAATTTCGTGCTAAAGATTTCTGCTCCGTGCGAAACCCTCAGGACTTAATTTTTAAATTTATATTATACCCTTAATTAAATATTAGCGATGTTGTTCTGTCAGTTTTGAGATTCAAACTTTAATCTTCCGTATTCAGAACTATTTAATAAGTTTTTAGTAATTATCAATTTACCAAGAAATGTTAAGATAAAATTTATGAAAAGTCTGTTCGTTTGCCTGAAATTCAGAGACTAAATATTTATATAGACGTTGACAAGTATAGTTCTTTATGTTTACACGTCGTCTTGTGTATATAAAAAATGTATATAAAGGCATAACACCAGTTAAAGAATGTCGAACTGGGTTTTGTAATTGTAACCAGTGAGGGGTAGTAATAAAAAGTGTTTATGAGATAATATGTGCAATAAGCATCCTATAAATTTATGAAACTTCAAATTAAAAGCAAATATTTACATCATATGCAATGAATATTTTTCGATACTGGCAAAGAACTACAAAATTCAATAGGAAAAATTTGGGATGCTGATGGTTTTTCCACTAGTCGAAATACTTGAGGCAAAATTTGAATGTACCCAAATTTACAATACGCACAAAAGATTATATCAAAGGAAAGATAACAGAATTTTCAATAACGTTTCATTGCTACTTTAAATGTCCGTGCGTAAAGTAGTATACTTTAAAGTCTGAAGGACACATTTATTTTCGATGATAATGACAACAATTTTATTATGTGCAATAACTCCTCAGATTTAATAAATAAGCAATAATCTGCATGTTTCACGTTCAATCGTGTATGTAGAAGAGAGAAATCACATTGCCCCTTCAGCATTGGTGCCTCCAAACAGCTGTGTAATGCAGCGTTGGATACTTTGCAGGCGCAATTATATTTGTTATTGGTACATATATGAATTATTACTGACTATACGTTCCTAGGCACAGACACTTACTTTTATATATATATATATATATATATATATATATATATGTATGGTGACCCACAGTAATCGTCAATACTTTACATCTATATGAAAAGGTCCCGATTTCGAGTCTTAGTAACACGGCTATAAATGTTAGTGTATACCATGATCAAGAAAACTGGGGATAAGACTTAAAGAGAATCGACACACTGACCACGTGCTAGTGCAAAAAACCCTGAATGTGTCATGTGAGATGTCTTTCTGGCTGTAATCTAACCAAAATAACTAAATACATCCTGTTTAACAAAATCTTGTCGCGTATTTTAGACTGTTTATAGCACGTTATTCAGTACAAAAATGACCTGGTGCTATTAGTTAAAAAAAGAGGATTACAATTAAAGAAAATCCTGTTATGTATATATTTTAAACTTAACATAAGTAAATCCTTTGTAGCTATTGCATTAAACTAGATAAGTTTGTATCAAAATTTAATTATAAAGATATTTCCAAAATTCATGTTTTGCAACCAATTTTTATATCAAACATTAGTTGGAAGTACAAAATAATAAAGAAAATACTGGCGATGTTTAGATTCCTTTACGGTTGTGTATTTATTCGCTGCCATGCGAATTCTACTAAGTTAAAATTGAAATCCCAACGTTGTAGCTCATGGGAAAGCCATGAATCTCATGGTAACGAAGATAAGGAATCAAATTTCCTTTCGGCCATTCTGATTTGGAGGTTTTCAAATAAATTGAACCGAATGCTAAAGTAAAGCTATAATATAAGGCCTGAGCCTCGTCATTATATACTTCCACAAAAATGGGCAAAGTAAATCGCAGTATGAGGGAAAGTCAGCACACACGTCCAAATGCGTAATTTGGTGTATTTTGAAAAAAATTCAGTAGGACAGATGATAATGGACATATGTATACTATAAATAACACAGAAAAAATTAAATGATTGAGCCATGTCTTCTACTTTTCTCGTAAATTAAAATTTCACCCAGATTTGTATCAGCAGGTAAAAATATTGTGTTCAACTATCCAGAAATTTCAATCATGCGCTAGTTGCAACCTTGTGACGATTGTCGGCAACAGAAATTCTTCTCTTTTGCACATACTGTTTCGTCTCTGCAGTGTTAAATTCTGCAGTCATTCAATAAATATTGCATTTATGTGTTCTATTTACGTATAACAAAGATTTAATGACAAACCTGTAATGTATTTAGCTATTAATACATTAAATAGTTATTGCAGCGACTGAAAATAGGCGTTGAGGCTACGTAAAATTTTTATACGAACTTAAATATGTGGAGATAATTTTGAAAAGACTGTATCGATTCACTTCTTTTTATTAAGTATTTATCATTAGATTTAGAGTCCTGGGAGTTAACATTACCGTAGAACTGAAAATAGAATTTGTCGGCTTGCCGAAATTTTTTAATAACTTCTAATAAATATTGATTTCCTATCTACAGGAAATGTTTAAATAAATTTGTAAGCCGGGAATAATTAGACTAATTAGTCAATTTGATAATAAATGTGTAGAATTAATATTAAATTTTTGAAGCAGTATTTATATCGTGTACTTTTTGTTCTTCATTAAGATATACAAGCTGGGATTGAAGTTCAATATAATACATCTCTCAATATATTCTAAAGAAATGCCTCTGGTATTTCAGGTTGCTCATTGCATTGACTGATTCAATTTGAATGAAAAAAAATACAATCTCTAAATATCATCTGAAATTAACAGCTTCGCTTATTAGTAAAAAATATTTGGAAAGAGTTGTTTATTTTATGTGATTATTTTACGAAAAAATTAATGCAAAACAGAAAGGCTAAATCGACTTATGAAATATAAGGGACTGAGGACTTTCCCAATGTAAATATAGAATAAAGCTATTTCGGGATACTAACCGGCTTAAACATTTATTGATACACAGCGTTTCATGACGTACTCTTCTATCGTCGTCAGGTGGATAATTAATTTATAAAATATATTATAAATAATTTCTTTAATTAATTATTTAATCAGGATAGAAACTCGAGAAAGGTTTATTCATACTTATCAAATATTTTATGGGATAAAAACCTTGAAAATAAATTCAATTTATGACGCAAGTCATTACATGAGGGTGGATATAATGTTAAAAGTGCAGCCAGATAGCGAAAAGTGGGAAACGATAAGAGAAAAAAATAATTTATAGTATGTATTCATCTGAAATGGAGGCTAAAGTATAATATAATATAGGGTCAGGATTGCACATTTTATACAATACAAATTATTGAATTGAAGTTAATAATTTTTGTGAATCTGGACAGAACATTCTGCCTATATATTAAGTTAATAATTTAATTAATAAATGTTGAGTCTATATATAATGTTCCTTGAATTTTGTATATATGATATTTCAATTTGTATCTCCTAGAAAGGGACTACATTATTATTATGTATTTTTATTTTAAAAAGGTACCATTTGTCTGACTGTAAGACTTATCGTTACGATTGTAAGTGATCTTAAGGCATTTGAATATATTATTATTTGAATAAAACTTATTATCGCCAGAAATAACAGTGTAAAGTTAATTATCTGCGTTCGTATATTGATGATAATGTTCCTTGAATTTTGTTATATAATATTTTAATTTATATCCTTAAGAAAGTTCTGTATTCTTTTTTAAAAAATGTGTTTTTAGTTCGCGATATTGTACGTACTGAAATAAGAACCTTGAAGGTCACGTTGTTCTGTAATGTGATCTGCCATATGAATGAAGTACGTTACAAACTAATATGGTGAAATGTTTGTATTGATTCGGTGGTATTAAATTTGTGCAGTATATAGAGCGATGAAGTTACTCGTGTTAGTAGGTATTTGGATGTATCCTCACCTTCTAAGGCGTCGTTACTTGTAGCGGTGGCGCGTGACTGTCTTCCTGGCTGTCGTGGTTTTGCCTGGCTTTCGGCTGACCTGCTACTCGCGATTTAAGAGTATATATAGGCACCGCTCTCTGGAGCAGCAGAAAGTGAGGGGGCTGTCTCCACCTCGTGGAGGGGCAAAGCTTTCGCCCAGCGTCCTGACCCCCCTCCCCCAATCCATCTGGGTGGCGTCGCGAAACAGGACGAAGAATCCGCGTGCTGAGGTGACCTCTAACCAGGTCATCATACTGCCTCGCCTTCGAAGAGAAAAGAAATAAGTGATCATCCGAGTTGTGTTGTTTCTAAACCCACCACAGGGTCCACAATTACTGTTGGGCGTCGTATGGAAAGTCTGGCGACAGCAAAAGTGTAAAACGTCCACCTTTCGTTCCTATTTTGACGTAATAAACCCTAGAAATTTTAACTTTTATTTTTAACCTGTTATAACAAACTCGTTGAGTTTTATTTAATATTGAGCTAGACTATATCAATTTACATTTTTAAGTATATAGTTTTCATATAAAACTTATTTACAATCTAAGAATTCTATATATTTTAATAATTAAATTAACATTTCTTTAAATTATCGAAATTTCAAACACACTTGAGTCAAAAAATTTAAAAAATATATTTGTTATTAAATAAATATATTGAAAATAAATTGAACCACGTTAAGATTCAAGAACCGGGAACCAAAAAATAGAAAAATATTTTTGTATTAATAAAGAATAGAATTACCGGAAAATTAATAAATTTTATTTAACTCTGTCTGTTCTTTTCATGATACATTGAGTGAATAGTCACAGAAGCCGGCAAAGAAAACGTTAAAGATGATTTAGAAGTAGTCGAGAATTGAGACAGAAGAAATATTACTTCTCCTTAAATAAATATACGTGTTTCTATGAAAATTAAAATGGTTTTATTCTTACACTTTAGCACTTTGTCTAGTATTAAAATCTAAACCAAAATCATTTATTTATATTCAAATTGTATATAAGGGTTTACGTTATTTCTGTTCATAAATTTTTCGTAACATAATTTATAATTAATTTTAAAATATTTGATGTTTTAAAAACAAATTATATCATAATAAGATTTTATATCTTTGAAACACCAATGAATAGTTTTAAACTCGAAAACCACAAATTAAAATCGTGAATTAAATATTTGATAATAAATAATCTGTGGAAGAATACGGTGATACAATTACATCAGTGGAATAAATAATTCTAAAACGTCCGGGAATTCCAAATGTTAACGTGTCTTCAATAATACTATGATTACGGTGAAGCCAATACAATCAAAATGCTTAATCTTAGCGGAAGACAGGGATAATATTTCTGATTAATGACTGTTGCTTAGAAGCGCCAAATTGAGATAAATTCGCTATCAGTATTTTTAGAAAATGTTTTTCTTTCTAGAAATTATCATTATTTTCTAATAGCATGTACTGAAATTATGTTAGATGTAAGATAAAAAATAAGCTCCTGCGTTTGTTTTAAAAAGTAACGTCAGAACGTTAGTAAACTTATGCTCTCAAAGAATAAAATGAATCATTGTCCATGCCTTGTATTTAATTAGATGTATGTTTAGAAATATGTAATAAATGAAGTGAAAGAGTGATAGAAAATGTGCATTTTTTTGGTTTAGACAGGAATTATTTTTTCTGATAATGAAGAAACATCAGTATATTATGTATTAGTTTTTTTTTCATCCATGTTTCTCATTTACTGTTTTGGTATAAGGCTGTTATTTCCATTAAACCTGCGCTGTAAGATCGCAGAAGCTGCAAATAAAAAAATATTGAATGCTAGTTGTGAACGATGGTTAAGATTTTAGCCTAATTTTTATGCCGTACGACCATTAAACTAATTTAGTTGAATTTATCTGACTTATTTTGAATAAATAAGAAAACGTAAGCCTATTACTCAGAAATTTATAATGAATTTTTTTAAATATAACGTATATTAAAAAAACACTCGATTATCTAATTATTGGAAATTCTTCAAATGTAAAAATTCAAATATTAAATTTCATGAAATATAGATGAAAATGAATTAATAATTTGCACACACGTTTCGGCTGAATTAATTTATTATTTATCTATTAATTACTAAGCAGTTATCATTTATTTGATGTTAACACCAGAAGAGGTCTCAGAATTGAAACGTAGTGATTATTTAATTATATTTTTTAAAATTCTTCGTAATAAATTTTTGAGTAACTAGCTGATGTTTCTTCATTCGTTCTATTGATATAACTTTAAATTTAATTGTGGTGGGGATTTTTTATTTTATTGTTTTTTTTTAAGATTTCGTTGGTTTTTCTGTGGACGAAAATGTTACCAACGTATTTTCATTGTGTTGCTTATATATCAATATGTTCAATTTTATTGCCAGATAAAATGAAACTCTTTGAGAAAATTTTACCTAGTCTATATTTAGTTGAGAAAATATTTATTTTTAAGTACAAATTTTTTAAACAGCATTGAAGTAATTCTGAAGGGTTTACGAACATGCATAGATCGTTGAATTGATGACAGTTCAAGTAATTTGCATAGTGTCACTAATAAGATTATGTTTTAACCATGCTAAAGAATTTATCTTGACTTTGTCATATCCGAAAAACGTCGATGAAGTATGTTGCTTGATCATTACGGTCGTTGTCAGGAAATTAGGCGGGTGAGATAATCTAACATACGTTGTCAAATATGTTACTGGCAAAGCGCGTCAAGGTAGTGTCGTCCCAGGAAAATTGAGGTCTATTTGAATTATTTGATAGCGAGAATGGCTTGAGTAACTTGTCGGAGTCCTAAATACTTAAACCGTAAAAACTCTCACCGGCGTAATTTCCTTGTCGTCAGTTGCGGAATGCTGACAGGACTTCCCTTTAGGAACGTTACGTATCCGCCATCGCATATTCAGTCTTATTTTTACATTTCTTCGTCCATATGAAGGATAGTTCTTTATAGTTTGCTGGCTCCGGTGTTAATAAAATTCAAAAGAAACTGTTCCGTCTTGGTCGTGATCAAAATAAAATGAATTGACTGTCACACACGGGTGAATCGTGAAGGCTAACAGTTGAGTGAAAGTTACAGCAATTTACTCACTTGTATTGAAGTTTACATTCTAATGGAAAAGCGAGAAGAATTATACTAATTAGGTTTTGTCTAACTACTAGTTTTATGAACTATTGCATATCAGATAGTACGAAACATAGTTAAATACGAGAATTTATACGACTGAATTTTGAAGAAACTTGTTGAAAATCATGACCTCAACACTTTATATAGATTTGTTTGTAGGTACAGTAGAGTATACACGATGATTCGTACAAGTGGAATGCCACTTAACGTCGCTCTCTACTTAACGAATCCTTGGAGCTTTCTACGATTTTGGCAATTATATTTATATATGTCATGGAGAACTGTACCTGAACGCATTCACGTTCAACTTGACAGAACATTAGTTGGTAAATACAAAGAATGAAATAATCAACACATTTTTTAAAACGAATAAACTCGATTCCTAATTCCGCCAATGTGTTAGAATGAATTCAACATTTAATTTTACAATATTAGAATAATATATATGTGTAATTATAAAGGAAATTATACTTGACGTTTATAGAGAATCTCAGGTAGTGAAACTACACCCTTTCACCGACTAATTTAATTCTGAGTACCTGATTCCACTCATTTTCCTCCATTTTGAATCTGCCTTAACACAATTCTCTTATTTGGGAAACGAACGAGCTTTTTCTTCCAATTTTTTGTCTGCAATGTTAAAACAAGATATATTTGGACAGGTTACTTGTTTAATGATTTATTGCACCCGGTTGTCGTGACTTGACTTTCGAAGACCTGCTCTCCGTCGAGATAATTGTTTACCACTCGTGTTTGCATCAATCCACTTGTTGGGATTATTCGAGTACACGATTTTTTTCTTCATTCATAACCTTCGTGAAATCATTTTCTGTTAGTCTTGACGAGGCAATTAACTTTCTCATTCAGCGATGTTTCGATTTATAACAGATGATCAGGGCTCTCGACTTAATTGCCACACTTACGAAAACGGTCGTGGGCACGTGTTTGAGCCCGTGATTGTGTGTTTCTGTCTAATGAAGCGTAACCTGCGCGTCTCACGCGAAGAGAATCGCCTCGTCCGCTGACAGCAAAGCACTCCCTACGACCTCGGGGGAAAGCTTCGCCTCTTCCTTACATTCTCCTTCACGCTTCAATTAAGAACCATCTTACGGCTTTTAATAATTTTCCTACGACTCATTGCACCTTCCGCGCACCTGACCGTCAATAGTACTTGCTGCTCCAGGGTCGTGACATGGTTTCGCGAACATGTTTGTTAGTCATCCTAGTAAGAGTGAGACTCAAAAATTAATGTGATTCAGTAAATAGTTACAGTATTTACAAGTAGTGGAATATCCATGATTACTACATGTGATTCATAATTTAAAACATACGAGGAAGAGTCAAATGAAAACCATAATGTTTTTAAATTTTATTTGTTCTACTCGCACACAACAAATCTGTATCATGTCCCAACTTCTTTTAGGAGACGATGGAACCACTCGTGCACCACCTGGCGTACCTCGTCATCCGAATGAAATTTCGTCACAGAAAGTGCATCTTTTAGGGTTGCAAACATAGGGAAATCACTTGGAGCAAGGTCGGGCGAGTATTGTGGAGGAGGCAGACATTAAAACCGCGATTGTCGTAACCGTCGAACGAGTCGTATGGTGAGCATTGTCATGTTGCAGAAGAAAACCTGTGGATAGCAATCCGCGTCGTTTTGTTCTAATGGCAGGTCGAAGATGAATTTACAGTGGTCCCTCGCAACGTGTAGTGCTCCACTAGGAGTCGTTACACGATGTGCCCTGGCCCTGGCGCGGAGCATCGGCTGCAGACGTCACACCTTTCGCGAACTTCCTAGACCATTAATACACTTGCTGCTATAACAAACACGCATATCCTTACTGTACCTTCATTTTTCGATAAATGTCTATCGGTTTCTCACCTTCACTTTGCAAAAAAACTAATCACGGAACGCTGTCCGTCTCTGGTGCATGTTGGTAGTGGATCGTCCATCTTTATACTGTTCCTGCACCGTTGTTTGCGCATCTACACCAAACTTCCATCTGAGGGACATCCGTCATATTATTTAAAACAGGTGTACCAACTTATAGACCACTGGCGCCCACTTTCGATTTTAATATTAAAATTTTCATAAGACTCTCCCTCGTACTTATAAAACAAATTAAACTAATCGACGAAAAAAATTGAGATGCTATTTTTATAAACGTTAAATTTTTAATTACATGGATTTGAATGGATTACACTCACTCTTGCAGCGTCGCTTCATTAACTCTTGCATGCGAGAAATTGTAATCAGTCGGACAGTTGATTGAATTATTGAATTTTTTTAAATAAAGTATCAGTGTGCATGCAATACAGCTAGTTTTTAAAGATTAACCATTAATTTTCGTCTTCCAAATCATAAGCTATATATTTAACGACTAGAGTCTATCAAATGTTGTCTTCTAGATTAGTCTGGTCTGTAAACACTTTACTCACGCACTCTGCTCTGCCAAATTAATTATATTGGCAAAAATAATTAGAACAACATTTAGGTCTTAATTTTGGAACCTATCGTAAAAGACGATATACAGCTGACGACACACACAAAACCAAATATAACACAAAATAATATCGTTAACACAGTCGAGATGTTCAGTATGCAAGAGAAAGTTTGCAGCTGGCAATGTATTATTTAATAAAACTCTGCGAACGATTCCTATATTCAACTTTATCGAAGGTATACGTTTCCAATTTATCCAGCCAGTTTATGATAGCTTAAATGTGAGACACTGACGCAGACGGCCATGACGGTAAAAACGCTCCGCGAATCCTTGGAAGGTAAATAGATTTTTTCCCCAATAAATGTGTATTTTGATAGTCAATGTTACAAACTTCACGCTTTTAGCTTCTGGAAGATCTGCTCTACGTTGATATAAAGTCTGTCAAATTACTTCTTTTATATGCATTTTTTCTCAATATTATTTACATATTTCAATTTTCTTAATGTCCTAATTGTACTTATTTCCTAATATGAATGAGGATATAATTTAAAAAATCTTCCTTTTTTCTTTTCAACAGAACTTATTACCAAAGAAGTACGTGTTGCAAATCTATCATGAATATTTAAAACTTTACTTTACTTTGGCATATAATTAATGGAAAGAAAATATTTTAGAATGTAATACTTAGATTAAATAGCCAAATGACAGACCAAATGAAAATATGATATAAATACCACACAAAGTTTCTGGAATTCTTGTTCCTTTCGTCAGGTGACTAAAAACACAAGATCCGTGAGTACGACAGAACCGCATAATCCAGTTCAAAAGTCAACCGTATTGTGCGGATGTGTCGTACTCACGGTTCTTGTGTGTTTAGTCACCTGACGAAATGAACAAGGATTTCAGAAACGTTGAGTTGTATTTATACCACCACTTCATTTTATCTGTCATTTGACTATTTATCTAATTATCATATAAATTGTGTGTTTACTAGTGTGCGTATTACATACGAAGAAGGGGCTGTTTTTTGAGTACAAGGAGATCAGGAACTCTGAACTTATAAAATGATTCATACCACTGAGTGCAACAAAGTTAATGACAGTTTGATTAATTGGTCTTTGAAGACAAGGGAACGACAGTCGTAACCAAAAAGGAAAACTTTTAAATCCTTAATTTTTAATGAGGTGAGGAACGAATTATTTTTTACTCAAATACGATGAAATAAATTCACCTTTAGCTAAATAACGCGAGATCTTAGACATTTTTGCGTAATCATCAGTAGATCATTAAACTTCAGTGACTTGCCTGCGTCTCACAGCATCTGTATTACACCTGTTTCATTGTCATCTGTTTGGTTTGCCATTCGGGAGTGACTGGCATTTGATTTCTTGAGCATAGTCTTGATTTGGGTAACCTGTTATATAAAATTTATTTATTAATTATATTTAAAGTAGAAATATATTGCACATAAATTACAAGCAGCAACCTAACAGTTAATCCGATTGCAAAGGCCTCGTCTCTAACTGTTAATTTTCAAAACGTTTACCTATCTCTATGATTGAGATCCTTTTTGAATTTAAAGTCAGATAACTCTTAGATTTTAAACATTATTACATTGTATTAGGTAGAAACACATCAAATTGATTTTTAGATTTGTAACATAATACACATATTATACGGGATTTAATAATATATTCAGCAAGTATAACTTACAAATATGGATTAAAACTCTTTATCCGTAGAATGCCACTGTATTTAGAAATGGTATGGTTACAATATCTAAACATGTAATCTACGTTTTACGAAGTGTCTAAAAGATTAGATCGACGGGCCCGTAATACAAATTGAAACTGCGGAACTGAGTTGTATACGAATAATTAATATAGTTATATTTAATAAAATTATAATTATTATAATCGTTATCAACGGTGTAAGTGAAGTAGAAATTATTTTTTCAGGCCATATTTATCACTCCAGGTATGAAAGCTCCAGCCGATGCTGCTCTTATTTCACAATTTCCTTAATGAAATAAAAAATTATAACCTAATAAAAACAGTAATAATCATTACACCTGCTTAGCCATTTACAAAAGTTATTTATTGCACCGTGATTTTGTAATTAAAAAATAGTAATGTTCTGTGACTTTCGTTTCACCTGGAAAATATCCATGAAGCTATAATGTTAAATTGAGTGATGTGACGTTTTGTATTCATAATTTTTTTTTCTGAATGTAAACAGTACAAGTTGTTTTTTTACTTTGTGCTTCATAGAATATGAATAAGAAAATATAATTAGTTTTGAAATGTACTCTCTGTATTGTAATAATTTACAAATTTATAGCTAAATATAGCTTGCATCTTTCTTACAATAATTCAAGATGTGAATTATGTGGCGTTTTTAAATGAAAAGAACTATTACGTGAAAACTATTAAACAAGATTTATTAACAATTTTAAAACAAGTATTCAAATTACAAAATATTTGGGATCTCAGGGTCTTTAACTGGGTTTGATAATGGCAGAATTTATATAATCAAAATCACAAAATTTACATTTACTTTATATGGGAATCAATGCGTCTGAACATAGACGAAATTTGTTGCTGAAGGAATAATGCTAAAAGATTGAGTTTAAACAATTTCATTTTATCAATAAATTAAAGAATGATCTAAATAATTAAAGATCTCATTTTATCGATAGTTAAAGAACGATCTGACGTTTATCTTTTAAACGTGGTTTACAATGATTTTAAAGTTTTCTTTCTACTTACGGCAGCCCAGGACTCATTTTTAACTTTTCGTGCACAATTTTGGGGTTTTCACAGATTCTAATGACTCACAGACTCTAATTATTCACAGACTCTAATTAGTATAGTCTGTCGGTTAGTTTAAAATGGATTGGTTGATTCTCGATGATTTACTGTAAACTGGATTTGTAGATCTCGTGAGTCATGTTGAAAATGCAACTCACTGGTTTTGTCTTTTTCATTCTCGCTGCTGACTGACTAAATTGTTCAACTTTTCGTGTATTAGAATTTTGTGGTCTTTACACCTCGCCGTTCATTGCCTGACTGTTCGTTCTTTTACTGTGTCCTACTTGCTGTCTGCTGCCCAACTATAAGTTATTCTCGTAAATTTTGAGC
Source organism: Zhengitettix transpicula (assembly GCA_037074705.1). Lineage (NCBI taxonomy): Eukaryota > Metazoa > Arthropoda > Insecta > Orthoptera > Tetrigidae > Zhengitettix > Zhengitettix transpicula. The sequence goes on along the minus strand of CM073591.1, from coordinate 48,726,290 downwards.
GCGTAAAACCTTCTCGAGCGATCAACAATACTTTCTTTGCATTGCCGGTTTGTTGCGGCGTCCGCTATATCCACCAACAATGAGTCCTCTACAATTCAACTTTTCAATTAGAACAATGCCTTAATTACCAATTACTACAGTATATTTCAAAGGAGAAAAGTGTTCTTAAACTGGTGCCTAAGAACAAGACATCGTTTAAAAAATATAAATTTTAAGGATCTGAAAGTCAATTTCGATTCAAGGAGAAAATTTTGTAAAACGATAATGATCTTGGTGTTGCCGAATTCATTGTTAACACTCGTGAACCAACCTTTTAGGATCAAATCAGAACCTCTCTACGCATTGAGACAAAATATATTTTAAAAGAAACAAATATCCTGTTATTGTTTGTTTTACATAGGGTTTATATAGTTTTTTTTGGAAAATTAGGGACCTAAACAAAATATACATTAAAATGTACACAATTATTTAATATTGGGTTTCCTTGGTTTTATGCTGTGCGAAACATGGAGTATTTAAGTGCCAATTTTAAGTTCAGTAGATTCGTTAATAGTAAAAACTTATTGAGTAAATAATTTTAGAATACTATAATTACTGGTATTTAGGTAGGTTATAAGTTATTAAAATATGACAGGAAATAATTGAATAATAAGTAAAGAATTTTCAAGAGTACGGTCAATGAAGCTAATAATTAGACTCATAATACCGTGGATAATTAACATTAATTCTCGAGGGATGAAAAAGTCCAAAAATCTGGGAGATTCAAAAATTAAAATTATAATCTTGAAATGTTTATTCAATGTAAGTTACTACTTTTCCGTTTCTGTAGAGCTCTGAAAATTTTTCTTTTGTTTTAATATTTTACATATACTCGAATTTAGCCTCAGGTTGAGTCGTCACTTGTGAAGTGCCAACTCATGCGGACTTGTCCGAACGTGAGTGGGTGAACGAAGCTCCTGATGACTTCGTCCTTATTTCTTTTTTTCTCTCTTTCCCCCTTGTACGACCACTCGCTGGCCTGAATCGATGATGTTTCTAGCGAATGAACAAACAGTGAAAGTCTTCGTTAGTTCAGAGTGAGCGATTTTCCACAAAGTCGAGGAGTCTGGAATGTTTAAAAGTGGCCCCGACACATGTTCCTTCATATGAACGCGATAATTGCGCTATATATAATAAATGCAGATTATTAAGATACTTTGAAACAGGCTCCTTTGCAGATACTTTGACAAATATTGAATATAAATTTCTAAGTCTATAAAGTGGCTAATGAGATTATCTGTTGATACGACGAAAAATAAAATTTAAAAAATTATTTTCTAATGAATCTAGTTCATTTAAAGTATTTAGGATCTCTAGAACCTATGTTGTGGAGTGATACAGCCAGAGGACACGCTAGAAAGGAATCTAAAAAGCAAAAATATAGAGGAAACTCTTAAGTTTCATAGATTGGGTGGGATATTATGGCAATAATTATTTTACACGCAAAAAACCATAAACAAGATAGTAAAGGTTTTAATTAATAATTAAAATAACGCCAGAGACACAAAATATTTCTGGAGGGAACAATAATCTCCCATCAAACTCATATGTTCGGCCCCTTCTCAAAATTTCCTTGTTAGTATTTTTCAATACAAATACAAGGCGTTTCCATTATAAAATTTTCCGTGTCTATTATAAGCATTTACGTAAAAAGTTGATTGAAGTGTATTTACTTAATATACTGTAATAATTAAAAATGGAAGTTTTAATTAATTTAAAGAATTTGATGAATTTACCTCACGTTGAAGCGCCTTTTAGGTAATAATTAAATGGAAGGCGTTAATTAAATGAAAGAATTATCAAAAATTAACAAACAAAATATTTATTTATTTTCACTTGTGGCTTTAAATATAATTACAACAAAATTTGAGATCTTTCTCTCAAGGCCTCTACTGGGTTTGATAATGGACACAACCAATTGATTTAAAAATCTTATTAACAAACAGTTTACAATTCACCTAGACAATATGTCGATAGAAGGAAATTAAAAATAAAAGAAATTAACTCTGATTGACAATTGAAATAGAACGAAATCTGACTCTATCCTTTAATTACGTTTACAATTAATCATTATTTTTGGTTTTGTTACTTACATCTGTTCAGCTGCTTCCAGCATTCTTTTTTTTCGGGAATACACTATTGCAAAATTTTTTACACTGATTCTAAATATCGGTTCACAGATTTTACACTATTGAAATCAACATTTGACCACCAGGAACTCGGATGATCCTCCTTTTTGTCAACCATCTGATGACTGCTTGCCTTATACGAATCCTATGATTTGTAGATTTGTTACTCTTTTACCGCTTGAGACTTAAACTGCAAATTTACTATTCCTGGCTGGCTACAGACGTACACTGCTTCTACTTAGCAATATTTACGATGTAATGTTCCCGTGAATGTTTTTACTTTGTCTTCAACTCACAACTTTGTTTAATAATACATTAACGACGGCTTGTCTCTGCTCTAGTATTATTTGTTCCGTCCTCTGAAATGTCCTGCCACTAACTGAAACTATCGTAGTGCACTCGAGTTTTAGCGCGCTTACGCCATTTTTGACTTTTCGACAAAGGCGGCTAGCTTTTCCATTGTCGCTTTGTTCGATCAGACCGCTATAATGGATTTATCAAACAATTCAAATTTTATGTCCAAACAATTAATGTCCTAATTAATTGGCATTACAAAACTAATTCCAATATTTTAAAAAGTGTTAGAACAAAGCTCGTCGTCATATCAATCCAATTTCTACATCCTACAACCTAGAAGAGATAATAGTTGCAATCATATAAATGGAAATTAAATTACATCCCTCCACGTCAAAATAAAAGTTTAAAAATGTACTATGTAATCAGAAATCTTAAGTTCTAAAATAGTTGGAATCTTTTTTTATGTTTGTAAACCGCGGAATATTGGTGAAAAGTATGGCTTCAGGAAAAAAATGTTATTTCTCTTAGGTACTATAAAAGTGAAAAGGATATAATAACAACGAAGGCCTCAGAGGAAAATTATTTTCTATTAATACCTTCACTCATTAAATGTAATAACACATGTTCACAACCACCGTTGATTTGTAATTATTACTGAAAAATTTGTAGAAAATAGTATCTGTGCATTGAGAAAATATCACGTATCCTTTACTGAGCCAAAACTCATAATTTAGATTTATTCTGGTTAATACAATTTTCCTTGTACAACGTCTTTTGAAAGAATATTTTTATTTAGATACATATTATTGAAATTACAAGTTAATTTCGACTGAACTCATATACTTGACATCTATGAACCTAATTTATTTCTGTAATATAAGAAGGAATTTTTTAAAAAAGAAATAAAATATTTACGACTGATTGAATATTAGTAATAAGAATACAGACAAAATAAGTGATAATATAAATACCACGCAACAAATCCTTGTTCCTTTCCTCAGGTGCAGAAAAAACGTAAGAGCCTAGAGAAACACAACTCCACGAGTCAGTTGACAAAACTAAAAAGGTTGAAGAAATAATCAGAAAATAGTTGTTCATCGCTCTTAAATATTTAAACTACAAATTATACAAATATTTAAGAATATGCATTGGAATATAGTCAATTTATAAGTAATGGACAGAGAATCTGACATACAACTGGACGCTTTCATGTATAATTCCGAATGTTGTTATAAATGAACACTTGTTACTCGTTAATAACCTAATTAATTTCCTTCCGTCTCATTAAATCGTGCGTCGTACAAAACAACGTTATTAGTCTTAGATAAAATTAATTTGTTGATAATTTATTACAGGAGTATTTCACGTATGTTTTCAAAGTAGTACTTCGAATTTTGATGTCAATGGTAATATGTAATAGAATTTTCTGACCTCGCTCTGAAGACAATTGGAAGATTTATTAATATATTTGTTACGATTTATAATTTTTTTTCCTGCAGAGTTCTTGTTGTCAAGCAGTCAAAAAACTCACATAAAATTTAATATCTGTTTTTGTCTATATTTATAAATGGCAGAGCATTATTTTAATTGAACACAATTTATACTGAATATTTGGATGTTAGACACCATCGCATCAAAATGTAGACGATTTATGATTCAGTTTTGAAGTTCTAAGTATTCATTGCCAATAACTGAATAAGCTCTAATTTGAGGACGAAACGTCATAGTTTATATAAATTTTTGTCTGAAGAAATTGCAATTTTTTATTAATCTTTATTTTTCTGGCTTATATTGTCATAAATATTAATATATTAATTGCATCTATCCCGTGAATAATGAAAAAATTATATCTGTGATAATTTTTCTTAATCAGTAAATAATCGCGACAGCATCATCGAAATACGTAACAAGAAAAATCATTTACTTATCTTTCTCCAAATTGCTTGATACATTTTTCATCGTTCGCAAAAATTTAGGTGGAATTAGGTTAGATTTATTTCTTTTATACTTTTATCTACGAATTTCAACAACTTTTTATTTTACGTGCTTTTGTTTTTATTTTAAGTATCGTAATTATCGAATGATCACGCATATTTACCGCTCGGACGATTGTTGTTTCTAATATGCTATATTTTCTTATGTCTTTTATCCCCGGTTTCCGTTTTCTCTGGGCTTGTCTTTTCCTTCTTTCCACTGGCCATCTGGAATAACAAGGCTACACGTCAAGCAACTGGTTAGGGTCACTTAAAGTGACCTTTAGACTTTTTGAGGGAGGCCCTGAAAGTAAAAGTGGAGAGGGACAGAGAAAGGGCGTGATAAATAGCTGTACCAAACACATTATAGAAAGCTTCCACACTTTTAACATCACATACCAGTCACAGATCGTAAGCCGGTCCCAGCATCTCTGAGAAAAAGCGTCAAACGAAAACGTATGCATGGTATTACAACCATCTTAAGCACTCTTATACTTCCTAGAGTATACACGAAAAAATAAATCCATTCTCGATGATTTATGGGGAACAATTTTTACTATTAATAGCTGTAACTAGTTTTGAATTCATTTGAGATGACACTTGTACATCACTACAACAATCTTAAGAGAGTTTCATTGGCTATAGGAAAACGCAAATTTCTTATTTCATATATTAAGTTAAATAATATAGTCGGCTTCATAAATTGTAGTGATTAAATGTAAACGTACCTGCTCAGAAGATTCTAATAGAGACAAATCAACTGACATCAAGCAAAGTAGCCGTTGTGTTCCTATTCTTCTACTTATAAAATATTTACACAAGACCATTGTAAACATTCTCATTTCATAACAGAGCTTCCATGGTGATGTTTAACTGTAACCGAATTATTCGTTTGTATATATAATTTTTTAACTTGAATTTTAAAAAACAATCGTTAGTTCCTTTTAACGTTATTTTCCTTGTCGATTCGCTCTACGCATAATTGAATGTTCCTATATTTTCCAATTTAAAACAGTGTTGAGAATAACTCGGACATTCTGCGCTTAGTTTCTGCCGAACCGATCTAAACAGGAAAACTATCCCGCAATGCCAAGTATCCTTTGGAATTAAGAATACATTTATTACCAGCATGGATCTGTACTTTTTGTGGTGTCAAAATGAATTACCTGTTATATCAATGTGACCATATAAATGACTTAAATATGGCACATTTCTGAGTACTACAACAGATTGAAATATTATTACTACTCCGTAGCCAAGAAAAAACACATATTTCAGTCGAAATAAAACTTTCATGCTTTCTAACTACGAACTAAAGAAACCTCTTTAATCACAGCTTTTAAATGCATATTGCAATAAATGAACCAGTAATTTAAAAGGAAGCCGCACGAAATTCCGTTTCCATATAAACATCCCACTTATCAAAGGCCCAAGAAAAAAAACTACAGTAGATATAAAAATGAAATTGCACCATAGGCTAGAGCATCTCAAAGAATTTATTTAATAATTATCAGAGCACCTCTATATGTGAAGAATTTGTGACACTAAGAATATCCAGTCTGTTAATCAATTTCTTGCCATGCTCTTCGTAACAATACGTAGCAAATGGCTGTGGGTTTGGATTGTCGTTCTGCATCACAACGTGCAGTAAGTACACCAGAGACTTCGTTTGTATGCTAACAAAGTGAAAATTCTGCAACATCTGATGACGAACAACAATTTGCCACGGATATGCTACAGCGTTACGAAGAGCATGGCAAAAAATTGAATACAGACTCGATATTCTTCGTGCTACAAACGATTCACGTGTAGAAGTGTACTCATAAAAAATAAATAAATTCTTTGAGATGTTCTTGCATATTGTACAATTATTTTTTTTTAGGGCAACAGGCTACATGAGGGTGATCCACATTGGGCAACTCCGCTTTAATAGCATAGGAAGAGATTTGAAAGGGGGGATGCGGAAGGGTAGAGGAAGGTAGCCAATGGTTACTAGGGCCCCCGGGCTATGGTTTAAGGATCCTACCCGGCGTTCGCCTAAAGAAATGCAGGGAAAACCCTAGAAAAACCTGCATCAGGTAAGTCGGGCATTGGGTACTTGCCCACGCCCTTCCGATAGCTGGAGATGAGTTTGCTGTGGGGACGCAGCATTCTCTTCTCCGTGCCTCGACCAGTTTAGGAGGCAGCTGGCCGACTATTCCAATGGGAATAGCGGACAACTCTTACCGTATCCCCTAGGTCTGTGACCCCGGAACATACACCTCTCAAAACAGGCCGAGGTACCTCGGCTTGTGGGAACCTTAGTTCAAAAATGGAGAGGAAAAGGCATCCCCAAAGGTAGCCCCTTCGTATCTCTCCTAAAAGGTTCGACCTGCGAGAGAATATCCCTCGCAGGTTACCTGCGAGAGAATCCTCTCGCAGGCCTCTTCTGTACAATTTCATTGTCATATCTGCTATAGTTGTTTTTCCTGTGCCTTTGAAATGTGAGAGGTTTGAACGGGACAACCCTGTATTTCTTAGTGGTGAATTCAGTCAACCACTTAAACATTTTTTTAAATTATTGAGATGGGCCGGCCGAGAGTTGGCAGTTGTCGTCAAGATGATGACAGTTTCGAGTCGTAAGGATCCGTAACAGACGTTTCCTCTTGGCAGACCAACTACAAACACGTCCAGTGACGCAATTATATTCGCGTTGCAGCCAAAGTTTATCTCGAAACGATATATTAATATATATTAGTTGCCTCATAAGCCTCTGTGTCCTATATAGACGTCCATAACAATTCTGAGAGATAGATCTTCATTTCAAGTACCAACGCATATCAATAAATAATAAAAAATTATCAATTTCAATTTTGCGAAAATTTAATATAATGCGTTTTGTTTAGAAAATATTTTTTAAATATTTGAGTTTTCTTTCATTGTATTAAAATGCAAAATTAATCAAATAATTTTCATCTAATATTTCAATACCTCATTTTTCTATTATAACAGATTTACAATCTGTCTAAGAGGCAAAAATATATTATTAATAATAATGCAATTGTTTTTTTAGAGGAAAGCTCCATTAAGACCTCTCTATATAATGTAGATGCTTATCACGGACAAGATAAGTTAGGATTACTCAATACCTCATGAAGGTGTAATGTTTTCAAAATTTAAATCTGTGAAATAATTCGTAGCACTGTACATTTCCAGAACCACCATAATCTGAAAATCGTAAAAAATGGAACATAAAAGACTTTATTGAATGAATAAAATTGTCTATTTTAATTAGAAACTTTAATTTTTGTTGAAGGCATGTGATACGCATTACAATATGAAAATGCTTTATATTTTGTAAACATATTCAGAAGTTATATTCTGTCCTTCAAACGGTAATCACGTGAAAATATTCACGCATGTTAATCGCATCTCAAGTTAAAAGTGTTTCGATAAAATCTACAAAACAATGTAGTTATTTAAGGACCACACAATCTCCAAGTGAAAGTCGTGTTGAACGATTACGTTGTTTCGCTTGTTATCGAAGCGACCGGCGAATGAATGGAAATCTGATCGGGTTCCGAATCTCCAGGTGAGAAGCCATTTGCGGTTAGCGGTCCTAAGTGGACGAGATGAGATCTGTTTCTTACAGACGGTGACTGTAACTGTGGCATGCGGTTCCGCCATACAATTAATTGTTATTAGTTCCCACTGCCTTCGGTTGTCTAATATTCTCTTGCAATTAACCTGTCGGCTTTATTAACAGAATAACGCGATGGTTGGAGGCTTAATGCGACAGCCGATCCTTTCTTCTGTGTGTGATTATCAATTCTTCATGTCATGCTCGTAAACCTCTAAATAGGATCGATGAGAATAATTCGACACACCCACTCAGCATTGTGTAGCACAACGAGGAGGCGTCGTGATGGTAAGCGGTGTTAATAATAGGGGTTCGAATCCTCATCTGCACATCCTGATCTCTCGAAAATTTGGGATGAAATAATAATACACGTTTCAACCGCTTACTCACTATTTAAACAATAAATTGACAAAGGGAAAATGAGAACAAACCCTTGTCATTCGGGATGCTATTTAGATAGCTCATGATAGCTTGTGTACATCACGGAAAAAACTGCAATATTTAAATAAATACTAACGGCCCCGTATTGAATTTTTTTTGCTAGACTTACATATAGGACATTGTTCTGAAAATTATAATTACATTAGATAAACCATATGGTTATGTTTCTATGTGGTTCTTTTCATGGATTTTTGTAAAACATAATTTTTGTCTACTTTCCAAAGTCATGTTTATCTTCTGATACAAACTTAATAATGATATTAGATAAATAAATTATTAATTGGAAGGTTAATTCACAAATAATAGTTGATAATTAGCTGCACAAAACCACTAACAACTAATTGGAATTGATTTTGTACAAACCCGTGACGTCATAAAATTACAGAATCACAGTGTTACAGAAAAATGTTATATATAGTGTCATATTTATAGCACATCAACTCTTATTACATTAAAATAAAATTTAAAATATTTAATTTACAGTAATTTTTTTGCTCTTTTTTGTCAGTCGAAAATTAAACCCTAATACTAAAATTAAATAGTTTTATTCTTGTATTAAACTTTAAGTTCTGTAAACCATAAGAATTATTTTTCTATATGGGATTTAATAATTCAACTATATTCTATGTATTCCATTTTTTGTAAAATAAATTGTTCAAGGTAATGATTATGACTTCAGTTGAATAAATATCTGAGAAATTCAGCATTTGTGTATAATTTTTATTGATAAAAATTACAGTAAATAATTACCGTAAATTTATTAAAAAATAAAATATTACCCCTATATTAGATAATTAAAATGTTCAGGAGCTTAAAATATGTCAAGAAAATGTTTTTTTTTGTTATTTTTTAACTGTGACATATGAACAATGCTACATGAATTGGCTCAAGAGCACTGGTTTCCTTTTCTTCCGTTGGCAGAATGTCTCCAGAGTCAGGTTCTTTGAAAATGTATACACGCTCACAACATCCACGCCTTCACCCGGGATTCGAACCGCGGGTCTCTGAGATGCGGGGCAGTGATGCTGTCCATTACATCACGCCGGATCGGTAAGAATGCAACAAAAAATTGAAAATTATTCAAATTATTTGTGAAGTTAGTTAGCTTTTTGCTATGTACACATAATCTATATAGTGAAATATTTTCTACAAATTTTTTCTAAGTACCACGGGACCAGTCTTGGCTCCGAGAAGCTAACGCCATATTAACAGTTTCAGATACAGCCTAATAAACACCTATGGGAATCTAAAATACTATGTTAACTAATCTAATTTTAAATTAAAATCTATCATATTTTCAACTGATAACTGTTAATGTATTTACACTGTATTATTTTTATTTTGTTTTGAAGAGAAACGTTTTACTATACGGGTTCAATTTTTTTACCGTTTATCAAGTACTCAACTGTTAATATATATTTTATTTTATTTTTTTATTGACCTAATTTCAGTACTCATTGGTTTTGAGTTATTCCATTACATTTGGGAATCCTGACCTTGAATCAAATATTTATAAAATTGTACTTTCAGAAATCTTAATGATTGTTCTGTTGTACTGCCTTCAAGGTGAGTGACAAGATTATTGTTAGCAAATATATATTTTGGAAAACCTACGTTTTTATTTTATTTAATAGAAATCAGAATCATATTCTATGGGCTATTTTTGTTAGCTTATAATTCATTTACATAATTGGATTAATGACTGCCCTGATGGAGTCCTCTCCAATGATTGGTTCCCGGTTACCACGTTTTCAGATATATTGGTCAGCATTTATTCAGTCTAATTTTTTGAGTATTGATCCTGTGTTCCAGCAATGGATGTATAAGTGGGCTCGTATGTGTTTCCAGTCTTTAATGGTTTCATTGGTCTCTCTTAAATTATATCTTCGATGTATGGTTTTCGTAGATCATGATGTAGAGTTAGGTTACTGACATACCAAGGAGCATCAAGCATGGCTCTGAGGATTCTCGACTCCGATTTTTGTATCTTGACCGTATTGCAATTGCTCGCACACCCCCATAATTCAATGCCGAAGGTCCAAATCGGTTTGATGGTGGCTTTATATATAATTATTGTATTATCTAGAGACAGATCATATATTCTACATATCAGCCAGTATAGCTCAAGAAGGCGTATGTCCATTTGTTTCTTTTTATTTTCTATATGTACTTTCCAAGTTAGTTTCGAGTCGAGATGCATTCCAAGATATTTCACATGTTCTGATACCTGTTGGTTGTTCATGGTTACTGGAGGGCATTGTTGTTTCCGAAGAGTAAATGTTACCTGTACCGACTTTGAGTGCTTAATTTTGATCTTCAATTCCTGAAGCAGGTCATGGCGGTCTTGCAATCGCTTGCTCGCTGTTATGGGATCCTCACTTATGGCCATGATAACTGTATCATCAGTGAATGTAATTGGACTTGTGGTTGAAGGAAGATCTTCTTCTTTTATTGTCACTATAATCCAAGGTGAGTTTTGGCCTTATTAACAATTTTCTTCCATTCCGCCCTCTCCTGTGTCAGTCTCCACCATCCTCTTACTTTCATGGTTTGTATATCCTTCTTGATGTTGTCTAACCATCTTGTCCGGGGTCTCCCCCTTTTCCTCCTCCCAATTGGCTTCCAGTCCATAATCCGTCTAGGTGTTCTGCTTTCATCCATCCTAAGTACGTGGACCATCCAGGCCAACCTTCTGCTCTTGATAAACCTAACAATGTCCTCGTTATTCATGAGCTGCTCTAGTTCTCTGTTAGTTCTAATTCTCCATTCTCCATTCTCCATTCGTACATACAGGTTGTAGGAAGATCGTAAGTATGTATTAAGTATAAGGAAGGTCCAAGGACCTTGGGGAACGCTTGCTTTGATTTGGTGGAAATTTCACCGCTTATTCTCGTTCTTAATTTTCGATTCTCGAGGTATGTTTGTATTCGCTTAAAGTAAGGTTTTGGCAGTAGGTTTTTGATCATGTATAAAAGTCCTGAGTGCCAGACTCTGTCCAATTCCTGGTTCACATCAAGGAATGCTGCTGTACAGTACTTTTGTCATCTAGACATACTTGTATAGCATTAATTGTACGGTGACACTGCTGAGTTGTAGAGTGCTGGGGACGAAACCCGAATTGATGATCTGGAATTATGTCTTGAAGAGATGTGATACGATGGGCTGATATATATAAGTTTGGTGGCAGTCTTCGTCCTGAGTGACAGAGAACAGCTCAAGTATGACGTCATTAGCTTGCAAACCAACAACAATGATCAGTGCTCGAGCGAAGATTATGAGTTTTATTCATTAGCCATTGGAGAGTCGTTCACTTTTGGATAACAGCTGTTTCTGGAAACTTGCAGCTGGCGTGTTTCACATTCCGTTCCGCCGCCCCGTAGAAGGTGCGGAATGCGAGCAACAGCTCCTTTGTGATGACGGCAGTGAAAATAGTTTTCCACTGTCGGTGGAGCAAGGTCAATGCCAAGGACTGCACAACTCCACAAAATCAAGTTTTCCACCTATGCCAGAACGTCAATTACTGAGTGATGTCACGCTGCCAGAGATTTCTAACGGAGAGTTTACAAGAAAGGGAATAACGATGGTCGGAGAAATTACAAGCCTTCACACGTCATTATAAGTATTCACCATAATAATAATAATAATATGAATTGATTGGACTCTAGAACCGTGAAATGGAAGGGAACATCTAGGATTCAATACACAGCTCAAATTAAATTACTCAAGTAGCTAGTGAAGTAATTAATAAAAGTCAGAGAGTATCAATGGACCCAAAGGTGGCATTCATAGATTTTGAGAGATCATTTGGGAACATTAGGGTAGGATTTCTTCAGAAATTACCAAATTCAGAGCACAGTGTGTTGAAAGTGTTAAAAAAACAAGAAAAATAATATATTCCGTAAGTGTAACTAGGTTTTGTCCCAACTTTATGATATCATATATCCATCCAACAGAATATACTCCTATAAATAAGATATCTGTGGATAGATAATTTTTCAATGTTTCTTCCTCAGCCATTCTTTATCTCTGTAATTTACCGAACAAATATTATATAAATTGTGTATAAAGTAAAACAATTAACAGATTTCAGATCTGAACTTCAATCACCTTCGGAAAACATCGACAACTTCTGAATACACGGAAAATCTGAGGGTAACCCGCGTTATACTGCCATAAAATAATAAATTCCAACTTAGAATAACAAATGACTTCTATGTCCACATACGGAATTTTGTAACATCCAACAGGCCGCAGCCGTGACTATGGACTACCGAATTTCTATTTTACGTTTTTTTTACTTCAGGTGGGAGCCACAATTTATAACCTCTCGAATGTTATTGACATTAAATAAAACTTTTTCTGCATAGTTTCGTTTTATTTTTCTCCCAAAGAAAAGTAGAGACTCCAGTAGTGGAAAAGAATGTAGTAAGTTCGTCAAAGTTAAATAAATCGCATATAGATTTTTAAATAAAAAATTAAATGGACGGTACAACATATCATATGACTGATTAAGATTATTCTTAGTTTCTTTGAATAGGCTTACATTCTACATTTCATGGATGTTCGGGATTGTGTACTTATGAGTTTTCCCTGGACACTACAAGGATTTCAAATTCTTGAAAAAAATTACTTGTTTCTAATATTTTTAAACTATCACTTCCATCATCAGAAACTATATCAGTACACTGACTTATTTTCTGGCCGTGAAAGTTTCGCACGAGAAATATAATACTGGCAATAGTTTTATAAAATGTTGATCAGGACTGTAAGCAGTAGCGGAGTCATCTGTATAACATGAAATGCGAGGAAGAGTTTGACTAGCTAAGATTCGAAGAGCCTATATAAATAGCTACAATAAGCTCACAGAAACGTGGGCGATAAATTATATACCAAAGAGTAGGTGATTAAAGGGAAGACGTGGAATAGAGGCAAGTAGGGTGACAGCAGGAAGAAATTTCATAAGGTGTTTGTATGCAATAAGATATTTTCCGAGCTGAACGGAGATAGTTAACTGAAAACTTCTTCGCTCGAAGAACGAGGTGAAATAAAAAGAAAAAGCATGGTGTTTGTTATGTAGAAACACTCGCTAGCAACGCTTAGCACAGGGAAAATGATTTCTTTTTCCAGAAGACGGCACGGCTATTGCGTACCCTTATTCGCCTGTCTGGCAAGATAGTAAATTCTGCAAAAGGACCTGTGTCGGACGAAGAAAGTGGTCCTGTGATCTCTTCTCAAGGAGGGGCAAAGGCCGGTCTATCTCCTTCCCCTCTTTGTTGGTCCGACTGGCCAAGTGTGATCTGGGCTAACAGCTGTAGAAACGAAACCCGTCCAGAGTGACCACTCTCACGGCAAACCTATTTATACCTGACCGTGAATCTCCCTCGAATAACGCACGTAAGCGAAACCGCCACTAGGTCAGGGGCACACTTTTTCTCAACTTCATTTTACTCTTTATGAGATTATTTCAAAGACACTACAGAGTAAATCTTTATAATTTTCTTAAATTATTTTTAATTTATTTAACTTTTTATCCCAAGATTGTGCAGAGTATATTGTAATATACAAAAAAGAAAGGCTTTTAAATGAAAAAATTATTCAAAATTTAACAAACAAAAGAATTTATTGTGGCAATACTTGAAACAATTACAAATTTACAAATAGAACTTATCTCAGGGTCATTACTGGGTTTGATAACGGCTATTCATTTATTTAGAAATCTTATCAACTCAAATTTCAATAAAAGTTTTAGTCGTCAATTAACAAAGACGAAATTTACTTGTCGAATTGTACTAAAAGGATGGATTCTACTTAACAAATTTTATCAAAGGAAGAGAACGAAATCTGACAACTATCTTTTAATCCGGTTTACATAATTTATTGTTTTATATTGGTACTCACGGCTGCATTCCAGGATACTTTTGACTTACGAAGCACTATGGCGGGTTTTTGCACAGCTTCTACTCAAACTCACAGATTCTAATTAATATTTTTAGTTTTAAATCAGGAACCAGGAACCTCTTCTTCGTCTCTCCCTCCCTCGGCTGAGTTACTCACGGCTGCCCAGCTTAGCAGGTTTTTATAGTTCTGCTTGCGTAAATGTTTTGTCTATGAGCAAAACGTTCATGGCCCAATCACCTCTGTTGGTTGATAATCCTCGTTATTTCTTTGCAAGTTTCCGTTGATTATTTGAACTGGTCTCGTCTATTTCAACTTGATCAATTTCTATTGTGTCTGTCTGCTTCTACTTAACTTTACTTTTCAAAAGAATATCTCGTATATTTCAGTACGACCTGTATTCGACCAAACCGTCCACCCAACTGAATACTGCCTCGCAATTTTGAGCGCGCAGTGCTTCTTCCGACAAAGAAAACAATACTCTGCTACATTGTTGTTTTGTGTTCGGTACCGCCGTCAAGAATATGTTTCTCTAACAATTTAGATTATCAAATTTACAATTAATGTGTTAATTAATTGGCATTACAATATATAGTAAACATTGAGTTTAATTCACATGAAAGGTGTGCCCAGGTGCAATTATTTTCTATGAGTTTGTTTGGAAGATCTGGATGTTAAATCGGATAAACTGTTGTTAACGTTCAATAATCTGAAAATTGTTTCTATGGAAAGAGCTCTTCCGTTCATTGACATTTTCTGTTTATAAGAAAGTAAGCCTAACTGGAAAATAATTGCACTTGTAAAATGATTCTTTTATACTTTTTATTAGCGATCCGTGGAAAGTCAGACAAGAAAGTTATTATTGAAGAGTGAGTAACAGTATTTGTTGACGAATTTTGAATAAAGGTCGTAGGGGCCTAATACAATAAATTATCTTATACGCACAAATTATAAATATAAAAATAGTTATTACTAATTTGTAGATAAAATTGAATAATAAGATGCTATAAAATATTTTTAAAATGCACACTGCAGTCTCCGCTTTTTATTAAGAATGGCTTCTACCCGAAAATAATTCATCTATAAAATCATAAACATATTTTTATATTACATTGCAATAATAACATTGTAGTATTTAGACGTTTCGTGTAAAGAAGTAAAACATTAAATGACCCTTTACGTCACCCAGTAATTTATTAAATTATCTGTCATTACTTACACTGTAGTAAAAAGGAAGAAAATGACGCTCAATTAGGCATACTTTTATAAACACTAATTAAGACTGTTTTCGTACGCAAACCAACAAGCTGTAATTGTAACTGACGTTATCGTAGGCTCATAATTGCCAAAAATATTAATTAACGTTCATTATATTAATTATAATAATAGTGAATTTACGTCATAAACTACTCTAACTGAGTCTAATTTAATTTAATTCACATACAACAGATTTTCTTTGATTAAAGGAAATTGTTATAAAGGTTAAAACAGTGATCTGTATCAAGAAGAAACCTTCAATAATTTCAAGTGTTTATGACCGCTTTTCATGTAAAAAATGACTAATTATTAGCTTGCTAAAGTTAATACTTAGCAGTGACGCACTTCAATTCCAGGACTCGATAATATTTTCTTACGGGTCGAAAAATTTCCAGTATTCAGGTACTTTCATTAATTATTGCGAAACACGAGTTCGTCTGTTTCCTATTCCCAACATTTCTTTACTTTTTATTTACATGACTTACGTTCTCTATTCCCTTCAGTTATGTTTAATTATGATTAAAATTCATATTTATCCGACATTAAGTTGAAATAAAATAAGTAAATTCTCCAATGAAATCAAGAAAATTGGTTATTTAATACCATTAAATTCGAGAATTACGTCTCACGAATTACAAAAACCGAAATGAAATTATTAGTTTCAACTTTGGAAATGCATTATTTTTAGAAATAAGACCTAATTAATATACAATGAAATAGTGATGATGTAATTCAAGTTGACTATAAATCGAATTAATTAAATTAATTAAAATTTAAAAATTTAAGTAATATACCAGCTTACGATGTACCCCA
Source organism: Zhengitettix transpicula (assembly GCA_037074705.1). Taxonomy (NCBI): domain Eukaryota; kingdom Metazoa; phylum Arthropoda; class Insecta; order Orthoptera; family Tetrigidae; genus Zhengitettix; species Zhengitettix transpicula. Next base: position 48,709,827 of record CM073591.1, on the reverse strand, counting down.
AATGGAATAAAATTAAAATCTAGAAATTTCCGAGTCTTGAATAAAAAAGTACCTATTTTAGATGTTACCCAATACATAAAGTCTGGGTAAAATGAGCTATAATCATGCCTGTGACTTATAGTCCAGATTTTAACTTTAATTTATTTAAATTCAGGTTTAATGAAAAACAGTGTAGCCGAAAACTATTTCATTACACACTTGTAGAATCGGTTATGTGTAACATTTAATAATAACAGTATTGCAAAGCTGTGGACTCATAAAATAAGCAAAAGAATTGCAGTAAATTTTTACTGTTGGTTATATAACAAATTATTAATTTTCTATGAATATTTTTATTTATTTTGTTATAAAATGTAATGAATTCGCCTACATAAAAATTATTTATTTTTATCAATAATACAAAATATAAATTAGAGTTCTCTGGCAATAAACGGTCGGAAAAAATATGTTGACCAAGGAGCAAACTGAATACAAGCACAAAAAGTAGTTTGTTTTATGAATAAAGACAGACAATACATTTTGCATACTTATAATTTGGTTTGAGCGTGATTTATATCTCAATTTTCGCTTTTTAGTTTTTTTTAACAGAAACTTCAATGACGTAATATAAAATAAATGACGCATGAAAGCAATCCTAATAACTAAATTCCGCCATAAGCGGACGTGTGACTTTTTTTATCTGATGACCGAAGGTACGAGTTCTACATTTACTAAAATTACATCCTGTTGCCCAACTAGAAAGCTAAATCATAATTTCACATGTTAATTGGAACGTATAGTGGCAGATTGGAAATGTCCACCTTTTTACCTCACAAAATATATTTCCATAGAAGAACGGACGCAAGTTATTAGTTTCTCTGTTCACTTAACCCCGGTGCTTCATTCCTGTTCAATTTTACCCTGTTAAGCGATTGAATTAACATTTATGTAATTCTTGTTACAGAGACCGCGACTAATAACTCACGCCAACAAATTCCATTCCTTGTTTCAACAAAACATGTAATAAACTCGTAAATTAAAAAAATAACAGTTCATAAAACATTTAACATCAGGTTTCCGGCATTTGAAAAATAATAGTTACATCGTTACAACTTTTCTATAGTATACAAAACATTATTTAATAATGGCATACGGCCAAAATGTTAAGAAGAAAATAAATACATTTAATAATTAATAAAAATCTCTTTAGATTTTTTTATTTTTATTTTTTTAAGGTGTAGACAGGGTAATCCACATAGTGACAACTCCCCTCTTATAGCATAGGAAAGGGATTTGAAAGGGGGGATACGGAAGGGTAGAGGAAGGTAGCCAAGGGTTAAATAGGGCCCCCGCGCTATGGTTTAAGGATCCTAACCGGCAATTCATCTAAAAGGGATACAGGGAAACCCTAGAAAAACCTGCATCAGGTAGGTAGGGCATGTGGTACTTGTCCCACGCCCTTCCGATGGCGGGAGAGGGCTTAGGTGTGGGGTCGCAGCTATGCCCTCGCCGTGCCTTGACCGGCTTAGGAGGCAGCTGGCCGACTCTTCCAATAGGAATAGCGGCCAACTCTTACCGTATGCCCAAGGTCTGCGGCCCCGGAACATACACCTCTCAAAACGGGCCGAGGTGCCTCGGCATGTGGGAACCTTAGTTCAAGAAACCAGAAAGAAGTGCATGGATCCCCAAGAACAATTTAAATTTTTATATATTGTTATTTAAATTACCACTTGAAGGCAAAAAACTATAATGGACCCAGTCCTGTTAATATTTACGATCCATGTACATAGTAATGCAGTTAAGGAGTGAGGACTATATGAAGGAAGGCTTCGTTGAAAAGAAGTTAATGTAAAATTTAATTAGAACATTTATAACATATTTACCTCTTTGCAGTTTGTGTACGACGAACGTTTGGTATGAATTTTAAATATTTTTTAATTCAACCGTTTCATCAATTTTTTTTTACGTGAGGATCAAACTTACCACGCAAAAGTTCGGGAATTTTATTTTATTTTCCAAATTTTATAGGTTTTCGCCATTAAAGAAAAAACAAGTTTTCCAATTCGAAAGCCCTCGGGAAAAGTTTCTGTGTTCTAAAAACCACGAAATTTTGCACCTCTTTTCAGATGTTCGCTAATAGCAACAGCATGAAGCATTCCATTGAAAATAATATTCAGTAATAAATTGTAGAGGAATTAAATTCTGCATCGTATTGTGTTATCAAGTGCGAAATTCGTTCAAACGAAGTTGTAGAAGTCGTTCGTAAATTTTTTTACGTCATATTCGAACAGAATGCAGTCTCTAGTGCTGAGATCTACAAAGTGTTCGACAGTAAACTATATTTTCATAGAAGGAAAATTTTAGTCAATTTAATTCTCTTTCCAACTAATTATTTGGTTTTACAAACTCATTGAGAATTGCCGAAAATACGCAATTTTTCTTGCTGTATATCGCCGGACCGATTGCGCTAATATTATGGATGGGAGTGAGGATTATCTACGTGAGGGGGAAACTAGTCTTTTGTATAGATTATTAAAATGTTTAAGAGTTTTTTTTCCTAAGAGGAAGAACGAGTATCTACATTCTTCTGCAAGGAAGAAAGAATAAAAAAGTTCTCGGACTCAAGCCCCCAATTGTGATTGCCTCAGAAACTCTTCCCTAAACCTTACGAATTTGAAAACTAGGTTTTTTACTCATGGCCACAACATATGCGAGTTGAAAAAAAAAATATCCGACCTTTCTCTCACGGAGACCTTTTTTTGGACATATCTATAAGACCTAGTGTTAGTAATGCATGTTATTTTTTTCTTGCGGTAGTTTTATATTTTTTATGTTTTGGACTTAATAAAATACAATGTTGTTTTAACTTTATGTGAAGTTGATGATAAGAGAAAATATGACGACAGTAGTGGTCTGTTTCCCGAAACGAAGTGCTAATACAAAACATGCAGATGGGCGCGACTGTAACTTCGTGTGCCACGACTGATTATTTTCGTGGCGGAAAGCAAATGTAAGGTGAAGGTAAGAGTAGACTGAGATCGGGAGGAAGCAGAGGAGATGGCTGGGTCGACGCCCTCGCTGTACTGGACTCCTTTCTCCAGAACACACCCATCTCCTTCTCCATCTCAAGGGCCGGGTAAAAGTGAATCTGCTTCCGCCAACGCCGCAATATAGCGCGTTGCCATGGCAGCAGGAGACACGCTTTCTGACCACGCCAGTGGCCGGCTCATTGTTGCAAGGTCTGCATCTTCACGGACGACCTACAGAGTACAAGCTTTAACTCTCCTAAGGCCATTCACGGAAAGTTTAGGGGTTACTGGACGTCAAAATCTATCTACGATCGCATTCCTTGAGGAACAAGTCCAGTTTCATTTTAGAAAGGGTCTGAATACTTTCGGGATAATATAGTAGTTACACTTGAACAATGAGAAAGTCAATATTTTTTCTAGATGTTCCTTTTGCTGTGTAGGGATGAGGAATGGAAAGATAGAGACTTGAAAGCCACTATGGCATAAGCAAATATACATTCACTAGCTGAGTGTTTGACGTTGCCAGGGTATTTATTTAAATTATACCGGAGAAGGAATTGTTCCGGCACGATCTACATGGTAAACATTTCATCAACCGGCATCGTTAGCGTCAGTTTTTGGAACCTTTACCATTTATGTTCCCTTCCCCGACCTAACCCCTCGGCATCTAACTTCCAATAAACCAGGAAGATGACTTCGGGTCTTCTTGTACTACATAAAATAAGAGTGTATCACACCAAATTAAAAGTGAAAAATACTCACTAACTTAATTAAATTAAATTTAAAAAAGTCTAAAAATACCCCCGGTATCTTAAAGGAGCAAACAAAATACAACATTTAACTGCACAGAGACCCTAATATACCCGGTATCCTAAGAAACTAAAAATATATAGCCCGTACCTTAAGAGAGTCAGAACTACTGCGGGTAACTTTTTGTCAACCACGTTCACTTCCACGACGAGGAACATAAAATTTCATCAACCACCATGATTAATGTGAGAATTAAACTCGGCGATTCCTATGAATCCGGAATAGACACCAATCTGCATGATTTTTTTTATCAAAACCCCTTCCACATGACCCCTACGGGTCTTCCATCACTTGCCTTTATAGTTGAAATTAGGCACTTAGAAATTGTAGAATAACTATATCAAGTTCAGCAACCCTAAAACCGGTTTATTCGACGCTAAGAATGACCGTTTAGGAATGTTTTTTAATGTAACCCCTCCACCACTAGAGATGGTAAATGTGTCTCAATCCTTCGGAGTTTTTTCATGGATCGTAAGTAACATGTGAAAAGGTTTTGGTAGAAATTTCTCTACGCTTTTATGATTGTACTCGGAAATTTATTTCGCCCTCTTCCACCCCCATCCCTGGATGTCTGAATCCCTAGGAGTTTTTTCATGGATCGTAAGTAACATGTGAAAAAGTTTTGGTAGAAATTTCTCTACGCTTATATGATTGTACTCGGAAATTTATTTCGCCCTCTTCTACCCCCATCCCTGGATGTTTAACTCCATCTGAACCAGCATGCTGTCAGAATTAAACTCAGCGACTTCTATAACTCTGGATTTGACACTAATCTCGACTGTTTCTCGTTATATTTACACTACGCCCCTCTGTCTTCCCAATCTGTTCAGATTATACACTAAAAACGACTGTAGATAAACTATTCATTTCATCGACCCCGAAAACTAAATATTCGAAGCGAATATCGTCGTTTTAGCGTGTTTTAAAATTTCCACCTCGTTTGCCACATGGGAGTTGACTAACGCTTCGAAAGGCCGACAGAAACCTTCGCGGGCGTGCGCACAACTAAGCAAAGTTTCATCACAATCGGATGAATGGTACAGGAACACATAGGGGAAAGACAGACATTCATTTTTATATATTTAGATTATATTGTATATTATTCAAGCCATCAATTAATGTCATTTAATATTACAAGCTCTGTCTTTGTCATGTTTTTTGTCAAGTCATTGTTATGGTCTAATGTTAGGATATTTGTCGTGTATTTAAAACCTGAGCGTCCACAAATGGACTGAATCATGTTAAAAATTATTGTAATTAATTGTTTAAATAACTTTTTAAAGCATCTGTTAATAAACTTTCACTTATTAAAATAAGTCCGAGGCGAATCTAGATACATTTCACTTTCATTGACTAATCCTGTGACGTTTCGTAATATTGTAAACAACTAAATCTAGGAGACCACCGACTTTCAACAGTTACTTATATTTTTTTTTAGTTCCGCTGGCGTACCGCAGCCATTGGATTAGCTTTTGTGATTGAGCGGTCGTTAGACTCTCTTTGAAGTTTGTTCGCCCATGTCATGCTGCTCCCTATGGGGTCCGCTGCAGGAAAGTTCTTACTGTCGGGGTTTCCCCTGCCCTGCCCACGGCTGCGGGTCGTCGGGTCATCCGCCTGCTCACAGCGCTTCCCGTGGTCCAGATTCATCTTCGGTGTCCTGCAGGTGCGACTTACACAAACCGACTCGCTATACTTTCGCTGACCTTGGAAGCGTAATTAAATTTTCAGAGAAAGTTATGCCACATTACCCTGGCTCAACGTTTGAGGATCTTGCAAAAACAAGAAAATTAAGTCAACGATATTAAAGTACATGCATTAACAATTAACATGTACAACTCACTCATGATAGAATAAAACTGAATGTAACTCATGTTGTATGGACAAATGTGTTCGTAAAAAAATTGTAACAATTAAATATTACAAATAAATCATAAAATTCGGCATAGAATACTGCGATATCAAAAGCGTTGTATTGATCAAATACAAAAATCTTCGTCAATTTTTGCTTGGAATTTAACAAAATATTATAAATATAATATCAATTTATTTCGGGACAATTGCGCAAAATATTTTATTTTATTCCATTAGTCCTCGTATGAGGAAATAAGATACGGCATTACATAGAATTACAATATAAATATTGGATGCTACAATTATAAACAATTAGAATAAATATATTGAAAACCGGGAACACAATTTTCCCAATAATAGTTTTGATAGTTGCGAACCTAGTGGTGGTTAAATTGAAGCGAGATAAATAGCTTGTTGACCGTCTTTTACATTTAGAAAGAGAGATTTGAATCTTACAAGTTGTACAGTAAATCTAACAAAGAGATTGATAGCGATCGAATCCCTGCCACGTGAAAGGCTACTTTAGATGCGAGATCTCGGACTTATTTCTTTAGGACGCCTGTAAGCAGCTTTCACCTCAACAGTTAACAGAAACGATTGTGTAATTAATTCCTGAAGAAAGGAATTTACCGTATTATGAACTGTTGGCAAGATAATTACTTATAAAATGTGAATAATTAATTACAGAGAAATAAATGGACAAGAAAATAAACTTGAGAACCCCATATTATATCAAACAAAATAAAACAAAAGCAAAGTTTCTAACGATATTTAAAAGTATATGTACAGTATACAATTTATAAAACAAAGTACTCACAATGTAAATTAGCTGTCAAATCTGAATATAGTTTCAACACCAGGATCAAGAATAAATATATTCTTGAGTGAACCCAGTCAGGAACGTGAAACATGGAGTCCATGGGAGAGCCGTGAAGCTCTCAAATAGGCATCGTAGAGCTTCATAAACTTACCTTGGGTCAGTTGGATAATGATCGATAACGAAAGTCTCACTGTAAGTTGTGCTCTCTTAAAGTTAAAAGGTAGATCCGTCGGAATTATAGATATCGGATTGGTAAAAAGTGAGAATCTTAATGGAATAGTCGGCCAGCTGCCTCATAAACTGGCCAAGGCATGGCGAGGGGTAAGCTGCGACCCCACAGCAAACCCCTCTTCCGCCAAATACCAAATGCCCAACCTACCCGATGCAGGTTTTTTCTAGGGTTTTCCCTGCATCACTTTTAGGCGAATTGCCGGGTAGGAACCTTAAACTATAGCTCGGGGGCCCTAGTTAATCCTTGGGTACCTTCCTCTACCCTTCCACATCCATCCTTTCAAATCCCTTCCTATGCTATTAAAGGGGAATTGCCACCATGTGTATTGTCCTCATGTGGCCTGTTACTCTAAAAAAAAGGATGCCTTCTCCGCTGTCTGTTTTTGTTAAACGTAAGGTTCCCACAAGCCGAGGAACATCGGACTGTTTTGAGAGGTGTATGACCTTGGGCATGCGGTAAAAGTTGTTCGCTTTTATTTGGAACAGTCGGCCAACTGCCTCCTAAACTGGTCGAGGCACGGAGAAGGGAATGCTGCGTATCCCCATAAAACCCCTCTCCCGCCATCGTAAGGACGTGGGACAAGCACCCGATGCCCGACCTACCTGATGCAGGTTTTCTAGGGTTAGTCCTGCATCACTATTAGGCGAATGCCGGTTAGGAACCTTAAACTATAGCTTAATCCTTAATCCTTAATCCTTGGGTAACTTCCTCTACCCTTCCGCATCCCCCCTTTCAAATCGCTTCCTATGTTATTTAAGTGGAGTAGCCACCATGTGGATTACCCTCATGTAGTGACCCCTCTCCGTTTTATATTGAGGTTGTCGCCTCAATTACGTTGCTTCTTATTAACACACTGCATTCGGTACTGCAGGGACATTTTTGAGTAAATTTGGAGTCACCAATCACCATAATAATGGATCTAACGTTAAGCTCGATTATTTTAGACAATTTAATATTAACTCCTTTTTCCTCACTACGAATAATTAAAAAAATGTCTGGTAGAGAGGAAAAATTATTGGAAATGTGGTTAATGGTTTTGAAGCAATTTTATGTGTCAGTAGAATTTTGCTTATGTTGTATACAGGGTGTAAAAAAAACTCGACGGCAACATTTCAGGAATTTACATATGAGTAAAAAAAGTGTATTACAACATTGATCTGGAAACGCATAATTACAGAATCATCCGAACTTCCGTATCTGATCGGTTTGTATGAAGTTCAACTGACTAGTTGGAGCGCTCATGTCATACATCATATGAAATTTTCAAAGTGACCTCCTTTTGACTGAATACAGGCAACTGCTCTTCTTACCACTGAGTTTTGAACACGTTCTGTCTGACAGAATGTTTCCAGTGCGAATTGTGGAATACTTCTTACAAACCGAGCAGAAACTTAAACGTGACGGGTAATTATTTTTGGTTGCTGAGAAGTATTCAGATCAACATAAATTTTATTCGCAACATGTTGTCTCATGCAAAAAATGTTTTCGCATGTAACACTTGTAACTAATCTAAAGACCAGTTAACAAGGCATGACGTCACCTATCAACAATCATAAAAGTTCGGATAACTGTAATTATGCATTTCTGGAGCCGTGTTGTAACGCACTTTTCTTCTTCTGATATTTCGATTTGAATTTATTATTGTCCATTCTATTATTATTATTTCTGTACTTTGTCTAAGCTTCTGAATTCCTTGTTTAGTGTCATTACCTACTTTTCTCCTACGATACGCTTACTGATTCTATTAACTATTATTATATTAAAGGAAATTTACGAAAGTTCCGTTGCGAGTCATATTGACTGATATTATTTTTCAAGCATTAATTTCTCTCAAAACACGTTGTTTTAGAACGAAATCGTCTATTATTAATTTTTTAGCGCCGTCCGTAAATTTCAAGTACCGTGGTTATTAGAAACGCAGATCTTTCCGTGATGAAAGTCCCGTTTTTCCTGAAAGGCCTCTTTGACGTTAAAAAGATATCTCAAATGTAGTGGATTTTGTAATTAGAGATTCCTGTTTTACAAGGCACACATTTTAGTTTCTCTGACATCTCGTCGTACATCTTGGTGCTCATTAGCCAATTAAAAGTTTCCCTTACATCGGGATCATCTGTCTGAAGAAACTATGTTACCTGGATGGGATACACACTTTAACTATGTTACCTGGATAGGATACACACTTTAACGCTCCACGAACTCGAGAATTTTACTGATTCCGTTCAGGACCTTATTACAATTGAATTTCCATTTTTATTGCCGCGATCAGTGACCATTGAAATTTTACTCCCTATTATCTAAATGGATTCTGCTTTATAACATCCCAACAATGTATTTCCTAAAATTCATATTAGTTAACACTAAGATTTCATGAAGCCAACCTGGGAAGAACAACTACATAATCAATAATTGATAGATATTGTGTCAATTAGTAATTGTGATTGTTTTATATTTTGATCTACGAAGAAATTTATTGAATTCTTCACCGGTATCAGTCTAGGTCGTCGTAATTATGTTATATGTATTGTAATATGTTAGATAATATATTAAAGTAACTTTTATTCATGTTCAAGATTTGTATGTATATTATTAACTACAATTGTGATTGATACAGGTGGCAGTTTAGAACAATGTATGAATAAAAGCATAACAATTAAAGGAATAAAACAATTTTTAAACAAGAAAATAAAATTTAAAAAAGATAATAATAAATAATAAAATAAACTTCGAAAGATGTTCTGAAAATTTGCCCACACTTTCAACACTTTTCTTCGCAAAAGGAAAAAATTAACACAAAAGAAATTTTTATCTTAAATAAAAATATATTATACTTGACTAATATATTTATATACATTTTTTAGAGTAACAGGCTACATGAGGGTAACCCACATGGTGGCAACTCCCCTTTAATAGCATAGGAAAGGACTTGAAAGGCTGGATGCGGAAGGTTGCAGGAAGGTAACCAAGGGCACGATCCTACCCTAAAAGTGATGCAGGACAAATCATAGAAAACCTGCAACAGGTAGGTCACACGCTCGTTCGATGGCGGAAGAGCGGTTTATTGTGGGCACGCAGAATTCTCTTCTCCGTGCCTCGACCAGTTAAGAGGCAGTTGGCCGACTGTTCCAATGAAAACAGGAAATAGTTTTACCGTATGCTCAAGGTCTATGACCCCGGACCATACACCACTCAAAACAGGTGCCTCGGTTTGTGGGAACCTTACTTCAAAAACGGTGATAAGAAAATACTTTTTTTTTTTTTTTTTTGGGTGTAGGCAGGCTATGTATAGGGTAATCCACATATTGGCAACTCCCCTCTTATAGCATAGGAAAGGGATTTGAAATGGGGGATGCGGAAGGGTAGAAGAAGGTAGCCAAGGGTAACTAGGGCCCTTGGGCTATGGTTTAAGGATCCTACCCGGCATTCGCCTAAAAGAAATGCAGGACAAACCCTAAGAAAACCTGCATCAGGTATTTCGGGCATTGGGTACGCGTCCCACGCCCTTCCGATAGCGGGAGAGGAGTATGCTGTGGGGACGCAGTATTCTCTTCTCCGTGCCTCGACCAGTTTAGGAGGCAGCTGGCCGACTATTCCAATGAGAATAGCGGACCACTCTTACCGTATGCCCAAGGTCTGCGACCCCGGAACATACACCTCTCAAAACAGGCCGAGGTGCCTCGGCATATGGGATCCTTAGTTTAAGAAAAAACCAGAGAGATGTGAAGGCATCCCCAAAGGTAGCCTCCGCCAGAGCTCTCTGGGAAGGTTCACCTGCGAGAGAATCCTCTCGGAGGCTTCCTTCAGAAAAGACGTCCCAAAAGGTAGCTCTCTCCATTTCTCCAAAAAGGTTCACCTGCGAGAGAACCTCGCAGGCTCTGAGTAACGGGCTACATGAGGGTAATCCACATAGTGGCAACTTCAAATAATAGGAATGAGAATTTCCCTATGACTGTTTTTTTCGGTTTGGTTTTGGTTTTTAATTTGTGATTACCTCTGCCAAGTTGGTTTTTCGATCTTATCCCGTATGTCTTTCACGCTTTGTTACTCGAGTATGATTGAAATGGAACACGAAGTCTATCTTTCTTTCTTCCGTCTGGTTGCCAAAGGTTTCCCCCGCCCCCCCTATAATTTTTCTACATTTTCTCCCCCGTGACCAGGGCGCGAATTACAAATTTTGTTACCGTCCCCCTTCTTAAGTTTTTCTAGGACTCCTATGTGGCGTATTTTATTAGGATCCAAATAATCTATCCCTTACTCGAGTATGAGACGTACATGAGTTTTACAAGTAACTTTTTTGATTTTTTTAATATTCTCATTACAAAATGTAAGGATTTTCGAGATTTTTGAGACGAAGAATTTACTTGTTCTTCCCAACTTCCATAACTTTGGGGTAATAATATTTGATTAAACAATAATAAATATAAATTAATTACAAAAGAACAAGTAAAATTTATTCACCGGTCCATGATGGTCAGCGTTAATATTTAATTTAAATTATTTTTTTCTGAGTCGAATACTGAGCTCAACTATCTGCGACTATGATTTAATACTTGTGTTACATTTAACGTGACGAAGAAAAGTTAGTTTTCCCTTAAATTATTTCAGGCGGCCAGGCCTTTAGGCAGATTCACCCCGATCAATTCATTTTTTATTCTTTTTATTTTCTCACTGCTACCAACTAACCATAGTTATCTGTTCCACTTCATCACTGTAACTCATACTTAAGGAACTTCACTGCAATCTATATCTCATATCACTTTTAAATTGTCTATGTACAGTAACTAACTTCATTGAATTATTTCAGATCCCGAACTAATCATCCTTCACCAGTTCCTCGCTCCTCTACGGCGAACTTATTACTATAAATCTTTCCCTATGAAATGTTTTTCCCTTGCCAACTGTTGTAATTTTTTTTTCCTGTGCCTCAGGACAATTTTCCCTTTGTCAAGGAACTGTGTTTACTTCTAAGGTGTCACCAAATCAAAATCTGTTGTTATTGCACAGAAAATATTTTTAGCTTGCGAATGCCGAAATTTTCAGTTTTTAATTTATAGCTTAATTTTGCTGACGAAAAATATCACTAATGACATAACGGTTTGGTCACTTCAGAATAATTTCGTCATGCGGATTAGACAATTGGACCACTATTTGCCTATAGACAAGTTATCATATGGCGGACTAGGAGGGACTATATTACGAGGGAGGCTATACTGCGACAGATGATAAACGTGAAATGAAAATATAAACTTCAGATTGAGCAAAGTGTAATTCAACAGATTGACCAGTAATGTTCTCATGTCAAATTCAAGAAGTGTGTGTCTGATCGTGGAAACACCAGCGTAAACCGCTGAAGCAGCGTGCATAAGCGATATTGTGGAAATAAGTCATCTGAAAATTTTAAGGTGAATAATAATTCTTTTCTGTCGTATTCATTTCACTTTATTGATAAATACAGCCTCTGCGAAACAACATATTATTTTCGGGGCGTATTCTTGTTTGGGGCGTGAGGACGTAAATAATATTCCTCCTCCGGATGCCAAATTACTTTCGAGCAAAAACGCTTTCTCTTCCAGCACTCAGTCTCTCCTATCATTAATTACTCAATAAATCTTGCGAAGCCATCCTTTACACATCAATACTGACAGCCTGTTACGATGTTTATCCCACTTCATCTCTCCGAGTCTGTATCTCCTTATTTATCGCTTTGTTTCTCGCTGTTCCGTATCAGATATCTTTCACTACAGGGTATTTGAATTGTAAATTGCTAGTTATAACTGGTCAACTCCCATGTTTACGTTTTATAAGATCAGTAATTTCGTGTGATATAATGTAGGCTTCATATACATTTTAAAAGGTAGGTTGGATAAAATCGTATTGCGTTCCAAAACAATCACGTGTAAGTAGAGTTAAGTCAAAATAAGAATCAATGTGTGGGAATATAAACATTGTCTTCGAACGTATCCCAAAGTCATCAGTTAAATATTTTACTTCACACTATGTCAAAGTAGACCGATATCTTCGTATAAAAAATTTGCTCTAAAAGAAATATCTAAATTTCTACCAGCCAAATTTGGATAAAAACACAGCATTCTTCCTCTTAGCTGAGAATCGTAATGTCTACCGGATAGTTTTAATAAATTCGTATGTATACGTTTACATCTGACACTTTTCTCCGTAAAGTGTCAGATAGAAAATCTGACACACTGTTTACATACTGATAGAAATTACTAGAAATTTATGTCACGGATATGTAATGACAATATAAAATTTATATAAATGTACGATCCGTTTACACATACAAATGTCTCCGGTTTCGTAAATATCTTTCATTCTACAAATATGTAACATACACAGTTAATTGTTCCTCCCATTAAATTTTCGAAATGTAAAATCGCGGCATGTGTAATTATTCTGATGTCAAAAAATAATAAAAAAACGTTCTGGTTGGGTTCGAGAGTAGATTCTGAAACGCTATTAAATTGATTTCTCAAGTTATGAATTTTTCTCTGAATCTCTTCCGTTGTCGTCCTAAATTCTTCCGCCATTCCGTTATGGCATTGTGTTTTTTTCACTTTATAACTTTTACAAGTAACGTCCCATGATTCACATTTATTAAAATTTTGTAATGCCAATTAATTAACACATTAATTGTAAATTAGAAAATATAAATTCTTAGAGAAACATATTCTTACGGCAGTACAGAACACAGCAACAATATAGCCAGGTATTGTTTCCTTTGTCGGAAGAAGCAATGCGCGCTCAAAATTGCGAGACGGTAGTTCAGTTGGCTGCAAGGTTTGGTCAAGTACAGGTCGCATTAAAATATTGAGGAAAGAGTACACATTATGTTTTGGTAGAGTTGAGTCTGCATTTTGGTTCCTCAGCGATCGGGTGGTCGTAAAAGAACTTTTGGAACTTGGAGATTAAATACGTGGCGAGAGACGAGGACGAAAACGAAAGGCGATAACGAGAATCGAAACGAGCTTGCAGGAAAGCATAGACAAAACATTCACACAAGCTGAACTACGAAATCTGCTAAACACAAACAGTTTTTGGTGCACATAGCCGAGCAGAAATCAACCGAGTGAGGGAGAGACGAAGAGGAGGTTCCTGGTTCCTGATTTTGATCTAAAAATATTAATTTTAGAATCTGTGAGTTTTAGTAGAAGCTGTGCACAAACCCGTCATAGTGCTTCGTAAATCAAAAGTATCCTGAAGTGCTGGCAGCCGTGAGTAACAATATAAAACAACTCATTATGTAAACCGGATTAAAAGATAGACGTCAGATTTCGTTCTCTTCCTTTGATAAAATTTGTTAATTAGAATCCATCTTTTTAGTGTAATTTCGCTGACAAGTAAATTTCGTCTTAGTTAATTGACGAGTAAAAATATTAAAAAAAATAAAGATAAATTTTAAATTGTATAATTGTTTAAAGTAATAATAAAGATTTTGTTTGTAAAAGTTTAAATTCTTTCATTTAATAAGCCACCTGTTTAATTATTACAATATATTTATTAATTCTTCAACTCCAGCTTTTAACCACTCTTTTTATCTTTATCACTTTTATCAAGCATGTTTGTTTTTGTTTATACTCGACTCGACACAATGATAAAAGTAGACGATCAGTCAACTTTCCACAATATCTGTCAGGCGAGTTTGAACTTGCAAATAATCAGTGTTTACATCTTTTGGTATAGATGTGTCGACACATAGCTGATAGTAGAAACATATAAAGTAGACTGGTAAAATAATTTCGTTATTTGAAGTGGGATCGTGTTATTTAGTGAAGGGCTATATGAAGACTTAGATAGTTTTGGGATAATAACTTGAAAGTATTAAACTTTGAACTTGATAATATTATAAAATTTGTCTTTGTAGGATACCGCATTTCTGTGGTATAGTTTTTAGTAATCTATTATTCGAGAGCGGAACAAATTATCCGTTGAAATTGAATTTAAGAGTCAGGATTGAAAAATCTCAACCGGACCTGTGATCGAACGCGGGACCTCCCATTTCTTCGGGGTGCTCTTTACCAACGCAGATATTTGAGGCGACTCTCTGTCCATCTTAATCTTGTATTCTATTATATATTACTTTCAGAAAAAATATACAGTTTCTTTATTCTTTATTTTTAACATCCCTTGCATTTTATTAATTTAACTGGTGATGAGAAAAATATGAACTAATATTGATAATAATAGAAAATATATTTGGTCCTTAGTTACTTACTATTTTATCACGACAAAAAAATTAAGCGAGCAATTATCGAGACTTTAAATCCTATAATTTCCCTAGAAATTTAACAAACTAATTTGCTATATTTGCGAACGAATTTTATTTGGAGCGACACGGCGGACGGGAGTTCAATATTTTCCCACATATTTACAGCAGTTCAGAAACCTCAGTTTTCTCTTCTGATAATAAAAACACGATCAGTGGTCAAATATTAATTGTCGTTTAAGCGAAAAAAATTGCGATGAAATTATAACTGGAAAGGCATGTATGCACTGAAGAATTATTTATATTTCAGAGCTTTTAATATGTCGGTAATGATAAAATTGAGTTTTTAGTAAATAAATTATATCCAGGAAATATTTATCTTATTTATTTTCCGATATATTATTCTCAAAATGAATGTAAAAAGCAATAAAGTGCTAGGAAAAAAGAAGAATATATTCTGTAACAATCAAATGTTGTACAATTTATTTGATAAGTCACAGAACTATTAAAATTGATGATCACAATTGTACTAATGTACAATATTTTCCACGACACCCAGTGCAGTTTGTTTATAGGAAAGAATCTGGTCCCATAACTGCTGGCGTAACATAGTCCTTTAACTTCCAGTGAGTTTGTGACCCAGATCAGTAAGAAACCTGTGTCTGCGAACTTTGCGTACAGAAGGACGAAGACGAATTTCTGGTCGCGTGTCTGTGTCCCAGAGGAAACATTTCACGATACAGAGAAAGTTGAGGCGGCCGCTACCAATTGGACCGACCAGGCCTCTTAGAAAGCTGGCCGCCTTGTATATTGTTATGGTCCGCTAATGGAATCTTGCAGTTCCCACACTAGCATTGTGATGCCTCTCCGGGATATACCAGGAGAAATTCCCGTCCGGTCAGGCAATCCTAAAGAAAAACGTGTCTCTTCGGTCGAGGATCACGCGAGGTCATTTCCTCACATCCAGGTCTGACCCGGTTAATCTGACACAACGATAAGGATTTACAAGCGACATTCTATAAGATTCGTTACGTTTAATAGGAACTAAAAATGCTAAAGTTCCCCGGTGATTATTTGTGCAGAAGATCGGTGGTAAATATGGATGAAAATCTTTAGAGGCGGCGTGAGAATTTTAACAACACTGATGGGAGGGATTTTGGTGTCAATAGGGAGACAGTCGCAAAGTGTCGGTGAAGGTGTGGGAACCGTGACAGGAGAGCAGTTACAGTGAGAATGTGAAGTATATTTGCTAAGTGAAGTAATTAACGCTGATAGTGGGAGAAAGTGTTTGGAGATGTAGTGAGTTGTTGGTAAAATGAAGAATGAAAGTGAGTATTAGTCCGTGTTTAGTTAAAGTGATAGTTGTGCAATGTGGCGTGAGTTACGATTGGAGTATGTCGTTCAACTCTGGTCCTGCATTCAGACAATCTACAGGCACAAATCCACAATTCTAGAATAATGCAGTTAAGTTCCGAATAAGAAAAGTATTAGAAATTTGTATGAAATACTGACAACTGAGCCCAAAAGTTTTTCTATTGGAACTGTATCTTATATATCAACACTGAACAGTATAATTATAATTTTGTACACAAAATGTTATTTATAGTAATATTATTTTATTTCAATAAAATACTTAACATCCCACTCGATGCCGTTTTAGTTTTTAGACTCCTATAATTTATTCAGTTACATTCCCGCTATTCCAAAAAACTAGAGAGCTCTGGCGGGGGCTACCTTTGGGGATGCCTTCACATCTCTCTGGTTTTTTTTAACTAAGGTTCCCACATGCCGAGGCACCTCGGTCTGTTTTGAGAGGTGTATGTTCCGGGGTCGCAGACCTTGGGCATACGGCAAGAGTTGTCCGCTATTCCTATTGGAATAGTCGGCCAGCTGCCTCCTAAACTGGTCGAGGCACGGAGAAGGGAATGCTGCGTCCCCACATCAAACTCCTCTCCCGCTATCGGAAGGGCGTGGGACAAGTACCCAATGCCCGACCTACCCGATGCAGGTTTTTCTAGGGTTTTCCCTGCATTTCTTTAGGCGAATGCCGGGTAGGATCCTTAAACCATAGCCCGGGGGCCCTAGTTAACCCTTGGCTACCTTCCTCTACCCTTCCGCATCCCCCCTTTCAAATCCCTTCCTATGCCATAAGAAGGGAGTTGCCACTATGTGGATTACCCTATACATAGCCTGTCTACACCCCCGTCAAAAAAAAAATTCCCACATGCCGAGGCACCTCGGCCTGTTTTGAGAGGTGTATATTCCGGGGTCGCAGACCTTGGGCATACGGTACATGAGTTGTCCACTATTCGTATTAGAATAGTCGGCCAACTGCCTCCTAAATTGGTCAAGGCACGGCGAGGGGAAAGTTGCGACCCCACAGTAAACCCCTCTCCCGCTATCGGAAGAGCATGGGACAAGTACCAAATGGCCGACCTACCTGATGCAGGTTTTTCTAGGGTTTTCCCTGCATCACTTAGGCGAAGTGCCGGGTAGGTTCCTTAAAACATAGCCCGGGGGCCCTAGTTAACCCTTGGCTACCTTGTATCCCCCTTTCACTCCCTTTCCTATGCTATAAGAGGGAAGTTGCCACTATGTGGATTACTCTATACATAGCCTGCCTACACCTTCTTCTATTTTCTTCTCTTCATATGGTTCCTTATAACAGTAGCAACTGCGACATGAGTAGGCCCATCAAATTTAACGAACAAGGATCTGATGTGACTTAGAATATCAAGCTGTATAAGTATTTTACAGACATAAATTACCACTAGTTGTGTAACGCCCTTTATCTTTTTTTAAAAACAAATACGAATCTTGCACGTATTTTTGTATAGGCTTCATTACGGTAATCAAATTGTAACATCTCGCCTATAGCAAGATAGGAAGGGCAAACTTTAGAATATTTGCATCAGGTAGGTCGGGCTTTTGGTACTTGTCCCCTGCCCTTTTCATGACGGGAGTGGGGTTCCCTGACACAGCATTCCCTTCTCCATGCCTCGATCAAGCTAAGGGTGCCGATAGATTTTCGTCTCCAACTAAGGATCACGTTACATGTTCTGCGTATACATAAACTTTTCCTATTTTACAGAAACTTCCGATTTTTATGTATTAAAGGTGATATTTAATTTTTTTACCACGTTATTATTTATCTAGATTACTGTATTAATGCACTTTATTATTTTAATTACTCAGTACTAACTAATAATCGAGTAATTTCATCTTAGTCTGCGACTTTGACTTAAGTATGCTGGTTAAAATAATTATTCTAAATATGATTTCAGTGAGTTTGTTTTCTGAAACTTTGAGCAATTTATTTTATAGTGAGTTGTTTTATTATTTCTCCTCAATTTTCACTTTATAAATTATAATATTTCTTTTTTGCTTTTAAATGTTGCGTAGGGAATCACTATGTTGGAAATCAATGAATATGTTACTTCATAAGTAATTTTTAACTCTTTATATCTCTTTAAATTCGATCTTGCTGTTAAACATAAAACTTTTGGCAATTTTCATACGTAATTTTTTAATATTATACACTCTTCCTTTTTTTATGAACTATAAAATGAATATTTATTTGTATGTGCTCTTCGTTTATATCTCTTCCTGAAATGGATGTAGTACAAATTCCCTGAACACACTTGCCCGATGGACGTTTTCCTGACAAGAATATTCTGATTGACATTTGCCCGTCAATAAATTATCCGGGTGGGTCATTTACCCGAAAGATGCAATTTTTCGAAATAAAGCATAATATTAATATTGTATAACGTTTCATATGATAGATATCTTATTATACATTATTATTATTATAAATTAGTTACTCATTAATGCGTGGAACATTTTCAACGAAGCTTAGTACACGTATCACTTTAGAACCGGGAACAAACCCCGTGGATTTAATATAATTCTAGCACCCATGGATGGCATTTTCAAGCAACAACCACTTATATTAGCGACGGAAAAATAGTTTACGGAATCGCTCAGATTCATAATGTCGCTCTCGATGTTTTCAGTGGCTAATATCATCCCGTACAGCTCTTGGGTTGGGGTGAAATTGGTAATAAAAAATTGTGATAGCTACCAAGCTTGATGTCGAATAAGGCGTTAATGGTAGTTGCTGGTTTTAGTTACGGACACTCCAGCAGGGTTAAGTTAAACTTTCACCCTTCCCCTAGAGCTGTCCTCATGCCGTTGGGGGATGAAATTAGACACTGAAAACATCGAGAGTGACATTATGAATCTGTAAACTGTTTATTCGTCGCCATAGGCCGTTATTGCTTAATTTGCAAATGCCACCACCTTCCACGCCACCCATAGGGGTACTAGTATTATATTAAATCTATAGGGTTCTTAAGTGAAACGTTTCCCCAGTTTGGTTGAAAATGTTCTGCGCATTAATAAGTAACTTAATTTACAATAATAATAATAAAATTATGTGTAATATGATAACGACATATTCAGTGTTCTACAATGTTAATATTAAGCTTTATTTTGTAACAACGCTCCTTTCGAGGAAATGACCTATGGGGAAAGTGACCTGTCGGGGAATCGTCAATATGGATAATGTACTGTCGGAAAAAAATTAATCAGGATAATGAATTATCGGGCAAATCGCTCCTTAAATGCCATTGTTTCCGACGCTGCTCATTGTCCCACACTTAGCCAATTTAAAGTTGCTCTTTCCTGAATTTCCATCATGAATAGATTTGAGTTTTTTGTATCTTTCTGTTTTGAATCAATCCATGGAGGAGCTCTCCGGTATCAGTGTTGTATTTTTTAAAGCTATACTTTTAACTGGACACAGCCCCGAGCGTGTAGTCAATTTCGTTGCATGTGCTCCCGCGCTGTTCGTTTCGGAGAAAACAAGCAAGCGAAACGAACGTAGTTTTGTGGTACCTTACGAGTTGTCATATACATTCTAGAGAACCATTACGAAAAGATTAAATGAATAATCCGAATAAATAAATTATAGTAAGGAATTGAACACTCCGAAGAATCTGTATTGTAATGGATTTTTAATATTTATTTAAATACAAATCAAATTCACCCATATAGATATAACTATGAAATTATTTTTTAATAAATAAATATCCAGTGTCTTTACTGCCCTCCCAGAGAAAAATAAGATAAATCCAGATGGCGGGAGTGGGGTTTGCTTTTGGGACACAGCATTCCCTTCTCCGTGCCTTGACCAGTTTAGGAGGCACCTGGCCGACTGTTCCACCCCCAGGGGCTTGGGTGGACGACGTTGGAAATTTTCAAACATGCTCAAACGGCCGTTATTGGCGTCTGATAAATATATTTTCCGGATCAATGACCTTTAATAGTGTTTCTCCAGACGGGTGTTTGTGTATAATTTCTTCCCCTTTCTCTATTGGAGGGGTACGCCCTTGGGGGACGCTAAAGAAAAATAACGCATAACAATCGAGATTGAAGTCAAATCCGCAGTTATGCATGTCTCTGAGTTTAATTATGACAACCCGGACAAGCCGAGCACCCAGCTACGTGTATATAAACGTAATATATGCAAATTTTATTGACGTAATATTAATTATTGTTGTTCAAAATACTAATGAAGTAAATCAAGGCATTTAACAAATGGACTATTTATTTAATTCGATGAAGTAAATTTTTGCTATGTCCCCAATTAAAACATCTCAATACTTGTATTTAAGGGAAAAAATAATATACATATCAGTTTGTCATATAGGATATTTCTTCGGACAGTATGTAACAGTTTTACACAATGTTTAGACTCACCTGGCTGATTTCTTCCATTTTAAAGTTTATTTATACAAAGAATAGAATTCTTTGCCGATTTCGTCTAATATGAGCAATTTTAATTCTTTTAAGACTTTTCAGTTTGCGTTATGTTGTATTTATGAACTTTCAGTGACACCAACAACTTTGCCCTTTATGAATTTGTTCTAAATATTATAACAATCGACTGATAAATTTCATGTTTTCCGGTGTTAAGTTTTTTTTTTTAAAAAAAATGACAATAGCATATGTTTTTAGAATACTGGAAAGCTTGAATATATTTTAAAAAAAACTTCAAGTCATCAAGGTTACTTGATAAAAATTATTTAATTATTAAATTTATTATACAATACCTCATTTAATACGAATGTTTACACCCGCGTTGAACGTTTGTACGTTAAATATTGTTAAAGTGGTACATGATGCATAATTTAAACCTGGTATTACACCTAAAAAATAAATTATATTTTAAATGTTCTTTTCGCATATGTTTGAAAAGGAAATGAGGAACAGAAAAACAAACACTTCATTATCGAATGAGACTCTTTAATCTTTAAGTAGTCATACTAGATTTTGTAAAATAGAAAGCTCCAGTTTTGTGCTTTTTGAGGTACAATAGTGCTGTCCTCCGTCGAGGAAGTAGGGGAACTTACTCCAGTTAGTTGCAGCTTCTGCTCTGCAGGTAGCAGCACAATTTCATGCTTTCTCTGCTAGTTCGCCTTGGACCAAATGACCTATTAATTTCACTACACAAGACCTATTCACTTAGAATATATTTAAAAATAAATACAAGAACTAAATTTATAATATATATATATATATATATATATATATATATATATATTATTACAACAAGATCTCCACAGCATCACAATCCAAACATTAACTGCATCAATATTTATATATATATATATATATATATATATATATATATATATATATATTTAAAATTAATATCGCTACTCTTTAATGTGGTATATAAGAAGGTATACAAAATATTTCTGATGTTCAACATTTAATTTAAACTGATTACTTATATCGCATAATATATAAATGTATAGCATTTATAAGTCTTTGATTAAGGGTTTGCAACGGGATGAAAAGTTCAATAGACTACTGTTTTCAATTCTCATACATTTACAGCTTGAATTATTCAGGTATTCTAAGGAAACTATAAATTCTATAACATTTATAAGAATGAACACATGAAAATTAAAGGTTTTTACTGCGTTTCGACGTTACGTTGCGTTAATTATATGCATCAAATTTATCTACGCGGTAAATAGTTATATAATCCGTATTCTCCAGTTACGTCTGTCAAAAAAATTCCCTGCACTCAATTTAATCTGAAGTATTATAGGTCGTGAGATATAACAAGTCGTGCTAGGTGCGCAGTAGGAGAAGGGAGAAAGTGGAGGGGAGCATCGTCGTCATTTGGAAATTAGCCTTTGGGGAGAACATCGAACTGCGCCTCTATAATGCTTAAAAACATGCATTATATTATTACGAACAGGATATACAGACAGCGCCAAAGGTTTTTTTATGACACCCTGTCTTTATCTCTTAACTTTAAAAGATCAGTTTTTTGTTGTACAACGTGTCCTGAACTAAACACATAATATATTTCCATGCACCAATTTTTTCAGTATGTTTTACAATACCAAGTTGCCGTAACAAAGGTTCGTGTTAAACTGAGCCCCGGCCTGTCGCAACTGCAATTACAGGGCAGTGGGCTTCTGCGCAGTTTATCTTGTTACGATTTGCTATATCTCGGGTCATATAAAACCTCAATTCGGATATTTGACTCATAATTTATCGGCACAAAATAAATATATTATTTCCTAACAATATTTTCTACCGCATTACCTATTTCAACGGTAGTATAAACGTTTTATACTTTATAGGGTTCATATAACAAGCGATATCAGCAAGACTATAAGTAAGGAAAAGTAAGAGAACTGCAAAAATAATTCTCAGCCCCAAAAAATAAATTCTGCAGCAACGTTATGTTATCGGGTTTAAATAATGAGCGATATGATGGCTTTTTAACACTTTCAGTATGTACATACTAAATGATATAATAATATTAATAGAAAATAGCCTTGACCTAAATAAATTATCTAAAGAAATCTTAAGTCATTATTCAAGCTGTCGATTTACGTTTGTGAAACCAATGAGCCGAGAATATTAAGAAAAAATATGTCTTTCTTATATATATATATATATATATATATATATATATATATATATATATATATTGTAATGCCAATTAATTGTTTGGACTTAAAATTTGAATTGTTTGAGAAATCTATTATAGCGGCCTGATCGAACAAAGCGACAATGGAAAAGCGAACTCACTTGCTTTGTCGAAAAGTCAAAAATGGCGTATGCACGCTAAAACTCGGGAGAACTAGGAGTCAGTTCGCGGAAAAACATCGTGAGGAGTAGAACAAGTAATATAACTGTTAGTTAATGGCGGGACATTTCAGAGGACGGAACAATTAATACTAGAGCAGAGACTAGCCGTCGTTAAAGTATTATTAAACAAAGTTGTGAATTTAAGACAAAGTAAAAACATTCACGGAAGTATTACCTCGTAAATATCGCTAAGTAAAAGCAGTTTACGTCTATAGCCAGCCAGGGAAGCAAGCGAGCAGTTTTACGTATACAGCCAGTAAGGAAAGTATAGCAGTTTACGTCTACAGCCAGCCAAGGAAGGCAAGCAGACATCAGTTAGCTGACATTCAGGAGGATCATCCGAGTTCCTGTGAGCCTATAAATTTTGACTTCAATAGTGTAAAATTTGTGAGTCGACTTTTAGAATCAGTCTATAATTTTGCAATAGTGTACTTCCGAAACCAAAAAGAATGCTGGTACCAGCTGGACAGATGTAAGTAACAAAATCAAACTAATGATTAATTGTAAACGTAATTAAAGGATAGAGTCAGATTTCGTTCTCTTTTAACTGTCAATCATAGTTACTTTCATTTCTTTTTTTAATTTATTTCTATCGACATATTTTTAGGTAAATGTGAACTGTTTTTTAATAAGATTTTAAAATTTGTTGTGTCTATTATCAAACCCAGTGAAGGCCCTGAGAAATTAATATTTTAAATTGTAATTGTTTTTGAGTTAAATTTACAAAGTGGAAATAAATAAATGATTTTATGTATTAAATTTTATTAATTCTTTTATTTAATTAAACCCAAATTGTTGTTTATTACATTTTGGCGCTTCAACGTGAGGCAAGTTAATTAATTTAATTAACGCCTTATTGTTGATTATTACATTATTGACGCTTCACGTGAGGCAAACTCTTTAAAATTCTTTAAATTAAAATTATATTAAATAAAGGCTATTTATTTAATTATTACAATATATATATATTTATATATATATATATATATATATATTTCCTAACATCCTTGAATTGGTTTACAATTTTGCTCTCGATTGCGAATTCCATACATAATTTAGCATATATTTTTACGGTCTGCTCGTCTTTACCCATTTGGCATATTTACTCACATAGTACCGCACTGTAATCTTCTCTTCCCTTCGCGATGCGTCCTTTTTTTGTGTATTTTCCTTTCCCATCTACAAAATGACGGACGGCCTGTTTGGACGATTATGTCCTCGTGCTCTTCAGTGCAGAACGTTCTTTGTCCGTAGCCCAATGTCCTCTTCTCACAAAGAGTCAAGCCCATTTCCACGGAAGATTGGTTACTTGTTCCTTAAGTTCGATCACTTACGTAATTCCAAACTGTAAGAGATCGTTTATTGATTTTTAAAAAATGTTCCATTATCATTATTGTTTCAGAAACTGACGATAAAAATTTGTGTAATTCATTCTTTTGATGTTATTAAAACATATTTAATTTAATGACAATTGAATTATTACAAAAAAATTACGTCCATATTCAGTTCTTAAAATAAATTCCGGTTTTTATTAATATTAAAATTTAAAAATCATGATCAGTTGTTTCAGATTTTCTATTTCGAAGTTAATTCTTAGTCGCATTAATTAACATTTTATATTCCATTCCTGTATTGACTAATTTTTACTTCCAGAAAATAGGACTTTGTAATATGATAAGGAATGATTTAATCATTGTCATTTTTATTACAATTTTTTATTATTTATTTTATTATTATTTTCGCCAGTAACATTTTAAGAACACTTTCGTCTGTGATTATGTGAGACTTTCTATTATCGCCGACGTTATTTTCAGTATCGCTACCCAAAATTTATTCTGCCACCGTGCAATTTCTTTCTCATTATAAACTTCGCTGACTTACAGATGAATTTAAAAAGCATTGGACTCTGACGTCATTATGCTGAAGAATTCTTACTCACAGTTTATGAATGCAATTATTCCAAGAATTCCATATAGTTTCACACTGCACATAACTTTCCCGAATTCTAGAAACTTGTTCTTCACTCACTCTTGCGTCCTGATCTTACGTTTGGCTGAGTTGGTAATTTTTCATGTACGAAATATAAAGTAAATGACTGGAGAGATTATTATATTTTAATTCGATTTAATTGACTGTAAATGTGAATTATAAGAAAATTTACAGAATATATATAATCTCGGAACATTTTTTTCATTATAAATAATAACATAAGGAAATATATAAAGTAATATAAAATTATTATTTAAAACATGTAAAGACTTTTATATATATAATATATCGTTCTGGAGCCCAGAAAGAAAGCGCTAGACACAAATGATGCTGGAAGGTAATAGATAATTTCTAATTTTTTCCCTTACATTCTGTTTTAAAATTTCAAATTTTAAAACATATTTAAACTGTGTCTTTATTTAACGTGTGATGATCAAAGGTAAGATACGTTACATAAGCCACTAATTTTAACAACTGTGGCTAGGCAATTTTTTAAAAAAATAGCATATTTGATTAAGGATTAAGAGAATTTAACCAATTACCAAATAAAAGTAGAAGTTATGAGACTGTTAGTAAATATAAGACTGATTTAATTAGATATTTATTGTTACGTAATTGAAGATTGTAAGTGATGTCGTTAACTTTCTTAATAATAAGAAGTCTCTAATTTAATTAAATTATTATTACTCAGTAGGGGCTTTGTAAAATCTGTGGCTGCTTTGCTGTGGGTCATTACTATCTCCATGTAAAGGCGTCGCTTTGTTTTCATCGTTGTACCCCGGGAATCAGACAGTAACTTAAATGTAGTGCTCTCGGATTTCAAACAGTTCGTTTGAAACGCATCGTTTCGGCGACTGGGTTTCCCCCATTGTGTTTATGGAACTGATAACTAGACTATGGCAACGGATATGGCATTGGACATGCTACGTTCTGATTTTTCAGGTCATCCTTCGTCGTCACGTGTGTTTTGGACGGCTCTTTGGGGCTTTTTAGAGGCTAGAATTGTATGAAAGTTGGAATTATTAGTTGCCCCTATCTAATATGATATAATAACAACGTAGTCTGTGAAACATTGTGTTTCACTGTATCCAGCATGTTTACTAAAAAGCCTACATCCACTATTTATTATGGTTTCTTTTCTCTCAATAGTTTCAACATTTTCGTCTCAATTTCACACATTCGAATATTTATTCAGATCACGTAGCTATCCTTCTTCCCCGTCCATAACCCCCGCACTCTCAGCCTCTCTTTGTCGCGTATAAAAAAACCTTTCTCCATCTCTACTACTCTATATCCTCTGTTGAAGCAACATCTCTTCCATCATAGCAACCATACTACTCTATCTGTTCTCAATTGTCGATGTAATTAATTGAATAAACTCATTTTTCCTCTCTCAAACTCTAGATACAAAACGACAGTCGGCCAGCCTCCAAGAATGGTCGAGCCACGGAGAAGGGAATGCTGCGTCCCCACAGCAAATTCCTCTCCCGCCATCGGATCTGCGTGGGAAAAGTACAAAATGCTCCACCTACCTGATGCAGGTTTTCTGAGGTTTCCACTGAATCTTGGCTACCTTCCCGTACCCTTCTTTCAAATCCCTTCCTATGCTACAAAAGGGGAGTTGCCACCATGTGGATTACCCACATGTAGCCTGTTACTCTAAAAAAAGTTGTAGAAACAATATAGTTCCTGAATTTGGTAAACATTGTGAATGCAGCGACTCCATAAACAGGTCTCAGGACACATAACATGATCCAAAACTCATATTGTACCAGGTAGTAAAAATACCATTTGGTGTTTACACTATAATTTATTGCTAAAATACGCAATTGTCCACTGTGCTTCAAAAATACTTCACTGAGGTATGACAGTTGATCGCCTTTTCCCCCTCAGAAATATTTCGACTCTCCATAATATGAAATAATATTTTCCAATAATTGTATCAATCTCTCGAGTTGCAGTAAATTTATTTGTTATCAAATAATTATAAGATTTCGAATTAATTTGCTGAACTTTTCAAATATACTGTAAAGAATTATTTTTTTGGGCTGGGTTTTTACGTTAAATCAAAAAATTATTGACCATTACAGAATTTGTAATAAGTTTATTGCAGTTAAGCATGAAAAACTCTTATCTCAGGCACCTGTGGTTTTTACTAGAAGAGATCTGCTGCCCGTACCAAATACGTACTGCTATTCTGTGTTGTGTTGCTTTCTGTAGCTCTCGTACCGACGTCTCCGTATCTCACAGCCGGCAGAACGGCAGAAGTGCAGCGATGACTTTAGTCAGGACCATTGCAAGGCGTCGACTCAGGGGTTGACCACTGGCTAAGGCGTCGGCCTCCGGGATTGATTGCTGGCAAGCCATCGTACTAAATTGTGTGGCTTCGATGAACTCTTCACTATCAAATTGTGGCCCCTTTCTCACGACGATTCTGCCTCGGACTATATCAGAGACAACAACTTGGAAAAGTTTACAGCAGGACTCATGAGATTTGTAGATCGGTGACACTTAAAACGCATACACGTAACGCAATACGGAGCCCCTCATAATCACATCCACCAGCTGCGGTTTCAGAAGCTTATCTCCGTTCCCTCCATTATAGCCTCCCATTCTTTTACTTTTTTCATTATTAGAAAACTTGGTAGAAATGTCAGTTTCACTGATTCTTCCATTGTTACAAGAGTTATAACACGCAGCTGCAGTTCCGTAGTCAACAATGGCGAACAATTCTGTCATGTTGAGGCCAACAATCGAGACAGGGCACGAAAATTACTTGGATGGAAATATTTATCTCCTCCACCCCCACGCACACCTCGTCCAACATTTCACAGAAAACAACTCCCGGCATCCGTCCGCCAATGCACGATTTCGAATTCTCCAAACCACAGTAAACAACACTTCCGAGTCAAAGCAAAACTAAACCAAAATACACGCGTTACAATACTTACTCAGGCGTTCCAGTAAAATAATAGTATGTAGTTTAATAATTAAAAACACTTGTGCAGTCGCATAGTTTTTTTCTCGAAATAACGCATTTTCTATGCGATATTAGAAGACCTCATTATATTCATACTTCTCGTTTAACGCTAATTTTAAGAATTAATTATAATGTAGATACACTCACTATCAGTAATGGATAAAACATTGATGGCAAAAATGCCAAAGGAGTATTATTCCAGTTTCGTAGACCTTGGACATGCGGCAAGAATTGTCATTTGGTACAGTTATCAAGACGTCTTCCAACCTGGTCGAGGCATGGAGACGGGAATGCTGCGTACCTACAGGAAACCCCACTTCAGCCTTCGAAAGGGTGTGGGAAAAGTACCGAGAGCCCGATGTACTTAATACTCGTAGTTTTTTCCCCGTTTCAAATTTAGGTGATTTGCCTTGCTCTACCTTCCGCATACCTAACTTAGCCGTTACAGTTCTATTAAATGGGACAGGCCACAATGGCCCTCATGATCCCTATTATTAAAGAAAAGAATATCAGCTGAAGAGGTTTTATTTTTTCCCCTTTTTATGTAACTTTGCGATAAATAGGTTTCGATTTCCTTATTTCTTATTTAAATATTATTGCATTTAAATTTAGGAAATAAAAATCTATTGCACGTGAGGCAAGATAATAACTTGTTTGGCTATCAGCTAACTGTATCACATTGCAAATTTTAAGTAGAAAACAACATACAGGCAGTAACTGTAGTAATCATGAGCGAAGGAGAGGTCATCAAAATATTAGAATTATTATTTTTTTCAAGCTGTTTTCTCAGAAGGTGGATCAGTACGATGAATTGTTTTCCAAAACCAAATCCTTCTCTTGTAGAATTTTGAGTACAGAATTGACGTGTCAAAAGTTCCCTATCACCATTTTCCGGCTTATATTGAATACATTCAATTAGTGGTTTAGAAAAATATTGTACACAATTAAATTGATATTATATAAAACTTATATTTATTCCTAAAACATACACATAGTGTAAAAAAAACATGAAACTCACATTTATGTACAATGAAAATAAGAAAAAAAACAATTTCCGATTATGTTTCCACAGTTATTTATGATAAATGTCGATGAATGGTGATGGTGAGGATGAATTCAAAGGATTAACTGATGACATATGTTGAAGGAGCATGATATGAAGAAAAATGAAAAGATGAGATTCTTCGTCCAGAAAGCGCTCTAGTGCATGTTGACCCCGAGCTTCTGGAAAAAAAGAGTAGATAAATTATAAGAAATTTAACGACTATTTATATTACACTTCTATGGGTCGTCAGTACTCAGCGTGAGAGTGAACCACTAAAAGCATTCAATATTCCCGACAGTCGGCGTGTTATCGGCAAAACCATAAGGCACATACTTTTACCTTTTTGTAGTCAGAAATAAAGTTCACAAAACTACATCGTTTCGAATGTAGTTGTAGGAAAATCAATCGAAGAACAAATACCATTTATACGCAGTGAAATGGAATGGCGCATTCACTGCAGTGTACATATTTCGCCAATTTTATATTTAAATCCTGCTATAATTTTTAAAAGATTTAAATACAACCGCAGAAGATTGATATATTTTAATAAGCAGAGCAATTTAAGTGTTTTAACTGGTCTCTTTCCGATATTTATATATTACATAAATGGTATCGACTTTTAATTAAATGATTTATCTTAATAATATCTTTGAGTAACATTCCGACTTCCATTTCTATATCCTATGTTCTATTGACTACGTTTTTATTCCCTCTTCCTTCTATCTGCTCATTTACCTACAGGCTACTGGCGAAATTGGAATTAAATTAACATTGTGTTTATATTTGTAATATCAAATTTGTACCTGATTTTATTCAATAATTGGCGTGAATACACGAGCAGCTGTTTTAAGCTAATTACTGAATTATTTGTTTCTTGATCACTGATTCAATCCCAAGACACAATTACTAGAATTAAATGTTTGACAATTTCCCCATATTTCTGCTCTACCCTTTCCTGCTCCTAACAATGATTTTTTTTGTGACTGTATGTTTCTTATTGAGATCCTGACTGTTCCTCCAAAGCTAAATTTATTTTAGTCTTTAATCATGTGTTTTTCGGGATGGTTTAATCGCCTAATTTTTTTCCCATGGGAAAATAAACAACATGATTTGCACCATGCATTTTGACCAGGGTAATCAATCTCACCTGCTCAGCCCTTGACTTCCTGTTGAGGTTGAAGGATCTGCTGTTGCTGCAACAGTTGCTGCTGCTGCTGCTGTTGCTGCTGATAGAGAGAATTGAGCTGTCGCTGGGCAGACTCGGCCTGGGCCTGAATCTGGGCGATGTAAGGCTGCTGGTAGATCTGCAGGCCGCGGCCCTGGACAGCCTGTGGGGGCGGTTGTCTGTAGCTCTGAGCAGGGGGAGTCACCTCGTAGCCACCGCCATTACCTGCGGCGGCGCCGCCTGACAGTTCCAGCAGGGGCTAAAATAAAATAAAAAGTTAGTTTCAAGAGAGCAACAAATGAACATACAAATATCACTAAAAAAAAAAGCTATGAAGGGGATTAAAATGCAAATAGAAGAATAATTAAGAGAATAAAATTCGCTCACCCTAGAGTTGCAAATCACAGTTGGGGTCTTTGAAATTGTAAATTAGGAATCGTATTTTTCACCATAGCCTTTGAGTACAGCGGGTTTTTTTTAAAAAAAAGGTACGGACAATAGCTCACCTGTTGCTGGGCGGCGTTGAAGAGGGAGCTGTAGCCGAGTCCCAGGGACGCGACGGGTATCTGCGGGTACTGGACGGCCGCTCCGGCGGCGGCAAGTCCTAAGGACTGACTCTGTCCACCCTGAAGGTACTCAGCCACGGCGGCGGAGGTCTGGGCGGGGGTGCGAGGGGCAGACTGGTACCTGGCGTACAGTTGCTGGGGTGACAACGACTGAAAAAACAAAAAGACCACATAGAACATTCACTCATCTGGCTCTACATCTGCAGCTACAGTACGTGCCGGAGCAGCTCGTTTATCATAGCCCCCAATTTTATTATTCGTGAACCTATATCGGGCGCAACAACTCATCTACAAGAGAATGCTCAGATATAATCTGAGACTAAAATTGTTGAGAAGGAACGCGAGTGAAGTAGAGGATCTTTATGAACTTAAAAAGAGGGCAATACTCGTATACCTATAAAATTTATGTAAAGCCTAAGAAAACACATCTAGAAAATTTTTGGAAAATATTTACAGAAGAGAATTTTGAGGAACATAATTGATATTCTCACGGGGGTTACTAACCGGCCTGTATTATTCACAATTTCTGTTGGCACCATGATATTTGTTACAGAAGGGTCGAGAAGGTATCGAAGTTTATAAATTCATTGCCTGAAATTAACTTTATGTAGTCCACACAAATATTCATGAAAAATGGAGGTGGTTTGGATACAAAAAGAGAAGTCCCTATAGTTTTTGATTTTCAGAGTAATGAAAAGGAAATACATTCCTTCAGATGTACGTAAAATATGATTTTCTGTCTGAGGTTTTTTTGTATTTTATACCTCCAGTGAGTTAAATGCCTGTGCACGTTGAGATAATTGAGTTCCTATATGTCAACATGACGTTGCTGTGCATACGAAATAAAAAATATTTTTTAAAAAGTTGTTTGCACTTGTTTGATATATCTCTCAGTTTTTTACTTATATATTTATTGATAGTGTTATGTTTCTGAGTGTTCTCAGAATGTAATGATTGTTATGTTATTTTTTTAGGGACAAATTATTACGATCTTTTAACATCGAAAGATTGTGATTTTTAGTTTAATGAAATAAAGAAGTTAGGAATTTCCTGATAATAGTAGCGTGAATTTATATAATAGTTCCATAAATTACTTGAATAATAAAATTTAAAAGTTAACTCATGGATAGTTCTTGAATAAATGATCAAGTAAATACAAGCTAAAATGTTCAGAAATTCCAAAATACTACGTGATAACTCTAAATTCCATAGCTATAGTACGATTAAAATTAGAAGGCACTTGGGCTTTCGACGTGGAGAGAGACGTACATGTGCACAAAACTGGTCTTCGTCTTCTGAAAACAATAATCCACGATTGTTCGGCAAGCCATCATTGTCCCAAACATTGTAAGCGTTCTGATAGGTGGATTCAAGGTCACACCCTTCGCAAGAAATAATAGCCAAGTGCTTTTTAATTTTAATAGCATCATAGCGCTAAGCTACAATGATTGTGTATGCATACGTACCCTCTGAGGTAACTGCTGTTGCTCCTGGGAGTAGTACGTGACCGTGGGTTGTTGCTGCTGAGGCTGGGAATAAGACAACAGCTGTTGCTGAGGCTGGGCGTAGGACAGAAGCTGTTGCTGAGGCTGCAGGTACGCCACCTGGGGATGAGGTTGGGCCTGCAGGTACGTCAGGGGAACCTGGGGCTGAGCTTGTAGGTAAGACAGCTGCTGCACCTGAGGCTGGGCATGAAGGTATTGGAGCTGGGGCTGAGCCTGTAGGTATGTCAGCTGCTGCTGTGGTTGCTGCACATAGGCAACATCGGCCTGCTCGTGCTGCTGCTGAGGCTGCAGGTATTCCAGCTGCTGGATGGGCTGCTGGACACCTACAGTCACCGTACTCTTGGCGGCGCCTCGCTTCTCCTTGGCGAGGTCGTCACTGCCCGTCGACGTCTTTAGCTTCTGGTTAGCGTCGGCGGCCGTCGCCACGCAAACCAGACAAGCCAAGAGAGCAATCTGAACAGAAAAGTAAAACATTAGTAAGAATTATTTCATATTATTGCACTTATCAAACGATGAACGTTGAGACGTTATCTGCGAATATTTAAGTGTCTGTGATTAAGCAACCCAGAAACATACATAACTTACAATTGGTCAGAAAACATATAGGTAAGCAGTGGAACATTCGAAAAGTGAGGCACTCAACATCCACAATATATGATCATAAGGGAAGTGGTCGATAAATGCACTGAAGCATGGAAAAATGTTTAAGAATAATAATAGAAGAAACAACGGTAGACGAAATATAATACATTATTAAATAAAAATTCACACTTGAATTAATACGAGAAAAATAAGTCAAATAGATGAGACAACAAAGTGAATTTAAATAATAAATGAAATCTATACAGTAAATTAATCCATACTATACTGAAAATTATTAAAAACTTTTAATGTTTTTAATATCAGCTGTTTAGAGAAATGTTACTTTGATCCAGGTACACCCTGGTTCGGAGAAACCGATGAACGTGACGAGTTACTTCTAGACGCTCGTTTGTCGTTCCGTGGAACCAGATTGACATCTAAGAAAGTGGTTGGCGGTTCTATCGATTACGGTCAACGGCCCGGTAACAGAACCGCCAACAAATCAAGATCTTCCGGAACCTCAATTAGTCCTTTCATGTCCTCGTGGCACGACTTTCCTTGCTGGGGATCTTACATTGCGGAACCAGCGAACGAAAACGGGAAAATACTTTTTTAAAAAGAAAAAAAAACTCCGCTGTGTATAATTATTCAAACACGTAAAGTGTGGATTGTAACAAAGACTGATCTATTGTTATATTTTTATTGTTCACGCTAACCTTGTACTAAGCATTATTTTGTATGCATTTTATTTGTTTACAATTATTTACTGCAATATATTAATTAACTACATATACATGCCACACTATTTTCACTAGCTCTCTGATACAAATCTTGTTATACAATTATTTACAATGACCATATAAGAAACTGCTGGGATCAACAATTAAAAAAATGTTTTAAGTTACACATTTTATTCTAATTTCAATTCCTATTTTTATTGTGAAAACTCTAGAAAATTAATTTCAAATCTCTTTTTATAGAGATTTAGTGCTGGAATTTTTTGTTGGTCTAGTAAATCCATTCACATTCATTATCTTGCGTTCAATCCTCTCAACTATAAATTCAGCAATTAATTTACTGTGGCCAATAACAGTCGAGCGCATAACTTTCTAGTATGGTAGAGATGTAAATAAATATTATATTTTGGCTGTATATCAAAGAAGTGAAAACGAAACCCATATGATCTATTTAAATATTTCTCATCACGTATTCATTAAAAGCGATAGAGATACTAGAAATACTAGTTCATTAAAAGCGATAGACATACTAGTTCATTAAATTAACTCTTGGTTACCTTGATTTCCTTTCCGCCTCCCTTTTTCTATAATTTCTTATGCTATTAAAGGGGAAAGGCCACAACGTGGTTGACCCTCAAGCAGCCTACTACTTAATAAACGAACATGTAATAGCTGTACAAGTGTGACTGTGCATAATAGCATAATTCTTGTCTCTGTTACCATTCTTTTGCTTTTTGTTTCAAGTCTGATATTTCAACTACTAAATGTTGTTATAATTTTGTTGTTACCATTTTTAATGTTCGAAATGGAAAATGTTGTTGATTTCAAAATACTTTGACTTGTATCATTAAATAAATGTACGTGTATTAAATAAAAAATGAAATTGCAATGTTTAATTTTACATTATGGTCCACCTCTTTGGCAGTATTTAGTATGTAAACACGAGTAGTTACAGTACTCATATTCGAACGAGAAACATTTCAGTCTTCAGATTCGAACACGCGACTAACTCATAAACAAAATCATGATCCTAAATTCCGCCGGAGCTCTAATTAAACCGCAAGACTCACCAAAAGAAATTACCATGCATTAGTGAAATGCCGTGAATGAGTGGCGTGTTCTGTGTCTATATAATCGCAGTAATTTGTCATCTTGCTTCTACGTATAAAAGTAATTGTCAGACATCCCTGACGAGATGTTGTCAGATAGCATTCAATGTAAATGAGAGCATTGTTCTTAAGAAACAGTCCTCAGATTACCATCTATTCTTTTCACGCGGGTGCTTGTTAGAATGTACGTAAACCATTTACCTTAATTGAAGGAAAAAGAGATTAATTGTAGGTGTTGGAACTTTCTTGGTACACATTAAAACATTTTCCAATCTGTCAGTTTAAATATTTTAGCCAAATTCCCCAAAATATATAATTAACTGAACACGCTTATAGGCTGAATGGATTATGTATGTACTGTATAGATCATTAACTTAAATTCAAGGAATTACTGTAAGGTGGAATCTCCCCCCTCCCCTCACACACAGCCAAAAAAATAAAGAATATTACTTCTATTTCGTTGTAGGTAACCAAAATCTACTGTATAAGTATGTAAGTTTTCTTAACAAAAATAAAATTGAATTTATAGTTCACGGTCTTTAACCCGCAACTATTTTGTAAATTGCAATACTTTCCGCCCTCGGCATTAGGGATGAAACTCGACAACATTTACTTCAAGATAATTAATGTGAATATTTCTCCATCCAACAGTTACAGTATCGGTTAGAATATGACGTTATCACGTATTTAATTTTCCTCGACTGTCTTCTTTCCAATCAATCAGGATTATTTTCCAAATTGTATTCAATTTATACGTAAATTGGGTTTAAGCTATTGATGACTTATCGTATACTATTTATTTTTGTTCATGACAGGCCTATGTTTTATATACTCCTAAGGTTGATGTTGATTTTCACAAATAAATGTTGATTATTATTAATTGATGCTAATATAATATAAAATATAGACTGGGCTTATTTGAAGAGTGTTGAAACTTTAAATAATGTGTCATTTAGTTAAATAATATGAAGTATTATCCATCGCATGG
This sequence comes from Zhengitettix transpicula, assembly GCA_037074705.1. Taxonomy (NCBI): domain Eukaryota; kingdom Metazoa; phylum Arthropoda; class Insecta; order Orthoptera; family Tetrigidae; genus Zhengitettix; species Zhengitettix transpicula. The sequence continues at coordinate 48,674,041 of CM073591.1, read as the reverse complement.
ATTCTTAATTAATAATAATAATTTATTACACCAAGACACATAATTTAGGAAATCAACCTTTTCTCGGTGAATGGGTTGAATAAAAAGTTCTGGGGCAGTGGTTACATTAATGCACATCGTTTCAACATCTAACTTCGCCATCATCAACAAGTAACCCGAGAAAGTTTCATTCTACATATTTTGAATTCTTTTGTGACGTAAGAAGCAAAAAAGAAGAAGAGAGGATGGAACAGTAATGAAATGTGGAACAATGTGTCTTCATATAATGAACAACAACCTGCTTCGTATTGTTTTACACTTCTAAAATTATTTTTTTTTTAGATTTTCCTATAGCGAATTAATGTTATTAAATGAGTATCATTCCTTACTTATATGGGAAAAATTCAGGATAGAAGATTAAGATAGAAAGTGGATGAATATACTTCTATCGATTAGTCAATATCGATTCAATTGAAATATACTTCTTTTTGATGAATCTTAAGACCTAAAGGCATCGCCGTTAATTAATTCTGGGACTATTTAGAAAGATTAAATTACACAGAGGAGTTGACGGTAGACAGGAATTATACGAAAATAATATTGAAATAAATGAGTTCGTAATAACAAAAATAAATGAATTGTAAAATTTAGAGGTATAAAAATGTCTGAAGGCAGACGAATTAAAAAGTAGAATGTAAAATGATTAACGATCATTAAATTCGTAGTGTAGAGAATTATGTAATGCTGCTGGAAAAACATGAATTATATCTACGAGAAATATTATTGGTGATAACAATATCAACATTGACGGAAAGGCAAGCTTATGATCCATTCCAAATACCTATAATAATATTTTGCAAAGAGTAAATACGTTGATATTGGGATTGTCACTCGTCGACGAATGAATATAAAAATAATTACAGCGAATTTGAGTAGTATTGAGAGAAGTGTCCGGTGGAACGATCCAGAAGGATGTGGGATAGATACTTACGGAGAGTTTCATGTCGTAGGACGCGCAAGGTGACCCAGCAGCTGAGGACTACAGCGGACTCCGCGCCAAGGACCGCTTCTTATAGCCTAGCTCTTGCACTCACTTTCTCTCTTCCCAGCCTGTCTGCAATCGGAGCCTCAGGCCGATCCTAGTGACGTAATCTCCGCGAAAAACTACCCCACACATCCACTCAGCGTCAGCTCCTGGTGTCTACCTCTCCTCGATTGTATTCGATGGAAATACAGTTTCATCCTTATAATTCTTTAAGATTGTAAATAAGTATTTCTTTGAAATTATATTGTTATGAATGGACATATTCCGTCGATAACACCTAACAACCGAAATCTGGAAACATCCAGAACCCAAAGTCAGAATCGGATCATCTTGAGACGGAAACCAACCAAAACACTTCAATTATTTTTATCCGCACTGGTACCTCGATTATCAATATCTACGAAGTGCTTGATCGTTCATATCCAAACTTGGGTAATGTTTCCTCCTCGGCTATTGCACCAGAGATGCTTATTTCTCCAGGGTGCTGAGAAATCCTACACGGTTGCGGTTACAAAATCGTGAAACCATCACACAGAATTTAGTCACATAACAAAATTCTTCAACGGGAAAATATATGACAAAGGAAAGTTGGTTTGAAGTTCAACGGGACCAGAACCCAAAAGAAAATTATGGGTATTCGTCGCACATACAACACGTTGCTCGTAGCATTAAATGGTTACTCATACCTTGATGTCTATAATATTGAAACAATTCGATGAATTTTGTTTTCAAGAAAAATATAAAATATATCTGAAAGTAATAATGTGCTGAGGCAGTGATCGCTTTCGGTTACGAATGGGCGCGTTTAATTCTGATCAACTGTCAACTTCGTGTTCCTCGTCTGATGGTCTGTGTCCCCAGTAAAGTCGGAATATTTTTAATAATTTTATTTCAGCACTTTTTATGCATGTTCAAGCTTTACTATTAACATAGGACACGATTATTATGTTAATCGATCCAAGACAACTATTTTTGTAGTAATAGAAAATTTAATAGCATCTACGGTTGTCAATGACTACTTCTGTCTATGAAAATATTCATAATTTATAAATTTATCTTAAATCTGTGGAAAAATGTATAACCGAACCTCATGACATAAGAGGAATATATAATGCATATTATAATATTTGTTTTTAAAACGTACATTACGCTAAATTTAAAATTGAAATTTAACTCGCCCAAGAAAGCCATTTAAATATATTAAGATAAGAGGCAATTATTTTTAAAAAATTTTGGTTTGTATTAAATGGTGAAAGGATTTTTGGAATAGATTCTTCAATCATTTCAACTTTATTTCTTGTTAATCGAAAATGAAACCATAATACTCTAATCAGTTGAGTATAAAGAACTTAATAGTATTATAAACGACATTCGTACTGCCAAGATTAAAATCGAGAAACAAAATCTGAGAGGAATTAAAAGTCTTAAGTTATTCGCCGAAAAGACACCAATGAGCGTCGAAACGTCTGGCACTTTAAAATTTTCAAAGTTTTTGTTTCTCTATTTTAAGTTTAAAAAGCAATTATGGATATTCCAACCGGGTTGAAAAAATTGAAATAACACGATGTTCACACTTGAAGTGAAGATGTTGGTAGTGACCAACATCGAAACGTCGTGTTATTTCAATGTTTTCATCCGGTTGGAATCTCTAAAACTGCTTGTTAGTCACATACACCGGGAAAGCCTTCGTTTGCTATTTTAAGTTTGTCTGTATAAAGGTATTTTTTAGTACTATTATTTTAAAACAGACATTAATTTGTAAACTTGTGTTATAAGAAACGCATTTGGACAACTGAAAGGTACCAAATAAAAATATTCTCACATGTAATGAATTGTTTATAATTGAATTTATAATAAATTTGCATCTTGGCTTTGAAAAATTAATATAATTTAAGTAATTTTATTTTACTTTAATTTTTAATTAATTAGAGGATTTTTAAACAATAGAAACTATCTTCTACTTTAAAAAAAGTTAGAAAATTCTGGTGTTTGAAAATTGTTAGTCTCCTATAATTGTCTACGTGTGTATCAGTACTTTATTAGGATTTTCTTTTAATTAGCAATTCATATATACCGCACACATGAGTATTGAAATAGCCCACTATTATGTTTCTCAACGAATAAATTACACAACTATTATTATAGAAATATAATACTCTGTCAAAAAATAAACTAAGTAGAGACATGAATATACAAATGCGACAAAAATAAGTGTTAAATTAAATACGTTTCTGCTAATCCTTGTTCCTTAATTTACCAAATATTTAATTAGAATCACTATAAGTCTGACCTCAGAAACAATACAGAATTTGAATGGAAGCAATACAAACTTCAGTATTCGTAAAGTGTGAACTTTATATTTTCTACACGTAGGTGATATTCGCTCTGAAATTATTCCTGCAACTATTAATCATATTCCGATTTATAATTATCTTTCAGTCCTCCCCTGAGGAAATAGGACGAGTCAGAGAACCAGTACATGAATACATAATAAATGCAACGAAGGAGTATACATATCTAAGATGATACATCACCGAGACAGGAACACAGCACAAATTAACAACACGCAAAAAATAAAACAAAAATAGTAAATAATAAATACACCAATGAATAAACATATAAATAAAACAAAATGGAGAATACATTCGTGAAAAATAATTAACGCGTGCACCAGAAAAAATGTATATATTAATTAGAATTTTTTTAAATAACAACACCGATTAGAGCTAAAGATTTGTACACATTGTTTGATTTATTTTTGTGTACAGTTAAACTTGTTACTGTTATTATAATTTTTTCCTTATTGTGATCAGAAAAACTTTAGGCTAGCTCGTAATAAATTTTTAAAAAATTCAGGTTGAGTTTCAAAATGATTGTGCATCTACATTGTTCTGATTCTTGAACTGCTTTAATGCTAGATATTTATGTGTCTATTTGTTACAGATACAGATAGTGTTTATAAATTTTTTCCTGCTTTCATTTAACAGGAAATTGCTACCCGCCGACCTTGTAACTAGAAGCGGTTTCTCTTATAAATTAACTAACTTTGAAAGTAAATGTTTTCTGATGATTGTAGCATTTTCCATAAAGGTTATAATAATGTGATTGACGAAGAAATACGTTAGTTATAAATTCGGGTACTTAATATTTCACACCTATCTGCGTTAAAATATTTATTAAACACTCAAATTAGAATATAAATATAGAAAAAAAAGAGGAAACTCTAAACAGGCTATATATAGGGTAATCCACATAGTGGCCACTCCCATCTTATAGCATACGAAGGACTGAAAGAGAGGATGTGGAAAGATAGAGCAACGTAGGTAGCCAAGGCTTAACTAGTTTAAGCATCCTACCCGCCTGAAGGAAAACACTAGAAAAACCTGCATCAGGTAGGTCGATCAGTAGGTACTTGTCCCACACCCTTCCTATTGCGGGAGATGGGGTTTGCTGTGGGGACGCACCATTCCCCTCTCCGTGGTTTGGCCAGGTAAGGAGGCAGCTGACCGACTATTCTGGAAAGGTTTCGGATAATGCGTATTTATCAGGAAATTATTTTTTATGTTCATGCGTATAAAGTTAACAGGAAATTAGATGAAATATAATTCAAGCGTTTTTTTTTAGCGCAACAGGCTACATGAGGGTGATCCACATTGGGCAACTCCCCATTAATAGCATAGGAAGGGATTTGAAAGGGGGGATGCGGAAGGTAGCCAAGGGTTAACTAGGGCTCCCGGGCTTTATTTTAAGGTTCCTACCTGGCATTCGCCTAAAGAAATGCAGGGAAAACCCTAGAAAAACCTGCATCAGGTAGGTCGGGCATTGGGTACTTGTCCCACGCCCTTCCGATAGCGGGAGAGGAGTTTGCTGTGGGGACGCAGCATTCCCTTCTCCGTGCCTCGACCAGCTTAGGAGGCAGCTGGCCGACTATTCCAATGGGAATAGCAAACAACTCTTACCGTATGCCCAAGGTCTGCGACCCCGGAACATACACCTCTCAAAACAGGCCGAGGTGCCTCGGCATGTGGGAACCTTAGTTCCAATAATTCAAGCGCATCATCCAAAGAATATGTACGTTCTGTAAACGTGATAGACTGCGATATATAAATACATTAATAAATAAGAAAAACATAAATCAATTTTAAGTCAGAAAAATAATTTATCAAATTAACAACGTTTCATCGCTTAATTTGCTGCCTTATCGGGTTCAAGTTTAAAAAAATAAAAAAATTTGATTGATAGGATTCTCTGTTGACTGACGGCAATTTTTTAAAAACTTGAGCCTGATGAGGTCGCAAATTAAGCGTTGAAACGTTGCTAATTTAATAAAATATTTTTCATTGGTTGATGTTTATTTATTAGTTTCCTCAATAGACAGAATAAATATTTATATATATCATTATAAAAAAAATTATTTGTATAATCTTTAATGCAGTTAAAAGTGAACGCATAGTCGATATACACGAGACACACACACACACACACATACATAATACATATATATGTATCATTTTGTCAAATATGTACTTTACAATTTCAAAAAATTTATTTAAGAATTAGTTTCTATTGAAAAATAAGTTTGGTTTCAAGTCCGACAACGTTTACAATGAACTACAAAGTCATTAGGCGTCTTGTAATTTCCTTAGTTTGATGGACTTGTGAATATAATTTTTTCACTGAGTGGCCGATTGTATATTCTGGATTTTATTTTTTGCAAAATGCAGTAAGAAAGTTACTAAGATTCCATTACCCCTTTCAGAATTTATTATTACTTTTATAGTGCACGACAGTAACAACTCGGGAGAAATAATGAATTCTGTGATCGGCCTATTGTTGACAGATTTTTCTGCGTCATTCCGAAGCCGCTTTCTATCATCAGTTTACCTCTTTTCTGAAATATATACGACTCGGATAAGGAGAAACGAACAACAATATAACTGGAAAAGGAACAATATAAATCTTTACAATTAGCACGAATGGGAAAGACGCCATAAATTGTTGTCCAAACCGCAGAATACTTCATAGGTTTTGCAGGTTCGTTTCCAGGCTCATTCTGAGAAAATTACCGTAACAATCACTGAGAAATGCCTTCTTCAATGAATTAAGAGATCATTAACCAAGTTGTTACGGCATTTGTTAAACATCTCAAATTAATTAGACTCATTTTGGGTGTACAGACAGTTAATTTCCCGATGGAACGAAAATCGTTTCGTTTTCGCTTCAACAAACTTTTTAAATTCAGAATTACTTGCCGCCAGTCCTACATTTACAGAAACATTCAAATGTGTAAAAAGTCTCTTTTTCTAGACCCAGTGTTCCCTTAATTTGCAACGGTATCACGCACTGCTCTTGTTAACTAATGAAACGCGTTACCTTTCTTTTTTTAATTATGTTGGGACTACGTGGTGAGAAACCAAGCTTGGTCAGAATCGTGATACCAGAGACGAGGCAATTAATGTAAATAACGAGATGGGTGAGCGGGGCGCGTCTCTTCACCATCCTTTCCCTTCGGTTCCCGTTAAAAATTCTGCATGACATTAAAGGAACAGGTCCAACTGCCGCGATCTGGTATCAGCACGATTGACCCCGAACGTATTACAGTGCCCGGTAAGGAGTTACCTAAGCGGAGGTCAGGATCATTTAAAATTATACACTTCCCTTTTGGAGAGTATCTTGTTTCCTTCAATTTTCCGATTGTAGCACATGCCATTATTTTCTAAAAATTTCTACTTTCACAAACTTAAAGAGAAAATTATCTCCTTTCTTAATAGTCGTCACAAATTAAACAATTGAAAAGTTCAGAGATAGCAAACTAAAATTTTGAACATGTCGAGGTCATGCAATAGTTGTTGCACGCTGTTCCTAGTGGAACAATCGGCTAGCTGCCTCCTTTGCTGGTCGAAGCACGAAGAAGGGAATGCTGCGTCCCCGTCATCGGAAGTGCGTGGGACAAGTACCATGCAGGTTTTCTAGAGTTTGGCCTGCATCACGTCTACGAAAATTTCGCGCAGTATCCATACATGAACAAAAAGTAAGGTGAATTAATTTATAAAATATAAATTCTTTATTTATTCTTCTAAATCAATTTCATCCCCTTCAAAGTAATCCCCGTCTGATAAAACGCACTATCTGCAACGCTTTTTCCAGTCCTCGAAACAGTCGGAATAATTTCTTTCCGGTATAACCTTCAAAACCTTCTTCGATTCGGTTTTTATCTCCTCAATCGTGTCAAAACGGCGTCCGCGCATTGGACTTTTGAGTTTGCTGAATAGCCAGAAGTCGCACGGAGCCAAATCAGGCGAATACGGTGGTTGCGGAACGATATGAGTCGAGTTTTGGGCAAAAAAGTCGCGAAGAACCAATGCAGTATGACATGGTGCATTATCGTGATGAAGGAACCAAGAGTTGTTCGCCCATAATTCCGGCCGTTTCAGACGAATAGCTTCACGCAAACGACGCATAACGCTCAAATAATATTCTTTGTTGACAGTTTGGCCCGGCGGAAGGAATTCATTGTGCACCACACCACGATAATCACAGAAAACTGTCAACATGACCTTGATTTTCGGTCTTGCTTCACCTTTTGCACGATATTCGCTGGATTGGTCGGTCGTTTCAGGGTCGTATGCGTAAATCCAAGTCTCGTCTCCAGTAATAATGCATTTCAAGTGGTTCTGATAGTCAGACAGCAAAGTTTCACACACATCAACGCGACGCTTTCTTCCCAAAAAATTGAGCGATTTTGGCACCAATCGAGACTTGACGCGTTTGAGACACAAAACGTTCTTCAAAATGGTTTGGGCTGAGCCAAATGATATTCCAACACTATCATCGAGATCTCTAATTGTCCATTGACGATTTTAAAGCACCAAATCTTTTATTATTTGGACGTGGCCTCGTCGGTAGACGTTGATGGTCGTCCAGAGCGCGGTTCGTCTTCAACGCGTTCTCGGCCCTCTTTGAACTCGTTGTACCACTTATAAACGTTTTTTTGTGCTATAGTTTGATCACCAAAGGCCTTCCGCAACATTTTCAACGTGTCCGCACAAGAATATTCGTTCCGCAAACAAAATTAGATTCAAGTTCTTTGCTCAACAAAATCACTCATTCCAAAAATCGAAAAATTCAATTTTGTTGTTTACAAAAACACGTGTAGCTCGGAGTTAATTAAACCTTTTAACAAACAGACGCTTGGAAAATATTATAGACAGTCCTACCAACTTAGGGAAAAAAATTTACCTGCCTTCCTAATACCCGGGAGTTTGAAATGACAATTTCACCTTACTTTTTGATCACAGTGGTAGGTAGCCCGGGGTTCATAGTTAACTCTTGGCTGCCTTGCTCTACCCTTCAGCATCCCCTCTTTCAAAATCCCTTCCTATGATTATATAGGGAAGTTGCTACCATGTGGATTACTTTCATGGAGCCGGGTCTTATCGACTCTGTTTCTAAACTATAGCAGTTGAATTAATGTTCCCATAATTCGAGACGCCTAAGTCAGTTTTGGCATCTGTATGCACACAACTTCATGTTAAAATTTGATTTTCTGCGACCTCTACAACCTCCAGTTATCGGAAGGGCGTGGGACAAGTATCGGGAGCTCAACCTACCTGAAGAAGGTACGATTTTCCCTACATAATATTTCTATCAACTTTACCTTGGAAGCCCTAGTTAACCATTGACTACCATGTTCTTCATACTCCGAACCCCACTTTCCATTCGTTCCTAGGGATTTGTTCACAACGTGGATTTCCCTCAAGTAGCCTGCTTCTTAAAAAAATACACAATTACTTGCTTTTAATATTCTCTTAGTATAATTTTCTTACCGAAGAGAGTGTTCCCAAAATTTTTCGATCTGGTGGATCAAAAATATACAGAATCACAGTATTTACTTTCTATGGGGTAAACGGTTAACCAATATTTCTATTAGGTTTTTTTAAGACAGAACGCTGATGTTATAAATGCATCTTCCAGATAACTTTAATTTACATAACAATATTTAAAATGAAAAATAAATTTCAGGTATACTTTACAAATACAATATGAAATAAAATATGTGTATCGCAAATAATTATTAATTATTGAAAATTCTTTTTTGGTTTTTAATATGTTTATAAATTTAAAATCTTCACGTAAAAATTTATTTGCAAGAAAATAAATAGTCAGTGAGTTACACACTCACTGACTTTTTATTTTCTTGCAAATAAATTTTTACGTGAAGATTTTTAATCTTGTGGATTGTGAATTTCTTTGTTACGAGTAAGTATTATTAGTAAAATTCAAGAAATTATCACCTACTTATATTAGTGTACTTTTTAAGAAACTTTATTCATATAAATTTTAACTGTTCTTTATTTACGTTGTGGTATTAACATTTATATGCTACCGTCTTTTTCAAGTTTATTCTTAGAGACGACTTCATTACTTCTAAGTTTTAACAAAACACTTTTTAGAGTTCCTGTCACAATATTTATTTTTATACTGCATAAGTAAAGCTGTATTATGAAATAGCGGAATGTATGGCTTAACCCGGGTATTTATTTATATAAGACCAAAAAAATATTTAATAACACATTAATCTATTAGTCAAAAAGTGAATTTACCTTAAACCTACCTTTTCAGAGCGAATTCTAATTGCATCAGAACCCATCAGTGACTTTACAGAAGAAGAATTACACCCGACACCAAATATTATCACTACTCAACAAGTGTAAAAAATACTCCCTTCATTTAGAATGTCTTTAACATTCAATCCCTCTCTACCCCACATCTATAAGTGATAGGGGTGTTTTACTGATCCCGTGTGTGTTTCATATCGAAAATACTATCTGTACGAAATTTGATAGAATTCGCTACACGTACGCGGAACAATTTTTTTCTCTTTCCACCCTCATTCAACGCAGAATATCATTATTATACTCAGTGAATTCCATAATCCCGGATTAGAATCCAATTTCAGTTGTTTTCGCGTTAATTTTATGTAACGCCTCTACACCCCCACCTTTAATAGTGCTCCCGTTTAATCCTGAACAGGGTTGAAATTATACACAAGAAATATCGGGAGAAACACCACCAATCTCATTCACCGAAAAATTTTCTTTGGCGCAAATATCGGCCGTTATAGAATGTCCGTTTACCACCGCCGCCCGTAGGATTGATAGTCATGTCTCACTCACACAGTGTTTGTTTCCGGTTCGAATGGAACACGTGTACAAAATTTGATAAAAATTTTTCATGGGTGTCGATTTGTATGCGGTACAAACACATACTTACCATAGCAAATGAGACAGCGTAATATCAGAAAAATATTTTTCATAGTGATGTATTCGTCAGGTTTATAGTAACAATACGATTATTGTCGATTTATGGTTTTGAGATGTGACTACTTCTGTTCAATCAATTATTAACTCGAGTAACGAATTTTGTCCTTAATATCGAGTAACTAAATTTCAAATATTATTTAATTATGTTTCAATAGCAATTAATTTAAACTTTATTGACATTACGAAACTGAAATATTTTTAATAGATTTTACTTGTTGAGAAAACTGCGTGTGAGGTTTCACCGATTCCTTGGTTCGTTCCAACGCAATGTTGTATTGCAATTGCGGTTACAATAAAGGCGACCGTTGAGGGCATTGGTCGGAGGCGGACAATCGATCCAGAACTTTCCTTTCATGGGAATGGCCTGGACTGTCATCGCAGGAGACGGTTTCCGGTCGTGGGCGTGAATGCGAATTGAACAGCTTTCACGTCTTACCGTTGGAAACTGGATATATAGGAACCAGAATAGCTGCCAGCACTTGTTGCCCCCCCTAAAGTATGACAAGAATATCTTCCACGTTGAGCAGCTCGTCATATCTAAATATCTAAACGATTACGACCTAGAAACCTGTTACACGAACGATTTTTCAGGACACTGGGTAACAGTAACATTCCGTGATCTTTCTCACATAAATGGCTGTTTCCGCTTTATAATTCCTTCAGTCAATGTGGTCAAGAACCCATCCCTACGCTCGGGGAAATGTGTAAATATTAAAACCTTACATGTAGAAGCTAATTGCTTTCCTGCTTCTTATATTATCTGGAATCCATTTATTCTTCTTGAAATTGCGTTTTCCACCACGACACAGTAGATTAATTATCCTCTTTTTAATATCATAATATTTACATATGTGTTGTCAGTTCATCCATAATCCACTTAAGTTCACCAGGACCGCAGAAAATATGCAAAAGTAGCCTGGGGTCCTATGCCGCAATGATTTGCATTGCAACTAATATTGTTTTATTGCAATTCTCCTTCTTCGCATGTATAAACGTTAATAACTGAAACAAAATGCTACGTTTATAAAAAAATGTAACACAGATAATCCTAAAAATGTGGACGAAGAAAGGATGAAACTTATAAGCATAGGTTCGTTTATCAATTGAAAAAATAAATACTGAAATGAATTTTGTGTGTTGATTTTATGAAATTTAAAAATAAATATCTATAGAAATAAAACGCTATCGTGTATATTTGTCGCCTTGTTTCAACGAGTTAAATTCAGTCGAACAGATTTCAATGAATTTTTATACGTAACACACGCATAAAATCTGTCTTTAATATAACACGACAGACAAATCTGTTAAGTCGTTTCTTATGAAGTGATAACAATCCAAAGACAATAATTCGAATATGTTTCCTCGTTCCTGTAAGCCAAAACCTCTACACACATACACATACTAGAATTCCCCGAAAATAGCGTCTATTTTTCACTGAGAAAATAGATATATAAACATGAAAACTAATTGAAATCTGTTAAAACCGTTTTTTAGATTAAATAATTTTATTTATGTACATATTTTTAAAATACGGCATAAGTAAACATACAACATTAAATGCACTATTTCTTTCTTTTGAAGGTTTTCCTAATAAAATGGACCAGTGACGTCAAATTTGACTGTTCTTTATAATGGGTAAATAACAGTTCATTTTTGTCAGAGGGAAGTATATAGGGAGATTTCTATCGGCCTGATAATGCGACGTTCAAAACAAACAGATTGTTTAAGTAATAATGCACTGGGATAAGAAAAACCTCCCCGAAACATTAACTTTACACTTAACCAGTCTGATTCTTTTCCCATTTTCCTTACAATGGCTAATGTCATTTTTGAAATGAAAAAATTTATGTCAGAATGAAAATTAATAAGAAGTATTTTATCTGTATTTTGCTATTTTTTTTTGTAAGTTCAGACAGGCTATGTATAAGGTAATCCACATAGTGACAACTCCCCTCTTATAGCATAGGAAAAGGAGTGAAACGGGGATACGGGAAGGTAGCCAAGGGTTAACTAGGGCCCCCGGGATATGGTTTAAGAATCCTACCCGGCATTCGCCTAAAAGGAATGCAGGGAAAACCCTAGAAAAACCTGCATCAGGTAGGTCGGGCATTGGGTACTTGTCCCACGCCCTTCCGATAGCGGGAGAAGAGTTTGCTGTGGGGACGCAGCATTCCCTTCTCCGTACCTCGACCAGTTTAGGAGGCAGCTGGCCGATACATATCCACAAAGTGGAACTTTAATGTTTAACAGCGCTTCAATTTATCTGATGTTGATATTGATCTTTATCTTCTTAATTTCTACTATAAAACCAGAGATGGTTTTTTCGAAAATTAATTACTCTCAATGAATGACACATACAGTTTGTATCTACAGGAATTTGTAAAACTGAAAGGAATATAAATTTGAGACAATAACACCTGTAGTGTTTATACGTACCATTATAGATTTCAAAAATTATTTTTCATTGGGTATTCGTATGCTACTTAAAAATAGAAAAAGTCACAAATAAAATTGTGATTTTAAATACTTATGTGAAAACAAATCTAATTGTCGTTCAAAATGCTTTAAACAACTGTTTCTGTCGCGAATACTTTCTTAATCCCGTTGCGAAATTTTATTTTCGGTGTGTTGCGCAACTTTTTCTGAAAAGCTATATAGTCAGTTACATGACGATCGAAACAGATTCGTTTGACTTTCCTACCGAGCCACGCCTTCTATTCTTCAAAACGACATTATGCACTCTACCTGAACTACTTTGGCGAGGACGCATTAATGGTAATTCATGTAAATTTTATGAGTGCGCGATTAATAAAACAATTGTAACTGTGCTAATAACCGCTACAAACCCACTGCTGGGAGAAAGAACATTATATCATTATATCATAATCAATATCGGTCTTATTTAGTATTCAAAAACCGTAATTACTCCTTTATCAGTATCGATTTTATGAGTCCTCATATTATTGAGTAAAAGTAGAAATTTTATATTTCGCTGGGTTTCTTTTATATATTGTAATAACCAGCTCAGAAGGACAGGAATTCTGTTCTTATTTTTGTCAGATTTGTTTACGAACTCAGACTGGGGATCCTTGAGTGGTTTGAACATATAAAAAAATAATGATAAAATGAAGGGTAAGTGACCTTTTAGAGAGGAGAAGGACAAATAATTGGGGCATTTTGCAGCTCTTAGGGCTAATTGGTTGTGGACGACGGAACCCGAAAAGGTATCTTGACAGATGGACGAGGTAATTATATTAAAAGGAAACGTTTAATTTAATTGTTTGAGTGGCTCTCGGAACGGGAGAACGGCAACAGATGGTGTTTGTTTGGCGAAAGTGGAAATGAAAAAAACTGTGAAAACAAGGGAAGATTCTGGAGCCCGGATATAAATAAGAGGGCAGTTGGACAGTTCGGGAGCTACATTATTATTTTTGGTTGGAGAGGAGACGGACGTGTCAGCGGGGAGAGCGATGGTGCGGGTCCGCAGGGACGGACGTAGGGCCAAGATAAAGTGGCTGAAACAATGTTATGAACACAAAGGAGATATTTAGCATTCAGTAGGAAGAGGAGACGGACGTGTCAGCAAGCTTCATTATCATTTCGTGTGGACGGGAGACGGACGTCTTAGTGGGAGAGAGCGGTGGTGCAAGTCCGCAGGGACGGACGCGGGGCCGAGTTAATGTGGCCGAAAACAATTGTTATGAAAAGTTAGGAGTTTGCAAAAAGGAGAGATCATCGGATGCTAGGCCAAGCTAGGTGGCCGAGAGTAATCAGCTGGACATCAGTCGTCAACAGTCGGTGGGAGTTTCATCGTGGAGGTCTGTCTGCCAGCAGAGGTGTTTGAATTCATCGAGAGGGTGACGTCGTCAAGAGGAGATGGCTGTGATAGCAGAGTGTGAGCCCAGCCTGGTGCCTTTTAAGCCTGTCTGAAGTGAGTGTGTGGACCAGAGAGCGTGTAAGTTTATTTTTCTGAATTAATAATTGTAAATTGCTAATAAAGGATAAAAAGGTGTCAGATTTCGTTACTTTCGTTTCAGTCGTTTCAATCATGTTAATTATTTAGTTTTTCATTTATTGTAACTGAATTTTTTTAATTGTAACATTTTGTTCCGTTTCCTTATCAACTCAGTAAAGACCTTGAGGGTACCGAGTCCAATTATTTAAAATGTATTCTAGGTAAATAAAATTGTTTTGATTTATAAAATTTTATCAGATTTGTGTAATTGTAAAATTGTTTAATAAAAAGAATTGTTTGTTCAAATTGATGGTAGTTTTATTTTATTTGAGGTATTACATAAAATGGCTACCACAACGTAGGGCAAATTTCATTAATCAAAAATTTATTAGTGATTATTACAATATATATATATATATATATATATATATATATATATATATCTAACACGGTAAAATTAAACAAAAACAAATTATTTAACCATAACCTCTGATAACATTTTAACGTTTGGTACATATATTTTATTGAATTGTTTTAAAAATAAATAATAATAAATAATATAAAATAATTTGAATGACATATATAGAACTATTATTTAATTGAACATAGAGCCGATAAAATCTTAAAACATATATATCAGTATTTTCAATTTTATAACATTGAATACAGATTATTAAATTTGTATTGACAATCTGAATTTATTAAAATCTGTTTAACTGTACAGTTTCTATTGAGATTGTTTTTATTGTTAATCAAACGTAACTGATGAAATATTATTAAATACAACATGTAACTATAAATTTTTATTTAATATTTAGTAAGGAAAATAGTTGTCGATTTATTTTTACCCCATGTATTTCATTATACAATTTCTGTAACTGAAATGCAACACTCACAGTTTTTGTAAAAAATATTTATTACATTAAAGATCTGGGAAAGGATTTGTTCCAGAATACACATATTAATATTCCTGTAATATATTTAGAATAAATGCATCTTGTATTATTAAGTTTTGTCAGAGGAGAATTTATCATGAGGAAGAACTTCCACGTTGAGAAGATGGTTCTAAAAAGGTGCCATTCCAACTTCCTGTTCTTGATTAAGTGCCATTTTATTTAACAAATGGGCGAGCGATTTTGTTTTTTGCTTTACACGTGATAAATTCGATCATGTTATTATTAACGAAACAACATACCGTTTCTAGCTCTAACGAAATCCATTTCGATGGTTTGAAATGGCAGAAAATGTTTCCAGCAACGTTTAATAATTACGTTTCTTTCAAATATATTTTTTCTTTCGCCCAGAGGTAGATTGAATAACACAGCAAGTGTTCGTATTACAGCGTGACTTTCACCATTCGGTGTCCTATGACCTGACCCCGCCCGAAGTGACGTGCAACAATCTGTACTCAACGCGCTCCTGTAATTACACATCCGGCGAAGGTATTCGTCTTTTTTTTACCCAATTACCTACACAAAACCCCTCACTTGTTGTGGTTGGCAAGACTTCCTCTTCTTTCGCTCGGAGCGTACTTGGAGAGTTCGTCGAACTCGGTGACTCATTCTCGACAGTCTGAAACTTAACAATACAATTTTTGTAGTATTGACAAAAAAATCGGAGAAACATTTTCAATTAATTAGTTACACTAATTTTTATTATAAATCTCTAAACATTCTAGAAATCTAATTGCAGCCGCTGCAAAAAATAACATTTTCTGAGTAATGTTCAGGGTAAATGTCACATTATTTGTGTCCAATATAAGCAAATAAAATCTTTTGTTCTGAAAGTGTATAGTCGATGAGTTCATCAGTGTGAACACCGACGGAAAACATAGGATGCTATAAACAAAAAAAATTGTTAGAAAAACAAATTTATCAACTACAATCGTATATGGGAAACATTTGTAAAATATAATAAAGAAGCGAAAATTATTAATACTACAGCTATTATACTAACTACTACAAATTCATAAAGCATAATCAAAATCTTAGTCACTTTGTCAAGCCGAAGAAAATTATTTTGATAGATTGTCCGCATATGAGAGATGAGCCGAAACAAAACCGAATTCTTAAGCTATTGATTGCCACCATTTCAACTACGAAGCAGGTAAACTTTTTAAGAAATTCGAAATAGTAGGCTAATGTTCACAGATTTTCTTTAATTGGTGAATTTTTTTTACCATATCTCACAATAATATGAACTGCCAGGAAGGAAACAGTCTCTTCGTGTAGATATTTAAGAAACCTAATAACATATTCTTTATTTGAGGCCAAAACGACGGTTTCATGCATATTTTAAAGCACCTAACATAACTTAAGTTGCTATCTATGGACAGATATTATTTAGTGGTGCAGACTCGGCTGTATTGTTTCGCTACATTTTTCCCTTCTGATAATAAACTTGTGTTAACCGGAAGAAATGCGCAAATATGGACGTTATATTCGCTGTAAATAATATTCTTCTAAAAATCAATTCGATCACCAACACGATCATACTGATTTTTGTAACATCCAACTAGCCGTGACCGTGACTATAGCCTCGCGGCATTATTCTTTACGTCATTTAGAGTAACTCCGTCCTCAATTAGACCTCTTGGTAGCAGAAATTCTACGCATGCTCGTTATAAGCATGCCTAAAATAGAAAAACCATCTCCGCGAGCGGAAATATGGAAGAGAAAGTCGCCTGATAGGATAACTTTGTGAAAATAATTGAAACGAGAATATAATACGTCAGAATAAATTATAATAATTAGATGAAATAGCAAAATACTGAGAAAATTAAGTGATGATATAAATACCACATAACGTTTCTGTAATCCTTGTTCCTTTCGTCAGGTGATTGCAAAAATTACGAGATCCAGGAGCGACACAACAAAAGCTAAGTTTGTCAACTATAATTGAGCGGTTGTGTCGCTCCTGGTTCTCGTGTTTTTGCAATCACGTGACAAAAGGAATAAGGAACCCAGAAACGTTGTGTGGTATCATCAGTTAATTTTGTCTGTATTTGATTATTTTTGTCAAAATAAATTGCGTCATCTGTAGAATCACAAACAAACAATTAACTAATAAATTAATTTATATGCTACATAATATATATATATATATATATATATATATATATATATATCGTTTACAGTCATTAATAATTGTTTGTACTCACGACAGGTTTACTGGTACCAGTTTGGATTCTTCTTGCTTGTATTTAACACTCACTAAAACAGGCCATTGATTACTCACTGATTATACACTTTAGAATTTGAATATACGCAGTCGTTGCCCTCGTGTCTCTGCAATCCGGGAATCTGGATTAGCCCACCCTCAGCCGGTTGCCGGATGTGGATTTCCTTAAAGTCTTCGATGCACAATTAGTTTAATTTGTGAAGCAAAACTTCTGCTTCCAAATTGCGATTTTATGTGTCTCTCCGCCAAACTGCTTACTCGCGTTTTATATAAACTATCACATCTCGCCGTTGGACCTCCTGGATAACACTATTCATGCTTTTAGGTTAGCAAACTTTACTGTGTTATTTCTTTATGTGGACCGTTCTGTCTCGTATCTCGGCGCAGTCATTTCATTTTGCGTCTTGCCGCTAACTTTACCGTTTCGCTTCTTGCCGTCGACTGCGTTCCTCTAGGCGCGCGGTCTCCAGTCTCCCATTGTTAACAAAGAAAGACCCGCTGCGATTGTTGTCTTTAACCACCCGTTCCGCCAACAATTAAATTATATTAAAACAATTAATAGCCTGTTTAATTGGTATTACAATATATATATATATATATATATATATATATATATAATTATAATCTGTAATGTCTGTTAATATTAGAACAGTTTACATAAAGGCGAGCACTAAAACCAACATCAGCGACAACAGAAACACAACACAACTTCTAATAACGTTCTAAGCGTTATGGTAATTCAATCAAACCAATTTCGCCTAATTAAAATGTTTAAAAAAATGGCTTAATGTGTTCAAGCCTTTCTGTTTGAACGTTTTTCAATTAATCTAAAGAAATATTTAAATGCCACATATTTTATACTTAATTATCATATAAGTATATATAACACAATATTGTAGAGGGTGACGAGGCTATGCAGAATGGGAGACTTTATCAGAGTGAGACCGTCTCACGCTGGTTAACGACAGGATATTTATGAAACACCGGGTATTCTGCAAGTTTTCAAATAAGATAAAACCTTCTACAAATGATAAAAGTTTTAATTAAACCTCTGTTTTGAATTAATAAAACAATTGATAAGGTTATACAGAGTGGAAGAATCTGAAGGAGATACAAAAAGGTATAGAAACGTCGTCGCAATATAAATAAAAACTAAGAAGTGTCTGTATAAGGTCATCAATTGTTTTATTACTTCTACAAATGAATTGAAGATCAAAACTACTAATATATTTTCAAAAGCAGTGTGCTTGAAGTATACTTCCAGAAGCAACTGAATTGATTATTATAGTTATAAAAGATAATATTTTATTTTAGGATATCTTGGATAAATCATTTAAAGGTAGCGCATATAGTTTTTTCCGGAGTATAATAATCAATCCACCAAAATAATTGTCTGAAATTCGTCAATATGTTTACTACTTTCAGTATACAAAGAAAAATTTTAAACGATTTTTTTATAATCAACAATTATTAAATTATTTAATTGAAAATGTAGAATCTCTCTGGAGTGTGAGTCAGGGTCAACGCTAGAGATCGACTTGAAAGTGCAGGCTACTTTTATCCGCATTAAATCTGGCTGAACCAGTTTGCTTGCTTCCGATAACCACCATTAACTAGAGGGCTACTACATTCTTCATACTAAAACAATGTTTGCACTATAATTACCAGCTCGTTTACACGTTGGATGAAATACGTCCCCACACATGAAAATTAAACTTAAAGTTCTTATCAGAATGATCAAGTTTTCCGATTGTGCTCTATCAACGACCATCACGTGTAATATAACAGAAAATTACTAAATGCATGTTATTTTAACAGATAATAATTTTTGTATGGGAGAAAAAATAAATTAGATTGGTTTACGACGTATTAATCTTAATTATTTAATGTTGTGAAGTGAGAAATTTTGTGACGACTCTTGAGCGTCCAAAATTCTCAATCATTCAGGTCGTATATAATGCTTCGCAAGAGTCTAAAGGCAATTTAGGAGCGTTAATTTTCATAAATATTAATTTTTAAATTATTTAATAGAATTTGTCGTCCATTGGATTGAAATAACTATTTTTTAATTATTTATAAAATATTAGAAAAATATGCAGTGTCATTTCGCCAGTGCTCGCATATTTCTGGAATGTTAAAACGGAAATTGGAAATTACAAGAAAAATTTATTTGTTCAATATAAATATTTAGTTAATATTAATAGAAGAATTTTGGAAATATGCGGAGGACGAAACCTTAACCTAATTTTTATTTTATGACTAGTTTGTCTGTGTTCATACATTTATAATTATAAATATAACTATATGAAAAGTCTTTATTGCCTGATTTTTGGTCCTGAATTGACTTTAGAACAAAAGTTCATTTTAAAATTTCATCTGTTCACAATAACGGCAACATTTCACCGAAGAGGGCCAAGGACAGGCTCGCTTATATTATTCAACAATAATGACCACCCCACAATTGACCAGGTGATAAATATATAAATAGAAGATATTGCCTTCATTACACAGATGAAATTTGAAAATGAACTGTTGTTCGGAAGCTCATTTAGTAAAGCAAAGAAAGTGAGGACCAAAAATCTGGCAATATCTACTTTTTATATATTTATAACCTGGTCCATTCTGGGATTGTCATTATATATATAACTATTAATATTTTCTTCGTTGAAAAATGTTTTTAATTAAGATTAAACGTTACATTTAAAAATGTTATGTTAAAAATTTCGAGTCACAGTGGATGTATGTCGAAATAATCTGCGTTGTATTTACCATGCATAAGAAACTTGTCTATTAACAGTATCCATGTAAACATTTGCTTATTTTGATTCATAACAAGATGTGACCGATGAGTCAGAAATTTATTAAAATATTACAGAAAAAAGTTTATGTTTTCATTGTTTGTCAAAATGCGTTTTAATTATTCGCTATTGATTACTGAATTGTCTTTGGATTAATGGCAGTGAAACAACTAAGGAGTATTTTTAAAGTTTAGTATTCTGATATGAATATTTCCTATAATTTTTAAGACATAGTAACCGTGTCTACGTTTTTAATAGGAAAAAATATGAATGGAGGACTCGAGAAGATGAAAGGCTATATATATAATCCACGTAGAAACCCCCTCTTATAGCATAGGAAAGTGACTGAAAGGGAGGATGCGGAAAGGAAGAGCAAGGTAGCCAAGGTACTGGGGCCCCCGGGCTGTAGTTTTAAGGATCATACCCGGCAATTCGCCTAAAAGTGATGCAGGAGAAACCCTAGAAAAATATGCATCAGATAGGTCGGGCATTTGGTATTTACCCCATGCACTTTCGATGGTGGAACAGGGGTTTACTGTGGAGTCGCAGCATTCCCTTTTCCGTGCCTCGACTGGTTTACGAGGCAGCTGGCCGACTGTTCCAATAGGAATACCGTATTCCCAAGGTCTACGACCCCGGAACATGCACCTCTCGAAATTGACTGAGGTTCCTCACCTTGAGGGAACCGTATTTCAAAAAATTAGAGAGTGGCGAAGGCATCACCAAAGCCTCTAGCTCTCTGGGAAGATTCATCTGATAGAGAACAGCGCTCACAGGCCTCCTTGATCACCATGAATGGAATTGCTTATAAACGAGCCTTAACTGTCTCTGACTGCACGTTAACATTCTTCATTTAGTAATCTGGACATAATTTGCTCTTTTCACCAGCCACGGGATAATATCCTTACTGCATAGAACTTTTTGTGAAGAAAGGTTACCGCACAACCGATTAACGGGCATTATTTACCACTTTTACTGGAATCCTAGAATAAAACTGACTCCACGAGTTCACATGAATCATGCATGTTGCTTCCATATATGCAAGAGGCTGGTTTTTGTGTTATGACGCTAAAGGAGCCTGTTACGTTGAGGGAGTTTCTCACGCATGTTACGTCTTAGGTAATACGCGCACTGCACGATCTTCTATTCGTTACTGCTAATGTCTGGCCGACTGCTATCTGACACAGATCTTGCCATGACCCAGACTGCCTGCATCTAACAAGCAGTGCTTGACCCCTACACACGAAGTTCCGTGTTTTTGGTGCGTTAACCTTACAAAAACGTTCGATATAATTATTAACTGGAATTTATTAACCAACATCTTAAGGCTATTCACCTGCTTTCATTCAAAATTATCCATTTACTACGGCCCATCTCTAAATGCATCATCATTTGTAAATTAAAATCCTTTTGGAAACATCTTTTGAAAAAATATATACATTTTCTTCATATACAAGGGAGGGGGGGGGGGGTTTCCTGAAAACTTACGTTAATCTATTTCCCAGGTAAAGGTCTTCGACATAGCAGGTCTTTAAAACTTTTAACCGATTTTGTTATTTTCTCCTTCATTACTGTGAAAAATATTTATATTTTGACTACAAAATTTAAAATAAATAGATTACAATTATTAATATTATAAATAATTAAACCTTTTTTAATCAAAGTCACATATAAAAAAATTTCTATGTAAATTACTTTTTTTATATTGATTTATATACAGTTGTATCAAGAGCTCAGGTGATTTGTTGGGGATATGATTGGACGAGAGATTCTTTCACGCACTCAAACTTCCATGCCCTCGTCGGGATTCAAAATCGGGACCTCTCTGATGCGAGGCAGTCACGCTGACCACTACACCACAGGAGGTTAAATTACATTAAAATATCAGGATTTTAAAAATGGTCTGTCAGGAGCTTTAGGTTATTCTAACCATATTCATCTGTAAAATCTGTAAAATTATTAGGGACATCATTGGAATTAAATTGTAATATATAAATGTAGGTATACCCGTAATTTAATTCCAATTATGTACTTAATGATTTTACAGAAGAATATGGTTAGAATAACCGAAAGCTCCTGACGGACTATTTATAAAATCCTGAAATTTTAATGTAAATTATATTGAAATAAAAATTTTATATGTGACTGTGATTAAAAATGGGTGTAATCATTTATAATATTTACAGTATAATGCATACCTGTTTTTATTAAACAAATAGATTCCAATCTGATAAGAGAGTATAGTCGTTCTGCAATTATGAAAAGTGATTGTTTCGTAACTTATTCAATTTTTAAAATTGTTATTCCTTTTCAATTTTTGTCAACTAATTTAAAATATATTAATTGGATAAAAAACTTTCTTTTTCTGGCTTTTATTCCTGAATTTAAATTTCCGTAAGCTTCTCTGATTGGCTTATAAATCAATAAATCTTCTTTCAACACGATCGTGAACGTGAACAGAAAACCTCATTTCTTTAAAACGCTGTGTGAAACTTTCTACTGTCACGGATACTTTTAAAGTGACTGATTAACTGAATACCAAGGACGGGTTCGCCTCTTAACTTTGACTCTACATTCCTCAGATGAGAAAGCGGACTTTCGTACTCTGCTAGACGAAGTTCCTCATTTGGTTAAACCTGGCGAAGCCAAACTGAAGATTTACTACAGCTTTCTTCATTAAAACTATTTTTTTTATTAAAATTGTTCATAGCTTGCAACGTCCAAATGGATACGATTTGGCAGGAGAAGCGTTGCCTCGCGTACACTAGATTTTGGACCGTTATATACACTTTTAAAATGATTATTTCTGGACATACGAAGGCAACGTGCTATCGATACTGACGTATTTCTCGGATTACTATGTCTATCATTGCCATACTCGAGTTGTTATACGTTGTTTTGAATTGACGGATGAACAATGTAACGTTTCTAATGAGCGTCGGCGTAGGTGATAAAAAATAATAGTAGTAAAAAATACTATTATAATAACATGGTGACGCAGTTTTATGGTACTAATAGTTTCTCTGCAATAAATCAATATTCACACCAGCTAAGTCGTGGGCAACAGATTTTTATTATTTTCCGATAAATTTTAAGAAAAATATGGTCTCACATCAAGCAGTATATTTTTATTATAATAATATAAATAGATGGTCTTGAGTCAGAAGATAAAAAATATCTAATATACAACAACCAAGAAGACGTTTACCCCACTTCTGGGATCTCTCAAGATCTAACAATTTTTAATAATTTTGTTTACATTCCTTTCTTCTATTAATAACTTTGACAAAAAGTACAATTTATAGGTCTGGTCCTACCACCTTGCTGCTGTAACCAAAATATCTTAGATATTATTTCCTTGTAATAAATGTATAAATAGTCTTCTGACACAAGAGCATTTTTTATTTATATTATATTTACTATGGCTATACATAAAACAGAAAATTTATACCACTTACAGTTTTCAACTAAACAAACCATAGAGTCTCAAAAAATCTCTTAATTAGAATATATTATTAATAGCATTTTAAAATGAACGTATAAATACATTTCAATAATAAGAAAAATGGCCAAAAATAGACAAAATAAGTGATTATATACATACCTCATAACGTTTCAGGAACCATTGTTCCTTTCTTCAGGTTCTAAGTAAACTAAAAACACAAGAGCCTAGAGCGACATAACTGTGTTTTTAGTTTTCTTAGAACCGGAAGAAAGGAACAAGGTTTCCAGAAACGTTGTGTGGTATTTATATCATCACTTCTTTTGTCTGTATTTGAATATTTTTCTTATTATTAATTTTCAAAACAGACGTATATTATTCATTACACAAAAAAAAATCTTCAAGTTCTTGAGTAGTGAGTTGTGTGTAATTGATATTTCACATGAACGCGAGTCCGGAAATATGTGAAAATTTTTACGCATTGTGGAGATTGATTTAGACATTTTATATGTTACAGCTGTGACCTCTCAAAGCAAAGGAACAGATTATTAACATATGTTATAAATATTTTGGCCTAAAATCTGAAGACTAGTTTAGTTTTTTTAATTCCTTATTCAGAACGTTAGGTAAATCAGTCTTAAATTAATTATTAATGTCTGTTTACAACTCTTAAAAAACGAAATGAAATGGCCAATTTAATTGACAACTTGCGAAATGCAAGGATTTCAATGCTTTCTATATTGGTCAAACTAAAACGGTTTTAAAGATGAGAATGAAGAAACACAGAGTGAATTATAAATTACTCATCGACAAACACACGGTTATTTCTAAACATAGTTATTTAAATAACTTCAACTGGACGGATGTCAGGATTCTTGACGTCGATACTAAATATTTTTCGAGACTGATAATAGAATTAATAAGAACAATTCAAGTAAAGCCCAGTGTCATACGGAAGCTCTTAGTAAAATGGAAGATATTTTGGTCAGTAAGTGATGTCCTTTATTTGTCTTTGGTTGATTTTAATACGAGGGACCGTAGGTTAAACTTATTCAGTTGATGCTACCAATTGGTTAGGTTAGAGCAACGGTTATCTCAGATACTTGTTAATAAGACCCATGATCTAGCGTGCAATCAAAGATCGCAAGAATTATTCTTACAGTCTGGAACATCAGGGTCAGCATTACAAGTTTCGGAATATTGTTTCTAGCTCTGGAAACGTTTAAGAATCTTTTTAAGGCGTGGCCGTTTCAAAACTTCACCGACGTTAGCAAAGGAGATTAAATTTAACGTGATTAGTAAGCAGGTAGTATTTGTGTCACTGTTAGGCGAGGTCGCCGACTTCTCGGTCCCTTGACGCCCAGGCACGTAAGCTTTTATTAGATACGGTGTTCTGCAAGTACTTCATTAGGTGGGAGAAGAGCCGGGAACAAATGGAAGGAAGCGAGAAAAAACCCACGTGTAGAGATGATACAAACCGTTCATATGTAAGGGCGGTCCATCAATTAAATAAATTACTGCCGTCTTTAATAGATTATACTGAAATGATTATGAGGACTGCTTGAACCGGAACTCCAGCAGTATATACAGTGAACTGTTTAGAATCTCAGAAAATTAATTTTTCAAACTGCAGCAGTCAGTCGATTTGTGAGAAGTCGGATTTTCCTGGTGGAAGAGGACTGTCTAAGGCACTAGTGTTTAAAATCACCTTAGAAATGATTTGAGTATCTTCGGGTCACACTGTTTTACACTTTTGCTTATTCAAGAATGAGTATAGACGCTATGAGTAAAAGACAAAAAGAATTGCCACCACTTTTCACGCCAAAAAAACGGATTTTGCACTTTCACCTTCGTCTACCTACTGTTTTAATTGAAATTTGGTGTTCGGAGTCTAATAGTCAATCCGTAGGCGCCAGAAGCTCTTCAGATTACACTTCAACTTGATACAAAATACAATACTTTCAGTAGCAGAACTTTAATGGTTCTTATAAAGATTAATAAAACTGCCCTCTAAAATAATACCATGGATCTATTAAACATTCCTCCAGAGGAACACTCAATCGACCCGTTCTTGGAGAATTGACATTATTAGCCAAACGCCCATTTTGAAATAATTTATTCGGTAACAATCGTCTTAATTACGTTCACTTTCCTTACTTGGGTTTATACCTAGCCTGTATTTAACTATTTTACAAAATATTATCACTTTACAATACAAGTCTTTATTAATTTCTACTACATATAAATCTACACTTTATATTTACAAACATTTTTAACAATGTTAAAAATCATTATGCTTGACAAAATTTTTCAAAATATTCTGTAGTAGAAATATTGCAAGCAATCTTGTTATTCAATCCTCGTCAAGTATATCTTCTTTGAAAATTCCTAGCTTTTTACATCGAACTCTACTGTAGTTACATTTATGTATTGCCTGTATTTTTAGATATTTTTCCGTCAATTTTTCATTTGTTATTTTTTATAATCAATTTACAGTGCTTGACGACTTGATAGTAACGGCAGGTAAGTAAAACTTTTTGTAAGCGGCGAAATAATTCGAGAATGACCATGTAAGTGACGTCACACCTTATCCTGTCAATAACCATTCGTCGATCAGTAACCGCTACGTCATCATGTACCATAAAAACGTATATTTAATATTTCTCCCTCTGCCAAACCGATTGCTCCTTTTGTGAGAAACGTGAGCTACTTTCCTCTCCCTTCGGCACCCTCACTTTCAATTCCTTTCCCATTTTATTGAAGGGGAGCTGCTGTCACTCTCTAAAAATAATTTTTTGAGAGATTGCAGACATTGGTGTACGGGAAGAGTTCCCATTCGTTGGAACTGCCTCCAAATCTGGGCGATAACGCTGCGTCCGTACAGTAAACCCACTCCGGTCATCGGAAGGCCGCGGGACAAGTACCAAAAGTCCGTCCTGTCTGATGCAGGTTTCTCTTTGATTATCACTTCATTAGATTTAGGTAAATGCTTGTTTATAAGTCTTAAACTATAGCCTTTGTATTCTTTCCGCAACCCCCCTCCCCGTTATAAACCCGCAAGGAGCCTGTTTATATAATAATATATAAAATTATTAATTGATAGAAAAGACTAAATTAACAATTTCGTGAATGAAATTTCAACTATATCTTGAAAGGAAATGGAATAAACATATTTCAGAAATCATAAAGTACTTTTCAATAAATTATATATCCGTCAAGATTCCATCCTAACATATTTATTATTGTTCATTCATTCAGATATATGTATGATTCATTAACTAAAATATTTCTTTTCTTTTTTAGTTAATAAGTTATCTTGCAAGGAAAACATATAAAAGAGTCTGAATCAGGTGCATGGATGACAAGCAAAATTCTGGGTTTTATCAATCACTAACCGGGAATTAATCAATGTTAATTAGTAAACTGTAAACCATAAATAATACAATAAAAATAACTTAATAAATCAACACATTTATTTCTGGAATTCATCATATATATTTTTAATAGGACTAGTTGATGAATATCCGACATTCTCTTCTCTTACGCCGCAGAAAATAGTTTATTTTTCAACGTATACAAGAAGCTTAACTACTGTCGCGCATAGGTTTTATGCACTCAATATTTTTTTTATAAGTTTATATTCTACGTCCGTTTTTGAATTAATAAATCAATTTTTGACCTTATACAGACACTATATTGTAATATTTTATAAACTATGGCTTTTGTTATCTTTTACAATAATTCAAAACATGAATTATGTGGCGTTTTTAAATGAAATGAACTATTACGTGAAAACTATTAAACAAGATTTATTAACAATTTTAAAACAAGTATTTAAATTACAAAAATATTTGGGATCTCAGGGTCTTGAACTGGGTTTGATA
Organism: Zhengitettix transpicula; assembly: GCA_037074705.1. NCBI lineage: Eukaryota > Metazoa > Arthropoda > Insecta > Orthoptera > Tetrigidae > Zhengitettix > Zhengitettix transpicula. The sequence goes on along the minus strand of CM073591.1, from coordinate 48,646,435 downwards.
AATGGCAGAATTTATATAATCAAAATCACAAAAATTACATTTACTTTATATGGGAATCAATGCGTCTGAACATAGACGAAATTTGTTGCTGAAGAAAATAATACTACAGATTGAATTTAAACAATTTCAATTTTTATCAAGAAATAAAAAAAATGATCTGAATAATTAAAGATCTCATTTTATCGGTAATTAAAGAACGATCTGACGTTTATCTTTTAAACGTGGTTTACAATGATTTTAACGTTTTCTTTCTACTTACGGCAGCCCAGGTCTCATTTTAACTTTTCGTGCACAATTTTGGGGATATCACTGATTCTAAATACTCACAGACTCTAAATGTTCACAGACTCTAATTAGCGTAGTTTGTTAGTTGGTTTAAAATAACCTTGTCGATTCTCGATGATTTACTGCAACCTGGATTTGTAGGTCTCGTGGATTTTTGTTGAAAATGCACCTCATTGGTTTTGTCTGTTGACTGAAGACTAGTTCAGTTTCTGCATTTTAGATATAACAGCGTACTGGTTACTGGAACACTTTCTCGTTCTTTAAATTAGACCTTTTTCATTCTCGCTGCTGACTGACTAAATTGTTCAGTTTTTCGTGTATTAGAATTTTGTGGTCTTTACACCTCGCCGTTCATTGCCTGACTGTTCGTTCTTTTCGTCTGTTCTATTTGCTGTCTGCTGCCCGACTGTTCGTTCGTCTCGTAAATTTTGAGCGCGTAAAACCTTCTCGACCGATCAACAATGCTTTCTTTGCCTTGCCGGTTTGTTGCGGCGTCCGCTATATCCACCAATAATGAGTCCTCTACAATTCAACTTTTCAATTAGAACAATGCCTTAATTACCAATTACTACAATATATTACTTAGAGTGTAACGAAGTTTCGATACAAGTTCATATCATCTTCAGGTTTTCTTCCTAAAGAGAAGGTTTTTCACAAATGGTTAAATTTAGAAACTTATGGTGCAAAGTAAACAAAGCAAATTAAAGTAAACATAAAAACTTACCAAATTATTATAACAAACTAGCACCAAAAATCATTAACTTGATATCAAGTTCACAAAATTTAGAAAAGGGATTCGAGGCACACAATTCGCAGATACGAACATGTATCGAGTCGTCGTTTCGTTCTAAATAAAATTAAGTGTCTGTATAAGGTCAGAAATTAATTAGTGTTTTCAGAAGTTTTTAGTTTAATAAACTTTTCTGGCTTTATATCGAGACATCAATTCATACTAAATTTGTGTGTTTGTAACATGGCGTAAGTCGACTACTTGTTATACAGGCAGATAAATGGTACTTTTTACACGTTAATTAATTACCATAGTTACATTTTCTCTAAATCCTTCGACTAACATTCCGAGAATTTTTTCTGGCCGGGTCTTTGACGTGGCTAGCAAAACGGGTTTTGTGAAGTTCACTTTCGACGAGGCGAAAGCATTTTGTCCAATTAACTACAGACCAATTGACAAGGTGTGTCGATCCCCCCTGAGCGGTCACGAGTCAACAAGATCTTCGTTCCCTGAGCGATTTATTCTGCGCATTCTACACTCAGTAATGGAACATTTGCACTATTTTATTAAATAAATAAGAAAATACATAATAAAAATGGGTGCAACGTGAGTAGTACCATAAGACTTTAAGAAAATTCGAAGAAAACCATATCATATAATTATGATTATTTCCGTTTTTATTTAAATTCTCACTTAGCAGACATTAAATAGATGGTCGGAAATAGAATAGGCAGAAATGCTGAATTAATTTAAAATGATTAAAAGTGAAGGTAGCTGGTGAAAAATTGGCTTTTAATTTGCTTTGCCGAATTATGAAGTACATGAACACAAACTGAAGAGGCCTTTTAAAATTTGAGGTGAAATTGGAATAAATTTGTACCAAAATAAATTGCTCGATGAGTCAAATACAGATTCTTTGAGATCGAATATTTATATAATAAAAAAATTAAATAGAAGTCATCTCTTGTCTGTGGATTAAAACAAGGATTTCATTAAAATTATTAAATCTACATCAGAGTAAATTGGAGACAATTAAGATTTATCCGATCACCAGATGACGACGTAGCTGGTGGATAAAATGTTACACCGAAAAAATTCTGTTAATTGAACTGCAACGATAAAGTTTGTTATGCATATATTTTTGGGAATATTCTGTATTGTATTCCAAACCGAATAAACAGTCGCAGATCGTCTGTTACAGTTAAACGTAATATATTTATTCAAGAATTAATTGAAGGATGTTAATACCAGAATTAATAATTGTAGCATTGTTTTATAAATAAGAAAGGAATATAATGGGGTTTATATAAAACCCTTACTGAAATAAAATTAAGGTAAAACAGAAATTATATGATAACCGTTTTCCAACTCAAAAATTTTATTCCTACGATGACTATTGCCACGTGAAACATTTTTTGGGAAACGTATTTGTTGAAAGAGTTTAATTATTCCTGACTAGTTATTTATTAAAGAGCCTACATTCCGATGCACTGTTTCAATATTTTACGTTTTTCAATTAGAGTACGCAATAATAATGATAATATAACATTTGAACAACATTGAATAAAAAAAATCGTGCTTTAACTGGAGGAAATGTCAAATTATGAGGATAACGAAACAAGACGTAAATTAAGGCTGCGCTGTTAGCTTAATAACAGCTTTGCTATGAACGTTGTAGTTTACAACCGGTTGGTAGCATATCCTTATTTAACATTTTTATCTTTATTAACGAGTAATTCAGATCTATTAAAAAATAAAGGTTCATTTCATAAAATTGTAAACTACTGAATGGACAAGGAATAATGATTTTAAATCAAAACAAATATATAACTTATCTTTTTAATTTATGGCCGTACTATTAAATTTTTTTATGTACGTGGTAAACGACAGCGTTTTGTGTGAATCAACAAATAATTCGTATGAAAAACGAATTAAGTGGGTACACGGTCAGTTAAAAATTCTTTAAAGGTTTATTATTAATCAGCCGTTACAATGTTGAATTAAAAACACTTAATGTGTTCAACTGGCAAAGGCGACTCGGTTAAGATCACTCTTAATAAAATACAACATTGGATATTAAAACTAATTCGTCACCTATTTTAAGCTCAAAAAACACATATAATCACTTCAGCAGGCGTTTAACGAGTAAAAATGAATTTTATAAAGGAATTATTACAGTTAATGATTTATATAATACTAGCTGAGTGACGGCATTACCCGGGTATTTATTTAAATTAACCCGGAGTAGGAATTGATTCGACAGTAACTTATTAGTAAATATTTTATATAACCAGCATCAATAGCGCCAGTGTTTGGAACATTTACGCCTTTACATATCCCCTCCCCGACCTAACCCCTCGGCATCTAACTTCAAATAAACCATGTCGATGACTGACGGTATTCAGGAATTCTCCAACTACATAAAATAAAAGTGTATAAAAATCACGACGAATTAAAACAGAAAAAAATACTTGTAAAGTTAATAAAGTCTAAAAATACTCCCGCTATCTTGAAGGAGTAAATAAATGCAACATTTAACTAAAAGAGGCCTAAAAATAGCTAGTACCCTAAGAAAATAAAAAAAATTACCGGGTAACATAAGAGGGTCAAAACTACTTCGTGTAACTTTTTGGCAATAACGTTCACCTCCACGCGGAGGAACTCAGCGACTCCTATATCTCCGGAATAGACCTAATAACGGACTTTTTATGTAAACCCGTTCCACCTCCCTTCAACCCTCCTTGACGTTTGGAGGTGAACTAAGACACTGAAAAATTCTCGAATGACACTATCTTATTTTTACTTTAACCTTTGTTTGTCTCCCTATATTCCTTACATTCCCTACATTCCTTCACAGCAAAAGAAACGTACGGACTGAGCAATAATTTCCATTGTAAATTACTCTTCGTCTTAGTACTCAACTGTGAATGCATTTGAGTTTCAATATACTCCTGGGAAATGAGACTTCATCTGTAGGTGCATCGTTCCAATCATTGTGATACGAAATGATTTAAAGATAAATTAGGCAACCGAATTTAGGTTTTTGTTTAAATAAAAACATTTCATAAAATTTTAAATCGACGCATGATTGTTAATTGATCAGTAAAAAATAAAATTATAAATCATCTCTGATTATTTCTCAGTGTTAAACATGAAGGTGAAATTGACACTTATTTCAGTATGGAATTCCCAAAGTAACGAACCGGAATGTAACCCATTAGTCACCACAGAAAGTCACCAAGTAGAATGGATTTTCCGAATAACTAATTATATTGACATCAAGTCCTAAATGAAGAAACCTGTACGACAAATATCTCAACAATTTTTTTCCTGAAATTAATTAAACGTATGAGTCAAGTGTTTTACCTTTCGAAAAGTGTCTCAAACTAACTTTTATTAACTTGGAGTATAAATAAATTTTGGCTGTCAATTTCTGAGTCATTAATCGCTAGTATATTCGGTTTGAGGTAAAACTGAACGGTAATGCTTGAACCCAGTTGACCATGATATCCAATTAGTCCCGTCCTTAAGACACTTAAAGTGTGACAGGATTTTATGTCAAAATAATTGGCACAAACTTTTTTACATTTTTTAATAGTTTCGCTTCATGGTTTCCAGCGAGCAATTTCTTTGTAGAACTAGCGGACCATTGTCCTTACCCATCGGTCTCTTATTCTGCTCCTTCAAATACTATGTCTTCTCGTGAGAAAAGTTTCTTCTCAAATAGATATGAATTCTCGGAGAAACCTATTGAAGTTGCAAAATACAAATTTTAGGTTAAAAAAGTGTTCAATTAATAGTAAATAAAGTGAGATTAAATAATAAATTAATAATTTGAAAATAATAGTCCGGAGAATAGAACCACATTGTTAACAACACTTCACACCAGTTGACATTGTTTAGTGTTGGCTTACAACCAGCCTGGAAGTAACTGCACAATTAATGAAAATAATAATCTATTGTAACTAAATTCAGTCGGGAAGACACGTAGAATCTCGGCTGAAATCCCAATGGGATGTATCAGCATTTTTACTTTTGTGTTACTTACGTGACACGTTTGGCCTCTATAGTATTATTTTCAGCATTTTTGAAAAACAATATTTTTTATTTTATTTAGCCACCATAATTTATATTTTTATTGTTATAATAAGGAAACAATAATCCAGAGACGAAAAAAAGGGAGCCTCTACCCTTCAATTTTAAGTTATACGTGTTACTAGTGTACGTAAAGGAAGAATGGGACCTCTAAAGTCAGTAAGATATAATATAAAAGTTCTTTCGCTTTCACGGAACGGTAAATAAGAATTAAACCAGTAACAAGAAAGCAAAAATAAATTGATCCGAACTACGTTCACTTTGAATTGTTTACATTAAGTTTCTGAATGAAACATAATTAAAGTTTACAACTTAATAACGGAGAGTCTTTAATGTCGATCTCTGAAAATTTTAATTTGAAGCATCCTGGCACGTGCAACAACTTTCACTTCCTTCCGGTGTTTTGAATTCTTCTTCTAGTTTTTCTACGAGAGCACAAGCACCATTGTCAGCTCGAAAGTCTCTCACTCATAACAGAATTCAGCGGAGCGGCAAAAATGCCCTATAATTACAGTCAATAGCGGCATTCTTCTCTCTCTAGTAACGTGTAATTATATACAGCTTTTTTATTAGATGAGTTTAATATCATCCTATAAATTGAAACAGCGTCTTTCAACTCATGCAAACAAAAGGTGACGCGTGCCAAAATGGGTTTGCGTTATGTCTTAACCATAGTACAAATGCATTTCCATCACACATTTAAATATTCTGTGTCTCGTTATATAGCCGTTGAGATAAAAATAGTCACCAAAGTTATATAAAAAAAGAAACAACAATTTAATCAATTTCTCCAAAATTCTGAACTTTTAGTAGCTTTCTGCAATTTTCCATAGTCATATGTAAAAAAAATAATCACATACAAATAAATTAAAATAAAAATTAGGCAAAATAAATTTAAAACGAGGAATTTATTGACATCGTATTAAGTTAAATTTTCGCGGTTTCTGATATTAATATAATTCCTTAGCAATACGAAAAATTTATAAAAGCTTTTCTTTACAGTTTTGGAAAGGACGAAACTTATAGTTTTTTGGGGTAACAAAACCTAAGCCTCTAGAGAATAATAGAATAATCCTCCCATATAAGAATCCTAAAAACGACCTAAATACAGACAAACATGAGAAGAGAAACATCGAGGAAGCCTGTGAGATCTGTTCCTTCGCAGGTGAATCTTCCCAAACGGCTGGAGGGAGCTACCTATGGGGATACCTTCTCCTCTCTCTGTTTATTTGAACTAAGAATCCCACAAGCCGAGGCACCTAGGTCTGTTTTGAAAGGTGTATGTTACGGGTTCACAGACGATGGGAATAGAGTAATAGATGTTCTTTGGTCCTATTGGTACAGTCGGCCAACTGCCTCCTCAACTGGTCAAAGCCACGGAGAATGGTAGGCTTCCTCCAGAGCTCTCTGAGAAAGTTCATCTGCGAAAGAATAGCCCTCGCAGGCTTCCTTGTTGTACCAACTTGAAAATAAATTTCTATTGTAGGATTTATACAAACGTTTACACAACTAATGAGAGTCATGTTGAATTTAAAATAACAATGGAATTTTTTAAAACATAATAAATGGTTTACAATAACAAGATATCATAAATTCTATTTAAATTATTTATATCAATTACACATTATACATCGAATGAAATATTCAACATTTCGCTGATCATTCTCACGCTCTTTGTGGTTACTTAAACTCGTAATATGAACCTGTATTTCAATATTCCCTATCATAGTTTTCGTAGTTTCGGCTCTGGGTTTATATACCAATCAGCAAGTTTCTTGTTTTATAATTATATTGGATGATGACGACAGTCCCTTGCGTTAATGCAAACTTTTTATAACATTTCGTGGCATGTTCCAAAGGAGTGATAAATACTTATAATGTGGGAATGAGAAATAAGTGCAACAACTGCCGGATCAAACGGTTTTTAATTTAATGGAAATTACTGTAAATTAAGTAACCAAAATTGGTTTGATTGGGAACCATATATGCTTAAAATTGTAGAGTATCTTTTGTTTGTGGTTCTAATAGTACCTCGGATAATTTGCAAGGCTGACAAAGCTATGTGGAAGAACGTTGATAAAATAAGATCGTCTCCCAGTTGACCTGACGCGAATCCGCAGACCCACCATCAACAAAGATAAAAAGGACTGCCCTAGCTGTTGATTACACAGAATCAGTACAAAGTAATTATAACAAACAAGAAGGAAAACATGCATTCGCAAATTTACGCCTTGCAACTTGCTTTTAACAATATAATTGTAAGTGTAAATTCTCGATCTGTGGTGACTGGTGCATTCCACCCCTCTCCTGAGCTCACTAGCTCTGTCTAGGACGTACTGAACTGCAGCTTTCGTGCGGATCCACGGCAATAGCTCGCGGCAGAGAAATTCTACTTTGAACGCTAAGCTCTTAATTGGAATAGATATTTCTAATGCCGGAAACAAATCACCTCTGCTGCAGATGTAATTAACTCTGGGAGCAAAAGGAGAAATAGAGTGAAAAAACTTAACGTTGTGGAAATCATAATCGGTTACCACTTTTTGTCACTAATTGTCTTGCCTAGTAGCATCAACAATTTTCTGAATTTGGACCGGGAACTGTTTTCAATTATTGATTTTATAACACGAGTTATATTAACAACTTCGTTAGTTTCCGCTTTAGTGCACCACAATGAAATAGATATATTTGTTATCCAATCGGCGCCTCATTAAAAAACTAAAGTAATGGCACAACCCTTTCTTAAAATTTCCAAATAGGGCAAAAATAGCCTGATTCTGATTTATGTTCCATCAGTCGATGGATAGAGTGTAAAGAACAATCTGTAAGAATAAGTCGATGTTTTTCAACTTATATCAAGCCTGAAACGTTTCTGATAAAAACGGCATAGTGTACCCTCGAGACATAGGATAAGTGTGGTAATATTGACACATTTCCTGAATATTTTAATTCCAATACTTATACTTCCTCACAACCAATTATTGCAATACTTCACTTTATTTAATACGATTTATTTAATTTTCTACATTTACTAATTATTTTAATATTTATTCCGTGTTAAATGCTGTTAATACACAAATATAGTAGCCCAATTTCTATAATAGGCACTCATAAACTATTAACTTCATACTCCAATTTCTGGTATGGTTATGCTTTCTGCGACGTAATCTCGCGACGTAGTCCGCGTAGGCCGTCGATGCAACCAAGACAGACAACTCCGCGCCGCCACCAAGATCACAACTATTCCACGGTGTCGTCACTCACATTGAGTGTAAATTTACATATTTATTTCACTTTTTCCACAACCGGCCCGATATTCAGAAGAATGTGTGAATACGGTCAGCTGAGCCTTCAACGTGTTTGAAGTTTGAAGCTAATTTATACAACATTTTTAAGCTAATTTATATAGAATGTGCGTGGCACGAACATGATAATAGTTGTATAAATTCCTGAAATTTCGAAAAGTAATGTGTGAATTTATAAAAAATATTTTTAATCTAATTTTCTGGGGCAATTTAATGGTAACTTTGGTGAAAATGTTTGAGGATTTAATCCACTCTTCACCAGCATCTAAGAAAGTTTGTAAATATTTCAAGGAGAGGTTAAAAGGAAATATGCATCGCACGAAATCTTCATGTAACTTTGAGATCTGGAAATGACTGTTTATCATACATAGGGTACCAGAAAATCATTCTTTCAACACGATACTTATTAAAGTTTTCTTTAATTTTACAGAAATACTTGTCAAATGAGAAAATAGAACGATGTGGAGGAAGTAAGTATATGAAAGAACTTCTCATCTTTCTTATTCAGGTACATTCATTTTCGAAATGAACAAGAGTCGATCCAGTGCTACGGTTCTGAACTTGACAATAAGCGGAGTCAATGGTCGTTTTAATTTACATACGAATCTATAATAGAAAACAGTTGTCGATGGATCATTTTGGAAGTAAGTAAAATGGCTGAGAAGAACAATCATTCTCTCACTGTACATGAAATGTCATGTTGGACATCGATGCGGAAATCAATTACATCAGATCAGTTAATGATGCTGATGGTAATTGCTTAAATATATTTAAAATCAGAATGAAATTATATAATAATTATTTATGGTGTAATAGTGCTGGAATGTTGGTTCGTTCTCGCCTATAGCGATGAAATACATTATACGGATTCTTGACCTACGGCACGGCGGATGAACACCCAGGTAATTGATGCGAAAAAACGCTGGCCCAGAACCTGGAAACATTTCTCACGCAATTGAATGTGGCAGGTGTGAATTGCAAACGGCAGATTAAAGGTACCGCCTACTCAATTGTTCTCTTTCGAGATTACATCTCGTGACCCGAACTGAATCGAGTCCAACTCGACTACTTAGTCATGCTTTCCACGGCTGATTTATCGACAGTGGCGCTTGGTAGATAAGTGTGTGACTAAGACTCTAACCCTACAGCAAGTACAAGTACACCGCGGGACGTGACTTTCTCCATTTTATCATTCACGGTTATTGACGGCATTCGTCGAGAGTGAGATAACGTTACGTATGAATGCGACGCCGTTGGTGGTGTGAATATAAGTCTTAATGTTGCCTGATTCCGGTAGTAGGTATTATATGATTGGGCAACGAGCCCTCATAGTCGTTCCCACGGCTTTAATTACAGAATTTCGTATTTTATTTATCATTTCAATTATCAACCCAACAAAAGTAGAACTTGATCTGCTTCTGCTATGCCTTACATAATCTTGTACGATTTACACTAAGTTACAAAGGGGATCCCTACAGTATCCTATATGTATTTGGTCGACGTTAAATTTTCCCGGCGACGATATCCCAACAGATTTCTATTCCATTATGCGTTATCTTGACGTCGTTTTTTCGAAAATCAAACTCCCGACGTGTGAACATTTTCCCGACAAGTACTGTAGCCCAAAATACAAAAATCGGAAAAGCGACTTCCCTGCAAGTATATCTACTCTGGTAATAAAGAATAAAAGGGAAATTTTCAGTTTTCGTAGAGTACTAAATTCTCGGAATACTCGATTTTCCAAATATCAACACGTTTATTGTGTAACATACCAAGCAGAATCAAGAGAGAGCACAAATAATTGTTTTAAGCTAATTCATTTAATATCCAATCAAATATGAATTGGTAGGACCAAAATTGTAATTAATAAATTAATTTTGATCAATATAATATGAAAATATGAAGGCGTTTCGATCAACTGATGCATAGCAATACTATCTCCAGACTGAAGAGATATAGCAAACGTTACAACACTTTACGAAGAATATGAAAATAAGATATAAAATAACAAAAATTATTTAATAAGCTATCATAAATACAGTTTAAATGAGAAAGTGTCTTATTTAACATTTAAATGATTCTTGTTGGTCTTATTGTGTAACATTTCTGATATTAGTCCTTTATTAAAATAAGTTTCCTTACCTAGAATAATAGTATCATAAAAATTGAAAGAATGATTAAAATCTCTACACTGTTTAATAATCGGTGAATGTTTTACCTTCCTTAACATTGTAATTGGCTGTTATAGCTTATTATTAATTATCAAAACAGGCATATTATGTTTTTCATTTCCTATATTTTCAGTTAGTAAAGATCGTTACGTCTGGCCGATATAACAAAATGAGCAATATTATAAGTAATTTAATAAACATCATTATGGAATCAAGGAAGCCTGCGAGAGGATTCTCTCGCAGCTGATCCTTCCCAGAGAGCTCTGGCGGGGACTACCTTTGGGGATGCCTTCACATCTCTCCGGTTTTTTGAACTAAGGTTCCCACATGCCGAGGCACCTCAGCCTGTTTTGAGAGGTGTATGTTCCGGGTTCGCAGACCTTGGGCATACGGTAAGAGTTGTCCGCTATTCCTATTGGAATAGTCGGCCAGCTGCCTCCTAAATTGGTCAAGGCACGGCGAGGGGAAAGCTGCGACCCCACAGGTAACCCCTCTCCCGCCATCGGAAGGGCGTGGGACAAGTACCAAATGCCCGACCTACCTGATGCAGGTTTTTTTAAGGTTTGTCCTGCATTTATATTAGGCGAATGCCGGGTAGGATCCTCAAACCATAGCCCGCGGACCCTAGTTACCCTTGGCTATCTTCCTCCACCCTTCCGCATCCCCCCTTTCAAATCCCTTTCCTATGCTATAAGAGGGGAGTTGCCACTATGTGGACTACCCTATACACCAAAAAAAAAAAAAAGGGAATACCAAAGTATGCGTTTTTTTTAATAAAGTAAGTGAATGAATCAACAGATTTAAAATTTACAGAAATATTTTTTTTATTAACATTTTAAATTTAGTAGATAAAAAAATCATAATAAGTTAAATCAATAAAATTGTTAGAATTGGTTTTCTGACGGACAACAGTTTTTTGTTATGAATATAAATGTAATTAATTCTAAGATTAATGAATTTGACAATAAAATCAATTGGATAATAGTTAACTACCTAAATTTTAAATACATAGTTAAGGTTGTCAGAATGATATGAAAAATCGGACAATAACAAAGATTTATCAGCAAAATAAAGGCAATAGGCTTATATAAACACATAGATTTTATTCTTCAATATTTTTTTTTTGTTGTTGTCCGTGTCGTTGTTCGTGTTGTTAATTTCGTATTAAATATCGATAGGTTTAGTAATATTAGACTCATGAATAAATCTGTTGTGTGTACTTTACGCATGGGTCGCCGTGGCCGCTGCCTGCTCATTGACCTTTAAATTATTAACACGCGAATGCCAGAAACTACGAAGAACTCAATCGTCCGCATAAAATAAAAATTCAGTAATACACGGAGTACGTAAATCTCGACGGCTCATAAGATGCTTTCGGACATCAGCAAAACGGCCACTAATTCATTTCTGGAAACTTCGCGCCAGGAAATGATAAATTTTGTAAAAACAACAGTCAGGCAGACGTGACCTTTTCAAGCAAACACTTATTTAGGGGGGAAAAAACTTTATGGTGTTCCCCATGACACTAGAGATTGCTTTTCAGGAAAATCTATGGCTGGAGGAACTCTTCATAAGGCCCAAAGACATGCCCGTTATTGGCGATTGTTGTTCTCATAATTATAAGACACGCCGTGTTATTGTTGGAGAGTCTCTGTGTTTAAGATTCCATTCTCTGCACCACAATTGGCAGTAGAAAGGCCTCATTGTTTCCGCAGAGGAGAGAAAGAACAATTGGAATGGTGATGTCCTAGACCCGTTGTCTCTTAATAAAGGTCTCGGCTTTCCTTCTCGCAAATAACGCACGTCCGACGTAAAAATCAAGACAATTTAATTCAAATTGATAATATAAAACCTTATAAGGCGCGCCCCTATTTTTATGCTCATCTTCCATTTATATTAAAATAATAAGAAGAAAAATATTCAAATACAGACAAAAGAAGTGATAACTTTTGTGTTTGTCAACTATGCTGTGCGGTTGTGTCGCTCCAGGCTCTTGTGTTTTTAGTTTTCTTAGAACCTGATTAGGAACAAGGTTTCCAGAAACGTTGTGTGGTATTTTATATCAACACTTCTTTGTCTGTATTTGGCTATTTTTCTTATTATTAATTTTTCAAAACAGACGAATATGTTTCACTTTAAATTAAAATACTATTGAAATTCAGATTTGGTCGGATTAATTCATTATGAACAATTTATGTATAATAAACTTTAAAATTTACAGTAACTTCATCAATCTTGAGAGATATGTATTAATTTATTTCTTTAATATAATATTAAAATGAGAAACAAATATCAATGACATGCGTTTGTGAAGAGAGTAATTGGAAGGATATAAAAGCAGATCGTTTATATTAAGCTAAATATTTCAATAATCAGAAGTGGTCTTAAGATTTGATGGTCATGAGACTTAAGGGAATGACGAGAAGGTTGCTAGAGGAAAGTTTTAAAAACTTAATGGCACGTTGAAGAATTTTTAATCCATGATGAATGTGCACGAACGAGACATGACTTGCAGCAGCATGTGCAGAGTTTCACATGTTACAAAGTATCCTCTTTAAATATAACTTAGTTACAATTTGGAAACTGAGCACAATTTAATTATAACGTTTTAATTAACAATCCAATTTTTTATATTGGTGATTGAACGATCGTGCTCTATGTTCACATAGAAGTCAATATGTGAAAAATTCTTCCAGATGCAACAAATATCTCAAATATTGTATTCGAATGAAGTTAATAGCATGGAAAAATGGCAGGGCAGCAAATATATGCCCCTTTGTAATTATTTTGCAGATTTTAATGACAATGACTAATTCCTTAGTAAAAATTTTAGCTTACAGGCTAGCATTGTTATTTCTCATCACAAATGCTTAATGTAAAACTGAAGGGTCTACTAGAATAATTTTATTAACACTCATCCGCAGCACTAGATATTAACATTGAAATATCTCGTACCGTTGCAGAACTATTTTTATTACATTTGTAACATTTTTTTTATCAAAAATTAATGAAGAATGATGTTCTTTAATCTCAAACTAGCTGGGTGCCCGAAGGTGCCCGAGTTGTCATAATTAAACTCAGCGACATCCATAACCACGGATTCGACTCCAATCTCGGTTCTTTTCGCATTATTTTCGACTAACACCTCTCCACCCCATGTCTAGGAGTGCTCCCCTTCTATACCGAAACGGTTTGAAATTATAACAAGCAACATCGGGAGAGATAATTTAAATCTCATTGAGCCCGAAAAATATTTATTCGATGTAAACATCGGCCGTTTTAGCGAGTGTGATAATTTCCACCCCGTCCCTTGCGGGTGGTAATCGTGTCTTACTCGTACAGTGTTTGTTTCTGGTTCTAAAAGATGACGTGTACAAAATTTGGTCAAATTTGCTCCACGGGTGTAAGTTTGTTTTGCCTTTCAACCCCCACCTATGTGGGTAGAACAACAACTTAACTGGAAAGTTGAATATTGTAATTAAACTCATCTACATCCATAGCCCAGGATTCGACTCCAATCTGGGTTGTTTTTGCTTTATTTTTATGTAATGCCCCTCCACCCGCATAAGGGTGCTCCCCTCCTATATCTAAAGCAGTTGAAATTATACGCAAACAACATCGGGAGAAATGCTATCAATCTCATTGATTGATATGGTTCGTTTTAAATATTTGAAAATTTCCACCACTGTTCAGTCCCGCCCCTGGGTGTGGTAGTCGTGTCATACCCCCACAGTGTTTATTTCCTTTTCTAAGGGAACACGTATACAAAATGTTGTCTAAATTGCACACACACAGTCAACTTCTGGGAAAATTTTGACATAACGTATACGCTTGGCGTCTTCGTCACATGGGTTCTGCAATGCGTTGTTGAGCGTGGTCCCGCGATATCCCGCGCTGTCCCGCTATGTTTTAAAAATTACTTATAGCCTCAAATTTTTTTCAGAATCCCACAGTCCAACAGAAGGTACGTCTTCTGTGCTTAATAGCCGACGACGGCCTTTCCTCACTGCTCCGTCACCAAGAAATACAGTCAACGACACCAAGATTAAAATTATATGTAGTGTCTCGTATAGGTTGGGAATTTTATATATCTGAAACCTCTGTACAAAACTCAATACAAACAGAGCAGGGCAACCCTGGACAGTTGTGCAAGCAAGGTTAACTGCTTCCAAAAAAAGAAAGCATTTCTGCTGAGTCTCCCCAAAACAATTCTTCTTCTTAGCTGGACAGGCAAAACCCAGCTGTCTCAATGTGACCTCGATTGCGACGCTTCACTAGTCAATCTGTTCCGGAATAAAACTGAAAATAGCTGTAGAAAACGTACTTCACACCTTTTTCAAGACGCTTTCCTCCCCTTTCAAATTAGTTCTTAATCTTTGGTAAGTTGCATTATGGGATGCCTCAACATTTCAAGAGGTCAATTATAACTAAAACAAAAAAGTCTTTATCAGATTTCAGGAAATAAAAACCACAGTTTCTGGGGAAAAGGCTCCGAGATACAAAACGTTAGATAGAGATCAATTCGATGTTGGTAAATTGAAATCACATAATACAAAAATTACGGCAGTTAATTAATGACTCCAGTACGCATTGACTGTCATTCCAAGCTTTCGTAATTTGGAATACAAGTAAATAAACAAATAATATGTGCATAATCAGTAAGATAAATTGAGTTATAGAAGAGTTTCATCAGTAAATACACAGACCTTTTGGCTTAATGTACGAAAATGGCTGCTAGAATAAAAAACACTTGAAATATAATGTGAGAAGACGTAATGATGAACATAAATAACAAAGGACAGGTGCCAACTATCTAAATATCAAGGTAAAGTTTCTTGTCCTACAAAGAAATCCTGTTGTCCCTAAGAAATTGTAGAACCAAAAAAGAACTCCACCGTTTTTGTGAGCATTAAATTCAGATACGTCTTAGGTCAACGGATAACTTAAGACTGTAAATAATGCTGCAATTATATATATTTTTTAAAAAAAACAGTTTATTAGTAATGCACACCTGATGAGGTCCACAGATTGTGGAAGAAACACGACTTTATGGAAGTTTTTGTAAATATATCTATGGGTAAGTAATTTTTTGTTTATAATAAATTTTTAATGGATCACTTATCCATTATATTATTATTTTTCAATTCCAGTTACGGGTATGTAAATTATGAATATAAATCGGAACGCATGGTTTCCTTTCATAAGTTTATCCGAATCTTGAACTGCTTTATTTAATAGTAATTTCCTTTTTGGGATAACGCTTCACGATATGTATGCTTCATTATCCACTTTCACCTGCATAATTTATTATTGAATTCAAACTATGAAAAAATTTCTACAAACGTGCCTGCTGATTGATTGTGGGCTCCCGACAGCAGTTTGAGACTACAGGTACTTTGCAGAACATAGCGGGACAACGCGGAACAACATGGGACAGCGCGGTATATCACGGGACCACGCTCAGCAACGCGTTGCAGGACACATGAGACGAAGTTGATCATGAAGCATACATATATTGAAGCGTTATCCCGAAAAGCAATTTCAGTTAAATAAAGCAGACACGATTTCAGTTCAAGACGCGGATAAGCTTATGAAAAGAACCTATGTGTCTTGATTTATCTTCATAATTTTTCTGCACGTGTAGAAAGGGACAAGCCTTCCAGAAACGTTGTGTAGTATTTATATTATCACTTCTTTTGTCTGTATTTAGCTATCTTTTTTTATTATTAAGTTAAAAATATTTTCTGAATAATTATTGCTAATCGCTTCACCCTTGATTGAGGTTTCAGATGCTGCAAATGTTTGTCGTGCGAGAAAAAATTATTTGGGTTATTAAACAAGCTCGTGTTTACAAAGCTTCGATATTTTTTGTATAAAAAAGTCAACATACTAATCTGTAACGCTTATTTATAGATGTTTCTTCTTTCCCTTCGGGAGCATCTGAAACTTCAATCAAGGGTGAAGCGATCAGTAATAATTATCCAGAACATAATTTTAAATTATTAATAGATTATGCATCTGCAAGTTGATCATGAAGCAAATCTTGTATAGTTATCCCAAAAAGAATTTGAATGAAATCAAGCAGACACGGTTTCAGTTCAAGATGACGACAAATTTATGAAAGGAACCTATGAGTTCTGATTTCTATTCGTAATTTACATTAATAATAAGGAAAATAACCAAATACTGACCGAAGTGATGATTGCGCATTTGGGTCGCTGAAGTCTCCCGTGTATTTTAGTTTTCTTAGTACCTGACGAAAGGAACAAGGTTTCCAGAAACGTTGTGTGGTATTTATGTCATCAATCCTTTTGTCTGTATTTTCCTATTTTTCTTATTTTCAAATTTTAAAACAGACGTAAATTTTTCATTTTTCATAATTTACATTGTTTTAACTCTCATTGAAATTCCATAGTTTGTGTATTATATTTCATTGCCGTGACGTACGATTATGCAAATAATTTATTCTCCGAATCATTAATTCACAGATATCAAAAATATGTTGACCATAGTAACAGAATAGATTGATAACAATTTAAAACCATTGTACCTACAGGAATAGTACTCAATAAAAAGAAAACGTGACGTAGAAACGACTAAAAATTTAATAGCATAATAATTAAGCCACCACATTTATTGTGATTAGCCTTTTTCCTATCCTTACGAGCGCGATGGGAAGGTAAACTTTACTCGGAAATTGGTTTATAAATTCTTAAAAATCGTAACTTCGATAACAAGAAATGAACGCCCCACTACAACGATTACGATAGTCCGGTAAAAAGAGAACTATTACAAAGGCGAAATGATGTTGGTACTTTCACGAAGACAATGCGCTTCCCTATGGACACTTTCGCAACGCAACAGAGGATCCTTGTCCTCCATAATGACCGTTTGTGGTATAATTACAAAATTATAAGAGGTGTTTCCCGAACATCTTCGCAGTTTATGTACAGAGTGTGTAATAAAACTTTCACTCTACTGCGTTTCAAGGCGGTTGTAAAGAGCGTAATTCAGACCCACATTTGTTCTTCGTTTTTATAAATGTCAACACATTACAGAAACTTTCGAGCTGGTAATACTTTACATTCAGTTATATATCTTCTTATTCCTATTGGTTTGAAATTTATTTTCTACAATTGCAAGGGCGGCGTTTATAAAGGTCTATAGTGCGATCTAATTAAAATAAGATTAGCGCCTTCGAAAATATATAATGTTTGTTGTCTGCCTATTCTACTCTACCCTCTTCCTTCACCTCCATCAGCTAGTATATATACATAACTGCAAATATATATATATATATATATATATATATATATATGGTCTTAATTAAATAGGAATAATTGACAAAATTATTATGATTTAAAAATTTACTGTTGATAATTACACATTATATACCCTGCTTTGCAAGCCGAATTCCATCAATTTAACAAACAAATATTTCAATTTTATTTTATTAATTCGTGGCGTTCTATGAAAATACAGCTTTATATTTTTATAATCAACTACGTCGAATTTGTCTTTATCTCAGGGTCAGCACTGGGTTTGATAGTAAGAACAAATACAATCTAATGAACTAAAACATTAACAATCCAAACTCATTGAAGGTAACGGAATACAATATTAAATACAAGAAATAAAAGAAAACGAACGAAAAGAGAAACGCGAACGAAATCTGACCATACCCTTTAATTATCGTTTACAGTTATTAATAATTGTTTTGTAGTCACGACAGTGCTACTGGTAGCAGTTCAGACTCTTGTAGCTTGAAGTCAACACCCACTAAACAGGCCATTATTCAATGTTTCTACACATTATATTTTGAACACACGCGGTCGTTACTCTCCATCTCTGCCATCCTGGAAGTTGGATTAGCCGCCCCTCAGTCAGCCCTCGGACGTAGGTCTCCTTGAAGTCTCTCTATGCGAAAATTAGTTCAGTATTTGAAGAAAAACTTCTGCTTCTAAATTGTTATTTTATGAGTCTCTCCGTCAAAACTGTTTACTTTTATGTAAACTATCATATCTCGCCGTTGGACTTCCTGAATATCCCTATTCATGCTTTTAGATGATCAAACTTTACTGTGTTGTATCTCTCGCAGACTCTTTTATGTATATTTTCTCGACCCAGGCTCGACGTAGACTCGACGCAGACTGAGTTCTCTAAGCGCGCGGTCTCTAGTCTCCATTGTTAACAAAGAAAGACCCGCTTGCGATTGTCGTCTTTAAGCACCCGCACCGCCAACAATTTAATTATATTAAAAACCATTAATAGCCTGTTTAATTGGTATTATAATATATACCACGTGCATACGCTTAAATTCGCTGTTTGTTCACAGAGGGCGTTATTCATTCTATAAAGTTACTATGGACGCGGCATTATTTTTTTATGATGTTGTCATCTGTCAAGAATAGTCAATGAACATCATTATTTTTCCTTTGTTAATCATGTCTAGTATTCTGCCAAAAAGAAAATATGCGGGAAGCTCTCTTTTTCTGATTCAATTTGAAGAAATCGGCCGCCGAACCGAATAAAATACTTTTATTTAGGCCAATGGCGACAATGCTTTATCGGGAACAACGTGCAGAGATAGGTTTCGAGGGTTCAAAGTTGGCAATTTTGACCTGAGTGACAAGAAGAGTGAAAATCGGCCCAGGTGAGGACCATCAATTGCATGCTCTTTTTTACGAGGTCGATACCTAATTGCAAAAAAAAAATGATCGCGCCGTTTCGATGACGTTCTCTGTCGTCATCTTCTAGCATCATTGCCCGAGAGATTTTACTCATTCTTTACACCGAGAAAGACTCCATTCTTTATTAATAGACCTATCATTTTAATATTTAATTTAAAAATGAAGTCAGATTATTATAATTGTTAAAAATGGATAATGTTTTAATTAAATATTTCTGCCCTTATGTGGATCTTCAAGTCTTATAATAACAAATATATTAATATTTTCGTAAAAATTAATTTATGTCTTTTTGAAGTCAATCACACTTATATTATCTATATATAATTAAATAATAATCATATCTAATTAAATCATATCTATAGCAAACGTATAGAGATTATAAGCTTTTATTTTTTCACATTAAAAGACAAGTTTAGAGCAGGGGTTTGAATAAATTAAGTATAAGTACAAATTTGCCTTTAACGTTTTTCCAATTTTTTTCTGATTTCATAGAATTTAATTAATTTATAACACCTTTGTCAATTGTGCAGTACGTTTAGTTTCGATTAATGTTTGTATAGCATTTTATTTACCCTCAGAATAGAACACATGTAGAGCAGGGATTGGAAAAGTTACAAATACATTGTATAAATAATTCTTTGGATTCCACTCGGTTCATTATAAGCTTATGTCACGATGTTTCAATGACGTCCTTGTCATCTTTCTCAAACTTTCTAAACTTACAAACATATTTTCTTTTTATCGATTTACAAATATGTATTTTTTTTTACAAATTTTGTACACTTGTTCTAAATTGACACGTTTAATTTCTGGAAATGTACAAAGAAGGTAGGGTGTGACTTGTTTGGGTGAATAACTGATAACGTATGTGCTTTGCATTTTCGTGTCGTGTGGTTTGGAGGAGGGACATGGCAGAAAGGGAAATGAGAGAGGCGCCACTTTCTCCGAGCGGACCGGACTGGACCAGATCTGGAGCGTGCGTGCAGTTAATATGCTGCGTCATGTCATCGGTGAAAGGGGTGAAAGGCATAGTCGGGACACGCCCGGCAAGGTCATTGCCTAGAAACACGCCCCTCTCTAGTAGTCGACCACCCTTCTTCCGCTTCGATCTCTTCTCCGTGGGCAGTGGAGAGTCTTACCTCGACCGCTCAGCTTCGAGCCAGACGTCGTTCAGGAACAGTGGATCATCCTCATAGAGCCACGGCTTCAGGCTATCGAATTTTACTCCGTTACCTCTTCTGCCTCTGTTCATCGCTTGACAAGAATTGATTGATCAGCTGAGATGAATGTACGTTTCCATTCACCGCAGGATTTGAACAGAAAACATAAAAATACCCAACCCATAGATGCTTCCCGGATTTTTTAAAACATGTTTAATAACTATAAGGGACATCATTCCTGAAAGAAATGCAATGGCCTTAAAGATAATTCTCTACCCGATCTTCATTACACAATGTTACGAATATGGTATGTGACTTTATCTCGGGAAATATTTATTTTTGATCAAATAATCCCAATCCATTCAAAAATAAATCCTGTTTCTCGATATATTTCCATGTGCACTCTGTTCAAACGATTTTTTGTTGAGAAATACCCAAAAGGCTACTTTTGATTATATTTAATTCCCAAGGGTTCTATAAGTTCTTCCACGTTTTTCTACCCAGAAGTTGGTTGAACCGTGTTGAAGCTCCTACATGGGATGTATTTTGTTGAGTCTCAATAAAAAGCATCGTACTTTATAACTTTATGATGTGGTAGCAAGCATCAGAGGTGGGTCGTGAGTTCTTTTAAGTTATGTGGTACATCACCCCTATCAGCAACAACAATTTTTACGATGATAACTATGAAAATAAACTAATAATATTTCAACAGCTACACTCTGCGGAAAACGAACCGACCCGCTAAATGCTACATTTCAAATTCTGCCTACGAGGTTTGCAATATTGTCTAATTTATAAATTTGGTATAATTCAGAAACCAGGTGTTACAAAAGAAAGCGTTTTTCCTTCGTACATATTTTAAATAAAGTTAAATTGAGGAATAAACCACGGATAGTGCCTCTATTTTATGTGCTCATTGCTGCTGAGCACAGAAATTTGAATTTTACGAAGACTGCAGGGGGATCAAACGGAATATCGCGCATGCAGATTTTCTGTGCACATCACAGAGATAGTCAGCCGGCTGCATTAGCGGGAGAGGGACGAGTTTGTGGATCGCTAAGTCTTCGAAATCGAAGCATGATTTCACATAGTTCGACACAATTATTATCAAGGTTGTTAAAATATGGAAGAAAAAAATTATCCATGAATTTATTTATGTCCTGTAGCACAGGACGTTTAAACACCAGCCGCCATTATACGGCACTGACATTCATTAGTGTTAATATTTATTTACTGGCAATCCCATTCCTCACTTGCAATGCCTATGTGTCACACGTATTAAATACGTATTGAAGGGATAATAATATAAAAAGTCAATGAAGATATCTCATTTATGAGAAAGTACTAATGTTAACCTAAAACAAAGTTATTAATCCATAGACAAGCCGTTATTCGTCGATAATAATTAAGAGATATTTAGACTTTTCTCTTTTTACTTAAAAATCGAAAAACTATACAACTTATATTGCACCTTAACAAAGCGTAAATACAAAATTTAATATAAATCTGCTCTGCCGATTTTGTCTTAAAGCGAACTGACTTCAGCACTATTTATTAAGATTTGGCTTTGTTCTACTTGCCATCTCGCTGTTTTTTATTTGGAAAAAATGCTGCCATCAGTCTCATCCATATTATGTTTACTTTATTTCATATCTTTTAGTCTGATTCGTCAGATCAGACTCAAATTTAATTGCACCTCCAGTTAATTTCAGAATACGTCTGTGGTACACCCTTACAAGGGGTGTAAATGAGTTAGAATCGAGGTGAACAGCTGGACTTCAAACTGAAATGATGGAAGTTCACATTCCCATTAAGCTGTATTGTTTCGTATTTTTCCTGTTCCTCAAATTGTTCGTATAATAATATTTGGTGTGCCTGAAAATATGTTGAATTATTTGGTTTTAAAAGTTTTAAATTTTGATAACATACATTTGGCCCGCAAAGTCTCTCCACGTATTGCACAGTCATAACGTCTGGGAGAATAATTTAGTGACAAAGTTCTTACTTATGGCGATTGATTTGTAGGAAGATACTTTTTGTTTGTTTCTATTCCAGAAGATCAATATAGAACGGTCGTTCAGTAAGGGTAATAGACACCTGCAGTTCCTTCAAATTTCTTCAACTAAATGATCTTAATGGTAATGGGTGGTTTTTTCATAATTTTTTATTCGCAAAGCAATAATGGTGCTGACATAATATAGCGCCTGCGAAATTTTATCTGTTTAGTGATGTACGGGTGTCTTCTCATTAGAAAACACTGCACGAAGCATGCATGGTCTGCACGCCACTTCCAGTTACAGCAGGTGTAGCCATTTCAATAGGCCATAATGGACAGGAGTAGTAGTACTGGTAATGAATGGAGCTCACCTGACCGCAACTTACCGGCTCTTTCATGGTTCGTCGGTCACGTTACTGCAGGTGCCAAGGTTAAGGTCGGACCAGTCACGAAGATGTTCCACCTCAGCTCCTCTGCCCTTGCATAACATGACTTAAGAGGTCAGTCCGACTGGTCTGTGAATCCAGGTGAGAAAGAGGGAGTGGTTCCACCACTATTCTCAATTAGCAATCCATTACAGAAGTGAGTCGCTTGGTTACGTAACTTTAGACGTTTGACAAATTGGCGATTTATTATTAAAAATATCTTAAATATTTGCTGAAATCGAGAAAATTTGCTGGATCTGGAAGGATCGAAGTTCGCATACCCATTGCTCTGTTCCAGAAATTATTCTTTAGTTTAGTTCTCTACCAGTTAACAACGAACAAATAATCAAACAGTTAAGTTACTTCAATAGAAATATATTTATTCACTATAATCAAAAACAATCAGCCGCGAATCAGCTTTACTTACTTTCACTAAAACTATAGCAACATATTCATTCCAGATCCCTTACAGAAACCGAAGATAGTAACACAACACTGTTTTATAATTTTCGTTAGAACATTATTTATGCTACGAGGACACGTCTTTATTTATAATCAACTTACTTAAGTATATTCTCGTATTCTGTTCCCCGCGGCTTCGCGTCCGCAAATGTAGCTTTTTTTTTGCAGACGTAGATATGTTGTATTAATATATAGTCTTTTTTATTATATTATTCGTTAAGTTACTTTTTACCATTTACTTAAAAATAATTGAAAAAAAATTCCAGCGTTCAAAATAAATTGCCGGCGGTTTCTTCAGAAAAACTGAAAATTCTTCCTCGTTGGACATTAAATCGTGTTCATCGCCCGCCCGAAAGCTTACTTTCTTCAGACAAGGTTTTGCTTTTTTTATAAGGTTGTATTATATGTTCGACTTTCATCTAAGCTGATTTACAGGCTAATCGCGGGAAGAACCATAATAATATTTATTTTTTATGAGTTTATGGAGAAAGTAATACGTATCAGAGTGTGACCGCAACTCAATGATGTTACGTGCAGTCATCTCACACTATTAGGACTGGGCTCAAGCCCTCGAGTCCCTTTTTTTTCAGAATAATAGGCTACGTTAGGGTAATCCACGTGGTGGCAACCCCTCTTTAATAGCATAGGAAAGGGCATTTGCCTAAAAGCGAAGCATCAAGTAGGTAGGGCATTGGGTACTTGTCACAAGCCCTTCCGATGACGGAAGAGGGGTTTGCTGTGGGGACGCAGTATTCCATTTTCCATGCCTCGACCAGTTTAGGAGGCAGCTGGTCGACTGTACCAATGAGAACAATGAACAACTCTTACCGTATTCTCAAGGTCTGTAACCTCTCAAAGCAGACTGAGGTGCCACAGCATGTGGGAACCTTAGTTCAAAAACCGGAGAGAGGAAAAGGCATCCCAAAAGATAGCCCTGTCCGTGTGTCCAGAAAGGTTCACCTGCGAGAGCTAAGCTCTGGGTCTCCCTCCTTCTTTACTAAACCGTAGTAATAAATATTTCTTAAATAATTTTCACCTTTGAATTTCTAATAAAGAATCTCTGACAAGTATCATCTTTGGTTTTATATCTTTAGTTTTCATATGTTCCCTATCCTAAGTTCATCTTACTCTCGTGTTTGATAAAGATATGCAGACAGGTCGAATATATCACTTAAGTTTCAAAAAGATTATAAGTCATTTTTTTAAAATTGATTACATTTTATGTTACAATTCTTTTATGAAACGCAGGCTGCAAACAACGTCGTTCAAATGGAGAACCCGGAAAAAGAAGTTCTGGATTTAGAAAAGCGAACTTATTTCAATAAGCAGTGCCTCAGAAGCTCATACAATAATTCACTGTAATCAGAAACCATCAGCTTTATTTACGACACACTTTCGCGATTCTCTATTTTGGGTTTTTTTTTATGCTGCTAGTTGATGTTATTGGATGTATTTAAACGGCTATTCTGGTTTTGTAAATTTTGAAATGTACTGAATGAAGCTTCAGTTTCGGTTGACGTTTGGACGATTATAAATGCTTAGTGTTCGGTGAGAGACGGTGCCACTCTGACCCCGTAGGACTCGGTCGGATTTCGGGAGTGGTTCGCCAGTCGCCTCCCATTCTGCAGAACTGGTAACCGGTTGCCGTGAAAGGAGAATGCAGGCGAAAGTTCGGACTTTCCTCGCAGGGTCTTATAATCAAGGGCGAAGAAAGGGCGGGCGGTCGAATTACTTTTATGCAGATCGCCGTTGTTGTTTTCGCAAAGGCACAAGAGGAAACTGTAACACTGCAACGCGGATCGAATAACCAGGCGCTTACTGAAAAATGAATTTCCTTTGATTACTAAAAAAATAGCGCTACGCAGAACGGAAAATGCTTCAGAACAGAGAGTGTTTTATTTACGATGTTTTCAGATCATACTCAGTCTTAAGTTTTGTGTTTACAAAAGTAATATAAAATAATAAATTTGGCAAAAGCTGTCAGTATAAATTTATTTACTAGACTAATTAAAGTTGCAGTTTACAATAAATATTAAAGTAGAACGCAATGGTTCTTCCCAATATTTGGTGACTCGTCAGTTGTAAAGAAACACGTTCAAAAGTATTCCAAATATCTTAAATACCAAAAGATTGATGAATTTACATATTATGTATAATTTAGGAATAAAGTTAACTTTAGGAATAAAGTTAAGAAATTATTATTATTTTTTATATTGATTTATTTACAGTCGCATCAACACCTCTGGTTATTAGTGACTCAGTATGGAAATAATTTTTACTAGTCGGGGGACTTATTTGCCGAGAGTTTCTTTCACGCACACAATCATTTATGCCTTCGCCGTGATTCGAACTCGGGACGTCTGTGATGCGAGGCAGTCACGCTGACCCCTTCACCACAGGAGGAGGACAAATTATTATTTGATGGCTCGACAGCCCATTGAGGACCTTGTGACGACAGCCAGACTGTCATCTTACTTGACACATTCTGGATTTAGTAGTGACACGTGGTCAGTGTCGATTCTCCCCCCCCCCCCCGTATTAACCCTTGTTTTCGTGACTAGGAAAGTTAAGGAATTAATAGAATGAATTAATGATAGTGAACAGTACTCATTATAAAACAAAAATTTTGACGATTAAAGAATTTAAATGATTTTAAAATTGTATTTTTACGTCTGTTTGTATAAAATAAATAATGCAGTTTCCTGGCCAATACCAGACAACGTTTCGGTACCTTTTTTTACATTCCTCGGGTTTTTCCTAAATATGCTGAATGTAAAAAACTATTTTTACATCCTACGGAAAAAAAATACAAAGTTCTTCCGAGGCACTTATTCTCAAACTTACACACAAGTGTGGTCACCGTGTAGTCTCTGTTTTTTTTTCAATAGGATGTAAAATTAGTTTTTAACATTTAGCATATTTCAGAAAGACCTGAAGAAGCTAAAAACACGTACCGTCGTAAATAACTAAAAATATTGTCTGGTATTTGTCAGAAAACTGCATAATTTAAATGATTATTATCAACCATTAAGAAATTTTTTGATTGGCGGACGAGGAATTGTTCGAAAAGGAGAAACGATTAAAGCAGCATGTTGTGAAGAAGAATGAGCCGACAAAATATACATAGGTAAAAATGTACTCCAGCGAAGAAAGAACTGATTATATTATTATTCAAATTTGGAGCTATAATAATGTGTTAATTGATTTAAAAATTGATGATGATAGCAGAAAACTTTTAACAGTTTGGCGAAAGTTAAACCCATATACAATTTTACATATTGTATATCTCGGGAACTCATTATACGTTTTCTAGCTAATTCTTTCCACGATGAACTAAGTCACATATAACGTGACAGAAAAATCAGATATAACGTGAGAGAAAATGAATAATTAAGGTGCCTGATATTTCATTCCTAACGGATAGGTATTTCACTCTGACGGCAGCTCAAAGAACTAGCTCACACACGACCTGCTGCACGTAGTTCAGAGAAATCCGCCAGATGTACGACATGGAGACCTGTTGTAATAAATGTAAAATCTGTATAATATTTTCTAAGTAATATCAATTGTACACCACAAAAATACTTTCTCAATACTGTTACTAATTTTTATTTCTTAAGTTTTTATGATTCAATTAGTATATTATTTTCTATTATTTAGTCTCTACAATTTCTCAATTTTTAAAATAACTATCAAACTTTTATGCGTATATTTTGTCTTTAATCTTTTTTGGGTGAAGACAGTCTATGTATAGGGTAATTGTCATAGTGGCAACTCCCCTCTTATAGCATAGGAATGGGATTTGAAAGGGGGGATGCGGGGATAGCCCCCGGGCTATAGTTTAAGGATCCTACCTGGCATTCACCTAAAAGTAATGCAGGACAAACGCTATAAAAACCTGCATCAGGTAGGTCGGGCATTTGGTACTTGTCCCACGCCCTTCCGTTGGCGGGTGAGGGGTTTGCTGTGGGGTCGCAGCTTACCCCTCGCCATGCCTTGGCCAGTTTAGGAGGCAGCTGGCCGACTATTCCAATAGAAATAGCGGACAACTCTTACCATATACCCAAGGTCTGCGACCCCGGAACATACACCTCTCAAAACAGACCGAGGTGCCTCGGCATGTGGGAACCTTAGTTCAAAAAACCAGAGAGATGTGAGGGCATCCCAAAAGGTAGCCCCCGCTAGAGCTCTCTGGGAAGGTTCTGATCTATCAGTATACGAATACGAGTGACTGGAAGAGAACTGTATTTATACTTAAACCATATATATATATATATATATATATACTAATAAAGCCTGTATCTTTGACTTTTGATTGCTTAAGTAAATATTCATTTACTCTCCAGTCTTCATTATTTGTGTCTTGCCTCATATTTTCACGTATGCTAAATTAAATTACAGGGGTCGTAAATTCAGATTTTGTTGAATGTCCTTTTCTGAACTGTTTATTTCCAGGTTATTTACATGATTTAATGCTTTGCGTGCCAATTAAAATAATCTTGTATGAAAATTAGAGCTCCATGTTGTTCGATTCCTCAGGGGCCTCATCAAACTATAAAGGTATAACGCGGAGGAAAAATATGCCGCCCGAAGAACTATCTTAGAATGTGCGATTTCGCCCGAGGTCTTACGACACCCGTTGGTTTTGTATACTCGATAATATATAATACAAATATCGTGCTCAAGTACAGTTATAAAATCATTATCAACTAGTCGCAATTGAAAGAAGCGGACGGAGGTGTTCTAATGGCAAGTAGCAAAGTAAGACAATTTATTTAATCAGAACTATTAATTTTAATACTTAGTATTTTCTAAGAATTTATTCACCAGCTGAAACGATTCCAGTGACTCATCAGTAGGTAACAACACAATATTATTTACATGCTTTAGCAGTTATAAATAGTTCACGAGCTTTTATAAAATGTTGTATTTGTATTGCATGTATCAAAAAAATTGAGAGTGATGTCACAGGGGGCTGAAAGGTTTAGTTTGTAAGTTGCCCCATTTTCGTTCTACTGAATCCCTGAAATAACTGTTAAAAGATTTATTGATTTTGGTTTCGTTTACGGTGGTAATTAATCAAGTAACCAAATTGATGTCTGAAGTAGAGAAAGAAATAAAGGTGACCGGATGATTAAACGGTTTAGAAAATGATGGATGGGTAAGGGAAAATAATGAGATTAGCAGTTTAGAGAATTATACGGAAAGAATTCGGATGCGAAAGAACAGGACGAAGTTAAGTCAACAAAACAGAAGATGTATCAGGGTATCTCAGGACAACCTCACATGTAGCTGCTCAAAATTCAACAAATGTTAAATCTACTTGTTTCAATGATTTATTTTGGGTACAAACAAGGTTGATGTATTCGTCATTCGCCAAATCCACCTTTTCACTTCCTTTAATTTATACGTTCTAATAACTTACAACGAGCCACAAAAATAAGCTGTTTAATATCAAATCAATATCTTTACCGGTATCTCAAAGCTTTGAATTGTATATCCATATTAATTTCATAATTTTTAATTGCCTTGATAAGTTATTTATAAAATTTCCTTTATAATTAATATTAAGAAATAATTTTAATTCATTCCTATGATACTATAAACCGTATAAAGAATACTAATGAGTAGTAATGTGTATTGCCGATTTTTGTCAAATGTTTACTACTGGAATATCGCTTTGTATTTACAGGGAATAATTTAAAACCTAGAAAATGTAAGGAAAGAACAAATATGTCTTCAAAATTTCGTGTAGTAATTTTAATAATAGTTTTACTTCAAGTTAAAGCAGTACATCGTAATGAAAAATGTTACGTAATTAAGTAATGATGAAATGCATTCCTATACCTGAATACTTAAAGTATTTTCAATATTTATTTCCTAAGTAGAGAGCTTATAACAATTTTTAGTCCAATTCTCCAATCGACTTGTCTTTTGTTACATGTTATTAATAACACCAATGACAATTCTGTTAATCAAGAGTAACATTTAATAGTATCGCCACATTTGTAAAGCGGCTTTCTATTTAAATCGAAATAAAAATTGTAGAGCGGAATCGCGGAGCAATATACTGTACCTATCAAATTAAAAATCTGTAAACCAGAAACTGTGAACATGATGTTGTATCCGCTTTCCTGCTGAAATAATTAACCTTAATTTGCATAACATTGTTTTGCGTGGAATGATTTTATCACAGATGTTTCATCTTTCCTCTGCGCAGGTCCTTTCTAAAACCGTCAAGAACGTGCAATGCTTCCTTATGAATCTGGTAGACAAGAGACTACTTCTTCAAAACTCTATATAATGAGAAGACTGTTGTATATTTTAATTTAATAATTTATCCGAAATATTTCTTGACCTTTTGATTTTAATTTTTTTCAATAGAGAAATGTATGGAATCTCGTTTTAATAGACCAAACTTGCTGTACCAAAATACTTTATCAAGGATGAAAGCCAGTTTTTTTACTAATATTTTATTTTAAACTATTAATTATTTACAGTCAATAGCTTCTAAAAATAATAAGAATTTATATTTGCGAGTACTAAACAACAGAAAATGATAGATAATAGAATAGAGAGTACTCATAACCATTTCGAAGCTCCTTATATTTTAATGAAGAATCCATTGGTCTGCATCACCAGGTAACCCGCCACCCTATTATTCTTTTAATGAATAAGAAATAAATTAAAATTTGTGAAAGTATTAACAACACAATCCAGATTTCAGGAACACCTCTATCGAGTAATATTAAAACAAACTGCATCCGACTCCATGAACTCTCATAAAGCAGGTATTATGAAGGATTTGAATTCATTGTTCCAACGTCCATTTTTTTCCCAATAAATGCTTTTACTACATTATTCTTCATCCTTTGTTGTGTTACTACTGCATTATCGTTTCATTTTTACTCGGAATTTAGAGATTTTCCTAACATGAAATAATTAAAAAAAGTATTTAAGAAACGACTATTCTGCTATTTTATTAGTTATTTAGATTACAAAAAATTATCATAACCTGAGTTGAATCACGATCTTCGTTGATAACATTAAAATTTTGAACGAAACATGTTCTAGTCTATGATGTTATATTTTTTCCAGAATTAAGGGAGTTAATCTTTGAATTTTAACGATTTATCGTTTCCCGTCCCTCATTCTGGTAAATTTTTATGATGAAAATTCTGTGGCGACTTAGTTTCAGCGTTTATTACAAAATTAAATTAATAATTTTAAAGACTGTTATTTTATTTAAACGGCCAACGAAACCTTGAGCGAAAGATCCATGCTCATAGATAAAACAAAATTGTATAACATTTTATTAAATTTGTAAAATCAAATTTATAATGCGAATTAATTGACGAAGGCTTTCACCGTGAATATATTTAATAAATGATTCTCAGTTTATTTACCGCTTCAATTTTTTTGTCTATTCCTCTAACCAACCAATTGGATTATTAACTCTTTCCCGTCTCTATCTGCATCACATAATTTTCCTATCTTTGTCTATCTGACGGCGGCGATGATGAAAAACGCGGAAAAAAATTGACCTGGTTGATAAACCAAGACTGATTTATTCAATTGGAAATATTTAAATGATTTTATAATCATATAAGAAAAACGTTAATCTCACATAAATGGCGTTATGACGAATGCAAAAAAAAATATTGCGACTAGGATATTGAGTTCAGTTTTCTAAACTTTGTAAAATTTTATAGGAGTATGGATCAAACGAAACCTTGCTCTCGACACGCCAATTGTGAGCCAACTGAGCTTCTTCATTATCTATGATTCTTTCCTCTGAAATACGAAATGCTTCTATGGATAATCTGATCAGTAACTTGCTTTAGGGTAATGTTTTGTTTAACGTTATTTTATCTGGCATATCCCCTACAAGCTCTGCGTCATCGTAACCTAGGGTCACCTTCGAAACTAGTGCTTTCTGCATCGTATTCCGCGGACGGTTTCCTTCGCTTGGAAAGCTCTGGAACCTGGCCTTGGATCCAGTTGGCTGGCTCGCTCTAACTGTCCCCTTGGCAGTGGCACTGGCCAACTAGTGAAAGCAGCCACACACCCTGCAACTCTCGATTTTCACGGTCATTATTTATGAAAGGCAGCCAGCTCCCTTCACTCCATTGCTATTTTTCAATTCGCACAAAGTAGAAAGTGGTTCAGAGAAGAGGGAGGACGAGAATGTGTTAGAAAAAAGGGAAAGACGAAATAAGAGGAGAATGGAGGGCATCACAGGTGGGTAATTGGCGCTAGTTCACTCTTCCAATGTACATTCTCCGGTCAAGTTATGTGGGTCGTGCCACTCACCAGGGGATAATCGTTAAGCACCATATCTATTAAATTTCATTCCTTAACAAATTTTATGTTTCGTCAAAGTTTCGGCATCTTTCTCTTTTAATTTTCATTCGATGCCATCTACACTGCAGCAATTATTACTTGAACCGATCAATTACTTCCAAAATGTGTTTAAATGATATTTGAAATGAACTTGTATTTGTATCATTCTTCTCACTTCATTGCCATCCGTTCGATTCCAAAATCAGGTCACTTTGGATGGTTAGCTGGCCATGTTCCTCAATTATTGTAAAACATTGTGGAAAATAGAATGTTCGTTGTGCTACGGAGAAAGTTTCTACATTATTGGGTCTAAATAACCTCAATGTTTGATTTTTCTTTGAAAGCAGGTCGAGTTGCTTTAAACGATTTCTAGAATGCAATCTTAGTATCTTTTTTCCTCAACCTAACCATTCTCTTCGTTTGTCAATGTGTTTACTTAATGTTGTCTCGTCCATTTATTTTATTTTATAAACGTGATTGTATCAAATAATTGCATGATGAGGAAACCGGATCAACAAAAAATAAAACAAAGTTATCGATAAAAATGTTTTTTTTATTTCAACAATCAACAACATATAAAATGAAGGTAACAAACATATTTACAAATAAGTATGAAATTGAGAAAGTGAGGAAAGATTGGAAATGATTGTTTCTGGGATGATGAGGGTGATGAGGTACTTATGTGATGAAAGACTGAAGTAATAGATTTGATCCCGTTGAGCATGGGTTTCTATCCACTCTTAAGTTTGTTTCGGCCCAGGAGCTTCTATGATACGGTCAGTGCGACTCCTGGGAAGACAATGGAACAGGGAATATGATGACAAGTCTAGCTGGAGTACTTGGTGCCGATCAGAGGGCTGCTGTACCTGATGGTGTTGTAGCCGCTGGAAGCGTACGTCTCTACGGGAGAGCTGTAGCTACCTGCGGAACCGTAGTCACCGGAGTCTCCAGACGACGAGGAGGAGGAACCAGAGTAGCCTCCACTGAGGTTGCTGTAGCTGCTTGAAGAGGACGAGGGTGAGCTGTAGGATGAGGAACCACCGCTAATAGGGGCGGAAGCAGAACCACCCCCGTAGGCCGCGTAGCCACGGCCCAAATTACTGCTGTAACTGGCCAGACTGGGGGAAGATGAAGACGCTCCGTCGTAGCTAGAGGCGCCGCTAGAGTATGAAGCAGGGCCAGCAGCGTAGCTTCCCAACGTCGCGGCGGACAAACCGGCGCTGCCAAGAGCATAGCTGGATGCGCCACCTCCGTGACCGCCTCCCAGACTGACGGCGGTCAGACCGGTGCCTGCGGAAGCACCGTCAGCGGCGCCGCCTCCATGGATGCCGAAGGTAACGGGTCCGACCTTGGAACCGCCTCCCAGGGATGACAGAGGGATGCCGGCGAGACCGTAGCCGCCCCCGTAACCACCGCCGCTGCTCAACCCAGCCAGAGCTCCTCCATATCCACCCCCAATTCCGGAGTAGCCACCACCGTAGCCGCCTCCGATGTTGGACAGACCAGCGCTGGCACCAAGTCCGCTGTAGCCACCTCCCAGCCCGCCAAGACTAGCAACACCGTGGCCGCCTCCGTAACCGCCTCCCAAACTGTAACCGCCGCCCAGCCCGTAGCCACCACCGAGACCACCCAGTCCTGACAGAGATGTCAGACCATGTCCTGATGAAGCTGCCTGGAGGAGCAAGGCGCCGCCTCCGAGACCGTGTCCACCTCCAAGTCCGAGACCACCGCCTCCAAGAGAGTAGCCACCGCCGAAGCCGCCGCCTCCTCCGGGAAGGACCAGGGCTTGACCGAGACCGAGGCCTCCGAGACTGAGACCATGACCAGCCCCGCTAGCGAGGAACAGTGGCTGCGACAGACCCACGCCTCCGAAGCCGCCTCCACCGAAACCACCGCCTCCGTAGCTGCCGCCTCCGTAACTGCCGCCTCCATAGCTGCCACCTCCGTAGCTGCCACCTCCGTAACCGAGTCCAACTGCTGTGCGCTTTTCCTTGCCCGATGAGGCGCTCTTCTTGCTGTCGGCGGAAACTTCGGCACTGCTAGAAGTTTTCTTCGGAGCTTCGGCCAACGTTGCTGTGACGCAAAGGGCTGCGAGGCCCAACACAACCTGCGAAAGAGACGAAGATTAGTTGAAGTTATTTGTCTGATCCATTAATTTTCTGCTGACTTCGGGTGCATAACTGTCGGCTTTGACCTAACTAACCTCCGGCATAAACTCGGAATACCTCAATAATTTGAGTACTGATAATAATCCATAGTTCTACCTATGTAATTAACAATATCTGATTTTGACATTTGTGTACACCAAAAATGTCCATTTTAATTACCCAATTAAAAGGCGGCTGAGTCAATAATGAGAACTAATATCCAGACTGGGAAATCTACGTGGAAAGAGAGTTGCAGGTGCATAAATGTGATCGGAATATCAGTCTTATCTGGACCAGAACCAACGAAAGATGTCACATTTGCCATGCAACAAAATATTAAATAGCCGCCCTAAGTTATCCGAGACCTGTGTTTTTAAAAACTATAAAACCCATTTAATAGTAAAATGATCAAGTTTTTAAATAAATACCCAAAGGAATTTTGTGTTTACTGTCTTTCGGTATCGAATGAAAGTTACTGATTTTAGATCAGTTTTTATTTCTGTATTACAAAGTAGAAAGCAAAAATCAAATTTATGTAAGTAGATCAAAATGAAACGTCTAAAAATGTGTAAACTGATTTCAATTGTTAGTAATAGGACGTTAAATGAAAATCTCAATGAAAGGATGATAAAACTCTAAAAGAAATGTATCAAACTTCGTTTAAAACAATACATACATAATACTTTATATTAAAATTAACAGTTTATAAGGTACTCTGACAGTATTATTTTAAAATATATAAACAACATTTTTATCACTCAAATATCTGATTTTTGAAGTTTAATAGAATGCTTTCTCACAATCCAGGAAAACATTAAAATAGACCAGCATCGTTCGTGATATTTTTTTAAGAACCAATTTAACTGAATTTGAGATGTGATGATTAAATAATTCATTCTCCTTTTATTCTAAATACCAATCCTGAATGATCAATGATTCCAAAAATATTTTAGATGCTATTTTTTGTTATTCACGCCTGTATTGCGCATTCTTTATTAATAGTGAGAATAGAAAATAGAAAGTTTTGACTTTGTGCGCAATTACAGAGGATAAACATTAAACTGTTTATATTAATATTTGAATAAACGCAGCAACGTGACTTGGGAGTCATCGTGATGAGAATAGTGAATCATTTAAGACTTTTATTGGATGTGAACTCTTAAATTAAGAACTGTCTCAATTTCTGTGGCGCAGTTTAAGGGGAAAAATTGAAATTCCTTCATAAGTACACAGACATTTTTTAAAGTGACCTAGATTTTGAAAACACAAAATGAGAGGAAGGTCTTCCAGCGCAATGAAATGTTTCTTTCCTAAATGAGAAAACAGAAATGATAAATTTATACTTGAAAATTTTCTGTAAAAGTCGTATGGAAACTCTATTGTTGAATATTTCTAGTTTATTCTTATTCTAATACATTTAGTAAATTGTATTGTTGTTATTATGACTTCATTATTTACTTTAAAATACATATTATTTCTTGCGTAATGTAAATCCAGAAATTATTTATCTATTCCGCGTTCTAACTCGGTTAGTGTGTCGGAGTTGTAGAAGTACGTTGGAGCCTGGAACTCACCAGAGACTTCATGTTGGCGATGCTGTGTGCTCGTGGAGGACTTTTAGCCGTCTAGAAGAGGATTGATGCCCTGTTGGTCCGCCTCCGAAGTTTTATAGAGGGCCGCCCCTCCACGACCCAATGTGCAACTTTCAGTAACTCGCGGATCCACCGCCATGGTCGGGTCCCGTGAAAGGCGCTTTCCAAGGAGGTAGCAGGACGATGGTAATGGCATCCGTCCTTCACAAAAGACCCTGCCTGAAACACTCTACGAGAAATAGAACTGTATTGTCTTTAATGAACACTATTTGAAAATTTAGAAAGTTGTCGAATAAATTTAGATTTTCTTATAATCAATTCAGGAATTAATGTCCAAAGTTTTCCGCATTTTAGCAAATGATTTCTGCCATATATATGGCGCGGCTTAGAATAATTTAAGAAAGTAATAATAACAAAGAAATAAGCTTTTCGGATCCGTAGAAAAAGCATAATTTGACTGTCACAT
The DNA here is from genome assembly GCA_037074705.1 of Zhengitettix transpicula. NCBI lineage: Eukaryota > Metazoa > Arthropoda > Insecta > Orthoptera > Tetrigidae > Zhengitettix > Zhengitettix transpicula. Next base: position 48,610,571 of record CM073591.1, on the reverse strand, counting down.
ACTTTCAGAGAGAAGATAAATAGTTTTGCACAATATTCAAAGAATATGATGTCCGGACTGTAATTAAATTAAAACCAACAAGAAATCCTATGGTATCCTTCCCAAAAAATTGAGGAACTAAACAGAAAAGTCATCCTATTTATTTGTAAAATAAATTAATTTTCTTAATAGAACTAACAGGCGAAGAATAATATTTTTTGGGTTTCTGACATTAAATAATTTTTCGTGTCGTTTGTGGAAAATTTTTAACCAGACGGAACAAAAGTCATGTCGATAAGTTTCGTTTAACATTATTCGTTCAACACATTTATTCTTAGCTTAATGTTGTCAAAACTTATTTTTTTGTTTTGTCATTTGGATGTTCCTTGAATTATGTATTTACTTCTTTTTCGTTTCAAACTGAGAATCTATAAGTTAGAAATTACGGAGAACCGTTTCCTCGCAAATTTAAATTCAGTTAAACGTCTCTAATTCATTCTAAAACCAAGTAAGATTACCGAACTCACCAATAGATAAAATAAGTATGAATATGAATGAAATTGAGAATAATTTTCATGGCAACCGGTAAGTTTAATCAGAAGAGGAAAATTTCTCACGGATCAATACTTGTTACTCTTTTATTGACCACTAGAAGAAATTCTCATGTTCTTCTTCGCCTTTTTAATATCAATTGGGAAATTTTTAATTCAATCCGGAAAGTGCTTTTCTTTTAGAAGACATTGACCGAGGTTTTATTCCTACGATTATTTTCTGAGAACGTAAGGGAGTGTACAAAGTACAAATAATAAGTTTTTGTGAATAAATATGACAGAAAATTTTGAAAACCGGCTCCAAATTATTTTGGCATAGGATACATAATTCTGAGGGATTTATGAAAGACATCGACACTCGCCCTTTTTGAAAATGAGTAGATGTTTAAGAATAGTTTTCGGGCTCAATTCGTAAATCACCGATTCACGAGCGAACAGTTATTCATACTTATACCTCACTGTACAGAAGGTAATTATTATCATCTAAATTATAATATATATTATACGTGGGAGTTAAAAGCGCTGTTTATAAAATTTTTAACGTATAATAGAAAAGCATGATGTGAGGTATATTTCAAATTGACTAATTTAACGTTAAAATTATAAATGTTTCAACACAGCAAAATTAGACAGAAATTTTCGGTTACAACGGGCGCATTGCTTCGTAAATTCTACGAAAAATTCATAAGAAAAAAAATTGTAATATGTGGAAATTATTTAAGAGGAAGAAACGTGTTCATTTTTAAATTTTTTTGTTAATAAATTATTTTTTACTCTTTTGGCTGTATTCCTACACATATAAATATATTTAAGTCAGTTAAATATAACTGTTTAATTTTAACAATTCCACCGTCGTTTATTTTGTATGTAAAAATTTGGCATTATAATTCATGGCTTCAAATGAGACTAAAAGCATAATGTATTACTCCATTTTTTAAAATTAACCGATTTTTTATTACCTTACGTCATGGTTTATGGACGGGATATATTAAAAATTTAGAATTTATGTCTCTCATTGATTATTGATGCACTGAATCATACCAATATTTGAGGTAATTTATGTCATGGCGCGGAATATTTTTTGTCTGCCAAATTGAAAGGTATATATTTTTGGAGGACATGTATACACTCTCCTCGTTATTCTTTAGAATTATAAGTTGAATATATTTTTTAAATAATTTATGCCAAGCGATTGTTCGTTTTGTACATTTCTAATAATATTTTTACGTTATGGTCAATTGTGTGAAGAAAAATTGTCATAAATGAACTGATGGATCTAAGTTTACGCCGATGAGTTTATTTTCGAGCTTGTGATTGAAACCAAAGCGTTCCTTGAAACCGTGCCGGGACTGAAAGAACCTAGTAATAAATTTTCTGTCGATATCCTTGTAATATATCCATTATGATTAATTGTAGAATATAACTTAATATATGAACACTTTGGGTTATGCGGTTATTTAATGTTTTATATTTTCAAACTTAATAAGGGAACATGCGGACAGGGAAAATTTAACTGGCATTGAATACATGTTAGTTTAAATTAAAGATGAAAATGTAACAATTTGTGGACAGTTAATTTCGTGAAAACCCAAAATTTAAGTCTTCGGATGAGGTTTTAAAATTACTAAACTAAGAATCTATGAAAATGAAAGATATGAGTGGTCGTGAAGGATTCATGAGAAAAACGAATTTCAGTGTATATGGCTATTAAAATGTCAGTGCACAGGAAAACTTATTAGGTGTATTAGTAAGTTTTTTCAGCCCAGACATGGTAGTAGTCTCGGTTTCGAGGAGTGTTTTGGTTTCAAACAATAGCTCGGAAAATATATTCATGAAGGATCCATCAGATCATTTCTTCGTAGCAATTGTTGATAACGTTAAAATATGCTGAGTTAGATAAGTAACTCGGAAGTTGATTACACGGTAGATGAACAGTAGGACCTAAATAAACTCAAAGATTGACAATCAACAGCAAATAGAACATAGTAGGGGATGGGTATTTAATTAATGGGTGCGACCATCTCCAGTGAATAATTATACGCGAAAAGTGCATCAATTCAGTTGGCTCATCCGAAGTGTTAAAGATTTTTACTATATACTCGCAGAAGTGAGACGGAGAAATCCGGCTTCGAGAAACGCCTTTGTCCCTTGTCCAAGGTGTGAAGTGAAGTGGGCAAAACAGTGCGCCAGCTATGCAGGTCGGTCGCCCACCTTCAACGGATTCCCTGGACCAAATCCAGCTTCAAAGGATTCGGCAGGATGCGTTTGTGTTATTCATTCAAACGGGCGAAACTGACGATTTTTTTAGTATCCCTTTTACATTTTACTTTTTTTTTGTCCAAAATATATATAAATTTGTAGTTGCTTTGAATTACAATAAAAAACAGTCTTTCATTCTCTGCATATAACTCGTTTCCTTTATATTTTGAAACTTTCTGGGTGATCGTCCCATATACTTAAATTATCGTTCAGGGTTCTTAACGTCAGGCTTAGCTTTTAGAACAAATATATGTCTACAATGTATGATTAATAGGATATTATTTATTTAAACGTTTTATACAGAATATTCCAGCATCTACTTTTTAAAGAATTTTTCCTATTACTTGACTCTGTCTGTAAGATTGTTGTGCTCCCTTTTTTATTTTTAAATAACTGATTTATTTACCATTGTTCATTAAAAATAAAAGTAAATTGAACAGACTAAGTTTTTCACTTCAGAATAAACCTGTTTTTTAAAATATATATATATATATATATATATATATATATATAAAAGGCATTGCCTTTTAAAGTTAGAAAAATATTGACAATCGATAATCGAAAAAATGCGACGTCTTCGGCTACAGCGGTTAAGGTAAGTCGCTGACCATCAACATTTTGTAAAAGTTCATATACCTCAACAGGTCACAAACGTTGTATTTTTTCAATTACAAATATTTTTATTAATTTAAAAGCCTGTGTTTTTTTGTAATGTACTCTATAATAGTGAGGTATACATTATTGATGCATTTTTAATTTTTTTTAAGTAAAATCGTTGAGTTTAATAAGGATGTTCTCCTCATAGCCTCAATAAGGCTGATCGCTCTTATATATTGATTAAACTATTTGTTTCCCGCTATGTAAATATTTATGCAAAGTTTAATCGAAATCGGTCCGGTAGTGAAAGGAGAACAAAAAGTGACAGACAAACAGGAATTCAGTTGACATCGGTGTCGTGTCGAATGAAGCGTAAAACGTGACAAAAGGGCTAAAATTACCCGATTCTAAGCATTTTATAGACAAAATTACTATATTTTTTTTATTCTTCAACGCGACCAGGTCGCGCTACCGAGACGAATGCGAGACTGTCATCTTATATGACACATTATTCGGATTTGGAATGACACGTGTTCGGTATGTCGATACTCGTTAAATATTTAACTCGGTTTTCTGTGCGAGGATTCGAATCCAAGACCTCAGTGATAACAATAGCACTGACGGATTCACTAGTTTATTTATATAGATATATTTTTACGGTGGATGAACTTATCTAACCATAAAAGTGGAAGCGTATGAGAAAAAAATTGTTCATTTCTGGCATTATTTCCTGGTTTTAAACCCCTCTATGGACGGGTTGCATGGATTAAATTTTATTGAAAGAGTGCTTGGTTAATAGTTGGTACTGGGCTAATTCAATAGTTTGTCATTTCTTCCAAGGATACACGAGTTAAATATATTTACACCGAATTTAATTTTTAATTTAGTGAAAATGATGATTTCAATGTTTGAATAAATAATGTTCTAACCATACGATTATGTCTTATGTTTGATCCCTTATCTGCGCGCATTGGTTCCTCAGTTACAGATCTCTTTCTGTTAGCCTAAAGAAGTTCGGTAATATTGATCATTCGATATCAACCTCAATGATGTGGAAGATTTCTGAAAATTGAAAGAGAGGAAAATAAAATAAAAGATAGAATGCAGACGGTAATGACTTAATTTATCTCTAGAGTGAAAGCTGGAGGTAGTCATTAAATTGAACTTATGTAGGTCTACTTCTTTAAAATTCTTGGAACGTCGAGATGTACAAAAAGTGCAAGTCAGATGTCAAGAATGTCGAGTTTCTAAGAGAAAAACCAAAGGATGTTTGAGAGTTATTCTTGACGAAACCGATAACATTTTATATACGCGCAAGAAAACTCGCCAAACAAGTCACCAACCCACAACTCACTCACTTCTTGCCCGATTGGTAGGAAGAAATAAAGGCGATACTTTTAATACGTAAAAAGTTTGACGATATACGTTCATTCATGTGAATTTGTTCCGTTCGATATATATATATATCGTCTAAATATGTAAATACAGTACGCGAATTAGAAAAAAATTCCACAAATATAAGGAATGTTTGTTTTTTAATATATTGGTGTAGAATTTTGGAATCTATAAAGTAAAATTAATTATTAATGAATTGTGAAAGGAAAGCTATTGGTATTGACTCTGATATGACAGTTGAAAATTATCTAACGTTTTATAATATTGCGCAATATAGAAAAACCTGATAATTAGCCAATAATTACTAGCTTTAAATTTAAAATCATTATATACAACTATTTTACTTTAATGTAATCCAAAAAACTGTGTAATATCAGGAAAGCGTGAAGGCTGTAGTGTTGGTCCATCCCGTGCAATCAAAACTACCAGGAAATTTTCCAGCTCAAGAACTAATGAGCTACGGAGATGCTCAATGATTGAAATTATTCCGAAGATCTATGAGCAGTTCCAAAGCGTCTAATTAAATGTTAGCTTTGTTTTTTTTTGTTTTTCTTTTCGCGAAGAAAAATCCCCCAATGACCTTGTTGGGCATAAGGCCGCACCAAAGTTTCCGTAAAGCGAGCTCGGCCTCTGAAGAAACATATCGCTCCTCAGATAGAGCCCAGAGCAGTCTTTCATGGGAAATTTTAACCACAGTTTGCGGTATTCTCACGTTACGTGATCGTAGGCTAGTTGATTTTGTAGGACTGAGTTGATTTGAAGGGTGAATAAGTCCCACATTCTTTTCACCCAGAGCGGGCTTCCAATTTCTGGGAATATTAACAACTAAGAATTGCTTACTTCAAAGTGGAGAATCACGGCCATAACAACGCCGACTCGTGGAGCAGAAATGCAGCTTTTGGTCTTATAAATTAATCTCGCATCACCGACGCTACTTCGTAAGCCAGTGATTCCTGCTGCCTAATGAGCGAAATAAAAACAAAGGACAACTATAGGCATTGAAAACATTTTTACATTACCGTAGTCGAGAATTTTTTAATGATGTATACATAAAGATAATTAAAATAATTAGTGTTGAAAGGAAAGATATAAAGTGGGTGTCTTCTGAAATTGAAGTTCGGCGTTGTCATTCAGCAGAGGACTGATTTCGTCAAATTTTCGGTGGCGTTAGCCCACTTCTTCACTTCTAACCGAGTTCTAACAGCTGTGTTGGGTATTTCGTGGTTCTGGTGAAAAGAAGAAGAAAAACAAATGTGTTCATTTTGAGGCCGCCCGCACAATGTTTGGTCCCTTATACACTAGAAGTGTCTTCCCTATCTTGTTGCGGTGTCGTTGACTCACAAGCCTAATCGATATTTTTTTTTTCGAAATTCTGTCTGTCAGTTTCTTTATACTGTATTAATTTGATCGACGGTTAGTAATATTAAACCAAAAAGGTAGTTTAAAATAACAACAACGTCTCGTTACATATTTGAACCTACTTCAGGATTAGACTCTACGTGGAAATTTCATAAATAAACCATTTTTATTACAGAAAAATAGTCGAATTAAATACTCTATACTGTTGAAAAATACCCAATTCAATGCGAGCACTGAAATCGTCTGATGTTAAATCATCTATATATATAAAAATGAATTGCTGTTCGTTAGTCTCACTAAAACTCGAGAACGGCTGAACGGATTTATCTTATCTTATAGTCTTGAAATGTTCGTGGAGGTGTAGGGAAGGTTTAAAAGGCGAGAAAAATCGAATAATTTCCATGAAAACCCTAAAAACAGCCCTTTTCTATTTCCCATACAAACGTTTTCTAAATAAAATACAAATCTACACCAGTCGAGCAATTTTCACCAAATTTCGTACACGTGTTCTTTGCGACCAGGAAACAAACACTGTCGGGGTGAGACGCGTCTTCCACCCCCAGAAGCGGGGGTGGAAATATTTAAACATACTAAAACAGCCGATATTTGAGTCGGATAAATATTTTTAGGGGTCAAAGATATTGATAGTGTTTCTACCAATGTTATCTGAATACAATTTTCATCCCCTACGCCCTGTGAAAAGGACACCCTTCGGGTTTCGGGTGGAGATGCTTTACAGTAAAATAACGCGAATACAACCGAGATTGGAGTCAAATCAAGGGTTATGGAAGTCACTGTGTTTAGTTACGACATTCAAAATGGCATTTACCCCTCAGATGCAGGGGTAGCGGGGTGCAAATTTTGGAACATGCAAACACGGCAGATATTTGCGTTGAAGAAATATTTTTCAGAGTTAATTATAATGATTAGGGTTCGAGTAGCGTTACATAAAAATTGCGGAAAAGCAGCCGAAATTGGAGTCATATCGGGGGTTATAGATAAATGACATCTCGGGCAACGCCGGGCACCCAGCTAGTGAAACATAAAATTTTCCATCTTAATTGCCTTTATTCAATTATATCTACTTTATTCCATGGCAGAAAAAACACAGGTCTAAAGATAGCCGGATACGAATCACCAAGTATTCACAATTAACTATGTAAGCTTAGATGAAATTATTACATTGAAAAAATAAATTCAATTAAAGTAGCTGAAAACATGATTTTTTTAAATTATAATTCCATTAATATTACTGCATGTTTCGTAATTTAGACAATAAAAAGGCTTGTGAAATATACTGAATTGTGGATAAAACGGTGTAAGGATATTAAACTAAATTCAAAAATTAAATTAACGAAAAAAAATAGAAAAATCTTAATTATATAGATCAAATATTAGAGATTCATTTATAAATTGGAAGAATTATGAATCAGGTGATTAAAGATTTATATATCACTCAGCAATGACATTAAGTTAATGTACATAATGTTTAATATGTAAAAACATAGAAACTAATCTTGATTTATAATTACTATTTCTATATAAATAGCGAAATTGTCCCAATTCATGTCCAAAATATGTTTCGATGTACAAACATTAAGAATATTATATTAGGTTTTCTTACGTAAAATAAATAACTATTACAATACTTTTTTTTTCAAAACTGTTGTTAGCCGATTTGATAATTGTTAAATGAATGCAACTTGAGAGGGCAAAGAAGTTGGACGTTAGGTGTAAGTGCAAGAGCATTGAACGTATGTTCACGGTCTACTTGCTCGAGAACGCTTCAAATACAAAACAACCAATTACTTTCCCTGTCCGCTCACGTATACGTGGACAAGTTCAAGGTTGTTTTTGTTGCTCTCTACACGTGAATGTAATTGATTTACCGCTAATTGCATCGAGGCACCTGTCTTCAACCGGGTTGTCGATAATATATGTGCAATTAGCGCCAAATTGTATTTCAGTGTCATATTACGTAGTGTGATAACTGTACTAGAAAGTTCACAAATCATAATTTTAGTTTTATGGTATCCGTAATGACAGAAGATATATAATCCATCTCCCCTTAAAATTCTTTAAGTGAAGATTCTGTATAAAAGTCATGGGAACACGATACGAACTTTCATCTTCCTCTCACCAGATCTTGACCGACATCCGGGCAGGGACTACAAGCCATTGTCTAGGACACGGCTACTCACAGATATGTAATTAACCGTAAAAAAATCGAATTGAAGCTACATCTTGTTTTAACACAAATGCGGCGAACCGCAAGGCGGCGTATTAGGTTCTGAGTGAGCTTAAATTATGCGAACAGTCACACGCGATTGACGAACTACGTTGCCCCAACTGGTGGGTTACGATCAAGTGTTCCAGTTGGTCTCTTGCGAAATTGCACCCCACTCAGTCAACATAGAGAGTTAATTGTAATTAAACACAATTAGACTCCATTTTCAGCATGTCTTCATTTTATAATGTTAACCCAACTCATAAGCATGTAAGGTTTAGTAATATTGTAATGCCATCACTTCAAAGGCCTTTCAGTTTATTTATAAATCAGTTCCACCGACTTCTGGACTACTATTTTGGTCCTCTAACTTTACTCCAATATTCCAACATTTTGTAGAATACGTAAAACGTCTCCAAATTTTTCAGGCTTTAGTTTGTAGAATTTATTTATTGGAAATTTTTACAGTTTATTTTATTTATTGTTTATTTTACACGTGCTATGTTGTCTAATGTCCTTTATTCACATTTATATTAAGTAGAAAAAACCTATTCACACGCTGTCTTTTGGTCATGGGTCTATCGTGCGATGTGGTCCGTCGTCCCACGTTGTCCAGCAATGTCAACCGCCGTAACTCGCGGTGGACGTGCAAAAGGGCAGCTTTTTCAATGTGGTGTCGAATACCTGATGCAGGTTTTCCTATGGTTTTCCCTGCATTACTTTTAGGCGAATGCAGGGTAGGATCGTTAAACTATAGCCCGGGGGCCCTAGTTAACCATTGGCTACCTTCCTCTACCCTTCCGCACCCCCCTTTCAATTCCCTTCCTATGCTATTAAAGGGGAGTTGCCACCATGTGGATTACCCTCATGTAGCCTGTTACCCTAAAAAAATAATTAAAAAAGCGACGTTACGGGCCTGGCTTGTAATGCTAGTTCGTACCGAACAGGTTTGTGGGTCTGTTCAAATGTCATCCAAGAATGAAAGACCTAACAGTTTATTATTAACTAACCATCACTTCTCTATGCGAATTATTCGCTGACGTAATCAAATCGCATAAGGCACCATGGTTTTCTTACTCGAAGAAGGTAACTAATGTGAATTTATAGGTTTCGTTATAAAAATACTGCACTATTACGATCATGATATATAAATTATTAATTTCGGATTAACGTGAAATTTGTCAATCTGAGATTAAAAAAGAAGAATTTTATCGATGAAAAATGTAGTGTAACCAAATATTCCGAAACATATAAGAGACGCAGAAAATAATCTAAAACGTTAGAAATATTTCGACAAATTTTACGTTAACAAGGAAACGTCATTACACCAAAGAATATATATGTCCAGAAGAGAGTAATAGAACATTTTGAGCATAAGGTAAAAAATTGTTAAATCAAAAAAAACATAAGTTTTTTACTATAGTTATAGTTGGTACACTCGTCGACGGAATTATTAACCGCTCATTTCTAACTTCAACTTCAACCATTTTCTTAATGTTATACCGCGCTTGCCGTTTAAAGAAAACAATAACTTTGCTTCAATACGTATTACTTAGAAAAAAATATTTCTGTGGTAAGCATTGAGTCAATGAACAAGTGGCTGATTCCTATAGTGAGCGGCAAGTACGGTGACGTCCCAGTTTAGTGTCTTTCCTCGCGGGTACCAACCCCATCCCTGTGAATAGCCAGTTACCCTAAATTAGCGCCTATAGCGTGACCTCGATAGATCGTTGTCGCGTGTGTTTAATCCCCGCGCATCGCTTCCCTCAACCGATGCCACCCGCCTTCGTTCCTGACTCGCGCCATAGATGCGTTACACCATACAGCTATAATAACACTCAGCTTAAAATTAACTTATCAGCACTTTAAAAATTATCCGGTTACTCGAATATTGTTGTTTTGTTGTACATTAATTTGGAAGTTACATTTTTTATGATTCTTTTAAAATAAGCGTTATATAGACAAGTGAATGTTCTAATTGAGAGGCTGTTCATACATATTGTATTAGAGAAGATATTTTATTTCGTAGCCATTCAGGATTGAAATTCTCTCGGTTCAGGCCGTGTATTGTTTGTTGCATAATTGAAGGGGTGCTCTATTTATCTGACGGAAAATGTTAGAGAGGTATGTTTTGCTTGTTACACATCCATTCACAGCGATACATATACCCTTATTTTATTTGTAGTTTTTTTCGGTAATAATAAAACAGTATAAAATTCTCTGTATCTAGTATATATCATTGTAGTTTATTCTTCATATTTAAAACAATATTGGTCTCTCCTACTCTGTTATTCCACTTATATCAGTTTGGACTTAATACCAATATTCGTGTATAGTTCCATCGCTTTTGTGAACATTCCTGACTTATCTACTACATATCTTTGTCTCCTCAATGCCCGAGAACCGGTTTCATTGTGCACACCGAGTAGTCAACGGATATACATAGCCTTATGTAAATAATGTTGGCTTTATTGATCCATGCTTTTATAATTTACATTACGAAATACAAGAGGCGATAACCAAATGTGATAAATTATCGATGTCATCAATACACTAACTGAAAACAAATTACCTCACTAAGAATGGAAATCTCTTTAGCAAACGTGATTATTTACTTTATTACTTCTGCATCTGTAATGCATGTGCCACTTGTCTTATTAGTGCCGCTAAATCGATTCGATTGTTGTCGAAGCCGATGATGGGGAAATCTGACCACCAATTGTTGCAATGAGAGCCGTGTCCTCCGTCGAAAGCGCCTTTTACCGATCATTCGCACGATTTCTGAGAACTTCCATTGTTGTCACACTGCAGCCGCCGACTTACTTCCAGCGTCACTTACTCTCTGTCCCACACTCACTTTCCCGTTCTAATACACGCCCTGCAGACCAATTCCAGCTGTCCAGTTACAATTACTGGAATTTTTTTTCATATGAGTCAGGTTAGCAGGTTTAATAGCTGCTTTCTTATTTTCCTCTGTTGAGCAAATTAAGTCACTGGATCACTTTCTCGAGCCTTTCCAGATTTTTTGTGGTAACATCTTACGGTTTAACACTTCTAGGTACGTTGACATTTAAAAATAAGTCTATAAAAATGTCTAATAGTCATGGCGTGGACGTCCTTCCTCCATCTTGGTTTCTTTTTTTTTTTAGGGCAACAGGCTACATGAGGGTAATTCACGTTGGGCAACTCCCCTTTAATAGCATATGAAGGGTTTTGGAAGAGGGGATGCGGGAGGGTAGAGGAAGGTAGCCAAGGGTTACTAGGGTCACCGGGCTATATTTTAAGGATCCTACCCGGCATTCGCCTAAAGAAATGCAGGGAAAACCCTAGAAAAACCTGCATCAGGTAGGTCGGGCATTGGGTATTTGTCCCACGCCCTTCCGATAGCGGGAGAGGAGTTTGCTGTGCGGACGCAGCATTCCCTTCTCTGTGCCTCGACCAGTTTAGGAGGCAGCTGGCCGACTATTCCAATGGGAATAGCGGACAACTCTTACCGTATGCCCAAGGTCTGTGACCCCGGAACATACACCTTTCAGAACAGGCCGGGGTGCCTCGGCTTGTGGGAACCTTAGTTCAAAAACGGATAGAAAAAGGTATCTCCAATGGTAGCCCCTTCGTATCTCTCCTACAAGGTTTTGCCTACGAGAGAAAATCTCTCGCAGGTTACCTGCGAGAGAATCCTCTCGCAGACTTTCGCTCATCTTTATTTCTTTTTTCTTATTTTTTTTAGGGCAACAGGCTACATGAGAGTAATCAACGTTGGGCAACTCCCCTTTAATAGCATAGGAAGGGATTTTTTTTAGGGCAACAGTCTACATGAGGGTGATCCACATTGGGCAACTTCCCTTTAGTAGCATAGGAAGGGATTTGAAAGGGGGTATGCGGAAGGATAGAGGAAGGTAGCCAATGGTTAACTAGGGCCAGCGGGCTATGGTTTAAGGATCCTACCCGGCATTCGCCTAAAGAAATGCAGGGAAAACCCTAGAAAAACCTGCATCAGGTAGGTCGGGCATTGGGTATTTGTCCCACGCCCTTCCGATAGCGGGAGAGGAGTTTGCTGTGGGGACGCAGCATTCCCTTCTCTGTGCCTCGACCAGTTTAGGAGGCAGCTGGCCGACTATTCCAATGGGAATAGCGGACAACTCTTACCGTATGCCCAAGGTCTGTGACCCCGGAACATACACCTCTCAGAACAGGCCATTTTGTTTTTCTGTTATTTTAAATATTGCCGCATTTATTTCAATGACAGAAAGAGAGGAACTCATTTTAGGATATGGGACTATGGTGTGATTAATATTGGGATTTACTTATATCTAAATCAAAACAGGTGAATATTAATATTAAAATTAACTTTTATTCCTGCCAATGCTATAAAAAATTCAGAAATACAATATATCTTTTCTCTATAATTTTTAACAGAAGTTTACCTATGAATGTTTATAACATTGACAAGAATAAAGGTTAAGTGTAAAAATGGTATTTATATACAGAAATAATTAGAACTCTTAGATCAATAGATTTTTTGAACCGAAAACGGAAAGAACGTTCGTTACTTGAATTTATGTAATCGTACGATTGGTGATTAAAAATAATGAAAGTATACAAATAATATTAATAATCAACCAAAAACCGGCATATTAAATCAGCTACAAATTGCACATATTAATATTTTATTACGCTACATATTTACATTAATTTTACCAACTTTCTTAAAGTAACCACTTATTCGTGTCCACGTATAATTTCCGGAAAACTTTTATCAACTCAACGCTGGCAGAATTATTTATTGGTAATAAATCGTCGAAATGTTTGACATATAGGATCATGCTTAAATTTGTTATATTAATAATGTGCTTGTGTATCAAATTTGATTAAAAATGGGCCACCTAACACAAATATAGGTAGGGTCTTTTAAACATTTCACTCGTTTTTGTTCTTCTTGTTGATAAAACAGCAGAACATTATATATGAAATTGATATGAAACTGAACAACTGGACGTAGAAGACTCAAACATGTCTTCATTTAATTGCCCAGTTTTGAAGGTCCTACGTTAATTATGATGGTTATAATAGTGTAATAATGAATCGTCAATACGCTTATCAGAGTGTTTCACATAAAATTATTACATAAGCTTATTTTTGGAATTTAATAAGGTTTGGTAATAAGTTTTTATTTCGTGGCAACCAATTTGGCGAATTCGACGGCCCTATTAACACCAGTTCGTTGTATAAACATCAGGATTGCATTACGTCATTGGTTTGCCATTTTTGTCGAACAGTTGGAAACTGAAAGGTATTTCCAAAAAAGAGCATAGGCGAACTAATTTCCCTTGGCAGATTTCTCCCACGTGTTATCTTCTGGTTATAGGATCGGACCCGTTTGTCCGATATCCCACACGTATCGGAAGTCCGGAAGAACCGCTTTCCCCCGAAAACGGATGCTGGTTCCAGAAAACAACAATGCGCCTTCGACGACGGCGAATCTAGACCGACTCTCACCACACGGACATTGTCCACGATTCTGTGACGAATTGCGAAGTAAGCGAGATAATCATGGTAACACTTCGGGTTTAGGAGCTCGTTAATCCTAATGGTATGGTCTTTGTTACTCTTATTTACTACGTCTTAGGGATCGATATCATAACTCATATTAGAGTAAAAATTAATTTGAAACGAAGAATCATTCGGTATTACAGTACTGAAATTCAAAATGACATACACAATAAATTAGGGATATAAAACTGAAATACAAATTTACTTTTGCAACTGTTTTTAATTACGTTGTAAGGTTATCGAGTTATTTTCAGCATGAAAGTTTGTAATAGCAGCACTTCCCTAATGTTCTCTGATTAACGGTTTCCTCGGAATATTCGCAGCGTTCTTCTGTTGTTGTTTTTTGTTTTTAAAAAAATTACATTACGAGTCACCGCGTAAAAATAATGACTCGCTTACGAACATAATTCTACCCATTTTAACACTCCTATATTTGATACGGTATTCTTCCCTTTCTCTTGAAATTGCATGCCAGTGGCGATATTTATTCCCGAGACCGCACATTAAACCTATGTATTTTTGTTCGAAGAAGTCATTCAGGAGGCGTTTCCTTCACCAAACTAGTCCATTCCAGTTCTCCACTTTCTTTCGAAGGTCATTTACCGCCAAACGCTATATTTCATACATATTTCCGCTACCATTAACTACTAATTTTTTTAAATTCTATATTGCATTTTTTGTTGCCACAAATTTCACCGGCTGCTCCTACGTTCCTAGGTTCTCTCTTTCTTGGTATTATTTCATGTTGACTCTCCCTTGGAGAAGACAATAGTTTTGAAAAGGACTGGTCTTGAATTGAGAATTAACGTCTGTTGTCAGGTAAACGATTTATCAACATGTTTACAATTTATTACTCCGAAAGTATGTTGCGAAGAACTAAAAAATGATCACCGTGCCTTGTCAAGTTATATAATATCTGTAATAAGTTTTGTATAATTATAATATTTGATCCTACATGTATTTTGTAATTCGTTATAATAACCTTGTTTTTCGTTCCGTCCTCGGGTTATCTCCATGTCGACGAGTAATGCGAAACAAGTTCCTGATTCCTCGCAAAATCTGGAGCGTACCATCTCCTTGTCATGGCTTCAAATTGTATCGCGTCGAGATGAATATTCAAAGGCAACGTGAAATTTCCTCCCAGGACAATTTTCTTCCTTTCATTTTGTATACATGAGGAGATAGTGCATCGTGCTACCGTCCGAAGGAATCAGACGGAAGCGAACGTGAAAGTAGCGGAATTCCTAAGCAGCTACGTGGTAAATAGTTCGATGCTTCAAGATTTCCAATGTCGCTTAGTTTTCTGCAATTTAATTATGAAATTAAGATTATCCTTCAAATTTTTATCAAAAATTATTTAAGAAACTCCCGACAATAATTTTTACAGTTGCCTCAGCCTATTTGACCGGAGGAAAATATAAAATGTAGTTACCTTATTTGGTTTACATTATTAATAAAAATCAGACTTAAAGTAAAATATTAATTCTAAATTATATAATTCTGTAGCATGGTTTCGCAAAAGAAGACAATTATAACAATCACTTTCTGTCATTTCGATGTTGTGTTAAGAAGTGAAAGACTCCAATGAAATCATATAATATATATACATATTAAATCAAGCAATATTTTTAAGCAAAAGTACCATGAATCGAAATTTATCTCAATTCTTGGATTACTTCTTTTAAAATATTTTATTAACAAAAATAAGATAATGCTAATGTTTTTATCGAAGGGAACCCAATGAAGAAAATTCAACATACGTAATTATAAATTAAATATTTTTATATACTAATATATATATATATGTATATATATATATATATATATATTGTCATTTAAGTAAATGTGGGCCTGATAATAATAATAGTTTTTTGTTGCCAGAGACAAAATTGTAAAGCAAGCGTCATTCAGAAGCCATTCATCTTAAGTAGAAAACATATTAGGTTTGAATACGACGAATTTTATCCGACCAGATATATCGCATTATTTAAGACATCTGTAATGTACCATATTTAAGCTTTCAGGATAAAGCTATATTAATTTTCTTTACGATATATAATACACCAACGTCCGACTACATACTACAAATATTTTCTCTATTCCTCCTATAAATAATTTAGATGATATACCCGTATCTATCTGAAAGTTCTATTTTATCACTACCAATTCCTCATCGTAAAATGATGCACAATAACACACACACACACATATATATATATATATATATATATATATATAATAAAATGTTAGTATATTAGTTATTTTTTAGCTAGCAGCGTAACGATTTATTTCGTTATAATGGTGTTCTACAGTATAATCAGCATAAGAATGATAGTTATCTATGTAGTCATTATAGTAATTGTGAATATAACAGTTTGGTTACCTAACTGGTTAAATTTTTATTAATGTACGACGTTTCTATGCCATGCTTTGCCACCGTCGTCAGGTAAATTGCGGTATCTTGTGTTACAGTCAATTATTTTTAGTTAATAATTTTTAATTAATTAATCATTTAAGGTCAATTACTTATTATTATTACTTTAGTTACTCAATAATTAAAAATTTGTATCTGCAAATAATTGTTAAGTGTAACACAAATTAATTCTATAGAAACGTTGTGCGTTAATATATATTTAACCATGACTGAAATCCGAGAATGTTTTATTACACTGGAAAAAATCGTATTATATATATTGTCATACAAGACTGTACAGTTATTACTAAATAGTTTGTTTTAGACTTTTCGTAGATTTATCAGATTAATTAATCGACGAGTTGGAAGACGTCTTCATCGATATAGAGGCATTACGCATACAACACTGAAAAATACATAATAATAATAAATTTTATCTCTAGTTTTACTTGTACATACAAGATTTTGCCCTATCGATCTTATCATTCCCCCAAAACACTCTAACCAACCCCATCTTCATACCCGCAGATTCCACCCACCCACCCACTCCATCCATCCCATCAAATTCAACATCACCAGTAAACCCTCATAGCCCAACAACGTATGCCCCTCAGATACACAAATTTAGATACAAGAATAACAATTGTGCAAAATTTAGGTTAATTGCTGGATTAAACAAATTACCATACTACATTGTAAATTATGTACGTATTTTAAATTTGTATATACTGTATCATATTTAACCAACAAATAATCTTTGGATAAAAGTTTTGTCAAATAAAAAAATACAAGTTTTTAGCATGGTCATATTTGTTAACAATAGAATATAGTTTTTACTTATAAAATATATAACATAATTACATTTCAGATATCTTGACCAGAACCTTATTAGAAAAATATGTTTTAACCTAATTCTATGTATATTACTTGTACACAATTTTAAACCACTTGGAAGTTTGCTGTAAAACTGTAATCCAATTACAAAAGGATCCCTAATTTTTTTTAAAGAACGGTTTCTAAAATAATCAGTTTTTGTCCTTGTGTATTTGTCATAAATGTTTTCCCATTGTGTCTAACTCGTAGTATGACCTTATATATGAATAGGGAAACCACAGTCAATATTTTTTTTTCATTTATAAATACTGATTTACAACTTTCCAGCCTTCTAAGATTAAACATAATTCTAATACATTTCTTATGCAGAACTAATAGTTTGTTCAGGTATTTTGAGACACATGATCCTGCAATTTCGATGCTATACATAATATGAGGATATATTATTATCTTGTTTGTAGTATTTCCTTTCTAACATAGTTTCTTAAACTCAGAATCAAGTAGATTCCTTTAATGATTTTTTACATACATGATCAATTTTTTGTTAATTCCAAGTTAAGTGTTTATCAACATATAGGCCTAAAAATATTATAATGACAACTAATTAGGACATTAATTGTTTCAACATAAAAATCGAAATGGTTTGAGAAACTATTATAGCGGCAAGAGTTTTGGAACAACAATAGAAAATCCGGCTCTGTTCCTTTGTCGGAAGGTCCGTCAAAATGGCGTATGCGCGCTCAAATTGCGAGACGAGAAGACAGTTCACAGGGAGATATGGTGAGATACAGTTCACGTAAAGACCTCGTCGAGGTATAACAGTTTTGGAAGGAGAATTCAACAGGGTTGGCAATTAGCAGGACAAAGTAAAACATTCATAAAAGTATAACGTCGAAACCTGCTAAGAAAAAGCAGTGTCCATGGCCGGCCAGAAATCACAGAATTCACCTAAGGCGAGCGGTCAACCGATTGATGAGTTCCTGACATCATATAAAATTTTGGCTTAAAATTTGGTGTAGAATCTGTGAGTTTAAAAGCAGTGTAAAACCCGCAATAGTGTTTCGAAAATAGAAGGTACGCTGGAATGCTGGGCAGACGTGAGAAACAATTTAAAAAAAACAATTAATTATGTAAACGTAATTGAAAGATAGCCGTCAGATTTCGTTCTCTTTTTGATTAAAATTGTTAATCATAGTCAATCTTTTTACTTTTAATTTCGTTCACAACTAAATTTCGTTCTAGTTTTATTGACGAGTAAACTTCTTCTCGTTTAATTGTGTTTTGTTGTTGATAAGATTATAAATATTATTGATTTGTCTATTATCAAACCCAGTGAAGACTCTGAGAAATTCAATATTATAAATTTGTAATTGTGTGAGTTATTGCCACAATAAAAATATTGTTTGTAAATTTTTTTAATCTTTCATTTAAAAAGCCCATCATTAGTGTATATAACAATATGTTTGTTTACTTCCTGAACTATATATGAATTTATATCTATACTAAAACTATTTACGTCTAGCTATTTATATTTGTTTATAAAGTTTAGAGCAGGAAATTACATCATTAGTTGCTTGAGATGTAAAACCATTGAGCTGTTGATCAGTCTTTCCCCAGCACATCACTGTAGTGACGACATCTTCAAAGTTGTGTATACATCATTAATAATTGTCAGTGGAGATAGTGACAGTTCGTGAAACGTGTTCTACAGTCAATGGTGGCTCGTGACCTTTTTTTAAGTTATATGCCACATCACCTCCAACAACCGTTTTTATGAAGATAACTATGTAAAATAATAAAACTACATCAGTGATAGTGTTACCAACACCAACACGTAATCTGCTACGTTTCTATTTCTCTCTACATAATTTCCAATAGTGTCAAATTTTTAAACACGGAATAATTTAGCATTTCTAACTCGAAAGTATTATTCCTCGGTACATATCTATATAATCTATATAATAAAAAAGGATGTATATTTGTATGTATGTATGTATGTATGTATGTATGTATGTATGTATGTATGTATGTATGTGTTTACTTTGTTCTTTATACAAATTTTATCGCGTGGACAGAATGCAACAAAAATTGGTACACATATTCTTCAAAATACGAGAACCGGTACTGTGAGGGTGAGAAACGCCTAGCATACATGTGGAAAGAATTATAATTAAAACCCGTAATCATTAAATATTAAATTACTGCGCTCCAAGAGACAATGACGTCACGCGAGAGAGAGACGTTACTACGCAACGAACAAAGGAAATATTTCCTTTATTAGGAATGAAATAAAGCAGAAATATTTTCTTTAAATAAAAAGTATAATTTTATACAGCAATACTCCATCGATTGGTAATAAAGAAGAATACGAATTACTTTACCATCCTTGCGGAAAATGTAAGTTAATTTTCGCGCTGTATTAGTTGTGAGTCTAGCTAACAATTTCATCAATGTAATATTTCGTAATGTATGAAGACTGAGTGATATTTGACAATTATATCCTGAAATACTCAAGGAATATATTTAAGTATACAATTAAATACTTTTTCGAGTTTATATAAATAAGTACACGAGCAACGCCGGGCACCCAGCTAGTTTTAAATAAAGTTAATTTTCGGAATAAGCCACCGAGCAGTGTTGTATGCAGGGGTCATGCGGTACATATTTGCTCTGTGATGCATTGTTATGTTGTTTTCTTTAAAATAGCCTATGATTGTAATTTTTTTAAATATTACTAAAAATGTACGATTATTATTTTTGTTTTGAAGATATATACTATTTTAGAATCAAATTTATAATTACTGAATAGTTTAAATTAATTTCGATGTCGTTGCTTATGCCTCTCTGTTTCATAGCTCGGCACGGGGGTGGTGCTCTTAGATTTGTAGCACAAGAATGTGGCAGTTCGTAGAACTTTACGGGTGGCGCACGGGGAGTTGGGGGTGCGGGTTGAAAGGTATACTGCGCATCGCAAGCGTAGTTGTCATTAAAGTGTCACAGCCCGTGCTACTCGCATTGTTAGCTAGCTGCTTAGACGTAGCGTGTGTGAGGCAAGGTCGGTAGTTTAAATCCTTTTAGGAGGCAGAAATTCTCACTGTTAAAGCACGATTATGTTCTTAAAATAAAGACAAAATAATTCTTCCAAAATTAATTTATTTGCTGTAGTACCCGAGCACATATGCACCAGCCGTCACTGCCTACAGTGAGTACCTGAAATGTGAACATTATTTTGCATTTCTGTGTTGACGAAGTGGTTACGACGACTATATGCAAGATGTTAATGTAGTAACTGTGAATGAAAGTAAGCAGAGAGAGGAAAAGGAAGACCTTGGCATTGCGACTATGATTTGGCGACAGTGGTGGGTGATACTCTCACTTTTCGCTCCACGCGCCTATCGGGGTCATCTTTGCTCTCACAAACCGTGGTGAAGGCTGCTGCAACATTTAGTCCCGCAGGGACATGTTTTGTGCTGGGTGTTCAGCTTTCGACGACCGGAGAATGTAATTCAGAGCAGAGGTCGAAAGCGCAGAGCCGTGCACAGCAACGATCCAATTAACTTCAGCGGATGTGACTGACTCAAAGACACACGCACAGGAAACCACTACTTTCCTTCACGACATTTACTCATTCTCTAACAATCGAGGTAAATCTTAACCCCTACATCAATCAACGTTTTGTAGCGCTTTATTTTCATGTAGATTTTTAAGATAAATATGCATGGCGAGTTACTAAAAGGATTTTAACATTATAATATTTTAACAATTAGAACTATCTGACTTCATATTTAAATTAAATCATAAAAATAGCAGTCTTTAAGTCAAAAAATTTAAAACTCGACGTTTCGTCCTTGATTGTGACCTCTTCAGATGCCGCAACATAAGGGCAATTCGCACGTTAGGAATTTGTTAATCTAAATTAGAATTGTAACATTGATCCACCTGAAGAGGTTCCAGTCAGGGACGAAACGTCGTGTTTAAAATTTGAATATTAAATTTTTTTTCTGACTAAAAGGCTGCTATATTTAATGTATCATATTTTATTTAAATAAATAAATAGGCAAATAACAGACAAAAATAAGTGCTAAATTAAATACCGCACACTAGGTGCTGCAATTTTTGTGGCTTTCTCAGATGTTTCAAAAAACACAAGACCCTTTTGGCCTTTAAATTCCTCACCTGGTTTATGCGGTGTGTCGTTCTTCCGGCTCTTGCGTTTTTTGTATCACCTGACGAGAGCAGTAAGAATAACAGAAATGTTTTGTGGTATTATTTTTGTCTGTTATCTGGTTATTTACTTGTCTAATTAGTATATTTTTTATCACGGCCGTTTTGATGAAATGTTTTTGAGTTTTGTCAATTAACTAGTGCGGTTGTCGACACTTCCTGAAGAAAGGAACAAGGATCCCAGAAACGTTGTGTGATATATATATTATCACTTATTTTGTCAGTATTTGGCTACCTTTCATATTATTAACGGTCGTTTTGTATTTAATAATTAATATTATATTTTTATTGGAGGGTAAAGTTATTTTAATCGTAACCGTGACCACAGACGCGTCGCGATAGAATATTTAACGTGAATTTCCATCAAAGACCATTCTACTATTACACGATATGCGACTTCCTGAGGTGTAGGGGTCAGCATGACTGCCTCACAGAGGTTCGAATCCTGGCTAGGTCATGGATGTTGTGTGTGTGTTTCCATATTGAGAGACATCCACTGATTAGTTCCCTAACAATAAAAGTCAACAAAATACAAAGTCGCTATAGACCTCAGCAGTTGATGTGGCAATAAATAAATAAATAAAAATAAACAAAGGTTGTTATGGGTAGTAAGGCATGTGATCACGTACAATCAGGATTCCTCCACATGAAACTGGCATCTTCGTCGTTGAATAATATACGTGGGCCCAGAATACCATTTCTGGAAGAATTGAAGCAAAGCCGGAACACAATAAGCATGCTACGAGATTTTAGGATTTTCTCAATTAGGTGAAGACTACAATGAAAAACTGAGAAATCACCAACTGTTAATATCGCCCTTAATTATTTTTTTACTTCAAAATTGGTTGATATAGAGTTCCTTCTGGAAGTACCTTTCGAAATTACCTGTTATTCATCGTTACTTTCTGATTCCATCTGTTCCGAACCACGTGAAAGCCGTCTATAAAACCAATCAACCAGTTAATTTAAATCAGTTATTTTTCATGAATTCGCGATGGGCCAATAGAATATACTGGAAACGTCTAATTTGTCATTAATTTATTGTTAATAAATTTTATTGGAAGATTGTTAATTAATTCATCGCAAATTCTTACTATGGAGAATGTAAATTAGTAAGCAGATTTTCAGTTTTTAATGGCATTTACTATGGAGAATGTAAATTAGTAAGAGGATTTTCAGTTTTTAATGGTATTTGCGGGCGTTCCTTTGGAATGACGGTTAAGAAGTATGTGACAATTTTAGAAGGGACAACGCCTAATTAATTTAACCGTTGGACCCTTCTTCTACGCAGAAACTACTTTCTCTTCAGTTTTTTCTGCTCTTTTCTTTGTTTGTTTCATATACGGCCTGGAGTTGCAACGGAAGGTCAGATTTCTCATCGTTCAGCTCAGAGAAGTGAACTGTCGCTCGTTTGTTAGTGTGTGTCGTGCTTTGTGCTGCTCTGCATATTCTTGGGTGTTTGTGTAGTTCTTAATTTCTTTTATTCACTATCTCAGTTTGCCCTTAAATAATTATTTGCTAATTTTATTAATTCAGAGATCAATAATATAATAGAAATTATAATGACCAAGTGGGCCGAAAACTCAAAAATAAAATATTAAAAATAATTTTAAGGATAATTTTTTCTCCCACGCATTATTTTCTAATATTAATTGAAAGCATGCTGTATAAATATTAAACTGTAGTCTTAATAATGTTGAGTAGGTTTTCTGTGTTCCATTATTATTTAATTGTATTGAAGGATATTAATTATTATTATTAGTTATATTGTACAGAAAAATGTTTGTGTTCTAATTTAGCATACCGTAGTTGTAAATATTTGTAATTTCATCTATGACGTATCCTATTCTTCATCTGAGGACTAATGATGTAATGTAATCTACCTATATACATATTCGTATTAAATTTAGTAAACTGATGTACTCCAGCAAAACGACGCAGCATGTATACGGTAGGCCATAAACCTGTAACAATATTACTTATTGATAATAATGCTATATTCACATTTAGAAGCACTGTACTTCTTCCTGGATTTTCTGCATAAATTCGCGTTATACGCTCACATCTTCGTACATTTACTTTTAATGTCTTCTATTTTTCTGTACTTTATAACAACCGACGGCATTGTTACTAGGCAACTTAAAATTATTTTAGTTAGCTACGTAATCTTATGTAAGCCTCCAAGTTAGTACTATTATAAAACAAAAGTTTCTGCACCCGCTCATTAAGTTTTGACCTCACACAAAAATCTCCACGTTAACACGAGAACGTTTTTATTAGTGCTCAAGGAAGCGAGTTACGTAAATTGTAAAATCTGTGACCGTTAAGGCTAGTGTATAGTGATAAAAAGGTACTGTTACATCACGGATAATTTGAGGATTTACCTATGATAAATGTACTTTAATTGTATATGGCAGCGATACAAATGTATTCTCACATGTTTAGAAACTTTGTAAATATATTCAGCAACCAGGAACGTATTGTCAATAATGTAACAAAATCTGGTTTGTAATAAGTTAGAAACAGCATGCTTCAAGAACACACTCACCAAATTGGCAGAGGAATAATATTTACAAACAAATTATTGGGGACGATATTTAGAAATATAAAAGGAAACATTCCAACGTTTTTGCGGTTGTACCAAAAATATTCACCGTGGAATAATTTTATCTGCATATCGATATAAAAAATCCGCATTGAATTTAATTTGTAACACTGTTATGAGCATCTCTCCATATGAACACATTGTACCCGTGATTTATGTAAGAAAAATATTTTCTGTGATGCCTCCGGTGCCGGATAACTCATAATTACTGTACAGTAAATGTCACACATCTAAATACGTAGAAAAATAAATTAAGGAGTCTCAAGGAAAATAGTTAAATTTCCGCCTTGCTTTGCTTTTTTCACCAATTTGATTTGATATATTTATTCACTTAAATCTACAATGAGGAAATAGGATACGTCATTACATACAATTTATAATAATTATATGTTAATATGTGCATAACTAAATATCGGGGAACACAAATTTCCCTGTCCAACATAACTAAAAGTACTATACAGTAATAATAATAAATTTAAAAATTCTTTAACGTCACTATGGGTATAATCTAATATCTACAGTATTCAAACAAATTAAATACGCACTAGTTAAAAAAAATATTTAGAGAATAAGTATCATAAAATAAGGAATTACACATTAAACGAGACTGAAGCGTATATAAAAAAAATTCTGTGATTTATTTTACGCGGTGTGACCTAAATCTTTTCTTGATTATAAAATGAGTACACTTTTAATGAATTTGGTTTTGTAACTCTGTACAAGCTGTTCGAATAAATTATCGGGTGTTCCATTGCCAATGGTAGAAAAATTATGTGAGGGTGGAAGAAAGAATAATCCAACGTTTCGAACAGTATAAACTCTGTTCGAATTCAGGAAAAAAAGTTTATTTTGTTTAGGCGTGTTCTGACTCTCAAGCTTAACTTTAATTCTTAAAATATTTTCCCTGCAGACAAACAGAGTTTATACTGTTCGAAACGTAGGATTATTCTTCTTCCGCATTCCACCCTCGCAATTTTTTTACTACTGACAGTGGAACACCGGATAATTTCATTTCTAAATATTTCACTGTCATTATTAACAAACTTCAAAACCAGAATTATGTGATAGAGTAGCCTAAGTTGTTTCATGTTATTCCAAAAAATAAATTCTTATCGACCACACTGATTTTGTATTAGTTAAATAATATTTACGATAAAATAAATAACTATTTCTTCCCGACTTGTTTGTACTCCGGATTACAGGTAACGTTAATGGTACTTTCTATAATTGTAAGGAAGTTTTAAACGTCCGTTATTAAGTAACTCGCAGGCAAAATATACTAAGGTGCAAGTTATACTAATGGACAAAAATGTTCAATTAACATATAATGATCTCAATGAAACACCAGTTTATACTGTTAATGTGTGTTTAGCTCTCAATTAATTTCTTAACGAAATAAATGGAAATTTGATACGAATAAAATATTAATGTAATTCCTAGCCACTTGTCAAAGTTTCATGCCTCACTCGTCTGCTGTAATTAAAGTCAGCCCACAGCACGCCTGAGATAGAAGATATTTTTTCCGGATCTAAATTAAATTAAATTTAAAAGCCTTGAAAACTGAAGACTATGATAATTAGACGTTTAAGTAATAAATGAATTTTATATATATATATATATATATATATATATAGTGCATTCTCCTCACTGCTAATATATAGTCGTTAATAATAATATTTCAATATTTAAAGTTTTATCGTCGCCAACATATATATAATTATATCATAATGATAAATAATTTTTATACTTTTAATATGTTTTAGTACACTTATAAAATTATTGATTTTAATTAACCAATAATTTAGAGTTCAGTTATTTCCTAGAAATATGACAGTTGGACCAAGGATAAAGGGACTGCTGCCGAGGAAAAACCAAATTTAAAGGAATTAAAACCATTTGTCTCCAAAATAAGCTAATAATAGCAGATTACAAGAATTTTATTGTACAGTGAATAGCTTGTTCAACAGAGATGTGCAGAGAAGTCAAATTTTGTTCTAAACGCGTTTAAAAATGTTCCGTGACGTCGAAAGATTGTTGACTATCAAGTTAAATAATTCGTTAACAAGTACGAATCCGTGTGTCTCTCAGATTATAAACGTAAATATATATATAGTAAAATTTCTAATAAAAGCCTTTATTTATTTTATTTTAATGAATTTAAAGAGTTTTGAAGATATTACCTCACGTTAAACGACAAAATGATATAGTCAAATAGATGCCTTTTTATTAAATGAAAAGATCAATGAACTTTACAAACAATATTTTTATTGTGGCAATAACTCAAAAAAATTACAAATTTAAAATATTGAATTTCTCACGGTCTTCACTGGGTTTGATAATGGACAAATCAATAATATTTATAATCTAATCAACAACAAATCACAATTAAAAGAAAAGAAATTTACTCGTCAATTAAACTAGAACGAAATTTAATTGTGAACGAAATTAAAAGTAAAAAGATTGACTCTGATTAACAATTTTATTCAACAAGAGAACGAAATCTGACGGCTATCTTTCAATTACGTTCACATAATTATTTGTTTTGTAAATTGTTACTCACGTCTGCCCAGCATTCCAGCATACCTTTCATTTTCGAAAACACTATTGCGGGGTTTTACACTGCTTCTAAACTCACAGATTTTACACCAAAATTTTTAGCCAAAATTTTATATGATGTCAGGAACTCGGATGATCCTCCTTTCGTCATCTATCGGTTGACCGCTCGCCTAGGTGACTTCTGATTGCCTTAGGTGAATTCCGTGGTTTGCAGACTTGCCAGTCTTTACTGCATTCACCTCAAACTGAGATTTTACTGTTTCTGGCCGGCTATGGACACAAAAAAACTGCTTTTACTTAGCAGGTTTAGACGTTATGCTATTGTGAATGTTTTACTTTGTCCTGAGAAATGTTCATTCACCACCCAACTCTGTTGAATGCCAATTACCAATCCTGTTGAATTCTTCTCCCAAAAACTGTTATATCTCGACCATGTCTTCCTGCGAACTGAACTCTCGTCTCGCAATTTAGCGCGGAATACGCCGTTTTTCGGACCTTCCGACAAAGGAACAGAGCCGGGTTTTCTATTGTTGTTCCAAAAGCTCTTGCCGCTATAATGGGTTTCTCAAACAATTTAGATTTTTAATTTGAAACAATTAATGTCCTAATTAATTGCCATTACATTATATATATATATGTTTCTAGTAAGAGAATTATACCTGCGAGGGAGAGAACATCCCTCGCAGGCAGAACCTTGTAGGAGAGACACGAAGGGGCTACCTCTCCGTTTTTGAACTAAGGTTCCCACAAGTCGAGGCACCTCGGCCTTTTCTAAGAGGTGTATGTTCCGGGGTCACAGACCTTGGGCATACGGTAAGAGTTGTCCGCTATTCCCATTGGAATAGTCGGCCAGCTGCCTCCTAAACTGGTCGAGGCACGGAGAAGGGAATGCTGCGTCCCCACAGCTAACTCCTCACCCGCTATCAGAAGGGCGTGGGGCAAGTACCCAATGCCCGACCTACCTGATGCAGGTTTTTCTAGGGTTTGTCCTGCATTTCTTGAGGCGAATGCCGGGTAGGATCCTTAAAATATAGCCCGGGGACCCTATTTAACTCTTGGCCACCTTCCTTTACCCTTCCACTTCCCTCTTTCAAATCCGTTTCCTATGCTATAAGAGGGGAGTTGCCACTATGTGGATTACCCAATACATAGCCTGTCTACACCCAAAAAAAAGAGAATTATAGTTCGTAAGTTAATCAGCCCGACTGAAGTATAGACTGAGTGAAAAGTGAAAACTGCTGTTTGTTTTGGAGTTCACCGCTACGTGCCAGCTTAACGATCACCATGGCTCCGTGTTCATGAGTCATAATCAAGTACAGGGTTGTATAACACAGTTCTATGCTTGTGACATTAATTCAAAATTAATAAATAAAGAAATACGTATTTCTTTGATTATTATTATCTTTATATGCAGTACTAGAAGAAAATGTAACGATTTAGTAACCACCAAGATTATGAGCATGTGTTGTAAAATTTATTAGAAATTCTCTGTAATTAAATCGAATTCTCATAGCTTTACATCTTCGTTCTTTAACAATTAACTTATTATCTGACCTAACTATTGAAGCGATAACATCAGCGGAAAAACTAACACGAACTTTATCCATGGCGTTGTGTAGATCGTCGGCATTTATTATCCATACTTCGTTCCAGACAGAACAAAGGAGAACCTTTTGTCACAACATTTGTCATCCTTTCGCCACCAAGAGCAGATAAATATCAGAAATTGATAGGAGTCTTCGATAAACATCAGCAAGCACGATTTCAATGTTCGCTGCAAATAAATACGTGTAGAGTAGGTAGTCAACAAACCGTTGAAAATCATCATTTATCTGCGACCCAGGTTTGAAAATGTAGAATATCTCTCAAGAAATAGACAATATTAAATCGGGTTAGCTTAATTTAAATTATACAAAATGCTCGTATTATGCTAATTAACTTATTGAAACTTTATGCAAGGCATAAATGCATTAACAAACATCGCTAATCGTCAGAATTATCTGTTGAAATCACTTTAAAAATTAAATTAGAAATTATGATGACATTAAAAATCAATTTATATAGGACATACTTCAAATAATGTAAAAATTAGAATTTATAACCACAAACATAAAGCAAAACAAAGCACAAAAACTACTAGAGCTCTTTCTATTCATCACAAATAGTATTATTTGAAAATATTTTACTCAGAAACAATAGACGCTATAGAAAGGTGCTAGAATCCATATACATATATAAAAACAATAAAATTGCACTGAACACAAGAAACGAAATAGCGAACATAAGGTAAATGTTATTAAAAAATTATTGGCATGTTTGCTATTGTAAGCATTAAAACTACACCGATAAAAATAGTACGGCTAGGACTAACATAGTAATAAATTAATTAATAGTATCCAAATACTCCGAATTAGTAAATGTAAATTGGAAAAATTAGAATGAGAATCATTAATTTATAAATAAACTTAATGTAAATAAAATTCTGAAAAAAATATTTAGTTACATCTTGGCTTAGCTCAGATTAAAAACCTTGCATGACAATTAATGAATGTCTACAGCAGGATCGAAACATGTTTTATTCATAGACATTTTTAACCAAATTATTTGTTGTCTCTTTATGGTCGTTAACACCAATAACATTTTAAGCGTAACCATAGAAAATAGTTAATTCATCAATTTTATAATTTACCTATAATAATTTTGATTTATTGTAAAATTATCCGATATAAATTATTCACCGAATGAGTTGTATACAAAAAATCATTTTATTAACTCAAAATTAGCTACGAGCTAATTATTATAGGTTCTATGTCTATATAACACAAAATAATACAATCGGGCGGTTCAGCTGATTTATATAGAAACTAGTTGTGTACTCGGCGTTGCCCGGGCTGTCATAATTAAACTCAGAGACATCCAAATCACCGGATTTGACTCCATTCTCAGTTGTTGTTTCTTTATTTTTATGTAACGCCCCTCCAACAACAACCGTAAAGGAGTCCGAACGGAGTTTAAATTGTACACAAAAATATCCGGAGAAACTTTATCTATCTCATTAATCCCTAAATAGTTACTTTAAACGAATATATCAGCCGCTTTAACGTGTTTGAAATTTTCCACCACGTCCACCCCCACCCCAAGGGTTGGTAGTCGTTTCTATTTTGGGAATGTGTACAAAATTAGTCAAATTTGCTCCACAGGTGTAGATTTGTATGCGGAACACACACACACACAAACAGACCTTCTGTTTTATTTATTAGATAATGACAAATAATAATAATCTACGATATAAAACATTTTAATTTATGTTTAATTATTTTCAATACATTTCAATCTCTTCTACAATTTAAACATTTAGGATAGATTCCTATTTAAGTTGGAGACTTTTCTTCTGTGACTATATTCCTGAAAAAAACTTTTCATATTCGGGAGATATTGATCCCCAATTTAACAACAATACTTTTGAGTAGCAGAGGAAATAATAGTAGGAATAAGACTTAAAATGGGTTAATAGTAAAATATCCATAATGACGGATATCCGTGTCGAATACATCATTGTTGTGGTTGCTTTCCTGAGTAGTGACTTTTCCGCTAAAATGTAAGCCAAAAATTAACACTGTCAAACCTACCCTATTTTCATAAAGATTTAAGAAGGTTGTTGGCCGCCAAGCGGTCTTTTATGAATTACATTTTAAACTCGATTCACATTTGCAATTCATTACTTACAAATCGTTAGTTTTTCTATTATTTTAATGTATTTTTCCTTCATTTCGGTAGCGTATTCAGTTTTATAATTATAAAGGTTTGTACTTTTACTTTGTCTCAGGTCGTTGGAACAAAGAAAGAAAAGTAGAGGGCAAATAGCGTTCGTATACTGTGGAAAATGACGGAGAAGGAGGAATGAAAACAGGCTTGCGATTTGCATTCGGTCCTTCAAGCTCACAGCGTGTTTTCTCCCCTTAGTAATTACTGGCGCATGCTCCTGGCTGCTATAATGCACTGACCATGCAGATTCGTACCCGATACCTCGCCTCGCCTCTGCGGATCGTAATCGAGATCCCCTCCCATCGCACCGGGAGATACTGACGCACTTGAGCGCGTGGGCAGACTCTGTGTGGGAGGAATATTCTGTGGAAAACACGACTGATAAAAAAAAATCTCCCAGCGGAGAAAGCTACACGTCACAAGTCGATGACCGCTGCTGCATGCGTCAATCTACTACTTGGCATGTCCAACGGAAGAAAGTCACTCTAGAGAGAAAAGACAGATCTATTAATGTGCAGGTCTTCAGAAAGTGAATCATATGCGGTGATATTACTGAAATGAGCCTTCCGCCACCTGGGAGATGCTCCAGGACTATCACTCGCAACGTTAATTGGTCAGTGGGTGGTAATTCGCCATCTTCACAGTTGTCTCGGGTCCATCATAAGATAACCATTTCTGTAGTCCGTTCTCCCCTACGGTAATTGTTCTCAGGTCAGTTAAATTATGTTCGACACGAGTGTTGCCACATGTCGAGGCTCCTCGGCATTTTTTGAGAGGTGTATGTTCCGGGGTCGCAGACCTTGGACATATGGTAAGAGTTTATCCGCTATTTCTATTGGAATAGTCGGCCAGCAGCCTCCTAAACTGGTCAAGGCACGGCGAGGGGAAAGTTTCGACCCCACAACAAACCCCTCTCCCGCCATCGGAAGGGCGTGGAACAAGTACCAAATGCCCGACCTACCTTCTGCAGGTTTTTCCAGGGTTTTTCCTGTATCACTTTTAGGCGACTTGCCGGGTAGGATCCTTAAAACATAGCCCAGGCGCCCTAGATAACCCTTGGCTACTGTGCTATACCTTTCCGCATCCCCCCTTTCACTCCCTATCCTTTGCTATAAGAGGCGAGTTGCCACTATGTGGATTACCCCTATACATAGCCTTCTTCTTCTTCTTCAGTAGAGAAACCGTGCCCTCGTTCAGTGAAAATAAATTTAGCACTACAATTCATATATTACTATCGACTGTACCTCATTAACCATCACCATAATTTAAAATACTACAGGCCGTTTTCCAGAGATTGACTGAGCCGTTACAGATCTTCAGGATCATCAAAAGTTTTGTGATCTTCTACATTCTCCGATGCTGTGAAAGTCTCACATGAACATCAATAACCACCAATTGCCATTAGTTACAAGGGCATGTATTCCACAGCGGTAAAAAGCGTGGTCTTGCTTCCTAAGCCATCGACGAATGGACCTTTTAACATTCAGCTTTGTTACGGCGACGAATCCATCACGGAACAGTGCTGACATCCACCGTTGCACCACCTTTCATGAATACGTTTTAAGAATTCAATCACTAGTCGCTGTCTAATACGTACGTCAATGTGAGCCAGCTTGCAATAGGGTGCTTGCTGTGCTGCCACTTGTTAACTTAGGAAGTTGTTATTGCAGTGGATTTGAGAAGAATGTTTGAGAAATCGAGCCAAATTCCAAATTTTCGTAAAACTAACTTATTTAAGGACG
Organism: Zhengitettix transpicula; assembly: GCA_037074705.1. Lineage (NCBI taxonomy): Eukaryota > Metazoa > Arthropoda > Insecta > Orthoptera > Tetrigidae > Zhengitettix > Zhengitettix transpicula. The sequence continues at coordinate 48,578,512 of CM073591.1, read as the reverse complement.
GGGAAAAAATAGGAGGCATTACGTATTGAACCACCCTCGTACATGTAAAAGTCTTCAGCCTTGGTTTAGGTAAAGAAAATCCATTCATTACCTCACACTAGGTTAGAATATATAGTGTTTGGAAGGCGTAGATTTTATAGTTGTCCCAGTATATTCACAGCAAGCCGTAGTAGTTTGATATTTGGGACGGGGACATTAGGACAGCAGAGACCGCCAGGTTGAAAGCAGCTCACTGTCAAGAAGATTGGAGAAAAATGAGTTGGCACTATATAAATACGGTGAAAGTGAAACGGTTGTTAAAACAGCTGAATCACTCGTAGTGATACACTTGCAACCTCTTAGTCTGAGCTGAATTATATTTGGTTCTCGATTGTCATGCAGTACTACAGTCGCGGACAGGAAATTAGGCAAACAATTGTTTTTACGATGTTGCATTCGGTTCCTGCAGGCAACTCAAGCTATTATTAGTGAAATTAGATTTATACAACTCAGGGCAATAAGCAATGTCATTACGAGCCCGTTGTGACAATGTTTCGCTTTTGCCATTCCCATACGAACAACGGGGTAAACTTTCAGACTCGCCTAATTTCCTGGCCGCGAATAGACTCCTTAATGCATTTCATGACCTGGGCATTAATTAAGTCCAGAGATATATCTTGCCACTCATGCACATATTTATGTGTGAGGGCGACGAAAATTTGATCCTTATTGATAGTTTCCGTCTGCGACATGAAAGAGCCAAAAAAATCATCCTACACATTTTAAAATTATTCTTCTTGAACCCGGGTCAAGAGGATACAAGGTCAGACATGAAAATGTAACGTAAACGATTATAGATATATTTGAGCTACATCAGCATTTATATTACTATATTTAGAAGTGATTAACAACAACAATTTTCATATTTTATAGATTAGAATGACAGACCTTAATAAGTCATATAAATATGAAATTTAAAAGTAACATAAATACAACGATAATAAAAGTTGTGGACAGATTTTTTGCACTTGATAGAAAATCCTGACGTTATCATCGCTTCTCATGGCTGACTATATACTATAGACTAATTTATAGTAAAATATTTTATATTACTCATACGTTTTATTTAAGTTCTCTAATAGTATATTAAGTTTCGAATTTTACTGTTAATTTACTTACTTGAAACAATCAATTTTCACATTTATATATCAGCTGGCCCTTATTTATTTATTTCATTACGTAATTTACGAACTGCATGTGCTCATCGTTTTACATTATCTTTAATTTATTGATTACATATCCTCGTTTATGTATTCTCTTAATTAAGAACTTAATTTTTCCAACATTTTTGTATATGTTATATACATTAACTTTCTGTATTTAATAATCCCATTGATACTTTTAATTTGTACTTTTCTCTTTCTTAAAGTGGTTTTTAATGCACATAGAACTTACCCAAATAAAAAATATGCAAACAACTGTTTGATGATCCATCTGATTGACTTCATAAATGCGGTCGTTCAGTACGGTACATGGTTTTTCAGTTCTTTCGAGACTGTAATTTCTACGTAAACTTATAATGCTCATAACGAAGTACCTTCTTCCCTTCTCTGAGTGTCTCCCATTCAATTTCTGCTCCAAAAACTTTTGAACAATCACGAAGCATTCTTCCCCTATAATTTATTCTCCAAAGGCACGTTTGTTAGTTTGGTTGCTATATTTAATATATTGTGATGCCATTAATTGTTTCAACATAAAAATCTAAATTGTTTGAGAAACCCATTATAGCGGCAAGATCCTTTAGAACAACAATAGAAAATCCGGCTCTGTTCCTTTGTCGGAAGGTCCGTCAAAATGGCGTATGCGCGCTCAAATTGCGAGACGAGAGTACAGTTCGCAGGGAGATATGGTGAGATATAGTTCACGGAAAGACCTCGTCGAGGTATAATAGCTTTTGGAAGGAGAATTCAACAGGGTTGGCAATTAGCAGGACAAAGTAAAACATTCATAAAAGTATAACGTCGAAACCTGCTAAGAAAAGGCAGTTTTTGTGTCCATAGCCGGCCAGAAATAGCAAAAGTTTCGGTTTAAGTCCGGAACAATAAAGACTACCCAATCGAAAAATCGCAGAATTCACCTTAGGCGAGCGGTCAACCGATAGATGACGAAAGGAGGATCATCCGACATCATATAAAATTTTGGCTTAAAAATTTGGTGTAGAATCTGTAAGTTTAGAAGCAGTGCAATAGTGTTTTCGAAAATTAAAGGTATACTGGAATGCTGGGCAGACGTGAGTAACAATTTACAAAACAATTAATTATGTAAACGTAATTGAAAGATAGCCGTCAGATTTCGTTCTCTTTTTGATGAAAATTGTTAATCAGAGTCAATCTTTTTACTTTTAATTTCGTTCACAATTAAATTTCGTTCTAGTTTAATTGACGAGTAAAATTCTTCTCTTTTAATTGTGATTTGTTTATGATAATATTATAAATATTATTTATTCGTCCATTATCAAACCCAGTGAAGACCCTGAGAAATTCAATATTATAAATTTGTAATTGTTTGTGTTATTGCCACAAATAAAATATTGTTTGTAAATTTTATTAATCTTTCATTTAAAAAGCCCATATTTAGTTAAACATTACAATATCTATTTTTATTACGAACTTAGGTAATATTATTCTGAGAGTTTTGTTCTGTTTCGAACCACGTATACACTAGAAGGGCTCAGTGCACGTATACGGACTTCCCCATGAAGACACTATCCAAGTAATATTCATTCATAGAGGTCGCTAATGACAGGAGTATGTTGAAGCGACCGTTTTAACAATTATTTAAAAAATATAATTACTACTTACTACAATTACCACTACTAGCATTAGTAGTAATAGAATACTAAGATTTTCTTTCCCGTCGAAGATACACTAAATATAAAACAGTCAATTGAACCGAAACCTTGTATTCATAAAACAATTTCTGAGAGTTGACGTTTGAGGAGAAAAGACGGAACTAGAAGTAGTGTTACAGGTAAAATTAATTACAGCGGCCGTGCGTAGGAAAGGAGCCGGTTTTTTCTTCACCAAGATGCGAAGCAGACCGCGGAAAACAGCAGTCGCTCAGATTGTCTTCTTGTGTATGAAGAACCTGTCATCGTTTCGCGTACATCGCTACAATTAAACTGGAACAATGTATTCACTTGAGCCAAGCCCTTGAACTGTTAAACTCCCATATCACAGCCTAATTTGAGCTAATACAAATCCGTGGCAGCGTTCCTCATAAGCATCTTAACTAACAATTTTTTAAACCACTGAGCTTCAATCATGTGAAGCCAAACAAAATTTTCAGTGCGTCAAGAACCAACTGTTACGCTTCAATTTCGACGTATTCGCCAATCATACGATGATTTACATTCACTTCCATAAAAAGGCCGAACGAAAAATCCAATCATTTAATATTTTTATTGAGTAGTGATAACTTTCTATACGAGACCTTTCACTTTCATTTATAAAGAAATCCAGTTTAAACTAAGAATTCACTCTGGTTATTTAACATTCGTAACGAAAGGGCAGTCATATTTCGCGGCAATAATTCGGTTTCAATATATTTTTATGATGTTGTAAATATAAAAAACAAAAACGACTATTAAGTTAAGACTAATTGGATAACGCAGTCATACTTTGCGGTAATAATTCTTTTTCATTATACTTTAACGATATTATAAAATAAAAATATATAGGCCTACGTCTGAATTACTTGTGAACTAAATTGGTAAAGAAGTATCTAATTAATAAGAAAAATTACGTTATAATAACTGTAACGTGTCCATGAGTCAGAATTTATTAATTAAAATTTACGCCAAACGTTTCCGCCCCATAAACAGGAACCTTTTTAGTTGCATATAATTAACAAAATATGAATACAATCCATGGAACAGAAAAAAATGACTTCTTCCAAAACATCCATGATCAAAATGATTCTGAGGAAACGTTTGGTGTAAATTTAATTAATAAATTCTGACTAATGGCTATGTTACGTTAATTATATTTATATTAATACAAGCCAGACAATTTTTCTCATTTTAATTATAAGAAATACATTTATAATTCTAAGTTATTTTTAAAATAAATAATAATTTTTTCTAATAGGCGGGTGTTTTTAACATCAAATTTAAAACACCCCTGATTGGGTGGTCTTCAGGTGTAAAAATACAATTAAATTCATTTATAATTTCCAGTATGAAAATTTTGATTAACAAATTTCTAATGTGAGGTTTGTACATCCGTTGTGGCTAGTAATTTTTTCTGACTAATAGGCTGGTGTTTTTAACATTTAGATAAAAAATACCGAACAATATTTCTGCAAGTCTTATTGCTTTAGTATGGTGATACAAAATTTAAATTTGGGAAACGTTCTGTCAAGTAATAAATCAATTTATTAATCAGCCCTTAGATCTCTGATTAAATTAGAGGAATGACGGAAGAACATGCATTAAAAATGCTTCTTATAACTTCGCGGAAAACAGGTTGCTTAGTTAATGAATAAATGTTTAAATGAATATATTGGATTTCTAAATTTATCATGTTCCAAATTTAAATATTGAATTTACTCCAAAGTTTCGATTTTAATAATAAAAAAAAGTGTGAAACTTATTATTGGAATGAGCCGATAACATTTCACATTTTATAGAATTGAGTGCAAACTTCGCACTGGATCCTCGCAATAATTAATTTGTTTGAAAGTTTCAACCGAGTTTTGAATCAGTAATGAGTATGAAAGCCGAAATTCAGAAAAATAAAATTTAGGAAAGACATAATAGTAAAATTTATAATAGATAAAGGCGGTAAGAAACACGATTTGCTTAAAATATTAAAAAATACAAAAACGTCTGAATTAGGTGAAGACTAATTAGGTAAAAAAGTAGTCAATTAACAGACAAAATTAAGTCATAAAATAAATATCACATAACGTTTGTTGCTTTCGTCAGATATTTTGAATCACTTACTGTCAATCTAAATTATATTTACGTAGTTTATTTATGAGTAATCCTCATAATGGATATCATAAAACAATGATTAAAAAATTTCAGATTCCTATATAATTTTAATTGAGAGATACTTCACAAATTGGATTCAAGTTAAAAAATTAAAATACCTCAGGATTAAAAACACTTAGTGACGTCAGATGTTACACGTTAAATTTATTAAGATCTCCAAAAAGTTCATGTACGTTTTATAATATTCCGCACTGAAAAAAAATTGAAAGATTTTTGTGTGTATATTCAGACTTGTCTTATTCTGTTGACATGACAACGGCAACTTTCTCTACAGCGACAAAATGTCACTTGCTATGGCGTTAAGTAACTTTGAGAGCTCTAAAAGCAAATGTAAATGTTGCATTATTTGTTAGACAAATAATATTCAGTATTTTCCGGAAAATAATGCCTATTAGTTGTGCTAATTTTTCTGCGCTACTTAAATCTGTATTTGCTAGTCTTTTCGAGATTAATATTATTGCTATTTAAATAATAGCAATAAATTAACGATTGTCATATAGTGTTTTATACATTGGTATTACGTTTCCTTATCCTTAAAGAAACTTCTGGATGTGTAACCAACTTTGAGAAATATGTTACACAGTTACAATTATTTACATTTAATTATTGTTGAAAAATAATTGAGCTTTATTTAAATGGTAGTTATATATATATATATATATATATTATTGAATATTTCAAAATTTCCTTAAGCATGCACAAGCTAATTTTCAAATTAATTACAGTTATCTCTTCTTAAAACAACTGTAAATTTCAACAAATCAAGAAATAATTTACCATTTTTAAATTTTATAATTATTACTGATTTTACATAAAACCCATCGTTTACAATACAAATTCGACTGCTTATGATCTTACATTTTTCGTGAAAATTTCAAAGAAGATGTTACAAGTAAGATTTATAAATAAAGTGTAGATTCCTCGTCAATAAAACTGAGCGCCCCATTCTGAATGCAACACGCATAACAACCTCTGTAGGAGAGAAACAAGTGAATTGAGAAACTGCATTACTCGTTGGACAACTTGTAATTGAATGACCTATTTTCTTTCGCAACCAATCGGAGTCGAATAAACATCAAACGGTCTTTTATTTTTTGCATTCAATTTTTTCAACTGGGTGTGTATCAAAGGATGTAGAATAATCATTACTATAGTGGGCTACAGGCGATTGTTCCAAGCTCAACCAATAATTTATCTGGCATTCTCTACCAGCAAATTTTCTCCAATACAAGTTCGTGCATAAGCAACTATGAACTTTTACTCCCTCATGCACATCAACAGTTCAATTTTAACTATCATGCAGGTGTATAACCTTAATTTGCACCCACGAGTCCATTATTTTTCTTTGTCCACGTGGTTCACATGCTTCCTTTGTTGAAATAATCTGAATTCATTTAGAATACGTGGTAGAATGATTTAAATATTTCAAAATTTTCTGTTTCTTTACATTATTTCAATTATTATTATTTATATTACAACTCTAAAAGTGATTCCAATTTTTTCGTATTTTTCATGAGGATTCAGTTTTTCTTAATATAGTACGATCTTATACTAAGCGAATTTGGACAAAATTCCGGACGTATTTAGAAGTTTACATTTATCATTTAGGATGCGCGATAAGGAATTTAAGCACATCTTTTATTGGAGTGAATTGGACTACATCAGAGATGCATCTCGACGAATAAACACGAACGTGAATAAGTCAATTACTACTTGTGTTCAGCACGTGCGAACGAAAGCGTGTGGCGAGCTGAAAGCAGGTTCCGAGTCGGATTGACGAATAGCCCAGGGTCCTTCCTGGGCAATTGGATGGACACTTTCGCGTCAGGAGAAATGAAAGAGAACCGGAAAGTGCCTCTGATGACCATCGATGCTCGCGGCAGTGAGCAGTGAAGCGGGCTCATCGACTTTCGTCACCAGACGCCCTCGGGTGTCGAGATAGGAACCACGTGGTGGCACGACTTCCGCAACATTTTAACAATAAACGATTTCATGACATCAACAGGACGTGGTTAGTCTAATATTTTTCATAAATGCACCACATGCATTGATTCAAATGTTGGTAGAGAATAATGAAACTGAAGATGTAAATAAAAATTGTAAAGACGATAACAATATTCATTTATAAATTATGTATTTGAGGTATAGTTAAGGTGAAAAAAAAAAGCATTCTACTCCATTATCCACTACTGACTGTCAGCTCTGAAACATTATTTCGCTTCTATGCCAGAGTTCAACGGCCAGTTGTGTAGATATTCCAAGGAAAGTTTCTTTATAGAACGAGTTGCCTTCAACAATGGTGGATACAGGTGCGAATCTCAATGGTGCAAGGAAGATTCCGAATAGATTATTTTAGTTATACATTTCGGTCCATTTCGACATGTATCGCTCAGTTGATTTACACTTACTGACGCTTCAAGGTTTCTTTCTATTTTGCTACTACAAAAAAAGGGCTATTCTCTGGCAGTACCTGCGAGGGATGTTCTCTCGTAGGCAGAACCTTGTAGGAAAGACAGGAAGGACCTACCTTTGGGGATGCCTTTTCCTCTCTCCGTTTTTGAACTAAGGTTCCCACAAGCCGAGGCACCTCGGCCTGTTTTGAGAGGTGTATGTTCTGGGGTCGCAGACCTTGGGCATACGGTAAGAGTTGTTCTCTGTTCCCATTGGAACAGTCTGCCAGCTGCCTCCTAAACTGGTCGAGGTACGGAGAAGGGAATGCTGCGACCCCACAGCAAACTCTTGTACCGCTATCGGAAGGGCGTTGGACAAGTACCCAATGCCCGACCTACCTGATGCAGGTTTTCTAGGGTTTTCCCTGCATTACTTTTCGGCGAATGCCGGGTAGGATCCTTAAACTATAGCCCGGGGCCCCTAGTTAACCCTTGGCTACCTTCCTCTGCCCTTCCGCATCCCCCCTTTCAACTACTTTCCTATGCTATTAAAGGGGAGTTGCCACCATGTGGATAACCATATATAGCCTGGTACCCTAAAAAAAGCTGCTACAAAATGACAGCAATAGCTTTTTTTAAATATAAATTATATATTTAAAAAAACATGAAATAGTCGACCAGGAAACGAAATCAAAATAAGGGAACGGCGATCATGACTGATGGGATCCATCCTATCCACTGATTCAGAATTTTTTTAAATTCATTAGAAATTATGGCAGTTGTTTCACATCTCTGGCATAATCACAATTCAAATGTGAGGTTTTCGTATACATTTTAATATGATACTATTTTTGTATCGGTGCCTCCAACTTTCTGCCTATGTTAGAATTGTTGTTATTTAGGATGCAGACGATGCATAGACGGTCCTCTTTCCGAATTAAGTTCAAGGTCGCAGTAAATATTTCAGTGTGAAGATCTTTGCGACGTTTTAGAAAGTGCGGCCTAGGAATGGACGGTGAGAGCAGAGGAATCAGATAGTCAGCTCTTAAATACACGCCTCCAACTATCAGTGTCAGACGAAACCGTGGATGGAAATACTTGACCTCTTTGCAGCGCTCTGCAACATCGTGGATATGGTCTTCCAGCAATGATTTTTATACAGATAAAGTCCAGAGCAATCTGGAAATCACAGGTACATGAATGAAAATAAATATTATTTATTTTCTGTAGGTTGAGGAACATTAAATTGTGGCTAATTACATTCACAATAGAACGTTTGAGCAGTACACGATGCGTTCGTTAGGTGATTAAAAATGCAAGTTTCGTGAGACCGTCACAAACCACACAATCCTGTTGACAAACTCAAATGCCATTATTTCTGTTATTTGGCTTTTTATTCATGTAACTAATATTAACTAGTTTAACACAGGCGTATTATATTTAAATATAATAATATGAAGCCGGCCTGCTGTGGTGTAGTGGTCAGCCTCATTGTCTCGCATTGCAGAGGTCCCGGGTTGGAATCCCGGCACGGGCGTGAATGTTTTTTCTCGTCCTGGTCGTGAAAACTGGGGTTAAGACTGAAGGATAATCGACACACTGTCACTCCTAAATCCAAGATGTGTCATGTAAGATGACAGTCTCGCAGTCGTCTCGTTAGGCCAAGGTTCTCAATGGGCTGTGGAGCAAAGGAGTGTAGTAAAGCAATGATTGTATATTACGACTAGTCTCGGTAGGCCAAGGTCCTCGATGGGCTGTCACGCCAAGGAGAAAAATAAAGCAATGATTGCACATTACGCCTCAAAAGCATTAAATAGGTAATGAAAACTGCATGAAAAACGCAAAGTAAATTATTTCTTACATTCGCATAAGAGCACCCATTCATATATACTGTATGTAGGAACAATTGTGTTCTTTTCCAAATTCTTGCTTATGCAAAATTCATGTTTGTGTAAGAATTTATTTAAAAGAAAAGCTATAAAAGAATAATTAAAGGCCTGCGAGGGCTATTCTCTCGCAGGCAGTACTTGCGAAGGATTTTCTCTCGCAGGTAGAACCTTGTAGGAGAGATAAGAAGGGGCTATCTTTGGGGATGCCTTTTCCTCTCCGTTTTTGAACCAAAGTTCCCACAGGCCGAGGCATCTCGGCCTGTTCTGAGAGGTATATGTTCCGGGTATCACAGACCTTGGGCATACGGAAAGAGTTGTCTGCTATTCCCTTCGGAATAGTCGGCCAGCTGCCTCCTAAACTGGTCGAGGCATGGCGAAGGGAATGCTGCGTCTTCACAGCAAACTCCTCTCCCGCTATCGGAAGGGCGTGGGACAAGTACCCAATGTCCAACCTACCTGATGCAGGTTTCTCTAGGGTTTTCCCTGCATTTATTTACGCGAATGCCGGGTAGGATGCTTAAAATATAGCCCGGGGGCCCTAGTAAACTCTTGGCTACCTTCCTCTACCCTTCCGCATCCCCCCTTTCAAATCCCTTGTTGCCCAACGTGGATTACCCTCATGTAGCCTGTTGCCCTAAAAAAACAATAATTAAAAATATTATTTAATTTTACGTCTGTTTTTAATAATATATATTAACGACTATAATGAGATTTTATATAATTCAATATTAATCATAAAATTTTAATTCAACAGCACAACGTATATTTATAAAATAGTATCGCTAACAAGAAACCTAAAAACGAGAAAAAAAATGAAATACTTAATTTATAATGTAATAATTGTATTGTAACTAAAATATGGTTATTAAATAATTATGGTTCTTTTAGAATTGGAGCCGGTTTGACGTTGAGGGCTGTTCCTTGTGCCATCGAATCAAATTCGTGCGACGCTGTGGACCACGCAGATGTGGTAAGGGGTTTCTTGTCATTCATTATTGGCGATGTAACAACGTTTGTCTCCTTCCCTGCTCTCATTCGTTAACTGCCCGAAAACAATTACAGTTATTTATTTGGAATAACCTTTATGAAATTGGAAGAATGTTATATAAATAAAAGTAACATTAACATTAATATCATGGTATTTATATCGGTTAATCAAGCGAAACAGTTGCGAGGCAATTAAAATCAGAGAAAATTATATTTAAAAAAATATAGGTCACAATTCACTCGATTTGTGTTCTCGGAGATTGCTGTGTCTTTACGATGGAATCTACGTTTATGTCAGCTTTTATTATTTCATTAACTGAAATAAATAATTTCATATCTGTTAAGGAACATTCTCTTTTCCCCTCTCTGAAATTTTCGTAATGTAATCTCGGCTCCTGATTTTTATACGTAAGTATTCCCTCACAGAATGTTGAGTTCATCAATCGTGTGATTCTGAAAACCATATATTCAGCAAGATTATTGTTTAAAACAACAAACCTTCTTCACGGGAATTTATTAATTATCTCTTACACTCTCGCCATCTTCGGCTCTATTGGGGAGCTTATTTGCAAATAATAATCTTGGAATCAGTTAGTAAATATTTCCGTTGAACTTCATACAATGTGGCTTCCTGTAAAATTCAGACGACGTAAGCTAGAAGTTAAAAAATAATACAGGACATTAAATGAAAACTGTTATCCATTCCCTATTTTTAATTGAAACTTGTCATCAGAGATGTGTAAGAAGATTTTGCTGCTTCTACGTTTCTACGGAATAAAAATATCGAAACTTTAATCAAAGATTAGTGAAATTTATTAGAAAACCAGCACACACAACATAATTTTTGGAGAAACCAAAAACGTAAAGTCAAACTTAATACTTCGGATATGCAAGTACTACACCCAAACGAATCTTGTATAAATTTATAATAAACGTGGGACTTTTGGCTGAGAAAAATAATATTACTCGGCTGAAACAGAATTATGCTCGAATAATACGCCAATTTTGAAATTAGTATGAAACACGTAATATGAGATCATGTATGTCCGTAATTTAGGGCGCAGATAGACTAAAACTACGTTATCTACACGAAATTATATATACAAATATATTGTAGTAATTAAAAGGAAATATAATTAATTAATAAACAAACATTTTGTACTTGCATTGTTGGCGGCGTAAATAATCGAGTTGTGTACAAGAATATGGGGCTATAATGCCTGCTTGCTGGGGTATTGTCGAAAAACATTTTGCTAGACGCGCAGAGCGGCAGTGTGTGGACAGGTGGCAGAGGAATAACAGTTTGGACAAAATTTCAGAAAGTGTGTTTTTGGGGAGGCAAGGCTGCATGTATTCTAACACCTCTAATATTCAGAACGATCTATAGTTTCCAGTATTGAGCAAACAACTGCGACGATAATACGCCGACTGTTATTTTCCCTGATGCAGAATATTTTCGGAGTCCAGCCTACGTTCGCGAGTTATACATTTCTTCAATAATTGGGAGCCAGGTTATTGTATCAGTAAATAACCAAACTTTAATAATGGTAACAAGTTATTGATAGCGAAAACAGCGAAACAAGTGTTCGAAGTAAACTCAGCAAGCAGAAAGTGTTTCCTAGTAAATTCTGTGTATTATAGCCTGTTTACAAAGTGTTAATAATAACTGTGTGTGTTTGCGTACGAGCCCATTTCTCCAACAAAACTTGAAGGTAAACTGAACAACTTATTATCTGTAAACCCCACAGTAAATGATATTTTATCGTCAGATTTCGGAGTTCAGATTTCTGATTTTATATTTTAATATTTTACTGATTGTTAAATTAATGCTTCGGTCACTTTGTAAATTTAATTGTTTGACCTAAATATTCTTTATTGAAGGCCCGATTGTCGGCCCTGAGATCTAGCTGTGGTATTTTGTCAAGATTTAATATGTAATATGATTTCAATAATTGGATTTAATAAACTAATTTACTTGTTTATTTTAAATTTGATCTTTTAATAAAAATATCCGATCTCTTAATTTTTAATTTGCTTATCATTTATCTTTAAAAACTACAAATTGTTGCTGCAACATGAGCACGTTTAAATCATTTTAATTGAATTAGTACAAATTGGCACCTCAACGCTGAGAGCTTGTTTTAATTGTTTATTTAATAATAGTGATTACTACAAATTGACTCTCCAACGTGGCGATTAAATTATGTTCACTATGTGATTACTACAATATATTTATATATATATATATATATATATATATATATATATATATAAGCGTGTGTGTATGAGTGCATGTAAAAATCGTAAATAATAACTGCAATTAGCTAATCAATACTAGATGTTTTATTTCCGGTTCTTGTCTTTTAGTTACAGGTTATAACGCTGTATGTAATAATGCGGGTAATAAATCTCGTTTACAACCAATAAAGTTGTAGCGTCGTAGACTGCGTGATCAGCGAAGGAGTCGGACCGGATGCCAACGGGGTGTGTTGTTGCGGACTAGAAAAGCAGGTCGTCGCTTTCTTCGGTCAGCCACTCCCTTGACCTTTGCAGAATATCGCTCACTCATAACCTGCTACTTTCTCCCATCAGGTCTTCCTTAGTAGCCGTAATTCCCAATGTGAGTCAGTGGCAGTGGGGCTGCAGCTCTTTGACCTCTTGCATTCCAAGCTGTGCTCGATGTTACGTGAGTGCCATAGCGACCGTGTCATGACTTGGCGGGTTTAGCTCGGTAATAGTAATGGATCGGCAAGAAAATGTTATTCGAAGTTATGGAATTCTAGGGAGATTACTGGATGTGTAACATCAGAGGCCACAGATTTTAATTTGAAAATGTAATTATAATGATTTATAATTAATAATTTTTTCTTTCATTATAAAATGGGTAAACTCGAAGTTATGAACAGATAAAAAGTAAAAATTTATTTTTTCTGGTTATCGTCATTATTTATCACTTGAAATAAGGACTTTTACCAGTAAAAATTTATTTTTTCTGGTTATCGTCATTATTTATCACTTGAAATAAGGACTTTTACCCAGCGGGGCTTCTCGCAGACGTTGGGAACCTAGGAGAAGTTGTCCGCTGTTCCCATTAGAACAGAAAGCCAGCTGCCTCGAGGTGTGGAGTCGGGAACGTAGCGTTCCTTCAACAAACCTCACCTTCAGTCACCGGAGTGGCGTGGGACAAGTACCGTGAGTCCAACGATACTGATGAAGGTTATTTTCCCTGTATTACAATTACGCGAATGTCATCAAACCATAGCCAGCGGGTCCTAAATAAGCCTTGGCTACCTTTCTCTCCCTTCCGCACCCTCCCTGACTACTATACCTTGCGAGCAAAGTAAATTTATGGGCCTGTAGTTGGTCGGAAGCGAGTGGTCTTTCCCGGGTTTCCACGCAGTGTTCACATCATTTTCACGAATACCTGAGGAGCTACAAAGCGGGCAGCAGTTGGAATTACCATTAGAGAAATTTATTGAGTTTCCCTCGAGCATTAAAGTTTGGGACAACGATACAGTGTCAAAGAAAATGATGACACGATTAAGTAAATGTGCAGCTTCTCGGAAAAAGGTAAGAAACTATGTATTTTATGAAGGCGAATTAATCCTAGTGAAAAGTTTAAGAGTGCCTGATCCTGCTAACAAAATTTGCGCGAAGTTGTTGCCGATTTACGAGGGTCCATATGTAATTGTTAAATGTGGAAACAAAAACTATTACCATGTGCAGAAAAGAGATGGCGGTCCAGTTAAAGTCTTCAACTTGTATAATTTGGTGCCATATCACCAAAGACATTCTGTTTAGATTTAATATGCGTAACATCTTAGTATAGAAACCTGTGTAAAAGATTAACGGAATGAACGTACTATTTTAATGTGGTGATTACATGTAAGTTGGCGCTGACGGAGCTGTGGAACGTCTGAATGTGCTTATGACATCGGTCTATAAACATTAATATGGTGAAGTGTACGGACTGGAAGAGATCATGAGCGTGTTATATACTCATTAAAAATGGATTGTTTGGTTTGCAGAATTGGCGATACCCTCATTTTATATTCACTGAAATTTTGCCTTTTCAACTTGTCAAAGTGCACGCATTTGAAAAGTGTTAACTGCCAATATTTGGGGCAATTGTAGTGAATAACAACCTTAAGTAGCCGCCCTTGTGTCCGCGGGCCTGAGTGGGAATACATTAAACGTGCACGTGTGCTTGCCCGAGAGGCCAAAAGAAATCGCGGGTACAGGTCCCTTTTTTGCATCGTTTGGGGGGCGGAGTACGAATAAATACTCCGAACCCGGGTGAAAGTGTAGAGACGCAGGCAGACCGACAGATAGAGTACGGAAAGTGGAGTGAGAGAGTCGAGAGCGTGGAAAATTCAGGCGAGCGGGAAGCAACAAAGGTTATGCAGAGACGTCCATCGCGGGGAGACCGAAGAAGATGTGCTGAGACTACAAGACCAGTGACCCACTGCAAGTTGGCCGACGCCACAAGTAAAGTAAGCATCACAATTTCTGTAAAGTGCCTTCAAAAGTAGAATTTTTTACACAGTGCGGAAATAGACTCTGTCCTTGAATAGCCGAACCACCCACATTGCCCTGTTGAGAAGGAGGACTTTATAACCAAACCGGAGTTAATGCTAAATTTTTTTGCAGACCAATGTATATCTGCTGGCGCCCAATAATATTTTTTAATGTATTTTTGTATTTTCATGTAATAAAGCTTTTTTTTATATTCAGTAATAAAGTCTAAATCATTACAATATATATATATATATATATATATATATATATTAATATGTTATAATTAAAAGTGGTTACCCCAAATATCTTACATCAATTCGCATTAATACTTAAAAGAAAAAAATTGCAAGCAATAAGCTTCTCCATGTATAGAAGGATCAATAAGATTCGTTGTCGTTACTTCTATAGTATGGACAATATTCTATCGATGCGTGTCCTTAACGTTTTACCTATTTCGTATAGCCTTGATGAATTAAACGACGTAGTCAGTGACCATTTAAGTAATTTTTGATCGGTATATGATGTTGGCTTGTTTGTATATCCATCTACAGGAACATTCATGGTGCAGTTGTTTGTATCTGCGTAATATCAGGACATTAAACATTGTTTTAGAACTTCGTGGCTTCGAGTGGCGTTCGTGCATGGAATAACAAGTTCCCATGATGCATTATCGGAGCAATGAAACGTTCTTCAGTTTAACCAGTTCAATCGTGCAATTTATTACGCCTGAGGTCCGGTGAAGCAACGACGCAGATTTTTCTTCATCAGGGAATTTTTTTTAAAAAAAATTCTATTTACAGATTTTTTTTGTCATAACAGTGGCAACTCAGCAGATAATTCCTTACACAATACAGAATTACTGTAATTTATTTATGATCATATTTAAAAAATACATCAAAAAACTATATTTCAGGATACGAGAAATTGAGGGCTTTACTTTGGAAACCATTTCGTTTCGGTTGAACAATAATGATTCCCGTTCGAATTCAGAAATAGAGAAAAGAAGCCGAAATAAATCACATTTGCAAAAGCAGTAAGTGTTCGAACTCTGGAATTATACTTCCGGTTTCTTCCACTATCCATGAAAACGAAAAGGATTTAATATTCGAAACAATGCTATCAATTGACTTTTCTCATTGATGCGTTATTATTTCTAAAAACATCCCTCGTTTCCCATTTGCCTCATAGAAATGGTAAGCATCTAAGAACAAAACTACAATAAATCAATGTTATTTATAATCTAATAAATTAAAGAAGAGTAGCTTTTCACTGTTCAAAATTTCAGACTTTTTTTACTCATAGAAACAATAATACTCTCAATATTAACAATCCTTTGCAAAATTTAAATGTAAAGCAAAATTATATGCTGTTGCACGTTGAAGTTTTTGTGTTACTGAGGTTTATTTATATATATATATATATATATATATATATATATATATATATATATATATCACGTAACAAGGTTATTGTTGCGCTTATATAGAAATATTGGTCAGGTTCTCAGCTTTCAGATAATGATCTGGAGATCTGCTTAACGTCTTTGGCAAAGGATCATCACAAAGCAGTCGTGCGTGCGTGCGTGAAGAAGAGAAAGGGAAAGTCCAGCCGCGGGGGCGTTTGCTGTGACAAGCACGTCCAACTGCAAATGGCCCTCAAGCCACAGCCAAGGCCGTAAACATCGCGTTTCTTCCTATCGTTATTTCAGGCTCAATTCAACATTTGACAACAGCTTTCCTTACATCTCTAACAAAGCTAAGCTATCATTGAACGCTCAGATTGACTCATCGATTTGTACGGTTAATCATTTAATGCAGCTTAGCAGTTCTGGAAATATTAAAATTGCTAATTGTATCTTAAATTATCTAGTACTGCTCCTCCACTATCACAAATACTTGTTCATAATGATACTCTAGGATTCACATAGTCAATGCAAATATTTTGGGATACTGAAGATCCATAAATAAATAATTTAATAATTATTATAAAAAATTAAGAAAGATACTGACATAGACCACATCTGCAGATACAAATTACATGGCAGTAATGTTTTTAAATTATGACTGCGTAAGATGTTGAAAAGTGAAGGGATATATATAATTAAGGTACCTCGACTCCGATGATAAAAAAAATTATTCGTTTACTGTACATGAAATCAATACCACACATTTTATCAATATTTCATAAAAAGAGAATAAAATCACTGACTTGACTAAATATATAATGAGCTTGTATTGTAATATAAGTTATATTCTGATGTACACTGCAAATAATGATCAGAAATATTTGTATAAATACTCTAGATTGAGGGATAGAAAAATCCGAAAACAAATGTATGGCCATTAAAACATTATATATATCATATTAAGTTGCCATTTAAGTTGCAGCAGTTTCAATGTTATATAAGAACCATGTAATCAAAGGTTCTAACAATGTTCAATAAGTTTTTTTTGTGATTATGTGAGCATGTATTCAATGTTGAAAATGGAAACTGCTAAACAAGATTGCAAGTAAAAGTCAATACTGTGTTCATCAGATTTGAATTTTTTGTCAATACGCATTTATGAAGCTTAATAAAATATCAACCACACCTTCTATTGCTTAAAGCCTTTTCTATAATCTTATCCTATTGTTCCGTAACCAATGTCCACAACTTACATTCATGTCAAGTATGGCATTAAACAGCTCTTTGTGGAAAAAGATGTGCACCGTCCATAAGTCTCAACTTTTTTGTACACTGATGTACCCAAGAATTTTTAGTGTAGAAATATTTTAACACAACATGTGTAATTTATAATGAAAATATCATGAATGATCAGTTTTTATTTCAGTATTTACGTAGAAAACTCAGACATAAAGAATAGTTCAATGTGAGAAATACTGCTTAATTAATATAAGAAAGTTCATTCTTACTCCTCACTAGGTTTACATCAGTTAAATTATGAACTTGAAAAATGTGGAGACTTGAAAAATAGATTTATTAATAGTATATTACATAAAACAGTAGTTACAAACATCGACCACTAAATTAAATATAAACGTATGATAAATATTCATGCCTAATTTTAAGATAGAAGAAAAACATGTAATTATAGATGCTTTTCATTTGATAAATTATATGCTTCTATATATATATATATATTTTATATTCAATCATGTCTTTATTCTTGGTCATTAATGTAAGAAAATGCAAGACAATAACAAAAAACAAAATTATTCTAAGTAGAAGTTAAAATTTTCAGCTTCTTTAATAGCCTGATTTGTTAGTAACACAAAGTAAAGCAAGAATAGCAATAATATTGTCTCATAAAAATGGATTATTATGGAAAAGTTAAAAACTAAAGTTCAATTACTGAAATATTTATTAGAAACATTTCAAAATACATATTTTAATAGTCTTATTACTAATCAAACATAAAAATTAAACCTGCTTTTAAAATTATTAAAACTAAAAGTGATGGCAAAAATACATGTTTATCTGAACAATGGGTTTCATATCGTGAGTTTTAATCATATGCTCTGACCAATCTTTAAAAATATTACAGAAAAGTAAATCAACACGAGATATATTTATATAATTTTACAATTGCCTCTTCTCTAAAGAAGTAGCTCATAATAAATTACTTAAATTTTTAATACTATTATAGCTAAGCTATAATATTGCCTTGAAGAAGGGAGTACAGGTCTTTGAAAATTTGAAATTTTGTCCCTGCATGGCTACACCAACTATTGATTTTAGGTAAGATAGCCATTTTCTTGGTATATATATATATATATATATATATATATATATATATATATATATATATATATACAATTAAGGAAAATTTGATGAGGTCATATTAAATAAAACAATTAGATAAGATGGAGAGACAGCGAAGTCGACTTATCTAAAATCAATAGTTGGCCCAGTCGAACAGATAATACAAATTTTTGAGCCCGGCCAGCACACAGTTCAGACTTTCCCTCCTGATCAAGTGGGCCCAGGTCCTCGAAAATTTGTATTATTCCGTCCTCTGCTCAACTGGACCAACTGTGGATTTCGGCTCTCCTTCCTATCTAATTGTGTTATATATATATACAATCACTATTTCTTGTTTCTGTCCATATTTATTATTTTGGTAAAGGCACGTCATATTTGGTTGATGTTAGAGAGATAATAATCAATACTACTAATTGCTTAAAATGATTAATTCAATAATGTGCTTTATTGTTTTTCAGCAGATAAATTGTAAGAACAAAGACTTGATACACTACCAAAGAAAAATGAGGCATGAGAATTGGCACAAATATAGAAGGAAAATAAAAGGATAACATTAATTGCCCTTGCAGATAAATTAATCCCAGCCACGTTTTCTGTGATACTTATATATCAAATTGCAGTGATACAAATTCAATAAAATAAAATTATATTCCATTTTAAAATTCATGTAGTTATTGCTGTAATTTGTCATGGAAAAGAGCATTAATATTCTCTGGAAAAAGGATATGAGTTTAATGAGCCACATACTATGAAGAATAATTTGTAGCAAGGTTTTCTACACTCCAGGGATTTTTCTCTTAAAGTAATAATACATTTTCTAAATAGGACCCATGATTTGCAACAAGTTAATTTGTGTTCAGAATTTTAACAAAAGTAACTTATAAAATATAGGTTAACAGCTGTCTATAACCCAGAAATATGCTCATTCTAATGCTATTAGATTCACAATTTGGGCTTCATACAACTTGAAGTTTACTATGAATGTAAATATGTGGAACTAAGAAGTTTTACAAGATTAAACATGACACATAGTTTATAATAGTTTATAGTTAATTCAGTATTGGAGAGCTATGGAGAAAAAAATTGAAGATTTTAAATATAGCTGATTGATTTATAGCTGAATGAAATGATTATCGATAGTAAAATAAAAATTATTTCTACAGTACTGAAATATGTGAAAATTTTAAAATCATTGTTTTGTAGGCGCAATGTATTATAATCAAGTGATCTCAAGTGAATATTTAAAAAAATAATTTAATAATTAAGTACACTTAAATGTAAAAGTAAAAAATTCATTTCAAGATTTATTTGTTAGTATCTATCCTGAAAAATGCAAAGATAATGCAATGGTGCTGCCATTTAGTGTAACAAAGATGTAAATCAGCAAAAGAAGGATATAGCTCTATTTAGGTGTTATTAAAAAGAGTATTCAGAACTGGACTCAAAAAAGTCTAAATATTGTTGTGACATGTTACTTTTAACATTTTAATGTAAAATAAAACAATTGAAGGAAACATTAGAGAGCATTATTGACAATTATTGATTTGAGTTAAGGACAATAATTACATGGATTCATACGAATGATATTTGGTTCCGCTAGCTGAAAAAGTAATCGAATCTCTTAACCTCAGGGCTTAACTATGGACACTTCATGCGGATCAAGTATTGAGAAACTTAACAGTTACCATTTATACGTCTGTCGCACCACTGCATACCTCGCAGTCGTCTCTCCTCGTAGAGTAATAATGTCTTTATCCGACGATGATGATATGAAGAATATTAATCTTCACATCCCAACGTCTGCGCGCAAAAGGTTCGATCTTATATCATTGGTCCAGGCAATCACGAGACCTGAAAAGTTTTAAATTTCTGGAGACGTTTCGTCGCTCCTTCGCAATCACTGAACCACGCCTCGGTAAAGCTAGGTGTTTGTCTGTATGGTGCTTCTGCTCAGGGAATATCTCACGATAAATTGGAGCAATGATCAATATTTCCCGTTACCTGTAACCAGGGAATGGTTTGTGCATACGACGGAACAAACGGTAATGGGCGAGCAAAGATGAACATAAGGTTATTCGCTGCCTTCTGTTCGTGTCGCTTAAAACATGTGGTACCCAAGTTTGCACCTTACCCAATAAATGCAACTGGCGCACAATTATTGTGTGGTCGCATTCTTTAATTTATGCCAATTTGCGCGTCTAAAATGTCTAATAAAATTAAATGTATTAAAGTCTATGCTTCCCTCCCGTACACACCACAAATTCTTCTGGATCCTCGATTGAACTCAAATTTTCTTTACTTAACACTCCATTCTGATTAGCCTTGGAAATGGCCACAACGAGTTGTTAACAATATACAAGCTCCTGCTCGCAACAATCAAACTCCAAACAAGAAATAATGAAAACGAAGGCTTCACAATGCGGTGGCGTCATTCCAATGAAGAACGACACGGACTTACGTACCAACCCAATAATAAAAAATAGGTCAAGTAGCTAGAGATCTTATTATTGGAGAAATCTTTATCATGCCATTTTTATCACTCTGTAAATATTTTCTTTGTAATAATGTTAGTCAACATATTAACTCGAATGTTAATGTGTGATGACTGATAAAAAAATAGTTCCAAGTGAAACTGGTAAGTTAGTCCAAAACATAATTAGATTTTGGGCTAACGGACATTTAAAGCAAGAAGGAATACTATTTCCGTTTAGAATTTAAGGAATATTCTGAATTTTGACTGGGAGACTTTATTTCTCAAAAGAAACGGCGATTTTGATTCTATTCACTACAGTCATAATATTTATTTACATTAAATGTGAATGAAAATTAGTTACGTTCTGTGTGCTTGTGTATAAAAAAATATTCTTTTACTTTCTAAAGTAGCCTGGAATTTCTAATCGTAATAATAAGTGCAATAATAAATTTATCCTTGATATTTATTCAGATTCACATTTTAATAGTCTTAAGTTTAAAGTTTTAAAAGTGACTGTTAGTTAGAACAACTGCAGAGTTAAATATTCTATGGGTTAGAGTTTATTTATGAGAAAAAGTTAATACATTATTAAGAAGACTACATGAAGCCGTGTATCTTCTTAGGAGCTGGTGAGAGCACGCCAGAAACCAGGACACAAGCCAGGTTATGATCGTGGTCATCAGAAAGAGCGAATTCGGCCGTAAACGGTCCCTGGAAATAAATCAATAGGAATTAAAATAGTTTCCCGGAAAGCGAATAGAGGAATAAGAAAATAATGTAGTAAGGCACCTTTTATTAATTAGTAGTACTAGGCTTTCCTTGGCAGTAAGGTATTTATCAATCACAAATCAGTCAAAGGTGGACCATTATGTCTGAGAACTCAGATGTTAATATTTTAAAGTAAAGGAAAAATTACCTTAACGCCTCCCAAAATGAAACCCCACGTTTCCTATAGCAACAACTATACATGCAAAAGTCACCTATAATTATTTTCTATTCTTTAATTGTTGTTATACTGAATATGACTCGAATAATATCGTTGTACATAAAATCGTAGGGAGGCGATCGAATTACAGAGCCCATTCGTTCAGGAAATTATTTTAAAGCACTATTTTTATTGTCAATTTAATCATTCTATTACTGAGGGACGCTTCTGTTTCTCTACACTTAGACGCATTTCATTTTCTGCCACTAGGGTTTGTCCTTCATTACTTTTAGGCGAATGGCGGGTAGGATCCTTAAACTATAGCGCGGGGACCCTAGTTAACCGTTGGCTACCTTCCTCTACCCTTCCGCATCCCCCCTTTCAAATCCCTTCCTATGCTATTTAAGGGGAGTTGACGCCATTTGGATTACCCTCATGTAGCCTGTTACCCTAAAAAATTGACGAGTTTCTCTCCACAAGGAAACCTACGAGGGCTTCCCAGAGAGCTACTTATGGGATGCCTTCACTTCTCTCTGGTTTTTTGAAGTAAGGTTTCCACATGCCAAGGCTCCTCAGCCTGTTTTGAGAGGTGTATGTTCCGGGGTCGCAGACCTTGGGCATACGGTAAGAGTTGTCCGCTATTCCTATTGGAACAGTCGGCCAGCTGCCTCCTAAACCGGTCAAGGCACGGCTGCGACACCACAGCAAACCCCTCTCCCGCCATCGTAAGAGCGTGGGACAAGTACCAAATGCTCGATATACCTGATGCAGGTTTTTCTAGGGTTTTCACTGCATCACTTTTAGGCGAATTGCCGGGTAGGATCCTTAAACTATAGCTCTGGGGCTCTAGTTAACCCTTGGTTACCTTGATCTGATCCACATTCCCCCTTTGACTCCCTTTTCTATGCTATGAGAGGAGAGTGGCCATACATAGCCTGTCTACACCTTATTCTTCTTCTCTTGATGAGTTCACTTCTGGTGTGTGATACACCAAACACAAACGCATTTTAAATGATTTTTTTAACTAACCCGTTATAATTTCAGAAAATGCTTGCTTATGTGATAATTTTTTTCATTTATTGCCGATTATTAATTCATAAAGTTTTCCTGAAATGACGTAATATACTACAATCAGGAAATTAACATGCTTTGTTCATAAATAGTCATGAATTATTTTTTATTAGTGTGTAGAAGTGCAAAGAACACAAAATTGTGATTGTTGTTTTAGTTACCTCGTATCCTATAGTTCCTACCCCGACGGCGATGCTGAATACGTTTTCGGAGTCGGCTTTCAGAGGACAACCTCCTGCAATTTGGTCACAGGGGTCGCCGCTAAGAGTAACGGACTCATCAGGAGCTCCAGTGACTCGCACAGTCAACGCCGCATTCAGGACGGACACTTCATGGTCTGTAAACAACGGATGAGATAATTTACCGTAGCGTACGGTCCTCCAGTGACTAATAGCATCTAATATATACCCACCGACAGGGAAGGTGAGGTTGGCCGTCAAGGTTTGTCCTCGGACTATCACGCAGGGGCTGGTTTCGCACCCAGAGATGTCAAGCGCGATGGCGGGGTTTTCAGCTTCGCCTGTATACCAGAGATACGGTGAGAACGGTGACACGGTCTCGCACTGATTTCCCTTGATGAACGAGGTCCATACTCACAGTTCTCAAACGGCGTAGCCAGAGCCGCTGCAGCGAAGAGTGACACCAAGAAGGCAGAGCAAATGAGAGCCATGGCGGTTTATGACCAATCTGACTCTTACTGGCCTTATATATTCTCATTTCGCTATCTTAACGATGATTATGTTGAATGCTGATGCCGATAAGATACTTCACATCCCCTCTGTTCCACAAAAAGCCACAGCTATTACTCGTAATGAACTTCTTGTTGCTTTATGATTGAAGTACTTACCTCGTTCCTATTATCACCTATTGTTGTCTTGAAAACGACTTTATACTTCACGTTGTTGAGAATTGGCTGTTTCTTCACTTTAAACTTGATTCAGAATCAGTAGTCAACATTTGACTCTATTTTAGTGCTCTGAATCTATAATCCTTTTAATAATCTGTTTATTATGTTGATTAAAAAACATTTAAGTCATTTTAATGGTTTATTTCAACATTTTTAAGCCATGATACCAACTGCAAATAAATTTGTGGAGAGTGAAAATGTTCTCCTACAGAAATGCTCATGAGTGGAATGCAAATTCTCGTTCTCATTCTTTATTTTGATAATATATCTGGAATTTAATATTTAAGAATCGTTTATATTTTTAATTCTGAATAAATAAGAGTATACCACGTTCTGAAGACTACTTTGCTATTGGTTGTTCAATCCATAGCGGCTTTTTTTATTTTTATAAATCCTCGTTCAAATGTTTCCGCTCATCTCTAATTTCAACCACTAGTACTCTTAGACACATAATGTTCAATCCTTCCATACGTACCATTAACTTACATATTCTAATTAAATTTGCGTTATAAGTTATGGTATAGCAGGCCCATCATTTTTCTCAATGTGAACTAGCGATTTTAATATTTTAAGCTGTATGAATACTTCTATGATCGCTTTCTTCATTGTCCGTATTAGGTTATAGTGCATTATAAAGGCATATTCTTCAATTGCCCGTAAATTCGACAATATATATATTTTAGGTAACAGACTACATGGGGGTAATCCACATGGAGGCAACTCCCTAAAGGGGAGCATAGGAAGGGTTTTGAAAGGGGGGGATGCGGAAGGGTAGAGCAAGGTAGCCGAGGGTTAACTATGGTCCCCGGGCTATGACTTAGGGATCCTACCCGGCATTCGCCTAAAAGTAATGCAGGGAAAACCCTAGGCAGCTGGCCGACTTCCAATGGGAACAGAGTACAACTCTTACCGTATGCCCAAGGTCTGTGACCCCGGAACATACACCTCTCAAAACAGGCCGAGGAATAAACAGCTCCGAGAATAGCAGAAAATATTGTTTCATTACGACTGTCTTTACAGTTTCGACAATCTATTTTTGTACTCCTTGTCTCCTCATTCGCAGTTTGAACTAAAGCCATACGAATACATGTTAGTACCGTTTTCCCTTCCATTTTTATTAATCTTGTTATCAGTACGTCCGTGACCCAACTTTATTGTGAATAAACTACTGATTTCCTGCCAGAGTATCTATTTATCCCCTTTTTTTACACAGGGAAATGAATTAATTCCTTTTGGACAATTTGTAATTACCCTCTGCTCACCCACTTCACCATTAGGAATCAGCTGAACTTAGCAGTAACCGACATAGCGCTTATCACTGATCATCTCAGAGACACATATTGTTTTTCAGCCCTTCTCAACCTCTTCTTCCAACGCCGACAGGGAGCATACTTCAATTTCCGCAACAGCGACTATCACAGAGACTCCGAAAACTAAATCTTCACACCAATCAGAGTATTTTTTAATTTTAAAATTTTTTTATGACGGCAGGGATTGAAATTATATTTAAGACACTTCGATGTGCATTTAACCAATTTGTAAAGAGGTACATTTTTAGGATTGGGCAAGTAAATATAACTTTTCCCCAAAGTAGTATTAGACTTCGCACAGTGCATAAAGTGAAATGCAGGTTAATTATTAATAATAAGTATAAAACATAACTTTTCTGCATAATGATGTGTGAGAGGCGTTTTTAAGAATAATGACAAGCCATGAGAATTAAATATTAATTTGAACCTTAATTTTATACATAGTTCAATAATTAAATAAATTTTGTTTACTTCTGTAAATGGACAACGACCTTTTATCCAGTAAAGTTATTCCCGTCTTCACTGCTCCACGTGGCTTACATAAATATAATTATTCAAGTGAATAAAATTTGCTACCCGGTAAAAGAAAGAGTTGTTTAAGAATTATTTTTCTAAATGTTTTTAATGAGCATTGTACAATATATGGCAAACAAGAAGAAAGCATATGATTTTATGTTCCAAATTTTTTACGTATTTAAATAAATAAAAATATTTCTTCAGAAGACTGAAATTACATTACAGTTTGGAGTTATAAAAGGTTCTAGAAATTCGTCAATTTTACAAACCGTTTATGGTTCAACATATTCTCTCCCACCCGTTATGTTTAAAACGTTCCAAATAGTGTATACTTTCAGAAATTATTCCGACCAAATTACCGATAATAATCCAATTAACTTAATACATTTTTAAGTTTTATACTATGGAAAACAAAATTAAATCGGCTTAGTCCTGTAGCCAGAGTCGTAAATAATTGGGTCTAAAATGAATATTATCCAACTTTTATTATTCCCCCACCCTCGCTAGTCTTAAATTTCAATGAAAAAATAATTATTGCGAAAGAATTTTAATCACCATGTGAAAGCATCAACACAAGCCTTGTCAGCGCATGGATACCTAATAATAGCCTCAGGACGATGATAATCACGATGGAAAAGGTGTCTGATAGCCAAATCAATTTAAAGGTTCTGTAACAGATTTCGTAATACGGTTCCCTTATCAAACTATAATCTGGAAAGGTCTCAGCAAACACACGTAAATGAATCTGCACGAGTATATGATTCACTGTTACGTCATACAAATATTAAAATATATCATGTCAGCATACATTATAATACTTTCACAAACTGTAATATGGAAATAAAGCTTTAGTCACATTCATTGAAATATTGTAATGTTATTCAGTCAATAATTAAGACTATTTAACTACAGTAATTCAAATACGTAGACGGTGTTTTTGATATTTTAAAAAAGGCAGAGATTGATCCTATCTTAGGGCTGAATAATAATACACGGCTGCAATTTACTACTTTTTTTTATTATTATTTGTTGGTTTAAGGTCGCGTCAACCTATTAGTCATTGGCGACCCTCTAAAAGTATTTACCAAATTAACTTACAATAGGTTAGACAATTTCTAATTTTGAACAGCGTTTCAAATAGCGGATGATAATTTAGCTTCGGAGACGAAATCCAGGAGGCTCTTGATCGCCGTGGTGTGTATACAGACGTCTTCTCCTGAGTATTCGGCTACAGTCCCCCTGCATATGTCATTATATTTTGTACAATAAAACAGAAAATGCTGGATGGTGAGGGCTTGATCACATGCATCACAGGTGGGCTGCTCTGTTATCTTGAGTCCGTGAATGAGGATCCCCAGAATGTTGAGAATTAATATCCCCAGCGACGATGGTGTTATTCCCCATAAGCTTTAGGATTGTTTCAAGGTCCCCAATATTGAAAGCCTTATTAGGAGGGAGATAGAGATTACAGATATCAATTTTCATCCTGAGGGTTGATTCTGACTACGATTGCTTCTAAATTGGTATTTATGTTTAGAAGTTCTGAGGGGATGTAACCCTTGGTGTAAATCGAGACTCCTCCACTTGCATGCAAAGCCGAAATTCTAGGTTGATGGTGAGCCTGATAGCCGTGCAATTCTGACACTTCGCAATCCCTCAAATTAGTTTGTTGCAGTGGTATAATTTCGGGGTCGTATTTTTGAACTAGTCTCCTCAGGAGGTTCTTTTTTCTGTTGAGTCCATTAATATTCCATTGCAATAATCTCATACAAAACTAGTCACTGTTGCAGATGGAGGAATCTGAATCAGATTAGTTTCTTCACACGGTTAATTAGTCGCATCAGTTTATGCTTGACTCCTCTTTCCTTAACAGATGGATAAATCATGGTTGTGATTTCAATAAGTTTGTCCGGCGAAATATTGTAGTCACCGGCAACGTTTATTGGATGTTTGGAAGATATAGAATTGAGCATGAGTGACTTGATTTGGTCGAATAGCAGGGGGATCTTACTATTGCTGGGTTCAAATGTTGGACGTGCAAATTCAAGAGATTCCTCGATGGTGTCATTTGATAGCGTTAAGGCGCGGGCTTTTGTTTTCTTTACCGGGTTTGTGGTGCGGGGAGCCTCGAGGCTGGGAAAATCCGGGTTTTCAGAGTCGTCTGTTTTTTGCGAAGGACGTTTCTTAGAACTCAATGTGGCACTTGTATCCCCGATTACGGGTTGCTCCGCCTTCCTAGTTAACAAGATGGATGTGGATGGGGTATCTGTCTATTGGCTCGGGATTACGAGGGACCTTGTCAGGATCATTTTGCCGTAATACACAGTCTCTGGCAAAGTGACCCTGTCTCTTACATAGAAAGCAGTTGTCACTTTCCAAAGTGATGAAGATCCTATAGTTTGTGTCTTCATGGTTAATCAGCATGGATTCCGGTAGTCGATGGGTGTACATCGGGTCGACATAAAACTGCCTCCGAAAACTTAGGATATGGGTGAATCTCTTATCCGATGTATTTGCCCTGATGGATGTGATCCTTGAAGTTGGGGTTATGTTCAGTTTGTGCAGTTCTGCTTCGATAAGGGAATTGGGTATGACTGGGCAGACATTGGAAATTATTGCTCTAATGTGCTTGTTTATCAGAGGTCGGACGGGGATCGTGTGGTTCTTAATGCTAATGGAGGTAATCATGGATGTAATCTGATCCGCTTCGTCCTTAGAACTTAAGAAGATGCAGATCCTTTCGTTCGAGATTTTCTAGATGTATCTAATATTGGAAGGGGCTACATAATTTACTATTGCGTCTAAGTACTCATCTGTGGTAGGTCCTTGTACGGCTTCTAATATGATGGCGTGCCATGTTATACTTTGTTAAATTACCATTCCAACCACCCTAATATATTTTAATACAAAACTATGTACATATAATTTGATGAAAAGGCCTTGAGGATGAGTGATGCTAAATTTTATACACGGGTGAAAAATAAAGTATTTTCAATTGTAATTGGTACCCTGAGAATATGTTGAATAAAATCTGGGCAAAGTGTATTATGATGTTACATGATAATAATAAAGACACAGATTATGTGCCTCTCTGTAGTACCGGTAATGTTAAAAAAGATATAATTAATAGTGATGGGCTATATAAATTCTTTAAAGTTTTTGATAATAATACAAATGTAAATATTCAGTGTAATGATGATCGGTGGTAATGAGGTAGCCGAAGTTGAGGAATGTAGGAATATTATTGATATATTATTTATAAAACGGGTTTCATTACTGATTAAAATCATCTTTATAATTAATAATACTATTTGAATAAATGTGGAGTTTAAACCAATAAATAATATTTCCAAATATTTAGATATGATGAAAAATAATAAGAAAATAGTAAATTTTATTAATTTTGTATATTAAATTCCTTGTAATAATAGAATCATCATAAATTTAATTCTAAAATACAATCAAACTTATACTGCCTTATCTATACATTCGAAAAATAAGCAACGCAATGTAGCTTTTGATTATGTAATTATCCTCCATAGTGAGAAGCATAAATTTAAGTATTAGAGGGCATGTACATATTTTGCAATATCGACAAAGTATTGAATAAAAGGATTGAGATTGGCATAGTTGGTAAGTTGTATGAAAAATGTTCTTCATAATTTGCAACATACAGATAAATAAGTTTTGTCTATATTATTATTATTCATATTATTCATATTTTACACCTCATTATTTACCAATCATTATTATTCATATCCTGAATTTTCTCCTCTGCCCCGTCGATGTAGGCGTCTGATATTTGCCTTTATTTATAACTTTTCATTCCTTTCTCACGCTGGTGTGTTCTGCAGCTGCATCCCAGGTCATCTGTTTACAAACATTCTCCTGCACGAACCCCTTTTATTCTCGCTTTGAGAACAGCCATAGTCCACTTTGCCGACCCAAGCTGGAAGCATTAAAGATTGAAGGATTTTGCGGTGTATGTTATGAAGAAACTCTTCACGGGAATCCATTCGTGTTAACTCGTCGATTTTACACAACGTTTCCATGTCTGGAAAGGGAAATAGTTGGAACTGGATGTAGCATGAATTTATCACTTTATGAATTGAGAATCAATTAACATTTCTACATTTTCATTATAAAACATTCTAGAATAAATGGTGTTCTCTAAATTTGTGTTTAATAATGGCTAAATTATACTCAGATGGGATGATTCTTCTTTTTATATATTATCATTTCCCTTTTTTATTTTTTTCATTTCCGTTTTCGTTTGTAGAGGTTTGTGTGTAATGCTTATTTGAAGTACTGTTTAAGCAGTGTTTAATCTAGTAATTTAATTTAATTATTAGTGAATTATTCAATTCCAGTTAAAATTATCATGCGATCATTTCCGAGTAAACTAGGAAAATATATAAAAATATTTGTGGAAATAGCTCTCGAGTTTCTACCCGGTATAATAGACAACAATCAATTCAAAAAACCTTTTTCTTACCATGCCCCACCTAAAGTCTTACCAATGCCTCCCTATGTAATATATATATACATACTTTTTTAAATTAATAAATTGAATTATTCACTAAGGAGGCCTATTTACAACTTGTGTGTGACTGTTCTTCAACAAGAATAATTCAAACCTTACCAAATGCTTGTTTCAAATGAAGATAACAAACATTTTTCCGTTTGTACAAGTTAAATCATATCTGACAATTTTTAAATTATAGCAGAGCTAATTTTCGAATTGAACCCCTGATCAATCGGATTCAATCATTGATTAAAAATATTCGCCCACCCATGGGCTTGAACCCGTGACAAATAGGAACATACAAACTTTAAATATTACTGTTAACGTTGAATACAAAAAAAATGACTATGTATATTTTTTAATTCGTCGGATTACATTACTTTCATTTTGTACGCTTGAAATGTATGAAATAAAAAATTTAAACTTTGAAATCCCTCTAAGGCCGCATGGAGTTATTAGAATTGGCTGGCATCTAGTTTACATAGTTTCTCATATCAAAGTATTTTATTTTAACTACCGTTTCAATTTTACGAAATTTTTCAACTAGATATTTGTAAGCATAAGGGATAATTTCCAAAATTTTAAAATTTTAATTTTTTTATAATCGCGACATATTATTGCTCCGTTACAAATTTTAACAAATCATTTTCAACTGACAAAATTTTGTTGAAACGAAATAAAACGAAATAGTGTAATTTTGTAAACGTGATTGCTCATCGTAGAAACATCGTCCGCATATCATTTTTAAATCTCGGAAAAACGTATGATAATTATGTCTGTTGCATTTCAGCAATTTCAACAATTTCTCTTATAGAGAAATATGCGTTGGCGGAATATTCATATTCAAAGTCGAGTTATGCACATAATATTAAGCATAGGGCACGTAGTGTCGTATTGCGTTTGCTTCGGGAATATGGCATAGCGATCATTTTATTTGATGAGCAGCATTGATTTGAAACATGCCAGGAAGTCAGCATGCACTTAGTGCATTTGAGTCTATTATATATTGTAATAATCACATAATTAATAATTTAATTAAATTAATTTGCCTCACGTTGAAGCGCCATTTATGTAATAATCGAATGGATGGCTTTTATTAAATGAAAAGGATCAAAAATTAACAAACAAAATATTTATTTTATTTTGTGGCAATAAAAGATAATTACAAACACAAAATTTGAGATCTGGTTCTCTCATGGCCTTGACTGGGTCTGATAATGAACACAACAAATTGATTTAAAATCTTATTAACAAAACAGTTTACAATTTACCTAAACAATATGTCGATAAAATGAAAGAAATTAAAAAGTAAAGAAATTAACTTTGATTGACAATTAAAAGAGAACGAAATCTGACTTTATCCTTTAATTAGCGTTTACAATTAATCATTAGTTTTGGTTTTGTTACTTACATACTGTCCAGCTGGTACCAACATTCTTTTTGGTTTCGCAAGTACACTATTGCAAAATTATACACTGATTCTAAATGTCGACTCACAGATTTTACACTATTGAAGTCAAAATTGATAGGCTCCCAGGAACTCGGATGATCCTCCTGAATGTCAGCTATCTGATGTCTGCTTGCCTTACAGGAATCCTATGATTCGTAGATTTATTAGTCTTTTACTGATTTGGACTTAAGCTGCAACGTTTGAAGAATTATTTTAACTATTTATTCTTTCGGAGCGAACTAACTTTTCTTTAGCTCCTTGCTGTAGACTTAAACTGTCAACTTTTTACTATTCCGCTCCTTGCTGCTCCTAACAATCTTTACAATCTTTCTCCGCCAACTAACAGTTATATTACTTGTTCTGCTCCTCACGATATTTTTCCGCCAACTGAATCCTAGCTGGCTGTAGAGGTAAAAAAAACTGACTTCCTATCCTGGCTGGCTATACACGTAAACTACTAGACTTTCATGCGCGCAAACGCCATTTTGACTTTTCAACAAAAGCGGCTGAACTTTGTTCGATCAGACCGCTATAATGGATTTATCAAACAATTCAAATTTTATGTCCAAACAATTAATGGTCTAATTAATTGGCATTACAATATATTAGGAAAATCTTATAGCGAGATGACCAATAGTCAATAATTAGGAACATTAGTAGGCCCACGTTTCATTTAGACATCAGCAGGCTCTAAAAGGTCTGAGACAACCTCGTGTTAACTTGGTCTAAATTCGAGAGAAACGTAACAAAGGATTTAAGTCGGAAAGATAGCGTCATAGACATTGCCGAGATTTTGAATATTGATAGAATTAATATTTAATTTTGCATGCGCCATTGTTTTAAATATCTGAGTTTTAAATTCACAATTTTTGTATTTTTGCAGTTGAAGTTATACGTTTAGTAATTACGTATGGCTTTTCGATCGGTAGAATAACACTGTCAAATTTCAATTCACTCCTTACGGTTGCTTGAGTCAAATCTTTATTTTAATTCTATGAATAGAACGATAGCATATAAATACAAACACATAAACCTCTACCAACCCATTTTCATAATGATGATAAACAAGCTCGCGTAAAATAAAATTCGATTATGATAAGTTGATGTTCACCGAATGTGTATTCAAATAAATATACCAATCGATTTCGATAAATGTGTGTGACTAAGACAACTGGCGTAATGTTTAACATGAAAGTTAAAAATATTATTTTACTCCAATATAACTAAGTAGGATGAAACTCAGTGGTATACAGATCCAATATATAATATAATATAATAAAGTATCAGATATACGACCAAAAAAATACAAAAATTAAATATGAAAAGAAAAGTATTAGGTGGATTTTCTGCAGAAGTAATTAATTTAATTATATGGACTGTTTAAAACTTATTTACAACTAAATAACAACTAAAAGTGAAAATATATTAGAAGAATTTTTTATTCATTTGAAAGTACAACAGCAATATATTTTATGAAACAATGCTCTGACATACTACAAGTATTAAAATTACGCACCTGGGTAAGCCGAAATGCGCTCTTGATGGTTTATAGATAGACGAAGTAAATAGAAATAATTTTATGAGTCTGTGAATTTTAAAAGCAGTACATTTTGGTATTCTAGTTACATTTTTTTTAGATTGATAGATTTTGTAATTGCATTGTTTCATTTAATTTTTCAAATACATCGTATACTAAGACCTACAAACATGTATATTTGATTCAATTGGTGTTCATATTAATATTACAAGCAGTACAATATATTATTCACACTAAAATATATTTAAATCAAATTACAGCAAAATTTGGAATGTAAAGAGCATAATTATGAAATTAAATAAAAATACTTGCTTTAAATGCATTGCATCGATTTAGAAAGCGTATATTTCAAGTTAAGATGCGACGAATCTTACCTATCGGACATTCGCATCCGCTGCAAGATTGTGAGAAGTTGGTGTTTTACGAGGGACTGACTGCAGCTTCTCTTTGCACACGGCACCACTCTTTTTGAGCACTACTTGGCGATGAAAGAATAATGTATCCAATCGGGTGATATCAATATTGGAAGTGTTACATCCATTTTAATGTTGCACTACACCTGAAGAGGTCCCAAAAGCTTAGGAATGAGACGTATTATCTTTTTTTTTTCTATTACAATGTTTTAAATTTTTATTTACAGTAAATTTTTGCTATAATTTTTTTTCATTTGTTTAATTATGTGTGCACAAATAATAATAATAATAATCTCATGGTTCAAATGAATGTATCATATATTGATATTTTGTTTTATATTTTGTTGTTAGATCCCCTTCCAAATTGTATCGTTCATGTTTCAAAAAGCACAGTTGCTTCAGTTCCGAATCAGGTTATTAAATAGTACTGTCTAATAACAATAGGAAAGAATTCGACAGAAGTTTAATTATGCACTTTCAATTTTGATTTTCAACAAACACACATTTTCAAAACATTAATCGAAACGCGACGATATTAAATAAACTGACGTTCAGATTTTAAAGAGGTACAGCAAAACTTGTATAATTGAGTTGTATTAGAATCGTATGAACTCCTGGCGTAAGATTGTTGACAGAGGTGCTCTTTGTATCATCCTGTATCATCATCAGTACACGAATATGGCTGGTATGGAAAATTGATAGGAACATTGGTAATTATACAGAGATATTTTGACAAAAAAATAAGTTGATATATCATATTTCGCCTGGTGACATAAGATATATCAGATAAAGAGCGACTATGGCCATCTGGCGATAGGGCACTGAATTATTTACTACTGATACTCCAGCTTATTCTCTCTTAAAAATTGCTTGTGAAAAAATATTTGTTTGTAACTAGGCAAATAGTTAATGAAGTAGCCAATAAGCCAATAGCCAGATAAAATTAGGAGACTAAATAAACACCACACGACGATTCTTGTTAGTTTCTTGAGGTGATGAAAAATCGTTAGAGCTTTAAGAACCCCCGAGCGTAGCCAAGTTGTCATAAAAAGTCTCAGCGACATCCATAACCCCGATTTGACTCGAATCTCAGTTGTTTTTGCGTTACTTTTATGTAACGCCCCTCCACCTCCGCCCCTAATCGTCCTCAATCCCATGCCGAAAGGGGTTGAAATTATACACAAACAACATAGGTAGAAATACTATCAATATAATTAACCCTGAAAAATTTTATTCATCGCAGATATCGGGCGTGTTTGCATGTTTCCAAATTTCCACCCCTCCGCCCCTGAGGGTTAAATGGCAATTTGAATTAAATAATTAAACTCAGCAAGACCCATAACCCTGGATTTGACTCCAACCTCGGTTGTACTCGCGTTATTTTCTTGTAACGCCACTCAACCCCCACCACTAAGGGTGCTCCTTTCCCATGCTGTAGCGGGTTAAAATTATACACTGATAACATCGCTAAAACCACTATCAGGCTCTTAGACCTTTAAAATATTTATCCGACTTAAATATCGGCCGTTTTAGAATGTTTGAATATTTTCATCCCGCCTCCTGGTGTTTGTTTCCTGGTCGTAAGGAACATTTGTACGAAGTTTGGTGAAATATACTCCACAGGTGTAAATTTGTATGCGGAACATACATACATACAAGCAAACAAGCACTCTGTTTTATTTATTTGGGGGTCGTGACTGAAAATTTGATATTAGTGATCTCAGATTAAATTAAATAATTACCTTGTTAATGTGCAGTATTATTATTATTATTATTATTAATGACCCGTGATACACAAATTGTAATTAGGCTTCTTTAGGGAATAATTTAATTTTTTAATATATACAAATATGTATTTTCTATTAGTCCATCTTCGCCTTAATTTATAACGCTTCGTAACTTATACATAGATCTTTATCAGGAGTAAATGTGTTGGAGTACGATAAGCATTTCGCGTCTGTAAATAGTCTAATCTCTTAGGTACCATAATCATCTTCCAAATAGGAGGGAAACCCAGTTTGTCACATGACGATAAGGAGAAGACAAACAATCTTCGGAAAGTAATCAATTAAAACTCATCAAATAAACGTTTCTCAGGAAGACTAATCAAATGTCTACGAACTTTTTGTGAGAAGGCTAACGTGGCGGGCTGAACAATTAACTGAAAATAAGAATGACAGGACATATTTTCATAAAGATAATAAAAAACGTTTTGAGTAATTATCGTCGTAAGTAGTGGTTTTACTTTGAAAGCTACATGTCATATTTTACGTTATCGATTATCTAGCTATTCTAGTTTAGTTTAGCTCACTGCTGAAACTTACAATTAATTACATGAAATGTAGTGGTCATACATTTCTTAGAGGGACCCACAAGGGATTACTATTGCTGCGGGAGAATTCTCTCCCAGGTATCCTGGAAGGGTTATTCTCTCGCAGGTCGAACCTTTTAGGAGAGATCCGAAGGGGCTACCTTTGGGGATGCCTTTTCCTCTCCATTTTTGAACTAAGTTTTCCCACAAGCCGAGGCACCTAGGTTTTGAGAGGTGTTTGTTCCGGGGTCACAGACCTTGGGCATACGGTAAGAGTTGTCCGCTATTCCCATTGGAATAGTCGGCCAGCTGCCTCCTAAACTGGTCGAGGCACGGAGAAGGGAATGCTGCGTCCCCACAGCAAACTCCTCTCCCGCTATCGGAAGGACATGGGACAAGTACCAAATGCCCGATATACCTGTTGCAGGTTTTTCTAGGGTTTTCACTGCATCACTTTTAGGCGAATTGCCGGGTAGGATCCTTAAACCATAGGTCCCTAGTTAACCCTTGGTTACCTTTCTCTACCTTTCCACATCCCCCTTTCAGACCCCTTCCTATGCTATTAAAGGGGAGTTGCCACCATGTGGATTACCCTCATGTAGCCTGTTACCCTAAATCATAGATGCGATTTGCCCACACATTGCAGGCGAAAATTCTAGTATGCTTTTGAGAGTATTGTTAAGTATAAAGAAACAATGGAAATAGAATTATTTTAAATACATTAAATGGATTAGAACAATAGGGGATCATAAATTCTATTTATATTATTAGTATCATTTGTTTACGTTAATGGCCGAATCATTGGAACGAACATTACATTTTATGTAATCATTTGTAAGTAATGTTGAATAAATTTTTAATTAATTGTATTATAAAATTATCATGTTTGTAAAATCTTGCAATGTTGGAATTTTTAGAAACACGAATTTTGAAATTAGATAATTTAATTG
Organism: Zhengitettix transpicula; assembly: GCA_037074705.1. Classification (NCBI taxonomy): domain Eukaryota; kingdom Metazoa; phylum Arthropoda; class Insecta; order Orthoptera; family Tetrigidae; genus Zhengitettix; species Zhengitettix transpicula. The sequence continues at coordinate 48,541,542 of CM073591.1, read as the reverse complement.
ACTTTATAACACCTGGCAAGGTCCTAATAAATTAATGATGAAACTCTGATATTATTATAATGTTTACAAATTTAAATTAATAATGAATTTATATATAAAGAGGTTGATGTTTTCATTTGTTTAAGGACGTCAGATAAATATAACTGTTAAAAGAATTGCTGTATCTTAATTGATCATTTATAAGCATATTTATTAAACTAATCACTACCAATTGGAACAGTTTGCATATTATAGATACAGATAGAAATTATAAATGCAGATAAGTTTCCGAAATGTTGTACATTAAACTTGTATTACAATCGCTTAATGTTAAAACCAAGACGGATTCTTTAAGCAATAAAGTTGCTGTTCCGAAACTTTATACGTGCTGTCTCAGCGATGAGGATGATGAAGGGGTGGAGGTGGGGGTAAGGGGGAGGTTATCCGCTCATGACACGGCCTGACATCGCACTATACCATTTCTGTGCACCTTATTCCTTTTTTTGCAGCACTTGAAAACTACACAGAGTATATTGTTCATCACGTACCAATTCCCGGCATCGTGTCGCCAGGTCTACCCTAAATAGGCTTCCAAAACCAGACAAATGTGTACTTTACGTTCATCACAGAAAAGCTAACACCCCATATGACACTTAAAATAACGGTATACTTGTGTGAAATTTCTTAACAGCAACTAATATGTGTAGAAAAAATGCTTTTAGACAGTTTCTATTTTGATTCCACTCCCTATAATTGATTTCCTTTCAAGCCTAGGTCAATTAGTTTGGTGGACAATACTGTTCCATCATGCTGCGGCATAAGTTAATTTATTTTTTAGGTTTATAGCTGTTTTTAAATTTCATGTGAAATCGTGATAAGTTTTCAAATACCAGCAGAGCAACTACCTTCTGTATCTCCTCTCGCAATTCATATCCGTGGTAAGAGAGAGGGTGTCGTCCCATTTGCGGGAAGTTTCATATCCAGAAAGTCTGATTTGCGTTAAACCCAGGTTGAAACCAGAGGATTAGGAAAGGCCATACTCACACCTCGTTATTTACCTAGTGGATTTCTGTCTGTCAGACATCGATTTATTTTATTTAACACTAGCTAGGTGCCCGGCGTTGCTCGTGTACTTATTTATATAAACTCGAAAAAGTATTTAATTGATTACTTAAATATATTCCTTGAGTATTTCAGGATATAATCGTCACTCAGTCTTCATACATTACGAAATATTACATTGATGAAATTGTTAGCTAGACTCACAACTAATACAGCGCGAAAATTAACTTTTTCCCCAAGGATGGTAAAGTAATTCGTATTCTTCTTTATTATCATTCGATGGAATATTGCTGCATAAAATTATACTTTTTATTTAAAGAAAATATTTCTGCTTTATTTAATTCCTAATAATCTCCTTCCTTCGTTGCGTAGTAACGTCTTTCTCTCGCGTGACGTCATTGTCTCTTGGCGCGCAGTAAATTAATATTTAATGATCACGGTTTTTAATTATAATTCTTTCCACATGTATACTTTATATTAAATAAAAATATTTCTGCTTTATTTCAGTACGAAATACAGAACTATATTTAGGATGCGTCAATGTCTTGAAAACTTATGACGTCATCGTCTCGCGCAGTAATTTAACACTAATTCGTAACTTATTTCAATTATAATTATTTCCACGTTTATTCTAGGGGTTTCTCACCCCCACAGTACCGGTTCTCGATTTTGGCAGAATACGTATACCAATTTTTGTTGCATTCTGTCCACGCGATAAAATTTGTATAAAGAACAACGTAAATACAAACATACATACATACAAATATACTCCCTTTTTTATTATATAGATTTTATAAAAAAATATTTAGTACGTATCGATTGTACGCAGCATTACAAGAAAAATGATACTAAATATCCTATAATTCACTGAATTTGGGCGTAGCATATCTATATTTATTATCATTTTTCATTTAATGGTATTCTCTCCTTAGTGTATAATAAATAGTATTATTTAATACATCAACAGATCATATCGTTATCATCATTGAGCTCTGCGAGAGCTATTCTCAAGCAGGCAATACCTGGGAGGGATGTTCTGTCGCAGGCAGAACCTTGTAGGAGAGGTGGGGATGCCTTTTCCTCTCCGTTTTTGAACTAAGGTTCCCACAAGCCGAGGAACCTCGGCCTGTTCTGAGAGGTGTATGTTCCGGGGTCACAGACCTTGGACATACGGTAAGAGTTGTCCGCTATTCCCATTCGAATAGTCGGCCAGCTGCCTCCTAAACTGGTCGAAGCACGGAGAAGGGAATGCTGCAAACTCCTCTCCCGCTATCGGAAGGGCGTGGGACAAGTACCCAATGCCCGACCTACCTAATGCAGGTTTTTCTAGGGTTTTCCCTGCATTTCTTTAGGCGAATGCCGGGTAGGATCCTTAAAATATAGCCCGGTGGCCCTAGTTAACCCTTGGCTAACTTCCTCTACCCTTCCACATCCCCCCTTTGAAATCCCTTCCTATGCTATTAAAGGGGAGTTGCCCAACGTGGCTCACCCTCATGTAGCCTGTTGCCCTAAAAAAATCGTTATCATCAATTTTATTATGTTGTAATTACCAACTTTACTAAAATCAATTATTTTAGAGAAAAGACAAATGAAGAAGCAAATTTTCTGTATAAAATATATGAAATATTAACCGCTCTATGTAAATAACAGTAAGCGGATCTTAAAATCACATTTTTATTATTAACTTATAATTTCCAAATTTGTAGCGTAATTATTCCTTTTTTTATTTAGACTAATGGCAGTATATAAAATATGTTATTTTAATACAATTACAGTACATAAGACATTTCCCTTAAAAACCTTTCAATGCCATCGTCTTCGTCATACGGCGCAGTAATTTCAGAAATTTTCCTTTCTAACTCAATGTATTTCTTCTGCCTTCGCACTCATTCTAAATACAACTTCATTCTTAATTTTTTTTTGGGTAGTTTTTTTCGCTTCTTATTTCAAAATATTAATGACATCGACTATCCTCGGTATTGGTCTTGCAACTCGGCAATTCAATTTATGATTACATCCGTCCTTAATAATTATTATTAGTTCTGTTCTGTCTACCAAAGCAGTTCCACTAATCTAACCATTAATCTACGCAATAATAATAAAAATTCACCGAGTTTTTCTTCTTCTGGGGCTTATATTCCCAGACTTCTCCTACACCTTCAGGCTTTAGAAAAGCTACTGCTATACACATTCTGACGGTCAGTCTAACTTTTTCGTTGTCTCTTTATATAATTTCGTCATTCCGACGTTGAGAACTTTCTCCAAACGCATTGCGTAAAATGAAATTATTATCCATGACGTTGACAAAATTCAATGCAGATGTAGTGGATTTTAAGTCTCATAACTCCATTCGGGTCCGTCCCGAAGAAGCAATTGAAACAAACCTAAGTAAGTTCCCTTCTTCTTATCTGGAAGAAAGGCACAACATAACAACGTTGGTTTCACATTGTGAGCTACTTAAATCTGCTAGGAAAGTATATATTTGAGCAGATTGTTTGCTGCAGCTTTCAGTAGTCCCGTCCATAAAAAAGGAATTTTGTATGTTTTAAAACTCATTTCCTTTTTCTGCTAGCTTAAATCAATAATCTATCTGGCACGCCATCTTCAACCTGAGATAACAGCTGCGGTCAGACATTTTTGTTTATTCCTTACCGATAACCACATCGTCGGATTGGTTTGTCTGCCTCTGTAACTCATAAACTTCACCTCTACTGATCATTTCAGACACCCGAACAGTAAATTAAATATTATTTTGTATCCTTTATTTTTGTAGTATAAAGTATCCATAATGATGAATTGTAAAATAAAACAGTTACTGATTCTAATCATAGGATCAGTATTATAGATTCGCTTTGCTACACTTCAGTGTAATAATTGTTAAATAATTCCTCTGAGTCCAGAAATTCATAAAAATTTTGTTTGTACTCTGTACTGATAAGGGAATTCCCTGAATTGATCTTTTTGTTCATCAGCAGTTACTAACATAAGTGGTTTTACCGACAGTAATTGTTGATTGTGGGCGGAATATATCTCAAATAAATTGATGACCGAAAGCTTTTTTTATTATTGCAAATTTTACATTTTCCCTAGCTTCATAGATGTTTAAAGGATCAGAATCTCCACTTCGGCGCAGACCACATTGTCGCCATCCTGATCGTCCAATCTGAGACGAGCTGAGTACAGGCCCTGTAACAAAACGAACGTTCATGATCACATTATTACGGTCAAAATTTCGATCAGGAAGTAAGAAGCGACGTTTTTGAGAATATCTACAGGGATATCTATGGATTCTCACCAGGTTGGTGCCTGATACTGTTACAGGCAGATCGAGCACTGCGTCAGTTCCTGCCTCGATTGGGCAGCCGGTGCTGACGAGGGAACAGAGGTCGTCTCCCAGAGGCAAAGTGACCGAATCTCCTCCCAGAGGGGTCAGGGTCAATGTTGGTTTCAGCAGAGTCACTTGCTTATCTGCAAATTATGATACTAGTAAAGCTACGAGGTACTGAACGACAATGTGAGAATAGAACCTACAATTAGGAGACGCAATGAAACTAATTAAAAAAATTAGAATAATGCTTTTACGCATACCATAGCAAATCTGAAGAAAATGTAACAGTCATTGTTAACGAATTTTCTTTTAATGATAACAATCTAAGTAGTTATTTCAGATTTGCGTTAAGAATCTATCATATTCAAAATGTTTTTGTACGACTCTGGCGAGGTCAGTTTTCAGAAAGGTAGCTTGTGGTTTACGATCACGTAATAATTATTTTCAGTGTCGTTTTACTTTTTGAAACATCACTGAAGTCTGCCTAAATATGTCGATTGTGGTATCCTGAATTCTTTTATGAAGGATAGAGCAACAGGCAATTCAAGCTTTAAGAACCGCGTACGGATCGATTTCAAACATTGCTCTAAAACATAATATTTGTAACCGTTAAACTCGAAACGACTTGCTAAATATGTGATCCCTAACACACGTTTGTTGGAAAATCGCATGAAGGATAAATATTCTCACCAGTCACAATGGTGAACACAACGTTGTATGATACTCCGGTTTGCATGGTGCAGACTGGCAGAGAACCATCACAGCCTGTGATGTCCAATGAGTGAGGCGGGAATCCATCAGCACCTGCGAATCAGAAACTATACCATATAACCCATTCGCACACACGAATATATCTATATAAATTTATATAAACGTTTTGCTATGAATCTACCCACGAACATCCAAAAGACTTAACTTAATCTAATTTTTTCTAGGAATTAAAAAAATAGAGATGTCTTTAAGAGATCTACGTGAATCTCTAGTCAAAAAATAACTCTATTTACATAATACGGTAAATGGCGTGCAATGTGGAGACTAAAATAATTTCATTTTCTTCGGTATTGTTTAAGTTTAAGAAATACCAAATTTATTGTAAAACATCCTATGCGATTCTTATAAAAATGAGGAGTAATTGAGTTGCAAAAAATCAGAATTGACGTGAATTGGTATTGTTTTAATGTGTTCACGTTGGAGATAAATGAGAGAATGAGGAATTTTAAGCAGTTATTTACAGAAAAACCTTAACTTTTTTTTGTAAAATTCGAGTTAAAACGCGGCGGTCTGAAATATTAAATCAAGTGACAGCATATGCTGTAGCACGCGGCCAGCAACGAAGGCGGGTGGCGCAGATTGAGGGAGGGGACTAGAAACACACACGACAACTATCTAATACGGTCAATCTCTAGCCGCTTCCTTAAACGTTCTGGGGAGCACCAGCGTATAATGACAGTAAACTGGGGCACGCACTATAGTTTAAAAATATTTAACGAGGTAAATGCAGCAAAATAGAGAGAACAATTAACTAATATTTATAAAAATGACAGACGTTATTTATTTAGTGCGTGAATGTCTAAAATAAAACTATTTATCGAATCGATGCAGAAAAAATTAAATCTATTGGACTGATGAAAGGAACTTCACCCAAAACTTACAGTTGATGAAGCTGGTGGCGTAGGCGGCCGAAGCCAGGAGCAGAAGCAAGCAAACGGTTTTCATTTTTGCTGTCTTGTGTACTTTTCACAGAGGTTTATGTCCGCTTATAAATACTCCCTTATCATCACTTAATGCATCACATGACACGTTATCTGATATCATAGTAGAGATGTTTCGAGAGTTCTTTCGATTATCACATCAAGTGTCAAATTTTGAGAGTTATGGATATTTTGAAGTCACGCTCATAATGATCACCTGATTAGAAAATCATTTATTTCACTTTGTGATACCACTATACGTTGTAGTCGACCATTAAATGCTATTCGATATTTATCATGAAAAGCTGTGTGATATCATACTGATACTAATTTGCAAGGAAACTACGCGTAAGATTCTCATGACAATTTTTATGGTGTGTTCAACTTGGTTAACGATTTATTGTTCAAGCTGTGAGATTTACAGCTACAGTCAGATAAAATCTGTCATTGTGCTAATACGTCTAGAAAAGAAGACCTGCAACCCACACTATTTGTGTTGGAAACCGCCGAAGAGATAAGTATATTGGTTCATGTTCTTGTTTTCGAACTTTCATAGTTTGATTTTAAGGAACCATATTAAAACATAGAGTTAATATCATTTCTCAAATGGATGAAAGCGAAAGATTAAAGCAATTATATTTCCAAAACATTTCAAGAATATGTTATGTTAGTTGTATGATGTTTTGATCTAATTCTGGAAAGAGATACTTCCTAAAAAAAAGCGTACAGTTTCGGGCGAGTGGTAGATGGTATAAGAATTAAATAAAAAATAACACGGATGTCGGTTGGACTGAAATTTAGAAACTCAGAAAGTAGCTGAATTAATAAAATTTAATATTGCAGACATCGAGAGCAATCATCCAAACAAATACATTATGTTTAAAATACCAGTAGATAGTCCAAATTTTGTATTCAACAAAATATTTTTAATGAATTCTTTTTATTACTACGATATTTTTTACAAATAGAATAATGAAATGAAACCTGTATTTAATGCGACTTTTATTTAATTAGGAGATTATATTTAAGGGCGTTTTAAATATTTGAATATACTTTAAATCTTTCAAGGAATGTTATTTGGGGCGACAGGAATATTGAAACATATTAACCAAATTTATTTCGTTATTCTCAAAATTATAAAAAAGAAATAAAGGTATTTCCTTGAATTTATTAAACTTTAAACGAGACTAATTAATTAACCTCTGTGGGAAACGTAGCAGAGTTAGATATCTATATATACTTTTTTCTACTTTATAAATACATACTTGTTGGGTGTGAACCTCTGCACAACTCCTCCGTGATACTCTGGTATCGGGGATGCATAACGTGATCCTTCCACGAAGGTCAGAACAAATTCCTGAAAAGGTGAACTCGTCTTCTGGGTTGTGGCTCGAACCGTTGATCCTTCTCGTGGTCTCCGTTGTTGGCATCAGAATTTCCCGATGATCATTTAACAACTCTCTCTAAAGCACGAACCCGGACTTTAGGGCAACAGGGTGTTCCATATTGGGCAACTCCACCTTAATAGCATAGGAAGGCATTTGAAAGGGGGGATGTGGAAGGGTAGAAAGAAGGTAGACAAGGGTTACTAGGGCCCCCGGGCTATATTTTAAGGATCCTACCCGGCATTCGCCTAAAGAAATGCAGAGAAAACCCTAGAAAAACCTACATCAGGTAGGTCGGGCATTGGGTACTTGTCCCACGCCCTTCCGATAGCGGGAGAGGAGTTTGCTGTGGGGACGCAGCATTCCCTTCTCTGTGCCTCGACCAGTTTAGGAGGCAGCTGGCCGACTATTCCAATGGGAATAGCAAACAACTCTTACCTTATGTCCAAGGTCTGTGACCCCGGAACATACACCTCTCAGAACAGGCCGAGGTGCCTCGGCTTGTGGGAACCTTAGTTCAAAAACGGAGAGGAAAAGGCATCCCCAAAGGTAGCCCCTTCGTATCTCTCCTAAAAGGTTATGCCTGCCACACTCATCTCGAACCCGGACTATTCGGCTCTCGCTTAATTAAAAATCACAAACGTTTTCGACTGCTCTTTCTCAATTATCATTCACGACTGTATTGAAAATATTTTCTCAGTTCTGAGGTATAAAAATTTCTTCCCCCACCCAGGGTTGCAATTTGTGCCATGAGATCAATTTCTGCCAATCAACATTTATTTTTGAATCTCGCCAAATTGGTTTTGATGGTTGGGTATTAATTATACTCGTAGACCTTCAGAATTTCTTCGGATATTGTCCCCTCGACCTAACTTTCCCCTGGAGCGAGTTAATCCGGACGATACCCGAAATGACACAGCCCGATTCCTTCCCGCCTGAAACCTCAGTGAGTCCCGATTCCCTTCCCGTCGTCGTATTGGCAAGACATGCACGCCTCCATTCCCCTTAGCACCACGAATCACAAAAAGATGAATAATATTCCCAAATCCTTATTCAATTAATCAAATTAATCAAAATATTCAACTATTACTAACCTAAAATCGACGTTTTCTGGATTGTTTTCAGTTTTTACTGAAGTTATCGTTTTATTCCTATACTATGTCGAATGCATGTGAAGTAGTGATAAACGAAGAAGATCGAAGCTTGTTGATAAAAAATAGTTTCAAGTTTTGATTTCAAAAGTGTTAAAAAGCGAGGTGGCAAGATGGATGTGCACAGTGAAGAGTTGCAGGTGTTCCTTGAAGACTATTTCGGTAGGCACGTATTTCGTCGTCGAATGTTTGAATACCACAATCATGAGGACGAAGATGACAACTACATTGTTAGGAAACGAGCTCAAAACTTGCTGAAACTGGAAGCAGTGAAAGACATTCGCGAACGACCGTTTTTTCTTATTTTTAAAACAATTAAGGAAAATGAAAATACTAGATGTTCTGTGCTTGAGGAAATCTATCTACTCGTCAAGATTAGGACTGCTTTCCAAGTTTCTTGAAAATATGAAACAATGCACGAGGTAGTTGATGCTAGATGTACCACGGCAGATGGTTCTCATTTCGTAATAAACAGTGAAAATCATGTCGTCATATTTAGGTAACACACGATTTTAGAAGTGTTGGCGAATTGCGAAAGGGTGTGTAGGGATGGGACATTCCAATATTGCACAAAATCTTTCGGTGAGCTGTTTACAGTTCATGTTCATTATTCCCCTCTCACATTTTCGCTGCTTGCTCATAAACTAGTTGAGTCTTGTATAGAAGTTTTCAACATATTACGTAAAAAGTGTGAGGTAAGAAATGTACATTTATGTCCAAGTGTTATTTTTTTTCTGATTTTGAACAATATAATGGAAGCTGTGACGTATGTGTGGCCTCCAAGTGTGGCCCAGAGCTGGTGGACGAAGATTCAAGTCCTAGGATTAGCAACGGACTATCGAAATAAAAACCGAATCTCGTCTGTTTTAATATTACTTTTTCGGTCTTGAAGCCGGGGGAAGTTGGGGAGTGTTTTACTGTACATTGTTTTATGTCCATAAACCCACAATCGGGAATCTGCGATTATTTGGTGGAAAATTACATAGACGAAAAATTCCCAACCCTGTGGGCGAAATTTTCAGCCAATCTAGAACGGGCAACCAAAGTTTTAACAGTTAACTTAATGAATAGTTTTGTTTATTCCTTCCGGATATCTATAAATTAATTGATGCAAGTTGCCACCAACACCAAAATTTAATCATCTGCTGAAAATGGGAAAGTCTTGGACTGAAATGGAGTTTGTTCAATCTGTGCTGTATACAAATATGTTTTTCTAAACTGTCGTTGATTAAATTATTCTTATTATATTGTATAGTATTTTTAATAAACAAAACATTACATGAAAATAAAAAAAAATCAGCGCAAAAAATACATTCCAATTAGTTTTACTCCAGTATGTGGTCGGGAAGGAATCGGTTCGTTTCCAGTTGTATGGATCTGAACGGCCTGGGAAGGATCGGGCGATCATTACGTCCCGCAGGTAGTTCTGGAAAGGAATCGGGCAATGCCCGTTAACATCTCGGACGTTTTCTGCAAACCATAACAGAGAGCTCTGGCGGAGGCTACCTTTGCGGATGCCTTAACATCTCTCTGTTTTTTTTTCAAGTAAGGTTCCCATATGCCGAGGCATCTCGGCCTATTTTGAGAGGTGTATGTTCCGGGGTCGCAGACCTTGGGCATACGGTAAGAGTTGTCCGCTAGTCCCAATGGAATAGTCGGCCAGCTGCCTCCTAAACTGGTCGAGGCACAGAGAAGGGAATGCTGCGTCCCCACAGCAAACTCCTCTCCCGCTATCGGAAAGGCGTGGGACAAGTACCCAATGCCCGACCTACCTGATGCAGGTTTTTATAGGGTTTTCCCTGCATTTCTTTAGGCGAATGCCGGGTAGGATCCTTAAACCATAGCCCGGGGGCCCTATTAACCCTTGGCTACCTTCCTCTACTCTTCCGCATCCCCCTTTTCAAATCCCTTCCTATGCTATTAAAGGGGAGTTGCCCAATGTGGATCACCCTCATGTAGCCTGTTGCACGAAAAAAAATAAAAAAAATGGACGTTTTCTATTCGTTGAGGCTACGAGCCGCTAAGTTATTATGACGGTTGATCCAAAACTACCGTCTGTCAGAAAAGTGCACTTCTCAAATATTTTAAGTTAATTTATTAATTTAGCCAGGACATGGAGTGATTTCCGCGTTACAATAGTTTGAAAGAAAAATCTATAAGTACATTTTTCAGTGATATTTAAACGTATTTTACGTTGAAACACAGGAAACGCTTATGTAATAATTTAATTGCTTGTAAGTAACGCTTCTGCTCTCAAGTGTTCATAGTCTTGAAGCAGCTTTGTAGGAAGGAAACAAATATAATTTCAAACTGTATTATTACAAATTTTAAATAATCTGGTAATATTTCTGTACTCGCATTACACCTCTCAAAACTGTCCTTCCTTTTTAAAAATCACTGAATAACTCAAGAAGGGAACGTATAATGTTTTAACACTTTCGAATGCATTTGGAAAAATTTTCGTGACCGGGAACCGGGACTAATAACAGCCTTGTAGCAGAAAAGCGCAATGTAAAATACTAAATTTAGGTCACAAACAATTTTTCAAATTTTGTTTATATCTTTACCGCAATGGTTTTAATTAGTCGCTAATTTATAAAAAGAAAGCACTTAAATAAATTTGTCCCAAATCATTTAATTTTGTCGGGAGATTTCGGAAATAAGCCGTAACCATTATCACTTTGTTCGAAATATTTTGTCTTTCGTATTTACATTTAATTATCGAGTTCATCGGTTTTTCCACCAGCTGCGTATCTATCCTATAAGATAATGTGACACGCATCTACAGTCCCGAAAACATCAATCTTTATAGAAATCCATGTCACAGTATCTCTTAAAAATTCAAAACAATATGAAACAATAAACTAACAGTATATTTCACGCACGAAAAGATTGGACCATTAGTTTTGACGATTTATCTGATACATTTGTAAGTAACGTACTAATTAAATTAGTTATTTGTGTCTGTATAATTAAAGCAGATATATCAGATAATCTAACACGTGATGATAAGTTACGGAATATAAAAAGGCCGAAGTCTTTGGGAAAGGCACACCTTTGGAAATATTTCGTGAAATCGTAAGATGGCAGCCCTCAGAATCATCTCTGTGCTCTTCCTCGTAGCATCGGCATACGCATCCAAATTTCAGCAATGTAAGTGGAAAACCTTTAAGGAAGTTGGATTCAAAATCTTGTATCTCATATTCTACCACGAATGTTCATTGAAAGCGAGAACAATGGAAACCTTCAGTGTCAATGAATTTTTATTACTAAAATATTTGGAATAATATTAATATTTTATTTATGTAACCTGGAATTCAATTAAGTCTTTTACATATTATCAATTGGACCACAGCTATATGAACTCAATCCAGGATCATTGATTATAATCAATGAATAATATCAATAATAATTAATATTCTTAATCACTGTAATTTCAAATGGTGGACTTGTACACTGAATTACATTTTCTTATTTGTGGAAATAGCTTATTATTTATTATGCATGCTTTGTTAAAAAATGACTTCATAATGTTTCTCTTCAACATATTTCTTTAAATGAAATTTCGTGTTACGGACTTCTCTCACTTATATTTTTTTATTCTCAATAGATAAACGCTTTGGATAAGTTAATTGCACCTTAGTGTCTGAATTTACTTGGAAGTCTGAGATAAGATTAAATCTATAGAGAGCGATATGAGTTATAACAACACATCAATCTGGAGTTCCTGAGTTCTTTCTTCCTAAGAAAAGAAACAAAGTGTTTATCAACCTAAACTTTATTACGATTGAAACTATAATTATGGTTTCATATGTAAAATTTTATTCGTGAACAAAATATTAATGTCACGTGGCTGTGTTTGAAACTTTCACCGTATGGAACGAGATGATCTCAAATTTAAACGATTTTCAGATAATTTAAGCTAAAATAAAAATTAACAGAATTATTTACCGATTGACAGTACTCTATGTAAACTTTATCGGAAATAATTTATTCCAATATCAGCGCAGTTATGTACGTCCTCTTTTAATGACTCCGACTTTAAAATTTGACACCATACTTTTAACTTTTAAAGGCCTCGAATAATTTTATTAAGCATACTATCAAACATGAGGAAGAAATCCGTTTCCAGAATGGCAATTTAATTTGCATGATTTTTCCAGGCAATGAGGGTGTTCCGCCGAAATCCTTGGACATCACAGATTGTGACAGTACCTTTCCTTCCTGCTCTATGTTCGTCGGGAAAACTTATGACGTCAACGTAACCTTTGTAACCGGTGAGTTATTGATCTGCATTTCAGATTTGATATATGTACATTTTGGAGCTCAAAACCTTCTTGTATAAGTGTATTTTTATTAACTTGACAGGAGCAAATACCCCGGAGAGATACGGGATGTCAGGAATACAACCTTCCGAATTTGTTAATTCCTGTTATTGGTTTCAAATCAGTGATATTAAATCAAGGTTCGCATAAAACGTGACACCTAGGTTGGATTTTGAGGGGTGTTTGTGAATGTTGTTCGCTCTTTGTCGAGCTGGTCCAATTTGGTCTTGATATGGAGTAGAGAATCCTACGTCCCTCATTAAAACCCAATCTTCAGTCTTCTGAAGGGCATGGGTCAAGAACCAAGAGCTCGACCTACCTGTCACGTACTCTCTAGGGTTTTCAGTGCATCACTTTTAGACGAATGCTAGATAGGAACCTTATTGTACAGCCCCGGGCCTCCATTCACCCCTTGGATATTTTCCACATCCATCTTTTTTCTATCCCTTCCTATGATATTAATGAGGATGAACGTCATGCAGTTTGTCATTAACAAAAATTCCAGGTAGGCGAGTGTTTGGATGTTTCTCTTCTCTTTCTTATTTACAAATATGTTTTATTAACGTTTACGTCCTGAATATAAAAATAACTTTATTTATTCATTGAGATTCCTTATCAAATAAGGAACAGAAATTTTGATTGCGCACAATTACTGTTAATGGAGATTAAGATGAACGTCTCTTCAAATCTTCATCTTTCATAAACATGTTGCATCCAGAATTAATATTTAATTTAGAATAGTAATTATTTCAGGTAGTTGCAAATAGTCTTTAAATTTTTCGAAATCGATTAATGTGTGACACTTTTTCTTGATTGCAGACCGTGTAGTAAACGCGCTGAAGCCCACTGTAACCTTAACTCCTTTGGTTGGTGATCCCGTCGAGCTGCCCCTTGGCGACGACGTGTGTTCAATGGTCGTTACAGGATGTCCCATTCAGCCAGGAACCGATGCTGTTTTTAGCTGGCCCGCCACCATCTCTGGAAACCATATCGTGAGTTTATTTTTCTACTGTTTTCTGCTTTGTTCTTGTCTTGACTCTAAGAAAGTGCTAACTAAGTATCATTCTTTTCTAGGGAGGTTTCACTGCTCAGATCAAACTGGACGACGAGAGCGGAGGAAATGTTGCTTGCGCTAAACTTGAAGTTATCTTATTGTAAAAGGAACACTTTGATACAGTCCATTGCAAATATAGTCATATATTAAATAAAATAATTCATTAACTCTCTCGCATTGAAGTTCTTTGGTTATTTTTTTTAGTAACGAGTCACACGACTGGTTCGATGGAGACACCCTCACCAAACTCCATATATTTTTACTGATCACTAAGCTTTCTATCTCAGTGTAAACTGTCTCTGATTACCTTCGCTCGTTATCAAAAAACCTGATTCGGTTTCTTAACATAATGTTCCAACCACTCCTTCTTTGGCAGGAATTTCGCCATTCAGAAAGGGATGCAAATTATTCAGTAAAAAACTCGTAAAATTTAAGGATAAATTCTCAGATTATTTTTCCGTAAATGTTGTAAATTGATTCAAACAGCCTAATTCGATATTATTGTGATGTTTATGAAATCATTGTTGATGTTCACGGCTTCTATTACAACATTATTGATTATAATAATTCGTTAATTTGTAATTTCTGACTCTCATATTCCATGGAATCTAATCTTCTAATAAATAAAATTGACTGTATATGTGTGTATGTGTCCACAAACAAAGTTAAACGCTTAGAGTAACTTCGACCAAAATTTATGCGCGTTTTCCTTTCGATCCAGAAACAAACACTGTGGGGGTAAGACAACCCGTAGGGGCGGGGTGGACGGAGGTGGAATTTTTCAAACATTCTCAAACGGCCAAAATTTGCGTCGGATAAATATTTTTTCGGGGTCAATGAGATAAATAGTGCCTCTTCCGACGTTTTTTTGGGTATAATTTCAACACCTTTCCGCATCGGAGGGGAGCACGTTTACGGATGGGTTTGGAGGGGAGTAACATAAAAATAAAGCTAAAAAACGAGATTGGAGTCAAATCCTTTGTTATGGATGTCGCTGAGTTTAATTATGACAAACTGGGCAATGCCGGGTAGTACTAATTAATTAAATTAAATTTAAATTCTATAGAAAAGTAGAATTGATAACAATAAATAATACTCGCCTTCAATCTTCATTTCAGATCCTGTAATTTAATATACTGATGGAAAGAAAGTTAAAATTTGTTAATACAATTGAGTCAATTATATATTTAGCAACAATTATTAATATAGGCTAAAAGTTTGGCTGAATTAATGAACGATTATCACGTATGGATCCAGAAGGACCTTTACACAAAACTCCTACCTTTCACGTCATGACACATTAAATTTACTTATCAGGATGAAACCAATTCATTGAGAAACTCCCGAAACATACTGGAATATATAATTCATATGACTTGTTTTAGGTATGATAATATTGAAGCACCGTAGGAAATTATATCATTTATTGGTTGGCAGACTGATTATAGATTTTTATCACCTCGTGACGGTGACGCAATCTCAATTAACTAATTTATTGAAGTGTTTATATACTGATAGATTTGAATGAAGAGCTTCTGTGAGTTTTCAAGGATACTTAGAATTGCAAAACTAAAATATATAGTATTTATGAAAATATAACATAAATAAAATTATGCAATGTTGTAATTTTGTTTCATTGTTAGAAGGAAAACAAATTAACTCTGACAGAGAAATACAGATAAATGGCAACAAAAAAGCTTAATTTACGTTGTCTGAAAAAACTGCACTAACCTATTTGCGGGCGTCGTATTTTGAGCGCACGTGGCATGAGCGGACAACCTATCCCCCCCACCCACGGCGCTCCGGGGCCTTCGTCAAGCCTGAATGCTGAATGAACAGGTATTTTCGGAAAGGCAACTTACTTCCTTAAAGATTCAGACTTGGTTTTAACATTAAGTGAATCTAATACAAGTTTAATGTATAACATTTCGGAAACTTATCTGGAATTATAATAGCTATCTCTATCTATATTATGCAAACTGTTCCAATTCGAGTGATTCGTTTAATAAATATGCTTATAAATGTTCAATTAAGATCCAAATCTTTTAACAGTTGTATTTATCTGACGTCATTAAATAAATGAAAACTTCAACCTGTTAATTATAAATTCATTATTAATTTAAATTTTTAAACATTATAATAAAAAAACATTCTCAAGGTTTCATCTCTAATTTATTAGAACCTCTTCTCGTGTTGTAAAGTCAATTAAATAATCTAATTTTACATTTCGTTTCTTCACTAACATATCAACTGCGCAATTAACTAAGTAATGATAAGCAATCTTATTTGTTTCAATAAAATATATTGAAACTCGTTGAATTCTATTATTTAAATTCTTGTGAATATAATATTTATGCTCATAAATAATAATTGGTCACAATACTTTGTTGTTAAATACCTTTGTGATGGTATTTATATAAATGCCTGTTAAAATTATGTAAAAAATGTTTTTATTTATTTACAAATAATATTAAAGTTACAATTCAAAATTACTTAACTAATTAATGATGACATTTTTATTTATTTATGGTAAGATTATTATTAAAGAACAGTGGAATTCTATTTTATAAGAAATGTCATGAAAGAATACATTGCGAGATTTTCTTACACCATCTTAGAAATATTTTGTGTTTTGAGTCTTGAGGAAAATAATAAATTTCTTCCTCTGCTTCGATGATCATCCAGTCTCGCAGTTTGATTTTCCTGTTCTCGTTTTCGTTAAGAGGTACGGGATATATAAATTTGTAACATTTTCTTAAAATTATGCTAACATGTACAAGAAGAAGCCACATGATCCATTTTTTCTGGATTTTTATACATTGCTCCTGAGAAAACACCATCCCCTTTACCTACATGATCTCGACGCTAATGTTTGTTTTCACAAGTTTCCTGAGAAATCTCCAATTGTGTGTGACTAACGGTGGACACAGCCTTTGATTATTAAAGCAAACCATTATTTTTAAGTAGCAGGAGGATTTACAATGGTGGGAACTGACACCACCTTATCTACTGTGTAATTTTCGTCGGCTAAATTATAAAGTATTTACTCGATCGTACCACATTCTTGATATTACACCGTCCCAACTGCCCATCAATTTATTATCTCCTAGCCTCTGTGTATCTTACAAGGACAAACACACATTTCTTCTGCTGTTTCAGTTCCATTCTTTCCCAATAAATAAATATTGCAATAATGTTTAGCTTCGCTCAACAAAGACAGTATTTTCCAAGTCAGAAATGCATTCAAACCTCAGGCTTCCTTAGAATCAAATAGCAACGCATTCTGCAAAATCAGGAACACACAGTCAATTTCAATGTCTAACGTCGTATCAACGCTTTCTTCTCACGAACTTTATTATTACACAAAAATTCATAAATCCTATAAATTGTTTACAATATTAATCCTAACTCTCTGTATTGAATATTAGCAAAATTTTCTGTTCTTCCATAAATCATAAAAGATTTTCGTAAAAGCAAATTCATTTACGCGTATTATGTTATGTATTTACCATATAATTAACATATTTTCATTCTTTCTCCTCACCTATATATAGTTTATTAAAATTATACGAACATTTAATTAATTTGAAGAGTAACTGGTTGAATTCCTTGCTTGCTTAATGGATATATTACATAATTAAATAATAATTTTATTGATAATTTGGAATGCTGTGCCTCATAAACTGGCGCGGAAGCTTTGAGTCTCAATGGCCTGAAGAACAGGTTATATATTCTACATTTATAGTACGTTCATTACAATTAAAATATCGCAACTTCGACTTGTGTGCAGAACCAATTATGACCCTGATCATCGTCCAGTGTTATCTCGGACATGTAGTTTCCCTGAAAATACAGAGGGTGTTATTATAGGAATCACGGTTAATGGTGTACAAGTTACAAGAACTCACCGGGGGAACCGCAGGAATGTTGGCGGTGCACGTAAAATCGGTGGACTGTCCCTGATTTATGGGGAAGCTTAAGATATTGCACGAGCCTTCCAGATCCTTTTGGAACAAGATAGGAATCGTACCCGTAATTGGGGACAAAGTCACGGTGAGAAATGCAGTAAACGTAGCCACTGACTGATCTGGAACCAACGAATAAATCACAATGGCATGTGTTTATGTATGTAAGAAATATAACACTATTCAAAGATTAGAAATTGTAATGTAAATAATGTATTCTGTATGAAGAATGTACTGAAGAATAGCAGTTCAGTACAATAAAGTTTAAAATTTCTCCGAAGACTAAAACAAGTAACTACTTATATGTACCACGATATAAACAGAAAATTTCCTTAACAATACATATTTTCAAGTTAATGCAAGAAGAACGGGCAGAAAAAATACGCATGAAATATTTTACAGAAGAAAAACTGTCTGACAGATGTAACATTACAAGTATATAAATATTAAATGAGAAAAAGAAGATAAATAAAGTCGGGAAAATTACAAATCTATAAACCGTTTACCATGTACCAAAAAAAAAACACAAATGTGATTTTAATGACCTCTGAATTTAACAATTCGATTGAAATAACACGGTTAAAAAAATAATCTTCAATGATTATTTGGGAAATAAAAACATTAAACGATTGAACTAGGACGAAATAATATAGAATCCCATTTACGAATTGCCGCATTCAGCGTTTATGTGGGAAAGCCTGTGTAACAATTGCACGCAGAAACAAAAGAGTTAAAATTAATGATTCAGTGATAATGAAAGCTTAAGAGGAAAAAAAATTGTGGAATATTTTTAAATCAAAAAATGACTTGAATCGGAAAAAATCGTTCTTTAAATGATCAACAAATTCAAATCAGATGGCATGAATTTACTCGAACAATGCTATGGTTAATAATGTAAGACACAAATTCAAGTCTATCACGATCATATCAGTTTATAGTTGAAACGTGACATTGATTAGGATGATGTGTGACCGTATTTTTGATAGTGAACATTTTAAAATGCGTACACGGTGAAGTTAAAATAAAGAGTCGTTTTCATAAGCGTTCGTGGAATGGAACCAATAAGTGATGATTTAATAATAAATTTTAATTTAATTGAATTTTTATTTAGATTTTTTGAACGAAAGTATTCGTTTAGAGAACTGAAGTAAACCTTATAAGGATATAATCAAGTCATGGAACAATACGGTATACATTTCAGTTATTCATCAGTAACAAGTTTAAAAATATTTAAAATATTCACAAAAAATACGTGTAAAAGTCTGTAAAATGAGTAAATTGTTTTATGGAAACATGATTTTTGAATTCGACGAAAGCTGATTGCAATCTTTTACTTCATCCGCATTTTAGATAAAAGGAATTTTTGAAAAAATTATTCGTTAAAATATCAGATAAGTTTCTTCGACGCGAATATAATTCTTTAAGGTAATGTTAAATGTAAAAACTGACATATTTGAAAGAACCATATTTGAATTATATGAGTAATCAGTTTGAAATATTACAGAAATTACATATATTTAGTGAATTTCTACTTTTTTCTGCACATGTATTGCGACTTTATCAAATACTACGTCTACAATAGTTTAATATAATTATTTTTTATTAATACTAATCTTACCAGCCTTAAAAGTGACTTTCAATTCATAATCTTGACCGGAGAAAAGGTTGCATAATGGAACAGAATCGTCACAATAAGTAATGTCCACTGATTTGACTGCAATTCCATCGTCACCTGAAACACATACCTGAAAGTGTACGACAGGTGCAATTGAACTATATAACTTTAATTAATACACGCGAGCACGTACAATCAAAGAAATTGGTGGCGAAGGCGACCGAGGAAGCCAGCAGGAGGAAGAAAAGCGTCGTGAGAGCTGCCATGTCGTGTTATGAAGAAATGAGACTTTATCAATCTCATCGTATCTCAAGAAGTTGAGTATTTTCCTCTTGAAATCATTCATTATCGTTATAAGAAATGTAATGAAACAATCCATTTCGATGTTTACTTACATCACAATAGAATTTTTTTGTGCTTAGAGCCTCCAGGAAAATAACAAGCGGCTCCTTTGCTTTGATGATCGTTCAGTCTCGCAGTTTGATTTTACTGTTCTTCGCCTCTCGTCCTCGGAAAGAGGTAGGGGACATGAAAAATTTATCTCAGTTAGCAAAATTATGCTGACATGTCCAAGTAGAAGAATAATCCACAGGATACATTTTTTTCTGGCTTATCATACATTTCTCCCTTACCTGGAAAAACGCCAGCCTCATAACCCACGTGATCTTGTTTTCACAAGTTTTACGAGAAATCTCCAACTGTGAGTTTCTGGCGGTGGGCACGGCCTATGATTTTTAAAGCAAACCATTAATATTAAATGACTTGAGGATTTACGATGGTTGTAACTGTCACTTACT
This sequence comes from Zhengitettix transpicula, assembly GCA_037074705.1. NCBI lineage: Eukaryota > Metazoa > Arthropoda > Insecta > Orthoptera > Tetrigidae > Zhengitettix > Zhengitettix transpicula. The sequence goes on along the minus strand of CM073591.1, from coordinate 48,521,190 downwards.
CATAAGTGTACTATGTAATATACGTCAGCGAAATTTTAAAGGACGTTCTCGATCTTACCACACTCTTGATATTGCACTTTCGGCACTCTTCAAGTTCGTGTACTTTATTATCTCCTTACAAGGACAAATACATATTTCTACTGCTGTTTCGGTTCCAATCTTTCCCCATTATTGCAATAATATTTAGATTCGCTCAACAAAGACAATATTTTCCATGTCAGAAATGCATTCAAACCTCAGGTTTCCTCATAGTCAAATAGCAACGCATTCTACAGAATCAGGAACACATCAGTCAATGACAATGTTTAACGTCGTATCGACGCTTTCTTCTCACGAACTTTCAAAAAAAGTAATCATAAATCCTATGAATTGTTTACAATATTAATCCTAATTCTCTGTAGTGAATATTAGCAAAATTTTCAATGTCATACAAAATTTTCTTAAAAGCAAATTTAGTTACGCGTGTTTTGTTAACTATTTATCGTATAACTTTAATCTTTTAATTCTTGCTGCTCAAGTATATATTGTGGTAATTAAAAGGAAATTATTAATTAATAATTAGAAAATTTGGACTCAAATTGTTAGCGGCAGAAACACACAAGTTGCACACAAGAATGGACAATAATGTTTGGGTATTGTGGGCGGTTGGTTCTTGCTAGAGCGTGATGTGGCCAGTCGTCGTCAGAGCATAGCAGAGAAAACTTGTTGAATTATAGGAAATGAGTCGTCGCAAAAGTATAGCAGAGAAAAGTTGTTGAGCAGATGTAGCTGTGTAAATTCTTCGTGGAGAGATAGCAGAATATAAAGTTGTCGTTGGATTTCAGAGTAAAGTCGTCGAGATACAGTAAAGGAGTTGTCGAAGCATAGCTGAATATAAAGTTGTTGAGGAGATATAGCTGTGTAAAATCTTCGTGGAGAAATTGCAGAATAAGTTGTTGAATTATTGCAGAGTAAAGTCGTCGTCGAGATATTGCAGTGTAACGCCAACCTTTTGTCAAACCAACAGTGATAAATAGAGTCAGTGTTAAAAATGACCTGTTATAAAGTGTAATGAGTGTATTTCACGAGCCAAATTTCCCTTATTGCCGGAAACTGTAAGTTACAATTTCACTAAATTCATATTTGTAGACCATTTAGTAAAGGTAATTATCGTCTGATTTCAGTTTTCGAATATCGCTTATACTTTAAGTTAACATTTTTTGTTTGCATTGTGAATAATACATTGAAGTCGAGAAGAGCTTTATAGAAAATTCAATTGTCAACAAATATTTTATTTATTTAAAGGCCCAGTAAAGACCCTGAGAGAGAGAAAAAAAAGAGAGAGAGAGAGAGAATTTTGATTGTAGAACACTAATAAATTGAAAGATAATTACGTGGTATCTGTTGTAAAATTCATTGGATAACATTTGTAAATTTAACTATTTTGTACATTAAAAAATAAATTTCTTTGTTTATTTAAAATTCTTAATTATTATAATATATCCTTTCATTTAAAATTTAAATTATTTAAATTAACGTTTTATATAACTTTCTTACATTTGAAATCATTACAAATTGGCACCTCAACGTGAGGCTGTCATATTTAAATTTAATTTAATTGGTATTCATTCTAAATTGGTGCCTTAACGTGAGACATTGTGTTTATTTAATTATGTTTAATTAGTATATATCACAATATAGTTTATTGAAATTATAGGTGGTATAACAAAAGTATTTAATTAATTTGAAGAATGCCTCATAGAATGCCAAGGTTATTTAATGGATGCAATTCTTGTTGTAATCATTTTATTGATAATTTTGAGTGCTGGGCCTCATAGAAAGTCGTCGAAATTTTGAGTCTCAATGAAGAGACGAAAAGATTAACAGGTTACTTATTTTATATTTATAGTAGGTTCATTACAATTAAAATATAGCAACTTCGACTTGTGTGCAGAACAAATTAGAACCCTGACTATCGTCTAGTTTTATCTCGAACGCGTAGTCTCCCTGAAAATACAGAAAGTGTTATTATAGGAATCATGGTTAATGGTGTAAAACTTATATGGACTCACCGTGGGCACCCCGGAAATAGTAGTGGTCCATAAGAAATCGGTAGAAACTCCCTGTGTAACGGGGCAGCTTAAAAATTTGCACACAGTATCCACCTGATTTGCGAAGGGTATAGAATTACCCACCGCAATAGAGTACAAAGTCACGGAAAAAGTTGTAGTAGTCAAATCCTGCACTGACTGATCTGAAACCAACAATATATTATAAATAATTACGTTATGTGTTTATGTATATAAGAAATGAAACACTAGCACGAGATTAGTAATATTAATAATTTATTCTGTCAGAAGAATGTACTGAAGCGTAGAAGGCCACTGCAATGAGGTTTAAAATTTCTCCGAAGTCTAAATAAAGAAACTACTTGTATGTATCACACTATAAAAAGAAAATTTCTTGGGCACTACTGCTTTAACAATAGATATACTCAAGTTAATGTAAGAAGAACACACATGCAACGCTTTAAAGAAGAAAACTGTGTAAGAGATGTAACATTACATGTATATTGGTATTACATAAGAAATAGGCAAAATTACAAATCTATAAACCACTTACCATGTAACAAAAAATTAACAAATGTGGTCGTAATAACCCCTGACTTTAATCATCACATTGAACCAACATGGTTAAAGACTCTTCAAGTTATTTGGTTGGTACAAAATTTGAACAATTGAACTAGGGCGACAAAATATAAAATCCACATTGCGAATTGCCGCATTTAGGTTATATGTGGGAAAACCTGGGAACCATAAACACGAAGAAGCAAAAAGACGTTATTAAATTATGAATGATTAAGTGAAGATTTTAAAATATAAAATAAAATAGCATGAATCGAAAAAAATTGTTCGATCAACAAATTCACTCTGAAAACAGAAATACAAAGCAGGTGGAATGAATTTACTCTCACAATGCAATGGTTAATAATGTAGTAGAATAAATTTAAGTTTATTACGATCAGATAAGGTTTAAGTTGAAACATGAATTGAATAAGATGATGTATGACCGTATTAATGATACATAAAAATAAAGTACGATATGTTTCTTCGACTCGACTATTATTTTTTAATGTAACTCATATATTTGAGACAGACATATTTGAAATATATGCGTAATCAGTTCTAAATACTAAAGAAATGACATATATTTAGTGAATTTCTACTTTTTTCTATACATGTGTTGATGAACTTAATCAAATACTAGGTCTACGATAGTTTAATATAATTATTTTTTATTAATACTGATCTTACCGGGCTTAAAAGTGACTTTCAATTCATAATCTTGATCGGAGAAAAGGTTACATATAGGAACAGAATCGTCACAATTCGTAATGTCCACTGATTCGACTTCAATTCCATCGTCACCTGAAACACATACCTGAAAGTGTACGACAGGTGCAAAGGAACTATATACATTTAATTGATACACCAGAGCACGTACATTTAAAGAAAGTGGTGGCGAAGGCGACCGAGGAAGCCAGCAGGAGGAAGAAAAGCGTCGTGAGAGCTGCCATGTCGTGTTATGAAGAAATGAGACTTTATCAATCTCATCGTATCTCAAGAAGTTGAGAATTTTCCTCTTGAAATCATCCATTATCGTTACCTAGATATTAAATTTCTGGGTTCAGAATAATGGAAAGTCGTCAAACTAGTAAATGCCCTTTAGTAAATAAAATACACGTCCATGCCATAAAAGAATGAAAAATTATGCGCTGTGAATTTTATAATTTAGCGAAGAATTTGGTTCCGCATAATTTAAATCCATGACATTCCTCACCGTTTCTTTAAATTTCCATTCTATTCTTGCTGGTTATATTCTTGTCAGAATTTTCTTATTGGAAAGCAGAATGTAGAAATATTTGAATTCTTTCCTGTACCTTACCGGTGCCAAAAAATTGCTGTATATGAAGGCAGGGAGCCCAGTTATTAGAAAAAGTGTATCACAGGCAAGAAACAATTCTTATTTGGTTTACGAGTAATTAAACGAGTGCCAATATAAATGGAGACTTTTGTGTGGTTTTTTGTTTATTTTCTTGATAAACCGTGATTAAATTTTATAAGGGTATATAAATTCAATCGTAGTTATCTTGATAATTTTAATTTTTTCCTGACCTCATTTTCGTCTAGAGACCCAAAATATTGCTTCCGGCAGTTAAAAGAACTTTAATGGTTACGACACGTTAAATATGAACAGGTCTTACGTCAGAGCTAATTCAGTCAAACTTTTTCTTAAAAATTTCAATTTTTTAATAATAATACGTAATTAACCTCCTAATGTGTTTACAAAATTAAAAAGATCTTTCTTATCATGGTTTTTATGATACATGGTTTTGAATGATTCTGCTAAATTTTTCATTCTTTGTGGAGGATCAATGTAATTTTGAAACGAAGGTCGTTGATATTGAACTGAATGTCTTCCCCATCCAAACATCATTTTAGCTGTCCGTGAATACCTCGGAACGTTTTCCACTGCATGGGATGGATTCAACGTTTTATTGTTGACAGAATATTCTTTCATCCACCAGAGTGGCTTGACTTCTTGAACCCTTCCCCGATTACACTTCCGAATGAATATTCCGCAGACCGTCAAGATAAGTGATATAAAATAAATAATTATTCAATTTTGCAGACTTTTTTCAAAATATTTTGCTAGGAAAACAATAAAATAGAGAGCAATCAGTAATTGTTTGGATATATTTTAAAATTTAATTCACCTTCCTTAATAACATAATAGACTTGTTCCTTAAACCAAACTGAGAAGTCGAGCCTCTAAGGTTCAAAATGAGGCAGTCATTGCCAATCGTAGAATAATATAGAGTAGTTTCGTCGACAGGAAACGTGGCTACGTTATGGCTGATGCAGAATATACTTACTTAATGTAGTTATTGTAAAGAATCGTACTGCGAAATATAAACCGTATTACTTTCCAGTCGGCGTAGGTTGTACATAGGTCATATAAAAGAAGTAAAAATAATACTTATATGGTCTTCAGTCATATTAAAATAACGACAATCCGGGCATCCGATGGTTTTTAAACACATGTCTACAGTGCGATTAAAATTAGAAGGCACTTGAGGTTTCCGCTGTTGCCATGAAGCTATGCACATTACCCTCGGAAGAAAATTGACACTGAAAACAGTAATATACACAACGAATGCTCGCCTTTTCATCTCTCCGTTTTTGAACTAAGGTTGAGAGGTGTATGTTCTGGGGTCGCAGACGTTGGGAATACGCTAAGAATTGTCATCTGTTCCCATTGGAACAGTCGGCCAGCTGCCTCCTAAACTGGTCGAGGTACAGGGTAGGGAATTCTGTGTCCCCACAGAAAACTCCTCTCCCGCCATCGGACGAACGTGATAAGTACACAATGCCCGACCTACCTGATGCAGATTTTCTCTGGTTTGTCGTGCATCACTTTCAGGCGAATGCCGGGTAGGATCCTTAAACCACAGTCCGGAGGCCCTAGTTAACCCTTGGCTACATTGCTCTACCTTTCCGCATCCCCCCTATCAGTTCCCTTCCTTTGCTATAAGAGGGGAGTTACCATTATGTATGGACATAGCCTGTCTACACCTTCTTCTTCAGCAACTTTGCTTGCCCCGTCCTTCATTTTAATCGTTCTGATTGGTGGATTCAAGATCACACCTCTGCGGGAAATAACAGACAAGTATCTTTAAGTAATTTTAATTTTAATCGCAGTATAGCAATCTGAATAAGTTTTAAACGGAACGTATAACCCGGCACTACAATTTTTACTCTTTAATATTCATTCTTTAGACACTAAACCCCTATCTGTGAACCAAAACTACCCGTTTTTGAAGCTCTTTAATTATTAGACTAAAGTTGAATGTTGATGTAATTAAAGGACAAAATAAAGATTACAATCTCTCGGACAATTCTGACAATAAAGGAGTACTTGGACGCAGGCAGGTGGGACACTTATTTGCATAACAAGGAAAAGTCAACACTTCGATTGAAGGTATATTAAAGAGTCAAAGTATGAGTAGGTTGACGTAGGTGTCTCCATCAAACCGGTCGTGTGACTGATTACTTCTAAAAACAATTAAGTTGCAAAGAACTAGAAAGCTAGTTGAAGAATTGATTTATTTAATAGCCATTGTTATGTAAATGAGGTGTGTCCAATATGTACATTTTACAATATGAGAATTTCAACAACGGCGCAAGCAACATTTCCTCCGTTTTCGTCGTCAAGCCTCAGCTGAGCAGTGTAGGCTCCCTGAAACATGAACACATTTAGTTCACTCTTTGCTCGAGTCAAGACAGAATAATGTAGAAAAAATATACTCACCAGTTTGGTTCCGGAGATGGTGACGGGCCAGTTAAGCACTGCATCGGTGCCTGGCTGAATGGGACATCCTGTGACGATCAGGGAACACACGTCGTCGCCAAGGGGCAGATTGATGGTATCACCACCCAAAGGAGTTAAGGTCACAGTGGGTTTCAACGTGTTTACAACACGATCTGAAATCAATCGAACAACAAGTCACTCATTAATCAATTCCGAACAATTTAAAGACGCTTCCGATCGATAAACGAATGAAATATATTAGAAATTAAACATTGACTGTTGCTGCTAAATAATTCCATAACCGGGGTCACCGATAATAAGCGGATTTGTTAGGAACTAAAGTACGATTAAACACATTTTGATTAGCGTTACTTGTTTAGCAACGAAACTTCTCCAAAATTAAAATATTTTCAAAATTCTATTCAAAAGTTAAACAAATATTTTTATATATAAAAAAAGAAAAAGCATCTCAATGCTGGCTAAAAGAAGTATTTAATCTTATTCGCTTTATAAAAATAGAATCAGGTGCGGAATTACGTGTGTATATATATTAAGTATGTAACTCACCGGTTACAACGGTAGCGTTGACGTCATACGTCCTTCCTACGAACATGGAGCATACGGGGATGGCTCTGTCACAGTCCGTGATGTCCACTGATTTCGGTGGAAAGCCATCATTGCCTAGAAAAATCATTCACATTACATATTCCATTATTTAAAGTTACTTTCCTCATTTACCTCAGTATACTTACTAAAATTAATCGAGGCCTTCGAAAGGAAAACAAATGTTGGGTGATATTTAAAAATGTCTAAGTCTATAGATGCTGTCGTACTTAATGTTTTTAATATGTCAAAACAGCAATGGTGATTAATGTTGGAATAATTTACAGAGATTGGTTAAAAGGGAAACACGCAGTAGACATAATATTTGAAAATATAATAACCATATACTAACTCGGTGCTTTTCCAGTACCAATGATGAAGAATATGAAACAAGTGAACCAGAAGATAATGTTCAAAAACTAGTAACAATGACCGTTGCGTTCGTTGAATACACCTTTTAGAATATGAATTCCAAGATTTTTCATTTGATTTACTTAATGTTTTTCCACTTACAGTTCAGGAAGTCGGTTGCGTATGCCGAAGCTACGAGAAAGAGCACAGAGATGATTCTGAGGGCTGCCATCGTATGATTGTTTCGAATATCCCCAAAGGTATGATTTTCCTACGGACTTCGGTCTTTTTATATTCCGTAACTTATCATCACGTGTTAGACGGCAGATTAACTGATACTACAGTCAGCACATGATTTTAAAGACACTCTTATGTAATAACAAATTGATTTTGATAGTTTTGAAGTCAACTGTAATTTACTAAAAAGTTTGAGGCGTTTCTATTGAATAATATATTTTTCATAAACAGAAAATGTACGATCACGACTGTTCAACGTGGAAATGCTATTCACATCTCACTTTAAAGAACTTAAATAGTATGAAGATTACGTAAATTGAATTTTCTTGATACAACGTATATATTTTGAGAAATATACGATGGTGGCATATAAAAATAAAATACCGAGTTACGCCTACTATATTAAGCATAGTGAGCAGCGTGTCGTATTACGTTTGTGTTTCAGAGGACGGTGACAACAAAAAGTGCGAAGTTATTTCTTTATTGAATTTTATCGTCCGTTTTAACAAAAAAGAAATAAGTATGATTTAATAAAGTCTCAATAACCACTAATATAATTTTAAACTAGTTAATATTAGTTCCATTGTTCCTTATATAAGTATAAAAGTGTGCTTTCTATTTATACTGATACACAGTTAATGAGATGGTTATTTGTGGAGAATTATTTAACCATACTTTTGATTTTTTTAAGTTCATGAGTTTATTTTCCAAATGAAAAAACTCTATTCAACTTACCCAAAACGAAAACCAAACATTTTTTTAAAAAAGTAACTTCATCAGAACTGTTTAATAATTATTTTCAAACTGTTCACTCTGGTTCTGTTTAGTTCTTTTCCTGGACAAAAATGAATCCAATCTATAACATAGGTCCTGTGATAAATGTAATTTTATGAATAGTGCAATATACAAATGATAATATAAAAGACCCGTGGTGCATTTCTCACAGGATACACAGTAATATGAATGCAAAAACTCGAGTCTCGCCACAGGGATCTCAAGACGACTGGAACGGTGGCCAGATCACTTGAACATTAATATGGCTATAATTCTCCAATCCTCCACAGAAAGTTCTCTTTGCTCGCTAATTTGGTTCTACCATCATTGGTTGATTTTGTCACGTGACAGGGCATCTGTTCATCCGTACCAACGATCAGGTTGGATCACCATGCCATGGAAAACGTGACGGAATTCCTGTACCAAATCACGTCGCCAGTGGTGTGTTCCTCATTTGTGCTGTACATTTGGTCTTGACCAGAGTAACAGGGTCATGTTCTAAGCCAAAATAAAAAACATTCCTTCAACCCGCAGTACCGTTCGACGGTACCTGCCCGTCTTCAGCTAAAAATTTGGTTCTGAAATTTTCATGAATGACATCAGTCAGAGGCTAGTAATTACTAAAATTTACCCGAATTTTCACTCTCCTCTTCATATTTTCGAAACTTTGAACAAAAAATGTCTGAGATTTTAGATAATCATGTATACAGTTGTCATATTGATCGGTCAAAATGTCAGAATTCACATTAAGATACGGTAGAGTTCAGTCCGTATTTCGAATCCTCAGCGATCGGGTGGTCGTGAAAGAACTTTTGGAACTTTTGAAACACGTACCGAGAGACGAGGACGAAAGCGAAAGGCGAGAGCGAGAATCGAAACGAGCTTGCAGGAAAGCATAGATAAAACATTTACACACGCAGAACTATAAAACCTGCTAAGCACAGACAGTTTTGGTGAACAAAGCCAGGCAGAGAAGTAGCAGGAGTCAACCGAGTGAGGGAGAGACGAAGAGGAGGTTCCTGGTTCCTGATTTTGATCTAAAAATATTAATTTTAGAATCAGTGAGTTTTCGTAGAAGCTGTGCAAAAACCCGTCATAGTGCTTCGTAAGTCAAAAGTATCCTGGAATGCTGGGCAGCCGTGAGTACCAATATAAAACAACTCATTATGTAAACCGGATTAAAAGATAGACGTCAGATTTAGTTCTCTTCCTTTGATAAAATTTGTTAAGTAGAATCAATCTTTTTAGTTTAATTGTGTCGACAAGTAAATTTCGTCTTTGTTAATTGATGAGTAAATCTTTTTATTGAAATTTGTGTTGATAAGATTTCTAAATAAATGATTAGCCATTATCAAACCCAGTAATGACCCTGAGATAAATTTTTTAAATTGTGTAATTGTTTAATGTATTGCTAAAATAATTGCTAATAAAATATTTTGTTTGTTTGTAAATTAAATTCTTTCATTTAATTAACGCCTCCTTTTTGTATATTACAAAATGGCTTCCACAACGAGTGGCACGAATAAATCCAAATTCATTAAATTGGACAAATTTAATTTGTATATTACAATATATATTACTTTAATTTAAATTTATTGTCTCCACTCAAATATTTTTTGCCCGTCTTCAATATCATTCGAGGTTCTGCATAAAATTTCTGCGATTGAAGAACCGTTGATCTATAATGTAATACCGTTGCAGCGTTTAATAGACAATACACTGCTGAAATGCTAATTACTTATTCGAATGTATATCTCTTTTCGGACTCAAAACCGCAGCAAAATATTTTACCGTTTACTCGAAGATCTACAAGTGTAAAGATTAGTTAATTGGAGCCTATTAACAACGATCACTTACCTGGGAAAATTGGTGTCAACGTTTGGTCGAATATGTATGAGGCAATGGAAATTTTAATTGGGGGAGGAAAAACTTGAGCCGTGTCGCAAAATATTCGAAAAGAGCTAAACAGAACCAGAGTGAACAGTTTGGAAATAATTTTTTAATAGTTCTGAAGGAGTTCCTTTATAAAAAAATTTGTTTGGACTTCGTTTTGGGTAAGTTGAATCGACTTTTCATTTTGAAATATTACTTACTGTGATGGCATTTTTTATTGAAAAATAAGTTTATGTGAAGATATTTCCACGTTGTTGACAGAATATATATTTTTTACAATACATAATGCGTCAAATATTTATTTAATATTGTGTTAGTTTCATATATTATTTGTTTTCGTTAGTTTAAGGGTGTGAAAACTTTTAAAATCATTCTTCATATCTAAAATGTGACGGTATTCATGTAGATAGCTTTATAAGAATAAATTAACGGGCGCTGAAGCGGTCAGGAGTGGTACTGTATAGAGAATGAAGGGGTTTTAATTTTGAACTAATAAATAAATAAGCAGAAAAAATAATTTATTAATGTAAAAATAAACGTTTCATCACTTATTTTACGACCTCATCAGGTTTAATCTTACAACCACAAAAATAACAAAACGCTTACAATGATTAAAACAACATTTTAATAAACATTTGAAAGGTAACAAAAAATATTTTCAGATTTAAAAAATTTTGATAGACAGGCCATTTTCTATGCTGACTGCCGTAGTCGAAATATAAAATTTAAAACGAGACCAACCAGTAAAAATTAATGTACATTGATTGGGGCGGTTTACAATTGGAACATTATAGAATTTGAAATTACAACAATATATAAATTAAAAATTACAAAAGCAAACTGTCATAAATTTAATTCAAATTGTTAGTAGCATTTTTTATGTTAATAGCTGTTTTATAGGATATGATATATATATATTTTGTAATCGCCAAAAGGAATTCAATCAAAAATGATTCAGCGACGTGTGACTATCTCACATGACTATGAATCAAAATCTCGTGTCTTCAGATTATATCATCTGATTGATAAAGGTGATTAAGGTACTGTAGACCCTCGTGACTTCGCATGAAACCTTTAATAAATATCGACTCTCCGTTCTATGAACCAGAACAAAGATGGCAACTCTGACGACCGCTTGTATTCTGCTGGTGGTGGCTTCGGCCGCGCTCGCCACGGACTTCCTCAACTGTAAGACGAACTTTCACCCCCTCTCACTTGGAAATATTAATCTTTGAATTGTTTTTATACAAGATGGTATTCTGTGTCTGCAGGTAACAACGGAGTTCCATTCAAGTCCGTGAGCATTACAGGCTGTGATAACGGCATGCCTGCATGTGCCTTCATCACGGACGAAACCTATGTCGTAAACGTCACCTTTGTAACAGGTAAATAGGCTCATTTCTTCAAACAATATCTAAATAATAAATATTTTTGCCATCAGCCAGAAAAATTAAATAATTGTCAAATAATTAATTATTAAAAAAGAAATATACACGAGCTTATTTATTAACCTTCAATAAAGTGGATTTCTATGAATATGAAAATTAAAGAAAATTTATTTCAACACGTGCTAAAGTAATGTGTGGTACAAAATTATATAAAACTAACTTAACATACAATATATATATGAAATTCGAAGATCTTGCATTAGTATCTTCCAAAAATCAACAAATAATCAATTTATTAAATATAATTATATCTAAATATTAGTTAACACATCTTTAAATATATTTTAAGTTTATATTCATAGTAACTCAATTAATTAATATAATTTACATTCATAAATAGGAACTGATATATCCCTCTTCTAATAATTATTTTACATCTTATGAAGTCGTGAATTAGGGGTGAATCATTGCGATAATATTTTTTGATGGTATTAATTTCTTACTCAGTTAATTATTTTTAATACATAAAAGGTTATACTATCTCCACTTCGTTTCGTATTTAATTTCAGACTTTTTGACACCTGAACTTTACCGTTCTCATACATCACAACCTTAATTTTCCTTCTTCCCATATTTACATAGCCTATATTGAATAGAAGTAGTTATTAACATTTATTCTACTGAACATGATTGTTTACCTGCTCAAAATTCAGATGTGGTAAATATTCTTGCGTTATTTAATCTTTTTTTAAACGTTTTGGAACGATAATTTAACTGGTGTAAATGATTATAGACTCGTAACTATTTCAGTCTGAATCATTTTAATATGAATAACTCTCCCAACATTACTGTCTCTTCACTTCACTTTCGGTTGAACGCAAGTGATACTTTATTACAGACCGGGAAGTGACTTCCCCGAAGCCCACGTTAATCCTGGTCCCACTAGGTGGAGATCCAGTCCAGCCCCCTTTAGGGGACGACGCCTGCCCCATCATAGTCACTGGATGTCCCGTACAACCAGGAACAGACGCTCTCCTTAGTTTTCCTATCAAGGTGTCGGGCAACCATCTGGTAAGTGCTTTTTGCTACTGTTAAGAAATTCAAATGACTGACTGTAAGAGAAAACTTTTCTTTATTGTAATGCTTGTGTGGTTTCAGGGGGCGTACACTTCAGAATTCAGGTTGGACGACGAGAACGGAAACATTGGCTGCGGCATCGTCGAAATACTTATTGTTTAAATAACTGTTATATAAAGTTTATGTACAAACTCTAACTTTTTTATTATTATTATTCTACTTATCTCTGCAGACCCTTTATAACCTTGGCCTACCGAGGTGAATTTTACCCTAGTTTCCTTGACCAACACAACCTAACATGCCAAATTAAATAGTTGAAGGATTCTATCAATAGTTCCCTATGTTCACTATTTAATGCACTCAAGAAACAAAACTTAAACTTTGTTATTTATAAACAAAAATTCTTACGGTGTTATTAAAGTACCATAACTACTATAACAATTACATGACATTATGGAGGTAAATTTCCAATTGACACATGAATAGAAGTAAAATTCCAAAATTATTAGAATTTAACCGAAACATATTCGTTTTTTTCTATCATATATTTAAATGATTTTACTGATATAATGTTACAAAATATTTATACTTAAATCCTAAAATTATTATAATCAGTCAAAATATTAAAATAACTATTTACTTTAAGTATTGATAATAAAAATTATTGATAATAAAAAAGAAATCACCATATTCGAAACAGTTTTAGTTATTTTCATAAGAGCTTTCGAAAATTGTAATTTTCAATCTGTAAAATAATAAAAATTTAATAAATAAATAAACGTCAGCCAGTTTTAAGTTAGAAAAATGAATTTTCGGCAGTCGGGAGAGATTGGCCTGTCTTTAATTTTTCTAAAAAAAACTTGAACCTGATGAGGTCACCAAATAATGAAAAAAATTGCTTCATTTTACATTAATATATTATTTTTTCTATTTTATAACGGTCTGATTTTTATTTATTTATTAGTTTTCTCAATATATATATATATATTGTAATACTAATTAAGGAGGCCATTAATTGTTTAAATTATAATGAATTGTTTAGCGGCACCGATCTTAAAGGACAACGGCAAGCTCTTTGTCGGCTAGCTTTGTTGTGAACTGCGCGCATTGTACGGAAATTAGTTGGTTGCAGTATGGCGAACATTGCGGTCGAGTAAGGGAGCGAAATTTAAGAGTACGAACAGCGTGGTCCAAAGTTAGTAATTCAACAGAGAGACTTATATGTTAATCATTACATTTGTAAAAAGATCTGGACGGAGAGACAAGTTATATAAAAATCTGTAAAGCTGAAACAAAAGGTTTAGCGCACCGTTCAGATACATACGCGCTCCGAAATAACATTTTCAGCAAAAAGGCATTGAAATTAAATACGTCCGACTGTTGACCGGAGTTGCAGATAATCGAGTTCCTGGAGGAATAATCCAAGAAATACAAGCGTAGAGTTTGTGATTAATGGCCTTTTTGTGAATTGTGTCCCCAAGCTTCGAAAACGTTAAGTCTGGTACCAGCAGGACATTTGTATGTACAAACGAAAATAATTAAATTCTGTAAACGGTAATTCAGGGTATAGTCAGATTTCGTTTCTTTTCATTTTGTTATATTTAGTATTCCTTTCGTTTCAATTTATTTGAATTGTTAATTATTTAGTTTATAAACTTGGTTGTTCTTACTTCTCAAACACAGTAAAGACCCTGAGAAGAAGAGTGTTTGTGAAATATAAAAGATTGTATTTTACCTTGAACGCCACAAATTATAAAATAAAAATTTGTTTGTAAATTTTGATTGAATTCGGCGTGCCAACCTAGGGCAAATCATTTGTAAGACTAAAACTAAAAACACCTGTTAAAATAATCTTTGGAAATTAAAAGTATTTTTAATCTTAATCTTTCTGTTAATTAATATAATATAATTAACCTTTAAATGTTTATAATTACAATATATATATATATATATATATATATATATATATATATATATATTGTAATGCCTCGTAATTGAGGCATTGTTTCTGATTAATGGTTTGGACGGTTGAAAGAGCAAAATCTTGTAGCGAAGAAGAATGACTAAGACCGACATCGTTTAAGGGAGGAGAATGTTTTATAAGTTGCAGTCTGCGAGAGAAATAGCAAAATATTCATCGATAAACATTTTGTATGTAGAAGTCTAATCTAGTCTAATCACAAAATTAGACCAATGTCTTCGATTGTAGGAGACCAGGACACTGCATCTAGCGTCGAGTAGTATTCAAAACGAGCAAGTGATATGTCCTTCACGAACGGAGAACCAGCTTTCGTCAAACCAACAGTGTGTGTTAGAGTCAGTGTTTAAACGTCCAGTATGTAAAGTGTGTGTGTACGAACGAGCCAAATTTTCCTGAGTAATCGTAAGTTGAAATTTTATGGTATTAATATGTGTAAACCGAATTAAAAGATACAGTCAGATATCGTTCTTTTCTTTTGTGTTAATAAAATAAACTCTTTAAATTTAAAGACAATCTTGTAGAATAAGTTCGTCGATAATTAATTTCGTCTATGTCTAGACGAATAAATATTTACTTTTTATTTAAAACTAAATTTGGTGTTCTTTGATTATTTAAATGTTCTGTCCGTTATCAAACCCAGTAAAGACCTTTGAGAGAATGAGATCCTTTTTATATTTGTTTAATTGTATAAGTGATCAGAATTTTAAATAAATTTTATTTGTTTGTAAAAAATTAATCTTTTTATTTAGACACCCGTTTAACTATTACATTTTGGCTACCACAACGTGGGGCAAATTAACTTTCCCTACAAAACTTCTACTTTTCTCCTTCAATCTCTAACGCCAACAACCTTAATAACCGTCTTTTACTCTTCGACTTTTATTTTCAGCCTCATTAACATGGTTTATAAGCAATCCTAATAAGCAGTCCTCACTCTGACTGCTACGTACTAAAACTTTTTCCGATCCTCCCGTATGAGAATATGACCAACATTCTCTGGCAGCTAGTTTCGCAGACTGTACTTTTCTTCAGTTTTCAACATTACAAAATCCAGAAAAAAAATTTTTTAGATGCGCCTTAAAGTTGCAGGTCTTAATAATAAAAATTAAATTTAGCATTAATTTTGTTATCCGTTTTCACCCATCCTCCTAAAGGAATTCACTTTTCATTTAGTCCACAGGGACAGTATGAATCTGAACGTCCACGTAAACTATTTATATGACGCCAATATAACCCGTTTTCGAATATTTTAAAAATACCAGCCCCAACTATTGGAGTACTAGAGTTGTCTTCCATCCACACTTGTACGAAGTTTCGTTAAATTAGTTCCACACATTAGATATTAACATAATTAACAACAATAAGCATAACCAATAAGATAACTTACATAGTAAGTGTTCTGTTAATATACTTTAATCCGAAAAACGAACCTGTCAGTAAAATGCCAACCGTGATAACGACCTTTCGCGAAAATGGGATAATAACGAAATCGGGATAATAATTTTTATGGCTTGTTAGTTTTGTTGGTAAAGGTAACTGACCTCGTGCCATTCCAAAATATCCACAATGTATCATGGAATCTGAGAGTCGTCTCGTACCGAGACAAGGTGAATCATAATAATGAAAAAGTTAGAGTTTGTACATAAACTTTATATAACAGTTATTTACATATACAAGTTATTTAAACAATAAGTATTTCGACGATGCCGCAGCCAATGTTTCCGTTCTCGTCGTCCAACCTGAATTCTGAAGTGTACGCCCCCTGAAACCACACAAACACAACAATAAAGAAAAGTTTTCTCTTACAGTCAGTCATTTGAATTTCTTAACAGTAGCAAAAAGCACTTACCAGATGGTTGCCCGACACCTTGATAGGAAAACTAAGGAGAGCGTCTGTTCCTGGTTGTACGGGACATCCAGTGACTATGATGGGGCAGGCGTCGTCCCCTAAGGGGGGCTGGACTGGATCTCCACCTAGTGGGACCAGGATTAACGTGGGCTTCGGTGAAGTCACTTCCCGGTCTGAAAAAAAAGTATGTTTAGTATCACTGAATGATAATGCGTCTAACCGAAACTTATTAATATTAAAATAAAACAGTTCAGATTATATAATCAATTCTTTTCCAGTTATTTTTTATTTGCCAAAAAAAAAATCAAAATTACGAAGCTGAATTTTGAGCAGGTAATCAATCATGTTCAGTGGAATTCATGACATAACATTTAATAACTAATTATTTACCGTCTACGCTATGGAAATACGGGATGAGTGAAAATAAGGTTGTGATTAATAAGAACGGTAACGTTCAGTACTCAAAAGTCTGAAATTAAAGAAGAAAGGAATGGGAGTGGTTCATTTTTAAGCTTACTTCGTTATAAAAAGTTAATATATATAACTTATATATATATATATATATATATATTGTTAATATTACAATAATCTCATAAGCTTCCTATGTAATAAAAATAATTGGCCACTAAAAAAAAAGTACGATAAAAATATATTTCACCGCAGATGTTTCACCCCTAATTTACTAATTCGTCAGAAGTACAATAATTATTAAATGAGAGTTATGAGACCTTGGTGATTAATTTACTAACTACAATTATTTCAATGAATTGAATTCTTATGAATATAAACTTGAAAGAAAACATCTTTCAACATGTTTTAACAATATTTGATGATTTGTTTATATATAATTTTATGGAATATAATACAAGATATTTGCAATGTTTAAAAATTGCATGTTAAATCAGTTTTATATAATTTTATACGCCACATGTTTTTAACACAGGTTTAAATATATTTTCTTTAAATTGTAGATACATACATCCACTTAATAAAAGATTAGTAAATAAGGACACAATATTTTTTTACAATTAATGTACGCGTGTAAAATTCCAAAATTAACACCACGATAATAGTCTTTTAGTGCATGAATTTATTTTTTGTCCTCATTTATGGCTAATTTATTTATTATTTCAATATAGTTTGAAGAAATGAGCGCATTTACCTGTTACGAAGGTGACGTTTACGACATAGGTTTCGTCCGTGATGAAGGCACATACAGGCATGCCGTTATCACAGCCTGTAATGCTCACGGACTTGAATGGAACTCCATTGTTACCTGCAGACACAGAATACCATATTTTATAAAAACAATTCAAAGATTAAAATTTCCAAGTGAGAGGGGGCGAAAGTTCGTCTTACAGTTGAGGACGTCCGTGGCGAGCGCGGCCGAAGCCACCACCAGCAGAAGACAAGCGGTCGTCAGGGTTGCCATCTTTGTTCTGGTTCATAGAATGGAGCGTCCCTATTTATTAAAGGTTTCTTGCGAAGTCACGAGAGCCTACATTATCGTAATCATCTTTATCAATCGGATGATACAATCTGAAGACACGAGATTTTGATTCATAGTCAGGTTAATCAAATAAGTAACTTGAAGAGGTCACACGGCGCTGAATCATTTTTAATTGATTTCTTTTGGAGATTACACGTCTTCTTTGATTGGAAGAATTTGTTGCACTCAAGAAACAAAACTTAAGTATATTATGGAGTTATATTGTTGAGGTTAATTTCCAGGTGGCATATGAATAAATATGAAATGCCGAAATTATTAGAATTTAGCCCAAACATTTTCTCTATATTCTATCATATATTTAAATGTATTGACTGATATTTGATTTAATATATATTGATATTTAATTCTCAAGACAGACGCAATTATAATATAAACAAATAAAATTACTGATAATTATAAAAACATTCACCAACCTTCCAAATGTTTTATTTTTTTTTATATGAGCTTTCGACAGTTGTATTTTCAATCCTAAAAATGAATAAAATAATTTTTTGTTATCTATCTCTACATTAGCTTGTACTTAACATGTTTCTAAATTTTAATATAATGATTTTAACATATTAATTATGTCATTTTTGTTTCTGCTGTAGTTTGGTTTCAATATATCATACCTATAGACCTAATCTAAATTATTTGAAAGTTACTAAACGTTTTATACATATGAATATACATACGAAAATACGAGAACTAATACATTTCTT
Source organism: Zhengitettix transpicula (assembly GCA_037074705.1). Taxonomy (NCBI): domain Eukaryota; kingdom Metazoa; phylum Arthropoda; class Insecta; order Orthoptera; family Tetrigidae; genus Zhengitettix; species Zhengitettix transpicula. Next base: position 48,502,475 of record CM073591.1, on the reverse strand, counting down.
GTTGTATAACTGTATTTTATGTCTGTAGTTAACAGTAGTTAAAAATAAAAACAGATTTTAAAATATATTTTTCAGTTCTGGCTACTAGGTGGCCGTTGAGTGACTTTGGTTTGCATGAATTTATAAGTTATTGATCGCTATATCTTAAGGTTTTTTATTATGATTGCATAATGTAGGTCTATTTCAGATCCTTCTAATTTAAAATTAACTGAAATACGTCCATTAAAGTTTGTATAAATTGCTTCGCTTAATCTATGTTTTGATTTGAACTGTGGAAAAAGTTAGTCTGTCGAGAATTAATGTAGTAATCCCGTTATCAAACATAATATATTGTAATGCCAATTAATTAGGCCAGTAAGTGTTTGGACATAAAATTTGAATTGATTGATAAATCCATTATAGCGGTCTGATCGAACAAAGCAACAATGGAAAAGTGAGCTCGGCTGCTTTGTCGAAAAGTCAAAATGGCGTTTGCGCGCACGAAAGTCTGGGTCAGTTTTACGTCTACAGCCAGCCTTGAAAGTCTAAGTGAGTTTTACGTATACAGCCAGCCAGGAAAGTCTAAGTCTCTTTTACGTCTACAGCCAGCTAGGAGAGAGTTGGTGCCGAGAGTTTGCTGTGGACGTATGAAGTATTTAGAAAGAGTCCAGATACCGGTAGTAGAACAGCGAGACCAGTTAGAACAATTTTGTTATAAGTTGCAGTCTGTGAACTAAACAACCAAATATTCATCGATAAACATTTTGAGTGCAGAAGTCTAATTTCTATTCTCAAATTGGACGTGTGTAAGAAACTCATATTGTGGGAGTCCTGAGTACGCAAGAGGTTCTTCATTGTGATTGAGAATAAAACATTGTTGAATTTTTTCAGTAATTTATTGTTATTTTCAATTTTAGATCCTTTTCTGACTTAAGTTATGAGCAAAAGGAAAAATAAACTACCGTCCAAAATGCGTTTGTGCATATTAGCCATTACGGTCCATGACACGACACACTCGAATATATAATGACGTGTCGTCGAGAGATCCTGAGATTAACACCTGCCACTCTTAATGGATACTGCTAATGCTGATTTTATTTTCCAAATACAGAGTATCATCTAACTTAACTGTGACGCAGGATGACTGCTTTCTGACCGATACGTATGAATATCAGGAGTAGAGATCTTTGTTATCTTACTTGATGAATATCTGCAGGATAATGCCATTCAACGACTTCACTTGAAAGTGTTCCACGTATTACGCTAGTAAATCGCAAAGAGACATTTATACGTCCACGGAAAAAGACCAATATGTCTACGAAAATGCTATTATTCGGAATGGAATATTCTTTTAGTCATAAATTTATTACAGTTCTTCCTGTAAAGTAGTTTTAATGTTTATATTAAATACAGTTTCTATTTTGTTTACAAATTCAGAATCAGGACAATTTCGTTAATATTCGTACCAATTTATTAATGAGAGCATTAAGTCGCTTCGTATGCTACTTCCGTTATTATACTATATGATGATTTTAATCCTTTTCTTTAATTTTATTTAAAACTAGCTGGGTGCCCGGCGTTTCCCGAGATGTCATTTAACTGTAACCCCCGACATGACTCCAATTTAGGTTGCTTTTCCGCTATTTTTATGTAACGCTCCTCGAACCCTTTCCCTACATGTGCTCACCTCCCATGCCGAAGGGGGTTGGAGTCATTGACCTAATATATCGGCAGATTTTACATGTTAGAAGATGACCACCCCCACAAATGTGCGATAATCAAAAAGTATTTATTCCACGCAAAAATCGGCCGATTACATTGTCTGAAAATTTCTATCCCCGCCCACCACATTTCAAACCCAAAGCGTTACCAGAATTAAACTCAGCGACATTCATAGTCTCTTAATTGATTCGAATCTCGGTTGTTTTTGCGATTTTTTATTGAACGTACCTCCACTCCACTCTTAAGCTTGCTCCCCTCACAGGGGTTGAAATTATCCACAAACAGCATCGGTATAAATATTATCAAAGTAACTAACCCCAGGAAATAATTATCGCAAATATCGACCGTTTAACATGTTCGAAAATTTCGACCCCCGAGCACTCCCGCTTCGGGGACTTAAACGGCAATTTGAATGTCGTAATTAAACTCAGTGACAACTATAACCCCGGATTCGACTCCAATCTCAATAGTTTGTGCTTTCTTTTTATGTAATGCCACTTCACGCCCACCTTTAAGGGTGCACCCCTCCAAAGCCCGAAAGGGGTTGAAATTATACACAGAGAACATGTAGAGAAATTTTATGAATCTCATTGATGCCGAAATATATTTATTCGAAGCAAAAATCGCCCGGTTAACATGTTTGAAAATATATTCCCACACCCAACTCCGCCAAGCCCCTCACACCACCGCCAACCCCCGTGCATTTCCAACGTTGTCATAAATACATTCACCTATATCTCCAATCTGGGATTTATTCACGTTATTTTCACTCCACTCCCACTCCTAATTGTGATCTTTCACGTGTGTCAAAATCAGTAGAAATATTATCAATGACAAAAATCGACCGTTTAACATGTTTCAAAAAATTTACACCCCCGCCAACCCTTCCTTCGGGGAGCTAAACGGTTAGTTGAATGTAATAATTTAACTCATTACATCCATGACCGTGGATTCGACTCCAGTGTCGATTATTTTTGCATCATTATAATGTACTTCCACTGCACCCCCACCCGTAAGGTGAGCTCCATTCCCAATCCCGAAAGATGTTTAAATTATACACGGGCAAAATGTAGAGAGATTTATTAATTTAATTGATCCAGAAATATATTTAATCGACGCAAAAAACTGCCCGTATACTCATCCCAACCCAGCCGATACCCTCGCGTTGCCCAAATTGTCATAAATAAATTCAGCGGCATCCATTACCTTCGATTTGACTCGAATCTCGGTTGTTTTCGCGTTATTTTCTTGTAAATTCCCTCCACCCCCACCCCTATAATGCCACCCCTATCATGCCTTCAAACAACATCGGTAGATATACTATCAACTTCAATGGCCCTGGCATTTATTTATTCCATGCTAATATCGATGATTTAACATGTTTGAAAAATTCCACCCCGTCCATTCCCGCCCCAGGGGATTAATAGAATGATTATGGCAGAAATGAATGGAACATTTTATCGGTACAACAATCAGGAAATTTGTAGAAATGGCAACTTGCCATATTGTCTTTTCTGTTTCCAAGCGAAAGATTGTGATGTTAATTACATTTAAATAAAAACTATATAAATAATTATATTAATTACATATTTGAAACAATTCATGTTATTCACAAATGTAAATCAAACGTGATCTGAACCACAATCTGTTTACTACAAATTGATCCTTATAGCAAGATGACAGCTGTTACCCAGCAGCTTATAATTTTATTTGAAATGTTCACCTTAAGATGCAAGTGATTACGAGCTCGAGTACTGTAATTAGAACTGATCAATATCAAGTTCAGTTACACGTATCTTAAGATTTACCACTTCAAATATCCTGAGAACTGATTTATGTGTTCCTATTAATAATTTGGGCTTTTTAATTTGTCCAGAGAAATATCTTGTTTTAAACTGGCAGTTGATTTAATAAATATTTATAAAATACGTGACTTATTTGCAAGTCTTAATTAAATATTTATTACACATCGGGGAAAATTATGCTGAATTTATCGCAGGCATGAAACAGAAATGTTTGCGAGGTTAGATTGAGACATTTTATTGGTATAAAAGCTCAAAGCTTACGGATTACGGTAATTATATCACAAATGTCCTTAAGTGAACAAGTATTTAACATTTATTAACTATGAATTGTATTAGCCAGTCCTTTGAGTTACTTTATCTGCTGCCCGTTTGAATTCTATCCCGGAAATACACGACCAAAAATGTATGGTGAACGGGTTGGAAATAATAATTATGGAGAAAAATTAAACTTAATTAAACTTTTCGTGATTTACGCCTTATTCAAACTGAATTTATTACGATAATTAAAACAAACTACTGTCTACATATCTCGTAGTTTGTCCTCGCCACCCTTGGACCTGAAACATTTACCAACTACTCGGTTTTCACATGCTCATCCCTTCTCCAATGTGGTTTCGGTTGCAAAAACTCGCGTATCGTCACACGGAAAAACCAAAACCTATTTTTTTTTGGAAATATCCCTGGTAATTCTTTACATACAAGACAAAAGGAGTGATTTTCAAAATATATAGTTTTTCATTCATGAATGAATAATATTTTACTTTACCGCCTTCTTTATTCACCTTATGTAAGTTATGATTTACGTTAGTTTTAATTTTACGGCTAATTGATCTATAATAATTTCTTCATGTCTGCGCTAAGTGATACATCATTTGAAGATGATTGAAGAAAAAACTTTATCTTTATCAGTTATGTCATTTAGAAAAGAACAAATTCAGGAGTTAATAGAAACATATTGGATAGTGAACTGAAGCCAATGCGTGAAATGACGAAAGTAAATTGATAGTAGAAAATATTGAAATTAATCAATTTATAAAAGCGTCAATCAAAATTCTTCCACGTCAGTCGAGGGATTTCCGTACACTGACGAACACACTGTGTAAATAGTCAACCGTAAACAGGCGATCATAAGATTGGTGTTTAGATCAAATGATAACGTATCTTTTAATGTCTTAACGAGTTTTCAGACACACTTAACCCAATTTTATCAACAAAAGCGACCCTGTCGGATTTAATTGAAACAGTTTTAGATTTATCAGCCATCGGTTTTGTAAATATCGACAGTAATAATTCAACGATGTGATCAATAACAGTTAAAAGACTGCTTTTACAAATTCATAAAATTGGATCCTAAGTATATTTCCCAGTTTTAAGGAGGCACAAGTTTAGCCATTGAAACCTCATAATACCTTGCAGAAGTCATAAAACGATCATTTAATATAGGTAAAGCGCCAGGTCATGTCTGACCACAACTCTTCGCTTCATTTGAGAACCATGTTAGTCCTCTTTCAGCTAAATGAGATATTTACCGTAGTTATTATTCGAGTAAAAAATGACTGCAGATTGTACTGGCACTGGGCCTTAAATGTATTCAATGTTCTCCATTTCCATTTTCTACTTATGAACATCGTTATCCATACATCAGTTTTCCTAATGGGAATAAATTATGTTGTTGGATACAATTTCATCCTCAAACATACATAATTCATAACACATTAAAAGAATTTCGTATATGGCATTGGCCATTAGACAGAATTCAAGAAATAGTAATACGGAACCTGTATAGTAACCATACCTTTTTACACTTAAATGTAGTCTTTAGAACGTGTTGATTTTTACTGCCCAGTTAATGATGACTCGGCGAAAATAGTTTGCTCATAGCAGAAAACAAATTCTGACCTACCGTAGTTTCGTATTAGATCAAGAATGATCAAAGAACAAAACTTCTAAAAACCAATACAGTATATCAAATTATGGGACAAACGTTTTAAAAAAATGTTTATTTCTATGAATAATAAAAAAATATATTTTAGAATTATAAAATTAGAATTAGATGACATATTTTATTTAATGCACATTAAGTAAAAAGTAACTATAAAGGACTTGTATTTTGGTACAACTTTTCATTCTGATCGGGAACATATAAAGGTAGAAGTCAAATAATAAGGTTCAAATAATAATAATATGTAAAATTTAATGCTATTACTTAGGCGGTGATTTTATTTACAAGTTTAACTGATAAAAAATATACAAGAACTTATTTAATTCAGAAATAATAATTTAATAACAAAACAAACTTTATTATTGAATTAAATATAAGACGTTATAAAATCAATTGATAATATTTTTCTAATTATCTCGTGGTCATTGGTGAGATGACAATGCGATATTTTATAAAACAAATTTTCACAACTATATCATGATGTCACTTTGTTGTTGTGGCCGGTGTGTTGTATCAGGATGCTCGGTTCCGGCGTCGGTCGGGGGAGCGTCGTTGGAAGGCGGCCGCAGACATCACTGGCAGGCGCCTTCATTTAGATTATTCACTCGTTCTTCCGTAGAGACTATATCTCTACTGTGATTAATTAAAAAAATGTGTTTGTCTCCACTTCTTTTTACTGCTCTGTCACAACGTGGACCCAAATACCCTGATTTTCTCGTAGCCTACTTCGATTTCAGCTCCATAAATCACCAAATTATGCCTCCATTTTAAAACGGTCAATCACTGTGTTCAGCATTAAATTTCATTGGTCACCCTCGGCAAAAATGGGAACCAATGAAATCTTCATCTCCCGTAGACAAAATTTTCTTTTCTTAGCCAGATGCTTACAATTTAACATGACCACCTGCGCCAGTGACGCTTCCTGGTCAGTTAATTTAATTTGTTTTGTCACTAGGTAGCTGACAGGCGTGGTTCTTCAAACTTTCACCATGCACAATTTTCTAGAACCTTTTGTGAACACTAGACATCGTGTCATTGTACCTTCTTCCTTTATGCCGAAGGATGAAGGACGAACTTGGAATAGCCAACCCCAACGGATGATAAAAAAAAAGCTATTTATCCTTCAAAATAATCTCCGCCTACTTCACTCATTACAAATAATAATAATACCAGATTATGCGAAGATGGATGGAGGAGCACATGCTAACATTGGCCAGTTCAAAAACAGGAAACAGTATTTCAGATCACGAAGCGCACAAATAACATATACGTACACGTAAGTGGGAGAAGCCACAATACAGGCCGCACCAAAACTGAAGGATCTTGGCGATGACTGTGGATACTAAGATGATTTTGTCTTTAATAAATAATTCTGTATTTCTTGATATAGAGAATGCATAGTCTTTTCGGGCTTCTAACCGAGTAAACAATTGTATTCACGACGTTTCGATGACGTTCACTGTCATCATTTTCTAGCATCGTCTGCAAAAAAAACGCCATCGAATACAATTCATTACTCGGTTATAAACCCGAAAAGACTATTAAAAAAAATTATTTCCATTCATTGTATATTACAATATGGGATATATCAATGCATTACATAATGAACAATGATGAAATAATGTCTTGCATAATTTTTTTACTATTAAATAACTACTCACAGATTAATGAAACAGAACTACCAACATTATTTGATTTGCACAAAATAGTTAACAAAGAAAACTTTGATGCAATTGAAGTTGTATTAAAATAGCTATTATTTACAAATATTCTTTTTCTTAATAGTTTTATGTAGCAAAATTTAAATACCATTAATTTACTTACAAACCAATTTTCTTTTAGTTATTAATCTTTTGATGATGATTATTTTGGTACAAAATGCCCTTTATGATGGATCACTGTCAGTCTGTTTTTTATTAGTTTGCGTGCAATAATTATTAGAGCCATCTCTTGTATTCATATTTTAGGTAATTTCCCTTCGTTTCTTACCGTTATTAACAGTGAATAATCATAATACATAAACAGTGGGCATATTATTATTTTTAAAAGACTGCATGCTTTATCCCTAATGATTCTTTTTTAAAATTAATAACAGCCTATCCATATGCAGCTGCTTCTGGATACTTATATATATTTAAATGACGTACTAAAAACTATTACTCTTTTACATGAGTTTATACTGTTTACAGGTGACACTAAAACTTTAATAAAGAATAAACATGAACCTCAGCTGTATTAACCATTTGTTGCTCCACTGATTTTCAGACAATGTTTATCAATTAATTGAGAAAACATATTTTATATTTTAATTTTCGAATAAAAAAATATGATAAAATAAAGTATGTGAAGCTGATAGTTCTAAATTCAAAGGTTTACACTCAGATGAAAAATTAAATTGGAATTTTGCAAATTAATACACTAGCTGTAATTTTGAATATGCAAAAACAGTTTGTTAGACTTATGTCAAATTTCTCCCAGAACAAGCAGGGGTCTTTTTCCTCATAAAATTGGGAATTTGAACTATTGAATGTCAGTAAACACAATCATTAATGGCATTTGTGATAGTAGTAACCTAATAGCAATCAATTAACAAGTGCACAATTTGAAACAAAAACAATTCATTCATACAAAGCAAAACCTTGTCAATAGTACAGAAATGACACCATTATCGTTGATACTATTTTATACTCTGCAAACAATATTCAACTTTTAAAATAAACTTCAGTATATTTTCAGAGTTAACTTCCTCAATCAGTTGATTAGTGTCAATGCACTCACTGATCACAAATTATTTCATAAAAATAACTGTGGAAAATGAAAGTGTGGAAAAATCTAATCAAGTTGGGTAAGACTGCTTAATTATTGCAAATAACACAAATAATGCTGATGTTATGAGATCGGGAATGCCATTAATAAAAATAAGAAAGTGGAGGGAATTGAGGCTTGTGGCACAATCATTGTTTTAGAATAAACTTTTAATTAATTTTCTTATGCTTTCTAAATAAACTCCAGCATGTCTTTCATACATTACAGACACTTTTGATGCCAACTGAATCTAATGTTTGCAGTAGTAATGTATGATTTACAAAGTGAAAAGCTTTTTTAATGACAAGAAATATTCATTTAATATAGTTCCTTATGAAATACTTTGAAGGTTATGTTTATGAAAGGCTTCAGTGCCACACAAGTTTATTTCTGTTGATTTCTAGGAACCTGAAATTTTTATCTATTATTTTATTATAACCTGGTCAGGATGGAAAATAACCTATAGTTATTGACTTCACATTTTCTGTCTTTTCTGTGCATAGGTATTACTTTAGAAATTTAAACTATTTCAGTGAATTGTCCCTTATTGTGAGAAGTTGATAATGTGGAGTGCAATCTGTTTTATTAAAATGTAATCTGTTAGGATGATTGTATAACAATGTCTGTTCCACATAAATGTCCTTAAATGGAACTGCAATAGCACGGCCACCAATACAGGTACATATTTATCTTACTGTCTGTTAGTTTGGAGTGGTAAGGTCAGTAATTTGTGGATTAAATGTATGTATATATGCTACTCTACACATTATTATATTTCAAATACAACTCCTTTAAATAGTTACTGAAATTGTATATGTAAGTTACACATTCGTTTCTTACCAACTTAACATATATATCACTCTGAATAAGAGTTATGTGTTTTAATATTACTTTATAAGTGATAAGCACTGTTGTTACAATCTTGATTGTAAGTATTCTTGTATTATGCAGAAGAAAATAAGATCTACAGAATCAATCATTCCTCTTATGAACTGCCTTTAGGAATAAGTTCTTTCTGTCCTATTTGGAACTTTTCCTTTGCTTTCCTTTTCCTTTAATTATTTTCATCTTGTCTCTTTGTACTTAATTTTATAAAACCTTACCACAATTTTCAGAATTTCGTGGCATACCTGTGAAATTTCCAACTGTCTGCATTTCTCTCTCTCTCTCTAAAGTAAGATCAAATCAATCTTTTATTTTCTATGATTTATATATAGTTACATTTTGGCTGTTCACCTTTATGATCCCTATATAGCCTGTTATCAGTACAATCCTCTCACAAAAGTTAAGTAGATGCTCTCCTTCTGCAATTATATTTCAGTAACAGAAAGTTACAATTATCACTTCTTTATCATACTGTCATTTCCTATGCGGCAATCATATGTCTCATTTTCACTTATTTATCTTAAATGCATTCGCCAATTGTTCCAAGAACTCCACTTACTGCAACATTTCCTCTCGTATTGGCATATTGGATGAAATAATTTTTCCACTCTTCAAACTTAGTCTGAGTATTATTATAATTGCTTACATGGCAGACTTTTCCTGTTTATGTTACAATGTCTCCCCTCAAGATGAAAGCTATTCCATTCTTGCAGTTTGCTCTCCACTACAAAACTAATTAAATCCCTTCTCATGTCCTTTTAGTCACTTCTCTCAACTTCATTTCACTTGACGTCATCAATGTGATGACCTCTTCTCTGTGCATTAAATTAGAAATTAATTTTAGCCCCAGGATTTTGTAATTCTTATAATTATTTAATTTAAATTAGGATTTGACAATGCTATCTGACTTTGTACATCATTTTACTGGCAATAAATGAAAAACAGTTTAACTCCAGAAAACATTGTTTTTAATTTGTACAGCATTACACTTGACTAAATGCAAGATATGTAAAGAATTAATGTTTATGATTAAGAAGACAATGGTTGAAATAGTTCTTTTTGCAATCTATAAGAACATAGGAAAAAATATTTTGAAATTGTGTAAATACAGCTAATATTGCCATCAGATTCAATTTGCTTGGATGTTAAACTTATACTTAAATTGCAATATACCATATATTTTTACTTTATATAACAATTCAGTTATTGAGAACACCAATTAATTTGAAAGACGTTAGAATCAGCCTTAGAAAAAAATTGTACATCAATAAATTATTTGTTATAATAAGAAGGAATGTAAAATGAAGTGAATGAAGGACAGAAATTGTCACAAGATAACATGTCCTGTTTATCAGCCCTGTCACCATCATTGCTATTTGACAACAACCAATTAAGATTAATAATAATTTTTGTTAAAACTCTTATAGCATATATTCCCATATCAATTAAAATCCTATAAACTTATTTTTTCCCTAAGTGTGTACCAACCACTAAAGCACAGTCAAATAAAATCAGCAAAAGCCATCTACCAAAGTTTGAACTACTTAAGTAAATATGAAAAACATAAGTACTAACAACCCCCAAAATCATACTAATGAATGCACAATGAATTGTGGATCATACCATAATGTATAGAACACACGAGCAGATAGACTTGGAAAACATGAAACTCTAATACATACAACACAAACATGAACAATAAGACACAACAACAAGCAAACGTTGTATGTTCTATGTGGGCAGTTTGCAAAGCATTCTATATTTATCTCAACAACAGCCAAGAAATTTCAGTCAGTTACATTTGTACCATAAGATTTTGTTAATTCTATTGCATGTAGCAGAATTAATCTCTAAAATTTCATTGATGTTTTATTAAGACTAAAAGGAACACTACCTCTTATTCTGGTATTTCTTCACTGTTGCCTTCAATTATCAAATACAATCAAAGGTTTAATTAAGTAAAAAATAGTGAACATTAGAGTATTTAGTAAGAAATGTTGTAAGTTACATATACATAATTTAAAATTCAACATAACATTTTTTCCCTTTGTTTAGGGACCTCTTCACTGTTATCTAAAATTCTTTGAGGGATATATTTAAAAAATAATAAAATGATTCTTTTTCTTTCAATTCAAATGTGTCACAATATTCCTGGTTCACATACTTCTTTGTTTTCTTAAAAAGAAATAAATTTCATTGGAATGTATTTATAAGATTAAAACAGCAGTGTTTTTTTCATTGACAGTGTATATGACCCAGAATATTTGTTTCTAATTATCTGCACAAAACTGAATTTCTATTTCTATCATTTATTCTGCAATATTTATTTCCTATACACCTTTCATATTTATAATTTTAAATGTTGTGTGTCAAAATGTGTGAGTTTCTTTTTAAAAAAGCAATATTAATTATTGTTCTGCAAAGATAATGTAGAATGAAGATGATGATGATATGGAAAATTCAATACATTTTGTGTAGTATGTGAGTGTATTATCAGTAAATTCAAACACAGTGAGAGATTTTAATTAACTAAGAAGTGAGGCTACATCTTGCACAACAACCTCAATGTGTTGCCAATCTCTACTAATAAAAATCAGTGTTTGTCACTTTACATTTAAGAATAACACATTCACCCCCTCCCCCTTTTCTTTAATCTCACATTATGATTTCTTCAGTCCTTGAATAGTCCTTTAAGTGAGAAGGCAAACTGGGTGTAATGATAAAGTGTTCAAGTATCTTTCAGTCACATCTTTTGAAGTAATAGCTGACTCTGAGTTATGGGCTCAACATCAGAATCCAATAGAACATTTACTTTTGTACTCCCTTTGTTATCAGCAGTTTTGGTAGTTACTCCTTTTGAGCTAAATGTCTATTAGAAACAGTTGTCTCCTTTACATCAGCCAGCTATACATGAACAAAATTGGGGTTAGCTTCAATCAGTTCCACTACTTGGACAAGTGGTTCATATGTATTTGCACTCAATTGGTTTTTCATTACAACTGGACCAGGCTGGGCAAGCCAAGTGTGGATGGAGCAGCCGATATGCGATCTCTGCGTATGAGAAAACATTCACTCAATGGAGAGCTATTTGATATAAAAGCAAGTAATTTACTATTCAAGATTATTCCATTAAAACATTCCACCTGCACATTTCTTGCAGGGTTATAGAGAGTTGTGTGACTTATGACAAATCTATGAGATGTTATAAACATTTTTACTCATGTCACTCTGTCAGAGTAAAGAAAAGGTGGCATTCCAAAAACAGAAAAAAGTCATTGCAGAAATGTTCCTACAAGGGATGGCGAATGGAAAATCATCAAGATATAACACTTTCTCAAAACACTAGGTAAATGTCCTTTAAAGCCAAGATACAGCCTCTCAAATGGTTCCTAAATTTTTAATGAATCTGGGCTTCAACTCATTACATACACGACAAAAGTTTGTGACTTTTCTTAACTCCTTTAGGGAAAAAGGAAGATTCGTGCAATGAATCCAGTGATGTATTTGTATCACCCCAGGAGGACATAGAGTTGAGCAGATCCTTTAAGTCAACTCTGCATGTTAGAGCTCCTGTTATCCAAGATAATGAGTCCATGGTTACATTTTGTTTTCTGAATGATAAATAATCTGGGCTCAAGTTATAAAATGGAGAAGCAGGAGATACTTGATTTACAGCTAAAATCCAAATTGTTAGTGGGGCCTATTACCATCATATATAATCTGCACAGATGCATGATGACCTATCAGAACTTCATAACAATCAGTTACATATCTTGGTAAGTGAAATTTCTAAAATTCAGATTCACTCTAAATAATTACACAGTGCATATTAAATCCCCTCATTTTAGAATATGTGATATTTCAAAGTGATACCATTCCAACAATATATTTCACACAGTTTTTTAACAGTAAATTGAGTTAGTGGGTTTTTACACCATTATAACAAAATAATATATAGTGTGTTTTTAATGTCTGGGAGGTGTGTATGAATTAAAACAAATGAAACTCTTAATGAAAGTTTAGAAATTTTGACATCAGAATTTGATAGAGTTGTACATAAAAATGGTTAGTTTTCTGTTTTCATTTATTCAGTGGGTAAATATCGGAATTAAGTCCTTAGATCTTAGTATTTGGATTATTTGACAACCACAAATGTCCTCAATACTATTAAAGAAAGTGAAAGAATAGAGGTAATTAAATATTTTCCTCACGTTAACACTTATATTTCAGTACTAAAATCTGTGTATTTGTCCTATGTCCATATGTTTTCCAAACTCAATATGTTTTCTTGTTTGGTATTAGTGCAAGGTTCAGAATAATGTGAAGATTACACCCGGAACTCAGAACTGTGATTTATGTGTTGGCATAGTATACTCTTTGAAAATTGACATAATTATGAAAGTAATGATTAATATTCAAAAGTGGATGGGTTGAATGATACCATTCAAATACAATGTAAAGTTTGTGTCACTTAGAGATGAAAAGCTTTTATTTTAAATTCACACTATTGTCTTATTATTGATGTAAGCTTCAGTTTCTAATCTAATTTGGATTTTCACTGATAAAAATTATTGCCACCAAATATCCTCATAACTTATGAAACAAATCTTAAGAATAGTGGTGATATAATTAAATTTTCCTTAAGTTAACACCAATATTGCAGTACTAAAAATTGGAACAATTTAAATCAGGAGAATAGAAAATAATTAACCCATTTGGGTGACTTAAATATTTTGTTAACAAATCAGAATTAAGTTGGATGCTTCTTGAACTCAGAGTCTGAAGAACCCACTCTAAGCAGACTATAATGTGAATAGCAGGAAAAATCAGGTTTTCAATTGGAGAATGAGTGATCTGCAGGGCTCAAAAGGACTCACACCTGGCGTATAGAGCTATGAAAACTTCCTGACTTACTTTTTATATTCCCTGCGATTTCATGCCTTATAGGACATGACTGTGAAAAGGGGCATAGTAGGCTGTTATTAAAATGGTATGGTAAGAAAAAATTAATTACAGCCAATTACTTGTTCAAAGCTGTCACATGAGAACTCTAAGTTAGATTTTGGTACACTTGGTTTTCATTTTTCTCTGGGTAGAATTGTTTTAAAGGGAACAAAATACACTTAATTTTTTTTATCAATTTCAATGGACCCCTTTGCTTGGAATCACAATTGGAGAAGGTCTAGTGATTTGTAGTTTGCCTAATTGCTTCTGCACAAGGTACCTTAGTGATAATGGTTGTGTCAACTGCATACTTAAAAGCATGTCTGATGTGGGATGAAAGACATTTTAAATCATTTTCATATATTATGAAAAGTAATGGCCCAATGACAGAACAGTGTGTGACACCACTTATAATGGTCAATGGCCTTGAATTATTACCACATTTCAGCAATTATGGTCTGCCAGATAGGTATGTTTCAAAGAGCCTGAAAGCAGCTCAATGTATTCCTACATTGTATAGTTTTCCAAGAGGATTTATTAGGAACCATATCAAAACTTCACTCAGATCTAAAAGATCTGTTACAACAAGATCTTTATCTTTGAGGACATCTAGGATTTCTTCATTGAAGTTTTTAAGTATAGAGTTGGTAAATCTTCCATATCAGAAACTATGCTGGTTAATATCTAAAACATTATAATGCTGAAGAAAGTTTGTTATTCTGCTTTTCCTTGCATGTTACAATACTTTGAACATAAGAGGCACAAGAGCAATTATCTGGTATGAGGATGGATCATTTATTTTGCATTTATTCTTATAGTCTGATGTCACAGTGGATATCTTCCACTCATTTGGGAAACAACCAGTACAGAAGGTTTGCATTAATTACAGTATTAGGTAGTCTAACACTCCTTCTTTGATGCTTTTTAATATTTTGGATGACATACCATAATAGTCCACAGCATTTGAGTTCTTCATATGGCTGTTGATACTCATGATTCCATTTGTAGTGGAAGGGATTAAAACAATTGAGCCTTAAAGGCTAAAGACATAATGACTCAGGAATGCTTGTATTTGTTTGTGATGGGAGCACTGGATCAAGGATCATTCACAAAAAAATTATTTAGAAGGTTCTGTTTAATGGGACAAGAGGTTCGATATTCAATGTGTGCTTCTCCTTTCACAATTTTCTAATACATTCGAGTTAAAGATAGAGTCTTGTAGATACCACTATTATGATCAATTTTCTTTTGCCTACATTGTGTTTAAATCTTCTAACTAGTTGAATATTGTCTTCTTTAAAGTTTAAGTCTCCATAAGCAGTGGCTTACTGAAATTGATTTTGCAACAATCTGATTCCTCATTTCACCATGAATTATGGGAATTTTTCTGTCCCTTGTGAAATTTCTTGTTGGGCCAGGAGAATTTAGGTGCAGCAGAAATTTATTCATAGAGTCTAAAGTTGAAATGAAATAGTTACACTACAATTATGAATGGATTTTTATATGTCAAGGTTCTGCCTATTGAATTATGATTGAGGTATTGAAAACCTGTGTACTTTACATTTCTGTAAGTATGATCACAATTCTTGTCAGCTCTACCATAGGTCTCTTAATTAATAACAATTTAATTAATTCAGATATAATATAATGGATTTCATTGATATTATAAGCACTGTAATTATCATCAATTAATTTTTTCATATTATTTACTTTAATATGACTTCATAATCATAAGTAATACTACTAAATAACAATTTTAAAAGCAGCTTTGAAAAATTTAATACAGTATTCAAAAATATTTTATCTTAGGATTGTTCAAATAGAATTAGATTAGTTATTTTGCCTTGCACATAGTGTCAAAATAACTCAAAAATGAAAGTTTTCTGGAAATTTGTCTTTGAATCTCCAGAAAGTGTCAAAGGTGAAAATCAGTTAATTGCCTCAGGCACAAATAATTCCACAAACAATGAAAAAATTTAAAAAATTGTGCATGTTTTAAGTGCTTGTTTCCACACTATAGATGATTTGTACTAAATAAACAGAGATAGTAAATATTTGCTATGAAAATTTCATCTTAATTCATTACATCTGCTCTTACTGTACAGAAGGCCTTAAGGAATGGCTGTAAAAGCTCTTATAATTTTTATGCATTCAATTTGTTCACCTCAGAATGTATGTGCTGTATGTTGCAATGTTATGGAACACCAACAGATAGCTCTGCTCTTGTTGATAATACAGTTACAGTATCTCACCATATTAAGGAAGTTTCTGGAAGATATTGAACGTCTTCTCAAAGATTTCTGCCCGTGACACTTGAAACTCTGAGCTTAGGTTTATTTCAGGATTTTCTGAGTGTACTTAGTCCTTTAAAAATTATGCAAGTATGAATATAACAGATAATTATTTGAAAGTGTATGGCTTAACTATGAGAAATAGGCCTATGTTTCAGTGTCATTCATTCAAATTTGAATGGTTGTTCTCATATTGGAGAAAGTTTAGTTTTCTGCCCGGCTTAGTTTTTCATTATCATTCAGACATTTTTTTCTGAGAACAATAGCTCTCTATTTACTTGAAGAATGCAATGGAAGAGAACTGATATGCCCATTGGATGTTGTTCTTGAAATGTGGGATATGTGAAGTGATGTTGGCAGAGTTTAGTTGCTAAATTTTTACCATATAGAGACCTATAGCAATTGCTTTCATGAAATAATATGAATTTATGACACCAGATATACCACAAGAAAAAATTGAATATAATTAATCAAATCTGAATAATTGTGGTAAAATAACTAAAATTTCTTTAAGTTGCCTCCGTTACTGAACTTTAATAATGCATGACACATTTGTTTCAAGTTTATGTTATAAAGCTCACCAGAAAGTATTAAATTCTATCAGTAGTAAATATTTCTTACAGTTTTTCTTATTTTAATAATATGTATCAGAAATATAAAAAAAAAGTCAAATCCATAATCCAAAATAATGTAGCCTATCATCACATGAAGCGATTTGGAAGTCTCTAACAGAATAATATAACTCTTAACAGTCGATTTTATGGCTTATGCAATGCTGAACCCATATTGGGTTCTCCAACTATCCACACGATCATAGGAAATAATGTATATTCCAAGTGATATTTATTGAAGCAATTTCATTGTAATCTTTAAATAGACAAGTGTGTTGTAACGGATATAAATAGGCCTAAGTCAATACAAATTCTGGTTATATAATTATCTACTTATATCTCATTCAATGCTGATTTTTAATCTCGTGCGTCAAAAGTAATCGCGGAATGTGCTATTCTTATGATCGTACGATGTCTATCTGCTGTGATTAATTCACGAGCCAGATTGTGGTCGTCAAGTTAATTATGCACGAATACAATTCTCTTGTATGAATTTATAGAAAGAATGATTTATTTTCCATGAAATTGAAAGACAAATAATATGACACTCTGTATGTAACTTTTAGTTTTCTATGTCATTGGGGTATATATCAAATAAAGTAAACGAGAATTTGGCACTAACACATTCTTACAAATGAAAAATTCGGTGTTACCGTAACCCTATAAAACGATCTCGATTAAAATTTTTACATTTTAGTTTTAACAATAAGATATAAATGCCAAATGGCAGACAAAATGAAGTGATGATATACATATCACACAAAGTTTCTGGAAACTTAGTTCCTCTCAAAACAGACTTATTACTCGTATACTTTACATTTCATTTTTAATAGCACCATTAAGCAACCGAGTGAATAGATGTTTAATTTCAAATTGTTTATTTCCTATATTTTAGTACTAGAAATAAAATATAAGCAGCGAAATATATATATATATATATATAGGCAAATGTTGTGAGCCGCGCAGTCTGGCTAATATTGTGGACGAGAATGAAAGCAGAAATTTCAGAGTACGAACAGCGTGGTCCAAACTTAGTAATTCAACTGAGAGACTTATTTGTTAATCATTACATTTGTAAAAAGATCTTGACGGAGAGGCAAGTTATATAAAAATCTGAAAAGCTGAAGCAAAAGGTTTAGCGCACCGTTCAGATACATACGCGCTCGGAAATAACATTTTCCGCAAAGGACATTGGAATTTAATACGTCCGACGGTTGACCGGAGTTGCAGATAATCGAGTTTCCGAGGAGTAATCCACGAAATACAACCGTGTGTTTGTTCAAGTGTACAGTCTGTGATTAATGGCCTTTTTGTGAATTGTGTCCCAAGCTCCAAAACATAGTCTGGTACCAGCAGGACATTTGTATGTACAAACCAAAATAATTAAATCCTGTAAACGGTAATGAAGGGTATAGTCAGATTTCGTTTCTTTTCATTTTGTTAGATTTCGTTTTCCGTTCGTTTCAATTTGTTTGAATTGTTAATTCTTTAATTTATTAATCTTGATTGTTCTTACTTATCAAACCCAGTAAAGACTCTAGGAAGAAGAGTTATTAGATTTGATTGTTTGTAAAATATAAAAGTTTGTATTTTACCTTGAACGCCACAAACTATGATGTAAAATAAAAATTGTTTGTAAATTTTGATTGAATTCGGCGAGCCAACCTAGGGCAAATCATTTGAAAAACTAAAACTAAAAACGCCTGTTAAAATAATCTTTGGCAATTAAAAGTTTTTATCATTGATCTTATTTTAATCATATATATATATATATATATATATATATATATATATATTATTACACAGTCTTAAAACATTAAATATCGTTAAAAATTGAAGCATTACTTGTTTTGAATTGATATGAATTTATAGAAACAAAACCAGTCTCTTTAAATAATTTCAAAACAATGAAATTAATGATAATTGAAGCGGTAGTATTGCGATTACAGATAATCACTGTTATTGAAATGAATAGGCTACTTATACTGCGCAGTACCATAATTCTTAAAAATTTCATAAACGTTTAGAACAATTACATTGTTTATTAGTAGGCCTACGGTGAGAATAGTGTCAGTCCACGAAGGAAGTTAGGACGTGTAAAATATGTCAAAGTAATATTCGTATTTGAAAGTCGAACAGTTTCCTTCATCATGTAATTCGAAAGATTTACTTTTAGGCGAATGCCGGGTAGGATCCTTAAACTTATAGCACGGGGGCCCTAGTTAACCCTTGGCTACCTTCTCTACCCTTCCGCATCCCCCCTTTCAAATCCCTTCCTATGCTATTAAAGGGGAGTTGCCACCATGTGGATTACCCTCATGTGGCCAGTTACCCTAAAAAAATGTTTCAATTAATAAAAAAAACATTTATTAAAAATGATGCTAAAAAGTTTATTGTGGAAAAGGCATTTTGCGCCCGAGGATATTGAAGACTTTTGATTGGAAGATTTGTTAGAAATGATTGCTTTTCACAGAATAACTTCATTACTAGTAAAATGTATTAATATATTTCGAAGTGAGAATGATTAAACACATGAATATATTTTTTTGTAAGTAATAGATTACCTCAATCTGATGACAACTTTGTAGGATGTTATTTTACTTTACTTTTTGAGTTCTAAATTTCAGTTATATATATTAATGCTTTAATAGAAATATACCACTGTGAACAAAAAGTAAGGTGAATTTATTTATAAAATATAAATTTTTTATTTATTATTCCAAATCAATTTCATCCCCTTCAAAGTAATCCCCGTCCGATAAAACGCACTTTTTCCAACGCTTTTTCCAGTCCTCGAAACAGTCGGAATAGTCTTTTTCCGGTATAGCCTTCAAGACCTTCTTCGATTCGTTTTTATCTCCTCAATCGTGTCAAAACGGCGTCCCCGCATTGGCCGTTTGAGTTTTCTGAATAGCCAGAAGTCGCACGGAGCCAAATCAGGAGAATACGGTGGTTGCGGAACGATATGGGTCGAGTTTTTGGCAAAAAAGTCGCGAAGAACCAATGCAGTATGACATGGTGCATTATCTTGATGAAGGAACCAAGAGTTGTTCGCCCATAATTCCGGCTGTTTCAGACGAATAGCTTCACGCAAACGACGCATAACGCTCAAACAATATTGTTTGTAGACAGTGTGGCCCGGCGGATGGAATTCATAGTGCACCACACCACGATAATCACAGAAAACTGTCAACATGACCTTGATTTTCGGTCTTGCTTCACCTTTTGCACGATAT
The DNA here is from genome assembly GCA_037074705.1 of Zhengitettix transpicula. NCBI lineage: Eukaryota > Metazoa > Arthropoda > Insecta > Orthoptera > Tetrigidae > Zhengitettix > Zhengitettix transpicula. Next base: position 48,482,255 of record CM073591.1, on the reverse strand, counting down.
TCGCTGGATTGGTCGGTGGTTTCAGGATCGTGTGCGTAAATCCAAGTCTCGTCTCCAGTAATGATGCATTTCAAGTGGTCCTGATAGTTTCACACACATCAACGCAACGCTTTTTTTTCCAAAACATTTGAGCGATTTTGGCACCAATCGAGACTTGACACGTTTGAGACACAAAACATTCTTCAAAATGGTTTGGGCTGAGCCAAATGATATTCCAATACTATCAGCGTGATCTCTAATTGTCCATCGACGATTTTCAAGCACCAAATCTTTGATTTTTTGGACGTGGCCCACGTCGGTAGAGGATGTTGGTCGTCCAGAGCGTGGTTCGTCTTCCACGCGTTCTCGGCCCTCTTTGAACTCGTTGTACCACTTATAAACGTTATTTTGAGCCATAGTTTGATCACCAAAGGCCTTCCGCAACATTTTCAACGTGTCCGCACAAGAATATTCGTTCCGCAAACAAAATTTGATTCAAGTTATTTGTTCAACAAAATCACCCATTGCAAAAACCGAAAAATTTACTTTTGGTTGTTTACAAAAACACGTGTAACTCGGAGATAATTAAACCTTTTAACAAACAGACGCTTGGTAACTATTATAGAAAGTCCTACCAACCTAGGGTAAAAAATTTACCTGCCTTCCTAATACCCGGGAGTTTTAAATGACAATTTCACCTTACTTTTTTATCACAGTGGTATTATTGAATTTAATGTTAAATGTGATTCCTAGTGAATACACAAACATGGTATCAAACAGAAAGCATGATTCGAAACAAGTTAACACTATAGTGAGTCTCGGCTGACGAGTCTTAACATAACGAGATTTTTTCGAACTTTTACATGTATTTGGTTCAAATGACCACCTATTAATTGTTGTGTTTGGAGGAAGTGAGAGAACTTAAAAACAATTCCTACCGTCTAGTCAAAGTTTAAAGAAAATTTGTTTATATATATATATATGAATATAATATTGTATTAGAAGTATTTGGCTTTGTACTATGCTGCAATTAGCTGAAGCTAATTAACCAAATAAGTTTAATTCTGCAAAGTATAATATTAGTAATTAGCTTATGCAGCAATCTGGTAAAAGACGACCACGAAGAACAGTGCCTGATAATATGAATGGTCTGTATCAATGAGATTATCTGTAATAAGTAGTTTTTGATATTAAAATAATTCACCAGCCTCTTCTCACGAGTTATTTACAGATAAAACTGATTGTGACTACTGAAATTAACTGAAGGGACTGATAAGACGAGTGTATATAAACGACCTAGACTCCTTCAGCGTTTGTGAGTTATCAAAGCAGAAGACATGGCAGCTCTGAAAATTTTCTCCTTGTTCCTGCTCGTCTCCGCTGTCTACGCGACACCTTTCTCCAACTGTAAGAATAATTTGTTGAAGAGAAAGTTTCTACTCATACTTTAAACTACTAGTTTCTTTACTTTTTATAAAAACTGGTGTAAGTAATGCCTTATTTGAGACATTCATATTTAAGTGTAACGACATTTATATGTAACTGTTTACCTTTATTATCTTTAATTATGGAAGCAAGTAAATCTCCTAAAGCTCCACATAAACTTCTTTACATAAAATAGGTTGTTATTCTCTCCATAGCTCCTAATGGTACCCTGAAATGAGTGTCATGTTCCTCAAGTTCCAAACTTGTTTCTATAGTTCTTGTGAACCCAGAATTACCGTCTCCTTGTCTCATCTACTCATATTACACTCACAAGTTCCTCTCCGCCAAACATTGCATTCTCTACAGTCTACACGACAAGGGAACTCCATTAAAGAATTCCTACAGTAACGTACCGGCTAAGGGATGATTATTTTCTTTCAGGCCAAATTGGCGTTCCTGTGAAAGCTTTAGACATCACCGACTGTACTGGTTCGACATGCGTCTTTGTTCGTGGCCAGACTTACACATTCAGTGTCACATTCGCTGTTGGTAAGTAATGAGCACAACTACACTAAAAATATAGTATTTTAGACGCGTTTTTAAAATAATAATAGAATGTACTATAATAAAAACCAATGTTGCGGACAATCATGGACAAACCGTAGTAGATCCGCCAACTTTGTTTCAATTTTTACGACAGACTTGATTTCTGTTGTTTTCAGACCACGAAGTTACAGCGTTAAATCCAAGTCTTGTCGTGTACACCCCCACAAACCCTCCAGCAGAACAGCCCCTGGGTGATGACGGTTGCGCGCTCATCGCTGGAGGATGTCCTTTAACTCCAGGAGCCGACAACGTTTTCAGTATTACAATGACTGTCGATCCTGAAGGCTTCCTTGTAAGTACTTGATTAATAAATTCGATAACGTTCCAATAATATATAATATTAATTCTAATTTAAGGAAGCGATATGAAAAAAATCGTTTCGCTGAACAAAAAAAGTCTCAAGACTTCACCTGAAACTGTATTTAAATGACGAAAATTTTTGTGAAAAGATAATTGATTAATTATTTTTCTGTCGTTTCAGGGTGAATTTGATGCAGAATTCAACCTAATTGATGACAATAACGGAAATGTGGCATGCACCAGGATAAGTGGAATTGTTATGCCCACTCTTAAATTTAGGCTATAGAGTCAGCAGAGTGAACTCAACATCATCGAAAATAAAACAAATATCCGTATCCACTTCCATAAACTAAGTATATTAAACAGAAAAAATCATTTCAAACTGTATTTTATAAATTATTGAAATAAAGTTTCTGGCTTATATGCATTTCTTTTACTGAATACAATAAATGTGTTACACATGAGCGTGAAGATGGAACGTTAGGCCTATAGAATTATTAGTCAAAAATACATATTATATATTAATATTTTTCACGTATCATTATATCAGATTTCAAGATAAGTAAAGTAACAAATCCGAATATATCAGAAAAGTGGGCATTTATTAAAATGTTGTGATGTTCAACTACTCAGGGATATTCTGCAAGCACTTTCAGATGACGATTTTGGAAACATATAAATTATAAACCAAGAAGATTTATTAGACTTTACTGTTTCAATAGAAACGAATGCAGTATAAGCTGGATGAAAGGATAAAATTGTGAAGACATCAATGGATTACATAGGAGTAAATTTAGGAATGACAATAAAGATTGGTAAAAACTATGTGTGCTTGGTGGTCAGAAAACCAACTAGGTGTGAAATGTGAAGATGAGAAGGGTCATTGAGATATTTACTTGGAAATTCTAGATCTTACATTCACTGAAGGTAATTAATTATAAGACACCCATCTGTTCGATCTAAGTACTGTAAATAAAAAGTAAGTAGCATTCTAAGTCAGTCTGAGCATTCTAGAAGTAAAGGCTTGCTAAGGCTATAGAATAGAGAATTTAACTGATATCATTATCAAGAAACTACTGAGTTCAAAATTATTCCAGTATTTGAGGAGTTTTTCGATTAAAAATTCCAGATGATTTTATGTCGTTCATTATATATATATATATATATGTAGTGAACTTTTGTAGTTTCCCAAGCGTTTGCTACGTGTTCCTCAGTGCATGTGTACTCATTATTTGAAAATCCTTCGTTTGTAATTAATTGCTAGAACATAGAATTAAGGTGGAAAGTTGTATTGAAAATTCGAGGCTTTTCTTTTTTGAGAGGAACTGTCTAGATTCTGGAACCACATTGCAACACACAATTACAATTATGGGCGTTAATTCCCTGTTTTTTCTCTTCGTGAAGTTTATTGGGATTTTCAATGTCTGGGTGCTGTCTGTTGAATTATGATTGAGGTATTGAACAATTATGTATATGATCTTGCTGTAAATATTATCAAAATGTATGTAATCACAATCATAGGTAATTTTCTTATTTGTTTAGTTATATATATTATTTAATTGATTTCATTAATATTATAACAATGTTTTTAACAACAATTAAATTTTTTACTGTAATTTTTTTTAATAATCATCATTATTAGAAATAAATATACAATTTAAAATGAGATTTTAGCTTCAAAATATTTAATATTACACTATTTTATAAATATTTAAAATGCATAATTGTGCAAAATGAAAAATTGTTTTGTTTCCCCTGCCAGATTGTATTGGTATTTCTAGAATAAAGCCCTCTGTATCCTATTAGCTATTTATCCTTTCACTTTTGTCAAAATGACTAAAGAAAGCAACCAATTTCTTCTCTAGGAATGTATCTTTGATTCTCCAGAAACTGTCCAATTAATTTCAAATACTAATAATTTCACAAATACCACAGACATGTTAAAATTGTGATTGTTTTGAGTGCAGCTTACATGTTTTCTTGCCCACAATCTATAAGGGTCATACTTAATAATATGTAGCAAAATTTTGCAATGAAAATTTAATCTTAATTGTGTAATATCTGTTCTTACTGTACAGAATGACTGTAGGGAATGACTGCATAAGTTTTGGTTCCTATCATTTTTATGGATTCAATTTATTCACTACAGTGTGTATGTGCTGTATGCTACAAGTTCATGTTACAGGTAGGGTATCTCACCTTATTAAGTGGAAGCTTCTGGAAGATATTGAGCTTCCTCTCAAAGATCTCTGCCCATGACACTTGGTACTTGTGCATAAGTTTAGTTGTAAGACATTATTATTGTATGTAGTCCCTTAAAAATGACATCAGTATGAACATTGGGGTTCATTATTTAAAAGTGTATGGCTTGAACTGTAAAAAGTATGTCACTACCAAATTTGAATGATTGCTCATATTAGAGAGATTTTAGTTTTCAGCCTGGTTAATAATGTCAATATCATGCAGTCAAATTTTGATGTGAATACATGACTACTTTCCCCATATTTACTGAAGTTTACTAGAAACTTGAAGAATACAATGGAGGGGAACTCATGGGATGTATCTTCAAATGTGGAATATGTGAAGTGATGTTGCCAGTTGTATTGGTTGCAAAATTGTTTAGCATTTAGAGACCATCAGCAGGCGCTTCCATGAAACAGTATGAATTGCGGACACCAAATATACTAAACGAAAAAAAGGAATCTAACTAACCACATCTGAAGAATTGTAGAAAACAATAACTAAATTGTCTTTGTTACTTCAGTTTCTGTTTTTATAATATGAAAATTTTACACTGACAGAAAACCATTCATGCATGACTTATTTGTTTCGAGTTTATGTTAAAATACATACTTTGAACTATGTAATACAGTATTTAAAAATATTTTTATCTTAGGATTGTGTTATTTGAATAGTACTAGATTAATTATTATTTACCCTTGCACATAGTGTCAAAATGACATTCTCTCCAGAAAGTGTCCAATAAGTTAGTGTCCATCAGTTATCTCAAATGTTAATAATACACAAACACTGCAAAGATCTTAAAACATTTTCATGTCTTTTGTGCAGCATCCCCAATCTAGATGATATGTACTAAATAATAAATGGTAGAAAATATTTGCAATGAAAAGCTAATCTTAATTGTGTAACATCTGTTTGAACTGAACAGAAGGACTAGAGCGAACGTCTCAGAAAATATTGTCTGAATGTTAATGAAAATATAAGTGAGGCTGAAAACTAAAATTTGTCTAATATGAGAACAAGCAATTTAAATTTGAATGAATGTGGTTGAACGTCGTTGGCCATCTGGCCCCCCCCCCCCCACCCCACACACATCGTTTTCACCAATCATTATTGTATTTACTGAATTTATTCCCACTTATATAGATAAGTAGCTCATGACTACTGTTTACTGAAGTTGAAGAATACAATTTAATGAAATGTGGAATATGTGAAGTGATGGTGACAGAGTTTTTGTTGCTGAATTTTTACCATATAGAAAACTTTAATGAATTAATAGGTATTTATGGAACCAGATTTATAAAAAGAAAACAACAACAATATAATTAAGCAAATCTGAATAATTGTGATACAATAACTAAACAGTCTTTACATCGCCTCAGTTTCTCTTTTTGTAATGTATGACATATTTGTTTCATGTTTTTGTTTAAATTCATATTTTGTGAAGAAGTAAGTAAGTCAAGAATACTTTTCAATAAAAAAATATATGAATAAATCCTTTACTACTGCTATTTAATTCTTGCTGATGTTATTTTTGTCATTTATAAATTTCTAAAATTTACTATTTGCATTCTATGTAAGTTATAATGAACTCCAGAATGGTTATACAAAAATGACATTTCAATTGTTGTTCAGATAATTAATACTTGCTACAAAAGGCTATTAATTGTATTTTAAAATATGATAAAAGATTAATACTACTGAAAATGGCATGTTTTCTGATAAGCATCAACTGTGTAAAAATGTTTTTCGTTTCTTCCTAACCATTTGTCATCCACTCAGAAAGTTACAATTGGAGGTATTTTCAACAATACATCAACTCATTGATGTGGGGATATAATTTGGTAATTAATGATATGATATAATTAATGGATATGAAAAAATAGTTGCTCCCTTATTAGTTGTCTGTCAGTAATAGACATATCTTACCGTTTCTATATTCGAATAATTGTTTGCCTATGTTGTATCATTATATCAGATGAAAAGCTAAATCTATAATCCAAAAATAATGTAGCCTAACACACAAAGTGATTTGGGGGTATATAATAGAATAATTTAATTCCCACAGCCGATTGTTGTGGTTTATGCAATGTTAAGTCCAAGTATAAGACTGTAAGCATGATCATAGAACATAATATTTAGTCACAATGACTAAATATATTGAAGACAAATCATTCTTATTTTTAAATAGAAAGTGTGTTGTAATGGATATAAATAATACAATCCACATTCTTATGATGTAATTATCTACTTATCTTTAATCGAATGAGATTTTTCATCTGCGTCAAATATAATCACAAAATCGCACGATATTTCTGTCTGCTGTGATTAATACAAGGAGCCAGATTGTAGTCGCCGAGTTATCTTGTACGAATATAATAATATTGTATGAATGTAGAGAAAGAATAATTTTATTTTCCTTATTATATTGATTGAAAATGGTATGATAGTCGTTGATATGAAACAAAAGAAACAATAATTTCCCATTCTTACCGATGACACACAAAAAAATCGCTTTTAGCGTAACCATATAAAAGTATTTAATTCTATATTAATTTATTAGTCAAGAAGTGATTTAATCTACATATGCAAAGGGAACGTTAATGTAATCATATGTAACTTAATCGAGCAAACATCTTGAGAATACGTAAAATATTCCAATATTCTGTCTGTACCCTGAATTCACCTAGTCACCTAGAACACTCCGCATACTCTAATATAGTTATAGAATACTCTCGGTACAAATAATCCCTGTACCTTAAAAACGTAAAACATAATCCACATACTTTATACTTTCGGTACCCTAGTTAAGTCAAGAATACTCCCATACCCCAATAGAGTAAGAAATCTTCCAGGCACCGAAAGAGTGACCAAAATACTCCCACTACCCTACCAGAGTAAAACAATATTCCCGGCACCTTAAAAAAGTAAATAATGCCTTGAGTTACATAAGCGATTGAAAATATTCCCGGTTTCCTAACTTACTTATCGTACTTCAAGAGACTTAAAAGACTCTCCCGGTTTTCTAAGAAAATCAAAATTTCTTTCGGCACCTTAAAAGGGTCAAAAAATACTCCCGGCATCTTAGCAGAGACATAAATACTCCTGGTAAGTTAAGAGAGCCAAAAATAGTCCTGGTCTGCCAAGAGAGTCAAAAATATTCCCAGTACTTTTAGACAACAAATATTTTAGCATGATTGAAAATTTTCATCCTTTTCCGTCCCCGCCATCTCGGAATGGTAGTCGTGTCTCAGACCACAGAGTTTTTTTCCCGTTATAAAGGTACATGTGTACAAAATTTGGTCACATTAGCTCCACGCGAGTAGATTTGTATGCGGATCATACACACCCTCCATAACACAGTCAATTTTATTTATTACATAAGATTGTATTAGAAGTATTTAGTTCAGCACTGTTACGATAAATTTTATGACGCTTAATTAACCAGATAAATTTAACTCTGCAAAGTAGAATTTTAATAATTGTGCTTATGCAGCATCGTGGTAAAAGACGAACACGAAGAGGAGTGCCTGATAATATGAATGAAGGGTCTCTATCAGTGAGTTACAGATAGCTTTTGACGTAAACCTGAACATCCGATCTTCTCACGAGTTATTTACAGATAAAATTGATTGTGACAGTACTAAAATTCACTGAAGGAACTGATAAGACGAGAGTATATAAACGACTGAGACTTCTTCAGGATTTGTGAGTTCTCAAAGCAGAAGAAATGGCAGCTCTGAAATTTGTCTCATTGTTCCTGCTCGTCTCCGCTGTGTACGCGACACCTTTCTCCAACTGTAAGAATAGTTTGTTGAAGAGAAAGTTTCTACTCATACTTTAAACTACTGGTTTCTTTAGTTTTTTGCCGTTAAAACAGTAACTTGTGTAAGTTATGCCTGAATTGACACATTCATATTTATGTATAACCAAAGCGATTCATTTGAATCGTGCACATGAAAGCTATTTTATTAATATTAAACATACAATTAAAAATTGATAATTATTCCGATAAAATTAAATAAAGAAAAAATAGTTTTATACGATTTTTTATATCTACTAAAGATTTTATTTAAGAAAAGGAAGTCTAATTGCAGGATGAAGTTGATAGCTCCTCAGTAAAGTCGCACGGTACGATGCGGTACGTAGGGACCGACAGTAAGAATTTTTAATAGTTGATGGCATTATTTTCCTAATGGCAGAGCGCACTAGGCCGTAACGGGACATTTCGCATCTTTTGCCGTTTGTAATAAATCCGAGAAAGACCTTTTGGACATTCCGACTTGCCGAAAGCTCATCGGGTATTTTAGATACAGAGCGCACGTGTTTCGGGGCGGACTTTCCGCCATTTAAGTCGTCTTCCCGAAGCAAAATGGAAGTGTTTAAATTAATTGTCAGTCCGCTACACAAGTCGTAAATGATTAAATGGAATAAAATTGCCAAGATTTATACATGGTCATCCATAATAATTAATTGTAACATAAAAATCTATGAAGTATATATTTTTACGTAATACGTCTTCAAATAGTTGCCATTTTGTGATCTGGAAATTTTTTATAGCACTGAGAATAAAATTAAAAATTATTTGAAAAATAAAACATACAGTGGAAAGTTAATTAAAATATTTTTCATAAAAAAAATCATTTAACAAGACAATTACTGATTTTATGATTTGAATATACGTACGCTACGAATTAGTTGTTCTGTTAGAAAAGTATGACCTAACCCTCAATTTACTATTTCTAAAGTATTATTTACTAATATTATTTTTTATCTACGCAAGTTACTAAAGCTCCGAAAGTTTCACATAAACATTAAGTACGTTGTTATTCTCTCCACAGACCCTAATTGTTCTATGAAATTATTGTCATGTTCCTCAAGTTCCAGTCTCATTTACAAAGTTTCCTTGTCTCATCTATTCACACAAGTCCCTCTTCTCCTAACATTGCGTTGTCTACAGTCTACAGAAGGTAAAACCCATTAAAGTATTCCTACCGTAACGTTCCGGCTAAGGAATGATTATTTTATTTCAGGCGAAGTTGGCGTACCTGTGAATGCTGTAGACATCACCGACTGTAATGCAGCGGTGTGCGTCTTTGTTCGTGGCCAGACTTACACATTCAGTGTCACATTCGCTGTGGGTAAGTAATAAACACGACAATTATAAAAATATAGTCTGAGTTCTTTATTAATATTGCACGCCTTCTAACATCCTGACGTATTGAACCACAAACTGTCAGTGAACCGATTTCGTCTTCATAGATCGTCTATTATCTAACACACACATTTTAATTCACTGAAATAACGATAAATTCTTAAAATTTAAATTGTAATGGTCTCAAAATAAGATATCTGTATAAAAGTTCAATTTTTCTATTAGTATTTCAGAAACGGAACAACATCACGCGGATTAATAATATATTTAAAACTAATTTGCACGTGATAAATAATAAAAAAATCTCTATCCAGTCCTCCCTATTCTGGAGAAGAATATTTCTATCTCAGTATTTTAAATATTTAACAGGAGATATTAATAAGAAAATTTTAATTATTCTTTTACAGTAGGTGTAAATAAATTTGATGAAAAAAACAACCGTTAACAGATAATTAAAAATATTTTATATTATGAATTACCCACTTGTTCTCTTTGCCTGAAGAGGGTCCTAATAAGGACCAAAACATGTAATGTGATTTAATTAATTAAGATTATTATTTATTGAATTAGAGGCTAAAATTGTGAATATTTGGCAATGCCTATATAAGTGGGAATAAATTCAGTAAATACAATAATGATTGGTGAAAACGATGTGTATGGGGTGGGGGGTCAGATGGCCAACAAAGTGTAAAGTGTGAAGATGAGAAGACGTCGGTGAATTAATAAAAGCGGCATTGAGAAATTTATTTGGAAATTTTCCAATTTGCCTTATAATTAATTGACTTGAATTGTTATTAGATCTAAACATTCATTCGATGTAAGTAAATAATAAGTAAGTCTAGTATTCTAGTAGTGAAGCGTGCTAGCATTCCAGTATAGAGCAGTATAAAATCCGAGTCCCTCTGTTATTCTATCAAATTTAATAATATTTTAGTTGTTAGGATCCAAGTGTCTGCTACAACATTTGATTTAAATGATCTTAAAGTTTGTGTATATTCAAATTAAGAATGAAAAATATTGGTAGTAGAAAATAAACATCAATTCCTCCCTCAAAACATTTTTGGAAGGTCAGGGAAATATGAGATATAAATGCGTTGCATGGACGACGTATCAGACGTCTTCGTGTGTGTCCCTAGTAATTTGTTTTGTGTACTAATACCAGAATTATGTATGGTTTCTATTATGTATAGAATATACATGAAATGAGAATAATTAGCTTTACATATATTAGTCGTGTTTGTTAACACATGCTCCGGACAATCATGGACAAACCATTGTACTTTATTTCAGTTTTTAGACAGACGTGATTTTTGTTCCTTTCAGACCACGAAGTTACATCGTTAGATCCAAGTCTTGTCGTGTACACCCCCACAAACCCTCCAGCAGAACAGCCCCTGGGTGATGACGGTTGTGCACTCATCGCAGGAGGCTGTCCTTTAACTGCAGGAGTCGACAACGTTTTCAGCATTACAATGACTGTGGATCCTGAAGGCTTCATTGTAAGTACTTGATTAATAAAATTCGACGACGCTCTAATAATAATATTAGTTCTGATTAAAGGAAACGTCATGAATACAAATCGTTCCGCTGAACAATAATTCTTTTTCTCAAGACTTCAACTGAAGCTGTATTTAAATGACGAAAATATTGGCGGAAAGAGAATTAAAACGATAGTTTGTTGATTAATTATTTTTCTGTCATTTCAGGGAGAATTTTATGCAGAATTCAACCTAGCTGATCAAAATAACGAAAATGTGGCATGTACCAGGATAAGTGGAATCGTTAGGGCCACTCCTAAATTTAGGCTATAGAGTCAGAAGAGTGAAATCTATATACAACAAATAAACAAATATCCATAATCACTTTCCTAAACTAAGTATATTAAACAGAAAAAATAATTTCAAACTGTATTTTATAAAATACTGAAATAAATTTTCTGGCTCATATGCATTTTTTACTGAATACAATAAATAACTTACCAATGGGTGTGAAGATGACCATCAAACAGATTAAGCGTTTAGAATTGTTAGTCAAAAATAAAATTCTATATTATTTTTGGAGTATTAAATATTTTTATCGTATTATTATATCAGATTTCAGGATAAATAAATTTAAAAATCCGAATATATCAGTATAACGTGTAGTTAGTGAAATATTGTTGAGATACGACTACTCAGGGATTTTCCGCAAGCAGTTCCCGATGAAGAGTTTGAAAAACGAAAAAGATAATAAAATTATTAGCCCAGAAGATTTATTAGACTATTCTTTTTTAGAGAAAGGAATGCTAAAGTATTGAACCATAGGCTCAAATTGTGAAGATCTGGCAAGGCCTATATAAGACAATCAATATTGATTGGTGGAAACGATGCGTGTGGGGAGGGAGGGGGGGCAGTTGGGCATCGACGTGTAAAGTGTGAATATGAGAAGACGTCGGTGAATTAATAAAAGCGGCATTGAGAAATTTATTTGGTAATTTTCCAATTTGCCTTATAATTAATTAACTTGAATTGTTATCATTCGATGTAAGTAAATAATAAGTAAGTCTAGTATTCTAGAAGTGAGGCGTGCTAGCATTCCTGTATTGAGCACTATAAAAGCCGAGTTCCTCTGCTAACGTTTTCGAATATCAAAATTTGGGCGACTAGAGCGAACGTTAAATGCCTCAGAAACCAGTAGCATACAAGTGCAAGTGACGCTTTGAGTAAGTCTGACAATTTTATATTATTAGTAGTTTATGGTCGCGTCACCTTACTAGTTATTGTCGACCCTATAATGAGGCTTACATAATTAGGATAAGTGTCTGTGCTTCTTATCCAAGTGTATGGTTCAAATTACAATTGTCAGCTGAGCGTTGGAGAAGAACTCGTCGTGGAGGCTGAGCAGACATCTTTTCCTGAGAATTTGGCTATGGTCCTCCTGCGCATATCCTTATACTTCGTACATTCGAGAAAATGTTGATAGGTAATTAGTCGATCACACGCCTCGCAGGAGGGTTGATCAGTTCTGGAAAAGAGATGGTCATGAAGTGAGATGGGTGTGTAATTGTCTAATCCTGGAAACTTTTTGAAGTGTTAATAAGGTGACACAGCTCTGATGGTGATGGAAGATCTGATGGAAAAAACCGTAATTGTATTTTCTCCTCGTGTCCTACCAGCTATTCTCCACTTTTCCTATGAATTTCCCGTGCAGATTGCAGAGTCGTAGAATCTTGGAACTTCACTCGTCGTGGAAGACTGGCAATTTTAAACGACTGTAAACTAAAGCATAATCTTTCGCTGCCAAAATCTTTTTTCAATTAAAAGTACACATTCTGTATTGTAAGTCACAGAGACATGACTCACTGATATTCAAGAGTATAGTTTGTATTTAGTATTATTTTGTACTTACACAATAATGACTCATTTGCTTCTATTGTAAATGTGTTAATTTTTATAATAAAAGTAATAAACATAAATTCTTTTTTTCAGAGGAGTTTAATACAGTAATTATACTTCATCACTATAAGGAAAATAATTAGCTATCAAGTCGCTTCCGACCTGTGGATGTTTTATCAGATTGACATATGTTGTCAATCTCATAAATATTTACATAACTAATTAATAACTTTTGATTGACATACTTAATTTGAATTTAATAACACAAAATTAATTTGATTCACAAATTAATGATGACAAACTATTACCAATTTACACATATACGAGGTGCGGACTGTAAAATAATAAATATCTTAGAGTAAAATGCAAAACAAACTAGAATGAAAATGACAATTTAATTTTTTTTTAGAAATGTAATAAAAGACAACGGCGGGATTTGCTTACGTAAAGTAAGTGTCATCGGGAAACGGCGAGCAGAGTTTCTTCTTCTTTTGTCTCCTACATAAATCCTTCATTCAGCATATTTTATGTCATCTTCCTCAATCGTCCACTCTATTTTAGCCACCGACTTCCTCTGCACGCTCATTGCAGTTCGTCACCTTCAGATCTTATTTGAGCAGAAGGTCTGATATCCTCAAACATCTGGATGAGGATAACAGCATATTTTGTCTGTATCCAGACGCACCTTGACAAAACGATCCTCATACTCCGACCGTCCAGTTCGTTTTACAAACAGCTTCCTTGATGTCCTCTGCACATCTGGGCTGCCCTTTTCAGTTCCTCTGACCAGTGACCTCCCGCTGGGTTGTTGAGATAAAAAAACTGTCCCGCCCCAGAATTCGCCGCGCTTTGTTTACGAAAGCAAATTCTTGTTCCCTTGGTATACACGCTGTTAATGCCAATATAAAAAATTTATCCTCTAAAAATTATAATGTGGTACACGATCACAGCACACATATTATAAACATTATCTCATATAATTGTTTACAGCAATGCCTAACAATATATTTTTGCCGTGTTTAATACAGTAGTTATTTTAGTTTCGAAATATAGTGGAAAAGGGAAATTTCAAAATAGAAAAATACCGTTCTAGGTTTCCTAGATATATTCATGAAATTATCGTCCAAAATTCTGAGATTAGATCTAATAAATTACTTGGATTTCATCACTATATCAATAAGTCATGAATCCAGCAATATGTTGTGTGTGTAGTTTTACCATTTATGCGTGTGGGACTGCATTAAAATCATTATTTTCGTATGGAGACGTTATATAAATTTAACGTTTAAAGTAATAGTTCATAACGATGGCTTAGAAGCGACGTGAAACCATCATTTCTTAAAAAAAATTCCCTTTCTGCGTCAATTAATCTTTGAAGTGATTCAACTATCAAATATATTACATGTATATATTCTTATTGAAAGATATAAGTTATTGTGAACATCCAATATTTACATTATTCCAACTGGTGCACATTTTTATTGTAACTTAAATAAATAAAAAAATAATTAGTACTATTATCACTCATTTATTTTAACATTGAAAACAGCATTTATATTTTAAAAACTTTCAAGACTCTCCCTCCTTCTTAGGTTTTAGTATTTTATTTATGTTAATTGGAGGTCATTATTAAGTTTTACGCTATCGAATAGAGAATGTAACTGATATTTTCCTAAAGAAACTGCTGAGTTCATTATTCGTGAAAACGTTTCGAGTATCTGAGGAATTAACTTAAAATTTGCTAGTGATTTTAATTCGTTCCTAATAATTTGTTTTCTCATTACTTAGTGAACTGTTGAAGTCTCGCACTGCGACGTTATTTCCAGCGCATGCGAACTCATTATTTGGAAATCTTTCTTTTGTAATTAATTAAGGAGAGAGAATTAAAGGCGGAATGTTTATGTTAAGGATTCGTTGCCATTATTTTTTGAGATTAACAGTCCAGCTCCTGGAAGCGCACAGTAATGTATATAATGATGGGCGTTAATGTCCCGCTTTTTCTCTTCGTGAAGTTTAATTCGTTTTTATTTGTTCACACGTGAGCCATTAAAAGGATGCTAAGCATTATTTGGACACTCTGTACACTAATTGGCGAGTGGTTCTGGAATAAAAATGAAAATTTAATTTGGGTGGGCATGATATTGCGCACAAAACAGAGAGAAAACCTCTGGTAACGTTATTTACCCTCATTAGCGGATCCAGAAAATTCCTAAGCGAAAGTCGAACACTTGCAAATTCTTTAATTACACTTTCAAAAAAGTGCCTGAATGTGTTGAGAGAAACGTTAAATGAAGCGAAAGTCTTGATTGTGTGGACTCATTTACCTTAACGTTAGCGGAAACGAGGCAGGGCCCAGTTAATAGCTAATTAAAGAACTATGATGTAACATTTCAAAATTATTTTGGCTCGATACCTCGTAACTGAATTTACAGGACCTAATTACACTCCGTTACAGATATTTATGATTTCAATAGTAATAATAATAATAATGTCCTTGAACGCAAAGTCTGGATCTCTGAATTACTTACCGGAGATGCTATCTTAGTAGCCCCCGGTTGTCGGAACATTCACAGTCGCTAATTATTACCAAACTTTGGGTTTTGAAGCATAACAGCGACGCTGCGTTATCAGATCCGTCAGAAAACAGTGTCCTCAACATTACGGAAGGCTATTTATATCCTATTACCATTTGCGTTAACGTGATTAATGAAATTGCTTAAAACTCCACTTTAATCTTCTATATCCCGCGTTTACACCGGAGTTGATAATAATGTTGCCAGCAAATTGTTTTGTTAATTATATGCAACACAGGAGATCCATGATCATATGGAGGAAGCTTTTTGTGAATTATATAATTTATTTAATAAATTTGTCACTTATGGACATGTTACATTTATTATATTAAAGAATGTTGGACAGTTCACCCTATTTGGACCGAAATAAACGCGTGTTACGAAAGAATAAAAGAATACACAGAACGAAGAACGATGCAATCCAAATGTAAGAAAATGATCTTATGGAATGTACAGGAAAGGTTTTACTTGTCATTTCCACTAATATTACTCAGCACTTGTGAAATTTTATATTTCAGAAAATTTCTGTGCCATTTACTTAGCAGTTACAAATAAACTTGGAAGGTTCGTTGTTCGGTTTTATATGCGAACGATAGTGGGTCTAACAAAAATACTGTATATTTGTTAGTTGTCGTCTACTTTTAATCACTGATATTTCAATTTCTTTGATACATATTTAACATATAAGAACAGGGGACGCGACGTTACCAACAAACGCAAAATTTGGTTTTGTTGTCAACATTTACTATTAACTTTTGATGCTCAACATTATTGGTGACCAAAATTGTTGATAACATTCGTCGTAAACGCGCCTTGAGAGAGGAATATTTGTTTGTTTGCCCGTCAGACATTGCACTGTTCAAGAAACTCAAGTTTCCGACATATATCATAATTGTCAACAGTAATAATAATTTTCTTCACCCGTCAGCGATAATCAACACGACAATTACCTTCGGAAAGAATAAGCACAATAGCTACATATAATGAATCCCAAAACCGCGAATTAGGTTCAATATTCTGAGTTTCTGCAAGGTCCACCTTGTTCTATTCTTACTGTTAGAAATCCCTGTTTTATTTTCCATTTTTCTCACTGTTATTAGTTATCATAAATAAACGACATTGATTCAAAAATACGGTAAGAGTTGTGTAGAAGGAAGCCTGCGAGAGGATTTCTCGCAGGTGAACCTTCCCAGAGAGCTCTGGCGGGGGCTACCTTTGGGGATGCTCTCACATCTCTCTGGTTTTTTTGAACTAAGGTTCCCACATGCCGAGGCACCTCGGTCTGTTTTGAGAGGTGTATGTTCCGGGGTCGCAGACCTTGGGCATACGGCAAGAGTTGTCCGCTATTCCTATTGGAATAGTCGGCCAGCTGCCTCCTAAACAGGCCAAGGCATGGCGAGGGGTAAGCTGCGTCCCCACAGCAAACTCCTCTCCCGCTATCGGAAGGGCGTGGGACAAGTACCCAATGCCCGACCTACCCGATGCAGGTTTTTCTAAGGTTTTCCCTGCATTCCTTTAGGCGAATGCCGGGTAGGATCCTTAAAATATAGCCCGGGGGCCCTAGTTAACCCTTGGCTACCTTCCTCTACCCTTCCGCATCCCCCCTTTCAAATCCCTTCCTATGCTATTAAAGGGGAGTTGCCCTAAGTGGATTACCCTCATGTAGCCAGTTGCCATAAAAAAAAGTTTATTAACAAATAGTTATATATACTGATGTTTCGTCTTTGTTTTATGACCTCTTCACGTTTAGTAATTTCATATATAACTTATGCAAAAAATTAGAGGCAAGATTACTGTTGCAACCGAATCGTCGGTATATATAACATTTTGTAAGTAAACAATTTTCTCATTTAAGGCTGATTATTTATTTATAATATTATAAATGTCAGATATTTTGACATCTTTATGATTTATCGTGTATCCTCTAAACATTTTAAAACTTCTATGTTTTCCTTATTTGTATAATTTCTTCATTGTTTAACAGTTTAACCTGCCGGTAAATGGAGAAATTGAAAAACATTAATTTGTTTAAATCGTATTTTCATTGATCGTATCAAGGAATTATTAATTCTTTTCAGAATATTATTTTACTAAATAGTAATTTATGATTTTATTTAAACAGCTTATCACCTGCCATATTCGGCGTTCGCGTTAATTTTTTATTATACGAGTAATTACGCACTTCACATTTTGCCTTTTTTTTTAGAGTAACAGGCCATATGAGGGTAATCCACGTGGTACCAACTTCCCTTTAATAGCACAGGGAGGGATGTGGAAAGGGGGTTGCGGAAGGGTAATGGAAGGTAGCCAAGAATTAACTAGGCCCCCCGGGCGATAGTTTAAGGATCCCACCCGGCATTCACCTAAAAGTAATGCAGGGAAAACCCTAGAAATACCTGCATCAGGTATGTCGGGAATTGTGTACTTGTCCCACGCCCTTCCGATAGCTGGAGAAGAGTTTTCTGTGGGGTCGCAGCATTCCCTTCTCCGTACCTCGACCAGTTGGCCGACTGTTCCAATGGGAACAGAGAACAACTCTTACCATATGCGACCTCGGAATATAAACCTCTCAAAACAGGCCGAGGTGCCTGGGCTTGTGGAATTTTTGCCGTTTTCATGCAAATATATTTCAATTTAAAATGTACTGTCACACCTAGCAGTTACCAAATACTGAGTGGTTTAAATCCAAAGTCTTGTTAAATTTACGATATTGTAAATTAACTACCTTACATTTCAAAATGAAAAAAGTAATACATTTCGTTTTGTTATTCAAAACTTATTCTCTATATTCAACATAACTGAAGGAAATTTTATATTTTATGGCGAAATATATTTAAAAATATTTCAACTATATATTTCAGTGCGAGGATTTACAATTAAATTATTCAGAAAGTGAATCACATTAATATTCGTTCTCAAGTTTTACTGTTAGTAAAGTATCTTCTTACAGTTTTCTCTCGGTGTCAGTCGGAACTCGATTTTTCTTTTTTATGAGCGGAACGCAGAGCACACGGTAAAAAAGGAGCCATTTCTAGAATTTCTCCCATTTTGAGTGACATTGAATATAAATAGCCGCATAACCTTTAGACTTTCTCCCGCTAGTCTACCCTGACTGAATACGTCCTTATATTCACAGCCCTCTCATTCTGTGTCATCTTAGGCCTCACTTCACACATGAGCACTGTAACATAAATATTTATGAATCTCCTTGGTAGCCGAAGGCGTCGTTAAAATTTGCATGTGAACAGGATTCGACTACCAGCTCGCCTCATTCTTTTGCAACCAGGTAAAAATGTTGCGTGGAACATAACTTTAGTAATATATTTAACCTGAGTATTATTCCACATCACTGTCAACAATATTCCTATTTAGTAAAGTTTTGATATGATATTCCATTAATAACATTCTGAGGAATATGGTGAATGTCGTGATAAATTATTGGAGGTCTACGATAGAATGTAAACTGAGAAACGTATTGACATCAATATGATGTCCATTATCGTTCCTACGATTATCCTGAGAGGAAGAGGTGATATAAATGAACGTAGTTCCGTTTAACATAAAGGGAAGAACAAAGATAGCGCAGAAGAAGCTGATGAAGCAGAATATTTTTCTAATATATATATTGTAATAATAAACTAATTACCTTTAATTAAATTAAATATTAATTTAAAGGATACGCGTTAATTAAAGGAATGATTAAACAAGAATTTACAAATAAAATATTTATTATCAAATTGTGGCTTCAAGAATCAAATCAATTACAATCAAAATTTTTAATATCTCAGGGTCTTGATGATTGATGATTGGGACACGATAAAAGTAGAATTTGACTAATTAACAATTCAAAATATTATTTGCTTAAAATTAAAACAATAAGTCGATCAATGAAAGTAAACTAGAAGAAAGCGAACGAACGAACGAAATCTGACTCTATCCTGTAATTAGCGTTTACAATATTATCATATTTTTTGTTTTTGTTACTTACATACTGTTCGGCTGGTACCAGCATTCTCTGTAGCTTCAGAAGTACACTATTACAACATTTTACACTGATTCTAAATTTCGACTCACAGATTCTACACTATTTGAATCGAAATGGAATTTCTTGGCTCCCAGGAACTCGG
This sequence comes from Zhengitettix transpicula, assembly GCA_037074705.1. Taxonomy (NCBI): domain Eukaryota; kingdom Metazoa; phylum Arthropoda; class Insecta; order Orthoptera; family Tetrigidae; genus Zhengitettix; species Zhengitettix transpicula. The sequence continues at coordinate 48,462,475 of CM073591.1, read as the reverse complement.
ATGATCCTCCAAATTATCAGTTATCTGATGTCTGCTTGCCTTACAGGAATCTTATGAGTTGCTAATTTATTAGTCTTTTACTGATTTGGATTTAAACTGCAACGTAGCCCAGTGAAGATTTTTTTAAATGTTTATTCTCTCGTGGCTGGTCCTAAATGTAGACTCTGCTATTCCGCTTCTTGCTGCTGACCGAAACTAACTTTACTTTTAAATACTTTAGATCGTCTCGACTATGTTTCTGACACGACCACTTGCTGTCCTTTCTGGCTGCTGACTCAAAACTTCATCCGTCCACATCAATCTTTCGGCACCAACTCCCCAGTTTTATTACTTGTTCCGTACTTCGCAATCTTTCGGCACCAACTAACTATCCTAGTGCCTCTCGAGTTTGACCGCGCATTTCCATTTCGGCATTTTATCAAAGCAACAGAGCTCTGCGCTATTGTCGCTTTTTATCGCTCAAAATACCGCTAACAATTCATTCCCTAACAATTTAATTTCTAATACAAACAATTAAGGGCCTAATTAATTGGCATTACAATATATATATATATATATATATATTCTGATTATTGATAAATAAACATCAGCCAATTTTAAGTCAGAAAAAATAGTATAAATTTATTAATAAGTACATTACGGTCAGATTAAATAATATCAAATATAACAGCAAAAATTTAAATATTAAAATTGACAACACAAAATGTAGTTTCATAGTTTTACCTTATATTGCTTGCTTACAACACAAATTAATTGTACTGTTAGAAAAGTATGGTGACAAAATTATTTTTAAGGGTCATAACTATTTAAGAATAGTCAAAGATATTAAGGACAAAATTGAAAATTTAGGTAAGCATATTGTAATTTATAAAATTACCAAGCGCTCATTAAAAATTAGGTTTAAAGAACATAAAATTAAATAAATAGTAGTATTCAAAATTATTGTTTTGTCGCAACATATTTATTTTATATAATCACATATTATATTAGTGTAGAGTGTCAATTTTGTACGACGAAACGAACTATATCTCGAGATTAATGAGTGAAATATCAGATCCTATAAAACAGTTATTAATATAAAAATGATACAATTCGAATAAAATTTATGACAGTTTGCTTTTGTAATGTTTACTTTGTATATCGTTATAATTTCAAATTCTAAATTGTTTCCATTGTAAACCGCACCAAACATTGTGAATTAATTTTTACTGGTCGTTCTCGTTTTAAATTGTACATTTCGGCCACGGCAGTCAGCAGAGTCTATCAAAATTGTGTAGGTCTAAAAAAAATTATATTGTTTGTTATTTGCAAATTATTTCTTAAAAATGTTATTCTAATCATTGTAATTGCTTTTTTCTTTTTGTAGTTTTAAACTTGAACCTGATGACGTAGCAAAATTAGCGACGAAAGGTTGTTTAACTTTTCCACGAATAAATTCTTTTTTCTAACTTAAAATTTGCTAATATTTATTTATTTAAAAGCTGTAGTACGTGAAAGCCATCTTACACTTGCAGACGTTAGGAGAAACCGATCCAGCAATCGGTTACGGTACTAAACAATTATTATTTAGAGCTCTGGCGGGGGCTACCTTTGGGGATGCTCTCACATCTCTCTGGTTTTTTTGAACTAAGGTTCCCACATGCCGAGGCACCTCGGTCTGTTTTGAGAGGTGTATGTTCCGGGGTCGCAGACCTTGGGCATACGGCAAGAGTTGTCCGCTATTCCTATTGGAATAGTCGGCCAGCTGCCTCCTAAACTGGCCAAGACATGGCGAGGGGTAAGCTGCGTCCCCACAGCAAACCCCTCTCCCGTCATCGGAAGGGCGTGGGACAAGTACCAAATGCCCGACCTACCCGATGCAGGTTTTTCTAAGGTTTTCCCTGCATTTCTTTAGGCGAATGCCGGGTAGGATCCTTAAAATATAGCCCGGGGGCCATAGTTAACCCTTGGCTACCTTCCACTACCCTTCCGCATCCCCCATTTCAAATCCCTTCCTATGCTATTAAAGGGGAGTTGCCCAATGTGGATCACCCTCATGTAGCCTGTTGCCCTAAAAAAAACAATTATTATTAGTAATCGAGACGTCTGAAGCCTTGGTGGTCAGAAGACATACATTCTGGAAATTATAAGACTCTCTCCCCTAACAAACGACGCCAAAAGATTTTTTGTCCATTCCACCTTCCACTCCTACATAGTTCGGACTGAATATGCTAACATTCCCAAGAAAGGTTAGTCTGATTTTAATTGGATTATGGTGAAATATAAGTTGAATACTATGGTCTCCCTCACGAGCTACCTATCCCCAGATTCATTGGCTTTTGATGGATTTATGTAGAAGTTTAGAATCTTGTGACAGAGTAAGCCAGTCAGTAGATTTTGAAACACAGCACGTTTGCTTTCCTCACCTACCTCTCCCCTCATAGATGTTTGAAAAATAAAAGTGGTATAAAGTAACAACCTTATAAAGCTTAAGTTTGGTAAACTTCAATAGAGAACACTCCCAGAGAATTTGTAACCCTGGAAAAAATTGGTCATCGTCATGTAATGTAATACATTCATTTGAAAGGTCTCAGTCCAGCCAGTATCAAAGTCGAGCAAGATTTCTTCGTTTACAACAATAAAATATTGGAGATTTAACGAGGCTGTATAAGCTGACAGTTGCCGGTGGTTGACCAAATGAAGTGATCACGGCATAAATGGTGACGAAAATCTGGAAAATGTTATTGGATGATCGTCTACTGAAAGTGCGCGAGCTTTCAGACAAGCAAAAAATTTCAAAAAGAGACGAACGGTGCATATTGACGAAAAATTTGGACTTGGGAAATATGAGCGCCGTTTTTGCTTACAATGGATCAAAATTAGCGTCGTGAGGATGTTTGAATCGGGTATCGATTCAAAACTATGGATGAATCATGGGTCCATCACTTCACACCTGACACGAAGGATCAGCCAAAGAAATGGACTGAAAGAGGAGAATCTGCTGGCAAGATCACGGCGTCGTTTTTTTTGGGATGCGCGTGGAATAATTATCTTGAAACAGGAAAAACAATCATCGGCGAGTATTATGCGCCCTTACTGTTGCCTTTGAGTGATGAAATGACGAAAAAACGGCCAAATTTTGGTAAAAGGAAAGAGTTGTTTTATCAGGACAGTGCACCAGTTCGCACATCCATTATAGCGATGGCCAAATTAAACGAGTTAAAGTTCTTAATGTTTCCTCACGCACAGTATTATTATGAGATGTATCTTCCTCGATTATTTTTTGTTTGAAAAAATAGCTTCGCGGTAAAATATTTGCCAACAAGGGGAGTCTACGGTTGGTGGCTATTTGGAAGACCTCGATGTTTCTCGCTTTAATCAGAGGTATTGAAAATGACTAGGAATCGTGTTTTGAGCTAAAATGAGTCTACGTAGGGAAAGTATTTTTTTCCCTAAACAGTCATTTTTCTTTGTTAGGTACTTCTGTGGCTCCCCTCGTAAGGCAGTCTGCAGTTTCTCTAACCAGCACCTATCTTTTTGCTCAACACCTCACTGTATTTTATATTCGATTAATGTACTAATATTTAATTTACCTAGGCCTAACAATCAATAGTTTTCCGTTTGAACTATCAAGTTTAGCACACGCCACCCTCTTGGCAGATATTTTCCGCTGTGGCGCGCATGATGAAGTCTCTTGTAAGTATAGCTGAAAACGTCTAAGGGTAACGTGTTGTAAATAATCGAGTTATTCATTTCTGGGGTAAGGAACGAGGCGTACGCTGTTTCCTTTCAAGAGTGGCAGTTTGATTTGTTACTATCACGGCGGATTCCTTGCTCGCAATATTAAATTCCCCGCCATTAGCAGTGAAGCTCTGCACACACATACACGCACACGTAATTTATTTGACACGGTAACGTTGACAGAGAACGAATTTTGGCCTTTGTGATGGCACACAGAAGAAGGAGAAGAAGGAGGGAGGGAGGAAACTCAAGGTTCTTTGACGCTGAGATGTGTAGATAACGTTCAAGGGAAAGAGGGTGGGTCTTCATTCGTGACGAGACGTTCGTGAGCATCCTCAGAGACGAAGGTTGCTTTCGTGCGTATGAAATACGCTTCTCACTTGGGGTACATAGGATGATAATATCAGCCACAATTCATTAACTGACGTCTCAAAACTCAATTGTAATAAAGACACGTAAATAATTATAATATTAACTGAGTAATTAATACATTGTACACTTTTATGGATAAAAAAGAAATTGCACTTCATATCGCGATCTACAGGCGTTGTATTTCCCCGTGGACCATTACAAACAAGATGTGAAATTGTTCCCCTCAAAAAAAGAAATTGAAGTTGTTATATAATTTATAAATTTAAATTCAACCCATGTATTTCTACGTTTCTTAATTACTGAAAAAAAATCCCTCTGGTTCATGGCCTTCTCAAAGTACGTGGTTCATTGTAATAATGGGGTAGCTGTTGAAACAATATTGAGACAATGTAATGAACAAATATTCCACCGTTTCACATTACAAACAAATATTTCTTATTAATAATATAAATTTAAACGACCATTACAACAAATATTTTTTCAACGAACTTTCGGATTAGATAAAATAGTCAAATCACAGAGAAAATGAGGTGATAATATAAATGTTTCTGGAATTCCTGTTCCTTTCAAAAGCCACTTTAGATTTCGCCAACTGAATTTTGTGGTTTTGTCGCACTCCCTTCCTATGCTGATAAAGGGGAGTTGCCGCCACGTGGATTACCCTCATGTAGACAATGTAAACAAAATAGCCCCAATATTCTCAATATCAGTCTTTTCAAATTATTATGTAGGTTCCGTGTCCTACCGTTATATATATTTTTTAGCCCGTTTTTAGCATTATTTTCCAAATTATATGCAGTTAGTCCTGTTAGAATTGTATACGTCAAATTCAAACCTACGAATACTCCAACATTTGACTTCACTGATATTTTAGGTCCAGCGTCAGAATATTCATCATTCAGCGACAATATTCTAGTTTTGCAACCTTCTTTGTGTAACATCATTACTAATTTATTACAGCTCCACATCTGTATCTATCGCCCTATTTCCCACTCAAATATTTGAACACATTTTCCCGTATTTTCCAAAATATATATGAATATTGACATGGTTCAACAATTCATTTATTTGTTGTGACTCCAGTTCTGAACACAGTTATACAATAAAAACTCTAATGCAAAATGATTCTAATCTCTTTCCACAATCACATTTAATGAAAAGTAAATATTATGTTGTTTATTATTAATAATTGTAATTATTTTAAAGTTTTACTTAAAGTTATTCAAAAACTTGTCATCAAACATTATAAAGATTGCTTTAACATAATTTTTTTTAGTGGAAAATAATTCATAAAGGGATATAATACATTAGTTGTCATTGTATTAGTCGTAAAAATTATACACTTCAACAATAAATATGTAAAATAAACAGTGTCTTAGTTGGATTGAACTCATGGGGGAGTTACAAATTTTGGAAGTATGTCTAAAACACGCGCATGATAAAATCACAGAGGGTCTTGTTCGAATGTGACGTCTAATCTAAAACACATTCTCCGGCGGAATAGAAGGCGAAACCTGAAACAATTAATCGATACATTTATATCATCTCAATTAAAAATAATTTTGAAAATTAATTTCTACATCATAAAATATTTTATTAAAACATTATGACACCTGAATCGTAACGAAAATCGATTATAGATTTATGTATTAAAGCCGTATATTATCCTCCAATTTCTAGGAATCTCTCCAAAAAATTGGGGTTGTCTCTCAATCACACGTTTGCCAAAATTTTCGGTTTTGGAGTCTGTTAGCGAAGGAGTATTGTTAAATCTAGAATGGAAAATAACTAAGTGTGAGGGTATATAATCAGGACAATATTGGGAAGTAGGGAATGGGTGCGCTGACGTGGAATCTTTTCAACGTTCATTCTAGATAGGTGTTTCCCTCATCTTAGCGGCGTGAACCGTGCATTATCGAGTGACAAGAAAACAGGATAGTCTTCTTGGTTGATTTTCTTCAATTACGGCCGAAACGCGTCTTAGTTGTTTTCAATACAATTCAGCAGTTATCCATACATCCATGGGAAGCGACGTCTTCTTTATCCCACCAATCGCATCACATAATCTTCTGTTGAACTTTATCCCGTAGTGCTACTTTTCTGATAGCCATTCCTTATTTTATGTATGGACATAAGAACATCCTTTTTTCGTTCGCAGCAAAAACTTGGATGTTGTTCATGAGATAACTGGAAACAATCAGGCAGAGTTACAAAAATAAATACCAGCTGATCTTTCTCTTTCAATTCGTTACATCTGCTAATCCTGGGGTGATGTGGATCATCTTGGCTGAAAGTGATCAGAATGTATTATTCAATACCTGATGGTATACGTGACGTATAGCATGCCTCTATAAAACAATAAAATAATATCTTGCTGTGATTGCGAAAATCGAATTCTCCCACTAGATATTTCTGGGTGCATCCGCTGTCTTTGTTTCTCTTCTGAATTCAACAAAATTTCTTCAAATCCGCGGAATGAAAATCGTATTCACAAGAAAAACACTCATAATAAATAATAACTGACAATCCGTAAACGCAATCAGAAATCATGTGATAAAACCGACGAAGTCTCGTTCTCTGAAAGCAAGAATATGAAGAACACTTTCACAAATTCCACAAGCAGAGCGTTATCACTAGTGATATAGGAGTAGACACAGTTAGTGAAACAATACATAAATTTAGTGTTCTATATCGTGACAGAATTAGTGAACATTCAAACAAACTTGCTAAGTGCTGTCATCCACGACGACTCAGAAGGTTGAAACCTTCGGAACTATCACATAGACCAATATAATAATTATTTTGTACTATATTATGTTACTTACACATAAGTTAAAACTTTATTTCTGTTGAAAGAATTAGTCAATTTATTTAATATAATAAAAAATAAACTAAATGTCTGTATACTGATTGTAATGAAAATTGAAAATATAACTTTCCCAAAAATATAAAGGTTTCCAGTATTTTGGATAGAGATTACCGTGAATTGAATGCTATTCACTAAAAAATATCTACTACATGTAGAGACTTGGACTCAGTATCTGATGGTAGTATTATGCTGAAGTATAAAGACTGTATAGAGAACGATTATATTTAACAGAAATTTTTGACACCCAAAATAACATCAGCCAATTAGCCAGAGATTTATTAAGTGAAATTCAAAACATTACGTTTCGTCCCTATATTTTGTAATCTATTCAGGTGTAAAAATTTTAATCAAAAGGTAAATTTGTAACAATTAATTACAAATTAATTAACAAAAACGTTATGAAGAAGAAACGTGGTCTTGGTGAAGAGGAAAATTCTGTAAACGGAAATCTAACAACCTCAATACAAAGTTTTCACTTCTGTTTGAATTAATTCAATAACATTAAATCTGATCACCAAATTAGTACAGTATTTAGAAGTCTTATAATTCTTATATTTAAGACTTTTTGCGGCGATCGATTATTAGTTTATTTTTATCATTACTTTTGCTCGTACATCACTATCGGTTGCTGGATATCAATAGTTTTAAAATCTAATTACGACAGATCAGACAAGTGAAAATTACTGATCTTCAAACTAGACCGAGTCTCGACAGAAGCTGCCATCGTTGCGGTTCATGCGGTTACAGGCTTCACTGTCACGTTTCGGAATATATTAATTTATTCGCTACTGAAATATACGTAGTTGGATGCATATCTCAGATTTACTTACGGCGTTTAGTAGCGCAATTGAAGAAGTGCATAGAGCAGATGTTGTTAAACTTGACGTAGATTTCATGGTCGTCTTTGGCGCAAATCGGTTTCAATTCCTGGAACTTGGCAAAGCAACTCATAACTTCCGCTGAAGCGGCGTCGGAATATTTCGGTAGCAGTATCGCTAAAAGGAAAAGAATGACATAACATACATTATGAATTTTTTTTCTTTTAATAGGCAAGTATTGCACATTATTTACATTACATATTATTTAAAAACGGAAAACTGTCACAGACCAAATATCTTCAGTGTATCTGTTCGTTAAAATTATCTTTCAGTCAAACGTGTACGATCATAACACAATAGATTTACGTAAGTCACTACTTCGGTGCTGATAAAATATGCACATAAGTCGTTTTATGGAGCCGTTTATTAAACTAATAAATTAGGAACAAATTTTTTACCAAGTATTAATTTCTAATTTCTGTAGGAGCTCACAAGTTTTCAAATTTTATCACCAGAGAAATTATTAAAAATCACATGTAATGACGTTCTCATTTTTGTAAAAATAACTCAAAAATATATTATTGGCCCATCAGATAAAACTTGAACCAATATTACTATCACGAAACGACAAATAAGAACAGGTTGATGAACTTATCAACTCACCAATGACAATAACGACGAAAATCAAAGTAGAGCTCTTGAAGGACGCCATGGCGGTTGAGAGATTCTTTTGTCGTGTCCCTCTTATAACTTAAGCCTTAATGGTGTTGCTTTTACTCTTGTTTTTGGCCTTGGGGTGTCTCACTTTTCTCGTTAAAAACAATATTACACTTCGCCTCACGAACTTTCTACTTTGTTATGCTTGAATAATGTAACATGAGACCGTTACACTGCGTAAATCTGTCTAACGAATAATACACATGCAATGGCTCGATTAATTCAATAGGAAAGGGGCGTGCTTACTTAAACTAAGAATAACAAGCAACATGATTTAAACATGACGGAATGTAAAAGTGTAAAAGGGCGAGAAAAAAGACCTGGATGTTTCGATATGTCAAATCCGGAAATTTGGAGTGAATCGATTACAATTTGACTGAATATGACACTGAAATAAAAAATAAGACGTTCCACGAAGAATGGATTGCGTATAAATTTATGAAATTGTATTAGTATATATTATATTGAAAATGTGTTTTTAGCTTCATTCATGATGTTGAATTTCCACTAGCGAATCGTGAATAATATTGCCTTTATTTCCAGAAATATTACTGAAAATATAGAGGAGCTAAACACAGATAACATTTAGATAATCTGAGATAAAGCTAACATAACAAAAAAAATGTAAAATTGACGAGAAAAAATTATTTAAAAAATTAAATTAAGCATCTTTTTCAATTGAATATTAGTTAAAAATAATAAAATAAATACTTTTCCTGCTAACTGGGAAAACTTACAATTTTTAAGACAAAACCTGGACCGCCTATAATATACTTAAACTTTGAAATTAATAAAAGAAGTAGAAACCACATTTTCTTTTAAAAATACTGTGCAAATGAAACTATAGTAAGTTTTACTAAAAATATATAAACAAAATTTAAATGACGTTTTTCACAGATCTTGGAAAACTATTATATAATTTATTATCGCAGAATGGGTGATTTATTTGATTTCCTTTCACAATTAATTGACAATCTCAGACGAAAAACTATAATACTTTGGTATATCTTCAGAATATTTCCATCAATCGCTCATTCATTTTTTACTTCATAGCCCCTCAATTATAGATCCGCTGTTAACTCTTGTATGTTACTGTATAAAAACGATACATTTTGCTTAATGTACAATTACTTCGGTATACCTGTGAATATATTTTAACCCAAAGCTTTAAACATATTATTTTTGTTTCAGAATTAAAGTATTTGAAATTGTAAAACAGATCAATGATACATTAGCCGGACGAAATATTGCAAACTTAATGGTATTTAATACGGTATGCGATAGGCGTAATTCTACCTGTTGAGATGAGTATATTTATAGTTGATTAATGTATTGTTAATCAAAATACCCGACTGTGTAATAATTTAGTCCAATAAAGTTGGCGAAAAAATTTTTACGGAATTTAGATACATAAACTTTTTAGGTGTTTGATGTGACGTTTAGAGTTATTATTTTATGGTTTTAAAATTCGAGACATTAAAATTTTTGATAAGTCAGATTGGTTTATAAAAAGTATTCCTTATCTCAATAGAACTTATCATTTAGCAAACTGTCGAAGCATCATATACGTCGAAAGAAATCATATGAAAACTAATAATTCAATTTAATTTTCGGCAATCATAAGACCGATCAAATAAAGCTCCATTTCAATTTATATAAATTTAATTAATATCAAGAAATATGTGTTTTTCTGGTATAAGCGCACACAAAACTAAGTTATGAACAAAAGATTAAGCACAGTGTGTGCTCAGTTGTTTTACATTTATGTTAGTGAGAGGGCGGTGGCATCGCAATCGCACTGTTACATTATCAAGTTTTTTTCATGGAATACTGTTATCTACTTCTTGTTTTTATCTATCAAATTATCTTCGCGGCTACGGATTTTCCTCAACTATCTTGTTTTACAAGCAATATATACCATTTTAGAATAAAATAAACTGGGAAGAGTTGTTAACAAATTTTAATTTCGTTATCAGTAAAGTGTACAAAGTCCCTGTCGATGGATATACGCCACGTAGTCTCAATATGGTTGTTGACAGTTTTATATTACTACAAACATGCTTATGGATCTGCATAAATTTTTTATAAAATTTAATTAAAATCACGAACAGAAAAATGATTTTAATCATTCGCTATTTTCTCACAAAATTACGAGCGATCGTTTTATACAACAGAAATATCGGTTTGGCCATTTTCTTGTGGAATGCGAACAAATTAACATTATTGGGAAATCCGTTATTTTGTTTCAATATGACGCGGATGACGGTTTTATGACATTAAGAACCTCACTGGTCTATATAACAACTATGTACTGTTCCATTGAAATAGAGCGACCGTTTTCTATTGAAATGCGAATGAAATAAGCTAGGCAAACAAACAATAATTTAAATGACATCAGTTTCGTATCCCCTGATGCTTGACACGTAAATATACACTAAAATCCCTCAATTACTAGCCATGTAAAAACAAAAGTACTGTTTTATTTACGTACAGTTGGCATGTGAACATCCTCGAACCGAAGGTCGTTTCTGGCAGTCCAAGGGAATACGACCGAATCTTGCAGATTGCTTCGCATGTGGTTCCATGTCAAATATATTCATGCGCTTATTATGCGCAGTAGCAATTCCTCCTCAAAGAAGTACCTAAACTAAATGTATGCAAGCTGCGGGGCAAATTCACTCAGCAATTCCTGCTCACAAAGTGCTGGAATATGACTTTCGCGTGGTTCTAGAGAACTGCTTAAAAGAGCCGTCATTAAGCGAAAGCGTAGAATACAAGGCACTGGGTTTGACGTAGGCACCGCGATAAAAGCGTTCGTGTGCAGGAAAGGCAAAGTGTCAGAATGTTTCCCTTTTACACGCAAAATATATACAAACTCATAATGTATACATATATATATGTATATAATAATGAAGTGAATTAGAATTAATACTCTGTGTTGAATATTTTTAATTATTAAATATATATTTAATGAAGTTAATTAGAATTAATACCTTGTGTTAAATATTTTTAATTATTAAGAATGAAGGGAGTTAATTTTTAAGCCTAGTTATGTAATTATAAGCAGTTACTTGCGTCTTAACTCATTCGAATTATTTTTTTTTTAATTAATTTACCTTTAATCAGCTGAAATATAATTAAAAATTTAGTAATACGTGTTAATTTTATCTTCTATAATTGAATTTGTACTTCCATTATCATGATTCATTGTATTCGCTTGGAAATGTGATCTCCAAGGCAATAATAATATGAAAAACACTACGCCAATTTTTAATAATGTTTAAAGAAATTTTCTAAAAAGCTCTCTAGTAATGGATGTGCAAACTAATGATTTGTTGATAACCAAAATAACTGGAATACATATTTTAATTTTTTTTATATGGTTTTTCTGGTCGCGACCACTATAAAGTTATTGGCGACTATATTTTGTATTTGACTAATTGGGCTATATTTGTTGCCGACCACTAAGATAACCTTCTATAAATACTGGACTAAGCAAGGCACTTTAGGCAGTCTGTAAGAGTTTTTAGTAGAAGATTCTTCAATTCAGTTTGATCGCCGATAATTTGGACTTAGAAAAAATCTAAATCATTTTCGGACTTCGAAAATTTTTACGGATTTGAGATACTTTCTGCAGTTATATTTGGCTTAGGTGGTGCAGCAGAAATTTTTCAGTGTGGCTTGGTGAGGAATTTGTCCGGAGATCATCGCGGATTTTCAACGACGCTTGTCCTAGATACCGTCGTTCTCGCACAACTCCTCTAGCGCCGTAGCAGCTCCTTACGTTATCCAAACTAAAGACTTTCAGATATGTTTTGGAATTACGTATTGCAATTAGTTTACGTACTCTGTTAAATAAACTATTTAAATAATTTTCACGCCACTATCTGATGATTTACTGGTCATGGCAGCGGTCATGACGAACGTGAATATACATGCTCAAATGTTCACCGCCTAGCGATCTTGTTTCTGTGCGGGTTTCTGGAATCTGAGGAATTTACTAATCAAATAATTTGTATCATTTTGCGGCATCGAAAATTTTCCCGATAATATTGTCAACGTAAGAATTTAGTTGAGCTTCAAGCCAGCAAAGTTACACCATCATTATTAAGCGTTGTCTTTCACCGTCGGCAAGCAATGTCTAGCCGATAATGTTCGCAATGTTAATACATTTTACAATTAATTAATGTAATATGCTAATAATTCAAAATAAAATGGGTGATTATTCACATCAAAGATACCTCTTCATTAAAATATATATTCCTTTCTTTCGTTATGCACTAAAACGTAAGAATTTCGTTTGAAACACTATTTCCGTTATTGTCCATCACAATATCTCCTCATTTGTTTGGATTCAAGTAGAAATTTGAAATCAGATGAAATTTTATGATCGTGATCAAATGAACGAAACGACGAATAGAGAAGTCAAAGTAAGTTGTAACCCGGTCGACCTCAGAACTATCGAAGACTTGCACGAGCAAGCGTCCTCGAGGGACGACTTAGGGTAGCCCCATTAGCATTCTGAGGATTACCCCATAAATACAACTTGCAGCGTACCTTGGAATTTCCTCCGGAATTTGTGCTGCTCAGTTTTAATATGGGAGGAGGCGAAACGGCACGTGTCGTCCGGGAATGCAGCAAAATTGCAAGACCGCCGCACTAGACCCTAAATCAGGCGACGAAATGTACTTATGCAACAACACGGTCTTCAGGGAAGGTCTTCATGCATCAAAACCCGCCATCTCGTCCGCTCTCTACTCGACAAGAGATATCCTTTAATTATATGGCTCACGGAATACTGTGTAATAGACAAAATTCAAACATTTCTAGACATGAATAAAAATGTGAATCATAGACAAAATTGATAGATATTTAATTAGTACAACCCAATATAAGAATCGACATAATTCAAGTAATTTAAATTATATAACTTCATTGCGTGTAACATTATGTTAATATGATAACTGCCATAACAAGCGTGACCATTCATAAAAGAGACAAATACGTTTACCTTATTATAGTTTTTCTTTAGTTACCATTAAGTGTATCCACTTGTTTGTAATTCATTCAACTGCCTTTCATTATCTTTTATCTTCTATTACATTGCCTATATGTGTGTATGTTCCGCATACAAATCTCCACCCGTGGATGAAATTTCACCAATTTTTGTAACCTGTTCCTTTAAAATCCGATTAACACACGTTTACTACCCCCTGGGGAAAGGACATACGGGGTGGGAAAATTTCAAACATGCAAAAACAACCAATATTTTCATCGGATAAATATTTTTAACCGTCAATGGGATTGATATTGTTGCAGCTGATATTTTTTTTGTTTATAATTTCAACCTGTTTTGTCATAGGAAGGGAGGACCCTTCGGGGTGGGTGCGGAGGGCTTACATAAAAATAAAGCAAATATAACTGAGTCGAATCCACGGTTATGGATGTCGCTTAATGCTCCGGCTACGTCGGGCACTCAACTAATTAGTAATAAAATACTCCGTACGTCAAATAATAATATTATCATATAATTAATATTTATCCTGTAAGATATCGTTTGGTTTACTTTGTTCGCTTTCAAAATAATGTATTCAAAACCGTTATTTTCTTGTATATTCATTTGAAAAATTTATTGCCTCAGAATGTGCAGTTTTTAACCCATAAAGCACCAGTGGTCTCTGCATTTTTGCAATGTTTTAATTTGAGGTCAAAGTAAAAGGCCACTGAGTCTGTGAAAATAATACCTATATTTTACTGTATATATATATATATATATATATATATTGTAATGCCAATTAATTAAGACATAAATTGAGAAATTAAAAAAAAATTGTTTGAGAAATCTATTCTTGACGGCGGTACAGAACCCAACAACAATGTAGCCAAGTATTGTTTCCTTTGTCGGAAGAAGTAATGCGCGCTCAAAATTACGAGAGAGTGCAGTTCACATTATGATATGGTAGAGTTCAGGTCGCATTAGCAGGAAGGTTTGGTCGCAGGAAGATATTGAGAAGTTAGAGTTGGCTGGAAGGTTTGGTCAAGTACAGGTCGTATTAAAATAGACGAGATATTCTTTTAAAAGTAAAGTAAAGTAAAAGCAGTGGGCAGTCAGACACGACAGAAATTGGTCGAGTTGAAATAGACAAGACAATTTCAAATATTCAAAGGAAATTTGCAGAGAAACATCGAGAATTACCAATCAACAGCTTTCATTGGTCCATGAACATTTTGCTCAAGACGAAAAATTCACTTGAGCAGAACTACGAAACCTGACAAGCAAAAACAGTCTTGTGAACATAGCCGGGCAGAATTAGCAGAAGTCAACCGAGGGAGAATCGAAAAACCTGGTTCCTGATTTTTGATCTAAAAATATTAATTTTAGAATCTGTGAGTTTTTAGAAGCAGTGCAAAACCCCGCCATAGTGTTTCGTCAATTACAAGGTATCCTGGAATGCTGCCGCGAGTAACAATATAAAACAAATAATTATGTAAACCTGATTAAAAGATATACGTCAGATTTCGTTTTCTTCTTTTGATTAAAATTTGTTAATAAGAATCCATCTTTTTAGTTTAACTTCGCTGACAAGTAAATTTCGTCATAGTTAATTGACGAGTAAATCTTTTCTTTTTTAAATTGGAATTTGTGTTTAAGTTGAGAAATAAAATGATTCGCCATTATCAAACCCAGTAGAGACCCTGAGATATTTTTTGAAATTGTGTAATTGTGTTTAAATTGATAATAAAAATTTTGTTTGTAAAGTTAAACATATTTTCATTAAAAAGCCACTCCTTTTTGTATATTACAATATATATATACTAGCTGGGAACCCGGCGTTGCCCGGTGTACTAATTTATATGAACCAGAAAAGTATTTAATTCTATATTAATCTTTAGTCAAGAAGTGATTTAACCTAAATCTAAATGTTCCTAGTTTCTTACATACCTTCAACCGATAGTGCATTAATTGCATAAATACATTGAATTTAATTACATCAGTCCCAACAAGCATACCTTCGAATCTTTTTACGAATAGAATACTTAAATATGCTTCATGATTATTACAGGATATAATTATTCCTCAGTCTTCAGACATTACGAAAGATTAAATTCATGAAATTGATTGCTAGAATCACAATGTATATGCAATATTGGACTAATATGGCACGAAAAATAAATTATTTTATCCGCAAGGATCATAAAGTATTTCGTATTGTTTTTTATTATCATTCTATGGAGTATTTATGGATAAAATTATACTTTTTATTCAATGAAAATATTTATGCTGTATTTCATTACGTAAATCGAAACTATTTCCTTTGTTCGTCGCGTAGTAACATCTCTCTCTGTCGCGTGACGTCACGGTCTCTTTGGGCGCAGCAATTTAACACAAATTTATCACGTTTTTGAATTATAATTCTTTCCACATTTATGCTATGGGTTTCTCACCTCCGCAGTACCGCTTCTCGTGTTTTGAAGAATGTGTGTACCAATTTCTGTTTCAATCTGTGCACGCATATAAATCTGTATAGAAATTAACGTAAATACATACATACATACAAATATATATCCTTTTTTAATATATATATATATATATATATATATATATGTGTGTGTGTGTGTGTGTGTGTTTGAGTGTATAATAGAATATTCATATATGGAGATATCGATTTATTGTATCCAGAATATAAGATACACCGAACTGTTGCTTGTTTTAAAAGAATGTTTTAATAATTTAAAAAAGATAATAATGTAACAAGTAGCTGATTTATATTTCAAATAAAACCGCTGTAGGTTGAACGGTATATACATTGTTGAAAAATGTTATATATTGGAAAATAAGTAACTTTGTGTAGATATGTTTGATCGAATTATCATGAAAGTGATCAAAGCAGACTTTTAGTGTCTATTTATTTGAAATGCATTATAATATAATAGAAAGTTTAATATACATTTTCAACTTTCAAGGAGCCTAAGAAACACGTTCTAGTATAAGTTGGTAGCTGTCTCCACAATCTTCCTTCATATCTCATGAGCATTTGTGGAACAATACATAGACATTATTAAATGACTGCATGCATGTAAATAGACGTGTAATGCTAAATGAAACAGAGGAAGGGAGGCCTCAATGCCACGAGGCAGCCGATTAATAACGGTATAATTAAACACTTTGTGAAGCTTACATTCCGTTGTAATAAATCTACACCTACCGTCAATTAAGCTCTCGTTGTGTGTTGACAAATGGAGTGCACACTGGGAGAGTAATCGACGGCATTGAAGACTGTACCTTAACATATACCCAACTAAATTTCTTCCCTCAGCCCCCATCAATTAAGCAGTATTCTAATGATCACAAATATTAAAATTGCACCATAAAGTTAGATATTCTGCAACATATATGAAAACAGCAACGAATCACACATTTATCATGCTTTCATTGAGAGAAAATTAACTCTCTTCAGAGTCGAGTCAGAACAACAGCTTTTGTGCTGAAATTCAAATACATCAAAATTCTATTGTAATGTATCGTATTTAGAAAAAAATATTTTATTACTTACATATCGAAAAAGTAGAATTGAAATATATAAATGTAATTGATAAACTGTTTGTTTTTATTTAATGACGGAAAATATTTTAGTCCTACAGTTAAATTTATATTCAAAATTACTTAAGGGAAAGATTTGTTATTTATCTCTCAGTGTGATGGACTGATATGAGACAAGCACCACGTTTAAGTTTGGCAATTTCGGCAGGCTGCAAATGTTTGAAGTGACCATGACCATATTATTACTTCAATATATTACCTTCTCTTTCGCTACGTCTCCATTTTCTCCCATATTTTTATCGTTTCCCGTTGTTTTCGTCTATTTTAATTTTTTTTTTTAATTTTGTGAAACTCAATGAAATAAATTTCTACCCTCGGATGTTTAATATGCTTGTTCAAGAAATTGGCTTCCAATAGTTTTTTTGCTACAACTCAAAAATTTAGGGTCCGACGATTTTTTTTGCATATATGCAATTAGGATCGAAAATCTACCTTAAATGCAAATAAATCGTCAGCACGTTACCAAAATAGCAAATATACCGCATCATAATATTAAAGAACCTAATTTTAATACCGCTTCAATTAAAAAATATTTTGGTCTGCACACTCTAAACGTTAAACCAGGACAACCCTTTGATTAAAAATACCATATATATTGTAATGCCAATTAATTAAGACATTAATTGAGAAATTAAAAAATAAATTGTTTGAGAATTTTATTCTTGACGGCGGTACAGAACACAGCAACAATGTAGCCAAGCACGGTTTCTTTGTCGGAAGAGGTATGCGCGCTCAAAATTGCGAGACGGTTGTTCAGCTGGCTGGAAGGTTTGGTCAAGTACAGGTCATATTAAAATAGACGAGATATTCTTTTAAAAAGTAAAGTTAAGTAGAAGCAGTGAGCAGTCAGACACGACAGAAATTGGTCGAGTTGAAATAAACAAGACAATTTCAAATATTCAAAGGAAATTTGCAGATATACATCGAGAATTACCAATCAACAGCTTTGATTGATACATGAACAGTTTGCTCAAGATGAAATATTCACTTGAGCAGAACTACGAAACCTGCTAAACACAAACAGTTTTTGGTGCACATAGCCGAGCAGAAGTCAATAGAGAGAGAGAGAGAGAAGAAAGGAAGATTATCCTGGTTCCTGATTTTGATCTAAAAATATTAATTTTAGAATCTGTGAGTTTAAAAGAAGTGCAAAAACCCGTCATGGTACTTCGTAAATCAAAGGTATCCCGGAATTCTGGGCAGCCGTGAGTACAGTTTACAATCAACCAAGTATGTAAATATTGATTAAAAGATAGACGTCAGATTTCGTTCCCTCCTTCTAATAAGATTTGTTAATTAGAATCCATCTTTTTAGTTTAATTTCGCTGACAAGTAAATTTCGTCATTGTTAATTGATGAGTAAATCTTTTCTCTTTTAAATTGGAATTTGTGTTTAAGTTGAGAAATAAAATGATTCACCATTATCAAACCCAGTAGAGACCCTGAGATAAATTTTTAAATTGTGTAATTGTTTTAAAGTATTGAAAATAAATTTGTTTGTTTGTAAAATTAAATTCTTTCATTTAATAAGACTATTAATTTGAATATTACAATATATTAAAATCAATTCATTGAAAATATTTTATTAACTTTGTGAACATTATTTGGTAATCATGGTTTGGAAACAGAATCAACATTCACCATGTGTACTTATCAACGCTGTGTAACATGGCTAGGCTTCAAAACAAAATTCGTCCACTGTATAAAATTGCCATTTTTATTAATTTTTATATTCTGGGATATTTTTTATAAATTAGCTGATAGGCAAAATCTTCAGAATCTTGGAGAGCCTGCTTGAGACGATTTCACTTCTGGGATGCAGTAGCGAGCGAAAGGTCACGGTTAGCGGTGTCGCCATAATCACTGCATCGCCGGATTCTGATAAGAAAACATTTTAATAGTTCAGTGATAAGTGCAAAATATTGAAGTTAAAATAAAACCGTAGATTGAATACAGCTCATTGGGGACAACAAATCTACGCTGTCATCCAGAAGTGCCACGCCCGAACAACATGTGCGTCAATTTACCGATGTGAAGCTATCAATTTTGAGGACGCACATGCCAACAGAAACTGTAAGCTGTAAAATTCAGAATCACAAGATTTTTTTTGTGAAATACTTTCATAAACCTCATTATATGCAGTGTTATTTCGGAAGTTCCGTTTTGAAACCAGAAAATTTCGACCCCACAATAACTTGATGAAAGAAATGTAACAAATTTTAAGTCGGATAAATTGTAATATTTTGGGCAAAATGATGTGATAAAAATCTATAAAATATTTTCAGTCAAACTGCTGGCGCCAAATTGTGTTGATTAAAAATATTTTTAAGATATTTAAAGTTTATTTGTGAAAGCTGGTTCTGTCTTAATAAATGTTTGTGTGTGGCCTTGTAAAATCTTATGTATTTAAAATCCTTAATATTGTATTCGCGTATTTCACGTAACAATCAGCTGATTGTGTTCGGCTCATATCTCAACTCACATCTGAGTTGTGTGACGTCATAGAAGAGAACCAATGACAACTTTGAACTTTAAGTTAATTTGTGATACAATATAAATAAAAAATTCGAAGTTAAACTATAACTATTAAATATTATTTTAATTATAATAAATATATTGTAATATCCCTCTCTGGATAATTAAGATTATAGGAAATTATATTAAACACGTTATTAAATTTTATCAACAAAACAATTTAATTAATCTAGAATACATTTTAATAAATCAGACTCGGTACCCCAGGGTCTTTACTGGGTTTATAAGGAAACGGAACACAAAATTTACAATTAAACAATGCATTTAAAATAAATGACAAACGAAATGAAACGAAATCTGACTCATTATTCTTATTTAACAATTTACATAATGAATACAGAAAAAAAAATTACAATCTCTCTGGTCCATGCAATATGGATCTCTCGTATACCAGCACACACTCACTTCATACAGGCTTAAAGAGCACTAGGTTGTGCTCACACTTTGCTTTCAGAACCACCTCTTCTCGATGATATTACTCTCACACCGACTTTCTCCAAACAACCAACCCTGCTGACAGTCAGCAGGAGTTTCGTCGTGGAAATCTGTCTGATGATTCCTCTCGGCCACCTAAATTGGCCTTCACCAACGCTCTCTCCTGAATGCAAACTCACTGACTTATAAAATTGTTTCGGCCACTTTAACTTGGCACTGCGTCCGCCCTGCGGACCTCCACCAACGCTCTGTCCCCTCTGTCTGACTGCTCCTGTCCAACTGTTTCTCAGGTCTCCAGTCCAACAACTGTCCTTTTATCTGCTCTCCCCTCTCCAGAATATTCCCTTGTTTTCACAGTTTTTGAGTTTCCACGTTCGCCAAACAACACCAGCTGTTGCCTTTCTCACGCTCCGAGAGCCACTCAATACAATTAAAATAAATATTTCCTTTTAATATAATTGTATGTCCATAAAACCTTTGTAATCATGTATTTAGGGTTCCGACCAGATGTCTGTCAATACCATTAGCTTTAAGCCGCTAAACGTCCAATTATCGTCCTCCCCTTCTCTAAAAAGACACTTATCTATCATTTTATTATTATCCTTTTTTTCTACAAACCACTCAAGAATCCCCAGTCTGAGTTGGTAAACAAATCCGATGAAATCAGAACAAAATTCATGTCCTTCTTGACTGGGTATTACAATATATTGGCTTTTATTTAATTTTTGTCCGGTTTAGCTACTATTACACTTAAACTAAAACTCAATATACGACTAACAAGATTATTAATTTATTTATTAATAAACTCAAATTAAATTGTTATTTTTTACAACACAGAATTTCGTAACTACCATTTGTTAATCTCTTTTATCGGTATATTTTGAATAATAATTTATGTAAATGTATTTCCTACTTCCTAATCCTTTACTTTCTTTCTGCTAATAACAGTAATCCAATTTTTCTCTTAGTAATTCGTCAATTCTAACATTACATAGATTTTATGATTATGAATTGAGAAAAACCTTCTTAAAAATCGATACTGGCCAGTGCAATATGCAGAAAGTAAGTTTATTACTCGTAATTCGAAATTTTTGGTTTCTCGCTATGCGCTTTATTTACGCGGTACAAAAAACGACTTGAATGTATTTTGCGAACTAAGTATTCGTACTCTTTACATTTCAGTTTCATTTGTTAGGTAGTAATTGGAAGACATTCTTGCAAGAGAGAAGTCACAATATTCTCAGTTTGTTCCTTGGAATACAATCCCTGTAGGTCGTAAAAAGTAATTTGTTGACTGAAAGTCAGACCGGCGTCAGTAATTGCAGCGACGTAGTAAGTATCTATGTATTATACAAGACTTTTTTTCGTTAAAGTTAATTTCAGATGCGGCAACGAGGGCTCAGGTAAGGTGGGGAAATTGGCCCTTAGCCCATAGATTACACGCACTTGGGGGAAGGACAATTACTCCACACGTGCACATGAATTTTTTGTCCCGTGTTTTCATAGGTAGGTTAGTTACTGTAACAAACTCGAGGACCGATGCTGTCAAAGTTTTCCAATTAAACACCCGTTCCAACAACGCCGCCATATTGTCTCTCGACAGGTCGTCTAAATACATAATGCGACTACTTAAAATAGAATTTGATTACCCCAATACTTTTTCAGAACAGTAAAGTGGACCGGAATTCTCGTTCATAATTTTTGTAATCTACGAAATAGAAGACGAATGATCAATTAATAATGTCAATTTACATTCATTCTTTAAATCATGAATTTTCTATGTTAACATTCTAAAAAAGAATAATGCAGAAAACGACCTACATACAGGTAAACTTAAAAAGAGAAATTTAAACTAAATTTATATTTAAAATTGCTGGAAATTTTGGCGCGGATTAGAGTCTTTTTCCCCTATAGGGGGTTAACCTAAAACTATAAATTGAACAAGCAACTAAGAGTCAAACAACTTAAAATAATACATAATATAACTTGTTGAGACTTTCAGTGTTATGCTTAATATTAAAAGTATTTCTATGAGTGTTAATATAAGTCGTACTCCGTCAAAAATTGAAAAATTCTTGGAAAAGATTAATTTCTGAAATACTGTATATTAAAAATCATACACAAACTGTTGTATATATTATGCACGACACAGAAAGTCTCATCAAGTTATATGATGTATTATTTTAAAGTCCTTTGGCTCTTATTGTTTTATCTTTGTTCAATTGCCAGCCTTACGTTATTCGCTTTCAGAAAAAGACGCTCATCCCTGTCGAGACGTCCGAAATTTTTAAATTCAAATTTACTATATTTAAGTTTCTCCTTTTAAAGTACGTCTGTAAAACGTCGTTATAAGGATTATTTTATTTAACGGGAGTTAAATTTTGTTTATTATAATATACAAGTGTTTAAAACAATTTTTTAGAAATATCCTTTGGAAATCAACGATATTCATAACAAATTCACGTATCAAAAAATGTAGTGCCCCTTCATTAAAAAAACGAAACACATATTTCATCCCGTCAACTCAGCAATCGCTATGATAGAAAATATCTGATCATTGACAAGGCAGTTACAAGTATGGTACTCAATTAAAATGGTGTGATTGAATGTTTCCTTTCACGCATTTTCTCAATTTAAATATTAGTCTGTTCATATTTTAGAGAGATGCATAATATAATGCCGGTAATGTTACAGTTTATTTCTATACATATATATATATATATATATATATATATATATATATATATACATATACTGCGGTATACAAATTAAAGATATAAACAAAACCACCACGTTGCAGCAAATTAATGTAATAAATTATGATTTGATGAATGAAATAATTTAAACAATTAAATTTTAAATTCAAAACGTTTATTCCAAAATTATATTTTGTTGGATTTTGTACAAAACTTTTTCATAGATGCCACAGCTGTATTGAAATTCTTAAAATCTTCAGGGACGCTTATCGGGTTTCTAATGGTTATAGTAACTCGCAATTATAACCGAATGAAAGGGAAACAAAATTTAACAAAATATTGAATTAAATTTACAAGAAAAAATATTAACGTAGGAAAAATATATTTTTTATGAAATATATTAAGAAATTTTAAGAAATCTGACATTATGAAATTTTATACTAGGTTTAAAATGAAAATTTTGTGCGTACCAAATCATTGGAGCAGCTCTCATAAAACATTACTTATTTACTTCACCAATAATTTAAAAGGATTTTAATTATCAGGCTATGGTATTTCACCGTTCAAAACCTACGTCAGCACAACAAACCAAATTTGAACGTTTAAATACCAGTTAAATGACATCCAGTACTACGTTCTTTACAATTCACACGTAACTCGTTCAATTTCACTCTCCAATAATTTTAATAGCCGTCTTTGCTTTCGTCAATTTTTTATTTTACAACCTCCAATAAATCATTTACTTCTTCAACACATCCGGAGCCCAATTTCGCCCACCAATTTCTCTCCTCCTCGAATGCGCACTCAACTTTACTGTTTCAGCTTCTATCGCCGACTGGACTGCTTGTTTTCACGTAAAAGCTTTACACCTCAAACATTGCCAACACTAATACGACTGAAAACTGCACATTCTGATGCAACGATGACTTTTGCCAAAAATACCTGGGCCATATTAATTCGCTGACAATACAAATATTAAAGAATCCTTTCATAATACACATTGGTGCTCACTAAAATATTAATGCGTGGCTTTAGGCGTCTTGTGGACAGAGATACGTTCCCAGGTTCAAATATAACCAAGGAATTATTTTTCCAATGCATTAAGGAAAAAATTATTTGTGGTTTACACGACATTAGAAAAAATAATAAGAGACAATTTTTAATGTAACACTACAAAAATTTTATATTACAACTAAACCTGAAGGGGAAGAGCCTTTATTAATCATCATTGTTTGAATTTCTATAAAAACATAAAATAGGTAAATTTTGAAGGAACTGAAAATGTTTTTTTTTAACAATATTTTGTGAATAACGTACTTCGTCTTCCGGAAAGATAGCGCCACACAAATATTTGCAAAAAATGCAGCGTTTGCCCCTTATAATCTATAGATTGAGTGTTAACTGCAAAGTTATTTCACCTGAAAAATGAACATGGATATTTATTAAAATTTTAATCAAGAGCGTTACGATATTATAATTAACTCAAATAACCCTTTCATCGATGACGTTCGTAACGCATTGTATCCACGAGAGAATGACACACACTGCCCATGGTCAGCGCTCCACATTACCAGCTTATTGTTTCAATGGTGTAGTGCTAACCACGACATAACTAATCTCTAGAGTTACAATGGGCATTGCTTCTCCGTTATACGTCTAAATTTCAGCTCAGAGAAAAGTATAAAGTTGCGTTAACCTATTTTTAGCGAACTCGTTACCGAGTAATAATATCGACGTCACAGTCATACAATACACCGAAATTGGTAATGGACACTTCTTTCAGGCTCATATCCATTTTTTCTCTTTACATGATGAAACTGTTTCAGAAACGAAAAGAAGTAGCTTTAAAGAATGAACAACGGTTTCTTAATGAATAAACAAAATAAATGTACATAGTTTATAGTTAACACATAGAATTCATCATTTTTAAAGTTGGAGAGGGAGCAGGTATATACAGCGTAGGAAGTAGAAGTTATTTAACTTCATTGCCAAAGAGGAAACGTTTAAACATGCCGTTTAGCTGACGCAGTCGGCCGGGCGCACTAACATGATCTGATGTGTGTTTTATCATTTTAAAAGGCTTTCCAGCTGCCCGCTTTTAATTAGTTTTATAACTCGCAAGAGAAATAGACTCCTTCACGCTCGCACAACTTCCCTTCCCCAGAAGATGCATTAGTAAAATTGGATTCTTGTATTCACTTCATCTGCTATCTTAAACTACCTATTTTGATATTTGACTTTTTAAAAAACATTAATTTTTATATTTTCCAGTAATCTATTTCATAAGTCCATAATTAATATAATTCTTGAACCAAAAACATTAATTTTTATATTTTCCAGTCATCTATTTCAAAAGTCCTAAATTTAATATAATTCTTAAACCACATTTATGAAATGGACTTCAATTGTAGTATATTTTATACTTAAATAATATAAGAAAATTGGATCATCAATATTTTTATTAACTTTATTTTAGATCGCTTTAAATATATTAAAATGTTATTAATGACCAAGAAAGTTTTATACAATTGTAAATGTTCGTAATCTACATACAAAACGTTTTATATTTTATGAAATACATTAATTTTGGTAAATATTTTATGGTTTAAATTATTCTTTTGATGAAATTAGATCTTTGTTGACGGTATTTTCTCCAAGAGTTTGTCTCTTTGCTTTTGTAGCCGATGCATTCAAATGTGATGTGGTGTATTGTTTCGGTTCCACTGCAGCAGTGACAAGAAGGTGGAGGGATCTTGCAAAAAAGAAAGCTGTGAGTTAATTTAGTGTGGAAGATTCTGATCATCTAATAATTTTCTGCATTTATCATGATACGTATAAGGTTTTTATAAATGAAAATACTTTTATCACATTATACATGATTGAAAAAAAAGTTGTTAATCTTCAATTAAATTGAAAGTAAATGAAATGCTTTAATTTAATAAAATTAAAAGAATATTAAAATTGATTATATGGCGCTATATAAAAAGTTTTCAATTTAATTTCGGGTAATGTTTGTTTTCAGAAATGTTTCGCTCAGTTAAAAGATTGCCTGATAATTTTGTAGTATTGAAAATATTTTTTGATTGGTCGAAACATTACTGTCTTTGAAAAACTGAAGAAGCTGATCGTCTCTTCAAGTGGTACTGTCGTGAGAATCTGTGGAAAGTAGTTGAAGGACTGTGAAACCATTGAGTGACTGACAAGTTCATCAAGTTGCGTGTTTCCCGTTCTGTAAAGCAGGATATGCTGCGATCTCTTGCGGATCTGACGGCATCGTACAATGCTGGAGGAGGAACAAGTGTTTCGGAGCACACCGGTCAGCGCCCGTTGTTCGACATTCGTACATGCTTATTGTCTTCCTCGACGATACGACATCTTCCACCAGGATAGCTGTAGGTTTCGTTACAAGTGAAAATAGTGAACTTTGTAAAACCCTGGCCATCAAATTAGCCTGATCTAAAATCGATTGAATATATCTGGGACGCCAGTTCCTGATACCAAAAACCGCCGGCACGTAATTTAAAGGAATTATATATATATGTATATATATTGTAATGCCAATTAATTAGGACATTAATTGTTTGAACATAAAATTTAAATTGTTTGAGAAATCCATTATAGCGGCAAGAGTTTCCAAAGCGACAATGTAGCCCAGCTCTGTTCGAAAAGTCAAAAATGGCGTATACGCGCTAAAACTCGAGACGATAGTTCAGTTGGTGACTAGAATTTAACAGAATTGGTTGGCGCCGGGACATTTCGGAGGACGGAACAAGTGATACCAGAGCAGAGACTAGCCGTCGTTTAATGTATTATTAATAAACAAAGTTGTGAGTGGAAGACAAAGTAAAACATTCAGGGAAGTATTACATCGAAACTGGCTAAGTAAAAGCAGTTTTACGTTTGTAGTCAGCCAGGAAAGGAAGGCAGCAGTTTACGTTCATAGCCAGCCAGAAATAGTAAAGTTGCAGTTTAAGTCCAAAGCGGTAAAAGACTAGCAAATCTACAAACCACAGAATTCATATAAGGGAAGCAGAAGTCATATAGGGCAAGCAGTCAACAGATAGCTGACAAAAAGGAGGATCATCCGAGTTCCTGACATCCTATCAATTTTGACTAGAATTAGTGTAAAATATGTGAATCGTAGAATCAGTATAAAATCTCGCAATAATGTATTTTCGAAACCAAAAGGAATGCTGGAACCGATTGGACAGATGTGAGTAACAAAATACAAAATAATGATTTATGTAAACGTAATTAAAAGATAGAAGTCAGATTTCGTTCTCTTTCTAATTGTTAATCTGAGTTAATCTCTTTACTTTTTAATTTCGTTCTATTTTAATTGTCAAGTTAATTTATTTTCATTTAATTTATTTCTATCGACGTATTGTTTAGGTATATGTGATTTGTTTGTTAATAAGATTTTTAAATCAAATTGTTGTGTCCATTATAAAAACCAGTGAAGACCCTGAGAAATTAATATTTTAAATTGAATTTGTTTTTAAATTATTGCCTCAAAATAAATAAATATTGTTTGTAAATTTTATTAATTCATTTATTTGAATATTCCATTTGAATATTCCATTTTGGCTTCCACAACGTGGGGCTCGAATTCTTCAAATGCATTAAATTAAATTAAAGCCTATTAATTGTGTATATTACAATATATATATATATATGAATTGCTGTATATTGTTCCAAAGGTAGTCCAAGAGGCTAGTAGGAATGTGGCATATAAATCTATATGAGTGAATTTTTCCGAAGATTTTCTTGTGAATAATTCACATTTCTTAAAACATGATGTTCGCTTTATCCGCTCATCAATGCTTACATATGTTCGTGCGTCACATGAAATTTTTTAATTAATTACATGCCCACTCAGTATTTATATAGATTTTTATGATTTTCGTTGTAGTTATTTCAGTTTCCGGTTTTATAAGGGGCTATCCGTAATGTATTGAGAAGCCAATAACAGGAAAAATTTAATTACAATAAATTAATTTTTTATTATTATTTACTATTTTTTAAACTTTAAAAATGTCTTCTACTTAAAAACATTCTACTTAGAAAATTTTCCTGCTAGTAACGGACTTAAGTTAATTTAAAACCAAACAATAGTGTACAATTAACCAGTTCTTTCTCATAGAGTTACTGAATCAGCAAAAATGTAACATTAAATACGAGGTACTTCGTTTGCTGAATAAAGCAACAAAATAATGAAAAGTATAAAAAGCGTACTAACATTCAAACTAATGTGTCAATTAAGTGTATTCTTGACCTTACAATAATTTCTTTGATGCAGAGCTGTACACGTTCTTTGAAATATGATATCAAAGAGAAGGTTTACTAAAGATGTTGATACTTGTTTCAACAACGTTTCCAACGTACGTCTTTTTTAGCTGTTTAACTCACATGCGAACTTGTTTGTTAATACGACCAAATATGCAAAGCTTTTGAGCAGATGCAAAAAAAGTTATTCGTGTTCCCATTTTATTGCGAGGCGCCTTTTTATATATCCCGCCGGCCAAATTACCCGTAATGACAAAGTCCTGTGAAGCGAGCGGAAACGGAAACCGCTTTTCATATCTTTTTAGCGCGTGTCCCTTCGTTGCTGAATGGTCATCTATTCAGGCCCTGGCGAGTATTATATAACCGCGGCTTTGAGCCATTAATGACGTATAAGCCCACCAGGCAAACCAAAGTCATCGATAGCCGGTCAACGACGACTCGAAACATTGAATAATGACCGGCAGAGATAAGCCGAACGAACGGACTAATGTACAGTAGTTTCTAACACCATCCATAATTGAGTGTTATTTGATTGGCTTAATTGAACTTTAATTCGAAAGGGGGCGTGCAGTTATGGTAATTTGTAAGTCATGAGCGGTCAAAGAACTTCGACGTAAATGTTGACTGCGCTATGGAATCGCTCTTGATAGGAATGAATGGTTCCGCACTTATGAACAGTTGAACGAACTTACGAGCAGTGAAACTGGGTAATTGAATGTGTATCGTCGTTGTATAATAATAATTTGAGCTGCAGAATTTGTCCCAACGTCTACTATTGTCTTGATATAAAATGCTACTGATAAGTTAATATTTGATATACTCTCTGATAGGTTGAAGTATCAAGAAACCGAAATATAATATTTATCATATATTGCAATCACTACAATCGCATCTACCAAGTGGCTGTTTTACAAGAATCACAGTTATAAAATAAAATATATTTATTACTGTATAATATTTCTAATATCAGTGGCAATCAGTTTTTTATTCTCAAGCAACATCTCTAGTATGTTTTCAGGAAAACCTATCAGATCCATTATTGACCTGTTAACAAATGAATATTTCCTAGCATCAGTATATTTAATCTTTTTTCTGTTAATAAAAATGAGATGACCTTTTACGTCTCTTCTGACAGATTCGTCTCTATAAGCCACGTAGAGTGCACAAACCCTAACCTTTTTTTCTCTTTGCAGTCAGTGTTTCTCATTCAGTATTGAAGACGCCAAAATTTGAGGCGAAGAATATGATTTGATTTATTTCAGTAAGTCCTCGTATGAGGAAATAGGACTCGTCAATACATAAAATTACAATATAAGAACTGAATGCTACAATTACATGTAATTAGAAGTTAACATAAAAATACTAAAATTTGGGAACACAAATTTACCTGTGCAACATAAGTAAAATAATATGAATTATATCAAAAATAATAATTCTTTAACTATACTAAGGATATAATATAATATTAACAGTTCTAATAAAAATATTCAATATGTATAGGTAAATAATTAATTATTCGAGAATGGACTATCATAAAATATAGAATTTACACACCACACAACAATAAACACAAAACTTGACACACGCATACTAGGAGGAAACACAAACGACGGACAAGTCACTTCACGAAACAGAGCGACGAAGAATTTGCAAACTCCAGGCCGTATATGAAACAAACAAACAAAAATGTAGAAAAGACCAAAAGAGAATAAGAAAGTTATGAAATAAGTGGTTTTATTAGCAAAATATTAAACACTTTTGCAGTTTTTAAAAAAATTAATTATTACGGGAACGATCTAGAAACTCTTGTACTGAGTAAAACGCGCCTATCAGAATATTTATACATTGAATCGCAAAACTCTTGTAGTTATTATTATTCTTAACATTTGGAGGAAGACTATTGTATAGAACTATCTCTGAATGGTGAATACTTCTCTGGTAGAGAAGAAAGCTTAGCCCAAATTCTGTAATTTATGTAGGGCAATGATATGTCCCGCCGTCTAAAGACCCCAACGTACTACACCATATTCTAAAATAGGTCGAACGAGTGGTGTAATTGCAAGTGAATTTGCCTTCCTTGTACTTTCCTTAAATCAAAACTATACTATGAGTGATATTTTCGGTAATTAATTAATTGTATAGCCCCGTATTTGTCATATTTAACATAAAGAAATAACGAGGTATATTTATGCAAACCATAGTGTAAAGCTTTTGACGTTTGCCATAATCGATTTTATATTCGAAACAATTTTTTGTATAACATTTCTCAAACTTCATTATAATTTATTCAATTAGTATTTCCGGCTAATAATTTTTTTTAATACATGCGGTTCATCCAGAATATATTATTTTCCACTTTCTCGAACAATTATATGTTACATCGTGCGTATTATTTCTGTTACATGATACATGTTTTTTTTTCCCACATATAAAATTTATTAAACTTAAAAGGGTTATCCACGTTTTATTTAGACAGGCCTAAAATAATTTTAATTCTAAGTTTAGTCTAGGCTAAGTAATACAAGGAAGACCCGTTCAAGTTTAATAAATTTTATAATTGGAAAAAAATGATGGGCCACGCTCCAAAAATATTTCGGACGTTGTAACATGATTGCCAGCTCTCCAGGAATTCCGGAGAGTGGTAAATAATACATTCGGGGTGTACCGAAAACTTTTAGTATGGTACATAGTATAATTTAAGTTCTTATTTTACGCTTAAATATTTTGAGGTTTTAATGAAATCCTCTGTTTCATTTCCAATTTTATATTCCACGGTGCTAACACATTTTTGTTTCGAAGTTTAATGTTATTTGTATTTATTTTGCAATCGTACAGGTTTCTAAGCATCTATGTACTTTTTGTAAATCGGCTTGGAATTTCTAAATTTTTGTAAGTAATCAAGTCGTCTGAAAAAAATTAATATTTTAATATATTCCGTCTTAATATCGTTCTTAAAAGCTAGGGACATTAAAGCCGATTGTGGAGCAGAGAATTAAAGCTGGTAAATGGAGACTAAATGTTAAGAATTCAAAATAATAAAAACCAGGTAGGAGAGATCCCATTTTAGACCGGTAAAATCAGGTTCTGTTGGCATTTATGACGTCATTATGACGTTGAATCATAAGGTTCATAAAATCTCTAGAAACCTCAAATTAAAAACCTGAGTCTTTAATAAGAAAGAAGCTATGAAAATATGAAATTATTATCGACGTTCCATTGATTGCAGGTTTGTAACTTCCATACAAAATTTAAAACTAGTTACAGAAACCTTTTTAAATAAAACCATCTTTAATTACTAAAGGGATGTAAACTGAGATCTTCGGTGTATCTAAAATTGTGGGTTGTTTAAAAAAAGACACCGTCCACAGTAAACTTGTTGCTGATAAACGACATTTTTATTTGACGAAACAGTTTGTTAATTCGCGATCGTTATGCACAGATTTTGTTTTGGCAGGTAATTGCTAAGCCATCCAATTCTTGGACCGCAGACTTCATCCATAGCGGTCGCTTGGAAGCCCATTTAAATTTTTCCGGCTCAACAGAGGAAACAATCAGCTCATAACACAAGCGACCAACTGTTCATGAATGATTTATGCAATTGGAGGGCAAAACTCCGATGTATTGAACTAGAATCAAACTGCTCTGGTGAGCCGTGAAATACATTTTCGTTTCGATAATAGTTTGCTGAGTAATGTTACATAAATTCACATTTGATCGCATCGAATGGCATAATGAAAACCAAATAAGTTTTCAATAGTATACTTTACAATTAAGCAAATTAACAAATCAGGACTAACGTATTTAATTCGGTTATTAAGCATAGTTGGTGGCAGTTGCATTGAGAATTAATTACAAAAGACTACGCATACAATCAGCGGCGGTTAGTTTCCAATAGTGTTTAATTTTTAAATGCGATATTTATACATAATTTAGGACACGTATTTCTAAAACAAAAGATTTTTACTTCGTGCATGTTTTAACTAAATAAGATTATTTTGGAACAAATCAAGCATGATGGAGATAAATTAACTTTCGCAGGTTTTTCCGGTGTTGAAAGAGTTCTTGATGTTTTGTGCAGAGTCGTGTGGTAGATTTTCGCACTATATGACCCTTAAATACTATTTTGTGAAAATAACCGATTTTGTGGATTTTTTTTTCAATACTACCCCAAAATTTCAAATACTATATTTGTTTTGGCCAGTCTGCTGTAGTGTAGTGGTTAGCGTCATTGCATCGCATCACAGAGGTCCCGGGTTCGAATTCCGGCAAGGGCATGGATGTTTGTGTTCGTCCTGGTCACGAAAACTGGGGTTAAGACTGAGGGAGAATCGACACACCGAGACTACGTGTCACTCATAAATCCATAATGTGTCATGTAAGATGACAGTCTGGCAGTCGTCTCGGTAGGCCTGTCGGGACAAGGCTAGTAGTAATAATTTTTGTTTTGAAAATATAAACTACTTTTAAATAAGATTTTTAGTTATTGAATATTTCAGTGCCATAGCACGGCACGACCCTTTGCTCTGTGCTCCGTAGCACCAATAAGAGTCATTATGTGGTACAGGCGGGTGAAACGGGATACTGCTCGTGCATTATTGACAGAAATCGTGTGTTACAGCAGTGAATAGTACAGACAGGGCCAGCTGGCTGCATTAGCGGGAACGATTGCGCTGTGCGGCAGTTTTAAGTATTTCTCAATAAAGCAGGAATTGACATTTAAATTAAAGAAAAACTAAATTCTTCCAAAAGTAACTTATGCGCTGCAGCACATTTTGCAGTGATCATAGAAATATTATAACAAATGCACTTCCACTGCAAGAAAGTAAAACTAATAATTTTTTTGGAAGTAAAAATAATTCGGATAAATTGAATAAAAGTTTGCCAGTTTTTATCATAACTACTCAACCAGTACTTTTGAGATAATTACTGAACTCCACTGTAATTATTGCTGCTACATATTTCTCCGTTGGACTCAATTATTATTTTATACGACGTAGAGAAGAGAAATTTTTGAAATTTATTTTTGATTAATAAATTAATACCTGCTCGGTGTACCACTGTAAAAAGATGAATTTCAGTACAATGTTCCGTTTTTCCAGAATTTGTAGTACAAATTTATGTTCAAGCTGTATTTAAATTATTGAGTTTTAATATCAGAATATTTTTGTATTGAATTACGTACTTAGACACGTATTTCCAATTTATTTATCGTAGAATCGTATCAAAATTCACTATTATGCTACAGTGTACGAACCTCAAATGACGGAGGAGTGATCGATTTCGTTGGAACCTTTCCG
Source organism: Zhengitettix transpicula (assembly GCA_037074705.1). NCBI lineage: Eukaryota > Metazoa > Arthropoda > Insecta > Orthoptera > Tetrigidae > Zhengitettix > Zhengitettix transpicula. The sequence goes on along the minus strand of CM073591.1, from coordinate 48,429,128 downwards.
TTGGCGATCCCGTAGCATCTTACGCTTTACGCTTGTGGTCTATTTTGTATCTGCAGTTGGTTTAATTAGGCAGGCTTAGTTCAACATCCCTTCTCCCACAGATCTCTATCTATACCCGCGGAATCCCTGTGTCGCGTAATTGAAATGAAGACTCCAAATTGGATTGCTATCAGATTGCTGAATCTTGACACATTCTGCGGTTAAACTACCTACAGAGTAATTCTTTCCGCTTCATGTCTTGCGCAAAACAAAACCAGACTGATTTAAAGCACGCTGTTACGACGAGTTTTATAGAAGATGCATTCGAGTATTTCCGGAATTGTTTTTAATACATGTTTATATCAAAATATGATTCATCTTATCCTCTAGCATTGACAATTTTATTTTTCGTTTCTGACGATCATTAGATTTCATACGTTTCACCAATGTAACAAATGAGTTTTTCTTTTACATGACAGCCTCTTCAAATGGATTTAAATTTCAAATAATTGTCTTACTGCACTCCTCTCGATCTTTTAACTGACAATTTTGAGACTGTCCTGAATTATATAGAGAAAACACAGACCAGGTCTGCAGACAAATCCGACGAGTGTGACGTCAACAGATGTTATGTGCAATCTAGGACTGCCGACTAATGAGGAAAAAAAGGAAAACCTTACCCAGGTCAGCGAAGACTTTTCTTCTGACGTGTCTTTACTGACCGGGTCAACAGGATTTTGTCTGACGTTTGCGGTTGGACCAGTTTGAGAGCAAAACGTCAAGACACAGTCTACGCAATGCGGCTTCATATTTCAATATTAATGATATCATATCAAAAAGACGTATCCAAAGTCAAACATTCTATCATCATTTTGTGTTACATGAATAAACGAGATATATTTTATATTAACTTCGATTTGGACTCATTGTGGGTACCAATCCACATCACCATAATATATTGTTATACCAAATTAACATTTTAAAGATTTTACCAATATTCAAAATGTAACCCAAAACCACACGAAGTCCTAAATTTTACAATTTAATATAAATTACACGTAGGTTTCGGCCCTCATCACAATTTCCATCTGAAATATTTGTTAAAACAATTACATACATAATTTTTACATCCAATTACAGTAACGTTTTACTATAACTTTTTTAATCAACTTGAGGAATTAAAACGCATGTTTTGATTATGGTTTGGGGTTGTTGAAGGAAGATAGGGAATGTAAGTAAATCCCATATAGGTGAATGTTTAAAGGGGATTCCCCTATGGATTAAAACTTTGAAATATGAATTCATACAGGTAGATGAACTCTCATCTTGGATTTAATTATAATAACAAATTATCGTTATTTGATATAAATTAAATTTTTACGTACCATGTTTATTTTACTAAATATTTCAGATAAAAATCTCCATAAGGGCCGAAAGTTACAGTATTATAATTTATTACCTGTAATGTACAGTAAAATTGGGTCTTTATGTTGTTTCTGACGGTATTTTTCTCGACACATTTGTAACTAAGCAATCGGCGAGGAAGTGAATACATACGTATAAGCAAGAGAATTGTAGTGATCCCCACAGGGTTAAACAAGGTTAAAAATAAAAAGAATTTACGAAATGTAGCTACGATTACACTTGAAGTTTCCACATACCTGTTACATAAGAGGGCGTAAAGTCGTTGTGCCATAGATGTGGTTCCTAAGTGGCACAGTAGTTGACGCACGAGCCAGACAATATAACGGTAATACGACCGGAATGCAAAGCACTTGGGCGGCGCAGACTGCGAGCTGGGGAAATGAAGACAAATTACTGTCCATGAGTCGGAAGCTTATGCCAGAAGCAGTGGAATGTTGCAGCCGGATAAACTCGGCAACGAGATCAAGATTGATGTCGGAATCATGTCTTGCTTCCAATATCGTGCAATTTAGCGGGGCCGGTTGTAGCGATATTACACACAGCTTTAATATGTAGCTAGTGAGATTTATTTATCAGGAAAAAAAATACTGCAACAATTAAGTAGTGTTTCCAGTGAGGAAAAGTAATGCCCCAACAGTTTACCTCATAAAATAATCACGTATCATTATATAAATACGAAATTCGGAGCAAGTATGTTTTAATTATCACTAAATGTTGAATTAAAACTATATCAAATAAAAATTTGTTGATTAATATTTATTTAGCAATAGTCAGCTCTCTACCAGGAAAATAGTATTTTCTACTAAGTTAATGTATTACCAAAAAAGGAATGATTTAGTGACCAAATTGTAATATTTTTCCAGCATTATAAATAGTCAATGATTTAATTAATTACAAGAAAATTTAGTGATAGCAACAAATAAAAGTGACTGAATTTATGGTCATGGTACATGTTACTAAACGCTAAAATGTTGTTCTATTAAAATGCGAGCATATAGTTTGAAATTTGAAATTATTGTAACTTTAGATTAAGATTCAAGCGAAAATTATTGTTATTTGCAGGCCACCAAAATTATCGTTCTCAATTTTTGTTAAACCTTCCACTTCAGACTGCTTTACTTTTGTTAATTCTTAGATGTTTTATAACTAGGCTTCTTTTCCAAATTCAGGGTCAAACTAGAAAAAAAATTAATGTGTTTTCCTGCCATGTCTATTCTATACGGACAAAAGTTTTGTTTAATTATTACTGTTGCTCATTTTCGTAAGTACAATACTATAGAATTTCAAAAGTGTTCAGTTTGTTGAGGCGACTGAGTATACGTGTATATTGCGCATTCGCAAAATGACAAAATCAAGTAAAAATTTGAAAGGTGGAAATCTTCGTATTGGTTGATCATATTTTAATAAAATTGGTACCCAAGAATATACTACCTTGAGCAAACTATTTCTTTTAATTACTGAATTATATAGCATAACGTTTTACATTACGACGACATATTGTCCTTAAATAAGTTAACTAGGGTGGAATCTATTGTACATAAAAGTTTACAATTGTATTTTATGGATTATTTAACAATTTACCATTATTTTTTCCCTCGTAAATGTATTAAATAGTTAATACATGAACTCAGGAATCTTACCCCTTAATATTTATCGGAAACTGAATGGATACAAGAGACCCCCGTAAAGTTTCAATGGTTATAATGGGGAAGTATGACAATTTTTTTTAGGTAACAGACTACATGAGGGTAATCCACATGGTGGCAACTCCCATTTAATAGCATAGGAAGGGATCTGAAAGGGGGGATGTGGAAGGGTAGAGGAAGGTATCCAAGGGTTAACTAGGGCTCCCGGGCTATAGTTTAAGGATCCTACCCGGCATTCGCCTAAAAGTAATGCAGGGAAAATCCTAAAAAAACCTACATCACGTAGGTCGGGCATTGGGTACTTGTCCCACGCCCTTCCGATAGAGGGAGAAGAGTTTGCTGTGGGGACACAGCATTCAATTCTCCATGCCTCGACCTGTTTAGGTGAGGGTGATCCACAGAAACATTTAATTTTTTTTTATTAAAGGGCAACAGGCTACATGAGGGTAATCCACTTTGGGCAACTCCCCTTTAATAGCATAGGAAGAGATCTGAAAGGGGGGATGTGGAAGGGTAGAGGAAGGTAGCCAAGGGTTAACTAGGGCCCCCGGGCTATATTTTAAGGATCCTACCTGGCATTCGCCTAAAGAAATGCAGGGAAAACCCTAGAAAAACCTGCATCAGGTAGTTTTTTTTTAGGGCAACAGGCTACATGAGGGTGATTTACATTGGGCAACTCTCCTTTAATAGCATAGGAAGGGATTTGAAAGGGGGGATGCGGAAGGGTAGATGAAGGTAGCCAAGGGTTACTAGGACCCCCGGGCTATGGTTTAAGGATCCTACCCGACATTCGTTTATGGAAATGCAGGGAAAACCCTAGAAAAACCTGCATCAGGTAGGTCGGGCATTGGGTACTTGTCCCACGCCCTTCCGATAGCGGGAGAGGAGTTTGCTGCGTGAAACACCAATAACTTATTATCTAAAGACTGAAAAATAACTGCAAGGTGTTAACTTAATTGTTGACGAAAAACAGCCGGAAGGGAAAAATGATAATAGAATAAATTTGTTATATTGTGCACATTTATTTCTCAATGCCCATCAGATACCAGGATTCCAATGAATAGGCTCCCATCCACTACATCAACAATTCGCAACACAAGGAAAAATTGTAAGTAGATAAAATTTAAGATGAGATTTTATATATAGGTCAGAAAATATTCAGAATAGAATTTTTAGAGGTATATACTAAGAAGTGTTACGGAATCTGATAAACTAAAAATACTGTAATCATGATTCGTCTATATTACTGTATACCCTGGATTAAAACGGATTGTACCTCTATACCTTACTCATGGAAAAATAATTTTTCAGCACTTTTGTCAGATATGAAATTTCAATGCGCATACCCACTTAAATTTTATCAATGGGAGTCTTCAGTCTTATACACGGGAAAGCCAACAGACGAATATTAAATCACCAGACAGAGACGGTATTTGAAAGACATTTTCTTATAATTCCAGTAGTTCAATTCTTTGCATACAAATTTACTAGTTGAACGTCGGCATGAAGATTATGATACAGCATTATTCCCATGTCCATGTGTGCCTTATTTCCAAAGAAAAAAATGTTGTCATTTTAGGCTACAGTTGACGTTGCGAACTAATTCGTCCAGCGTCTGTACTTGGACACTGTTCTTTCCTTTATGTCTGGCTATTGTGTAGCAGTGTTGATTACCGGCCAGCTTGCGTGTGGAGAGTATTTGTTTGCGGGCCCACGGCCAGGTTGTTGGAATCGAATACAGGGCTCAGGTATCCCGACGGAAGTAGTCTACTCCTCGTGGCTCCCTAATTAGCTACGAGCCCAGTAGCAATCTAATTAAGAGCCCCCCAACTCGTGTGGTGATGCGACAATTGCACTTGCTGTGTAGCTCTCGTCCTCTCGTTCCCCAACACGCGGCTCAGCCCAAGGCTATCTCGGAAAAGGGTAATCTGGAACACAATCGATGGAAGGGTATTATAGTCTTCACAACGAGGTTTTATGAATGATTTTCTTATTTCTCCGCCCAGATAATCATTTTTTCTGCCGTGGTAAATATCCTACCGAGAATTTGCGAAAACGAGAAATCATTGCGACGATACGTGCTCTTTGATGCTAGTTATGCGGGTGGATAAATTTTTATTAGAACCTTATTGTAATAATAATAATGCAAACAATGAATTTTATTAAACTTACCTACAGGATTGTTCTAATTAAGAGTAAGGCAATAACATTCATTTCAAGCTTAAGACAATATTTCGCGGGCAGCGTTTCGTGCGAAAATCACCAGGCCCAACTTAATTGATAAGAAAGGTATTGATTAGTTTGAAGTCAGTAACAGAAGTCAGTACAATTTCGCCCTTTCCTTTTGTTATGAATAATCTCTAATTTATTAAACAGTCGTAGGAAGTAAATTGCTATGATCCAAAATTACGAGAAGATGAAGATTGAGTTTCGAAGAAGCTACAATTTCCGGGGGTGAGTAATTAGTAATGCCTCCCATATTGTTCTCTTTCATTTGTCACGACAGTTATATGCAATTGACACAGCAAAAACCCACAAAATTAAGGATTAAATTTTCACTTTTTAATATCGTCTCCGACCTATTCCACAGTTTTTGTCCACATTTCAACAAGGGAATGTATTCCACCGTTCTGCCGCTTCGCTTTTCATCAGACAACGGTGTTTGCCCTTCAGGTTCGTTACAGCGACGAATCCATCGCCGAACAGTCCTTGACATACACTGTTGCATCAACACACACGTTTTTTCAGTCTTTCATGAATTTGAATGAGCGTTTCACCTTCCACATTTAATAATTAAATCAAAGAACGCTGTCTAATACGTACGTCAATGTCAGCCATTTTGCAAGAGGGTGCAGTGCTGCCACCAGTTAACTTAGGAAATTGTAACAGCAGTGGATTTGAGAATAATGTTCGAGGAACCTAACCAATTTCAAAATTTTCACATAACTAACTTATTTAAGGAGAAAAATAATAGGAGGCGTTACGTATTATTAAATTATTCGTGAAAATTAAAATATTTGGTAATTTATGCTCAAAAAATTTGAATGTTCATTTTCAATTCATAAATATATAGCGATTAGATAAAGAAGAAAAATCTATAACATATTATCCCAATAATTTTTTAACCACTAAACCCATAGCTCCCAAATTTGAACAAATAATTTTCAGCATGGTTCTTATACATGGTTCTTAATAATGATCCCACTAATATCAACTTATTTTTATTGTATAAAATATTTTCGTATTTATTTTTGTAATTTTTAAATCCGTTAAAAGGCTTCCATTAAATAACAGAAATTTATGAATAATCTCTAATTTATTAAGCAGTCGTAGAAACTAAATAGCTATTATCCAAAATTACGAGAAGATGAAGAAGCTCCAATATACGAGGGTGAGTCAATAAGTTGTGCCTCTCTTTCATTTGTCAAGACATTTAAACGCAATTTACACAGCATAAACCCACAAAATTAATGATTAAATTTTCATTTTTCAATATAGTCTCCGTAATATTCCATCTTTTAACAAGAGTTGTATTTTACTGCAGTACGATCAGGGTAGCTCCAACTGTAGTCAATGAATGCCGGCCAGGTTGAGAATTTTCCCTCCTCTAATAAAATTTTTAGCTTTCATGAAAGAAGAAAAAAAATATTCAAATTTTGGTCTGTATTCAATTTTAATGCAGATTTAAAAATTTATATCTAATTAAAATTTCTATCAAGTTGCAGTAAGTAAAATTCACGTTCCAGGGTTTTATCCCCGATAGTTAATATGAATTTTAAAAAAATTCTTGGCCTCAAAGATGTTGCCAATTCATGGATGGTAATGTAGACCAGATAAGGATAAACGCAGTTAAATCCGCATTTCCTAAGATTGGCGACTTTTAACGAAATGCAACATTAGTAAACCGCAGCTATTATTTTAAAAAAGAAATTGTTTTGATGAATACTGCAGAGGCTAAGATTAATTATCTATAAAAATAAAAATAATAATTGTTTTGTTGTCTGCAATGAAACCATATTCCGTGAGGGAATACTAATAATTTAACTGTAAAACAACAAGCGTCCATGATTATATACACGAGAAACGGCCAGGTAAATCATCCAACCGTCATTGTAAATTATGAACATCATTTCCCACGAAGGATTCAGCTAAACGCTTTTCGCCGATCTTGTCAAACAGCAATCTAGAGCGGCGTACTTAGTGTTGGAAATCCTCGTCCTCTTCAGCTCTTTTGGGTTTCTTCCCTCCCACAACGGGGAAAATTCCCTTCAGTTTCACTTACGTCTCGGTTTGACGCGGGGGAGCGTCTGACAATGAAAGCCTCAAGACTCATCAATCTTCACATAACTGGCGTCGTTATAACGAAATTAAGCTCATAACTCGCGCTCATCGCAAAGGCCTGCTATATAATTACATTGGCTGCTTCGGTCTTCTTTGTGCGGCTCGGATGAAAGAGGGAAGGAGAAAGCGCCTAATTATACGCGAATTTTAAATCTTTGCCTTCGCTTAAGCGAGGGTTGAGGTGGGTTGGATCAGGCGCACCGCAGAGAACACACGCCGGATATTAGTTGCGAGAAACAGCGTGGTGTAACATACTTTACAGAGGGAAAAACAAAATAGGATATGTTGGGGAGGAAGAGAAGCAAAGAAAACAGTGCATTCCGCGAGTCCTCAAAGGAAAACGTATTTAAAGTTGGTGTAAGCCCTGGGTAATGGTAAAAAATTAAAATATAAACATGTACAAATACTGACATTTATTTACAACGTTGGCCGTGAACATGGTAATAATGTCATTAAATAAACGCCTGGAACCTGTAATTTTAATAATGTTTCTGGTAAAATTGTGATGTACGTATGCATGAAAGATATTCAGTGTCTTAATTAGATAAAGAATAAAATTCTGCATTGGTCCAGATTTTGTATAATAAAACTGAAATTTAATTACTTTTATGAACAGCAATTAATAATATTTAAGCAACGAAACGAATGAAATCAATAAGATAATAAAGACCGGAAAATAATTATCGAGAACATAAGGATAAATCAGTCAGAATAAATTTCACTGCAATTTAATAAATTGAAGTAATGTGGTTATTAGAAACATGAGTGACTTACAAGACACTTGACGTGAAAAATATTTTCTTTTATTGGCAATAGTCAATTATAAAAATAAATATACTTTTGAACTAATTTGATAAGAATTATACGCTTTAATGGGATGAAATTTTATTTTAGACTTATAGCAGAAATGAGCTGAAATTGGTCAATATAATTAATTTTATTATATCGAAATTAAGAAATACATAATTAAAAATTACACAGATACTTATTTTGAAGGTTAATTGCAGATTAATCATGTTCGTATTCAACATGTTATTACATAAAAAATTGAAACCTAATTTTTGAATAGGGCGACATAAACGTCCCCAAATCAAATTTTAAAAGTAAAACGTTTTTCCAGGCAGCAATGGACGAACAACAAAAGGACAACATAATAAAGCGTCTTCTGTTAAACTGAATGGACAAAAAATAATTTATTGTACCTTGTGTAGCGTTATAAATTAATTATTGAAAATCTAAGTGCATTAATTTTATTGAATCGAATTCTTAATGTGATTAAAGTAGCTGACAGTGAATTAATTTGTCCTATAACGGCAGCAGTATTATTGTAAGTATATTCTTTTACGCCTAATTATTGCTTCCGCAGAGAATTTACAACATGTGGTGTTTCAGACATTTAATCTCTAAGAGTGCAAATAATATTTAATTAGATAAAAGTTATTTGGAGAGTTACTCTATTAATCACGTGAATAACAATTAGAAGTAAGAAATTCTCGTCTCGAAAACAGCAGCGGTGATGTTGGTAGACTCCGCGGGCGACGGATTCCCTGCTGAGGTGTTCCGCCTTATAAATGTATTTTCACTCGGAATGTTTCCTTCCTGCCCGATAATATACTTCCTTCAACCGACGCAATGTATTCCCACCTAGGTGGTTCCTCTCTCTGTCATTTTTTTTCTTGTCAATGGGTAAGATTTGTCGTTTATATTTCTCAATGCCAGTATTCAAGTTGTTTCGGCACGTATGAGACTTTTATTAAAATGATTATTCATTAATGCTAAAGTCATAAAAAAAGCTGCGTATGATAATACTGGCACCATTAAAATTTTTAATTGGAGTTCAGCCAATCATTAATCCTGGATTACTATTTTGTAATATTTAATTATATCAGAGCTTTTATAAACTATAATGAAATATTGATTTTAATAGATATGATTTATTATAATAATTAGAAGACAATTTCCACCCAATTTTATTAATTCAAGATTTATATAAATTAATTTTATATTCTCTCAGTGTCATAACGGAGCTCTGAAAATGAACAGCTTTCACTGATTATGGTATATAAATAAATCTGAGATGTACCAAAATTTCGTAGAAAAACAATAAAATCGGCGACGTTGGTTATGCTGTCGTATATTCGGCATAAGTCACGTAAAACAAGGTTTAGGCGTCAGCCTAGACATAGGATACATCGTTTCTGTGTCGGTCTATAGCTGCTAAATTCAATAAGCTTTATCCTTGGGGCCAGCGTTCTATGAATAATTAACCATTTGCCGTGCTAATAATTTTTTCCTTGGTTCATCATCTATCTCTTCGCCCTCCTCTCTGGACTGATTCTGCTGTCTTAATGTCAAATATGCAAATATGCAAAAATGTATCATTATTTGTCTCTGTGATTTTATACAGCATTTGTATCGCATTTTAAAGTTTGTTTTTGGGCATCATGCAGCGTTCACCATTTCGTCTAATTTTTTCAATTACACGTTTAAGTGTCCAAACTAAAGATATTTGAGTTTTCCTAACCATTATGGAGAAAAAAACAATTCCAATCAATAACTACCATTTCTTCAGATTCATTTGATACAAATGCTCATTTCTGTCACTAGCCTGTTTAATTAAGTTTCGGGTCAAAGTAGTTTTATTAATTACTTTGCCTACTTTAAATCTGTCACTGCCCCTTTAATGAGCCGCAGGCCCGCCTTACGCGAAAACATTTAACCCTTTGTGCATTTTTATATTTTTTAAAACTAATTTTTTGAAGAAGTTTTTTTGTATGAATATAATGCGGTAAAAATAAAATTAAAATTGAGGTCACTTTTTTTTATATATTATTTGAACATTATTATGCAAATATGCAACATCATGCACATGTAGATTCTAAATATGAATGATCATTAATCTATAACTTCAAGTGTTTAAGTTTTTTGGGTTTTTAAATAAAATTTGGCTACACTAAAATCGATTTTTTTATTAAAAGTTGGTGAGAAATAAAAAGGCTTATTGAAATACAGAAAAATTTTGATCAGTATTTCAATATTATTTATAAAAATATATCTCTACTTATAAATTAAAATAATTTTTAGGCAAAAAATATAATTAGGTCTGATTTGCCAATTTACATAAATTGGATAATCATGATTTTTAATATTAAAATAGTTAACTAAATACAGACAAAATAAGTGATAATATAAATATTTCCGGAATCCTTGTCCCTTTCTTCAGGTGCTACGAAGAGCCTAAAGCACTCGTCAGTTAACAGAACTCAAAAGCCTTTAATTATGATTTCAGTGTAATTAGAATACATTGAGGATAACGCTTAAATTTTATTTATTGAAAAAATCATAAAAAACACGGAAAATAAATATTCTGAAGTTGTCCGGCAAGCATAAAAATCTGGCCTGAGGGGTTGACTCACAGATAGCTAGTAAGGGCATATTTTAACCTTTCCACGGATGTCAAAAGTTTCAAATTTCCTTAGGTGCATCCTAATTTAGCTCTCTTAGAAACAACAGTTACGTCTGGGGTGATACCAAAAGTAATGTTGCATATATTCTACACTATGCACTAAAGTGTTAAAATTCAGTAATAATATTTAATATAAATATAACAAATTATAACTAAGGATAATGACACAATAATAATACATTACAATATTTCTTCGGCAAAGATATTCCCTTCCGTTTCAATTCCGATAGATTTTCATATCGAGTACTAAATAATTTTCTACGCTTCAGCTTATTACCAAAAATAAATATGTTATCATACGTATATTACATGTTAAATGAAAGTGTTTTTAAGGAAAGTATTCGTAAATCAGTTTCAGGACTCCTAACTGCCAACGTAGTGCAAACGTTTCCAAGAACATTATATAAACCAGAAAACTAATAATAATTAACATTTACTACTTAACATACTGTATAAAAGAACCGTAAACGTTTCAAACGGAGTTCTGTCTTTCTAGGAGAGCTTGCGACAAAATATTTCTAAACAATGTTTGTAGAATTATACCAATCATTTGAAAGCGTATGATTCCGTTTCATTTGCCTTCAAATATGACCTCTGCACGGAAATTACTTTGAAGGTGATATCTTATAATTGTAGATATTTAAGTTTCGTACCTAAATACAACACTGAAATATTCCCAATTGTTAGTAATTAGTACTTTTTAAGGGATGAAAACCCTACAAATTCAAATCCGTTATGACGAAACATTCAACGGGACACTGTGACATGAAGTATCTATTACGGCATCCAAAGGAGTGTTTTCAGTCGCAAACGAAAAACACTATTAGTGCCGCCGGGGTATATAAAGCAACAGGATGTCTTCAAAGGTGAAAATATCACGGACAATGGACAAAGATCTACGTCGGTTATTGTGCGCAGTGCTCATCAGTCTGGTGTTGTGTACGTAATATATTTATTTAACTTAAAAAATAAATTTGATACAATTTATCTGCAATTTGACTAAAAAAATATTCATGAAATTTTAATAAGCAATGTATACAATTATCATATGATTACTATTATTCATTCATGACCATAAAATAAATAATCAATTTCATAATTGATTCGGTTGATCTTGACATGGAAACATGAGGACCAAAAGTTCTTGCATCTCTTGAATATTCATATTTTATTCCAATTTAATCATATAATGTATAATTAAACAAATAAATGTCAGGTAAGTGAATATCCAAGAATAAAGAAACTTTGAGAACTGAAGAATTATATATTATTATTTTAGTAATGTTTGACAGTATATTTGATGATAAAAATCTAATAACAAACATTTAAAAATATTTTATTTCGTAATGTAATTAATTAATAAAATGTTTTGGCCAGGCAAATATAACAGAATAACAGTAAATACAGAGATATGTACATTATAAAGACATTATTTATTATAATAAAAAGAAGAATAAATAATTATAAATAAACCATACAGATTAAATTCAACTTATTAAGTTCTATTTACGACTCCATATTTTCTGAATCGTAAGTTTTTCAGTAATTCAGCAATATTTTTGTCTACTGTGTATTTAATTTGCATCGCTTATTTATAATTATTATTGTAGAAAAAATAAGAATTTATATCTTTATAATGTACATATCTCTGTATTTACTGTTACTCTGTTATCTTTGCCTGAAGAGGATCCACATGCGGACCGAAACAATTCGCAATGTAATGAATTATTTAAATAAAATATTTTTGATGTATGTTATTGGCTGTTTTATCAGACGTTAAACTTGATACATTTAAAATAAAAATAATTTATGCTCAAAGCAAACTGAGATTAAAAGTTTCATTAAAATTATGGTTTTAACAATATCTTCATTTTTACAATAGATGAAGGAACAACAAACAGAAGGTGGACGTATATAAAAAGGAAGCAAATATGATTCTACAAACTTTCCAAGTAAAAATAAATTTGTGTCTGAGTAAAAGAATAAAGTTGGGTGGGGGGATGTGGTGTTATGAGAGTAAGAACCTAAGTGTCGTAAATATGATTTGAGATCCTTAAATAAATAACAGTTGATGCAATTATTTTTACAAAAAATGTTAACCGATAAGTTAAATATTAATATTTTTTTCTATTTTATGCAGCGTTACTTATCAGCTACGTTGAGCCAGTTTCTGATGAAGTAATGAACTGCATTGCTGACGTCCAAGTTCGAGAGCCAGTGTGTGCTAGTGAGGACGGTAACAAGATCTTCAGGACCTTCGAAAACAAATGTGATATGCTTTTCTACAATTGTGCAACGAGGCGCCGTGAGTATAAGCAATTTATTTTAGAATTAAAATGTAATGAATAAATTCATAGACTTGAACAATGTGTATGTTGATATGATTCAATCGTTTCGGAAACTAATGATGTAATTTTTTTTTCATGTTTATTTTATGACTAATTGGATAGTAAATGTAAATTTGTTTTGATTTTATTCCTTTATTATTACTTTGTAATTTATTCCTTTGTAATTTTTTTACTATTGATACTAATACTACAAAAATGTTTGACCGATGCAATTAGAGCATTGTTTATAAATAATCATATCTTAAAAGTTCTCTGTATTTTAAGTTTTGACTACAAATGCAAAATTAATCTTCAGAAATAAACAGCTATCCCTATATATACTATATTCACATATAAATTTAATGTTTTTATAGTGTTTTTCTTTCTTCTATCATTAAACTGTTATTCTTCAGTACTAACGTATGGACCAGCTTGATGCGTTCAATCGAATTTTAAATTGACTGGTATCACAATAACACTTGTTTCTTTTCCAGGGTTCCGTGTCTATGAAAAAGGGGAGTGTAAAAGCAGGCATTGACGTTGTAATGAAGGCCAATGCAATACTTCTAGTTTTATTAGATAATTGCCAAAAGAAATTCGAATTTTACAAATTAACATTAGGGCCTTCTATATTTCTTTTAAAACTGTACATTATTAAAATAGAAATATAAAGATATTTATTATTTATAAATGTAACCTGAACATCTCCTTCGCATTTAAAATACTTCATTTTAAGTAGTAAATTTAGTATGTAATTTAATAATTAGATTCATACCCGGAGAACATTCTTATATATAATTATTATTTTCTAGAGATTTCAGAGTGATAGTTTTATTAATGTTATGCTAAAAATGTTGTGATAATATAAATAATGTGTGGTAGTTATATTATCTCTTTTTGTCTGAATTGACTATCTACTTATTCATTATTTTCAATCAGACGTATTCTTTTTAATTTTAAAAATGTTGTATTGAAAATCTTAACAGGAAAACAACTTCTAACTTTTCCATTACGAAGTGAGAGAAAATAAGTTTTATAGTATTTCAATTCTCCGCCATCGGTAATAAATTAGCTGAAGTATAGGAATGTCGGTTTACATCCGCTATCATTTGACTCTGGTTTAGGTTGTAAATAAAATGGCAATGAAATTAGATTGAGGAAATATTACTTTGTTGAGGAACGAGATTTGCTACTTATAACAACGAAATAGTACGATACAAAACACGTTTGTCATCGAGAACAGTGCGCTGATTACATAGAAAGAAATATACTAGTCTTCGCTTATGAGATTGAAATTTTTCGTCACTGATATTGCCACCTCATTCATTACAAGATTGAATTTCCTTCCTCAGAATTTCCTTCCCCAGAACCTCATTCTCGCTATCGCGAACCAAAGAAATTACTTCCCAGATGAAAACCTGCGAACGAACGCCTTCTTGTGTGCAGATATCGATATCTCGAGCGACGCCTTGAAATACGATCCGCGCTGCAGTAATAAGGTTTTCCCCCGACGAGAAAATAGTAGTTCAGCGGCGATGGTTCACCGCGTACGACTAAACTGTTCGTAATGATGAGCCTTTAGTTTACTGTGACCTGCATGCAAAGTACATGGCGCCGATGTCGTACATCACTCAAGCCATTTCCCGCAGAGCAAATTATAATGCGATTGTTGTGTAATGAACGATATCGAGAGGCTACTAGCAAGAAGAAGGAGCATCTTCATAGGCAAACTGATGACCAGTCAGCGGATAGGATTCTACTCCACAGTAGTCTCTGGGAGTTAAATATTAATAAACAGCCTTGATATTTGTAATTTCTTTAATCAAAAAGTTAAAATTCATGCAGATGTCACGAAGCGGCTAATTTGCATGAAAAATATCTTAAAGTGATACGTGCTTCAAAAGCTGACGGTTACGTTAACTTACAACATTATAGGTGAGCCTATAGTCATTTAAACACGTAGTTGATCTTTATTGTTTTCTCCAGATTCGGCTGAACTCGTAGATCTAGATTGATGCTGCTTGGGTATGTGAAAAAGTACTTAAAGAAAATACAGTATTTGAAGTCTATTAATTTTTAATTTTTCAATTTACCAACGCGTTTCTACAACTTTTTGAGGACATCCAAATAGTAAGCTTTCGGTAGCTCACAAAAACAGGCATTTCATTTGCAATGTTGTCTGCAATGGAAGTGAATTTTTTTCCCGGCCTTAGAGAATATGAAAAAATTCTCGGGGGACCAAATCTTACGAATGTAGTCCAACAATTTTCGTCACCGAAAATGTAAAGTTTAGTACATAATGCGAATATATACGTATATTTAGTGCAAATATTAATTCGATTATCAATTTGGATTATTTATTAAGTAAACCAAATATAATATAAAACATAAGTGAACATAATTAAGAAAGAGAAAGAAAATAGCAATATGAAAAATATAGCCAAATTTATACGGTAAATTCTGCAATTTCTTATAGATTTGATATTTCAATTAACTAAAAAGCAAATACAAACAGAATATTTCGCACAATTCATATCGTGCTTTTATATCGTTTACTTCACAACCAAATTAATGAGAATTTTTAATTACTGAAAGGAAAACATATTTCTATACATATTTTCTCTCACTTTATTTCCGTATTTTAAACTTCTGTCCTTTTAATTTTGTTTAAGTTTGTGTACTCATTTACCTTGTGGAAGCTACAACCCCAATACAAGTCTTTCAAAACTATTTAATTGAAGTACATCAAATATTTCTGTTCAAAGATACACATGTCCTTCGGCGGCAGACTTTAATTAATTTCAAAAGAAAGAGAAATGTTGTCTCTCCGTGTCTGGCAAGAAGTCAATTTCAATTTGAAACAAGTTTAGGTACGTATGTTTATACAGTTATTAATCTGGGAAAATTAATTTCTATGACCTTAAGACATCCCATAGCATCTCTAGAATGAATCATCCTGCTATACCAATAAAGGGCTAAATCCAATAAATATACCAACATGTGAAACTGATCATAGTACTTGGAAACTGTAAAGGTAAATATGCATTTAATTTAAAGTACATCGCACTCAATATTTGATGACGAAATATATTTTCACGACACGCGTTTGGATTGATAAATGTTGAGAACATTAATTATTTACAGTAGGAAATTTATATAAAATTAAAAAATATTAATTAGCCACTGAATATTCTTTTATAACTTTCATACAATGCACGAACTCTCTCTCTATCTCTCTCTCTCTCTCTCTCTCTCTCTCTCTCTATATATATATATATATATATATATACATATACTGTAATATTATTTAGAGGCCATTGGTGTTTGATAATTGAAAATTTGGTGGATTGTTATCGGCGAAAATATAAAACAACAATGGGTACACATGTACAGGCGAGCCTTTGTCGGCAGCAGGCATTCTAAAACCGAAGTTTAACAGAGGCAATTGCGGGCAGATATTCATCAAGAAAAGTCGTGGGCAGAAATTTGATCAAGTAAAGGTAATTCATCGAGTAAAAGTGGCAGGAAAGTAATTTAATAAGTCAAGCCACAGTGAAATTCAAATAGTAAAACTGTTCGCGAATTTCATCGAGAAAGAGTTTGATAACAATCTGGCTGAATTGGCTGAGAGATACCATATTTTCCGGCGAGAAAGAGAATTAATGCGTAGGATCACAGGAGCTGTACGGAGTAATCGTTCCAGTTGAGAGATACCGAAGTTTGGACAGTGTTTTTTAATTAATTTAAATTCAGTGAAATTATGGCCTGTTAAATGTGAAAATTGTAAAGTGCATCTGAACCCAAAACGAAAGACTGGTACCAGCAGAGACTGTAAGTAGAAAGAAATTGAATAAAGGTTTGTAAACGTTAAATAAGGATTAAATTGTCAGATTTCGGTTTTCCGTTAATTTTATTGTTTAATTTTAATGTTGTAAAAAAAATTTTGATTGCTTAATTTAAATGTAAAAAGGTTGGTCCTTTATTGAGAAGGTCCAAATAAACGACCCAGAGATGAGAATTGATTAGATCTGTAAAATAGCAAGAACACAAATGTAAATAATCACGTCAAGAAATGTTGTTATTTTACTTGGAATAAATTAATTGTTTTGTGAAGCTTAAAATTTAGAAAATTATTTTAAATCCTTTTCGTTTAAATTTAATAAAATAAAATTAATCCATTCATCAATTTCTTGAAATTTGTTGATATTCAATTCATTACAAATTGGCATCATTAACGTGTGGCCAACCATAGAATTCTTTTAATTATTTGTTAATCATTACAATTTGACGCCTCAACGTGGGCCAAAATATAGAATCATTATTGTTTTAGGAAAACGACATTAATTTTATTTATATATAAAATTCTTTTTTAATTTGAAATTTATTCTTCTTAGTAATTCCATGCTTTGGGATGTTCCCGGGTCATGCATTTATAATTTCAGAGTAGTGGTTGAACTAATTTCATCCAACGGATGTTTTTAAAAAAAAGAATCTGTATTTTGTTCAAGTGCTGAATTTAGTCAGCCACATAAATTGACTATTAGTAGAAGTCGAATGTTCCGCGAAGCAGAAAGAATCTATATTGATGTCGCCATCACCCTAGGCAGTTTAGAGTTAATCATCTCCCTGGACTACATATAACTGAGTTGGTCGATTTATTTAAGGGTTGCCTATATATTCTTGGCTGATCCTTCCTCTCCGATGAATTCAAACAGAGATGTTTACTTAGAATTACCTTAATTCCTTTACGTAGATCTAGTCTCTCTCGTAAAAGCCTTATTTTATGCTCTATTCAAGACAATGGCATACCAAATCTATAAACTACACGACTGGAATTAAATGTCAGATCAAATTTTGAAAAACCAATTTAAATTAAATTCTCATTGTCTCCGAAATAAAAGTTTTTGATGAGTTTTATTGGCTGGAATCTACGATTTAACCTGGAACGTCAATATGTTATGGAATATAAATAATTTTATAAGTATGTTAAAGGTATGTTTTGGGATATTACAAAAAGAGAGAATGATACTGCAGTAGCAGAAAGGAAAATATATAAAAGATGAGTCGGACTCTCGGAGAGTAGTAAATAGTGTAACATATAGGGAATGAATTGACAGTAAGCTTCATAAGTTGATATCAGACAGCCGACTGAAGTTGAAATTTATGTCTAAGTTCGCGGGTTATCTAGAGTATATCAGTGTGTACTTAACAAGCCAGCATAACTGTCACCATGGTCAGAATAATTCCTCTTAAATGTCCAAATCGTAGTCCTAATTCAGTATCCAGCAGGAATACTGAGAACATAGTCTTCTTTGTAATTTGCTTAACTGAAGTAGTATCAATTTAATTAAATATTTTATAAATTCATTTTTGAAGCATTTACTGTGAATAATTTTACTTTATGCGAAATATACTGTAATATTGCTTAAATTAAATTATTTATTATACTTTAATTCCCGGTCCAGCCGATATTTTTCCATCCTGACCTTTAATACAAATTTGTAGTGTATGGCGGCGTTTCGTTGAAAGCTTTCGTTCTGTTTTTTCTGAATTAAAAATATTAAATATTTTAACGATACAATTAATTATCAATTAACAGACCCCTCCCCTAACCATTATTTATTACACACATTTGCTTTCCATATATCTACAATATCACATTTCAATTGAGTCACATTAACTAAATAAAAGTCGCGTAACATTATCATCATAAAGAATATTAAAATTATGATTTTTAAGTAGTTTTCCGTTTATGAAATGAGTAAAAGGTAAACGTAAAATAAACCAACATATTTTATGCCTTTCTAAAGCTATTTCGTCATAACGTTTATCCTAGCTTAGATTGCAATATTAGGAAATTGTGCAATGTTGCGGTTCTGCATTATTACGTGGACATACGTTAAAGCTGGGTTGAACTGGTTGAATGGGTGTTTGTCTTTCCCGTAACTTCGGAAAATATTTTTGTTGTAGTTGTTTGTGTACCATGCAACCTCGATAGTTGGCTCTTGGCAATTCCCTTGAGATGCATAATATTAGACCATGATTATGGACAGTAGTAGTTGTTCTATATTACTGAAGATGTAGCTCTTATTTCAAAGGTGGACTGAAAGTGCGTTGAAAAAGAATGATGATCAAACTCTATTAAATTGTTGAAACAAAGTTTTTATATATATCTTAAAGATAACAAAGTAAAGATTTTATTCCAAGATGAGTTTTGAATATTGTGTAAAACTACGTGAAAACAGAAGAAGAATAAAAAATGAGTTTTTGTATTACAGCAAGAACAATAATCCAGTCAATGAAGTGAAAA
This sequence comes from Zhengitettix transpicula, assembly GCA_037074705.1. Lineage (NCBI taxonomy): Eukaryota > Metazoa > Arthropoda > Insecta > Orthoptera > Tetrigidae > Zhengitettix > Zhengitettix transpicula. The sequence goes on along the minus strand of CM073591.1, from coordinate 48,409,634 downwards.
GCAGAATTTTTAGTTTAATACCCATTTTTATAAATGTATAAATAAGTGAAGGAATAATTAATTAATGGTTTGAAATATTGCATAATATAACGAAGTGAAACAGAGCAGTGGACGTATCTAGTGATTTTAGCCATAAATCAGATAGTATGTCAATAGTAGGTCCATCAAGTGACTTCTAGGTCGAGAAGGAAACCAGTCATGCAATTATGCTAATAGTAACAATATTTTTGCCTGTACGACGTGTGATATTTTACATTTTTTGTTGCATGAAGGACAATTTACGACTTTAATTCGTTTTTTTAGACACCAATCATGGACAGTTAAGAATTGAATTTAACTATTTCCCAAATCATATTTCAAAAAATTATTTTCCTTTAATCACAAACGTAAATAAAAAACATGAAGTAAGAAAACCACACGATAAAGTAAAATGAAATTCAGTACCGTTCAATCAATATCAAACACCCAGAAATTGAGACGGAACAGTGTTTTTTGAATATATTAGAATGCAAGTGTAGGAATCTTATGAATTTCGTCTGTTCATAAATCCAATTTTTTTAACTTTAAAAAATCTGCTGTTAGGAATTTAAATTTACTAATTCTGGGACTGGAATTACTGTTAATACTGTGATATTCTAGCTACTGATATTATAGAAGCAGGAATATTTAATATAAAATCAGAAAGGTAGATACATATTTGTAGTTGAGTGATATTAATTATTATACTCTATTTTCATTAAAGAATTTAAATGTTATCCTAATCACCCGACGTTTAATGTTCAACAGTAAGGTTGATACTCCCAGCGTCTCATAATTTGGCAATGAAATATAAGATTTTTTCGATACACATTTGGGATGACTGTAGCACTCTGCAACCACGAAGGCGTCTGGCGCAGTTTCAGGGAGGGGATGCAGCGCGGAATAAATACACACTGACATGGTCAATCTCTAAGCGCTTACAAAACGAGATTGGCTGGGTACTGGGAGGGGTAGCACCTGCACATGACACTAAACTGGACCAACAAAAAATTCTACGATCACTACAGATGAGGAATGACTGCATAAACTTTTTCAGACTTCGGGAAACAGAATAAAAACGGATTTTCTGGTTGAAGGTACTCTTTACAGAAACGAAAATAACAGATTAGAGAATATATATTGGAACCAGAACCAAAAGAAACATCAGCCATTAGTCAATTGTTTAAATAGGTATTTGAAATTAATTAGAGTAAAACAGTTCAATATGTAGAAAGAGTAAGAAATGTTGTGTGTGTGAAAGGGTCCATTTAAGATGATGTGTATACTTAAAGTCAGGATGTAGAAATGGCTACATAAGGAAGGCAAACGGTGTCGAGCTATGTATCTATTTTATGGCCCTATGAAAGTGGAACATTCACAATATCTATTCTCCACTGGTGATTCATAGTCGAAGGTGCATAATGCTGGGTCCACATTTCCAGATATGTCCCTTCTTGAGATCCTCAAAAGTATAATGGGCTTTAACTGAATCGGTGCAACGTGAGAGTGGGGCGAAGGGGGGGGGGGGCGGTGGCACTTTAGTGCTTGCTTGTGTTATAATGGTGGCCGTAAATCGCACGATCGCCGTAAGACGCTCATTAAGCCTAATATCTGCGAACGCGAAGCTAATTTCTCAGTGTTCTTTATGCGCTCGTTAGGGATTTCTGCGCATCCTGCCTGCGGCTTGCATGTTTATCAGGATAAGCAGTCCCGAAATCCGCGGTGGAAGCTGCAGCCCTGTGGTGAGAGGATTCCTCGTGCCGCACGCATTATTTCGACGGCGGTGACAGTCGTTATTAAGGTCGCTTTGGTGTGGTCTGTGAGGTACAATACCAACGGCATCAAGGATGCAGTAACAAATGTCAAATCAAAGATCAACAGAATTATCGAAGAAAATCTCCAGAGGGAACGAATGTTCTGGAGGTATATGATTAAAAAGTCATAGGATGGCATGATTCAATAAAAATGCCGACAGCAGCGATACAAGACTAAAATAAAACTACAGGAATATTCCTCGTATCAAATCAATATAATATTGTAATGACATAAGACAAGTAACTTTGGAATGCTGCTACAATACAAACGTTTTATGGAAACAACATTGATGCAAAATAAAGTCTTTGTTTCCATTGTAGCGCAACGTTCAAAATATAATTTCTCAAAAGTATTGAGATTTAATCTTTGCTTGTAAAACTGTAGGTAACAGAAGTTATGTATATGTGTATAATATTTTTTTTTTTACAAAAAGCCTCTTGTAATAGATTTACATATATTCTATAGTGAAATAAATTAAAATAATATTTTAAATGATTAGATCAAGGCCCTTTAATAATAATTCTCATATATTAAATAAAACTTTTTTATTACAGTCTCAAATGTAATTACATCCTCAAAGGATGCGGTCAATAGGAGCTTTCGAAACCTTTGTTTCATAATCATCTGTAATTAATAGTACAATAATTCAAGAAATGCACACAAAATAAAACATGATGAACGGTATTAGGGTTTAACTATGTAAATAACCAATTTGATGAAAAAAATTAACAGGTGTGTATTGATTCTGGGTTGTTCTGGGGGACGTCATATATGTGTGAGTTTCTTAAATTATTATTTTTATAACATCAAAAAATTGATCAGTCACAAGCCGAAATATCTGTGGCTTAATTACTAATAGTAACTGATATTGGAAAAATCAATGTGAGAATCTGAACGCTCATAACCGGTTTTCAGAAATACAATATGTTTTTTTGTACAATTCGGAATAGATTCATGTTTACCTTTTTCAATTATTCACAATAATAATTTAATAAAGGTATCGAGAAAAACCATTCATTGCTCCTCAAGGAAACTGAAGTGAACGTTTAAATTAGACATTGACTTGTTATGGCGATATTCACCTTATGAGTGTATGATATTTCGTCGATATTTTGGAGAAAAATCTATTAATGTAATATATAACTCAATATAGGTTCAAATATTTTTACAAGTTTTGCAATAGTATTAATTCTGTATAATCCATAGAATTGTCTTTTGAACTATAAGTTTGCCGACCTCCTGTGGTGGAGGGCTCAACGGTACAGCGGTGCGCCTCGAATCCCGACGAAGTTTGAGTGTGTGTCTCCATACAGAGAAACTCTGGTCAATTTGTCCCCCGACAAAGATAAATTGCAACTGAGTACGTAATGAGTCGCCAATAACCTCAGATGTTGCTGCGACTGTAAATAAACAAATTAAAAAACCCTGTAAGGTTAGAGCCTAGTATATAGGCAGCCCAATTCACATATGAGGCGGCCTGATAGTAGTGTACTTTCTTTAGGTGCAAATTCCCGTTACCCTTCCCTTAAAAAAAAGTATTTTTGTCTCTTTGAGACACTAATCAGATTTACTAAAAATCATACAATTCAACGAAGAGATATATACGTCTTTTGTTACTTATTTTTTATTTTTCGTTATTGCGTCTATTCTAATATACAGTACATAAAGGGAGGCTTTACATAGTTAACATATCATGTAAGTAATGTGTTTACTGAATCAATACTAACAGACTTCCGGAAATACGAATTAAATGTCAGCGTGAAGCTCAATTTAATGTAGATAAAACAAACGTAACAATTTTACTATGGTCGAGAAAACTGGATACAAGAGTATCATACTACTCGCCTTTGCCTGTACGAGAGCCATGGTCTAATGCCGAAATAATGATTTCTTTACAATTAACACATTACTACAGTTCTTTCTTGAGCTAAGATCTGGTTAGAGGAAAACACAACATATATTGTAGCAAAATAAATTTATTTTAATGGATGGAAAAAATTATTTTGGAAATTTATTGTAAAAATAAATGAAGTGACGAACAATGCTTATTAAGAGAACGGTAGATAATACATCTATTTTTTATCTTAAATACTATCACACGAGTGAAGCCCTGAGCAGGATTAATATATCATTTACCCTTTGAAGCACAGGACCATTAGTTTTATGATTTTAATGAACCAACCAAAACTACCCTTCAATTTTGCGAGAAGTGAGAATAACACAGTGAGTTCCATAAGGAAATTACAGAATGCAGCACTGTGCATGGTCTAATAGGTGGTTGAACTAGAGAGCGTCATACCGAAAATTGTATAAGATTCAAAGTGAAACCACTATGCCGGTATGAGTTAAGCAGGACCATAACGTAGCCATAAGTGCATATAGTGATCAATAGTATTGTCGAGAATCGTCTTTCTTTACCTTCATTAAGTTATTAATACTTATTTTACAGTTAATAATAAGAAAGATAGCCAAATACAGGAAAAATAAGTGATAATATAAATACCACTCAACATTTCTGGGATCCTTGTCCCTTTCTTCAGGTGCTAAGAACAACCTAGAGCGACACAACTGCAGTGGTCAGCTGACAAAACTCAAAAACATTTTCTGTTTATATTTTACAGTTGCTAGATGGAATATTAACGTGATTATATGAGTTTTTGCAGAGCTGCTTGAATCCCAGGCAGTTTAGGATAGGATTCACCATTCACAATACTTTGATTAATATTGGAAATAATATTATGGACCCTTTGTCTTTACACGTAGTGACTAGAAACCCAAAATGTGTTTGAACTATCAGCCAGCTTCATACGCCGTAAATATTTTACAATTCAAAGAATATTTTTATGAAGCGTATTGAAAACTACCATCAATTCGAAGCATGATATTGCAAGGTACTGAAATATTAATGTTATAAGGAACTCACACGATAAGCTTTCCATTTATGTATTCAAAACTTCCAAAGCGCCAATATATCGTTTTCCCACACACATTACTATTTTCCATTTCGCTGGAAGATGCAATGGTCTTTCTGTATACACTTCGAAGCTTCCTATCACTCACTCTAGATTTTTATTGCGCCCCAGAGCAATATTGTGACACTGCAGTCCCAGTTTTCATCGTATTGCCTCCTCCACATCTCCGTGATTGCTGGAGAATTTGTAGCAGTATGGGATCGAGAAACGTAATTAGTGAGATTTCTAAGTGATATAAAGGTAAACTAAATAATACAGTGGTGATTCTTACAAAAAAGTACTTGGAATATGATGTAAATCAGGCTGCTGAAACTGATTAAATGTAACTGTAATTACAAAAGCTGAGGCATGAATGAAAAAAATAATCTTTCAGTTGTTTTTCATTTACAATACACAATTGACGTTGTGTTTGTTCTTATTTATAGCTTAATCTTTTTCGTTGGCAATTTATATTTATGATGCGCACCGTTATAAATAAAATGAAAGTGAAAACTTATTTCAGTTATATATCACCAGAATTTTTTCGGAAAATTCTCGTTCGTTGTAATGTACTGAAAATCCATTCCTGCGAAGAAGCCTGTAAACTAAAATCTACTGAGAATTTTGAGAAAGAAAAATTTTCATAAAGAAAAGAGAATCATATGTGATGTGAAAGATTTTTGGTTAAGAATTTCAATTTTATGCATATCATTCATACACATGATAACTACAGAGTTTATATGTGATTTAAGCACGTGATTCTAATTCTTCTGTCAAAATAACACTACTTAGTGCCAATGGCATGGTGCTATGTTTTATTTTATATATTTTCTTCAGCATAAAGAATTTGAATAGCAGATTTCTACTTATTTCATACTTTAAAATTACTGCTTCACGTAAACGCTGGTTTTAAAAAAAGACGCAACTACGTGGTGTTTTTCTAGAAGTGTAAAAGAATATTCTCTGCTCTCCATGAATGGCGGTAAAAAGGGAAAATGTGAGGCAATATTTACTGAATACTGGAAATACGGATACACATATATACTCATAGATTTCTATATTAAAGGCACAGAGATTTGTTGAATGCATTATGAGTTCGGCCGTATTTTCCGCACGGTGGATATTGCCAGAAGGGTCTCGGCATTAAAGTAAGATTACGGTGCGACGTTTGAAGCGGAGGGTAGCGTATCTGATTACAAAGTTTTGATTCAGTGCCTTTACTGAGATGTCGAGAGGAAGGGTCGACTGGAACAAGAATATAAATCTCGTTTTGAGAGCCAGGCAATCTAAAAAAGTTGGCGGGTCCTTGTGAGAGAGTGAGCACCATATCTCCGGCTCCCTTTCCCTTCCCGTAGCTACGATGTATAATTCAGATGACTGTCGACAAAGGTCTGCCAGCAGCTCAACATTGCCCTTCTTTATTTATTAACCATTACTCATTCTCATTTTAAAAGGATTTTTTTAGCTATGTTTGGCGTAGGAATTTTCATACGCCTCTGTGTAACCTGAGACTGTGAATTAGTGAAATATAAATTTGAATCTAAGCCTTCGCAACGGTAGTAAAAATCTTCCTTTCTACGGTTAAGTAAAGGTGTACAAGTATAATATTACTTTTTCATTAGAATGCTTTACGAAGCCCATTGCAGTTATTACTCTCTTATTAACACGTTCCTTCGCTTGTAATTCATCCTTCTAGCGTAACATTACATCAATTATAGCAATCAATGCAGTAATACGCAGCCAACAATTCAAATTTGATTTGATTTCCTCTAATGAAATCCCCTTCCTATCTTGACGTGAAATAACCAATACACATAGATTATGCAGTACCTTAAATTTGTGGAAACAGCAAGTATAAAAATTCATTCAATTTTTTTTATGTTTTTCAGCCTTCAAACTGGCCATATTAATATTTATTAATTATATTTATAACATTATATTGTATTCTTACATTTTCCCAATGACGTGTAACACATTGAGGTTATTTAATATTGTCAAACGTTTATTTGCAAAGCATTAAATAAATAGCTGTCGTGGCGATTTTTGATTTGTGCTTGCTCTGCCATGAATGGCTGTGTTGTAATAATTAGCGGGTCTATGATTAAACCCCGGGAAATCTAGAAAACAATTTACAATTTTTCGGGCTTCGCTCTGACATCCACTCTCGACTTGAAATTCATCACACTATAGCCCATATTGAACCTACATAATGAAGAAATACAAATATGACAATTAACTGCATAGTTTTAGCCTACGTCAAGTTTATTCTGTTCTTCAACACGTTACTGTTTACTGTGTGTGGATGGGCAAATAGATACATGCGTTGACTTTTCAGATAGCTACATATTCATAGGTGTTTTGGTAGTAAATTGGCCTAAATAAAATAAATTAATGGTTCTACATTAAGCATAAAAAAACCGTCAATATTTCTTCATAAGTATACACGTCTATAACAGAAAAAAATGTCAAAATATAAAAAGTAAATATTTTCGTACTTGTATGAGGCAATTTGTATGTTTGAAGAACGTAAATCAGAAGTTTATAAGCAAAATTATGGGGGGAGAATATATAAAATATTTTAACATACGTAGTCAGCAGTGGCCAAGGAAATCGTGATCGAGTCAGAACTGCATATGATATTTGATTATTGTATGGGTAGTTATAGTGGGAGCTGTCATAATACAGCGGTACTTGGATAATTCAAAAGTTTATAGTTCGATTTTTTGGATAGTTCGAAGATTTTTCTCCGTCTCTTGAATGTTGTTTTCAAAGCAGGGCGTGTAATTTCTTTCAATTTTTTCTTTTCTGTTCAGAAATTTCTGCATAAAATTATTCTAAACGCGGATGATGATACTGGTATATGGACCTGAGCAATTTACCGTTATAGGGCCTAAACGCGAAAAGTACGAGATGTTAAACTTCATCTCTGCGGGTTTCCCTAAACGGGGTTATCGTGCTCTGGAGTTTTCAGATTAAATTCTGGAAAACAATGAGATATTTAGTCGACCTTCTATGGTGTAGGGGTCAGCGTGACTGCCTCGCATCAAGGGGTTCGAATCCTGGCGAGGTAATGGATGTTTGTGTGCGTGAGAGAAACTCTCGAAAAATCAGGCCCCCGACAAGACAAACTGAGTTCCCTTAATTTGTGGCTAATAAAATGAACTGTTAATGCGTCTGTAAAAAAATCAGTATAAAAAATCAGAAATTTAGAGCATCTTTACAAATTATAATTCATTTCCTGGATGGGGTTAAATGTGCGATCACAAACCGTTTTTTTGAGTACTGTTGTTCTAATTAGAAAACATAAAAAATACGTAGAAACTCCATAAACTCTGAAATGCTAATCATGTGTCGAGTAGTTGTTTATAACAAACGTAAAACAGTTACTTTATTCAAAATACCTATACCTCGCTTTTTTTTTGCATACTGTTTGATTCTGTATTGTTTTTCAGATGTGCGCCGCAAATTTGTCTCCCGTGGCATTCTTTGTGCCGTCTGTCCCAGCGGACCTGTTTTTCTGCCACTGCAAGAGCACACTGTGTTGGACACTGAGAGGCGGTCTCATGTCCACTAGCAGTTTGTCAGCTGCAGTCGCAATCAGCTAATGCTACGAGTCTCACAACGCCTCTTCCCTGCCTTGCCTAAGACTTTACACAGACTATCAAGATAGCCCACTTACGCCCATGTTATACTGGTAAAGGGCTAATCTCGGGTCAGCACAAGAACACAATATTAATTGCGTGTATATTGTTTAGTCTTATCAACTATATTTACTAGATGAATGAATCGTAAAAGACAAGTGAAAGACAAGCAGAGGAAAATGATTGCCGATACAAATTTAACATTAATATTTTATCACAAGAATGTACATGTAGCATAATATAAATTACAATTTAAAGTTATTTATAACCAAAATGAAAAGGAGAAAGTTAATGTTAAAGTTAAAATTCGCTGACGCCAAAATTATCTGACGCCACACAAACTCAATCGGTCGCAGTTTCTTATACTCGGACACAATCAGGTGACTTATAGACGTAGGGGACCACAAGTCAAGGTTTTTAAACACACAAATTTCTATTAATTCTCACACACAAATATTTATTAAAACAAACTAACAGCTTTCACTATAACCTTTAAGTATTTAAAGCAATTTTTTGTGGTATAGTTGAGTGTCAGCAGTTTGATTCCAAATAAATTTATGGATTTTTACCAGAGAAATTAAAGCATATTGTAATGCCTATTAATTAAGGCATTAATTGTAATTGATAATCTAAATTGTTGGAGAAACATTATTGACGGCGGTACCGAACACTACAAGCGACAATGAAGGAGAGTATTGTTGTCTGGGTTGTAAGAAGGAATAGCGCGCACAGAGACGGAGGGAGAGTTCAGTTCGTGACGGATTTCAGTCGAGGACGGAACTAAAATTAATTCAGTTGGAAATCAGAGTTCGTTCGCATTAAGTCGTCGTGGAAGTATAGCTGTGAACAGACCAGAAGTAAAATATCCAAAAAGTATTTGGATACTTGTAGTATAACAGATAGAACTATATTTATTTTCACAAGTTGCAGTCTGCGACATAAATACATAAATATTCAACGCTAAACATTAAGAGCGCAGAGTCTAAACCATTACATTCGTGATTTAGACCATTGTCTTTGATTGTGGCAGCCAAGCAACTGAATCCAGCAGATAATAAAATTTGGAACGAGAGAATAACATTTCCTAAGCGAACAGTGAAGCATTTCGTCAAACTAAAAGTGTTATTAGAATCAGTGTTAAAAATGGCCTGTATATAAAGTGTGTGTGTACGAACGAGCCAAATTTGCCTGAGTAATCGTAAGTTAAAATTTCACTGAATTAATATATGTAAACCAAATTAAAAGATAGATGTCAGATATCGTTCTTTTCTTATTGATAAAAAAAATTGTAAATTAGTAGCAATCTTTGTAGGTTAATTTCGTCGACAATTAAATTTAGGTTTGTTAATTGACGAGTAAATCTTTTCCTTTTAAATTTAATTTTGTGTTCTTTAATTATTGTGAACTATTGCCGTTATCAAACCAAGTTGAGACCCTGAGAGACTGAGATCTTAATTAAATTGTATATTTATTTCAAGTATATCTAAATAAACTTTGTTTGTTTGTTAAAATTTAATCTTTTTATTTAAGCCACCTAGTCGATTATTCCAATATATTTACACAAACTTATAATTTTTCTGGGGTTTTACATTTACTAATGAAATTTGTGAGGTCACTCTCTTAAAGATATAGTGGGTTCGAGATTTGCCAAATCAAAACATGGATTTTAAGATTTTACTTTATTTACTCGATACTTATGAAGGCTTTTAACAGAAAAATTATGATTGAGAATTTCGTAGCTTACAGTTTTCGTTGAATTGTCCTCAAAATTGTGAATATTCCACCACAGTTTCCACGCCGTGAAATAGTGCGAACTTATATTGTGGAACCCTCCGTGAAGTAATCTGTTTTCGAAAACAGCAACGTGGACCCCGCTTCTACCATGGCTTCCGACGCGGACTCCATCGCAGCGAACAGGAAGTAATAATTCGCCCCGTGCGAATTACTGGAGCATTCCGCTCGTCTCGCTCCCTCGGTTATCGAACCTAAGATAAATTTCATTCTCACACACAAGCGCTGCCTTCACGTAGAAGATGTCGACGGTGCTAGTCGACGAAACGTCCTCGTTAGTAAACGTCACCCGATTGGAAACCCGAGAACAATTCCAGAAGATTCTTCACCGGGGAAACCTACGAAAATTAATAAATTTTATAATTTTATATTTCAATTTCATAACTTCTTCCTTTCAGAATTTCCACTAATAACTGTCCCAATATTCAGTTGTTCAGTGACCATGACGACGCCTCCTCGTGTGTGGTCATTCTCTTTCAAAAGTCCAACACAGAAATTATTCGGTTAGAACTCTAAAACCACCACGCAGGCAAGATTTCTCTAATATATCGCAGTATCGAAAAATTGACCAATAAAAATTGTCTGATTCATACAGTTAATGAATTTAGTCGTGGCGCATATGATGCTGGATAAGTTTTGATCGGTACTTGGAAGTTCCAACGGTGACGTTTACTGCTACCTGAAATACGTAGTTGGTCGTTTAGAAGAACCTAAGTTGAAATTGGCTTCCACGTCCGAACTATTACGTTTCAAATTCCATTAAACTTCTACTTCAAGTTCCATGCATGACGGTTCTCCGCTTCACTTTCAACGACCTCAACATTTCCCTTTGATAAATTTGAGAAGCGAAAGCCTAACCTCAAACTCCACTTCCTTTGCTTTCTGTCCGATGTAGATTCTGTCCTAGAATTTAATTTGTCAATCATTGAGATCACACAAGAGAAATTCTAATTCAACTACGACCTTGACAGTTCTAGAAAGATCGAGGAGGTCGGTGTGGAAGTAATTTTAAATTACAGCTGCATCCAGTAATTTATTTTTACTTTTTATTAAGCAGCAAACAATATTGTGTAATATTTAAACTTATAACATTTAATTTAATTTAATGAATTTGGATTTATTCGTGCCACACGTTGTGGAAGCCATTATGTAATATACAAAAAAGAAAGGCTTTTAAATGAAAAAATTATTCAAATTTTAACAAACAAAAGAATTTATTTTGGCAATACTTGAAACAATTACACAATTTACAAATAGAACTTATCTCAGGGTCATTACTGGGTTTGATAATGGCGAATCATTTATTTAGAAATCTTATCAACACAAATTTCAATAAAAGATTTACTCGTCAATTAACAAAGACGAAATTTACTTGTCGATGAAATTATACTAAAAGATGGATTCTACTTAACAAAATTTATCAAAGGTAGAGAACGAAATCTGACGTCTATCTTTTAATCCGGTTTACATAATTTATTGTTTTATATTGGTACTCACGGCTGCATTCCAGGATACTTTTGACTTAAGAAGCACTATGGCGAGTTTTTGCACAGCTTCTACTCAAACTAACAGATTATAATTAATATTTTTAGTTTTAAATCAGGAACCAGGAACCTCTTCTTCATCTCTCCCTCCCTCGGTTGAGTTACTCACGGCTGCCCAGCTTAGCAGGTTTTTATAGTTCTGCTTGCGTAAATGTTTTGCCTATGAGCAAAACGTTCATGGCCCAATCACCTCTGTTGGTTGATAATCCTCGTTATTTCTTTGCAAGTTTCCGTTGAATATTTGAACTGATCTCGTCTATTTTAACTTGACCAATTTCTATTGTGTCTGTCTGCTTCTACTTAACTTTACTTTTCAAAAGAATATCTCGTATATTTCAGTACGACCTGTAATTGACCAAACTTTCCAGCCAACTTAATGCGAACTGGCTCCTCAATATTTTAATGCGACTTGTACTTGACCAAACCGTCCACCCAACTGAATACTGCCTCGCAATTTTGAGCGCGCAGTGCTTCTTCCGACAAAGAAAACAATGCTCTGCTACATTGTTGTTTTGTGTTCGGTACCGCCGTCAAGAATATGTTTCTATAACAATTTAGATTATCAAATTTACAATTAATGTGTTCATTAATTGGCATTACAATTGATACATGCATGAATTCTCCATTGTTTATGTTCATTTCTAATTATGCTTATCGTGAGTGACAGATTTTTTCTGCGAGTTTGCTAAGTGCAACCAAATCTTGGCTGCCGAGATAGAAATCGACTGTTGATCCGCCGCAGGGTGGAGTATTAGACCGTCATTGCTTCTCGAATGTGCCGACTATCGGGTTTTTCGTATTCCCAGCATCGCCCTGGGGCTTCGAGGTTCCTAGGGGAGGTGTTGGCTAGGCGACGGGGTTTGCGTTAGCTTTCCCTCGAGTGTTACTTGCTGTCTGTCGAGATTCCATTCCGCACAACACCTTCACGTTTAGTTGCATATGCAGTAACGACACCAGATAGATAACAGACCGTCATTTTGATTCAAAATTAATGGTTAAATAGAAAAATTTTATTTCCATACGAACAATGGTAACTCCTGTAAAATATTATACATAATTAATTTATGTACTGAGTGTTGAAAAACTGCTCGGAAAATAATACTAATAGGTCAAAAACTGGACAATTTACATATTATTATAATATGTTATATTAAATTATTACAAGTACTTTTAATGCCTAATTTAATGTAAATAGTCACCATTATGAGATTCTAAGTACATCTTCATGAACACCCTTTAATAAAGTCACGTCTGACTTAACTTCACAGAAATTAGTTCACTATGCTCTCATCATACACGGACGGCTATCGCTATATCAATATAAGTTCTTATTTGCGCTACATTTAAAAAACCTGAACGCTAAAAAGTTTTAGAGAAAGAAAGAAAATTCGAAAATAAATTCCTTGGTAGTTCAGTTCTCGTGTATCAGAAACTCATTGATTTGAGAGATAATATAAGGGTAGTTTAAGACAGAAATGGACAATATAAATATTTCTTTGACGAAAATTTGGAAACTTGAGCATCCTAAATATCAATGAGGCTGTTCTTGAAATCAAGTCTGAAGTGACATGTAGTCAGTAGTAAATTAGGGGTGCGGGTATGACAGCGACGTTTAGCATAATAAACTTTTCTATCGCGTTAATTGGTTTGGTTCTATTGACAGATCTTGAAAGGGTAACACCTGCAAAGAAGGACACTAAATTGGGTCGCCAAAAGCTCATTCTAGTTGAGGGCTCCTTGGCAGATGGCTACTAAAATATTTTTTGACTTTTGGGTAATGACATCCAATATAAACCCCCACTAAAGTTCGCGGTTCTGGAGATTTTTCCTGAATTGAGTGATTATAACAACAGGAATATTCCCCTTAATATCCTATCGTACTCGTATATTTAAGATGAGCGATTTTAATTAGATATCCGAGACTGAGGTCGTCATTCTGAAAACATTGTCGACGTATGTTCCAGCCTGCAACAGAGCAAGGCTAGGGTTCTCTCACAAGATGGCGACCATTGTTCAGCAGCTGTCTTCCTGGCGGCGCTTTGTGCAACTGATTTACTGTAGTAGCGTGCGCATAGGTATGACGTCACAATGCTCTCGCGATAGCGGCCCTGAAGGCAGGAAGGGAAGAAAAGAGGGTCTGTCTATACACACCGGTGTACAACGTTTTTACACAGATCCAACATCTTAAACCTACTTCACAAGGAGATTGAAGCCGAGAAATATCCATTTTTTGTCAGTAACATTGAGGAGGAACCCGTAAAATTATAATTCCCAAAAATCTACTGTGGTGGGCTTAAGGTCAAATTAACTAATAATATGAGGTTTGTTGGGCGCCACCTGCAAGAAATTATTCACTCGCAGGAAAGGAAATACAATATTTACTTAATAAAAAAAACAAGAATTTATTTTATCAGAATTTATATACTCGCCCACACATTCTTAAACACGAAAGCTCTTCAGCCTTGCCAGGGATGCATGTACCCCCCTTTCTCAGGATTAACCGTGGTTATCTTTGTGGCAAACCGACGCGATACCTGGAAGCATGGAATGCGACTTACCAGGTCTGCAGCTCGGACAGGGTCGATTCCCGTTGGCGACTCTCTCTCTGCAGCTGCAGCAGCAGCAGTAGACGACCGGGGACCCACGTGTAAACCAAAATTGTCCAGGATCAACTCTCTCTGATGGTCCAGAGTGATCTCCACGTGTTCCTAGAATGCTCTCACCGACGGTCCAGATCGATCTCTGCTCGTGTTCGCAGACTTCTCTCTCTGTCCTCAAAATCCCTATCTCCTGATTGGTCCTTGTCCACACGTGACCCACTTCAATCTATTTTAGGGCCATACCTTCCCGGTCGTCTACCCCTTTCTTGGCCGACCATGACCTTTTTTGCGGGACTTGCGGATTTTCCCAATCCACCCCGCCATTGTCTTCTGTCTGCTGCTCGACCCCGGCAAGCCACGTTTCCATGTTTCCAGGCAGTAATTTAGGCAAAAGTTATAAAAATATTTTGTATACAAATTGATAACTAAAGGCGCACCATACTACTCTGACTTCAGATCGACCTCTTACGGCTAAAAAAATCATTAATCTAATGAAGAACAATAAATTTAATCAATACGTAACCAATGGGCTTGACATTACGAAACATTTCGTAAAGGACGTTTTCCTGCAATTGGTCCTTTCAGGACAACTATTACGTCATAACATTTGACGGGTCTGCTGTTGTAAATTCTTAGAAACACTTTGCGGTTCAACCTTCAACTTCATTAAGCTACTGATGATACTCTTTCATATATCAAAGCAAGTTTTGTCATCACCAAACTTCTCTTTCACGTG
This sequence comes from Zhengitettix transpicula, assembly GCA_037074705.1. Taxonomy (NCBI): domain Eukaryota; kingdom Metazoa; phylum Arthropoda; class Insecta; order Orthoptera; family Tetrigidae; genus Zhengitettix; species Zhengitettix transpicula. The sequence goes on along the minus strand of CM073591.1, from coordinate 48,394,538 downwards.
TAAACAGATAGATTCCTGCCTTAACTTGCCATCATCAATGGAAAACTGGTGAGAAAACAATAGTTCAGGGTTTCTCAATGCCGTTACGTCACACAACACTACACGACGATCATAATAAGATTGTGAAGACAATTCTCCTAGACAAAATTGAGTATGTGAGTTAATGTATGAATACCTTCCCTGGATTAGGGATCATCACATTCATTAAGATTCAATAAAAGTAGGCTCATCATTTTACAGTACGTCATCCTTATCATTTTTAAGGGTATAATTGAAAATATACCTCTTTATATCTTTAAATTGTCAATTATGACCTTTACACTAACGATACTATTATTATTTACTATATGAAATTTCGAAAGGAAGCATGTATTTTAATTCTTGCAGTTTTTTGGTTTATGAAATTGCGAGCCAACATATTAAATACAAAATAAAAACTTCGCCGTATTCGAAGCAACTAAAAAATTCAATTGATTCCAATTTAAAAGAGAAGTAATGATCGGAAAAATCCCGAGGTTTGCTAACAAAACCTCTGCAATTTTTCGTTGAATAGTTGTGGTTCAGGAAATAGCGTTGCCGTCCTTGCAGTCACAAAGTCGTCCGTTCAACTGTCGGAGCCGGGAGTATTTGTCCCTGCTTCTCTTGGTACAGTGAATTACGACACGATGACACTCTACCATAGATTACACTACTACAAATCTAAGCCACAGTGCAAAAATTCCAAACTGACCGAAAAGAAGCCTCACGAGATCTTTTATCTCGTTTTTAAATCACGTTCTCCCAGCACGAAAAAATGTCACCAATCAATTCTCTAATCAGCTTGGCGATTTCTATCTCGTCACCGGATTCTCTTAGCGGATGGTTTTGTTTTCGTTTAACCTTCTCTGGGATTTCCGTAATTGTGGCGCGTCATAAACTACATCGTTGGTTAACAAACGTAGATTCATAGTTCTCACCGTCGTAAATCTTTCACTTTAACTCTATTGTGTACTTTTCGTCAGTGAAACTATAAAGTGTGAACTACAAATACGGTTTGAGGATATTTTAAAAATAGTTTCTAACAATATTCTTCAACGTCCTTAGCCTTTCTTAGTTGGAATCTAACACGTACACTTTATTCTGTATAAATTTTGTTTTTTATTAAGAATCACGTGACATGTTGGTAGGACCAACATGACATAGCAATATAAAACGGTGGGTTTTATTGACCACAAAATATATTTCCTATTACAGTTAATTTAAAAGTATATACAAATTTTACTTACTCTATGTTACGCGACAACGTTTCTAGTTTTTAAAATTTAATCTATTTATGTGCAGATCTTTAGATAAAAATTGAACTGTTTATTTGAAGTATTTTTCACCTACAGCATTTTGATTATTCTGTCACCAAGAAAATCATATCTCTCTGGACTCGGTTCGTGCAATTCAAATATATTCGAGGAGTAGAGCCAATTAGATCGTGTTTCAGCAGGTGGTTTTCATGCTAAATATCTCTCCACCTCAAAATCAACGATATTTCGCGTTGCTAGAGCCTCGCTGAGCAACCCCTGAGGTCGAGAAGTATTCCTACCAGCCAAGCCGCAGCCAATAAACGCAACACAGGAACGAAGAACGGACGATGCAGTTAATATCATACCGTTAAAAGGGGTTACAAAATTTGTTCAATTAAAATCCCTGAGAAATATTCTTACGCTACTACGCTTTATGTAACAAGATAATAACGATATTTAATCGATGGAGCAAATAAATGAATTCAATAAGTAGATGAAAACAATATTATAATTTCTAGAGTTATTTCGTGCGAGGTAATTGGCATAGAATATATTTACAAATGTATATGTTAATTTTTATAATTATATTGCGGTTCTGACAATCTGCTGTTCTCTTTATATAATCTTGTCCCACTGTCGCATCACCATAGTGTTTTCGTATATTTCACATAAGCATTTACTTTCTGATACAAACACGTAACTATATTATTCTTATAGCTTCTGTAAACACTTGTTATATTAAATAATCTTATAACGTCGATGAAAACATGCTCATTCTAATAACCACAAAAAAAAATACAAATGATTTGTCTCCTTCTCCGACAGTCCATTTAATATATATTCGCAAACTTCCCACTCTGTCCTCATTCTGCAAAGTTTCGCCTTCCGCCAATGCTATTTCAATAATACTAACCCCAATAAGTCGACAGGCTGATAACGCAGCGCACAGTCAACACACAAGTCAACATTTTGTGTCGCAGACACTGAAATATGACCATTCCGTACACTTAAAAGAGCATAATTGGGAAGTCAGTGCTGGCACAGTGTCTTGACCTTCATTGGATTCCTCAATACGCTCTTTAATGAAACCCTTGCATTAAAAAAATGATGTCTCTTTAGAGCTGCATCCGTATTATGAGTGTTAATTATTCTCTTAAATGTTAATCGTTTTCAGTTATGTTGTTGTTCAAATAATGAATTTTCTGAGAAAACAGTTTTACTCAATACTTTCCAAGGTAAAAAATCTGTAAGTGCATAAACGTTTCATCTCTCGACAATTTTCTCATTCACTGAGGAATAAAGGAAATGTACAAGTATTTGGTGTATTCTCAGACTTCAGAATAACCTTTAGAGATATTGAATACGCGGATTTAAGCAAGAAATTTAACAATACGTAAATTTGTTTGGAAAACGTTAGTGGCAACAAAGAGCAATACTACAAATAACATAACAAGTTTCCAATAGCGTGTATTGACGTTGGAAAAGATGATTCAATATCATCTGTTCATAACAACACTAAGGGAGATTGGATAGAAGATTGGCGAAAAACATGTTACAGCGGTTTCCCCCGAGATCTAAAGAGACGCTCAGACCATCCCTCTTACAGCGGATAGAATTTATGTGCAAGTTCATAATGCAGTCGTCGTTGCGGGGTTTTCAACAGAGAAAATAGACTGTCTGCGAACTTTACCTACACCACGACGTTCAGTTCGCTCTCTCCATATCTATAGATATATATATAAAAAAGTATTTAACAAAAATAATAAAAAAAATTTAGCGAGGTAAGTGCGAGAAAAAGTTCTCATTTATGGAAACTTATAGTAGCGAAGTTGTAAGTCATTTCATTGGCCTAAATTTCAATACGATGTATCCCAATGTGTAACCTTTGACATTTTGAAATTTAACATTATATGTTTCCATAGATAGAATCCTTATTTACACTGTGTGTCGCGAATAGATAAATTAATACGAAATTTCCCATTCAAAACCGTCAAAAAAAATTCAGTTATTATTGCCTATAAAATGTTAGCCCTAGTCATTTGGAGAATGAGTGGTGCAATTTTCAATACCAGTCAGATACATTTGGATCGCCTTTCTAAATGCTACAAGCAATACAATTTTGGTTTGGATGATTTATTAGATTGACTATGAAAGAAAATAATTCCTCCTAATACAAAGTGTCTAACAATTACTCATTTTCTCAAATCGAATATTCAATTTCCTCCCTTGTTCTTATTTTACAGATATGCACAAAAAATACGCTGAAAATGATAAAATTAACTTCCAAAATTATGTAACCTATAGCTAAGCAAAAATTTGCCAGTTTAACTGAACAAGTCAAATTCATAAGTGCTATAAATTTTGACTAACAACGATTCAATAGTTCCAATAGCTAAAAGGTCGCATATAATCTCTTGATGATAGGTTAAATTCTTATTACTGAAATATTTTTTTCCCAGAATTAAATAAATCGAAGAACAATCATTGTTCTCCTTCAAAGGCAAACGAGTTGTAATATTAACGGGCGATATTAAGCTAAATGGTTCTGCAATAATTTTTTATATATAAATTCAGAAGTCAAATTATTAATCATCTTTATTAAAGTAAAAATATAAATTATTTGACATTGTGTGAAATATCGTCAAATACTCACTAGGTACATTTATATGGGAATGCGTCTTAATTAAACTATTTTAAATAAATAATAGTGTTCCGGTAAGACGTGTTACATGATTATATTCTTCCCCGACGAGTCTACGAAAAGATTAGTTCGTGGATTATCGTTCGTGAATAATTTTGAAACCTGGACGGTTTTTTTAATCATCAGATATAAAGAACGTAGAATCACATGCTATATAAATTATAATTTTTCTTTTCAGTTTTGTGGTGTAGCTTTTTATAAGAATATCTTTCACTTAAATTTCATATTATTTGCAGTAGGTATGCGGCTTAAAAAATATGAATCTTAAACCATGTATTTTTAATTTTGTTCATAACTAGCTGGGTGCCCGGCTTTGCCCGAGATGTCATTTATTTATAACCCCCGATATGACTCTAATTTCGTTTGCTTTTGCGTTTTAGCATGTTTAAATATTTCAACCATGTCCACCCCCGCTTCTGGGGGTCGTAGACGCGTCTCACCCCGACAGTGTTTGTTTCCTGGTCGTAAAGAATTCGTGTACGAAATTTGGAGAAATATGCTCCACCGATGTAGATTTGTATTCTCCACTCCAAACCGTAAGGGTGCCCTTTGCCCAGGGTGTAGAGGATGAAAATTATTTTCAGATAACATCGGTAGAAACACTATCAATATCTTAGACTCCTAAAAATATTTATCCAACTGAAATATCGACTGTTTTAGCATGTTAAAATATTTCCACCCCCGTCCAGCCCCGCTTCTCGGGGTGGTAGACGCGTATAACCCCAATTGTGTTTGTTATCCAGTCACAAAGAACACGTTTACGAAATTTGGTGAAATTTCCTCCACCGGTGTAGATTTGTATTCTCCACCCCAAATCCTAAGGGTGTCCTTTCCCCAGGGTGTAGAGGATGAAAATTATTTTCAGATAACATCGGTAGAAACACTAGAAATATCTTTGACCCTTAAAAATAATTATCCAACTGAAATATCGACTGTTTTAGCATGTTTAAATATTTCCACCCCCGTCCACCCACGCTTATGGGGGTGGTAGACGCGTCTCACCCCGACAGTGTTTGTTTCCTGGTCGCAAAGAACACGTGAATTGGTGAAATTTGCTCCACCGGTGTAGATTTGTATAAAGAACATACAAATATATAAATATATATACAAACAAACAAAATTACATACATACAAAAACTCCGCTTTATTTATAAGAACAATTGCAAAAACAAAGCAATTGATTTTTAACAATTTTTGGAAGTCTCAAATTAGTAATAATAATAATAAAGATACCAAAATACAGATGATATAAATACCACGTTTTAATTTATCCAATGTTCATTTTAATTCTTTGTCCTGAATATCTGCAAATTAGAAGAAATGTTATCTATCCGTTGCTCCAAATTTGAGCAACGTAGACAAACGCTTGAGGTCAAAGCCGTTTAGTGATCAGGGGAAAATTTTATTTACGTGTTCTTGATTCGGTGCGGGGTCAAACGAACTGTCATGAAGTTAAATAAGATTTTAAATTGTATGTAATATTAAATAAACTGAAGACAGAAAATCATTTTAAAATTATTAATTGAAAATTAAGAAATAGTAAATGAAGTAGCCAATAAAAACACGAAATTAAGTGATAAAATAAATAGCACACAACGTTTGTACAATCCTTGTTGCTGGTCGTGAGCCCTATGAGGACTGGGCTATGTTCGTCACCTGGTTGGTTGGGTGTGTAGTTATTATTATAATAATTTTTTTCAATTCAGTGTCGTTATTATAGCTGACACGATTTTATACTCACCAGAAACCGTGTGTGCTAATTATTTTGTCACTTAATTTCGTCTGTATATTTTGACTGCTTCATTACCCATTTGTTAAAATTATTTTAATCCTACAACTATGTAAATGAATTTAAAAAAATATATCATAAATTGTGTCCATAATAAGAAAGATACCCAAATACAAACAAAAGAAGTGATGATAAAAATACCACACAACGTTACTGGAAGCCTTGTTCCTTTCTTCAGGTGCTAAGAAAAACTAAAAATTACAAGATACTTTTTTAATTATTCTTAGCACCTGTAGGCTTCCACTGACGTTGTGAGGTATTTATTTCATCACTAATTTTGTCTGTATTTGGATATCTTTCTTGTTATTAATTACAAAACATAAGTAAATTTTTCATTTAAATCTGTGATTTATTAACGAGTTTTCGTGGATCATCAAATTTTCTGAATTAAAAGAAATTAGGAAAATTTAAATTATTTTTGTATCCTACTGAAATAATATAGACTGCGAGAATTGGGGGAATAAAGCTGTAAGCAGAAAAACGCCAAACGTAATCAAAGTTTTACAAAACGTACAAAGAAAACTAAGCTTGTCTGCTAATAATGGAGCAAAACTAAACGGACTGTTTAATTATTTCTTCATGTTTGAAACACTTCTTTTTCATGTTCAGAATGGAATTCGAAAAGGCCCGATGAATGTAATGAATTGGATTCTAAAATCAACAACATCAAATATCTAACAATTATAAAAATATAAGAGTTCCGATTATTTAATCAGAGCAAACAAAGCAGCTTCTGCCATTCAGATGATTTTTTTAAAAAATAAATGAGGGAAACAAAAATGAAGGTTTCCTTTGATGGGTATAATTGTGGTAGTGGCGGAGCAACTAAAACACAAGCAGAATAAACGGAGAAAACAATTGTAATTTGATTTTTTTTTGTAATTAAAATTGTAACTCACATGAAGTATGGTTATGATTTTCAGAATAAACACACTTTTTGGTGACACTAGAAATAAATATATTAATTATAAGTGATAGGATGCACCTATGAAAGTTGGGCAGTTCTTGAAGCCTATCCATTTAACGGCAGAGAACATTGTGGGAAAATGTCAACAATAATAAAATGTCAAAAATAAATTAAAGTGTTTTATTTAAGAACCCTAATGTTATAAATTTATAATTTAAGCTATTATATCTACGTATTCATTATTAAACATTTTTATATAAGCGTTGACGCGAATATGAAACTAACATGTTTACAAGTTTTGCTCTTCCGTGTTCCCAATTTTATAGTTAGTTTCACTAAAAAGGTTTATTGCTCCAAATGAACTTGAAATCTTCAAAGCATCCATACGAAATGACATTTTATAGCTAGCATAGAGGATGACATTATTTGATAACTCAACCGTATTTTCTTCTTCACCCATGATCAAGTTTTCGTGACACTATATATAAAGGTTTATTAATGAGTTTAACTTCAAAGACTCGTTATGAAGTATCAAAATATTTACATTTATATTTTTAACGCAATATAATAGATTGTTGATTCGTTTTACTGAGCAAAACTGGAAATCAATTACTCATCATTTCTTCTTTCGAAATAAATTTATCTTTTTGTCTGTAGAGAGCGAGCAAACCCTCCATTAATGGAATTTTTGATAATCCATCTTAAATTTTTTAACTTAAATTACCGCATGTCCTCACTGAAAAACGTTCTATTGATTCTGCCAATTGGCTTCGTTGTGTCGCAATTTTTAGTGCTTCATAACCCTCTATAATACCTACACAAGTAATATCCCATAACTGTTGACATATTTGTGAATATAATCAATGATTTTATAGAGAAAAACATTCGAGTTTCTGTTAGTCCGGCGTAGCGGCCTCCCTTTGAAAAGTGTCGAGTCGTGACGGTGGCATTTGTCTCCAAATGAAGTGCTGATCTCGGGACGGACGAGTCAGCTGTTTACGGGACGGGGCCATATATCCACCCCCACACCACTGTGTGGTACGAATGTCATCGATCCGCGAGCCTTGACAAAGAGAGCAGCATTGTCCGCTCCCATTGTTGCCCGCTGTTTCGGCCATTGTGCTCCCCAAATGGTGTGTGCGGACAGACATGCTACTGGGAACTTAATAGCGCCTCCCAGTCAATATTGGTGCCACATTACACCGAGACACGCAATCGCTGCTGACACAAGTGGAGAGAAAGAAATAAAAAGTTTCTCAAAAGGGCGATACTAATAACCTAGATTCAGAACACAGTTACACTTCTCCATGTCATTATTACATTACTTATATAAAAATACATAACATATGTTATTAATTTATGACCCTATTAACAATTCATGTTAAAAGAATACAAAAAATATTTTTTAAGTGGAATTAAACATTTGCATATAATTTTTTAATATATTTAATGTGGGAAGGAATTTATATCACAAGAAGTTTGCATTACGTATTCTATATTAATATAAAATAACAGCCAATACACATATTTATGCTATAATAAGAAAGACAGCCAAATACAGACTAAATAATTGATAATATAAATACCACACAATGTTTATGGGATCCGTTGGGAAACGTTGTGTTGCATTTATATTACCTCTTCTTTTTCCTGTATTTGGCTACATTTCTTATTATTAATTTTCAATCAGACATAATTTTTTTACTTCCATATTTATCCTATATTAGAGATCATTAATGGCATAGAAGAATCTATTTCGGACACTTACACGGACTAAAACTACTTAACTTCTGCGGATTTACGTGTTAACATTTTAATTGGGATTAATTTAGTCCTGAAATGGATTTAAAAATATTTTTAGTGGATATTTCAGGCCTAGGTTCAAAAAATTTAAAAACTTCGTTCCATATAATAAATATCGGTGTATTTAAATCGCCAGAAAATACATTTCAATATTTTAGTAGTGATTTTGCATAATAAATCTTTTGGTTTCATAATTATTGAGCCACTTTAATGGCGATAATATTCTATATTTATTACGAAAATCTTTCTGTCGCGGAATCTATTCGTTGGTTTTGGGAGAAAATGAAGATGTCCTTGTCGCGACATGTTTAACAAAAAAATGCTCTTTCTTATATAAGCAAAAATGACCAACCATCCAGCTGTTGTCAGTGATGGTAATTCGAGTTACTCAAGAAAATGATTAAGGAAGTAAGAGAACTTGGATTGGGAAGGATAAATTTACTAAACAGTAAGTCGGTGGAAGTCGACTGACTAGAAGACGAAGTTGATAGAGGGAAGTAATGCGCTGGAAACTAGAGTGAATATAGGTAGTTTATTACAGAGATATAGTAAATTTTAAACTAGTTTGTCAATACTACAATAATTACGAGAGAGTATTTAGTGCACCCAATTAAGATAAATGGGAAGTAGTGGGACAAAGTTTGTTCATCTTTAAAAAAATGGTCGTTTTAATACATTTACAACTTGATTTAATAGTTATTCTTCTGATTACTAAACATTTACCTTTAAAGTTTCGATGATCGTAGCAAATTATTTCCATGACCATGATTCTCCATTAAACTAAAATGAAGTATTAGTGGTATTTTTTTAGATTTCTAGAAATACACACTGGGTAACCTTGATGCCCGCACGTACACATTTGAGTTACAAAGCTGATAATCAAATTATAGAAAATGTACATAAATTCAAAAAAGTTAAAAATTTCATTTCATATCATAAATATCTGTGTATGGTAATCGCCGGACAATAAATTTCAATATTTTAGTAGAGCTTTTGCATAATCCATGTTTTCGTTTCATTTTTATTGAGTCATTTACACTATGCATATAGATTCTTAAATCTGCTATTTTTTAATCTAATACAATTTAGGGTTGTTTAATATACGTAAATATTTGTAAATAATTATTAATGAACAAATAGTAATAAATTATGAATTTGTTTAAACTTGGAAAATCAAGTAATGAATTCTATTAAATTTAAGGAAATTAGAATAATATCATTTGAAGCAAAATCTACAATTGTAATGATTGTAATCGTAGGTCGGAGTACCAATAAATTAAACTGAGTTATCTGTTCGCACCATTGGTTCAAATATGTAAAATCATTACTGAATCATTTCTCCTCCATTTTTCTCTAAAACCGTAGTAAAAAGCATTTTTTTCTAACACTTCTATCAGCTTACAATAAAAAGTCGCCAACGCCCTTACTGAGACAATTAATATGGTTGGGCACCTGGAATACAACTTTTTCTAGACACTACTCATTTTATGATAGCTTTGGATTCGCAGTGTTTGTGGGTTACGAATTTGCAAGCGCGCTACGACATTCACCAATCAAAGAGGTCACGCACTACTGTTTTTCAATTGTTAATGGTTAATCTACCATTCAGTAAGAAAAATTTAACTTGCATTCATAAAAATGACACCTTTTATATTTAAATTTTATTAGACTAGTTTCATAATCAATCAGCTGAAATTTAAAATTACTTATAATCTGATATACGAGTGTAACTGTCATTCTGCTGATAACGAATCTAGGCTTGCTGAAAATAGTTCACTGCGTATGTTATTGTGAATCTTGCGTCAGGTGTAATAATCGTCTAGATTTTAAGATTTATTTTCGGAACTAATGTTTTATATATTCTTGAAACTTATTATTGTTAACAATTTTGCGTAAGACCTGCATTTAATATTTCATTGAAATAATACTTATTTCAAGTGAAATGAAACAATAGTTTAAATTAACGCTTTAAAAGAGAGAACATTATAGCGGTATATTGGAAAATTCTATTCAATATTTTGTTGTTCATCAAATCATTTATTATTCTCATTAAAAAAGGACAAAACCATTAATTTTCTGCAAATAAAAAGTGGTATTAATGAGTTTGAGACTTTCAATTAATTAAAAAAATGTATAAACACAGCAAAATTTGCCAGATGTAATTTATTAACTAGAAACATAAAATTCAACCAATCTATTGTGCAGTTGTAAAATCCAAATAAAAATTATATTTTTAACAAGTATTAACTAATAATCTTTTGGTATAAAAATAATATAAAATAGATTTAGCTTACAATTTCCATAAACTGCCACATTATTCGAAAAATATTGTACCAAAATTGGTGTTTTTACATACAAACAAACGCTCTGTAATGGCCGTTGTAACCTAAATGAGCATAAAAATGTGTTTAAAGTAATTGTTTATAAATTACATCAGACAAATTTTGCTGTATCCATACATTTACAATTATATTGACGTTAAAATAACCTATTAATGTCATGTTCATTTTAAAGTACAAGTTGAAATGTTTTTATAAAGAATCACTAAGAAATATCCCGGCGTAGGTTTTGTAAAAACAGCTACATTTCAACGTTCGGTTGTTATAATGTTTTATTGCAAACGTAGTTACTGCTGCAATGTCCACCAAACCGCACAAATGGAAATTTTTATGGCGGTAATTGTTACACTCGAATGTGATGTGGTTTCCCCAGGCTGTTTTAAGCTTTTCAACGAAACAATGCTCTTCCTGAACAACCGAATAATAAACTAAACAGTCAAGTCCGATTTTTTACATTACATGAAAATAAAGTCACACACACTACACTTACTTTACGTATGATGCCCATTAATTTATGAAAATCTAGAATTTTATTTTACAAATGTGGGTGTTAACTAAATCAAGGGTTTTGTTTTAATTATTAACAGTGGAGTTAATTAGAAAATGAAACACGGAAAATTGAGGAAACAGTTCATATACACGGTAAAAAAAGAAAAAATGTCAATTTCTATTCCAAAGCATAATTAATACATGGATATTATATAATTTAATAGTTTACTATAAATGACTAAGGGAATACGACACAAGAAAATCGATACACTAACCATGTACTACAGGAAATCGAAAATAACGCACGTAACGTCTCAGCAGTTGTTTCAGTAAGTAATAATTATTCAGGAATGGTTTAGAGAAAGAATATTAATATTTACAAATTATTGTTATAAAATTAAATTAAATTCGTTTTTGAAGATCATTCCCTTGACTTATTTGAACGTGGAATACGCAGTTTCAGTTTATCTATGACGTGGATTAAATTTTTTAAATATTAAATAATTAGTAATAAAAATAAAATTTTCCTATTAAGTAGGTTTACTGGGAAAGTATTTCATGTAACGAAATATACGTACGACAGAGCTCCAGAAACTTCAACCAGGCTTAATTGGATATGAATTTATTACGTAAGAGAATTTTGACTACAGCGTACAGAATTCAACCATGAGTAACAGATTTTAGCAGCCTTTATTCCAACTCGCGAACTACGTTTCCCATTTCGCGAGGTAAAATTGCAATCTTGGCCTGGACGGCGGAATAGTGAGTGTGTGCTTTATGTGGACGCATTCTTTGTGTTCACAACACCGCTCCCGAAACAACGCAGCTCCTTCCTAACGCAATTCAAGTTCCCATTGCCGTTTCGCTAATCGCATTTCCACATTCGCTATCGTAGATTTCCGCGAAACATCTGCCCGACTAACAAGAACTGTTTCCTAGTTATTGAGTTACGAAATGATTTTACACTCTCCTGGGCTAATATCCCCCAAAACTCGGAAACAGACGTTACATTTACCCGCGCTGATTACAATTGTTTCCTCATTTCTTAGATAGTTTCACTTTTATGACAAATTCTTTTCAGAGAATTAATTGCGTGAGGCAATATAAATATAGTAATTGCGAAATAAACGCAAATGTTTCGAAATTATGTGAGCCCAACCTCGAAATTCTTTAAAAATAGGTGGCAATAGTTGTTCAGCCATAACCAATATTATAATTTTTTAAGTTGATTTTCGTAGAGACAGAACCACTGGACCAAGAAATAATTTGTTTCAGCCAGTGATTTCAAAACACAATATTTCAAAATTTTCGTATATTCCCTAATACGCTACATGAAGTCAATGAAAGAGAAATAATTACTCTTATGAAAGACAAATAAGATACTTCACTAATTTTTTATAATAAATATTTTCACTATATATAAAAAATTATGCTAATACATGAAAGTTATTTTGTGGAACGCGGAAAAATAGAAATTATATCGGGGGCAGCCACACATGGGACTGAAAGGCTGATATTTATAGAGAACTAGACTGAAATCTCTGATTATAGATTTATTTAAAGTTGAAGACTTGTCTATGAGAGGGAACTAAGGATAGACCACAAGCGAAAGAAAGCCGTAGTAAGAAAAATGGACACAGGCTATGAAGCGCGAGAAACAGTCTTGAAATCACGGGAAATTTTGGTGAAAAAATAAGGCTGGTTTGGCAGCGCAATAAATGTACGTCGCAAAAGAGTATGAAAGCTGAAAGGTAGGAAGCCATAATTATATCTCTAGCTCAAAAATGAAGAATAATGCATATGGGAGGAGATGGAACTTTTTTGGGGGAATTTGGTTGTTGGCCATTGAGTATTGGCAGCCTATGATTCCGGTACATTAGTAGGGTGTTTTTGTTCGAGATCGACAAATACCAGACCTGGGCCTAGACTGAGTTCTCCACATAATAAACACATATTTCTTAGTCATACGACCACATAATGTAATCACGTATGTGGAAAACAGTAAATAATTAATTCTTTCTCTAATCCAAGGCTGTCTTCCCCAATCACAAATAATTTTCCATTACATAAAAGATTATTCTAAATAGCCTGTTACAGCAATGTTCATTACATAATTTAAGTACGATCTTAAGTTCCTCTGATGACCCTAATCTTAAATAATTGTATTATATACTATTAATGTAATAAATAAAATTGACTGTTTGTGTGCTTGTGTATATGTAAGTGTGTATGTTTGTGTGGAGGATATGTGTAAGTTAGGTTAAGAAATAATATTTTTTTCTTTATAGGAAACAAACTTTCTTCCAATTTAAATTTGTTGTAAAATTTAAAATTAATTTTTTGATAATTTAGACTCATTTGTATATTATAGTGTTATTCAATTAACACAAGATTATTTCGTAATGAAGTTCTAAATGTAAACCATAACAAACACACAGATAAAAGATTAATAGAGCCCTACCCAGTGTTTGAATGGTTTAAAGTTTATAAAATAGAGCTTGAGTTATCTTCCTTAAAAATGATATATAATTTTTTATATTGATTTATTTACAGTCGCATCAACAGCTCAGGTTATTAGCGACTCATTATGGGAACTCAATTTGTAGGGGGACCTGATTTGACGTGAGTTTCTCTCACGTACACAAACATCCACGCTCACGTCGGGATTCAAACCCAGGACCTCTGTGGTATAATATTTATTGTAATAAAAGCTGAATTCGAAAATTACGTAGATAATCCTGCAAGTATATTTTACGATCGGCTTATCGGCATGCAACAAAATTCTTTAAAGAAAAAGTTCTTATTTTGTGGACCTCGTAAATCACGAATAGGTACAGGGATTAAATACGGGCAAAGGGATAGAATTTTGTAATAAATAAAGTTTTCTCGGACTTCTATCCGAGTAAATAATAGAAGCCGGAGAAATACTTTATTTAATCTCTGCACCGAGAAAGACTACATTCTTTATTAGAATTTGGTTGTTGTCAGACTGAGATACGAAATTAACGCATTATTTGTACATCAAGAAAACACGATTTACTCTTGACTCACTGAAGTACATTATACATTTCAGTGTACCTATAGACGAAATAATTTATTGCCCCATTGGAATTAATATTATCATACGTACTGTATCGAAACCTTTGAACACATTCCATTCGGAAATGAATTTATACGCACTTTTGCCTCAATTCCGCAAGCAGTAAAATAATTGAAGCGCTATTTGTATCTTCAAGGCAAAGTTTTATATAACGGTAATGAATTTGAAATAATGGCTCCAAGAAAACTTCCAATCGACAAGAGCGCAGCGTGGCAATTATAAGTTTCTTTTTTCTTCTTCAGTGACTGTTATTCCATCTGCAACTCTTAAGACACTCCTTTTTTCTACTTCCTTTATTCCATCTCTACAGGCCATTAAAATGCATAAGACACTTTTATTATATCTCGCAGTCTCCAGCAGCTTTAATTTACCGGTCGATAACGAGGGCTTTATCGAAACATTCGAACCCAAGTTCGTGCGGAATAGAAGCTGATACGTTCATGAGATGGTTAACAGTAATTACTTCGTCATTTTAATAAGTCCTTGTATCGATTTTGTAAAAGACTGAAGCTCCTCATTTATGTTGAAAGCTGCACTTATTTTTCATTTGCAACTAAGTGGACGATTTTCCCATTAGGTAACATAATTAAAATTAATAGTACTATAAATAAAATATATTAAAGATGCTATAATTGAAGGATGACAAGATAAGCAGATGAGAAAATTTGATATAAATAAAGATTATAAAGTCTTATAGTATTTGTTTATGAAGAAATCTCTCTGCACTTATTCTCCAATCCCATATTTTTCTTAAATAATCTCGTAAATTGTAATCTACTAACAAAATTAAACTTTAAATGTGTTTATTTCTTGTTTTGAGGTTTTACCTATGTTTCGTGAAGTATTCGTTTAAGATCGATACCTGCTCATAAAGCAAATTGTCCTAGACCATAAATGGATTTCTTATTTTACGTGATTCTACTGCGAAGTACAAAACGAAACTTTAACAGACTTTTTCTTCCCTTACTTCTGATTTCGTGAGAAAGATTTTCTCTCATACTGTACCATCAATTTCATTTCACTTTCTCCATTCTTATTTGATTTTTTCACAAATTTAATATCTATTCTCAAAATACAGCTTCGTCGCAGAACCTCAAACAGAGTTTTAATTTTCTTCATTCTAGAAACGGTTTGCCTCCCTTCATGTTTATTGTCAACAAACCAAACTTTTGTTCCTGTATAACGCTAACTAAAACTCATTAACACTTAAGTAAACTTAACGTAGAAATATTTCTTATTTACTAGAAAAATAACATAGTTCCTTGTAAAACAAAACAATCTCGAAAATATTCCGTATGTCACATATCAATTATCTTAATACAGTATTTTTTCAAGTTAACAGATCTTAAAAATTTTGTTAGCACAATATGTTGTAGGCCTCAAAAAACTAATTTAGTTTTGTTTATTATTTGATATAATAATTCCCCAATATAATAAAATAGATAGATCTCAATAATGCATAAACATAAATTGTATTCAAATTATTTGTGTCATTTTTAAAATTAATAGCCGAAACATTAATATGCAACATTTCGCTCATCTTTCTTGGATATGATGTACATAGTGCCAATAGAAATTTTGCTTTTTTGAATAAATATATTTGGACGCAACTGAATAATTTTGGTCGTTATATTTCAAATCATTTTCTTGTTCATTGATAATAGTTTTTAGACATCGTTTCGTTCGCCCGATATAACAAGAATTACTATCTTAACAATTAATTTTGTAAATAACACTATGTTTATTCAAGTGTTAATTTTTCCCATAATATTTTTAAGTAAATTTAAATTATTGGAATTTTAAAATCTGAATTCAATAACTACGAAACAAGTCAATAAGTTTATATGTTTTCATGGACGGGTGGTACGATAAGAAAATTTTTCTGAGGTATATTAATTGGTAATTTGTTATTACCGTACGTTATCGTTTTATTACAATATCAAAATTATATTGGTTAACATAAAGGTAGGTAGGAATTTAGAAAAAGGATATTAAAATTTTTGTAAAAGTTATCTTTATAATACCTATGATGAGAATATGACTTGCTTGTAATAAACTATGGCTGTTCTGTGTTCCAAAATTGGCATGCAATTTCCTGAATATGTGGATTTTTTCTACCAATAAGTAACTATCTTATTATTTTATACTACGACCAAAACTGAAATGAATGTTTGACAGTAAAATTGATTTATTCTGTAAGACCATCTTTGTAAAGGTTATACAAAAAAATAAAAAATGTGGTGAATGGTACTATTGGTAGAAGAAACAATAATTTTGAATCATAAATTAATTTTGTGAATTTTAGGGATAAATAACCTCTGTAAATATTAACAGACGTTATAAGTAAATAATGAAAAGTGGTAATGCCTATATAGTATCATTTTTTAAGTATATTTATAATTTATTTTAATTTATCTACGACTTAATTTTACAAATTTCTGATTTCTGTCTGATAAAATGGCATTAACATTATCATAATATTCAGTTCAGTCCAAAGCTACAGTGGTAGCACCTTTGCCAGATTTGGTAAAAATTACATCAGGATTATTAGTGATAATGTTTTTTGTACTAATATAATTAGATACCTGATTGAGGATGCTCCAAGTAAGTTCAAAATTAACATGAATTTTTTTATTATATTGTAACACATCCAGTATGATATATATGAAGTTTTATTTATAATAACAAAAAAATTTAAGTGATTGGCTTTTGGTTTTAATAATTAATTCACAGATACGCTTTAAAAAATTGAATTTCTATGCACAAGGGTTACTTCGTAATTAAATTAAATTTCGATACCTAAACTTACTTTATTCTCGCAACCATTGAATCCTTGGCGAAGATTTGTAATTTAATATCATTCATGTCCTTGTAGTATATATTCATAGCATTAAGTTCTTTCTTTCCAGAGTATAAAATCAATGGCAATAAATAGTTATGACAGTAAATGCATGCGCTCAAGTAACCCCATATTTAACTCCCACAATTTCAAGAATGAAGCCTATTATTTTGAGAACTCCACGCTTCTTCCTTTTAGAATAATCTGTTCTATCCTTCCTCGGCGGATTTCTGCATTCGACAGAAGAGGGGTTATACCCTAACTGGGCGTTCCTCGAGCCATTAATCTCAGAGTATCTGCAACTTCACTTTATCTCCAACACGTGAAAATGATTATTCTGTTATGTATTCCAAATAAGAAGTAAAATTCATTTGTTTCTCTTTCCACTCGTTGTTACAGGAATTTTAATAATTGTCGAAAACGAATTTTTACTGATAAACGCTAAATTTTACCGTAATTAAATGGCATGCAATAAATTTGTTTTCCGCTTTATATTAATTCAAATGAGGAAGTATTTGTCTCTGAATTACGTTAATGATTTTTTGTAAGGTTGTTTGTTCTTTCAATTAATAACTTAGGTAAACTTTTGTAAAAACTGAACCGTTTGGCAGGCTGAATATACTACCAACCGCTGTTGCATTTTTCAAACCAATTTATCAGTAAAAGGTTAAAAGATTGTTATTCAAATATTTTTTCTAAGGGACAACAGGGTAACCTGCGCAAACTTTTACTTTCATGGTACATTTAACAGATGCTAAAAAATTTATTACTAGAATTTTTAAATTTTTCTTTATTATGAAACAAAAAGCTGGCAAACATTGAAAGCGTAAACCTTCGATAGACACTATATTTACAAATGCCCTTCATTTTATGTTCTAATAATGGAAAAGTACAACACAATTTATATTATACGATGTCACATTAACACAACTGCGTTTTGCCTGTCTAAATAAGATCAGTAATTGTTTGAGACGAAGTAGCTTTCTGTGGCTCAGCTGATGTTTCCCACACTGTTTTCCATATGGGACGGTGGTGTACGCTATGTATTAAGATACGTGAAGATGATATATAAATTAGAGCCCTAAGTGAGTAAAGGTTATCTGAGATTCACCGCGGAGTAGTTGTAATCTCAGAGGCATATATATATATATATATATATATATTATTAGATATATGTATGTTCTCGAATTTAAACGTCTGTCAGTAAAACTTCGTACACATTCTTTACGGTCCGGCAAAAACACTCTGGGGAAAAGAAAACCCCTACGGGTTGATGTGGAGAGAGTGGCCTTCTAAAAATTCCGAAACCGAAAAAGTAACAGCGTAGAATAAATAATTTTTGGGATTGTTGAGGTAATACTATCACTCTGTAGTTAAAAGCTTATGTCAATCCTTAACGGACCGATACGTAAAATAATGATAATCCGGAGTTATGATAGTCTCCGAGTTTAATTATAACATTTACCATGCGGGTTAAGTTTAAGTTCAGACCCTATGACGGAGATTGTGTGTGTGTGTGTGGAGAGAGGTTGACAAAACATAATGCGAAAATAACTGAGATTGGTGTCAATTAAACTGGTTTTGACCAAAGATAGATAGACCAAGGTTGTCAGATCATGTGGCCTCCACAATCACCTGATTTAACTCCATTGGGCTTTTACCTCTAGGATCGTACGTAAAAATTGTTTCCTTTTTATGTTGTATCCCACGTAGAGGAGGGGGAGGGGGACTGCAAGAGATGGTTCGAGGAGGACCACCGAGTTGGCGTTCTTATATACAATAAACTTACTACCAAGTTAGTGGAGGCCCGACCCCCTCCCCCCCACCGTCAACTGTTATACTAATTACCCTTCCCCAACTTTGCTACAGAAAGCTACATTGCCCAAAGCCACCGGGAAGGAGGTGTGTAGATAGGATTTGCTGGCAGAGCAATCCTTGACAGATGGCTTTTCTCAGGATTCAGTTTCGAAACCTTCAAAACTCCCGAGGCCTGATACCAGTCTTCGGCCTTTTTTACCCTAACCACTGGTCAGAAACGCTGCACTCATTTGAAAGGAAAAACGATGTCCTGGAAAAGCGTGCAAGTTGAATCCCAGTCGAAGTAAGCAATTACCTACCTTTACCTTCGGATGCAAACAAGCGATCAAAACCAACCACGTATCTAGACAAAGCGATGTGCACAGCTTGAAACACAACACAGAACTGAGCCGATGCAACCAACACAACTATGCGATTTAATCATGTCCAAAGCACAACAACGTCTATTACACCACGCAGAGACGCAGAACACTATAACCAGTAAACAGCAGATCAGCAATGACTTGAACTGTAAGAAGTTATGTCACGAAATTACTTTAGCAAAAATAGTCGCATTAAATAACCTAAAACTAATAATTAAAATAGACAGGTTGTCTGTTTGTGAGTTTGTGTGTGTGTGTAGGCCTATATTCCTTTCGAATCGGAAACAAAAACTAGGATAAGACACGACTACCACCCGGGGTGGACGGGAGTGGAAATTTTCAATCATCGTAAAACGGCCTATAATTGCGCCGAATAAATAGTTTTCGCGGCCAATTGATACTGTTTCTCTAGATGTTGATTGTGTATAATTCCAACCCCTTTAGGCATGGGAAAGGAACACCTTTAGGGGTGCGGGTGGGCGTTACGTAAAAATAACGCAAAAACTACCGAGATTGGAGTCAAATCCAGAACTATGGATGTCGCTGATGTTATGACAACCTGGGAAACGTACAACCTAGTGTATGTATATAATTGAAATGTAATTGTTTCTTGACTTTCGTTTTTATTTCAGCAATGAGTCCTACAATCTTTATCTTTTTTTTACAATATTTTCTTAATAGTTCCATAGCGATGAAAAAGTCTACAAGTTAACTATTATTTTTTCCTTCTATTTTTTTAAACGTGTGACGACTGTAATGTACTTAAAATATCTAAATAATTACCCTAAATTCATTTCACATAACGAAATAAGAATTCCCGTATAAATAGCGTAAAAGAGCTCGCGACGGTACTGCCAATATCTCAGAGAATAAATGACCCGCATAGAGCAAAACATTGTCGAAACGAGGCCGCCACCTGTAGAGGACTGGCGTAATTTGCGAGACTGTGTCATGATGAAGAATAAAGAGAAGTCTTCACGGACGACTGCTCTCCTTGCAAAGAACCAGTAGTCGTTGGGGAAAGGGGAATATGGAGGGGAATCTCGAGTGTAAGAGAGAGGCAGAGACAGGGAAAAAAAACGTGAAACTTATCTCACTGGGAGACGGCATTTGTAAGAAGCTGCATTACCGCTGCAATGAGCTCCACGGAGTAAGTCGTTTCACCCCAAAGACTCCATTACGATGACGATAACAAAAAGGGGGAATGTGGGCTGAAGCTTCTGAGAACAAGCTTCCGATTGAATTACCGAAGAATCAAACCCTCACCAATTCATTTTAAAGCCCTCAAAATCATATTGCAACTGAAGAAATCAATACTAGCGTCCTTAAATTTTAGGTGACTAAGATACTGAAACTATTAAAATAATTTATGGCAAACGTAAACAACAGTATTACGTTATTTATTGTATGTGTTCAAGCAGTAGCATCAATGTTAAATCAGAGCTGAAGGTCAGGAAAAAACGTAAAAACATTTAAGTGTGTTTAGATTCTATAACAAAACACACTAGAAAGAAATTACGATACATACCACGCCTTAAATAAGTATAATTAATCATCTAGAAAGATTTAAGAAGCTGTGTTACCGTTGCAAAGCCACAAGTGTGGAGAACAACTATAAAAATAGATCGTCAAGGACGTTAATTCTCGAAACTTAATTTCTGTATTTCGGAACGCAGGAAGACTTAGAGATTTAAATTTGAGAGCTATGAAGAATGTAATGAGAACTCTTGCTTCTGAGAAATTCATTACAAATCTATTTAGAACGATTGTAAATTTTCTGTTATTATTGTTATATTGTCTTTTTTCAAGACGATTTCGAATAGAACAAAAAAATTTCTACGGGTAGATCTTAAAATATCGAGGAAAACTTTCACGTTGTACTAGTTCATTATATGAATAACATTTAATATACTAGATCATTCAATATGCTGGAAATTATTGGACATTAATTACGACATAATTTAGTGAATCAGACGAGTTATATGACTGATATATATTCCATAATTGATGCTGATATCTAACTGAACTTCAAAGACACAAAATTGACGTCTCGCGACAGAAATAATACTTATTTTAATTTTGAAAATATTTATTTATACTGTTTTATGGTGATGGCCGTACTAAAACATAGATTCATTTTCTTTTCTAGGAATATTACTCGAAATTAAGATGAATTTCAATAGTCCATAAAGCATATAGATTCTGCTGACTACGAACTTTGTAGATCCCAGATATGTTAAGGAGTTATTACGGGTTATTCAAAATATTCCAGTATTTTCCATCGCCTATGTTTACAAATCTTGTTCTTTTAATATTTTGGTTCCAATTATATATTTTGTCGCTTTACCTTTCGTAGATCTTTGAATTCTTTTTCGTTGTTTTAGTTCCATTTGCTGTTAAACATTTAACTAATTGTCGATATTTGTCAGCTTGTCTTCAAGTTTAGATTAAATGATATAACGTTTGTAACATACATCTTTAATAGAACGACCGAAGAAAAAAGTCTGGTCCTTATTTCTAACGAGCGGCAGGGCGACCACATCTACTTCCGAGAGGAAACAGGTTTGAAAGGACTGCACAACCGTATTGATCACAAACGCATACCTCTTTACAAGCATAGAAGTCACAACAATCGCTTGCGCAATGCATTTGTGACAAATAAAGCGAGGGAACATATTTCCAACCGGCGAAGAAAGCACTGTGTCTGGATCAGTCGGGACCGTAAGCGAAGAAGAGGTATGTAGGTGGACTAATGAAATACACGGCGGACATTCAATTCCTCGTCGCATCAGTCAGCGACATTCATCCATAGAAACGTATTTCTGTAAACTTGGTAAGAACATAACTAAAATTGGTTTAATTGATGTTAAAGTGTGTTATCCACGAGATGATTGCATCTTGTATGAAACTGATCTAACCATTTACACCTTGTTACTATGTCTGTGGGTTTAACTACAATGGGCCGAGAGGGTAAACATTTATCTTTACACAAACGCAGTGAATTTTTCAGCAGGTTAGATCACTACATCAGTTAATCAAGCGTAGTGCTTACATAAACCTGCATCGGGTAAATGGTTTTATGCCCAGATAATAAACATCATTAATACAGAACATGTTTGCCTCGTCCGACGTAACACTTAAAAATTACGAATTTTATATATATTTAATTAAATCAAATTAATATATATTACGTTTGCTGGATATGTCTCAATTTTATAAGGGGGGGAAATTGTAAATGACTGACGAAAGTTATTAGTTTTTCGCGAAATAACGTAAATGAAAAAAATTACGTCTGATGGAAAATAATGAATAAGAAAGATAGCCAATTCAGACAAAAAGGTAATATAAATACCACACAACGTTTCTGGGATCTTCATTATTCAAATAACGTAAATTATGAATCCCTAAAATATGAAATGTAATGTGGTACGATCAAGCACCTTCTTCGGAATATTTGTCGGTAAAATTATAAATTGGATTTAAAAGCAGATGCAATGAGTTCACTTTCTTAAATCCTCGAGACACTTCAAAATAATGATTTTATTTAATAACAAAGACTATGCCGATCCGCTGGGACAATTTTATTTTCTCGGCAACTTGGGTAAAGGGGATGATGTTTCCATGGTGGGGGGAACTAAGTATAAAAATCAAGAAAGAAAGACTTCTTGTAGCATGTTGAGATGTTAGGATTGTTTTTTCTCGCGTATGGTAACACACAGAAATAAGCAGGGGGAAAAGTTGATGTCCCATAGAAGCAACCACAAAAATGGACTACGAGGCTGGACAACACCGAAGCAGAGGAAGTCGCATGGTATTTTCCTAAATGGCACTAATCACTCGAATATATACCACTAGAATTTGGAAGGTTATATGAGCGAACACAGTAATTAATAACTTGTTGCTCTAAAATAGCGATTTGTCTTAAAAACTCTGTCGTAGAATTATTTTGTATTAAAAAACGGTGGTTGTAATTTTTATTAGATAAAAAAATAGTATTAATTTCTTAAGTAAATTTGGAATTTAAATTTAAAAAAATTTGTAAATAAATAAATTCATATATTAACATTTTTTTAGGGTAATCCACAAAGTGGCAACTTCCCTTTTAATAGAATAGGAAGGGATATGAAAGGGGGGATGCGGAAAGGTAGAGGAAGCTAGCCAAGAGTTAACTAGGGCCCCGGGCTATGGTTTAAGGATCCTACCCGGCAATTTGCCTAAAAGTGATGCAGGGAAAACCGTAGAAAAACCTGCATCATGTAGGTCGGGCATTTGGTACTTGTCCCACGCCCTTCCGATGGCGGGAGAGGAGTTAGCTTTTTTTTTAGGGCAACAGGCTACATGAGGGTGATCCACATTGGGCAACTCCCCTTTAATAGCATAGGAAGGGATTTGAAAAGGGGGGATGCGGAAGGGTAGAGGAAGGTAGCCAACGGTTAACTAGGGCCCCCGGGCTATATTTTAAGGATCCTACCCGGCATTCGCCTAAAGAAATGCAGGGAAAACCCTAGAAAAACCTGCATCGGGTAGGTCGGGCATTGGGTACTTGTCCCATGCCCTTCCGATAGCGGGAGAGGAGTTTGCTGTGAGGACGCAGCATTCCCTTCTCCATGCCTCGACCAGTTTAGGAGGCAGCTGGCTGACTATTCCAATGGGAATAGCCGACAACTGTTGCCGTATGCCCACGGTCTGAGACCCCGGAACATACACCTCTCAGAACAGGCCGAGGAGCCTCGGCTTGTGGAAACCTTGGTTCAAAAACGGAGAGGAAAATGCATACCCAAAGGTAGCCCCTTCGTATCTCTCCTAAAAGGTTCTGCATGCGAGAGAACACCCCTCGCAGGCTATTTCAGGAGTTAGCTTATTTAACACATAAATACCACCACAGAGGCTACCTTGGGGTATGCCTTTTCCTCTCCGTTTTTGAATTAAGGTTCCCACAAGCCGAGGCACCTCGGCCTGTTTAGAGAGGTGTATGTTCCGGGGTCGCAGACCTTGGGCATACGGTAAGAGTTGTTCCTATTCCCATTGGAATAGTCGGCCAGCTGCCTCCTAAACTGGTCGAGGCATGGAGAAGGGAATGCTGCGTCCCCACAGCAAACTCCTCTTCCGCTATCGGAAGGGCGTGGGACAAGTACTCAATGCCCGACCTACCCGATGCAGGTTTTTCTAAGGTTTACCCTGCATTTCTTTAGGCGAATGCCGGGTAGGATCCTTAAAATATAGCCCGGGGGCCCTAGTTAACCCTTGGCTACCTTCCTCTACCCTTCCGCATCTCCCCTTTCAAATTCCTTCCTATGCTATTAAAGGGGAGTTGCCCAATGTGGATCACCCTCATGTAGCCTGTTTCCCTAAAAAAAAAATACCACCACAATAGAGATAGATTAGGCAGTAAATTAAAAACAATGTGATATGATAAATCTATGAAACATATTATCCTTTCTTTTACTACAGTAAGAAGTTTTGGGGTTGTTAGAGTGATAGCTACTCGTTTCAACTACGAATACTAACGTTTTCTCAGATCAACTGGTAAGTGGACGTCGGCGTATGTGCCCTCTCAGCGATATTTTAGAGATCAAATAACGAAACTGCGTGGGATTTTCGTCCTAACATGGCATGAAAAGTTCCAAGAAGGGCAGAGAGAGTTCGTTTCATGTCAATGGAAGGTACCAAAAACATACATAAAAAGTGTTCCTACTATGGTTTGAAAATCCGCTTGAAGAAATAAATGATAAATATTTTGTGCCTGCAGGAGTTCCTTTCAAATGTTATGAAGCCTTAGACTCAAAGAATTTTATTCTTGTATTGTGTTATATTGTTTCCAATTCATGTTGTTCCTAACAAAATCTATGATTAAGGCGTCAATTTTTCTTCAAAACATATGGATATTTGAGAAAATTTGTTTTGGGTTGGTTATAATTTAGATTAATACAAGTTACTTCCTTTTTCAACTACTTTCTGAAGACTTCATACAATTTCATCAAGCTTACATGAGAACTTTCGAATTGGTTATTTTAGGTTTTTACGGAAAATTCATCGAACAATGTTGTTGTTGGTTGGCAACGCATCAGTTATAGCGAAAAGTTTTTTTTATCACAAGCGTAGCGGACATGTTTGTACTGTAATTGCCGGAAGGAAAATGATGGTCCTATTTCGCCCCGAGACCACAGCCGGAACCCCTCCATACCCGCATGTTCACAGCAGTATGAGTATTATTAATGTGTAGATAATTATTGATAATTCATAAATTTTTAAAAGCTTTAATTTAACCATCCTATTCCTGCTTCAAAATTTAGCGCTCCGATTATGAAGATAATTAATTTCTTTTCATGTAAAGTTCGCGTCGTATTTCATTCTTTGAATACATGTCCCTGAAGTATTAAAGTTAATTTATTCTTAATACATTAAAAGAAGCATATTCAAAATATATTTATAAATTATTTATTCAATGAGAATTAAAGGTACAATGATAAAATTAAAATGAATAAAATCCAAGTTCAGATATTGAGCGCTGAACGACTGGTTAGACATGAGGATATGTTCACCTTCAGTACAACACCTGATTTACAGCTATGCGACTTTAGTAGGAAATCTGTAAATCCGTCACCCATTAATGTGTGCGATGATTAGCTGCCATAAATCCGACCTGCACGGAATTAATTACGCTCGGAGATCGTCTGAAAAGCAGTTGTATTTGTGACGGTGCGCCATTTTTTTCGTTCAATCTTCTAGATTACCACGATTGACAGAAACTGGGACTTAATTAACAAACTTGGTTCGATTTGAAGACTAAAAGAGAAGGAAAACCAAAGAGAGAGGCTGTGGAGATTTTAAGTAGACAGTGCGTGGAATCATTCGCAGTTCCCGTTTAGATGAATAAATTTGTGGCATCATAGCAACATTTCTCCAAACACTACGACGCAATTCCATAGGCTAGGAATCCGCATCCCCCCTTTCAGTCACTTTTTTCCTATGCTATAAGAAGGGAGTGGCCACTGTTTGGATTACCCGTAGCTTCTTCTTTACACCACAAAACATTTTATGGTCATTATTAATAATTTCAGAGTTACTCCTACTCATTATCGAGAAATTCTCTATCTTATCTTGTGGAGATGCGTTGTCGTTATTCGATATCCCCAAGGCCTGCGAGGGATTCGCAGGCAGTACTTGCGAGAGATATTCTTTCGTAGGTAGAACCTTGTAGGAGAGATAGGAAGGGGCTACTCATGTAGCCTGTTGCCCTAAAAAAAGCATGCATTTTTCTCTCCGTTTTTGAACTGAGGTTCCCACCAGCCGAGGCACCTCGACCTGTTCTGAGAGGTGTATGTTCCGGGGTCACAAACCTTCGGCATACGGTAAGAGTTGGCCGCTATTCCCATTGAAATAGTCGGCCAGCTGCCTCCTAAACTGGTCGAGGCACGGAGAAGGGAATGCTGCGTCCCCACAGCAAACTCCTCTCCCGCTATCGGAAGGGCGTGGGACAAGTACCCAATGCCCGACCTACCTGATGCAGGTTTTTCTAGGGTTTTCCCTGCATTTCTTTAGGCGAATGCCGGGTAGGATCCTTAAATCATAGCCCGGGGGCCCTAGTAACCCTTGGCTACCTTCCTCTACCCTTTCGCATCCCCCCTTTCAAATCCCTTCCTATACTATTAAAGGGGAGTTGCCCAATGTGGATTACCCTCATGTAGACTGTTGCCCTAAAAAAAAAAGTTATCGTTATTCAAAGTTATCTTAGATGCTGAGTCTTTACGAACCAGGTCCTACACTACATCATGATCATATTAATATATACGAAATAGTCTATAAATGTTAGATAAAAATCGTGCTACTCCCAATTTTATCTTCAGTACTCAACAAATAGAAATTTACAAATGTTTCACTATGTTGGACATTTTTGTAAACGTTAATACGCTTAAATTACCATTACATGCGATTTAATTCCCCACTCCTCATTCTTTCGCTTTCCATCGAACGCGTTTTATATACGAGTTAATAAGTAATGCCTCCTATTTTTTTCTCTTTTATATGTCAAGAAAATTAAATGCATTGTACGCAACATAAAACCACAACATTATTGAATAAATTTTCACTTTTCAATACAGTCTCCGTCCTTTCGTCCACCTTTTAACAAGGGCATGTATTCCACTGCGGTGGAGTCACTGCAGTAACCGGTCTTCCGCTTCGCTTTTCAAAAGCCAATGGTGGTTGCTCTTCAGCTTCGTTACAGCGACGAATCCATCGCCGAACAGTGCTGACATCCACTGTAGTATCACAACACACATTTTTCAGACTTTTATGAATGCGCATTTAAGAATTCAATCACACAGATGCCGTCTAATACGTACGTCAATGTCAGCAATTTTGCAAGAGTGTACAGGTCTACCACCAGTGGAATTAGGAAGCGGTTACTGCAGTGGATTGGAGAAGAATGTTTGAGAAATTGTGCCCAATTCAAAATTTTCACATAACTAACTTATAGAAAAAAAATAGGAGGCATATTACTTAATGATGCACTCTCGTTTATTCAATTTTTTGTATTTAACGTAGCCGAAGATTTTTATTTTTGAAAAGGGTCTTTTTAATCACTCTCATATAATTTCTTAGTTTTTTACAGTAAAACAGTTGGTAAGTGAATCGCTAGTAGGTTCTTCTGGGGACTAACCATCTTCAAGCAATAAAATCATCTGAGTACGGTTTCCTCGCTCTTGGCTCTTGTGTTTTATTGCCACGTGACGAACGGACAAAGTTTTCAGAAACGTTGTGTGGTTTGTATATCATCACTTCTTTTGTCTGTATTTGGCTATTTTATTTTATTATCGGTGTCTCATTTTCTTCGTAAACAACATTCCATCGACCGTAAAAGATTCACCAACTTCAAGAGCAGAGTTGGCTCCAAACGTTTCTCCTTGACCTTTATCCGCTCATCCCCCCCTAGATCTATGACCCTTGATAGAGGTATACTTCTTATTTCGAGTGTCAATCATGAGTCTCGTTGGCAGAACCGTGGATTCCCACAGGAAGCTGAAGTAGGCGTTTGGATACTGATATATTACTAGCGAATCTAAAGTAGTAAAAGTAAGAAAGGAAGGAGAAAGAAAAGATGATTGGGGAGTATTTTAATGATTGATGGATATTGTGATGTGAACAAAGCTTTGAACGATAGGAATGCCAGTTGTCAAATCAGTTTGGAGAGCATTTTTGTTGCCGGTGTAGATTAATACGTCACCGCTGTCCGTGTTCCATAGTGTTCTGGCCCCCGCAATTTCTTCATAATGCATCCCCGTGTATAACTGATCGTAGTTTGGGGTGTGTTATGACGAGTTGGTGAATGCGTAAGTTGAGCACAGTGTGATCATTAAGTCATCCATATCACATACAACACGTACAGTGACTAACTGGCAGCCCTCGTTTTCTGTCTCTCTCTCCCAGCGGTAAAGCAGTAATCAATACCATTGCACTCATCGCCGCCTCTGCTCGGAGCCGGAACTATCCCTGGAATCGGACGTAATGTTCGGCCAACAATATAGAGACAACAATAACACAGAAATTCTTTGAAGGCTACTATTTCGGAGAAAAAGAAATAGCAACGTCATAAATAAGTAGGAATGGCAATATTACGTTCCATTTGTCACTACGATTATGATTGACTTTTTTAGTGAGCGTTTTTGGCTAAATACAAAGATTTATATACCGATTCTGAATTTTGTCTCTAGAATTGCATGATTCTCAAAACTTTCGTGAGCTTCTATTTATAGAGTCCCTTCGTGTTTTAATTTTTTTACCACATATTAAAAAATAGTACTGTAAAACCGTTATGAGGTCCAGAGTATCAGTTTGAGAGTACACTCTTTTTATCAATTACACATGTTCTATTTTTCCACTGGGTATTGACCACTGGTATTTAACATTTATTATACGCTTGTAACCAGATTTTCTTCCCACTAAAACCGGGGTAAAACCGGAGTTGGCAACATTGCTACTAGAACATTTGTTGGCAACAATTTTTTCGTAGTGTCAAAATTTCCCACAGGCTCCAGTAAAGATCAATGAATTTACTGGACAGTTCATCCTATTTGGACTGAAATATATACGAAGTGTAAGAGTATAAAAGATCAGACCTAATGAAGAAGAAGCAATGAAAATTCAAGAAAATTGTCTTATGGAATGTGCAGGCAAGTCTTTCAGTGCGTATTAGTTCCTAATATATTTGGAAGGTATGTTGTTCGCTTATATATATATATATATATATATATATATATATATATATGTATATATATATGTATATGAGAATATATATGTGTGTAAAATACATATATAAATAATATGAGATTTAGTTATTTTCTTTTTTGTTTATATGTTATATATATTCACATAACATTTGGATATATATGTATGAGTAATTATGTATCTTACATGATGGTATTGACACTTGTATATATATATATATATATATTGCAATATTAATTAGAGGCCATTAATGATTTTGATAATTGGATTTTGTGGTGGATTGTTAGCGTCGCCAATTTCAAAGGCGACAATTTATAGGCGAGCTTTGTTTGGCCGCGAGCGCTTTCTGAAAGAACAGTCGGGTGTTGGAAGTCAAGTCGGAAGTTAAAAACCAGACAGCTAACAGGGTGGCAGGCACAAATTCATCCGGAAAGATTAAAAGTTTAATTGAAGTAAGAAGTTTTGGACTGTAAAATTTCAACGATAAAGTTACAAGCAGTAATCAAATAAATCACGCCGAAATAAAAATTATAAGTACTGTGACCGCCACCAATTCCAGAGAGAAATAACTCGGAACAATTTGTCCAACCAATAATCCAGAAGGAGTTTGCAGCTTCCAGTATCCAGAGGAGATCCAGAGCTACGGCAGTCTTCTTTAATTCATGTAAATGCAGTGATTTTATGCCCTTTTACAGTTAATTGTGAGGTTAGTCCGAGCCCAAGAGAGTTAAGCCTGGTACCAGCTGATGTTTTGTAAGTACGAACAAATTTGATCAAGTTTTGTAAACGATAATTAAAGCTAAAGTCGTCAGATTTAGATTTCACTTTATATTTGATTGTTTAACTTCTTAGGTTGTAAAAGGAATTTGATTGTGTAACGTAAATATAAAGGTCGTTGCTTTACTTAGAAGGCCCAGATAAATAACCCTGAGAAAAGATTTGTAAAATCTATAAAACGGAAAAACTTTAAATGTAAATAATCTCATATAAAAATGTTGTAAATTTCAACTGAAAAAAAGTAAATTGTCTCGTAAAGTTTCTAAAGAATTTCGTAATTATTTTGCAATCCTTCACTTTAAATAAAAAATGAATATAATTGATTCATAAACCAACAACGGTATTCAAATAATTAATTAATCTTTTGCAATAAAGTGTTTAATTAATTAATTATTAACTGATTATTAAACTTTTGGCGTCACCAACGTGTGGCAAATAATGTGTATAATAAATGTTATTTGTAATTCATTACAAATTGGCGCCCAACGTGGGGCATTCAATTGATTGATTTATCCTATTATTGTGTGTTCATTATAATATATACATATATATATATATATATGAAGTAAACATACATAAAGATATATCTATGTGCGTAGATATGAAAATGTATATCTATAATTTGGTGCATAAGATATGCAATATATCTGAGGATTTTAAAAAATATGTACAGTTATAAGCCTATAAATATTAAAAAAAGTTGTATTAATGTATTTTAAAATTTGATAAATAATTATTTTTATGATTGGAAATTACAAAAAATTTGTAATTATATATTTAACATAACACAAAATTTGGATTAATAATTATTAAAATTATAGTTATAAGTTTTAAAACTAAGATTTATAATTGATATAAAAGTGAAAAATGGTTAACACTAGATATATAGAGGCCTGTGTCCATATATATATATATATATATATATATATATACATATATATATATATATATATATATATATATGAGGCTAAGTGGCTAAATAATAAATTAATTAAAATAAATAAAATACGAATTAAAATAAAGGTCTCATATATAATATAAAGAAATCAGAAAATCGATCTTTTTTTATTCATTAAGTTTCACTATTTTAGTCTATCAAAAGATATTGGGACTAACCAAAATATTGAGAAAATGTTCGTTGTCGTTTTAAAAAAAATGTTTGATACATCATTAACACATACGTCGACTATTATTAAGAACCTGCCACGCGATTATGTCAACCAAATGTTGGCAACAAACGCTAACTTTAGTTTTGTTGGCACCTTTTGTTGTCGAACATTGTTGGTGAAAGAAACCGTTGATAACATTTGGTGTAAATGCGCCTTAAGAAGATACTTAGAAAATGTAAATTTTTTATATCTGATTGTGATTGGTGTCAAAACGCAACTCACGCTGGACTGATATTGGTAGTTGTGTCACAATGTATGAATCGACATAATGGCACAAGATCTTGTGATATAGTTTGTCTCTCTGAAGAAATATTTTTCATATTCACCCATTATCATCTGTTTGCTTAAATGCAGGAATAAAAGTTAATTTTGTACGATAATGTTTCAATTTTGCGGACTGTTACATTGAAATTAATTTTGTACCGTACTGCAAACATTACATGGAGGTGTCTGTGTCGAGTGTCAGACTGTCACCATGCTTGACACATTCTGCATATGGAATGACGCACGGCTAGTGCTATGATTCCGTATAAATATATCCTATTTGGCCATACTAGCCAAATAGTGAAAGACTGGGCCTTGTCAAGTATTAATATTTCCTTTCAGAATTTTTCCAATGATTTGGGAAAACAGAGTACCTCATATAAAGATCATCTGTTGGGCTTCGCATTGTGGCACGCAGCTGCAAAAGATAGTAGACAGTTTCTGTTGTTCATTCAAGTGGGCGGCAGCTAAAACAGTTGCGAGTTATTCAGGATGAATTTTCTATTTTGGATATCACGATCCCGCAAATCGTGTGAAAGTTGTTAGGAGCAAGAGAGAGACAGAGAGAGAGACAGAAGGCGGCCATTGGTACTTGAGCGTCCAGTAGTTGGAAGCTGAACTTAAGAGTTAGTTGTTGGAAGTTGAGCGAACTCAGTTGAACTGAGGCACGAGTAATGAATAGCTAGTTGTTGTAGGGACATCGAACATGCTGACAGAGTAATATTGTGGCAGACATGATACTATTGAGTGTTGCACCAGCTATTTCCATTGTTCTCAAAAGCGCCAGCCCGCGAGAGCCTGCCTCCAGTTTGAAAACGTCAACAACTCCAGTCGCTGTTCACAATTCACCTCGTTCCTTGTACGGTTTGAAATTATATACTATTGCTTATCCATTATATATAAAATAATTCTTTCATTATTGTTATTATATACGTAAAAAAACCGTTGAGAAATTTATCTACTACATATTTTATTATAAAGCTAAGAATTAATTCCCAAATGAATTTTATTTGATCATCCCATATATATTAATAGTATTTTTTATTATTATTATTAAAAGGTTATAATGGTCGCGTTAACAACTTGGTCATTGGCGACCCATAAATAAATTACAAATAGTGCTTGTTTACGTAAGTATGCTGCGATTCGCATTGATTCCAATACTATACATACAATTTAACAGTTTGAAAAATTAATTACACATTTCAAAATGTGGGTTTCTTACATTTACAATTTACAATTCACATTTGTTAATTATTTATCATAATAATAGTATAATTTATTATATTAACTTATTTGAAGCTGTGACTGTTGTAAATTCCACTGTACTGCAGTTATAGTTTATTTTTATTAGGAAGAGGCGTCTGCTTCTCAATATGTATCACTCTCTTGTTTATTGACTAAATTTACGAGCCTTTTTATTCTACTTTTTGCAGTTTTATCAATTAATAGTATTACAGGTTCGAAAAAATGCTTATTATGAGCCCCGTGACTAACATTTGCAGCACCTAGTTGAATACTTTTATTAAATTTTATTCATACAATGAGAAGAACAATATTCATTGCAACACAAACTTATTAACTTTTATTTAATTATTTTTGTGGTTTTCTTTCACAGCAGTTTTTAAAAACTTAGTTCCGAAGGAATAATAAGTTTGATAGTCTGCAAATGGCTCGACGAATGTGAAGTTTTATTACAGTAAAATAATCTTATAAAATGTATTCGGAACTTCTTCGTAATCGTCCGAATGCTAATAAGTCATTCTTCCTAACTAGGACGTATTAGGGTTTTGCGTAATAAAAGTGAGTTACGCGGATTTAAAGAAATTATTAACGTCGTGAAACTCCCGACATGTTCAAAAATTTCTTGGGCTTATGTAATTGGCGTGGGGAGTGGCGGAAGATTAATTTTGTTTTAATGAGGGTAGTTTTCGGTAAAGGAGGAGTTGGGAAAATTAATGGGACGATGCGTGTCCCCTGCCTTCTTGCTGGCAAAAAGCCTGACTAATAGAAACGTTGAGCCAAAACGTTTCCTTCCGATAGTTAGACCAGTCATCCCTTTAGTTTCTAGATTTTCGCTTACATTCACATGTTGTCTTAAATGAAAAGATACTCTTAGTCATACGTTACCACCATTAAAATTAATAAATTATACAACTTTAAGTATTGATATCTACTTAAATTTTCAATGAAATATTTTTGTCTTGATTCTTCTGAATTCTGTTTGAACTGACGGTCTACAAGTGTGGAAAACGCATTAAATAACTGGATGATACATTTCAAGTCTTTCTTAGTTGATCTTTTTTGAGGCAAAGTTTCATTGGTAATAATTTT
Source organism: Zhengitettix transpicula (assembly GCA_037074705.1). NCBI lineage: Eukaryota > Metazoa > Arthropoda > Insecta > Orthoptera > Tetrigidae > Zhengitettix > Zhengitettix transpicula. Next base: position 48,360,346 of record CM073591.1, on the reverse strand, counting down.
TCTGTTTACTACCATAAGACTCTTGACTAAACAGCTGGTATTATTTTGCATGAATTTATGTTTGTTTATGTACTCGATTGTAGCTGATTTAATTTATTTGTGAGTTATATGTTGATTTCATTTCCCCACTATAATTTATTTTGTAGTTGTCTTGCTCGTGGTTCCCGATGGGTAACCGAGCTTTCTTAGTCATTTTCTGGTACGGTAGCCTTTAAATTGTTTACCAACATTTTCTTGATTTGTTTTCACAATGCTGGGCTTTATAGGTGACAGTACATTCAGTAAGTGTAGATGTTTCTCAGAAAGTATAAACTTAAGTAAGCGGAATGTGACCAAGACTGCCTTCGGTGGACCTGGTGTTGTTCAGTTGAGACAACTGATGCTTGGAATGGAAGTTTTGCATGGAGCATGTCGACGGACCAGGCTACAATATGATATACCGCTATTAACCGTAAACAAATACTGAAATTTTAACCTAAAGAGATGCGTTAGAATTGCATAAGTAATGAATTACAAAAATTTTAACTGATAAGACGATGTCCCATATAATTCACAATATTGTTATTTTTCGGATTTTGCTTGAATACGATGAAAAAATGTATTCGAAATATTCATGACGGTTATTTTTTGAAAATTATGTTTCTTCAAGGCTCAAGTAGAAAAATTTTTATGCTGAGATTAATCTTATAAATTTTGTTCCCAGAAAATATTCTGCATTCAAATGGAGTCGGGTGCGCAATAGTTACGACAGGCAAAGAAAATTCTATCGCTATAAACCATAATGAGTCGATAATTTCAGCAGAATTATACGCCATCTTCATGGCCACGGAACTGTATCTGGAAACACCGGAGGCCAACAATATCATATTAACAGATTCCATGGAAGCAATACACAGAATAACTAGTACACTGCACAGAAATGGTTGCATAAATCGAATTAGAGAGAATATATTGAAATTACAAGAAAAAGGAAACCGGATCGCTATAGCCTGGCTACCGGCGCATAAGGTCATAGTAGGACACGACAGGGCAGATCTCCTAGCGAAGATGGAAGCTGATCATCAAGGAAGATCCAGCAACGTGCCAGTCTGCACCAGCAGGAACTGCAGAGCAGGGTTCTACAAGGAACTGGAGGAAAAGTGGAGTAGACCTGTGAAACCAGAGGAATGCGGAGTCATACTCAGAAATGTCAACAGCATCAGAGAAATATCGCACCCTACAGAACTATCTCGAAGGCAACAGGTTGTTGTAGCCAGAATAAGAACATTGCACTCCAGTTTCACTCACTCATTCTTGATTTCCCAGATCTCCGCAGCCGGTATGCAGCTCATGCAAGGAGCCCACAACAATTCCTCATGTCCTCTTTGACTGCCCCAAATATAGCGAGATAAGATCAACCATAGCCGCACATTCAATGATGGAGATTTGCAACTCATCAGCAGCTATAAACCACCTCATAGACATTACGATGAAAAGTGATTTGTTTAAAGAAATTTAAATGTTATACAAATGTAGAACTTAACAGATGTAAGTCGCTAATGACCAAAAGGTTAATGCGACGTTAAATTGTAATTAAAAAAAATATTTTGCCTTTATTTCTCTCTCTCTCTCTCTCTCCTCTCCCCCCCCCCTCTCTCTCTCTCAGTATGGAAACATATTTTATCATAAAAAATGTGATTGGTAGAAATACACATTTAGAACCCATAATCATTGGTCACAGGAAATGTGCAATTTCCGTCTTCAAATACGTCGTTTGTGTTAAAGCTTGTGCGTTGGTTACAGACTGAGAAATGCAAGCTTTCAGCAGAAATGAGTCCTTTAATATCAACTGTAACAACGCCCGTTTGTCCACAAGAGTAAACATTTTCGTCCTGAATATTAGACAGGTAAAGCGTACTTAAGCGGGCTCTTTTTTATTTCCACGCCACTACGCATAAATCAGGTGGACAGGGTGACAGGGTTGGAAGGATGGATCTGCCTCTCAGAACTGGCGTAGTTCCACCCTTTTTTGCGCCAATAAGCCTGCAGGTAATCTGTGTCCAGAGTGACAGGAAGGGCTGTGGTTACTCAAATGCTATTCGAGGCTCAGGTGCGAGGCGAGAGAATGAGAAGAAAAACAACATACATATCCAGGGATGGTAATGTTAAAAAATAATGCTTCGCTAATGTTTCAACTGTAGCTGACTGTTACCGAGGTCGTTGTTGTAAAACTAGAGGACCGGGGACACGAGCAAATGTTGTTAGACAGTAGTTTGAAATGTAGGGTGGCAGGTAAATGCATTTACGACCACCGTAGGAACACAGGATTCGAGTTTAAAATCCTATAGGATTGATAACTAATTTATTGTAATGCCAATTAATTAAGACATTAATTGTAAATTTGAAAATATAAATTGTTTGAGAAATATATTCTTACGGCGGTACAGAACACAGCAACAATGTAGCCAGATAGATTGATTTGAAACAAAAAAGACATTATAGAATGCGTCAGGCACATTTCTTCACAACGATTTTGTTTCGACATGTCGCGCATAAGTTTAAGGTAATATATTGTAATATACAAAAAGGAGAGCGTTAATTAAAAGTATAATTAACTTTACAAACAAAATATTTATTAGCAATAATTTAAACAGAATTACACAATTTAAAAATATCTCAGGGTCTCTACTGGGTTTGATAATGGCGAATCATTTTATTTATCAACTTAAACAAAAATTCCAATTTTTAAAACAGAAAAGATTTACTCGTCAATTAATTATGACGAAATTTACTTGTCAACAAAATTAAACTAAAGAGATGGATTCTAATTAACAAATTTTAATCAAAAGAAGAAAATGAAATCTGACGTCTATCTTTTAATCAGGTTTACATAAGTATTTGCTTTATATTGTTACTCACGGCAGCATTCCAGGATACCTTGTACTTGACGAAACACTATGGCGGGGTTTTGCACTGCTTCTAAAAACTCACAGATTCTAAAATTAATATTTTTAGATCAAAAATCAGGAACCAGGATGAACCTCCTTTTCGTCTCTCCCTCGGTCGACTTCTGCTAATCCTGCCCGGCTATGTTCAAAAGACTGTTTGTGCTTAGCAGGTTTCGGAGTTCTTCTCAAGTGAATATTTCGTCTTGAGCAAAATGTTCATGGACCAATCAACTCTGTTGGTTGGTAATCCTCGATGTTTCTCTGCAAATTTCCTTTGAATATTTGAAATTGTCTTGTCTATTTCAACTCGACCAATTTCTGACGTGTCTGACTGCCCACTGCTTCTACTTAACTTTACTTTTTATAAGAATATCTCGTCTATTTTAAAACGACCTGTACTTGACCAAACGTTCCAGCCAACTCTAACTTCTCAATATCTTCCTGCGACCAAACCTTCCTGCTAATGCGACTTGAACTCTACCATATCATAAGGTGAACTGGACTCTCTCGTAATTTTGAGCGCGCATTACTTCTTCCCACAAAGGAAACAATACCTGGCTACATTGTTGCTGTGTTCTGTACCGCCGTAAGAATATATTTCTAAAACAATTTATATTTTCAAATTTACAATTAATGTCTTAATTAATTGGCGTTACAATATATTAGTTATCAAAAATATATTAATTTTAATAAAAATTGTGAGAATTTAAAGTCAAAGAAGTTAATTTAAAACGAGCTCAACACAAGATTATCAACAACGCGAGTTATATCATGTTCGTTTTTTATTTTTTATATTATCGACTGGAAAATGTTGCATTATGACCACTGAGCTTCGTGATGATATCTTATTTTCAGTACTTTATTTTAATAACGGTATGACACGATATAACAAATATTTTCGAAAACATAATTAACCATTGTATTAAAATTTAGTATATATTGTATTTCAATTGTAACTTTATTAGAGATATTTGCAAGGGATGAAAACTTGACAAGTTACAATTTGCATGAACATGGAGCCAGTTTGTTGGGAGATAATTAATCCCTGGAGTATGAGTAGAAGCACGGAACAGACAGACACCTGGATTTACGTGAGGTGTGGATCCGTGCCTGCAAAGAGGAACGAGACATGTCTCGAAATTTAAAATTCTATAGAACACGTGGTTGTCTGGATCAATGACATTTAGCGATCCAGGAAGATCGACCAAAATTGTCGCACATCCAGGGTGCTGCCAAGACCATAAATCATTCTTCATTGTATCATCGTCGGATAAAGACTTAGCTTCTCAAGCAGAGACGACGGCGAGGGTGGCTGGTCCACGGATGCAGCGTGACGACGGTGACAGATGGAAGAAAGGTAACTGCCAAGGTCCTCAATCCTTGACGCGCCTGGGGTGGCATCAACGCCCATAGTTAAACGTAGGAAAGAAAACAGTTTGTTTCACCGGCTAGCGGAACCCAATATCAATGTTAATATTTTCTGTAAATCTAATAAGTAATTGTCAATAAATACCACTTCAAACATGTATCTGGTGGCAGAAAAATGTAAATAATTCATTAGTTATCCGAAAGAAAAACAACGATCGTTATATGAGAAATAAAATATTAAGTAAAATTGTATAAGTGACGTATTAAATATCAAAATTAATATGACATTGTCCAATAAATAATATGGGCACAAAATAAACAAAATTGAAGTCATTTTGGAAATTTCTAAACTGGAAAGTTCGCAATAAGATCAATGAACACCGCCTACAAGAAAATGTTTTCATTTTTTCCAAATGTTTTGTTTATCTACTTTTCTGCTTAGTAAAGTAAAATTCCCCAACGAATATTTGCCTTGCAGCCTATATTCAAGCTTTATCATTCGAAATCTTATTTTTTCTTAAAAAATTTTATCATGTTTGTAAAATATGTAAATATGCTCCATAAAGTATTTTATATTTAAGATTTTTTTTCAAACACTAAATTTTTCAAAACAGTGCAACAACAATGTACACCCGTTTATTAATTAAAATTTAATAGATACATTAGATGTATAAGAGGTTATACATATTTCAGCTATTTTGAATTGGCCAGTCCGCAAACGTGTTTTGAATACATAATTATATAATTTGAATTTTACGTATTTAAATCCGCGTTGTTCATTGCACATGTTCATTTGCATGTTTCGGGCTGCTCGTGGTTCAGACTATGCCTCGCCTCCGCGAATGGAAAGATTCGGCGTGATATTTTATTCCTGAAGGCTGCCGAGCCTAATGACTTCCTTTTTCAGCACTTGTTGTGCCCGGTCTCTTTGTGTTGTGTGCGGCACAAATTGCAAGGATTGAAGCCGGTCAAAGGAATCTCTTTGTGCAGGGTTTTCCTTTGCCGCCGCATCTGCGACCTGCGGATTCCCGAAGCCTGTAGCTTTGGGGCGAATCGGTGTGCAATTAACGCACGGACATTTGCGAAATAATTATCGCCCGCCGAGAGAGGGAGGAAAAATAAACTGAATAAAATAACAAGCGGTGAAACGTAAATCGTACGTAAAAACGGTATGCTTCTCACCAATTATCCACTCGCAAATATATAATCGTGTTTAATGTTATTCGTAGGAAACCATTTGAAAGCTCTGTTCTGAAGTCATACAAAACTATTTAGTTAAATGATATTATTTTGCATACCTTTCCATTCCTGAAATGTTTGTACATTTCAGTTTGTTGTGTCGTTCGTTACCATTTTAGTTCGTATTAATCTCAATGCAATATGTAGAGTATAAAAGCTTATAACATGGCTATTGTTTGTATGTTGAATTATAGCTGCTAAACAAATGTGATCTGTTTACTACAAGTAGCAGTTTCCAACTGTGCATTACAACGGTTTTGCCAGTCGTCAAGAAAATTAAGGGCTCCTTCCTGAATGCAGCACGTGATGCACATTACTGAATTTGTTTATTCAACTTCGAATCGTATCAGAACCAATGAATGGTCACTCCTTGAATGAGAATCATTATTGAAAAATAACGTGATATTATAGTAGCAATAGTTCCTAAATTATTTTGGAAAATGATTTTAGTACTTTCCAAGAATTTATGACGTATCTTTAATATCATAACCTGTGATGCAGCTGAACATTCGAATTGAGAAACGGCGAAAAATGAACTACTCATTATAACCGAGAGATGGTGTCATCTATTTTTTTTATCATAATGTACTGTAAACGCATTTTAAAACAAGTTAAATTGTGTTGCGTGTTGCATTCAGGAAGGGACGCTCAGTTTTTGTAACAAGTGTATAATGAGTGTTCCTGTGATCGTCACTTTTATAAGTTGATTTTATTGCGGCAAATGGAAGCATAATGGCTCGCAGATACCTGAGAAATCGCTGAACCTTCGTCCAGGTAATTACTACGTGCAATAATGAATAAATCAATGTCTCTAAAAATATCGGGAAATAATTACCCCCGTCAAGAGTAATTTGTCTTATAGTGCACATTTAAATTTTTATATCAGGTAAACTTTTATTATAGTTGAATAAATGTATTTTTGAAATATTATTTTGATAAACAGTTCAGTGAGGCTTTAATTCAGACCCTTTCTCATTCTGAAGAAAATTTATTTACTGCTTTGAAGTAAATCATAATAATAACAAAAGTTTCTTCAGACACGATAGTAAATGTAGACGATGAAAAATCATTTTTTTATTTTTTTTTATTTTTTAGGGCAATAGGCTACATGAGGGTAATCCACTTAGGGCAACTCCCCTTTAATAGCATAGGAAGGGATTTGAAAGGGGGGATGCGGAAGGGTAGAGGAAGGTAGCCAAGGGTTAACTAGGGCCCCCGGGCTATATTTTAAGGATCCTACCCGGCAATCGCCTAAAGGAATGCAGGGAAAACCTTAGAAAAACCTGCATCGGGTAGGTCGGGCATTTGGTACTTGTCCCACCCCCTTCCGATAGCGGGAGAGGAGTTTGCTGTGGGGACGCAGCTTACCCATCGCCATGCCTTGGCCTGTTTAGGAGGCAGCTGGCCGACTATTCCAATAGGAATAGCGGACAACTCTTGCCGTATGCCCAAGGTCTGCGACCCCGGAACATACACCTCTCAAAACAGACCGAGGTGCCTCGGCATGTGGGAACCTTAGTTCAAAAAAAACAGAGAGATGTGAGAAGCATCCCCAAAGGTAGCCCCCTCCAGAGCTCTCTGGGAAGGTTCACCTGCGAGAAATCCTCTCGCAGGCTTCCTTCCATGAAAAATCTTTTTTTTTTTTTTTAGGGCAACAGGCTACATGAGGGTGATCCACATTGGACAACTCCCCTTTAATAGCATAGGAAGGGATTTGAAAGGGGGGATGCAGAAGGGTAGAGGAAGGTAGCCAAGGGTTAACTATGGCCCTCGGGCTATATTTTAAGGATCCTACCCGGCATTCGCCTAAAGAAATGCAGGGAAAACCTTAGAAAAACCTGCATCGGGTAGGTCGGGCATTTGGTACTTGTCCCACGCCCTTCCGATAGCGGGAGAGGAGTTTTCTGTGGGGACGCAGCATTACCTTCTCCGTGCCTCGACCAGTTTAGGAGGCAGCTGGCCGACTATTCCAATAGGAATAGCGGACAACTCTTGCCGTATGCCCAAGGTCTGCGACCCCGGAACATACACCTCTCAAAACAGACCGAGGTGCCTCGGCATGTGGGAACCTTAGTTCAAAAAAAACCCAGAGAGATGTGAGAGCATCCCCAAAGGTAGCCCCCGCCAGAGCTCTCTGGGAAGGTTCACCTGCGAGAAATCCTCTCGCAGGCTTACTTTTTCTTGAAAAATCATATTATTACTCGACGTTATATTAATTAAATGAATGCATTGGACTAGGCGAAATAGTTTTTTCTACTTACGAATTTACTAAGCTGAAATAAGTTACCCAGTTATATTATAGGCATATTTTATATTTGTTTAATTTATTGTATTTATATTAAATTAATTTAATATTATGTCAAGATCTTAATTTTAATTGAATTTTATTTTTAATACATTGAAATAAGTTATTATCGTCAAATTAATGTAATTTTGGAGCAAGGTTTGCAGTGATAAAATGAAAACTATAATTGAATTTCAGAACCTTTACACAAAGAATCCTCACAGTTCTGTTAACGTTCAAACTTACTGTTAGATTTGTACTCATCAAAGCATTATTATAATGGGTTCTAAATATTGTGATTCATTTTTATATTTTTTACACTTCAGTCATGCCTGCTTTGGTTCTTAGTTACGATATATTTTTGTCATTCCTTAGAGTTATTACCATTTTTTCTCTAGCAAGTTTAGTGAGATGTAATATGATAAAATTGTTTTTTTATGGTCTGTGCCCCACTAATTAATACTTCAATTATATTTCTCTTGAGGACAACTATCTGTTTAGTCGATTAATCCTGTCACATATATTCTAATGTCCAGCAGTGTTTACATTAAATGCTCAAAATGCCACTTCCAACGGTAATATGAGACGCTCCTCGGTTCAATTGAGGACATCGTTGCTCGACTATCTATTGCGGCTTCAATTGTGCGCGAAATTCTTGTCAGCCTGTGGCGCTACCCTGTATGTATTACATTGGTGGTATTTTGATTGTTTATTGTAAACAAAGAAGCGCTTGGCGATTATGTTTTAAATAAACCATGTTTTTCCTTTATTTATGTATTTTTTTGTGGTTCGTGCCTAAAAGCGTCACTTCCTATACAAAAAATAGAATCCTAAACAACGAAAGGTATACTTCTTTGTAAAGTTTGACCCATGTCCGTAGAATCATCCTGTATTGTAAATAAATATAATTAGTAGTAAGCTTTGAGCCCCTCTGGTCTCACCGTAGCATTAGCACAAAATATTCAAGACCAATATTACAAATATCCAGTTGTTTAATATTTCGTCACATTCCAACCAAGCAGTACTTTCATAATTCATCTTCGGACTCTGTGGTTCTCTGTGCCAGTAATTTATTTTACGAATTAAAACGTGATCAATAATACATCCAACAAATTATTTATTGGTAGTTTTCACTTTAATATTCTCCCTAAAATTGCTCACAGTGTGTCTGAGTATATTTTGCCCACGCCTGTTGATTGGATTTTACGAGCACCATTCCAGTATCTGAAGTATTACTGCCCCAAATTATTTTTCCCTCTCTCGGATCCAGAAAGTCAATTACAATCCTACCTCATCCCCAAAACGCTCCGTCGACAGGACAAAATAACTTTTAGTCATTGCTTCCACACACACACTCAAACTCGCTCACACACACCCACACGCGATACAATAAAAATAATAAAAAAGGAAGCCATCGGCTGTTACAATTTTATTTCACACGGTGCCTTCTAAATGAACAACGGGTGGAGAGGCGATGTTGCTAAAATAAATAAACTCACGTGGAGAGCGCTCAGGTCGTCGTTTTTCTGAGGAATAAATTGTTTCTATGCCATGAAAACCAACAAAAACATCAGCAAAAACCCACCTCGAAGTGTTTTGGGGACGGTTCTCTCATAAATGCGTCAAAAGCTCTTGGTCAGAACGATGTGTCGTTAAGAGATATGTAGGAAATTCACGCGATCCGCATTTCACGAAGCGAGAAGGCAAAAGTTTGAGTTGAGTGATAATTTTCGTTCACTAAACCGAAAATATTAACATCTTACCACAAACGTACAGTGAAAATATTACTACTCTTTACAATCCATGGTACTCACAGGGTATCTACAATTTGATGTATTTTCATTCGTCTTTTAATTATTGGTTTATTTAGATTCATTCCATTGAATTTAAATAATAATGTCGGTAAGCTGTGTCTCTGCTTACGCAGTTTCTAGTCCCAGATACTTAATCTCATTTTGTAGACGACCACTCAACATCTGAATCCAAGTTAAATGTCATTAAAAATGTAGAATAAATATCGAAGACAATTTTTCAGGAAGCAAAAATCGCACATTCGTAGTTTCCGACGATAATGAATTCACTAATAGCAAAACTAATGAACGGACAATTTTAATTTGACGCGAATGTGATATATCCCAGTGATAGTTTGAGAAACAAATATATAAACAATTGTGTAAAAAGTAACAATAAATTTCAGAAAGAAAAGTGAGCCTTAGATAGTCTATAAACTGTCCTGACATTTGTCTACACTTTCTATAACTTCAGTAAAAGAAGAATAAAGTAACAACACACTCTTACGGTTATTTATATCAGAAGAAAAAATTATTCACTTCAGAAAACGATTTAAGATATTTTTTAAACTTCTTGTTGTTGGAAAATTCTCATGAAACAGTGCTGCAGGTAAATCTATTTGTTTATGAATGAAATTTTACCCGTACTTTTTTTCGGTACATTTTTAATTTTTAATTTGTGATCGTCTCCCCCAGTTTAAGTTGAAACAGAGTGTCTTAGGAATGTTTTCTCATATTACAAAAATTTAAAGGAAAGATGAAATATTGCACATTAAAATCCGTTGGATTTAGGGTATAAAGGCTAACTAGCAATGAAATCGAATCGTAAAAATGTTTGAGTTAACTTGTTACCATGAACTAAATTTAATGTTTTACTCTGACTCCAACCTCAATTTTTACTTCCGCTTTAATTATTTTCCCCTCCTACTCGGTTGTGCGTGGGTTTATGTAAATTATTCACCATGTCGTTCTTTCTTTCAGTAGCCCACTCAAAAATAATCTACGTCAATCTTTTTGCGCAAATTTCACCTAATTATCTTTCTAGGGTAAATTAACTAGGAATTAGTTCGTATGGTGGCCCCATGAGACTGTCACAGTACAGTTGTCTTAAGTGCCGTTTCTAAGCCGGAATTTTAATAAATGAGATAACGCCGCTTGTGGCTCTAGCGAGAATGTATTTCCTGCTAAACCTTTACTCACATCTGCCGCTGTTAGTTGGAACACAAAATTTCCACGGCACCGTGTTTTTTAATAATTTCATAAAGATTATTACGTGTTTTTTCCCACACAGCATTACGTCTTAAACTGTGTGACAATAGACTCTACTATCACTACATGCATTACACAAATGGGGAAAAAACGCAAATTTCCACCGCTAGCTCTACCCTTATCACTCGTCAGTTATGTATCGGATGTCAGAAGAAGAAGAAGAAGAAGAAGAAGAAAGTGTAGACAGGCTATGTATAGGGTAATCCACATAGTTACAACTCCCATATTATACATAGGAAAGGGGGGATGCGGAAGCATTGAGGAAGGTAGCCAAGGGTTAACTACGGCCCCCGGGCTGTCGTTTAAGGATCCTACTCGGAAATTCGTCTAAAGAAATGCAGAGAAAACCCTAGGAAAACCTACATCGGGTAGGTCGGGCATTGGGTACTTGTCCCACGCCCTTCCGATAGCGGGAGAGGAGTTTGCTGTGGGGACGCAGCATTCCCTTCTCCGTGCCTCGACCAGTTTAGGAGGCAGCTGGCCGACTATTCCAATGGGAATAGCGAACAACTCTTACCGTATGCCCAAGGTCTGCGACCCCGGAACATACACCTCTCAAAACAGGCCGAGGTTCCTCGGCTTGTGGGAACCTTAGTTCAAAAACGGAGAGGAAAAGGCATACCCAAAGGTAGCCCATTCGTATCTGTCCTAAAAGGTTATATTCGGGATATGAAAGATGTCAGGTTTTTTTTAGGGCAACAGGCTACATGAGGGTAATCCACTTTGGGCAACTCCCCTTTAATAGCATAGGAAGGGATTTGAAAGGGGGGATGCGGAAGGGTAGAGGACGTTTGTGTACAACATATTAGTAAATCGTTTGAGGACATTTAACAGTGGGCTAGAATTGTAAAAAGATGTCCATCATAACATTTATCTTAAAATTTGTACTGTGTTTTATGTTAACACTTTTTTCTGTAAAACATTATTAAAACGTTCCGCACAGTATATAAGAAAGATTTTTAAAATACTGGGCTGTAATAAAAGATCAGAATATACTAAATAACGATAAAATTATGTAGTTAAATATTTTTAATGGGATACGATTGAGGAGGGGTAGAAAATATTTACAGCAAACTACTAATCCAGTATTTTTTTTATCCAGCTTGTCCTTTCGCCACATTTTGTTGCCACTGGATTTAATTAATACATTTCTATCTACCTGCACGTATTATCTATCACCCTCAATCATCATAATTTTTCTGACTGAACTACTACAATTCAATTTCAGGTGAGAACAATCGAAATTGTTCATCGGAGGACTCCGTAACGGAGCTGCTGAAGTTCACGGAATTAACTGGTATATATAATGAACTGTAAAGAATATAATTAAGAATAATTGTATCATGATTAAGGAGATTGTCATTAATATTTATGCTGTAAATATTTAAATAGAGTAACAGAAGGAGTCGCTCAGGACCTTAATGGTTCATGCGACGTAAATAAGGACTAATAAAAAAATCCAATTTATTCCTTCCCACTGATTTTCAACTTTTTTTTCGTAACTGGTTATGAAATGTTAACATTGGCATGGAATAGACCAATGAAACACATTAACAGAGTAGACGGAAATTGAACTTCCGTTTTCTTCTGTATTAGCACATGTGCAACTATAATGTATCCACTGAAATAAAACGAATTGTTTCTTTACTGTAAGTCAAGTATATAAAGTAAATTTAACCTTCCAGTAAAATAGTACTACATTTAAATTGATTAATTCTTTACTTTTTAGAGTTATGTTGGGAATCAATTTAAATGTAGTACTAATATATATTTTTTAACAAGGAGTTGCGACTCGAATACTACGGAAATACTTTTAAGAATCTGACATTACATTTTTTTCATATTAATAATAAGTTTCATATATTTAAAATTTAATTTCAACCTTTCTGAATTAACCACAATATTGGAAATGTGAATGTTACCCAGAAAGCTTTAAAATTACCACCTGGCGGAGCATATTAATCATTACATTCATTGGACGAGAGAGTTTACAGCCAGCGAAAGCGTAAGGGATCCATCACTGCGATCTGTTAGTGAAAAACGTTTTCCCCCGCAGGGTGTCTCCATCACCAGCAGAGAGCTCTGTTTGTGCATTTGACACGCCTAAAGTACGGCCGTAGGACATGTGACAGGGCACACAGAGCCCAAAAACCCTGCGGCCCGCAGTAACCACGAAATTATGACCAAATCACATTTTCCCTTTAAAAATAAAAAAAATTAGAATAATTGTTACGATCTTGTCGTCAGCTGTGTGCTTTTAGTACGCTTTTAAAACATCTCTTTGCATTATGATTGGTGGTACCCAAACGTCTGAATAGCAAATAAGTGTAACATCAATTTTATATTTACAGCCAATGTATCATGTAATATACAAAAAGGAGGGCGTTAATTAAATAAAAATTTATTCAACTTTACAAAAAAACAAATTTATTTTCAATACTTTAAACACAATTACACAATTTAAAAATTATTTCAGAGTCTCTACTGGGTTTGATAATGGCGAATCATTTTATTTCTCAACTTAAACACAAATTCCAATTTAAAAGAGAAAAGATTTACTCATCAATTCACAATGACGAAATTTACTTGTCAGCGAAATTAAACTAAAAAGATGGATTCTAATTAACAAATTTTATTAAAATGAGGGAACGAAATCTGACGTCTATCTTTTAATCAGGTTTACATACTTGGTTGATTGTAAATTGTACTCACGGCTGCCCAGCACTCCGGGATACCTTTGATTTACGAAGCACTATGACGGGTTTTTGCACTTCTTTTAAACTCACAGATTCTAAAATTAATATTTTTAGATCAAAATCAGGAACCTTTCGTCTCTCTCTCTATTGACTTCTGCTACTTCTGCTCGGCTATGTGCACCAAAAACTGTTTGTGTTTAGCAGGTTTCGTAGTTCTGCTCAAGTGAATATTTCGTCTTGAGCAAACTGTTCATGCACCAATCAAAGCTGTTGATTGGTAATTCTCGATGTTTCTCTGCAAATTTCCTTTGAATATTTGAAATTGTCTTGTCTATTTCAACTCGACCAATTTCTGTCGTGTCTGACTGCTCACTGCTTCTACTTAACTTTACTTTTTAAAAGAATATCTCGTCTATTTTAATATGACCTGTACTTGACCAAATCTTCCAGCCAACTGAACAACCGTCTCGCAATTTTGAGCGCGCATACCTCTTCCGACAAATAAACCGTGTTTGGCTACATTGTTGCTGTGTTCTGTACCGCCGTCAAGAATAGATTTCTCAAACAATTTATTTTTTTAATTTCTCAATTAATGTCTTAATTAATTGGCATTACAATTAATACTCAAATACTTTAGCTTGTAATACGGATAAATATTGCTCGACGATAATTATTTTTCACCTTATTCGCTGCACGTGAAAAAGGGAGTTGGTTGGCAAAATATACATAATTCGAATTTTGTTCTGAAATTTTATTAGACTGATACATTGTACTGAACATGAATAATAATAAATAAATATTACAAAAATACAGACGCTTAACGTATAACTTTATAAAACGTTAGCGTTTGTAGAATTTTATAACTGACGTTTATGAACCTGTAGTTTGGGCCTACACAGTATAGCAAATATTCTGTCACGGTCGAAATTATTCTGTTCTAACGACATAATCATTCCTATAGATAATTAAGGAATAATGTTCATCCATACTAAGTTTTCATGTGCTAGATGGTTCACCTACTTTAGTTCCCCTCTCAGAGCGACATACTGTATACAGGATCATGGTTTCGGTTTTACCAAGGAGAGTATCTGAGTTCCGTAAAGCCAGAAGGGCGGATGTCTATTTTCTGATATGTTCTGCCAAGCTGTCGGTTCCGCGCCACGGATAAGGTTCCAACGGACCTATGCGGAATCAGTGAGGTAAAGGCGAGTTTTTGCGATATTAAATCTTCATGGCCGTAATTTAGGTTTAATTTGCTAATAAATGCTATCGTATAACAAAGCCCAACCATTGATACTCTTTACCGAGGCCAGGCTCTTGTCTCTTAACCTCCTTGAAAAGTTGGATTTATACGTTATATTGCTTAACCTTCAGTGATCACTTTGAGTCTTTTGTCACATTTGGAGAGGAAATCCGCTGCAAAAACCTAAAAACCACCGTAATAAAAGGGAAAATACAGTTATTAATGTTACTTGTGAAAAATACCGATTAACAAGAGTGATTTCAGACAGCATTATTGTTGTTGCTTGGCAGGAACGAAAATAAATTTTCGATAGGGTTTCTCTTAGCAGCAAGGATTCACCAGGCCAGACAATTCGCCTAAGAAAATCTCAGGCGTAAGTTACGTTGTCGTCTGAGAAATCAGCGAAACACAAAGTCGACCGCAGGCCGTATAAAACCCGAGGGGATGCCCCAGAAAAAAAGAGAATTCCCCGAGCCGATTAAAGTGCCTGATGGTGCACAAAAAAATGATATAAAGTAGAGTTTGAACTAGAGAAGGAGGACGATCTGCGGAAATAGCTGGGCTGCCTGAAAGACTGTCTACACAAGTTACCGGAGAAATTTTGTCGACAGTCATAGGCAGTGGTCGGTGGCCGAGCTGCGAAATGTGGACGGAGTACCAGCCTAGCTGTCAATAATGTATAACTTCTATCAGATATAAATTGCAAAATTGCTTAATTTTTGAACTGGTGTCATATTACACTATAAACGATTTATATCACAGTTGTGTTTATTGCACGGCCAAATGATGAACTTTTGAAAGTTACAGATAGGATTGTGAAAGGTTCGTGAGGTAGGCCAACGTTTCATTTAGACATAGAAAGATGAAACAGTCTTGCCTGGGTGTTTGCAAATATCCCTGAGACGCGAAGAGGATCTGAACTTAGAAACGTCACTTTGTAAGTATATAGAAGAAGATTCTGGGTTTGTATATTTTACAGTCAGACTGTTGATGACATTAGAATTTTTTCTAAAGACGATTCGTACTATTACAGATGGTGCCGCAAGGAGAACAACTTTGAAGCCAGTGATACACTTGAAAATATAGCTGGGTTGCATACTACCACAATAATATGACTTCGAGCACAAACAGTAACGTATAATACTATCGAGAAAAAAATTGTATTATTTTATTGAATGTAAAACTCGTCATATAGGGTCCTTAAACCATTGACCGGGGGTCCCTAGTTAACTCCTTGCTACCTTGTCGCTACATTCCGCTTTCAAATCCCTTCTGATGCTATTCAAGGGTAGTTTCCCCCACGTGGATTACCCTCATGTAGCCTTTTACCCTAAAAAAAATTCTATTTTTGGCTAAAAACCGTCACAAGTGCAGTTGCCTCGCAAGTAGGCTGGAAACAGTAAATTAAACCGTGAAATGGAAACCGCAATTATTGAATTATAAACCGTACTAACGGTCGCGTTTGAGTCTTTGGCGTGGCCAGCGTCGCCGTAATTAGCTGGCGTCCTCGCGACGCTCCGCCATTACGCCGGGCAGAGTTCCCGTTGCGTTCCCCGGGGAACGTCGGCAAACGGCTCCCCAGTGCGCCATTGGTCGCGCGTGACAAACTGGCCAATAGCGATTTCCAGTTGTTACTGCCGCCGCCGGAGAGAAACACCACCATTCAATAATACGAGTGAGCAACAAAGCGCTACCTTGTTAGAGCGAGCGGAAATTGTCATTGATGCATAGACGGCGCTACCAACAATGTGTAATTAGATAGGGGACACTATACAATTGACACTATGCCACACGCGAAAAACGACAACTTACGTGGTTTTGCGGTGAACGCTGATTATCGGCTGGACAGCAATTACCCAACATCCGATATTTGCAAAGTGCACTAGAGGAAAGTTTTTTATTTAATAAATTTAATAAAATGCATATTTCCTCGTTATTGTAACATACTAAGAAATATTAATAAGACTAGAAATGTTATTGTGTGGTCCACGGGCTATATTACATATCTTAATAATAGGGCATTATAATGGTATAACAACTATTATTTTCTTTATCTCTGTACGTAAAATTTCTATTTTTCCATCTTCTATGACGAATAGTCGGTATTGAGGGACTCTCATCGTGTAACCTAGAGAAAAATTGAAGCCATTTGCCTAATTTGTTTATGAATTACTATTAAAATATTGTTAAATGTCAATGGTTCTATTATAATATAATTTAAAAAGAATTCATTACCCTACAATGGTTTTTGAGCTTGCTGTTTTATATATAACGTCAAGGAGCCGGACCAGTTCCATTGTGCATTGAAGAACTCAGGACTTAGTCCGAAAAGTACGATCATAAGCCCGTGTTATAAACCTCACGTGGGGTAGGACCAACATTGTGATTGGCTGAAATCTGAGTGGGGTACAGATCACCTACCAGATACTTAAATTTTCGGTAATTCAAGAATTCCCAGGTTCGACGAAACAAAAACATTCACCACTTGTGAACTGACGGTAAAGTCAGTCACGATTCTGAAATCGATTGAGGAACATCACTTGTAACCGAAGAAAACATTGGTAAATAATAATAATCAATGAGAGAATGAGAGACAAGTGAGAGGAAAAGCACAATACATATATAAGTATAAATTCTATAATATATTCCTTGCTGCACTGTTCAGTAGACTGAAACGTATAGGGAATTATTTCGTTTGCTGCACTTAGCTTTCTTTACGTTATGACTTACGATAACAGTGGCTAATTTTTCTCTGTGTCAACTCTTCAGTGACATTTGGGAATAGTGCTAATAATTGACTTGTACGACGAATCGAATTTTAAGGGTAAAATTGTTCATTCAGATGTTAAAAATATAAGCTAATTTCTTTAGTTAGGATGAAAGAAGTAGATCTGTCATGATCTTATGACTCCCATGTCAACTTTGTTTACTTTGTCTGTTTTTAAAGGCGAATAGAAGTTTTTCCAAGCGGAATGTTTTCTTTAGATAATTTATTGGACACTTCATAAAATGGAAGATGTGAAATATAAAACCTCTATCAACTGATTACACACCACCAATATACTCAAAGACTGGAATTATTCATGATTAGCCAGAAAATCTTTGTAAAGTCAGGAATAAAATTCGAAAATTACATAAAAAACTTCTTGGAGAATGTTCAATGGTTACGTTTTCCTGAGGCGTATATGAATGAGTAGCGAATTTCACTTGTGTACTATTATTTCCGGTATATTAGCTTTAGTGTTGTTTTTCTACTTAATTTTTCTTAAATTAACAAAAATCTGAGGTTTGAAGCTATTTGGGATAAATATTGGAGTTTCCTTCTTTATTTTTGGTATTCCCCCTCATATACTTAATTTAAAATTAGCATTGATAATGTATAATAATTATTTTCATTTGAAGTTTGTGTGTAGCTCAATTCTTAGAGCCAATGAACATAATTATAGTTTAATGAAAGTGACTTTTCTCTTAAATATATTTTTTCTATAGAAAAAAATTGCTTTCATTTCAACAATTCGTCTCTTGTTCTTTATTACCATTATTTAAGCTCTCTGTGAGGTTGTGATATATTTTCTGTTACCATACCGTCCCTCAAAAGGGTTATAAATCCCTGAGTATGGCCGTAGAAATCTAATTCTCCCTCCTAGTCGTTGTGGTTTAACATTTCCTCTTTCGAGTTAAGCGGACTGAATAGCCGCTTTAATTGGAGTATTTAAACGGCACCTAAAACCTTTCACAGATTACGTTAAGTCAGGGGAACTGCCCCAAAGTCATCTTTGTCATATTAATTAGCGACATAAAGGAAGGAAATGGAGGCGATATGAATTGTTCCTAGCAAACTACCTATATACGACTCTATGTGGTTCACTGTTGGGAGCAATTGTCACGAATTATATGGTCAGTGAAATAATAAGAAAAATGTTTCCATAACAAATAAAGACATATTTTCTTTCTAAGATACTTTTTTTTTGTTTAAAAAATAATATAATTTACATAAATCGCAGACAATTTAATTAATTCAAGACATATTTAGCTACATTTCTCTCAGGGTTGTAGTTGACTAATGAATTGGAATATAATTTGTTTCATTTCAAATAAGTTCACATAATTAACTTGATAAAATAGGGTATAAATAAATTTATATGTAAAAAAACTCACAAATAAAATAATGATATATAATCTATAGTTCATGTAAGCCTTTACCACGTTCTGACTAATTCTGCAGTGTGAACTCCTGATGTATGGGCATTACGTCGACGTCAGTTTACCGTACCGCGACGCAGGTGAATGTTGAGAAATTCAGTCTGTTCTTTCCTGGAGGATGTATGCTGAATCTGGCGTTCGTGTGGCGTGGTGCATATTGAGGTAGGCGTGGAGTAAATAAATATACCACAATTATTTAACGCGGTCAGGCTCTTCTGAAGTTGACTGGTATCGCAAGAGGAGGGGGTAGCACCTGCACAGAAAGACTCCAAACCGGACCGGCAAGAAATGTGACGCGCAAAACAGCTATTTAAATTTCTAAACGATCTCCGTCTATGTCAGTTATCTGCGGCTATTAATCTGTATGGAAATATTTAATAAAATAATTATTTTCTTTCGTTTCTAAAATCTTGATTTCTATACAGTATCTAATATGAATACTTACTGATTGTCGTTTTACAACGTATCCGGGTGCCTATTTTTACATATTTTTTCTGTATTCTACTTGGATTAAACAGGAATGTGTAAATTTTACGCGATTTTGTTGTCGAGCGCATAATTTTAAAAAATTCATTGACCAGTAACTATGTAAGCACATGGGTCTTGTTTTGATATCGGTTTCTATCCATTTCTAAAATACTCAGCTACTTATCAAAAATAATTATCTTTCTTTACCTGGCAATTTATTATCTCTATCGATGAAACTTTCCAACTCAGTACTCATAGAAACAAAGCTATTTTAATTGTAAAATTTCACACAAATCTGTAACTTTTATCGGGAAATTCAACTCGTACCTAAAATGGTTCAATAGTATTTACTTAGGAGTATAATTTCCCATACTTTGTTAGGAAATGTTACCCGAAGATTCCATTTTCCAAATTAGCAAACAACTCCGGAAATGAAGAATTCTGTATAATCTTTATCTTTGTCTTCAATTACTCAAATAATAATTCTAGTTACATGTCGATTGTTGTCAAAAGAATTATTTATTCCTTGATCTTCTCAGACATTCCTAACAAGTTACTTGATCAGCCCATTATAACAATATTAGAGTTCCGACACACAGAGCAGTAATACCACAGATTGATAAACATAATGATAAAAGAATACAACAATATTTCACAATCTTAACGTTCACTTGGTTTTTAAAAGCTTTTTTTTTTCTCATCACTTTCTCGGAACAACAACCCGGGGTTAAGCAACACGCGAAGAGGAAACTGCGATGGATAATTCCCAATTTATAAGGAGGTTAAGCAGTAATAATGCAGCCGACGTTAAAGCGTTTTTCGTATGAAGGAACACAGTTGTAATTAAACACGAGTTAATAAGGGGCGTCGAGTCCCCGTCTTGGTGCAATATAATGTTTTAATTGCTCGAACAAGATGGCGCCGGGAGCACGGTTCAGCGACCCGAACGCTGTGCTTGTGCTCGAATTAACTGGAGGAACTTCTTTCGCCTTCCTGGATAATTCAGCTGTTCAAAGCTCGGCAAAATAAGAGAAAATGTAAAATAATAAATATTAAATAAAAGGGAATTGGTCAACGAGTGAAAAGTGTTCTTGAACAGTAAGACATGGTGGTTTCTATTGTACTGGTGAATATTTTACTAGCAAACTGTCCCCAAAAGGAATCAACAAAACATCAAAATTATATTTGCTATTGAAATTATAATTATACTAAGTAGTCCATAACATGAAGTCCAGTCTTAAAGTTAGTAATTTTTTAGCTTTATGGAACGGAAAGCAGAAATAAATTGTTATCAATCGTAAGTTTATGGAAAACGAAAATAAGATTAAGGCACATCTCAATAAATTTATGGAAAGTAATTTAACAAACTATCTGTATCAGCAATGGTTGAAACAATTTATTACTATAGTGCCGTCATACTCGGAGAGTTGACTCATAGCTGACAATCCGTAAAATGTAAAACTGAACTGAATCAGGGGGCTCGAGATGCAACCGCGCAGTACAAAATGGCAAAAAAGGAATCAGTACTTTTTATGTAACAATTACCAAAATCATTTGATATTACCATTATTAAATGCAATTGATATATTATCGGCAATGTATAAAAACTAGATATAAATTAGAGCTTTTAATACTTTTATTTTAATGTTTTTATTTGATATAAACGTAATGCTATAAAAAATAAATTACTCAATTTTGGGCAAAACAAAGTGTGATCTACAATTTTGACGATAATTAATTACAGGATTGCCTATACGGTATACATCAAATACAGGATAAAGTAAAACAGCTAAGTAACTCTTTTTGATGCAGGGCAAGGTAAATTAATTGACATAATGGACTTTCACAATATATTGTAAAGTATAAACTAATAATAAATAAATTGTAAACAAATTAAGATATCTAATTTTTATGTATACAAAACATTTAAAACAAAAAATGTAGTAATTATTTATCATGCATTTTCTTGTTCTCCGGAAACGTAAAATATAATTTCATTGGGAGGAACCTATGAAAGTTATTTGAAACCATTAGTTATTACTAAAAATAAAACTATCAAATTGCATTTTAAACCATAAATATTATGTGATAATAAAGTTATAAACATATTATGAAACATTTCTTAGAGATATTAATGTATTGGACAAATTGTAGTACCTGAAAGATGGGTAGATGACTATGATGCCAAACAAATGAGTAACTGCTATATCACCACTGACTGTTAAAAATAAATTAGTAGGAGAAATTATATATCGGTTAGGAACAGAGTTTTAAATTTTCTGAATAGAGACGTAAAAGCTAGAATTTGAATACATAAAAGGGAAAAATAATTAGACTCTTGCTTATATATATACATATTGATGAAAAAATTTGCTGAATATTTTCTGTCATGAAATATATTGATTCTTATCCATAATGTGGTATCCTATTTTTTACGTTGCAAAACCAGATATATATATATATATATATATATATATATATATATATCAACAAAATATTGTTTCTTTACTGTACAGTACTTACAATTGTTTTGCAAGTATGTATATCTAAAGACAGAATTTACTAATAAAACGTTATTTTTCGCAACTGAATTCTTTTAATTCAATTGATGAACCGAGTTTGGATGGTAGCTGTAGCCTCACTACAATTTCTTTACTCAGCCACCTGTTGCGCGAATCCTTTCTGTTACTCGACAACCTATACAGTCGAAACGAAAAATACAGCAGTCGTTAGGTAGTTGTGTATTTACTGTGTGACAAAACCTTGGCTCTTTTTATTTGTGGATAGCGATCCGTAGCTTGTACGTCTGCGGGCTTGGACACGAGCACTTGTAGGGCGTCCATCAACTACTGACAGGCTATTGTGTGTCCTCACCCCACTGGTTTCAAGTCTCCGCCTCTCCGTCTGTATTGTGCACACAGGCCAGTCAGAGTACGAGACACACTGTGAAACGACGATAACTTCTATAGAGATAAATTACAGACTACAATTTAAATACCATTCAGACCCTGGCGTGAAGTAGTAATTTCACCACTTTTGTGTTTCGACTAAAACCTAGCAGTGCTACATTTAGGTTCCCCTAATATTGGTTTTTTACTGAAGTAGAGAAAGGGAGACGAGAAAAGGTGACTCTTGATTTAATGGTAATAAAATGTTAGTATTGGAAAAGGAAAATATTTTGTTTTTTGTTTCATGACAACTCGCAACTTCAATGAGGAAGAAGCATACAATATTATATAAATTTAACAATAAAATGAGCATATTAGATAAATTTTTAGGGTCAAAATTTAATTAAATGTAACTCGTGTTAATCATTAGGGAATACAATTTCAGAAAATGGAAACAAGCAAATCTAAGCTAGCGGAGTACAAAGTAGGATAAAAGTCAGCCAATAAATTTTGAGAAAATTTCATTGTTTTGGACTGAACTTGAAACAAAATACAACTCTTCGGTCGAATACTAATAACACAGTAATCTTGTACTAGTAGTCTATATGATAAACACAATAACGTGACTTTCAGAACACCAGCCTCTCTGGTTATATTATGGTGGAACTTCTCCAAGAAATGTCGTCAAACCTGAGCCATCCTCCTCCAGTCTTCGTATTATAGCTGTGATATCCCTTAAACATTGTTCAGTCATGTGGTAAAAGACGAGATAACCATATCTTTGCGACTTGGCTGAAATAAGGTAAGCAATACTTACTTGGATAAGATTATCGCTTTTGCACTCATAAACTCTGTGTTAAATGCATTCAGTTTTTCTAAATGATAATAGAACATAGACTAAATTACATCACCATCACATTCAATACATACTACCATGTAATTATTTCCTAGTGTTACGAATTTAAAGCGACCCGTTTTTAAATAAACGTGAACATGTTCATTAGAGAAAAGAAAAATAACCAGGAGTTCGTTTGAATAGACAAATTAGCCGATCAATTAAAGTAAATTAAATTTAAGTGGAGACAAGGTGAAAAAGTGTATATCAAGCAGGTAATGTGTGTACGGGAACAATAATAGTTTTTAATATGTCTACCTTTGTTGGGGGCCAACGAAACTAACCCGCAATACACAATGACGAAAGTCAAAATATACCTCCTGCTTCATTCAAAGAGATTAGATGTGACCTCGAAATAGCGATGGTTGTTTCGTCGTCTGTATAGGCATCTTTGAACCTGTTAACAAATAGAAAGAAAATATATAACTTCATTGTGACTTTGAAGACGTTTTTTTACATTTAAAATTGTTAAACTACTTTTTCATATACGTTGCTGCTTTTAAAACTTAAGATGTCGTCAGGTCTTCATAATATATGTGGAGATTATAGAAAGAATCAATATGGATAACAAAGAGAAGAAGTTTAGTGGTTGTATTTTGTACGTTATACAACAAATAATTTCAGTAATAAAGTTACATAACATGCATAACATTTGGCTGTGTTTCATTTGGGAACAGAAGATAAGTACTGTAGAATGTTCAACATTTTCCGATCAAATACTTCTAGGAGGATGAATTTGTGAGCAAGTCATCTGCTATTGCTTAGTAATTTTTCTTCGTCTCCTCCAGACCTTTATCCCAATTTTGAAGGAGGGAGTTTTTGAGGGGAATGACGGTGCTCTGGAGACGCACAATCGCATATCACCTCCCCTTGGGAGGGCATCCAATCCGATTGGGCTCAGATTTAATTTGCCGTGGAATCAAGTTACGGACAGGCGCTTGGGAAGCCCATGATAACGTCCGCATTCACCGCCGTCTCACCCACAAAGGATATGTTCGACCTGTCCTCTGCTCTCCGTCGTTCGATAGAATTTTGTTATCTGGTTGCAGATATGTCTCGCTCCAAGATCCGCACAAATTCAATGAAAATTAGGTGGAAAAGGTTAGCAACCCCTTTTGTCGTTTCGGCTGGAGCAGAGAGAATTCTTTCGGTGAAAGTTCTTACCATTTTTGACGAATTACCCGTATTCTGAGAATGAGTACATTAATTGTGGTGGGGGTTAACATTTACAATTGAAAGAAATATGTAAATAGCAGTTGCATCAAAAAAAATATTGTATTTTGTCTCAAATGACATCACTTAATTACTGCCAGTCATATGATTTTTTCTGACATTACGAAAACATTTCATAATTTTAAAGGAAAGATGTGAATAACTTAATAAAATAAGGTTCGCCAAAAACGGTTCATGATAGCACTATTCACAGGAACTTATTGTAATCTGCTACCTCTCTTCCGGAATGACAAACACAAATATTTATTATGATTCGTAAAAGTTATCTGCTATAGAATTTTTTAAAAAACAACAACAAAATGTGGTAGATTAAGCAATTTATTTACAATTTCAATTTAGCCAATAGAGACGGTCAGGAAATTTGACTGGTGACAGATGTTCAGTGTTGTTATTTAGGGCAATGCCCGTTATTAATGGTGAAAATTTACAAACGCTGGATATGGATGTTCCCATTTTCTCGACGGGATTGCCTTTAATCGCTTTTCCAGCCCCAGATTTTCTGACCGCGTACTTTCACTTGATTATTTAACAAATTGATACAACGGAAGTAGTTCTGAAAGATTCATAATAGTAATAATGTGGGTATACGTTGCGCAGAGTTTATATTCCAAAGCAAGCAATTCATCGGTGTCCTTTTCTGTACATTTGTGGTAAGCAAAGCAATCTCCCATTCGATGTTCAGCTGTGAAATTCACTCATGAGTAGATCGAGGCCCACTAATGACACACAATTACTCTTTTGAGCGGACGTGGATGTCACACGCGAGGAAGAGTCGTAATCAATGAACGCTCCGTTCAACAATGGGGTAATTGCGGAACCTCTCATTAGGAAGGGCGAATTGCGGTCGCGTATGAATACGATATATCGTACGACAAATTGACATCATCAATCGTTAATGAGCGCCTGCCGCTCGGAAATAGCGTTCCCACGGGCGTATTCATAGGTGATGTTGTGCAAACTACGTAAGCTATGCTCTGAGGATTACGATCCTCTACTCAACAATCCTTTCTGCTTTAGTTGGGACTGCCGATGTGTGCAGGTGATAACAGCGGCAGAAATGGCAAAAACAACAAAACGGAACAACAGGAGAATTGATGGACGTCAAATACATGCCTGATAAACTGACGATAAATCAAACTCTCCTGCCAGCGTAAGAAATCGAGTTCGGATACTGCAGATTAAATGTCTGCCAGACAGCCGTGAAATCGACAGTGTATTTTTCTCGCTTTTAATTTATTAACCATTCACACTGAGTGGAAAAAATGCATTTCCAGATAATGTTTGCTTTCCCTGTGAGTGATGACGCAGGTTATCGTTGGTGTTTAAGTCAAGATAAAGGTTTGGGTGTATCTCGGTCTCAACCATTACAACTACGAAACATTTTAAGATCAATTCAATTTAGTTGAATCTAATGTATTTTTTAAACGCAGTTTGCTCATGGCCTTTATTAACGACCAACATAATTATGTGAAACGATTATAACTTTGTCATCCCTTTAGATTAGACAAATTTTCTGTCAGTGTTTTTTTTAAATCTGTCTTCTTCGTCCAGGTATGTTCCTTCTGTAAGTGAAATAAATTGGAATATACCACTGATGACTTGTTACACCTCACATGTCTCTCTCTACGTATTTGCTTTCGATGGAAGTAAATTTTTTTCAGCTTCTTGAATACACTCTGTGGTATGATCGAATACTTCCTTTGTAATTTTTCGCTAAAAATTCCATTTTGATTTAAAAGAAGATTCAAAGTGCCCTGCATCGTAAATCCTCCAGACAGTTACAAATAATAGCTCTATTTAATAACAAAAGTTGTGCCGACCCGTCGACAAACATTGTTGGTCTAAAACAACTTTATTACATATACCACGTGGGTAAAAGGTGGCTGAAGCAGTTATTAAAAGCAAGAGTAAAAGGTTCACATGGATTACTTATCAGGGAAATGTATAAATTTTAAATATTATAGCTACAACCAGGAAAACGGACTTTCAGGCCGGTCAACGAAACAGAGGAAGCCGAATTCTGGTTCCCCGAAGGCGCTAATCACCTGGAAATATTCCACTAGAACGTGAAAGGTTATGTAATTATGCAATTATTATTATTTCTTTTGAAGTGTAATTTAATTGATTATTTAGTTGTTCTGAAATAGCAATTTTTCTTAACACTCTGAGATAGAGTTATTATTTTTCATTACAAAACGGTTTCTAGCACTTTACATACATAAAAAAGTATTAATTAGTTAATTGAAGTAATTATGATTTGTGGTTTAAAACTATTTGTAAATACACATTTTATATAATTTAACTCCATTTTTATATGAATACCAACTAAATACTTTTACTTCATCACGACTTGGAGATATTATGATCCTCTGGTCAATTTATAATTGTATATGATATTTATAATATCATTACCCTGTTTTATAAGGGTTTAATACATAATGGTGTATATATATAAAATAATTGTATCGGGAATTGAGGGAAATATAAGTTTAGAATAACAAATCTGGAATCTGCAAGGTTAGATGATTCTAGTAGATTACTGAGGAGACCATAGGTAACATACAAGACCCACATAAACTACATGTAGACAATAAATGAGAGACATTTAATGAGTTATAACTTACTTCGATACATTCAGTTATTTGACCTGCAACAATAAAGCTGGTATACAAAATCAACAAAATCGGATTTTTCACCGCTCGTCTAAATGTGAAAATATTTTTCAATCATCTTCGCTTTCGAAAATATTTCCTAAAATTGGTCGGATTCACCAATATTTGATATCCCAAGATCATAAAATCCTTAATGTTCGTAGTACTGCTTGTAACTTCATACATACGACTTCCACCAGGTTGCATGAAGATTAAAATCTGAGAAATACAATCTCAATGACGTTGGAGATCGTAAAACATAATGTTATTCGTAGAAAATTTGTACTAAAAAAAAGTAGGCCATTGATGTGAAAACAGACTGTGAACAGAGGAGGTGTTTCTTAGCTTTTTTCATCAACAAATTCACAGTTCTTCTTCCTCTGGAACATTGTAACACTGAAACACTGTTACTTATCACCTACTTGTACTTATATTGTGGATCATTTTGAAATTGTCAAATTATTCTTGGAAGATGCACTTGTTTCTCATCCAAAAAATACAAGAATGTAAATTCTACCCAGAACATTCATCTAGTATTACGATTGAATGGAGTGGGAGAAAAGTTCTTTAGAAAATAACCAATGTAAAAGCTCAGTTGACATATGTACCTCACAGGCCGATGTCTTGGCAGATACAGATTCGAAGAAAAATATCTTAGGAGAACCTGAATGTGACGAATGTGACGGTTTCCACCCTGGCGGACACTCGATGACGGACGAGGAGAGTGGCACTTGGTGACGCTGCATAGGTCCAGTGATTGATCGGCATCCGCCGCAAGAAGAATATTTCCTCGAGAGGTTGTGTGCGGCCTTTCTACACTCCCGAGCCCCTTCGAGGAAGGAAGATCATTAGCATTGTGATGGTTGCTGGAGGATGGGTGCGAGGCGAGGATAATGCGGCACGTCTGACGTACGAGGATAAATGATGAGCCACCAACATCACCGCCGAATAAGTTTCTAAATTTGGATCGCTGTTGATGTTAACATTGTAATACTTTTAACATTTCATGGTAGCCGTAGATTTGGGTGAAGGTTGCGTGACTGCCAGGCTTTCAGGTAGACGTACGTATGAAGGCGGCAATTTCAAGTTCTCCTGGGTGCATAAATGTGCAAAAACGTTGTTCCCAATCAATTTTGGACGGCAAATGTAATTCTATGATACAAAAAATACGAAAATAAATTAAATAGTAACTTTAAGTCCATGCTCAATACGGTAATCCAACAAAGACAGTACATAAAAAATATTTACGTAAACTTATTTTTTTAATTATTTATTTTCAAGCTAGAAAAACAATTTTCGTTTCTTCGATATTTTCTCAAGATTGATGAATACAATGATGTTTTTACAACACCATTGCAAAGTATAATAAACGATTACATCTCTACCCAGAAGGAGCATTTAGAGCAACAGGGATGGCGTTTGATACGCCCAAATGAAGTAAGTTAGAAAATGATGAGAGTTATGAAGATGAAGAACAGGGAAATAATAGGCATAAAACGTGTTTTGCGTGTTACATATAGAGCTAGGCGCTCAATTTCTGTAAAGAGGTTTGTACGTTGACACTATCGACACAATTACATATTTATTATTCAGTAGTCATATCTATATAATATATTACATGTAATTTCCTGAATCAGTAACAGTCAAATAAATATCGTCGTTAATTTAGTAGTCAAAGTATCGTGTGGGACTAACTAAGGGAAGGTAGTACAATGCACCCAATGACTCAATACCAAATTACAAATAGTATGTCATGAAATTCGTGTAATTTTATGATTGTGAACACTATACCATTGTGATCTTTTCTCATTAAAACCCGATAAATGAAATGTTTTATGTTCACCACTGACCAGCAACACTAATTACCATGAATTTTTTTTATGAGTTAGTTCGATAAGATACATTATTCGTCAACTGAGCAAATAGGACAAGTCATAAATGGTGGATACTTTAAATTTAAATATTAAAAAAGTAATTAATACAACAAATATTTAGGAAGATATTTAAATAATAGAATACATAATTTAAAAATTACAGACATTGAAATAAAAGAAATAATATGGAGAAGAGAAAGAATATTTGTGATAAGAAACGAAAATAAGAGAGATTATTCTGGAGGCCCATACAGGCACGGACATTTTGAGGATATACGTGTATGGAAAACTCTTTCGAAGATCTCGATTAACATAAAATAAAGAATGGTATAGTATAAGTCAAATTTAACCTCATTCACCAATTCGTTTTAAGGAACTAATATGTGTCAGGTACAGACCGATTATCATCATGCGCCATTAATGAACTAATTTTTCCAAAAATACGTTGGAGACTCTTTCTGAATATTTTAAACTTATATCATAACATCTGGATACTTGATTAAGAGGTTCATTATTTTTTTGGCCTTCACAACAGTGAAAATGATATCCCACATTTTAATAAATTGCGCTGTAAATGTTTAGGCCTTTTACAATATTATCGAATAAAATATTGTTCCGTTAGTATGCTGGAAACTTAATATCTCTCCGGTCATTGAAATTCATGAGAACATATATATTTACATCCGTAAAAATAATTTCTTATCACCAATTAACTTTTAAATGGGTAACTACGTCACAAACCCATTAGATTGCGATAAGACAACCACTTAGTCGATAATTGTTTGAAATTACTTTAAACGCCATTAACTCGAAGTATCTCGAAAAACTTATAATTTATTTCATTTACGGCGATATGCGGAGAGAAATTAGCTGTATCCGGGAGTAAATTAGTTGAATTTTTTGAGCGCGAAGTGAAAGTAAATTCCCCAGTGGCCACTCCGGTAATTGTCTTGGTATTCATGAGCTGGACGTGGCGACTCTCAAGTATTTTCACAGGGTGCAAAAGTTGTTTTAATTCTACGCTGTCGATGTAGAGTAAATTGAATCAGCCTCCTGGAAAGTTTCTCGCGCCCTTGCGCTAGAATTAGGCCCGGACAGTAAAACCTTGGCGACGCCATTAGACGCCACCGACGCGTTGAGGAGGGGTGCAGTGGCGTCATTTCCGGCGGAGGACTTTAATGGCAAACATTCTCAGGTCAGGCAAGCTCAAAAGCGCGGATAAATTCCTCAAGTTCGCTATTAAGTCTAACAGAATCGTCGCAACACGTACCGTGGAAAACACTAAAATATGCAAATTGAATTTTATCGGGACGAATGGTCGGCGATGGCACACAGGCAATGAAATCCATTTTATAACGTCAGGACTCGTTTTAATGAGGACATCTTTGAGCATTCTTACTGTGGTGCAGGAAACGGAAAGAACAAACGAGACGTTGGATCTATGAATATGAAACAGTTCGCGGTCCCTTCAGTTACCGATAAGGATCAAGACAGACACGCGAACAACGGTTGATTAATAATCAAAACAGATGCATATGTAAGTAAAGCAGCCAATTTAGTGCTTTGTTCTTCTTTTCCTCACAAATGAAGCCAAGTGCTATGGACGGTACTTAACAGGTATTACCATTTTTAACGGTCCGGAACGAAAGGACTTGCCATAGAAAATCTCTATACGTCATGAATTATTATTTTAATATTAATGCTCAGAACTGAAACTAAAACAAAGCTATGCTGCATTAAATCTGCCATTTTATCTACTTTCTCCACAGTCATGAGAAAATTATCATTAACGACATTATGGATTTTTTGCAACACGGTCTTTTTCCCCGAAAATCTGTGTTTAATATGGATGATTTGATATGAATCTGTAGCGCGATAGTTTTATTATTGATATATATGTATTTTTCATTTTGATATAATTAGATATTAGCAAGGGTTGAGAGCTTGACAAGTTGGAATTTGACCAGGCGCCGCCTTGCCGGATAGATAATCCCTTCGGTCTGGACTTAGGCACGTAAAGTGTTGACCCTCGGAAGTTACCTGGACTGTCGCACCGTGGGAAACGTCTCTGAAAAAATCCCAGAAATTGAATTAACACGTGACTGCCTCAACCAATCACATTTCTTGGTTCAGGAAAGATCGATCGGAAATTGGTCGAGAACTTCGGTATATCAGCGAAGGGGCTGTAAAGCAAGTGTAGAGAGACTCCTCGACGAACCGTCGCCAGGGACGGACGTACAGCCCCAAACTTGCAGATTTACAGAGGACTCGGAGATATCGAGGGTGCCACATGATCACGGCCAGAGATCAACGCGAGGTAACTGCCTTGTGTCACAATCCTTGACGTGCCTAGGAGAATTACCGTAAACCATGGTTTAACTTGGGAATAAGGGATCCGATTGTTTTGCCCGGCTAGCTGAACACGCATAATTTGTATTTATTTTATTTTATTTTTCTCATGTTCAGTTAAATGATTATTAAATTCTGTAAAATATCCCTTTACTTCATCAGTTAATCAACCTACCACTACAAATCACATCTCGGTAGTTTCTCCTATGCCTAACCGAAGTGTCTTAAAGGATGTTTTCAGTAATAAATCATAAATTCAATAGAAAACTTTGGAATAATTTGCGTGTAAATTCATCACTTAAAAATACTACGATTCTGGAAATACTACTCTGTAGCTACCAAATATGCTTGGAGATTTATTTTCTAATATAATAAAAAAAATTTTTTGGGAATGGATAATATTTCATCGGAAAGCACTGCAACGAAATTTCTGGAAGACAAGGCCGGTATAGGCTGGGTCCCGATGAGACGAACACTGAGACATGGTGGAGAGATCGAAAAAAGCCATTTTGGGACGAGACAATTAAGAGGAAGAAGACACGGATTTCGTCTAAATGCGTTGGAACCACGTCCAATATTTTTAAGGACAGTAATGGTCAGACGCAGTGTGAATACCGGAGAGTAGAGTCGCTCCTGAAGGAAGAACGCAAAAAACCTGAAAGTCTAGCCCCAGCTATCTGAATCACCGAGTTCTTCCCGAAAACGCTCGACTGGCGTTGGCGTTATTCAGTGTCACGAGAACGACAAATGCTGTGTTGCCAAATGGACGTTGCCACTAGATTGAGCTTTATGCCTCGATTTGACGGTCACAGGTACTTTCATGAAAAATAAGTTGTATATTTATTATAAGTTACCCCCCCCCCCCCACTTATACGTACATAGGCACCTTTCGGTGTTTTTTTGTTGTCCGGCCCAGGTCAGTGGTGACCAAAAGTGGAAAGTTGGGGTTCAACCCGAAAATCCTGGGCCGGTGAAAGTAACACACTAACTACAAAATATTGTCAATAAATAAATCACACATATATTAATATATTATACATATATTCTAAAAGTCTTGTTTATAATGATTGTGAATCTTTCACTAGTAAATGAACCCTCCGTTAGTCGCAGTCGCTAAAGTAACGCAGTCAGGTGGGTTGGGTCTAGGGTTAACTATTCCGTCAAGGAAGGCTGCGAGAGAATTCTCTCGCAGATGAACCTTCCCAGAGAACACTGGCGGAGGCTACCTTTGGGGATGCCTTCACATGCCTCTGGTTTTTTGAACTAACAGGCCAAGGTGCCTCGGTAGGTTCCCACATACCGAGGCACCTTGGCCTGTTTAAAGAGTGTATGTTCCGGGGTCGCAGACCTTGGGCATACGGTAAGAGATGTCCGCTATTTCTATTGGAATAGTCGGCCAGCTGCCTCCTAAATTAGTCGATACACGGCGAGGGGAAAACTGCGACCTCACAGCAAACCCCTCTCCCGCTATCAGAAGGGCGTGGGACAAGTACCCAATGCCCGACCTACCTGATGCAGGTTTTTCTAGGGTTTTCCCTGCATTACTTTTAGGCGAATGCCGGGTAGGATCCTTAACTATAGCTCGGGGGTCCTAGTTAACCATTGGCTACCTTCCTCTATCCTTCCGCATCCCCCCTTTCAGATCCCTTCCTATGCTATTAAAAGGGGTGCCACCATGTGGATTACCCTCATGTAGCCTGTTACCCTAAAAAAACTATTCCATCATTTTACTGAATCAATTATTTTGGATCTTTTTACTGTCATTTAACATACTCATTTAGACACATGTACAATAATTCATACATCCAATTTCTATCAAAAGAAGTCTAATTTTCTAATATCACAATATCCTTTAGATACATTGAGACTCTAATTTTGTAAACCAAACATCTGTTAGATGCCAGATAAACAGATCCAGAGTGCTCGAAATATTATTTAAAAATTCAGATAGTTATTTATATGATTAAATTTTTAAAGTATTCTACTTTTGTAAAAATTGCGCTGAAATATTCATAAATAATATTTGTATACGTAGTATCACAATCTCAATAATTACATTTTTGGTAAAATAAATACATTAATCACAGTCTGTTTGAATGTTATTTTGAATTTTTCACGAGGTATTTTCCGCAAAATATTTTTTTTATGATTCGCAAACAAAAAACTTTGACAATTTTCACAACAGTATATTTTTACATTGTATTTTAATTATCTTGAAACATGGCCCATATTTTTTTCTAAATATAGATTGTCAATTTTATGATACGTATCTGAGTCAACAGACATACTTCCTATGTTTTCAGTTTCCAATTCATCTGATGATTCTTCTATATCGTTGTCTGTTACAATATTTGTGTCATAATTATCGTGTTCTAAAAGAACACCTGGACCTTCATACTGATTTTTTACAATTGTTCAGATACAAAAGAACGAAAAGTTGTAATAGAAAACCACAAATATAATATCCACGTAAGACAATAAAAATTTAATTATCAAAAACGAAATATTTGATGTTAAAACTAAATAATCGTCCATAATTTTTACGCAAAGGAAGTATATTATCAGTCCATACTACTGCAGAAAGGACGAAATATGACTGACGGGAGTGGTCGCAGTAGGTTTCCTGGATCGAAGATACGTTAATTTCTTATTCAAACGTCATTTTCCGAGAAACTACGGTTGTATTTGTAGTGTGGCCTTGGAAGAATATTGTAACCACATTCCTCTGAGACGTAATAAAAATTCATCCCCGTATGTGGCCTGACTCCGGAGATAATATAGAAATTACATTGTGTCGGTCCCCTGGACCCAGCACGAGTAACAGAGGGTTAAACACGGAGTCACAATATTTACTATCTTATTATCTACAAGATTGGCTGTAAATTTAGAGAGTTTATTTTATTAACACCAAAGAAAAGAACGATATCTGACTGTATCTTTTAATTCGGTTTACACATATTAATACCATGAAATTTCAACTTACGATTACTCAGAAAAATTTGGCTCGTTCGTACACACACACTTTATATACTGGACGTTTTAAACATTGACTCTAACACACACTGTTGGTTTGACGAAAGCTGGTTCTCTGTTCGTGAAGGACATATCACTTGCCCGTGGTGAAAACTACTCGACGCTGGATGCAGTGTCCTGGTCTCCTACCATCGAAGACAGTGGTCTAATTTTGATATTACAACAGATTAGACTTCAGCATACAAAAATGTTTATCGTTGAATAATTTTGCTATTTTCTCCTCCCTTAAACGATGTCTGTCTTAGTTATTCTTTGGTGTTCACAGCATACCTATCTCACTCACAATTCTCCATTCTCGGTGCTCGCTGTACGCATCCACAACTCTAACTCCAACGCTCAACTCGGTGCTCGCCGTGCGCCTCC
The DNA here is from genome assembly GCA_037074705.1 of Zhengitettix transpicula. Lineage (NCBI taxonomy): Eukaryota > Metazoa > Arthropoda > Insecta > Orthoptera > Tetrigidae > Zhengitettix > Zhengitettix transpicula. The sequence goes on along the minus strand of CM073591.1, from coordinate 48,325,573 downwards.
ACAACTCTAACTCCAACACTCAACTAACTTTTTCAAAAGCCGCACTTGCTTATATATGCCAGTTCCTTCCTTTTTCCTTTGTTCCAAAACTACGTCGCAACTGCCCGATGACAGTTTCCTCCAATATCCCGAGATTTACATTCTGCCGCTGCAGTTCCTTAGTTAGCAAATATCTAGCCACTCTGTCTTGTCCCAAAGCCGACATTCGAGATAGGTCTAATTTGTCTTTGCACCCTCAATTACTTTGGACTTGTCTTCTCACCCCCGCTCGCACGTGTGCTGTTCTAAATTCTCCAGAGCGCCCAAACTGCATCCTCAATCCTAAGTAAAAAACATTACAAACTGTTCTTTGAACTTTCCAGGCCATTAATCAGAAACAATGCCTGCCTTAACAGATTTATCTTGCGACAGGCCACCCGCATGTGCCTTGCTCTGAACTCTCAATACCAATCCTAAGTACACAACATTACAACTTCCTCTGACGGCCAAGACCATTAATCTGAAACAATGCCTTTCCTTGAAGGCATTACAATATATTTTTGTCTTCATTTTTGGCTACCAAACAACGAATAATATTCCAATTTATCATTGATTTCAACAAATTATTCAATCCTTTTCGGTATAAAATGTGTCGAATATTTTCAATATAATATTTCACTATTTAATCGTAAACCTCAAACTTTTTTATTGATTAATAATTTACGTAAATTATACGATCGTGAGACGACAATCGTGCTCAAGTGCTGCCATCATATAAAAACTGCAACGATAAGGAACAAAAAAAAGTTATAACTTATAAAACTATATCACAGATGTCTGAGGAAATTGAAATAAGAAATTAGTTTTCCAGTTTAAGTATTTTGTCTGCTCTCTCTGTCCAACCCCCATAAGGTGGGGTGGGGAGTCGATATTGCTATCAATGGATGTCCTCCATAGAGGATAAAAAATTTTAATATTTACTATTTTTGATACGATTGGTACTGGAACTCCGTAGATGGTAAAACGTCTTCCTGATTCATTAAAGTAGCTTAGCCAGAGTGGAAAATATGGATGTGGTAGGAGATGTTACGCACTTTTAAATCTAATTAATTTCGTTTTATTCTCGTCCAAGATTCCTGCATTTGGTACGACCGTAGTGTGAATTCGTCATCAATTAGTGTCCGTAATGGAAAAGAGGCGCTGTCACACTTTAATGAAAATATGTGTTACGAAACATTTGGACAGGATGAAAAAATAATAACAATATTAAATAAAAAGTTGTCGTCGACATGTGCGTGGCAGGAATGGAAGGGCATCAGCGCCCATTAGCTGTCTCATGAATATGCATGGGCGTCACCGCGATTACGCTCACCTCCTCACATGTGCTAATCTGGTCGCCGAGCACGGGCTAATTTCAGAAACCCTACGTCAATGCTCGTTGCGCGTGTCACGGTAATTGTTTACCCTATCGCGTCTGCTGAACCCGCTCGCCTATGCTCACTGCTGCTCGGCGACCTTACCCCGAGGTATATAGATCTGGGATATTTAAATTTAACTTTACCACGATCGTGCAGAGCGCGGATTATTACGCTCGTGGAAACTATAACCAAGAAACTGATACTTATATTATTCACGTTGATACATCTTACTTTAGGTGGGTCCTGTTCAAAGAATGTAGTATTTTCGACTTTTCAATATTATGGGTAACTTGGCGGCAGTCGTAGAAACCTGTTACGTTCGCGATGCAGGGAGACGCAAGCTGTGCGTGCCGTCATTGGAATAGTCGGCCAGCTGCCTCCTAAACTGGTCGAGGCTCGGAGAAGGGAATGCTGCGTGCCCACAGCAAACTCCTCTCCCGCTATCGGGAGGGCGTGGGACAAGTACCTAATGCCCGCATACCCGATGCAGGTTTTTCTAGGGTTTTCCCTGCATTTTTTAGGCGAATGCCGGGTAGGATCCTTAAACTATAGCTCGAAGGCCCTAGTTAACCCTTTGCTACCTTCCTCTACCCTTCTGAATCCCCCATTTCAAATCCCTTCCTATGCTATTAAAGGGGAGTTGCCCAACGTGGATTACCCTCACGTAGCCTGTTACCCTAAAAAAATGGATTACCTTAAAAAATAGTCTGCGAGGGCTATTCTCTCGCTGGCAGAACCTTGTCGGAGAGACAGGAAGGGGCTACCTTTGGGGATGCCTTTTCCTCTCTCCGTTTTTGAACTAAGGTTCCCACAAGCCGAGGCACCTCCGCCTGTTTTGAGAGGTGTGTGTTCTGGGGACACAGATCTTGGGCATACGGTAAGAGTTGTTCCCTGTTCCCATTGGAACAGTCGGCCAGCTGCCTCATAAACTGGTCAAGGTTCGGAAAAGGAAATGCAGCTAGCCCACAGCAAACTCTTCTCCCGCCATCGGAAGGGCGTGGGACAAGTACCCAATGTCCGACCTACCTGATGGAGTTTTTCTAGATTTTCCCCGGCATCACTTTTAGGAGGATTGCCGGGTAGGATCCTTAAACCACTACCCGGGGGCACTAGTTAACCAGTGGCTACCTTCCTCTACCCTTTCACATCCGTCTTTCACTTCCTTTCCTATGCTATAAGACGGGAGTTGCCACTATGTGGATTACCGTATACAAAACCTGTCTACACCTTCTTATTCTTCTTCTGCGAGGGTTATTCTCTCGTAGGTGAAGATGACTAGATAGATGTGGAGAAGCTACCTCGGGGATGCCTTCTCCTGTGTCTGGATTTTAGAACTAAGGTACCCACAAGCCGAGACATCTCGGTCAGTTTTGAGAGGTGTATGTTCCGGGGTCGCAGAATTTGAGAATACGGTAACAGTTATTCTTTGTTACCATTAGAACAGTCTGCCAACTGCCTCTTATGTTGCTAAATGCACGGCGAAGGGAATGCTGCAAACCCCTCTCCTGCCATCAGAAGGGCGTGGGACAAGTACCATATTGCCGACCTATATTATGCATGTTTTGTAGGGTTTGTCCTGCATTACTTTTAGACGAATGCCTGGTTGGATCCTATAGCCCGGGGGCCCTAGTTAACCATTGGCTACCTTCCTCTACGCTTCCACACCTCCCTTTCAAATCCCTTCCTATGTTATTAAAGGAGAGTTGCCACCGCGTGGATGACCCTCATGTAACCTGTTACCGTAAAAAAACATGACCGGATATAATACGAAAGTAATAACGAACTTAACATTAATGTGTTTTAAATAATATCCAGTTTTAGATTGGTGTTTTCATTTTTATGTCCCATATTCAACGTAATCATGAAACCAATTACGGAAATAGCGATGCATTCGATACTCAGTTCATAATAAGATCGGCAGAAGGCAACTGGAAACCATCGGCGTAATAATTTCCTTGAGAACTGTCATCCATTGATCGTAAATTGAATTGAGAGCTTTCTACATACAAGCATCAAAGAAGTTTCAGAACTCCTTATGATTTACTGCAAATGACAGTTCTGTCTTATACATATAATATTCTTTTTGAAACTGTTAAAAATGTTTTCTTGACAGATATTAATGGTATTGGAAAGAGTATTATAAAAGAGATATGTAAATGTTGAAATACATTTTTGAGGATTGTCCACTTTATGGAATAATAATAACAAATAATTAATACAAACTGAAACCGAAATAGCAAGAGTAACAAATTTTAATATAAACAATTTCATTTCGAAAGAACTATTGCTCGCAACCCTTCAATTTAAAATTCAATTAGTTAAATCACAGGTGATTAATTATTTTACGTATCTATTTTCTGTTTTATTTGATAGATGAGGACGACTAGAATTAGTGGATTATAAACGTACAAAACTCAGTCTATTTGTATACACAGTTATCCTAGAGTGGCTGAATATATATTCTGTTTAAATTAGAAGGCCGATGGCGGTTAGTTACCGGGAGGGAAGTGATCTAGAATCAACCAATCAGAACTTTTGAAATAAAACTGAGTTCCCGATTGTGGAGTTATTCTCCTGTTGTCGAGCGGACACGACTGGAGACTTATTATTAAAATCGGACTAAAGTAGGTTTATTTCAATGACTCTTGTGCCATGCGTAGATTCCCATTATATTTTCATGAAGAGTAACACAGGTTTTTGCACTGACCTTTTTCTTCTTTGTAGACAAAACTCAACCAATAATATTGAAAATATGAAAAAAACCACTGTCGAAATACAAATCCAATACGATTCGGTTTATGAGAAATGCCCAAGGACCGATGGAAACGTTACGAGAGGAAGAGTTTCGTCATGTTCACGCACCGATAGCATCCTTTCAGCGAATCAGATGTTTATTCGCAGAGGATGGACGAATATTTCATGCCGGTAGCGAGTTTTTCTCTGGTTACATTCACTCCGCATCACCTATTGTCTTACAGGGTGGAGAAAGTTCGCTCGTCTAATCCCGCAGAATCCGGTACGAGTTGGCTCTTGTTTTCTAGATTCGCCTCGTATCGGCTCCAGCTGATGACGACAAAAGCGGACTTTACGGTGGATTTAACTCGTTTCCAATCTGGAACCGCTCGCGAATTTGTGTATGCGGACGGCGTGGCTCGGCTTTTGCTGACACAGCGCCGCGAAATCCCCGCATTGTGCCAAGATGTTACCCAAACTTTCACCTCCACCTCCTGTTCCAGAGTCTGCAATTGTGTTATAGAAAAGGAGACTAACGGTCTAAATCCTCCCTAACATCACCCTATCGTAAACTTAATTTCGATCTTAACTTTCAACAATAAAATTTTTCCTCCTAACTCAAGTAAAATAAACAATTGAAAAGTTCCTACCTTCTGCTGTTTTTATTAGAGGCTATGAAGATTGAAATAATATTACGGACGACGAACATATAATCTGATATGATTATATAACTGATGGGTATTTGTAAGCAAAATATTTTCTTTACGTTGTTTTTTAAGTAATATGCTTATTATACCAGCTGTTCCTTTTTCTACCGGCGAAAATTAACATTACATCAAAAACACAAAATCCAGTGAATTTTCTGAATCTGTGAATTCAAAATCGCTTTACGTCCGTTTCAATTAACATTTTTATGAATAAACGAGATTGTGTAATTCGGGATACCTAAGTGTAATGTAAAGAATTATTTTTGTGGGCTGAGTTTTTACGTGAAATTAAAATAAATATTTGATCAATAAAGAAATTTTATATAAGTTTATTAAAGTTAAACATGAAAACTCTTATCTCAGGCACCTGTGGTTTTTACATAGAAGAGATCTGCTGCGCGTACCAAATGCTATTCTGTGTTGTGTTGCCTGCTGTAGCTCTCGTACCGACGTCTCCGTATCTCACAGCCGGAAGAACGGGTTAAGTGCAGTGTTGACTCAGGGGTTGATTGTTGGCTAAGGCGTCGGCCTCCGGCCATCGTACTAACAAATTGTGGCCCCTCTCTCACGACGATTCTGCATCGAACTATATCAGAGACAACAACTTTACGGAGCCTCTCTTTATCACATACACCAGCTTCGGTGATAGCAGAACAACTGTCCAGTTTCAAAAGCTTATCTCCGTTCCCTCCATTATATCCTCCCATTCTTTTACTTTTTTCATTGTTAGAAAACTTCGTCGAAATGCCAGTTGACTGATTATTCCATTGTCACAAGATTTATAGCACGCAGCTGCAGTTCCGTAGCCAACAATGACTAACTATTCTGTCATGTTGAGACCAACAATCGAGACAAGAAACGAAATTACTTGGATGGAAATATTTATCTCCTCCACCCCCACGCACGTGCACGGTTTCGAACTCTCAAGACCTCAGCAAACAACACTTCCGAGACAAAGAAAAACCTAAACCTAAATACACGCGTAACAGTAAGTTGCTACGTCATATCTTGCCGAAGATTTTTGTAATTATTCCAGTTCTGTGACGTTAGTAGATGTTGAAGGATTTGTTGTACAATCTAGTGATTTAAAGCAAAGATCTTACTCAAAGTCAAACTAGTGTTTTTTTTAGTGCTAGAACTTCACGTTTGGATTGTATTGGAAAGAGTACAGGAATATTTCCGCGCGTTATTCGACAAATGTGGAAATAACTGAGATCTTACACATAAGTAGCTTTTAACATCCAATATTATACGAGGCACGATGCTTCGAATCTCTCCTGTGCCAAAAATATCATAATATACACCACGGTTTAATTGTTCTGATGTGACTAATAGTTTGTGTCCTTCTTACTTAAGGCGCAGGTAAAAAAATTATGGTGGTCCTTAAAATTATATTTTAACAAATCTCCATTACCAAAAAAAAAGAACCTTGTTTCCTCAAACGATATCTTAATACAAGAACAAACTAAAGTCGAGTTCAAACTTTTTAAAGGAGAAACTGGCAGAATTTTTAAGGAACATTGCAGTGCCCACGTACGAATATGACGGAAAGTTAATTTTTTTATCCTTACCGTATGCCCAACTTTACCACTAGCCGAAGCACCTCGGTTAGTTTTGAGAGGTGTATGTCGCAGACCTTGGGGGACACGGTAAGAGTTGTTTACTGTTCCCATTGGAACAGTTGGCCAGCTACCTCATAAACTGGTCGAGGCACGGAGACGGAAATGCTGTGTACCCACAACAAACCCCAATCCCGCCATAGGAAAGGGGTGGGACACGTACCAATAGTCCGACCTACCTGATGCAGGTTTTCTAGCGTTTGTTCTGCATCACGTTTAGGAAAATGCCGGATAGGAATCTTAAACTATAGCCCAATGGCCTCTACCCTTCCGCATTCCCCTTTTAAATTCCCTCCTTTGCTATTAAACGGAAGTTGCCACCACGTGGATTCCCCTCGTGTAACCTGTTACTGTAAAAAATAATAAATTAAATTTCAATGATTCGCAAAACGTTTTAATTTTTAAAGGTATATTATTATTATTCAATGAAGAAGTAAAGAAAGAGAATTTATTAAATAATTGTTATTTTGGATCAATAAATATTAAAAAAATTTAACTGACGAAAGTAAATGTAAATCATAAAATTTTATACAAGTAACTGGACTATAATCAAGGACTGTACATTATCTTACGTCTGTTGTGGGCCGGATAATTCTTCACTCTAGGGCATTGAATGAACATTGTGAAAATTTTGCCCAGAACCACTTTTTTTCTTACACTACTGCGGATGCAGTCCGACAGAAGGTTCGGTACTCTAGACCTCAACCTGGGAAGCTCTTTTGGTTCTTCTTGATGGGCAGCAGCCAAGCTTCCTTCCCCTGCAGCCGTTAAAATAAGTAATGCGGCCATTCCGAGAGAATGATGGCTGTGGAAATTAAACGGAAGAAGGCAAATGTGGCTCGCGTTCTGCTAGGGGGATAATGGCCGTATTAGCGAAGGCCATCTCCGACAAACGGTTGCCTCTCTGCCTTCCTTCGCCCAACTGGTTACGTCAATACAATATGTAAAATTAAAGATTTTTTTCAATCAGCACGCACTTTGCAATTTTTTTTGTGAAAGATACTAGAGACAGCTGTTTAAATAAATATAGCAATGTCTGCAAAGTTTTGCGACGCATCCTTGGCAATATTGGCAATATGTAACCCTCCTTTTGTCACACAATAAGTTACCCAAGTGAAAATTATTGAGACTAATAATAATTTATTCGACAGATGGTGCGAAATACAACCATTATAAGGAGAATGTAATTGAGAAATAATATGAGTATAAGTATTCCCGGCATTTCGTCCAATGAGTAATTGATCTTTTGTATATTTATTTTACTCCTATTTTATATAAAAATTATATATACTTAACGATTTAATTTTACCTGAAATTAATAATAAATATAATATATATTATTATTTTTAATGTATGTAATTAAATTTTTATTTATAGAAAATTTCAGCCACAAAATGTAGTTTTTCAATTTCTTATAAACAGTAACAGCAGCTTTATTCGCAATTATAATATTACGGTTAATAACAAATGATTAGAAGAACACTGTGAATAACATAAGTGCAAGAAGTCTCACAGAATGATAATGACGAATACAGTTGTTACTGGAAATGAGAAATAATGAGAGGAACTACGTTTTGTGACTTTAAGTTTGTTATTATGTATATTGTAATAAACAACTGTGTACTTTTTAATTCGCCCCACGTTGTAGTGCCAAAATGTAATAAACATGGGGCGTCAAAATAAAAAAAATTAGATTTTAACAAACAAACAAACTTTTATTTATCAGAATTTACAATTATACAATTTAATAGCAAAAAACATATATCTCTTTCTCTCATGGGTCTTTACTGGGTTTGATAACGGACAGAACACTTAAAGAACCCAACATTTATCTTTAAATTAAACAGAAATATTTAATCGTCTAGACATCGACGAAACTTATGAACGAACTTATTCTACAGATTGATTCTAAATTTAAAAGAGTTTATTTTATTAACACAAAAGAAGAGAACCATATCTGACTGTATCTTTTAATTCCGTTTACACATATAAATACCATAAATTTCAACTTACGATTACTCAGGAACATTTGGCTCGTTCATTACACACACACTTTATAGACTGGACGTTTACACACTGACTCTGACACATATTATTGGTTCGACGATAGCTGATTCTCCGTTCGTGAAGGACATCCCAGGTGCTCGTGGTGAAACTACTCGACGCTGGATGCTGTGTCCTGGTCTCCTACCATCGAAGACAGTAGTCAAATTTTGATATTACAACAGATTGAACTGTTGACTACAAAAATGTTTATCGTTGACATAAATTTGCTATTTCTCTCGCAGGCTGCAAAGTTTCTAGATACTCGGTGCTCGCCGTACGCTTCCACAACCAACACCCAACTCCAACTAACTCCAACTTTTCACCTCCTAGCTCCACACTCAACTCACTCCACTCCTCGACTAACTTCCAAAATCTTATCTTCTCTTTATATATGACCGTCCCTTCTTTGTTCCCAAAACTACGTTGCAACTGCTCGTTGACAGTTTCTCCATTTCTGAGATTTATATTCTGCAGCTGCTGTTCCTTAGCTAGCAAAATATCTAGCCGCTCTGTCTTGTCACATTGAGACAGGACCCGTAATTATTTTGCACTTGTATCCTCATCCCCCCGCATTCACACGTGTGCGTTTCTAAATTCTCCAGACCGCCCAACTGCACCCTCCATTATCCTAAGTCAACACGCCATTGTCCAGGCCATTAATCAGAACAATGCCTGCCTTAACAGATTTATCTTGCGACAGGCCACCCGCGCATGTGCCTTGTCCTGACTCCTTCATACTGATCCTAAGTACACATTTCCACTTCCTGTGATGGCCAAGACCATTAATCCGAAACAATGCATTCCCTTAATGCATTACAATATATAAAAAATAAAAGTATGCAACCGTTGAAATTATAAAATATGAAGAAGTAGACAGTTAAATTTTGCAATTTGTGTTTAAATTGTAGTTCTTGGTTTACAAATAAAGACTTATTTTATTCCATAAAAGTCTAAGGAAAAAGTATACTTTAACTAGATGGCCGAAGAATTGGTTTTATTTCAGTTTGACAGTTAACAATTATTTTTAAAGTGTTTGAATCATACAGTATTTTGTAAAGGGGAGTAACCTAGTGAAGACGGATTTAATTTTATTATCTATTTTAATTTAAGAGGAAAATATGACACCTATATTTATAGAAAAAAAATTAATTCAGAGAAGGGTGAAATTAATGATTTTTTGAATCTACAAGTTTAATGAAAAATTGCTTCTTTCATAATCATAACGATTATTAATATTTACTTATTTTTAAAAATTAATTATTAACAAACATTGGGAAATTCTATTAGTTTTTACGAATTTTCCTGTTGTCAGCAGACTCATTATTTATTAAAAACCCGTTGGAGTTTTCAATCTTCATACTTCTACGAAAATATAAACTCTCCTTAATTTTTTCTCAAAATTTCAAGTGAAGGTAGTTGAGGAATAAAAAAAGCAACTGCTAGCGAAGTCTGACGAAGTACTCCATCTCAATCGGGACTCCCATTTATGGCGTTCGAGCTATATTTGTGACGCTTGCATTTCAACCCAACTCCCATAAATATAAAAGAAGAAAGTTTTTTACGATGTAGTCTTCGATGTCCTCCTATTCCGAGCTTTATAGGGCAGACGCCGATTGATGTAGGAGGCAAGTGCACTCCTTTATGGACACGAACGTAAAAATAGATCTTCGTCGAATCGATTCTGCATACAGAGAACCTCTCCGGAAAAGAGAGATTTCTGCCACAGATTAACGAAACCTGCCCCACAGTAAAACGGAGATTGTTCTGCTGTTTTTTTATTTTTATTTATTTTGAAATTGAACGCTCTGCTGCTATCCACTCAGGTCCTGGAATTTGTAGTCTGTAGGCAGGTCTATATGCAAAGCATATTTCGCAACAAAACTTCACCGAACACAGTTTCCATCTGCTTTTAATCCGCAGCCAATTACCGTCCGAAAAGAATTCTTTTTTCCGAGTACTGGCGCGGGTTTTGAAACCGACAACTACAATCAATAAATTATTTCTTTAATTTCATTTGGTCCTTTCTGAAGTTGAATTTATTTATTCAGCAGTTAGATGATCAAGAAATGCAGTTGTGAGAAAGGAATCAAACTGAAGTTTTTCTAAGACATCGGGATAATTTAATTACTCTTAAATGTCTTTTAACAATGAATAATAGTTCTCGAATATTTCAAGAAATATTACTTTACCAACTTCCCATATTTTTATTTGTCGCTTAATCTATAATTATGAAATAGGAGATGACATATCATTTTTATTGAATTTTATCAACGTTAGTATATAACCCTTTGAAAAAAGAGGTTGCATATATAATTATGTAACGTAATAAATACCCAAATAAAATTAACTTGGTTGATTTGTAATAAATTAAATAATGAAAAACTTCAAATCTCATGTAGATAATTGAGTCAGAATTCCTAAGCCTGTAAGTTTCAACAATGTTCACATCTAGAATAAAATAGCTAATTACGATGTAATTATAATAACGTGATACTTCTGTGAAAGTAATGAATTATCATAGTGTTTTACGTTTTATGAGCGGTATCGCATGAATTTCAATAGTTCTGACTCATCTACGCCTGAGTAACACAACAAGGTTTGTAGGAGCTTGGTGTGGTATCACCTGAATTTTTATATTTATTTCGACAATGATTTATCATCTACTTAAGTTTAAACGAATACAAACCACTTATATTTAAGAAAATCTAATAAATAAAATTTTATGTAGATATATATTTCGCATAGTGGAGCAAATTTTACCAAATTTTGTGCACGTGTTCTTTTTGAAATTGAAACAAACACTGTATGGATAAGACCCGTCTATCAACCCCTGGGGCGCGGGTGGAGGGAAGAGAAAATTTTCAAACATCGTAAAAAACCGTGATTTGCGTCTAATAAATATTTTTCGCTGGTAATGAGATTTATAGTGTTTCTCCATATGCTGATTGTATATAATTTCAACCCATTTTATCATAGAACGGAGCACCCTTAGAGGTGGGGGTGGAAGGGCGTTCCATAAAAATAAGTAAAATACAAAAGAAATTGTAATAAATTCCGGAATTATTTATGTTGCTTAGTTAAATGATGACAGCCCGGGCAACGTCGATCACCAAGATAGTAGTTCTGTATATTCTTTAAACAAAATATTAATATTATTTGATAGATTCTGTGTATGGATAAAGTGAGTTTGCACTCTCAAACGCATTATGAAATGTTGTGAAATTTTTGATACGGTACGAAATCATTTATAAGTGGGCTTTAACATTATAAAACCGATATTTAATATCAACGGAGGCCATTAATAAAAGATAACACGCAAATGAAATAATTCAGCATTGAAAATAAGTACTACTTCTGATTGTGACTACAAATGAAATAACAAATTTTTGATATTAAAACTGTAATAAATTGTAATAATATACTTTGCACTTATATACTATTCCAGAAACTCTGATCTACTTCTTAAAAATGACCAACCCATTTACAGAAATTTGTCTATTATTACATAAAGATGTTTTCCTTAATTTGGCCTCTCCTCAACTAATTTTATGTTCACTTACGTCAAAATATTTAAAATATTGACACATTAATAATATTAAATTATGTGATACTAAAACAATAAACTTCAAAATGGTCTTTTTTTGGTTGATATTTAAATTATTTTTATTCCAAATACATTTTTTGGTTAAATTATTTTTAACGAATATATTTTATATATATTTATGAAACTAGGAAGAGATTAACCGTCGCCTTCTAAGATGACACCGAGCACTGCTTCCGAGGGATTTTCGCTAAGTTATTCTCATCAAACCGTCGACGTACTCTGAAGCGGCGATAATGCTGTTGTGAAAGGGACAGAAGGCAGTTAACTGACGAGATTAAATTGGCGCTGTCGGTGAATGTGGTGGATGCCTTCCGTACTTCCCCCCCAACCCTGCCTTAATGGAATTCCAAATTGCCGAACTGAGTCACACACACACACACACAGATCGGTCCGGCAGGACAGAAATAGAATTGTGAAGTAAGCGAATTGAAATAGTCACCTACAAAAGAGAGAAAACCCGTCACCAAAAACATCAATTAAGTAACTGCGTCACTTCTATATACAGTTCTTCAATCTTCTTAGAGTGAAAATAATAATGTTACAACTATGCTGTAATACCGCGTAATTAAATACAGAAAATATTTTTCTCTCGTAGTACCTGTTGTACTTAAAAGTACATTTAAATTATTTCCGAGAAATTTGCTCTACTCTTCTTTTCAAATCCCTTCCTATGTTATTAAAGTGGAGTTGCCACCATGTGGATTACCCTAATATAGCATGTTACTTTAAAAAACATAAAAAAATTAAAATGTAATGTAAAGGATTATTTTCACCAGCTACGAATATTTGGTAATTTTTAATGAGTGCTAACGGGAATGTCCCAAGTAAAATTGTATGATGTAGCTTTGCTAGTTTAATGAAAAGGTGTAACCGCCTCCAAAGCGAATTTGATACACATGATTTCATCAGACATAGGCTTACCGAAGTGGGTCCAATTATTTGGTATTAGATACAGACTAATTAGCCCCTTACGCCTGGCCTGGATCAGCATAACTCCACTTAACATACTTGCCAGAGATGGCGGGTGTGGGCGTAAGGGGAACAATTTCCCGATTCTCAACTCATTATCGTTCATTAGGATAAACGGTAGTCCAATTAGACGCACCACCCTCTGGATTAGTTCAGCAGCTCACAACTGCCCTCTTAGTCCCATATACCATCCTCAAGGCACAGACACATATTCCGCTAAACAATACAGAAAAATTCAGCTTTGAAGCTAAGGAATTTGCAGAGAAGTGCCAGAAGTGTTGAAATTATTCGCTATGTAGAATAAGTAAACTATGCTTTTTCTTTTACGAGTAGAGAAACCTGATACCTAACCTTACGTTTACAGTTAAAAATATGACAAAACACAGGAAAATTTCCCTTTAAAGAAAAACAAACATGTGTTTAATAATGCAACATAATATACCTATTGCAATAATTTATATCTCAAACTAAATACCCAGACAAATTTGACATTGGCGATTCTTAAATTCACATTTTTGTTCGCCAAGTGAAGCTAGAGGGTTTTGGTGGTCGTTATTTACCTATTTATCGTACTTAAAAAAATTGACAGATATGAATTCGAGTGAAGAAGGTGAATTGTCTATCTTGCTCTACCTTTCCGCATCCCCCCTTTCAGTACCTTTTCTATGCTATAAGAGGGGAGTGGCTACTATGTGGATTACCCTATATAAATTCTGTTTCTTCTTAATTGAATAACGGCTGCTAAGGAATGAAATAGTTTCAATTTCACAGCTAGAAATGTGACAGGAAATGTAGTGATTCAGGAATTTGTAAACACTTTACCACTCAGACTGAGAAAGGCGTAGACGCCTCCAGAATTTTTATATATGCTGAAATTAAATTATTTAAACTGATCAAAAGCTGCCGTGTAAGTTGATTTCTAATTATTTTACGACAGTTTTTGAACTAATAAATCAGTCAATGACCTTATACAGACACTTTAATTTTTATTTATAGCGATACGACGTTTCGATACGTGTTTGTATCTTCTTCAGTATTATCCTAAAGAGGAGATATTTACAAATGATTAATATATGAACTAATTACACTAAGTAAACAAAGACAAACTAAAGTAAACAAAAAACGAACAACTTACCAAAATTATTCTAACAAACTAGCACTACAAATATACAAATATACAAACAATGACAATGTTGAGGAATTCGCGAGTTTTTTAAAACGCCCCTCAGTAATACATAAATAAGATAGGAACACGTATTGAAACGCCGTAAAGCTATAAATAAAAAATAAAGTGTCTGTATAAGGTTTGAATTCTTAATTATGATGTACGTTTTACAATTATTTCCTTCTCGTTTATCTGAAAATGCAGATATTTTATAATATCAAGGGGAAATGTTTAAATTAAATTTGTTGACCAGAAAACTTGTAGTAAACGTTTGGAACAGAATGAATGAATAACAAACAGAACTGTAGACACTTACCAAAAGCCGTTATTACTATAAAATTTATATTATGTGGTTTTAACAACTTTGGAACACGGAGATCATATTAAAATTTAATGTTATCAACTATATTCAATATAATAAATTGAAAACGTAATCAGAACACAGGTTTATTTTTTGTATAAATATTGGAAGATGTTTCGAACAAATTTTATAATATAAATAAATATAATAACAAAACTGTCAAGGGAGCTGGACCTTGCTTTTAAATATTCAAACAAAATTATTTTATATTAAACTAAATAACTTTTGAAACCTAATTACTGAAAATCTTGGAAGTGTATGAAATCAGATTTATCATTGAAGAAATTTTGGATCATAGTATCTGATCTTTTTTTCTAACTATTGTTCACCTGATGAATCCCAAAATTAGGTACGAAATGTAGTATTATTATATTGTTCTAATTGTAGTAACTGCATTACAAACTATTAAATCTTTGATTAGTGTAATTATATTGCGCTGTTTTTCTATTTTAATCATTTATTATAAAAAATTATTAACAATTTTGAATGAATATGTAGAAAATCATAGAACCCAATATTTTGTGTCAGCATTTACAAAGTAGTAAATTAGCATTTTATATATAAGTTAATAGCTGATGTTGGTTATTTACACTAACATTGAATTTCTTGGTAATACTCGTGTATATATATATAATTATGGCAAAGGTCACGGTACGGGATAACACTCGTTAGTAATCTGAGACAAATGTATGTATTGTGCAGTGGCGGATTAAATGGCACGGGATCTGATGACTTTTAGAATTGCTAAACTAAGCACTATGCATAACGGCTGTTTGAGTACTATACACACATGCATATGTTCAAGCCTAGGATTGATGTTCACTGTAATTAAAATTCGTATGTAAATTGCTGGCCAGATAAGCGCAACAATTTAGCGCACGCCGGCTCGCTACGTGATAAGAGCGGAACCTCGACCAGTAGCTGCTCGGCGCAGTGATTGATTTCATCTGTCCCACGAAAGCAATAACGAAATATAATTGCGATAATCATGAGACCAGTAAATCAAAGCAATCCCGATATTTCAGGCAGATTCGCTCCGTGTAAATAAATGATCTACCCGCTCTCGATCAGCTATCGACAAGGGATGTCGCAGCATATGTCGGATTCCGTCCACCTCCCTCGGAGGCCTCCAATATTCATCACAATGTTAAAAAGTGAGCGAGTTATTGTAAATGTAACAATAGGTAAAACAATCATCAATATATAAATAAATGTTAAATATTTTACACGATCGGCGTCGTTAACAAGTTTTGGACCACAAAACCTCGCGAATTTTGTATTCTATGACCCTCAACCGTTTCATATTACACAGATCACCCTCCTAAGCCACGAAGCCAAAATTTGAGGAACACATCCTTCAAAAAGAAATCTTTTGACTTCACTGATCATTCGTTCTCCAGCATTAAAGAAAATTTCTTTTATCCTTTGTTCTGCGTGCTACATTGAATTTGGATAATGTAATACAGGAATTTTAACTACTGTTGACTGTATTATTCAGCGTTTATTCAAATAATGTTAATTTAGTGTCTTACTTACAACTTTGTATTCTGAGGAGTATTTAAATTAATAAATATTAATTTGGTTTTAAATAATTTATTTGTAATATAATATAATAACTTAAATTAAATATTATAATAAGTTGGAAAACGAAATTTATTCATTGGACTATCTCTGGAGAACAAAAATAATAATCTTTATGTAGCTTCTAAATGGCTACTCTCAAGGAACGTGGGAGAAAAAAAACAGAAATAAATAAAATCTAAAATCCAAATATCACGCTTAGATATTACTTATATCAGTTACTTGAAAGGTTGGGAAATGCTGATTACTGCGTCTTTCCTGGTGTCTGCCTGTTGTACGATCCTCCAGAAACTCGTACGGAAACGATTCTCGTAGTAATGAATCTAGATTTTTCTGGCTGCTTGTACACGCACTGATCGCTAAAAAGTAAATAGTCTATTTGATATTGACTGAACTCCTTTGCTAATCAATTTTTTTAAAAAAATAAAATTTGTAATATAGTGCAAGGAGGCACCATCCTCCAAGCACTAGTTCTGCCAGACTGTTCTTCTCACAGCACCAGAACCTCAGCAAGACTTCGCTCCGCGGTTTTCAACAAGATTCTCTGCCAAGTTGTGCCCATCAATTACATGCCACAGAGAGGACTTACCGTAACTAAATGACCACCTTCGAGTATTCACGCGTCTTGCCTGCGCTCTTCAACAACATTAAGCTAAATATTATTTTTACTTTCCAGTTATAATAAAATTGATATAAACTTAATTTACATTTGTGGGGAAACGAGTGACCACACCAATAATTTTACACCCTCGGCGTTAAATGAAAGTAACGAAAAAACAAGCAAGAGTCAAATCAGGATTATAGATGTCGCCGAGTTTTTATGGCAACCTGGGAAAGCGCGGGACGGGATGGGCGGAGGTGGGCGGGGATAGAAAGTTTCAAACATGTTAACCGGCCGATATTTGCGTCGAATAAATATTTTTCTGGGTCAAAAATATTCATCATATTTCTTTACATGTCGTTTGAGTATAATTTCAACCACTTTCTGCATGGTTCGGGAACGCGCTTTGCGGTGGCGGGGCGTTATATAAAAATAATGTAAAAACAACCGAGATTTGAGTCAAATCTGAGGTTATGGATGTCGTTGAGTTTAATTATGACATTCAAATTTTTGTTTAACCCACAGCAGAGGGGTTTGACGAGGTTGTAAATTTTCTAACATGTTAATACAGCCGAAATATTCGTCGAAATAAATGAGTCTATCCGCTTTCGGCATGGGAGGTGAGCACATTTAGGGATAGGGGTCGAGGTGCGTTACAAAAAAAATAACTCAAAGGCCACCGAGATTGGAATCAAATCATGGATTATGTATGTATGACAACGCAGCCGAATACTGATAATGATAATAGAGAGAGGAACAAAATACAAATTAGGATAAAAAGATTCTTGTAATAATCGATTAATTATACTAAAACAGTGCAAGTTATGAACGAATAACTACAGCGCAAGGTTTATGAGCATCTTGTTTTCTTTAATAAAATTAAATTTGAGTAACAATGAGAATAATGAATAACACTGAAATAACAGTACCCAATGATAATAATGAATAATATTGAAATAATAGTACCCAGATTTTTCCTAAAAGAAAAGTTTTTCCTGGGGGATTTATTTTGATTCATAACTGCAAGTGATGTTAAAGGAGAGATTATAATATTAACAATATAATAAGGAAAAAACCTTTCCATTGGTGTTATTTTTCTACGGCAAATAGCTAAAAACCATTTTTGCGGTTAGCGAAGTGACCTGAGAGCTGATTGGTTTGGTCTGAGGTAGTCGTGCTCTCAAATGTTGTTATCAAGTGAGTCTTAATTCAATACACGAAACTGTATTGCTTCCTGCAAACAATGTATTGCAAGTTGAGGGAGGGAGAATTAATTTTTACAAGGGCTCGCCTCTTCAGTGGAGTAACATTAATTGAGATGGAGGCGATATAGATATGGGGAAGTACAGAGAGATTAGTAGAGTTGGAGCTCGACTGAAGGTGGGATTAAGAGAAGGAAGTAGAGGTACAGACATGCAGGATAGACAGAACAATGGCTAGAACTTGGATCGCAGAACAAAGTAGGAGATATGCAGTAGGAGGAATGTAACTGATGCTGTTAAAGGAAAGAAATCAATAATGGGGCAATGGCGATGACATATCGCAATATGGTAGCTGGACCATGTAAGTGATTCAGTGGTACCATCGTTACTATAAAAGACCAATAGGGCTTGTGATTCATAAATTAATCAATGACAATACCCTGAATAAAAACGGTTATCTATAATAAATAGCCTGAAATATTTTGAATTGTTAATTAGCATTAATACTAACTATACGTCTTGCTCTTATTATCATCTTGAAATACCCACGGATAATTTCCAAACGTATACAAAAACGGAACAAAACAGAAAGAAAGAAATTTCTGACAGAGGTTGTTGGGTCAAAATACGGTTATTATATGTCTTTAATGAACCGATAAATAACCACTTGCACGTCTGGGATATCAGTACTTCTCAGGAGACTGGTTGGCGCTGCCATCAGGCCTACAGGTTCTCGTCGCATGAGCCCTCCACTCCTAAACTATCTCACCGAAAAATAGAAAACTAACTTCCTTTTAAAATTATAACTTCTTCATAACAACCCTCAACTAACTTTTAACATCATGAAACGTAGTCCTCCACACTCCAAAACAAAAAAAATTCATATTGATTCATAACCTCCCCAAATTTCACTACCTCCTACTCCAAAAGTAAATCATAGCTTTCTCTATCAGACAAACTTAACACCAAACTTTCTGAAATTTCCCCCCAACAGGGTCTTGGATTCTGATGTTTTTATCCAATAGGATTCAGATTTGTGCTTCCACAAATTTTAGAATGTTAATTAGCCACGCAGCCATCAGGGGTTCACAAGGCCGAACACAGGGGCGTGGGAAGACACGTCAACGAAGGTGGAGCGTTTTGTTCGAATGTGCCAGAATTTTGTGGCCAAAGACTAGCCGGATACTCACAATATTTTAATCCGTTCAAAGGGATGATGCACTGGGGTTGTTTTCGTTTCAGTGAGTATCTGAGAAGCGAGTACTAACCGTCACCAGACTGAAGCCGAGAATATCAAAAGCTCACAATACTTGCTTTCGTAAAATAAATGAAAATATATAAATAATAAAAATAAAATAACTCCCAATTAATTTATCTCGATTGTGTACACTGCATATTATTAAATCGAATATTCAAATATTAAATATATGCTGTTTGATTAATTATTAAAGTTGACAATAATAGTAAAGTAAAAGACGTTGAAATAATTAATATTTTTTTATTACAGTCTAAGATAAAGTTTGTTGATTATGGTTTGATATTTTGGACGACGTTGGCCACTTGTAGTAAAAACTTTTACATCCATAAAAACTCATAAAACGGTACAGAAATTGTAATACATCTCCCCTCGTCTACTCTTAATATGAATTTTTCTCACACGTGACTGACATACGCTCAAGTTAATCCATCATTTTCCACCACGTTTTAATATCTTTCAACAGCATATGTAGCGATTTGATGCATACAACGACGAGAATTTCTGGTCCGACAGCGCTGTATTATAGAAAATTAAATTGTTTGTACTAAACTACCTTAAATTTAAATCTTTTAATCGATCACGTCGCGTCTGAGCTCCTATTAATGGAAGGTAAATCCAGCACCAATCACAGTTAATATCGTTTTAATCTCCATGCAATAGGAATGGTATTAGTGACATATTCCACCTTAAGCCAGAATAATTAATAAGATAATATCAAATACCGAATAAGGTCAACCTCAAATACAACAACCATGATCACTGTGTACTTTGCATATAATTTGGCGCAACGTTTTTTATATTGCTAATTGAGACACATATTTAAATTTAAACAATTTTAATTTATCATTACCGCGACTTTAAAGTAAATAATTGTTATGCTCTTTATTCAAACATTCAAAAGTTTAAGTTCACCATGAGCAAAGAAATAGAGAGAGTACCATTGCTGATATTGAAGTATATGAGCAGTAATATCATCGCATTTCTGTTTTAAGTCAAAAATGTACTTCCAATTTCAGATTTTCAAATGAACATGATTCGCCTTGCATGTTATTTTCGTTCGGATAGTTTGCTCCGTTCATAAAGTGTACTGGTCTTATTTCTTCCTTAATATTATCTGATTTCAAACGACTTAGTGCGTTTTCTGTTTGCTATACATTTTGTTACAATTAGAAACAGCTAATCTTTAAAATTTTGTACTTTTATATAATAAATTTATCCACCGCTTAGCCATATTTCAACGCGCAGATACGTTTATTTAAGGAGAATATCGCCAGAACTAAATCACTTTGATATTTTAAGTGTGGACTGGAAATCTGCATGAACTTAACGAATTATCTATATAAGCTACATGTGATTAATAACAGTGTCATTGAAATATATTAAATTAACGAGTGTTTTGGACTTGTTTTTCTAGGTTATATCAGTTAAGATTATCAGTACTTTTTTTTGTTTTTATTTACTCGTTTTATTATGGTAAAATAGGATAACTGAAATCACCTGTATATATTGTAATAATAATTAGAGGCAATTAGAGAATTAATAATTGGGCAATATGCAGTAAATTGTTATCGGCGAGAATATAAACTTAACAATGTACAGGCGGGCCTTTATCGGTGTGCATTTAAAAACTCTGGGGCTCACACAGGCAATTGCAGGCAGGATTTCGTTAACAGCAGTTGAACACAGAATTTGATCGAGTGAGTCGCAGACAGAATTTCATCGAGTAAAGGTTGGACATAGAATTCGATCAAGTAAAGGACGCAGGAAAAATTTCAATAAGTAAGCTGCGGGTAGAACTCCAACCAGTAAAGACAGTTATAAATTTCGTCGAGAAGGAGTGGATAATTTTATGATTGGCCCTTAATCAGAACGAGAACTACAATAATTTCTGGAGAGAGAGAGAGACTTAATGCAGAGGTCCACAGTGTTATACGGAGTAATTGTTCCAGGAGAAAGATACAAAAGTTTTGAACAGTGATTTTGAAAGAAATTAAATTTTGTGAAATTATGGCCTGTTATATGTGATAGTATATAGTGTGTCAAAGAGCCCAAAACGAATGCCTGGTACCAGAACAGGAACTGTAAGTAGAGAGAGAAATTTTATTGTAAACGTTAAATAAGGATCAAATCGTCAGATTTCGGATTCACGTTTCATTTTACTTCTATCATTTTCTTCTGAATGTAATTTTTTTTAGGGCAACAGGCTACTTGAGGGTGATCCACATTGGGCAACTCCCCTTTAATAGCATAGGAAGGGATTTGAAAGGGGGGATGCGGAAGGGTAGAGGAAGGTAGCCAAGAGTTAACTAGGGCCCCCGGGCTATATTTTAAGGATCCTACCTGGCATTCGCCTAAAGAAATGCAGGGAAAACCCTAGAAAAACCTGCATCAGGTAGGGCGGGCATTGGGTACTGGTCCCACGCCCTTCCGATAGCGGGAGAGGAGTTTGCTGTGGGGACGCAGCATTCCCTTCTCCGTGCCTCGACCAGTTTAGGAGACAGCTGGCCGACTATTCTAATGGGAATAGCGAACAACTCTTACCGTATGCCCAAGGTCTGCAACCCCGGAACATACAACTTGAGGCAGAATTACTTTAAATTCATTCATAATGAATTAATTTTAAATTGTTTATTACAATTTGGCTTCACCAACGTGAGGCAGAATCATATAATTTCATTTAATTCTTTTAATTTAGTTTGTTTATTAGAATATATATATTAAATACAAAAGTTTCTACATATTACATAGTAGTAAATTATTTATTTTCCAGACTATTTCAGCTGCTTCAGTTAAGATTCTTTATTATTAAAAATAGCAAATTTATCCCTGTTATTTTATGCCAAAAACTTATTTTCTGTTTTGTCTTTATGTAATACTATAATATAATATAATTAAGTATGACTATATGTGAGCACTTGCACCATGAAGTATACATTGGGCAAAGCGTTTAATTAATATTATAAAATATTACAGAATTTGACTTTGGGGTAGAAGCATATGAATAAAAAAGACTCACAGAGAAGCTAAGGGATTCGCCATTCCGTTTTCCTGAAGAAGCCAATCAGTGGGAAATATTTCACTGTAGAAGGTTATGTAAGGAAATTGAATTCAATTGTTTTTTAGTTATCCTAAAACGGCGTATTTTTTTTAAAAAAAAAATAGAGGTAGTGCTATAGTTGTCATTGTAAAACACTGGCGGGCAGTTTTCAATGGAAAATTTATTACTTTTTCAACAGAATTTAAATTTTTATATAATTTGACACACATTTTATATAAACCGACACATATGTGAGGGTATAATACATTTTTCGAAACTAATGGGCATGTGTATCAGAAGGGTGGATTGTGTCTGCTACAGCTGGATTTGAAGGAATTTGCTTAGGCCAGTCATATATAAAAAAGTACCGTAGCTGTCTCGCAGCCTCCCCCTGTAAAGGCAGCAATGATTTTTTGCCGTCACTGATCCTTCCTCCCTATAATGGCTGTCAGCGCGCGTCGTCAATACAGAAGCCTCCAATTTAAGGCGCGACAACTCATTTTCCGATACATTTTAAACGAAATTTTAGTTAAGTTTACATTTATATTCAGATGTTTCATTAAAATAACGAACTGAACGGAGAAACTAAAATATATTTCCTACCACGACTATTTAAGAAATATTAATGTACGGAAAAATTTCTCCAGCTTTAATTCAAAATAGTGATTTAAAAATTTAAAGAGTGTTAATGTTTTACCTCTGGATTGTTATTAACTTGAGACGATCATTTTGTTTTACTGCGTTAAGCATACGGTCGATTATTCGTGGAACGTGCTGGTATGTTTTTATGGCAGCGTAAGTCTAAATCTCAATTTGCGAATACCTTTTCAAGGTGCTCTCCATTTCGGAGTCAGATAATCCCCAATTACCCCACGGGATTTGAAACTGAATTTCAACATCGAATGGGGATTACTCTGTTAAATCTGCGCTTCCATAGGTTCTACACGCTCAGTAATAATTATAGTTCACAGATTAAAATTTGTAACTCCGAAAGACCACTTCTAAAGCTTTAATTTCAGTTAAAATATCTAGAATAAACGCTGCTCGCCGATACGTACACAACCGTAGTTTATATTTAAAGATTGACATAATTTACATATATACAAGTGAGTCATCAAATATTACGTTATGTACCCTGGGATAAAACGTCTTTTACAGAAAGTAAACTATAAACATATTATAAATAATGTTTCTCTCCGTTACTACAAATTAAGGTGGCATCATTAGTTTATCAACACATTACTATTAGGATAATAATATTATACCAGATAACAGCAACCGTTTTCTGCTTTATGAAACGATTTAATTCTGTCGGTTTAGGTCGTGGTGAGTTATTTCATACAAATAGTGTTTAAAATCTGCTGGAGAAATAAACTTTTTTTTTATATTTAAGGCCACAGTTATTATGCAATTGCTTTAAAATTCATGGATTGCTTCAGGATACAATTGAATAGCACAAAAAGTTCAACCACTAAAATATGTGACGTTTTGTCTCTGTAAATTAATTGTAAACAAGAACATCTAAAGACGATAATAAACCAGAACGAACAATAATAAAGCATAATTTTGAACGTAAATTGAGTCACAAAGAGGGCTTCGAAAATATTTGGAATAACTACCTGTCACCGATAATTACCTCTATGGATAAATGTACCACAAATTTGTAATTACATGGAACTAATTGTAGCTGCTGGTGAACAAAATTCCATGAATTCCGTACTCGGCCTGGATTGTGAGTAAATATGACCCGTATAGCTTTCTGTTACCAAAATTTTGTAATTAATGAATCAATAAGAGTAAAGAAAAATTTTAAACAAGCAGCAAAAGACAATAATCGCGAATACCAATGCCAAGATATGTCCGAGAAATTTAAATGTCTTTGAGAATAAAAAACCTTTCATAAATAGGCTTGAAAGAAAGGATGAATTTCGCTAGATAAAAATCAGTTTACAAGTTAAAAAGACAAAAGATTATTCTAATGTAGCACGAAACATTTAAATTTGTTTCGATGTTATAGGCATCGGAGAAGAATCGAAGACATTTTCAAACGAGAGAATAGAACTATGATTGAATATGATGTTTATAAATCTGCAGGTATAGAATGTACTCATTTATGCATGTGAAATACGAACACCCAGAAAGTCTAAAATCGATTCGAAGTAATTGAAAAAATGATGATAAAAAATAAATTGTAAATTAAAAGGACATATCATATATATAGATTGGAGTGTCCTGAAACTGAATAAATCTACAACAGGAATATTACTGGAAGATGAGACAAAGAAATTAAGTAAGGGTCATTCTAAATAAATTTAAAAATCTTGAAAGATATGTTTAAAATTTCTTTAACTGAATGAAGGCAGCAACATTGCCAAATTTTGGAACAGAATAATATTTCAAATTAAAATGCTATTAGGCCTATATATACTTAAAAACACACGTAAATTGTTTCTTAATTTAAATACTAGTTATAACAATTGGACTAAAAACTTAAACTAAATTCGTTGGAAATTTTTAATTAGCCTCTACATGGATTGGTTCAAGGATTGTACTATGTCTTCAATTCGTCTGTTCCTGAAACGTCCATTTTAATGCTGTCATTTGAAAGCAAATCAGTCAAAAATATCTTCCGATTTTGCAGTATTTTGGCGCAGATAGTATTATTTACGTTCAATTTCAGCGCCGGATATCAATGAAAGTACGTAGATTTTTTGGAGTACTTCATAAAATTCTCGGCTTAAACCCCACTGCTTCCATTAATGCGACTTTAGAGAGATTCTGTTATGTTTGAACGACGTTTGAACCTATGAGACTATCATCAGTACGTAATTGCAATGTTTGCGTCACGGGTTAAATTGGCTGGCCTAATTAGCATCAAGTCAGTTGAATTTATAATCCTACCGAGAAACCTGCTTTACATTTATAACGAATAAAATAAATGTTTCCGTCATCCAAATAAATTTTTTAACCAACAATTTATTTTATTCCAAATCATTTCAAAGACTCGATTACCTGTCGGGAAATACTTATCGATAATTACCATCAATATATGAAAATACAATAAATTTATTGACGCTCGAAATGATTAAAGATGAAATTCTGAGTATATATATATATATATATATATATATATATATATATATATATATATATGTCGAACTATAGTATACTTTTTTCTCCCTCATTGGTCACCCTGATTGTCCAATCATTTATATTACTCGTCCAACGCCAAGAGCTACAAACATTTGCTACTCAACAAACTTTCAGCGGTCAATTAGCTTTGAAATATTATAAATTTTTCTTTTTCTAGTATTCGTTTTGGGTGACTTCCACATCTAAACTATTTAGTGTGAATAATCTAATAGATTGTGGTTGATCTCTTTGTATACTTGGATTTTCCTCTGCTTTCACGTGTCACCGGTAAAAATCTGCTGAAATGAAGTTGTCGAGTATTCTCCATCTGAACAATTATAACTATCTGACTTCATAATTAAAGTAAATATTAAAAATATCAGTTCTTTTAGACAGAAAAAAGATTATTATTCAAATTTTAAACACAAAAGTTGTCCCGTATTGGGACCTTTTCAGGTGAATGAATGTTAAACTGATATCAATATATATATATATATATATATATATATATATATATATAAAATTAAGTTAATAAGAATTTCAAATGTGCCAATTGCCCACACAATGATTTTGTTAAATTTTGGAATATTTAAAAAAAATTTGACTGAAAGGCTGCTGTTTTTAACATTTAGATATCCATTTTACTTGATAGTTAATATTTTTTCGAAATTTGGATGTCCGTGAGTTATAATAGTAAAATTTTTAGGATAAAAAATTAATATAAATTAATTATAAATTATAAATTTTTTTATAGTTGCCTTATAATGTAATTCTAGTGTGTATTTGGTCCTTGATAAATTTTTGGCACGATTGTTTGGTGTAGTATATTGGGGTAATTATGTGGAGCATTACATTGGGTTCATATCGGTGATTGGGTTAAAATTTCGTAAATTGTATGAAACATTCAGGTATTAATACGTTTTATAAGTTAAAAAATAATTTTATTACAATAATTTAATTATAGTACATATTGACTGGTGTAATTCTATGCTTGATGTATTACATATTTATAGAATTTACGTTTCTAATCGTTTAATGATTGAGAAAATTTTAGAATGAATTCAGCGCCGTTAATTTAAATAAAAGGTTCGTATACTTATTCTTAATTCATAGTTGGTGCGTCACTCACATATATATGGTTGTAGAATTAGTGCGTTGGAGAGTGGAAGCGATGTCCGTTTTTGCGATAATCAGAGACAGGGTGGAAAGCAAAATTACTGGATGTTTTATATCTGCTGTATGTTCGATTAATGGGCAGCACGGTAGCAATGGAAGAGATGCAGCGCTTCGCGGCTATTACCGTGGTACGTGACCTTCCAAGTCGCGGAGGTCCCGTGAAATATAGACCTACCCTCACAAACAGGCTGTGCCTTGTGGAAGCCTCAGAGAACATTCACACTGCGTGCTTACGCCCAACACAGTTCTGCAGGAAAATAAATAATTCTTATTGAGCATGACTGGATGAAACTGGTACATTCCTCAAGCAGCGAGCATAATTTACCCAAACGCATGCCATAGCTTTCTGTCTACATATATCTCTGCTTTAGGCCACACATATACGTGATAAATCAATTATTTTGGACCATAGCTTGTTAGAATAGCTTAGTAAACTACGGGATTATGTCTTATGACCTTAAGTAAAATAAAATATAGTAAATGATCAATACCAGACAGCTTATTAAAAGAAAGGATAATACAACATTGTTACAATACCTATTTACACCATCTTTTGTCTGGGACTTGACTGAATATTTATAATTTCAAGTTTCACTAATTTTACTATATAATTTTCACTCAGACAGAATTTTTAATAAACAGTCTGGTTTTAGTCATAAGCTACATTTTATCGGAAAGAACAGCTTTTAAATAAAGGTCAGTCATATAGACCATGAAACCGAATTAAAGAATCAGGATGGAAAAAACTCGCCCGGAGCGGGAATTAACGTCGAAGTACCTGTTTATTAAATCACGGATTCGATTCCCGGTCCTGTCGATACTTTATCATCCTGATTATTTAATTCGGTTACATGATCAATTTGGCTGAGCTTCGTTTAGTAGCTGTTCTTCCTGATCTTCAATTAATTAATTGCACCTTTTATAATTTTCACGTAACATCCATTATCATTGATTGTTAAAATTAGAGCACGAAGGGTGCGATCTAGTTAATTGTAGAAGAGTATGGCTTAGGTTATACAATGGATGTAGAAGTCACGTGCCTGGATTGGGACGATTCGGATAACTCAGAGGTAGATTACCCGCGTGCCAGGGGTGGGGGTCCCCGTGTTAAATTCACGGTCAGATCCAGATTTTTCCATCATGATTCTTTAAATACATTTTATTTTATATTGGCATGTCATACAATCAAAAACAACGCCACAAATAATTCTTATGATTAAAATAAATTTTATAGTAGAAAAATTATGCTTCTGCAGCTCCACAGAATTCGTCCTTTACCTCACTATTGTTTCACTGATTTTACATGTTAAGGATGTTTTTAAAATAAAATACATTGAAACCCTACACTTGTAAGAATATTATTTAATACTATTTAAAAAAATTCAATTTGTTCTTAGATTAATTTACAGTAGGATGCATTTATGTAGCCCTTCTGTATTGAACTCCTAGATATTAGCACGATAGTTTGAAAATTACGTAATATTATGGTTTTATGGTATATTACATTTTTTTACACATATTAGACAGTGTTTGGAGCTCGGATAATTTCCACGTGGCGGCAAGACGTAGCGCTGTTCTGCTCTGGAACTGGTCACTAGACTCGAACACCGGCTGAAAAATACACACGCAGGTTCAAGGGACATGTGTGTACAGGTGACAAAATTGCGTTCAGTGGAAATTTGGGATATATCCTTTAATCCTATGACGTCTTCTAGTGAAGAATATTACTTGCTATATATATATATATATATATATATATATATATATATATATATATATATATATATATTGTAATACCCCTCTTGTCGATAATTATTTTTTTAATTTTATTTTGAAACTTGAAAATTAATTAATTTGCTCCCATTGAATACCCAAACTATAGATAATTATGATTATAGGAATTTAAATTAAACAAGTTATAAATTTTATAAACAAAACAATTTTATTAATCTAGAATACAACTCAAGAAATCTCTGTATATTTTTTATATCCTTTTACCTCAACAATTAAATTACACTAATAATCCAGTTACATTTTATGAATCAGACACTGTACCCCAGGGTCTTTACTGGGTTGATAAGGAAACGGAAAACTACAATTTACAATTTAAACAATGCAATTAAATAAAATGAAAAACGAAATCTGACTCATTACCCTTATTTAACAATTTACAGAATTTATTACTGAATGTCTACTTACAATTTTATTTGCGTTTTTTCAGGAATGCACTTTAATATACAATGCCCTTCTGTGCACAGACTTTTACACACGCTTCACAGACACATTCACTTTATCCTTTTTGATATCCCGGCTCCTGAGTGCTTGCATGGACTAAAATGTTTATTTTAATTTTAGTCACGGCAACAATTCAAATTAACCGAATATTTATCACCGCCTCTACGTCCATCTCCTCCACGTCCATCTCCTCCCAACTCTGACACCACACTTCTGAATCCTCCTCCTCCCAACTCTGACACCACACTTCTGAATCCTCCTCCTCCCAACTCTGACACCACACTTCTACATCCTTCCCTCTTGCGCTCTGGCACCTGACTCCACGTCCATCTCCTCTGAGGTCTCCAGTCCAACTAACTTTTATCTGCTTCCCCCTCTCCAGAATATTCCCTTTTTCTCACAATTTTTCAGTTTCCACGTTCGCCAAACAAACACCAACTGTTGGCTTTCTCACGCTTCGAGAGCCACTCAATACAATTAAAATAAACATTTCCTTTTAATATAATTGGATGTCCACAAAACTTCTGTCATTATGCCTTTAGGGTTCCGTCCCGATGTCTGTCAACACCATAAGCTCTAAGAGCCTCTAAAAGTCCAATTATAGTCCTCCCCATCTCTAAGAGCCGCTTATCCATCATTTTATTATTAACCTTTTTTATACAAACCACTCAAGAATCCCCTGTCTGAGTTGGTAAACAAATCTGATGAAATAAGAACAAAATTTATGTCCTTCTTATATGGGTATTACAATATATATATATATATATATATATATATATATATATATATATATATATATATATATATATTGTAGTAAACAATTTAATTTAATGAAATAAAACTCACACTGAAATGCATTTAATGTGGAATGCAAATTTAAAGGAAATGATAATTAATAGGATTTATACCTGAATTAGAACAACTTTTGAAGAAAAAATAAGTAATACAAATTTATAATTAATTTAGGTTCTTTACATAATTTTAAAATAATCGCCACAGCTTTTAAAGAAACTTTCAATCCGTCAGGGCCGCTTATTGGGCCTCTAATAATTACAGTAATTTGCAGTTACTACCAAATCATCAATCAAAAGAGGTACAAAAGAATAAAAATTAAATTTACATTTTCGATATAAAATGATAAAAAATCTAAATAAATCCAAAATCCACTGAACTGTATAGAAATTAAAAGAAATTTAAGGAAATCTGACGGTACGCATTTTTATATAAGGTTTACAAGAGAAGATTTATTACATACCAGATTATATTAGCTGCACTTGCACCACATTAATTACGCGCTTCACTAGTTTTCTTTTAATGAAATCTTTTGTAAGAGGCCTTTCACTGTTCACAACCTATATCTTCTCACAACTTTGGTTCACTTTGCTAATTTCCGGCCTACTGAAAACCGGACACTTCTCCAACAATTGTTCAAGAACTTTCTTTCGTCATACATACGTCTTCCGACTTTACTTTAAAAGTTATTCAACTTCTTAGGCTGAATGCGACTAATATCAGCCGTTACCCAGCGTGAAATTTGCTCGTCCGTTACTTAGTTACTCGCGAGAACAGACTTTACTATGACCATCATCGGTCGACCTCCAAAACCACAGGCCGCAGACAAAAATAAAGACTGGAAACATTCCAATCTCAACATTCTTTCGCCAAGCTGTTACTTACAATGATACGGACTCAATATTACGCACACAATTATTTTAAAAAAACTTTCATTACAAATTTGTGGTATATACAATATATATATATATATATATATATATATATATATATATTAATTTTCTCGTTTGTTATTAATTAATTTTGTTAATTTCGTGTAATTAATTTTTATCCACTCCACAATCCTAGACTACAACATGTCTTGTGATACTTTCTGAAATATTACTTCTTTTTTTAGAAATACATTAATATTCGTTTAACTATATTGAATTTAACTCACATTTATTCACAGTGAAAATTGAAAAGGATTTATTTATTGTTTTGAAATACGAGCCGAACTTAACCACTACTGATGTGATTACATTTTTCATAACGCTCCGATGAGTCGGTATTGATTTAATATGTCTGGACGTATTGATGGTAATAGTAATGTGTTTGACAAGCGTCTCTCGCCATGTCACGACGAGTGCGTCACAAGATCGCAGAGCATTGGCAGAGGGGAATCATATCCCGGTATACAG
Organism: Zhengitettix transpicula; assembly: GCA_037074705.1. Taxonomy (NCBI): domain Eukaryota; kingdom Metazoa; phylum Arthropoda; class Insecta; order Orthoptera; family Tetrigidae; genus Zhengitettix; species Zhengitettix transpicula. The sequence continues at coordinate 48,294,558 of CM073591.1, read as the reverse complement.
CCCTCGTCCTCAATCGAATTATGTCACGCTGGACAGTTCCCGCGGGAACGACTCAAATGCTATTGTCTGTGAAATCAGTTTAGGCTGGATGGAGTCCACCAGGGAGGGGAAACAACGTCGATAAAATAGACTGATAGAACACACGCGAAAGCTCTCTCAGTCAGCGTGCTTCTAAGACAAATTCTGAATTTATGGGTCGTCAATTTTAAGTTAATGTGGTCGTAACAGAAGAGAAGCTCTTAGTGATCGTGGATTCAATAGTGAAAGTTATATTTTATTATCTGACGGAACATTGGTTATAAATTTACTGTAATTCGTATTCATATTTAGCGCTGAAAAGTTTCAAATATTAATTGAACAATCTACGACAAGAAGTGTCAATTTCCTTGATTTTGTTCACCTTTCTCTATATTTACAGGATTCGTATATTTCATTTGCTCTATCTGTACGGTCAACCACTCACTTTTTTCCCCTTTAAAGGCGTTGTCATTTACTCCTAGAAACTATGATTTTGAACATACTGGGGTAAGAGTGCAGAGAAAGAATTAAATTCATCCATGCGGTTGTCATGCAGGCGGGAGAAGATATAACGGCATGAAAATTTCAGCGTGTCTTTAACGGTTGTGTCAACGCAATTATAACCTCGGTTTACTGAGTTGAAGCTTACACAGAGTCGATTCTGTTCGTTTGACATAACTCTCAGTCAGAGTGGCGCCTATCCCCTGCAAATTTAACGCTTCACGCTTGTCCGTCATCCATCCTACCCCGCTTCTTTGTTACATTGGCAGCAACCTCCTACCACTGAAGCGATAATTTACCCAAATAGAATCAAGAACGTTGCACTCTAATGCCGGGCCACGATGGAGATTATTTTTTATCATCTAAGCTAAAACTGCCTCGTCTTCATTTATGCATCGTGTGCAAGAACAAAATAAATTAGATTGAAAACAGGGTCATAACACGTAAAATAAAACTTCGAATTTATTGAATAATATTACAAAAAAAGAATATCTCATAAAATAATATTAAATTTATTATTTAGATTTATGATGATATTCTTAATAATCAGGTAAGTGAATAATTGTCCAAAATTGTATATTAAGTCATTAAATAAGATCTCTTCAGAATTACCCTATGAATGGTCAAGAGAAACATAGGTTATGTGCAAGCCACCGTATAGAGAAGCCTGTTTGGTCTTGAGAATGGTTTTCAATCATTTGTTGCCATTTGTCTGTTCCAATCATTCCACATTTCAGAATGAATAACAGTACAAACGGGTGCCCATTCCTCATTAGTAGGCAGACTGTGAGCTAATTACACTTTCATCATTACAGAAAACAATTAACATGTGCATATGAACGTTTCTATCGAATTGAATAATACTGATTAAATTTACATAATGGAAAAAATAATGTTAATTGTGTTTTAGCAGATCAGCATGAGGAAATCTCGTTTACAACAGCGTCAAAATGATTCAACATAGTTTGTTTACTTAACCTCAGTTGGCAAACAAGTTAACCTTAAGATATTGTGGAAGGAATACCGATATTTATCTTCTATTAAATAAAATTTCCTGTATGTTTGTATGTTCCGCATAAAAATCTACACTCGTGCAGAAAATTTCGTACACGTGTTCTTTGCAACAGAGTAACAAAAATGAGACACGTCTGCCACTCCCAGGAACGCAGGAGGACGGGGTTGGAAATTTTCAAACATGCTAAAACGGCCAATATTGGAGTCGGTTAAATATTTTTCAGGATCAAAGAAATTGTTAGTGTTTCTAACAATGCTATATTTGTGTAATTTCAACCCTTTCCAGCGTGAGAAAGGAGCACCCTTAGGGGTGGGAGTGGAGGTGCGTTACAGTAAAGTAACGCGAATATAAACCAGATCGGAGTCAAATCCAAGGTTTGATTATGACATTCAACTAGCAATTTAATCCTCAGGAGCAGGGGTGGACGGAATGTAAATTTTGAAACACGCAAACACAGCCGATATTTGCATTGAATAAATATTTTTCTGTGTTAATTAGATTTATAGTGTTTCTATCGATGTTGTTTTTCAATCCCTTTCGGTATGGAACGGGAGCACGCTTAGGGGTAGGGGCGAAGGAGCGTTTCTTAAAACTAACGCAAAAACAGCCGAGATTAGAGCAAAATCCATGGTTATGGATGTCGCTGAGATTATTTATGACAACACGGGAAAAATGCGATGGTGGGCGGTCGTTGACGGGGATGAAAGGGGCTGGGCGGCGGTGTACGGGCGTAGAAATATTCAAAAATATTAACCGGCCGATTTTTGCGTCGAAAATATATATATATATATATATTTATATATCTGGGTCATTGAGATTCATAATATTTCTGTACATGTTGTCTGTGTATAATTTCAACCCCTTCATGGGTGGGGGTTGAGTGGAATTACGTAAAAATAACGCAAATTCAAGCGAGATTTGAATCGAATCCTGGCTTATGGATGTCACTGAGTGTAATTAAGACAGTCAACTTGCCGTTTAACTCCACCAAGTGGCGGAGGATGGGGGTGGAAATTTTCTAACATGTAAAACGGTCAATATTTGCGTGGAATAGATATTTGTCGAGGTCGATGACATTGACAGTATTTCTACCGATTTTGTTTATGTATTATTTCAACCCCTTTCGGCATTGAAGGGGAACACACTTAGGATTGGGTTGGAGGGGCTTTACATAAAAATAACGCAAACTATCCGATTTTCAAGTCAAATCTGGGGTTATGGATATCACTGAGTTTAATTATGAAAACCTGGTCTACGCGCGGGTTTTGGAGGCATTACTTCTGAGTGAAAAAATTTACGTCTAATTGAAAATTAATAATAAGAAAGATAGCTAAAAACAGACAAAAGAAGTGATGATATAAATACCACACTACGTTTCTGGATGCCTTGTTTCTTTTTTCCGGGGATGAAAAAAACGCAAGAGCCAGAGAGACACAACTGCACTAGTCAGTTGACAAAACCCAAAAGCGAAGAAAACACGACTATGGGAAAACAGAAGGTGTAGCGTAACAATAATGGATCATAGCTATTGTTGAGTTTCATAGTAACAGTTGTACGTTAATTGCTTTCATGCTGGATTTGTTCTTGCGTTTTTCTGCACCTGAAGAAAGGAACAAGGATTCCAGAAACTTTATGTGGAATTTATATTATCACTTCTTTTCTCTGAATTTCCCAATATTTCTTCTTATTAATTTTCAATCAAACTTAAAATTTTTCATTTTAAAAGTCAAGTAATTTAAAATAAATTACTATTCGTATTATATTTTATTATTATTTAATGGAGTATTTCTGGATAAAATTATACTTTTAGTCAATTCAAATATTTCTGCTTTCCTTTATTACGAAAAACGGAACTATTTTACTCATGTACAGTAAAGTACCGTCTCTCTCTGGACTATGCTGTGATCTATTAATACAGTAATTTTAAAATTATATTTTGACATTATAATTTTTTCCACCTTAATGCTATAAGTTTCTCACTCCCACAGTACCGTTAAAATAATATGTGTACCAATTTTTGTTGCTGTCTGTCCACGTGTTTAAATTTGTATACAGATAATCGTAAATACATACATACAAATATACATCCTTTTTATTTATATGGATGAGGTGATTTCTCTGGTTTTTTGAACTCGGCCTGTTTTGAGAGGTGTATGTTCCGGGGTCACAGACCTTGGGCATACGGTATAAGTTTCCTTGTTCCCATTGGAACAGTCGGCCAGCTACCTCCTAAACTGGTCAAGGCACGGAGAGGGGAAAGCTGCGACCCCACAGCTAACTCCTCTCCCGCCATCGGAAGGGCGTGGGACAAGTACCAAATGCCCGACCTACCTGATGCAGGTTTTTCTAGGGTTTTCCCTGCATCACTTTTAGGCGAATTGCCGGGTAGGATCCTTAAACAATAGCCCAGGGGCCCTAGTTAACCCTTGGCTACCTTCCTCTACCTTTCCGCATCCCCCTTTCAGATCCCTTCCTATGCTATTAAAGGGGAGTTGCCACCATGTGGATTACCCTCATGTAGCCAGTTACCCTAAAAAAAGAGCATGTGTTATACATTAAAATATAATTTTAAAAAAATTCCGTACTATATCTCTGTACTACGCTACTCTGAGAAGAACCGCAGCCTGATACTCCATTGCTCTTGAGTAAATCTCAGGAAACACAAGACTCACTTACGAAGGTGCGACTTAACTCGAAAGAATTATCCCTGTTCGTGACTGTGTAATGCCTTGCGGCACATTTGATTAGCTTCACTCAAACAGGTCTCCGAGACAGTTCTCGCGTCGGTTTACTTAATGCTGTTACTCTCGTAGGCAGATTTAATAAAGCAGACCAACAACACCCCTCCCAACTTTACGTTAGCTCAAGGAACCTAACTCAATTTTCCGCAGAAAACTTCATTGTTTATAAAGGGTGACTAACGGCTAATTGCCTTTGCATAACTAGAGTTTCGCCGCTGCCTGCCTTCTCTGCCGCAACAACAGCTGCATGTTCTGCTCTGTAGACCAACACACAGCGTTGATATCTCAAGTTTCCCTTCAATTACACCTCAAAGTGTTGGTATCATTTACAGCGCAAAATATTTGCAACGTTTTTATGCAAAATAATTTTTCATCTTTAGTATAGGTACGACATCTCTATTCCTTTCAGTTATCCACCTCCTTCATAGTGTTAAAATTTTATTTGGTTACGAACTGAAACGAATTATTCTTTGCTAAAAAATTTTCTTTCCAGTTGACGCCATACATTTCTCAAAGTGTCTTTATTTTATTTTCCTTGCCGTTTGTCGAAGTTCTATTTATTTAATTTAGTATGTCTACGATGTTTTCACACATTTGTATCACAGCAATATTATTACAATTCTTATCAAATAAATTGAAAATATTCTTCGAGCGACAATCGTTAATAACGACTTGCTATAATACATTTTCAACTCCTCTGTTGTCTGTTAATGATAGATAGATAGATTTATTCACCATTAGCCCTCTTCAGAGGAAATAGGATTCGTCACAAATGTGCAGTAGATAAATTACATATAAACAGAATTAATATTAAAAGGTTCAATATATTGTTCTCGGAGTTCAACCGGGTTTTGCATAATTATATTAATAATTAGATCTTCTAGGCGAAGATGACGACAGAGCTTTTAGTCGTCGAAACGTTGCGTTCTAATATAATTATGCAAAACCCGGTTGAACTCCGAGAACAATATATTGAACAACTACACCGGGAAAGGCTTCAATCTTTTATCATATTAAAAGGTTACACACACACACACAAAAATTCATATCTGTTCACATTTGTCTTGTCACTACAATCATACACACTATCTTTAGGAAACACGCACACGACACTAATCACTTCGTGGTATTCATCTCCTGTCACTAGGTACGGAGGATGTCGTCATGGATATGTATTTACTAAGACGGAAAGCAGAGGCAGGAAAAACAGAACCAAAAGAGGAAAACAGGACTATTTACATATTTATAGCATATTCGGCAATTTTGTAGGCAAGGCAGTTCAGCGAATGTGAGACCGATTCAAAAATTCATGTACGGAGTAATAAGTTCCATTTACAATTAAAGTTTAACACTCCTTGACGAATGAGTTGTAGTTGTTGATGTTCTTTACATGTTCAGGAAGGCTGATAAATAGTGCGACACCGGAATAATGAACGCTACACTCGTAGAGACTGAGGCTGTGCCTGTCAGACCTGAGAACTGAACGGTTCCTCCATGATTGTCCCCGTTACTTGCAAAAAGGTTCATGTTGCGTTTATCAAATTTTAGTATTTCTAATATGTAAGCGCTAGGTAGAGTCAGAATATGAAGTCTTTTGAACAGCGGTCTGCAGCTTTCTCTAGCATCTGAACCTGATATAATTCTAATGGCTCGTTTTTGCAGTTTGAAAACATCCACACTACGAGAACAATTGCCCCAGTTGGCAATACCGTAACACACATGTGAATGAAAGTAGACAAAATAGACTAGTGAAGCAGTTTTGGTATTTAATTTTCAAATTACCATCTCTTATATCAATTAGAGTACATATTTTACAATAATCAAAAAAATCACCTATAAATTCGACGATATCAGTTTTGATTTTATGTTTGTGCATGCTAAGCTTTTCTTTCATAGACGTGACCGACTATATTTGACTACTAATTTTTTAAAAAAATATTTTTCTTTTTAGAGTAACAACCTACTTGAGGATAATCTGCATGATGGCAACTGCCGTTTAATAACATAGGAACGGATTTAAAATTGGGAATGCGTGGAGAGTAGAGCAAGGTAGCGAAGGGCCCCTGGGCTATGGATTAAGGATCATACCCGGCAATCGCCTACCTGATGTTCTCAAATTTAATTTAGAAATAGATATAAGACAGCGGGCCGTCTCAAAGTGGTGGAAGCTGCAAGGTGTAGGTGGCCACGTAAATTTGACATCATTCAGAGAACTCTTTGAAAGTATCAATCCTTCATTAACCAGAGACAGAATTAGTCAACACAACAGCGTTCTGGTTCAGAGCCACGACGCCGCAAGCATAATGCGCTACATTCGATAGTTTAAGTGAGCTATTGAAAAAAACAAAATGTTATATAACCAAGATTGTTGATATTACCATATTATCGACGCAGTTTCGCTGCAATCATTGATAAATTCAAACGTAGTGACTATTTATAACCAAGAAAGATGAGAGTTTAATTTAATTGAAAAAATTTACGTCTGACTAAAAATTAATAATAATAAAGACAGCCAAATACAGACTAAATAAGTAATAATATAAGTACCACACAACGTTTCTGTGATCCTTGTTCCTTTCTTCAGGTGCTAAGAAGAGTCTAGAGCTATACAACTGCACTCGTCAGTTGACAAAACTCAATAGTTTTTAAAGAAAGGCTATCTTCATTATGATTAGTGTTTAATTTACGTAATAACATAATTATTTCTACTCTTAAGTGATTATAGAAAAACGTGAAGATCAATACACAATCGTACGTGTGTTTGCTTGTTGACAAGATTCATGTTCATTTTCCTGTTATTACTCATCACTTATATAATATTTATTTATATTTTAAATAAAAAAACTTGTATGTTTTTTAAAATTAATTTGTCCTATTGTAAATAAATTATTTATTTTATCCTTTTGTGAGTTAATTTAATCTTTTTATAAATCTAAAATAATTTGTTATCCTTTTTAAACACTAAATATTAATGATTTTTATAAAATTTATTACCTGCTAAACAAAAAAACTTCTGTTGATTTATTATTAAGGTGCTATTTTTGTTAAATGCTGAATCATATTTATAATCAATTTTTATAAAGTCTAAATATAAAAATTGACTGTATGTAACATAGTTTTGAATTTTCTAATATTGATTTACTGAGTCTCAAACAAGCAACACTTATGTGTATAAATTGCTCTCTGGAAGGTAGGAATGGCCTGCACTGTCATCTTCTTATTGCTGAAGTGTTCCTATCAGGATATGTGGGCCTTTATATATATATTATCAGTTGGCAGCCGTGTGCGCACGGCCGCCTCTGACATAGTGCGTTGTCTGTTCCCCCACCCTGGTCGCCGCTGTCAGTGGCAAGCCCCGACCAATCTCCATCCGAGGACCCTGCGTTCCATCCCGGGTCAATTATATGTAATACCGGATTCCAGGCTTCGCTTAGCTGGAATCCAGAGTCCTTGTGGAGTAAGTTCTTACTTCAACTGATCTTTATGGCCTCAACTGTGGCGCTGTCCCAGTAGCACCCAGCCATGACAGAATTCATGTTTCATTGAACTCTGTTTTGTGGCCAGTGAAGAAAGAGTGTTCGGCTTCAACTGACTTGCTGGGTTGTTTGAGACGTTACATTACATATTTCATTACACAAAGACATACATGCCATTCACCAGGAAAGTCGTTGAACTTTAAGAAACAACACTTAACCAACATCCCTGAATTGGAAAAAAACTCTACCAAATTTTATATATTTAAATGCCAATTAATTAAGGCATTAATTGAGAAATTAAAAAAAATTGTTTGAGAAATATATTCTTACGGCGGTACAGAACACAGCAACAATGTAGCCAGGTATTGTTTCCTTTGACGGAAGAGGCGAGGCGCGCTCAAAATTTGCGAGACGGTAGTTCAGTTGGCTGGAAGGTTTGGTCAAGTACAGGTCGCATTAAGAGTTCACGTTATGATATGGCAGAAGGCAGGTCGCATTAAGAGTTCACGTTACGGTAGAGTTCAGTCCGCATTTTGGTTCCTCAGCGATCGGGTGGTCGTAAAATAACTTTTGGAACTTGGAGGTTAAACACGTACCGAGAGACGAAAACGAAAACGAAAGGCGAGAACGAGAATCGAAACGAGCTTGCAGGAAAGCATAGACAAAACATTCACACAAACAGAACTACGAAACCTGCTAAACACAAACAGTTTTTGGAGCACGTAGCCGAGCAGAAGTCAACCGAGTGAGGGAGAGACGAAGAGGAGGTTCCTGGTTCCTGATTTTGATCTAAAAATACTAATTTTAGAATCAGTGAGTTTTAGTAGAAGCTGTGCAAAAACCCGTCATAGTGCTTCGTAAGTCAAAAGTATCCTGGAATGCTGCCGTGAGTACCAATATAAAATAAATATTTATGTAAACCGGATTAAAAGATAACCGTCAGATTTCGTTCTCTTCCGTTGATAAAATTTGTTAAATAGAATCCATCTGTTTAGTATAATTTCGTCGACAAGTAAATTTTGTCTTTGTTAATTGACGAGTAAATCTTTTTATTGAAATTTGTGTTGATAAGATTTCTAAATAAATGATTAGCCATTATAAAATCCAGTAATGACCCTGAGATAAATTCTATTTGTAATTATTTGTGTAATTGTTTCAAACATTTATAATAAAAGCCATCTTTTTTAAATATTACAATATGTTTAAGTTAAATTACAGTCTGTTATAATTATAACAATTAATACTGACAATATTCTACCAGATGGACGGCCATTTGTTAGACGGCATCGAGATAACATTTTTGTTCTAATTATAAATTAGACTGAAAAAACGAAACGACGTATTCCTTTTATGATAAGTAGGAAATTTTGGGTGTTGCAATTCTGTTTCTTTAGGCCCCTTGGTTTCACAAGTCACTATTATTCACCAAATTTGAATATTGGTCAGTCCCAACTGACAGATAATTGTTTTATTAGTTTCCATGCATTACAAAGTCTCTCACTTGTCGATCCCAACCGAGGCCTTTAACTCTATCATTCCTTTTTTTATAATTTAGATTCCATCTTCTTGTGCTTTCATCTTCATCCATTCAGCACTTTATGTGGGACACCATAAAATGCGGTTTCAGTTACAGGAATATATAACTTATTAGTGATTTACATACACACAAATACGTGTATTATTCTAATATTTTTTCATATTTAGAAGGCAATTTCTTTTATTATTTAAAGCAATGTGTATTCTTTATGAGATATAATGTTTCGTAATTTTGGGAGAGAGAGCGAGCCTCGTAGTTTCGTTGTCCTTGCTCTTCTCCCGTAGGTTTGTTGGCAGGTAACTAGGCGCGACGTCGTTAGTTGCGAATCACGGAGGAAGTTATCACAACGCAACGGTGTAAAGGCTATTCAGGCTCTCATAAGTGGCGGGCTAATTGTCTTACGGGAATGATAATCAACTCCCTCACACGAGCAGCAGCAGCAGAGCCAGACAATCCCATTGTCGATTCAACTGCCAGAGGGGAGCATTGTTGCGTGACGCATCCCTATTGTTAGCGCAGCGACGCTTCTGTTCGAGTGCGTGTCGCGCAGCTGACTCTGACATGGAACAGACACAACCGGCTCGCTCCCTTCCAAAAATCGCTTAACTGTGTCGCTGAAAATCTTATTCCGCTAACTTTCATTCCAAATCACAGAGAATGTAAAGGTTCATTAAGTGACACTTTTATACTTTAATGGTTCTAGGTTGTGCGGTGTTTTTAAATAAAAAGATTTAATTTATTTAATATATTGATTTACTAATAAAAGTAAATAACATTAAATAATATAATGTAATTTGCCATTATTTAATTTATTAATTATTTTCTCGACGGAAATTTCAAAATCTGAAGAGATACTATTTTTTTTAAAAATAAATGTTTTTCTTATAAAATGATAATTAATTTAATTCATTTTATTTCTGACTTAATGGCCATCAAATATTATTAAAATATATTGTGTTCAGTTCAGGATATTTTAAACGTCAAAAAACTCTTTTATAAAAGTTAAGAGATGATAAGTACGGGTTGTGGTAAAATGAACATGCTGTCTGCATATCCCGCTCGTAAGAATATAATGAATGTTTTTAAGATTGATGGTAGCGTTACACCAGTTTGTCTGCAAGGGGGAATTCCCCACTCCTGACGGCAATCCTCCCTTCCATCGTCTCCCTTCCCCTACTGCGCATTTCATACAACTTTTTATAACTCACGACATATACCTGCGGACAAAGGGTACAAAGGGTTAAATAAGTTAATTACGCTAAATAATTTCCAACGAATCCGCCTCACTGCAAAGTTAGCAAAACTGCTCAAGCGTTAGTTTCACTAATTCGTTTATACTACACTTCATTACAAGAAACTATAACTCTGAGCGCAATGCATCGACGTATCGAACAAGATTAGCCTCGTTTGACGACAGGCTGCTCTCGATTTTTAACGGCCTTCTATTTTTCCCCTTTACTGCTTACGACTTTCCGCATATAAAACCCTTGGTAGAGTGCGCGTGTATCTCTGGGACGGCCGAATGAAATGACTGCGATAATGCGTATCCTTTCGCCGAATGGCGCTCATATCTCTGGTCGTTAACTCAGATATCGGCGATCTACCTCCCCCCATTTCTGTCTCTCGTCCCACTTTTTAGTGAGATCACTCTTAGTTAAACATTCCTTGTATTTAATATTAACATCGCTGATGAAGCAACTCAAACAAAGGTACTTATCAGTCTAGTAGCAGACAACTAGTATTTAGAATTATCAAAAATAACTAACGCATGTTTGAAAGTATAACAGAGATTGAACCAAATAAGTCGAGATGGTGGTCCAAAATTAAGAGGACCGCAGCGATACTGGTTGATTTTCCTTTCTCTTCGTTGTTGTGAGACTTTAATATATATATATATATATATATATTGTAATAATTAAAATAGATGGACTTTTAACTGAATGAAAGATTATTAACTTTACAAACGAACAAATTTATTATCAATTTAAATACAATTACACAATTTAAAAATATCTCAGGGTCTCTACTGGGTTTGATAATAGCAAATCATTTTATTTCTCAACTTAAACACAAATTCCAATTTTTTTTAAAAAGAAAAGATTTTCTCGTCAATTAACTATGACGAAATTCTCTTGTCAACGAAATTAAACTAAAAATATGTATTCAAATTAACAAATTTTAATCAAAAGAAGAAAACGAAATCTGACGTCTATCTTTTAATCAGGTTTACATAATTATTTGTTTTATATTGTTACTCACGGCAGCATTCCAGGATACCTTGTAATTGACGAAACACTATGGCGGGGTTTTGCACTGCTTCTAAATACTCACAGATTCTAAAATTAATATTTTTAGATCAAAAATCAGGAACCAGGATGAACCTCCTTTTCGTCTCTCCCTCGGTTAACTTCTGCTAAACCTGCCCGGCTATGTTCACAAGACTGTTTGTGCTTGTCAGGTTTCGTAGTTCTGCTCAAGTGAATATTTCGTCTTGAGCAAAATGTTCAGGGACCAATAAAAGCTGTTGATTGGTAATTCTCGATGTTTCTCTGCAAATTTCCTTTGAATATTTGAAATTGTCTTGTCTATTTCAACTCGACCAATTTCTGTCGTGTCTGACTGTCCACTGCTACTACTGAACCTTACTTTTTAAAAGAATATCTCGTCTATTTTAATACGACCTGAACTTGACCAAACCTTCCAGCCAACTGAACAACCGTCTCGCAATATTGAGCGCGCATACCTCTTCCGACAAAGGAAACAATGCTCGGCTTGTCTATTATTGTTCTGTTCTGGACCGCCGCCACAAAGGATTTCTCTAACAATTTAGATTTTCAAATTTACAATTTATGTCTTAATTAATTGGCATTACACTATATATATACTAAAATAGGTAGTGTGGAAAATAGAAAATGCTTACGTGAAATTGAGGACCTGATAGGAAGTAGAATGTAAAATTTCCAGAGACCTAAGCCGCCTTTCCGGTCGACACCTATCAAAAAAATTATTGTTATATGAATATTCAACCCATAAATCGTTAATTGACGTAATATGATTTTGTTTTGTGGAAATTTTATTCGTCATATATATTATCTTAGTATGTTTACACAAGCGCGATAACTTAATTCAAGGTTTTTTATTTTATTATGTATATATTTTATTTTATATTACCAAAGAAAATGTCGTGAGCTTTTAATATCCTCGGTTTAAAGCTGGGAAGGGTTAATGCTCTCTTCTCAGGTACTCATTGATACGAAAACAACCTCAGCGCGGTATCCCTTCGTACAGGTTAAAATATTATGTGTGTCTGTCTCAGATTTTGAGTGTCTGACTGGGCTAAAAGTTTTTTAAAAAATTCTACCATGTTCGAGCAAGACTGGCTGGAATGTTTTCCTTCGCCCCTGAATTATAATTAAAATATTGATATTTTGGGCGTACAAATCCACCTGAGCCACTTGAGAAGTATATTGACCTGCCAGATGATAATACCATCAAAGTCGGTTCATTAAAGCCATATCACCATCGTATTTAGACCCACCAGCCCTGTCAGAAATTGCCTATTTTTTTATCGTTTTTTTTTTTGTTTGTAAAATAGCCGCGGGAAATTAAAGATGATAATAAGAGCAGAACGTTGATGTGCGCTAATAACGTATTTGTGATTAATTATTGTAATTCATTTCATAAGCCAAACCATTTGATTTTAAGATTTAAACACTATTTATAAAATTAAACTATCTTAAAAATAACGAAGTAAAATCCAATTATCCATATAAAACATTACCTTCCTCAGGTATTTCCAAAACAAATATTTCTTTTTCAAATACACTTAAGCTGCAGGGAACCTTTCTCTTACGAGTAAAGCGTTAGAGTAAAGTCGTAGAAACGTTATCTGGAAAACTTATCGTTGATTTTCTTCTGCTTGCATTGAATTTGCAATATCGTGTCTCTTGGCTTCGTTGCGGATTCAGGATAGATAGCATTCAGATAAAATAATTTAATTTGTCAAAATTCTCTCTGTGAAACGATAATTTTTTTTACCAATTTTGCATGATACAAAAACATTAGCGTTAAAATATTAATTTAATCAAGAAAAATATTAGAAACGTAATTAATGATGAATTTTAAGATTCCTCTAGTTGAAATTGTTAAGCGATATAAATACATTAAAAATAGAATATAATTATTAAGGAACAATGATGTACTGATATATATTCCGTCATTAATATATCAGTGTTTTCATCTCTAAAAATATAAATATATAAATATATATATATATTAAAAATAGAATATAATTATTTAGGAGTAATGATGTACTGATATATATTCCGTCATTAATATATTGTCTTTTCATCTCTAAAACAAGTTACTATATGTTTTTTCATTGCCATTCAAATATTCACAGAATTTCTTTGATAAAATCCTACTTCCACGTTGAGTATTCGAGGACAGACATAATTTCCGAGAAGTAAGGCTTTGGATCCATTTACTTGGCATAATTACATCGCGGGAAATTCCAGAATGTCTGGGTTGAGAGACTAGTCTGGAGTGGTGTCATTGACTGAGAGGAAGCACGTCTAGGAGAGGGTTGGAAGTAGAACGCAGGTACAAAGCGTCTACTGGAAATTGGCATCAAGTATTATCGGAATCCGGGACGACGGCACTAACTTCCATCGGATCAATGGAGTGAATAGAGCCAGGTAAATATCCTCCTTCGGAATCACAGGTAAATGCATCTTAACTGTGATTGTGACGTGATTTCAGTAGTTGGATTTAAATATCCTCATATCACCACAGAAACATCCAGTCACAGCTGAATCTCGTGCCAAGAATATGCTTAAAGATAACAAGTTGTTTACGACATTCGACTGTATTTTTTGTCCTTGGGAATAATGCAATTTTATTGAATACTAAATTTCCCAAACTCCTATTTTTAAGGGCTCAAATTTTTCAGCGAATATAATTCTATTTTTTGCATACGAATTTTTATCATTGTTTATAATAATTGAACCTATCGTTATTTTGTGCATAATTATTTTATCGTAACTTAAAAATCATAAAACATTTATATTTAGCTATAACTGAGAAAGCGCGATATCTATTTCGTGTATACATATCTTCATGATATTATCATTGAAATATAAAGTTCTGAAGATCTTTATTTTGTTCTCAAATATTTTAATACTGCCGTTAACTTTCTTGTAGTTCAAACTTTTTCTACTGAAACATTCAACTAACGACATTGTACTTGTCGCTGTTTCAAACTCTTACAAACATCCATAACTTGGAGTCCTCCGACATAACAGGCTCCTTATGTATAGGTGCTTCCAAGAAAGTAAATATTGAGCTCCAGTCAACAAAAAGTAATTAGATGCCGAGCTCTAACTTTACATTTTGTTGAGGGGAAATGCAGGCTTTATTAAAGCGTGCTTCATGAAGAACAGCTGTTCTTTGTTATAACCCAAGAGGCATAAAATAAAATAGTCCCTCAGTGAAATATATGCACTTCATATACAGTACATGTGTTAAGAGCCGTATGCAAAACATCTGAGCGCAGTATTTCACTCGGACAGGTAATTACCTGATTCTCTGATTCAATAAATAACTTTATAATTAGTATGTTTCAAAGGTTGTACGTAATCTGATCTTTCCGGGTATTTTGAACCAAAAATGAAAATAAGAATAAGATCATATTGGAGTAGCTGTTAAATGTTGTAGCCAACACAACTTTTCATGATATATTGTAATACCCGACTTGTTGATAATTATTGTTATAGGAATTTAGATTAAATAATTTATTAAATTTTATTAAACAAAACAATTTTATTAATCTAGAATACAACTCAAGAAAATCTCTGTATATTTTTTATATCCTTTTACCTCAACAATTAAATTACACTAATAATCCAGTTACATTTTATAAATCAGACTCTGTACCCCAGGGTTGATAAGGAAACGGAAAACTAAAATTTACAATTTAAACAATGTAATTAAATAAAATGAAAACGAAATCTGACTGATTACCCTTATTTAACAATTTACAGAATTTATTACTGAATGTCTACTTACAATTTTATTTGGGTTTTTCAGGAATGCACTTTAATCTACAATGCCCTTCTGTGCACAGACTTTTACACACGCTTCACAGACACGTTCACTTTATCCTTTTTTGGTATCCCGGCTCCTGACTGCTTGCATGGACTAAAATGTTGATGTTATTTTTAGTCACGGCCACCATTCAATTTGACCGAATATTTATCACCGCCTAAATGTTCAGTTTGTTTGGAATATTTCGAAATGACAAATAATGTTTATCTCCAAGCTTTCTTCTTTTCTCTCAAACTATCATTGATTAATTCCTTCCATACCTTCAATAAACCACCATTTATTTACACTTCAGCATCTATTTTCTATTTTCCACTGCTACAGCCTTCACTTTTATGTCTTTCTCGTTCAGATTCTGGCACCACACTCCACGTCCATCTCCTCCCAACTCTGACACCACACTAACTTTTCTATGCACTTCCCCCTCTCCAGAACATTCCTATTTTTCATATTTTTTGAGTTTCCAAGTTCGCCAAACAAACACCAACTGTTGGCTTTCTCACGCTCCGAGAGCCTCTCAATACAATTAAAATAAACATTTCCTTTTAATATAATTGTGTCCACAAAACTTCTGTCATTATGCCTTTAGGGTTTCGCCCCGAGGTCTGTCAAAACCATTAGCTGTAAGAGCAGATAAACGTCCAATTATAGTCCTCCCCTTCTCTAAGAGCCGCTTATCCATCATTTTATTATTATCTTTTTTATATACAAACCACTAAAGAATGCCCAGTCTGAGTTGGTAAACAAATCTGATGAAATAAGAACAAAATTTATGTCCTTCTTATCTGGGTATTACAATATATTTATAATTCAATTGTAATTTCGTTTAAGGAGGTTTTTATTTTATAAAATTGGCGTGTGTTTGTATGGATGTGTGTATGTACGCAAGTTCATTATACAAGTTTAAAAGCATGGTACAATTGCAACCAAACTTTTCACAAATGTTATTTACGATCTGGAAAAAAACGCTATGGGGGTAAGAATATTAGAGTCGAATAATGAAGATGATAATAAGAAGAACGGATACTTTTTAGGTATGAGTAATATAAAATACAAAGTGGCATTTTCGTCAGTTTATAAATTTACAGTCAATTAATTTTTAAGAACGATAAGTTAGAAACTATTAAAAATATTTCAATCTTTAAGAATGTTTCAACACTATTCGAAATACGGTGTTGGTTTATGATAACTTAAAATTGATATTTGTTTGTTTGTCTTTATTGATCCAAGGATCCTATAATATTTATATATGTAATTGATATAAGTGAATTTTTGTGTACATTTAAGATATATTTGAATTTTTTATTGGCATTTATTGAAAGAAACGAGTCAGATAAAACTGTAGATTAAAATTTAAGAAAATAAAATAATCAGCTTACTTTGTTGTGTATTTCGCTGATTTATATTAAAAATGCTCTAATCACTATTTCTACAAGTATTTAAAGGATTTTATGAGCAAGTTTCAAAGGAAACGAAAATCTTTTAAATTTATTAAAAAAAATAATAACGGATGTAGATGATAAATTACACGTGATTGTTTAATTGCATTATCATTTTCTTTTAATGCATCCTCATCCAAAGTACGTTTCTGCTGGGACGTTAGTTATTAGAAAATAACAAGCCAATTTCTTTTATTTTAAATTGATCTTGGGATCCATGTGATATACACTACATGTGCAAGTTCCTCTCTCAATTTTATTTTTGGGATTTTTTTCCTGGTAGAATAGAAATGAACATAAGGATAAGAAACCTGGATAAAAGAACAAGGCAACAAGGAGAAATAGTCTAGTACTCTCAGTAAAACGCTGTGCTGCTTTTCTCGCAATTTAAATAATGGAATTGAATAACATAGAAATAAATTTCTCAAAAAATTGTATATTTTCCCGGGACTAGAATCCGCCCACTGTCATCGGTAATGACTGATATTGTAAACTGATGTAAAAGAATTTTAATATATAATTTTTCCCGTTATATGCATCACGATTGCATTTTTCAGTTCCTATACGTTATTATCGTAGAACTAAAGAAAATATTTTTCTCAGATTTCTTATTCAGTGATTGTTTGTCTCTAGGCGCTTAATAACTCTTCCTAAATGTCTTTCGGGGGCTCTTGACTTACCTGAATTTGGCCTTTCGTGTGCAAACGCCATATAATTACTTCGTTCTGAGCAGAATCCTGCTGCGGCCGTTGGTCTCTTTTGTTGGAGACCGTTTCCTGTATCGCTCAGTCATTTCCGCCGTCTCGATGCCGTAAGCAGAATGCGGCCAATAAACAACGTGTACTAATTACCCAATTACTGAAGCAGAAGGCTCAGCGATTTTGCGAACAACCTGTTGGAGAAGGACCCTTCACGGTGAGACGGTGTTAATTAGACGCAGAGAACAGAAAACATGACCTAAGCCCAGGGCATCGGTGACATTACTCAATATCAAATAATACTATAAAGTGTAAATAATATTTGAACTCACTGAAGATACCTTATTGGTACGTAACTACTTTTAAACTAGGATTTTATAAATTAATCTATATCAATAATTTTTCTTAATTGATTAAAATTATACGACCTTAGTTTCCAGACAAATTTTGGTGTTTCTGTTTACATTCCTGGTTTAATATTTCTCACATAATTATAATTCTACGTCCAAATGCTGTTATAGAAAGTCGCAAAGGGACAGCGAAACGTCCATCTATGTCTAAATTATGTTCCTCAAATTGAATTTGCCTGGAAACTAAGGTCTTGTAATTTTTATTATTTGCATGAAACGTTAAATCTATTTATATTTTACTGAAGTCGTATGGAAATCTGATGATACTTAAAAATTACTTATGCTGGCAAATCCAATTTTCTAGATATGTTAAAATGTTGAAATGTCAAAAACAGAGCACTTTATTATTAATAAAGTGATGATTCGGCCAAAAATAAGTCCTCAGGAGATTCAGAAACGTCTTTACTTTGTAGTCATTAAATTAGAGTTTCAGGAGTTTTCGTAAGTTCAACATAATATTCATTTGTCACTATAATTACGACAAAAATTATTAAACTTTGAGGTTATTGTGGTAGAATTAATTTGAAAATCGCAAGTTAAAGTATATAAAAGTATGAATTTATTACAAATAATATTAATTACAATTCAAAATTACTGGACAAATTAATTATCACATATCTTTTTTAAAAAAAATTCTAATCACCGTTTTCTAATGCAAAATAATAACTCTATATCACAGATTATAAGGAATGTAATGAATGAATAATTGCGAGGTTTGTTAACATCACCTTCCACATGCTAGTGGAACATTTCCTGGTGCCTTCAGGTTGTTGGCTGAGTTTCGTAGTGCGTTTCCTGGTTGCATCTAATGGGACATGAGCGTTTTTTGCTGTTTCTCCCGGTTTTCCGATGTGAACCTTACGTGGAAAAACAATGCTTACATTTCCACACATCCCAAAATAAATTCTCACAAGCCCTTTTCACTCACTTTATATATCGTTCGCCAACCTGGGAAAACGCCATCTCCTTTGCCCACGTTGTATAGAGAATAAATTTGCCAAATAATCCTCAACTCTGGGTTTCACGGTTGGTCGGCACAGACTTGTATTATAAAAACTAACCATTATATTGAAACATCTGTAGGACTTACTACGTCATCTGATTTGAGACCAATTTGAAATTTTGGTCGCAAAGTTATACGGTAGGTTATTCAGTTATACAATACGATAGAAACACGTAACTTTACGCGCATTAACAAGCATACAAAAAGTTAATAAATAAAGTCTCAATTATTCAAACAAAACTTGTTTATAATTTATATTTTACGTAATTTTCGTTTTTAACTTAACATTTTCTCTAAATCTCTGGATGATATCTTCAAAACTATGTGACAGCATTTTAAAGCTTTACACACTGTTCGACTCTTACACGAATTTATAAAATATTGCTGTGACGTTTTATTGGAATTTGTTAGTTCTTGACGCTAAATTATTGATAATATAATTAGATTTATATATTGAATACATTACTCCCCAAATGACAAAATGTAGTAAATACAAAACCCCATTACATACACAAATATGAAAATTAAATATACAAAAATACATTTACGGGAAAATAAATATTAGAGAAAATGTACAGATAACTGTATAAACCTTAGAATAAAACAGAAGTAATAAATATATGAATGAGAAAAAAATATTATGTAAAACTGTGCATTTGAGGTAAAATGTAAGTAAAAACAGAGTGAATAAAGGTAATTATATAAATAAAAAATCGTCATGTAATAAGAAAATATATTTACATACGATAAATCGATTACGAGTAATAAGAGTAATTTTGTTAATAGAAATATTTATCATGACTAACTTCTGATTTCATGGAATTTGAAGTAGAAAGAAAGTAAATGATTCCTATGTGAATTTACTTATCTCGAAATTGTGGATTTTGTATATTATATACAATAATAAGTTCAGTTTGTTATGGTTTCAGATGGTTAATTAATTCCGTTTGCTTTGTTTGTTGGTCTTATGTGGAAACTTAAACACTTCTTTTAAAAATATGAAGTTCCATCTTTATTCGGAAATCATACAAAACGCACTTACATTTACGTTGAAGGGTGTAAGAGTTACATTACCTCTCTCGGTAACATTGTGAGTTGAAAGGCAGATTTGGTGTGGCAATATGTCTGGCTTTCCTCCCTTGGTTAGAATATTAGACGTAGTACCTCAACACCCTGCCACTAAATAAAGAGATTCAATTTTAGCCTCAAGTGATAATCCACGATGTCAGGCCCTATTTGCAGGTGGCGCCGCCGTCTGCCCCCTTCAAGATTTACGTCTCTTCGGGGACCGGAGACTTAATGTTTGCCATCCGGAGAATTCGTTATACGAGCAGCAGTGACTTCCTTCCTCTCCAGATATAAGCTTTTACGGTCCTTCATTTCGAGTGAAGATTCGCCTCATACACGTGAAATATCTCCGATTTTACGAGACCTGTTGTTTTTGATGTAGTTGTAACTGACAACTTTGAAGGAAGTGTCCAATGTAAATAATAAAATTCGTAACAATATTTTTAAACACAAAATTTTAATTACCAAAGTAAAAAGTTTTGACCTTGAAGAACACTGAAGAAGACTATTTCTGTAAATAAATTCTAATTTATAGCACAAATGTTAATTTATAGTATAAGTTAATAATATATGATTAAAACATGCTCTCACTGTGATGCAACTTAATTTATATTATAGGGACTAAGTAATATTCTATAAAGTTTTACTGCAGTTAACCTTCTTATGTCACAGTATAATAATTCAGCTTGTTTGGAAATACGATAATATATCCATAGAAATAAGTGCAGCTGAAGTGAAGGGCGTGGTCCGGCTTGGGGTTTCCCTGCATAAAATTTATGCAATAACCATGTAATAACCTTAAACTATAGCAGGGGAGCCCAGTTAACACTAGGCTTCCATTTCACCCTTCCGCATCCCCCATTTCCATTATGTTCTATATTATTATTATAATAGGAAAGCCCCAGTTGTGGATTCCCTGTTTCTAAAATAATTCTAAATGCAGAAAATTTGTATAAAAATTCAAAATAGTTTTATTAAAAAATATATTCAAACCTATTATTTTATTTTTTATTTGAAGATTGTGAAATAATATATCTTTCATTAATATAGTTCCAGTCCTCAGTATATTTTATCCTTAAATCGAGCACGAACTAATGCATTCATTAAAAAGTTTTATCTACAAACACCTTTACAACTATTTTGTTTTTTAACAAATTTAGTATTTCCTATCTTTACAATTTCACTTCTAACGCACGTTACAACCACGTATCTAAATTACAGATTTGAGCTAAAATAAATTTCAGTAGTTTGCAGCACGCAGTACAAGTTTGTTGTGCAGTGCAGCTGGCCTAACGCGGGGTTTCAATCTTCAACAGAACTGGCCAAATAACTTTACTATACTGCGATTAAAACAAGAAGGCACTTAACATTTCCGTGTGGATAGAAGCGCTGTTGGCACATATGGTATACTGAAAACAGTTAAATAGACAACGTTTGTGCGGAAATTATTCAGGCCATCAAAATTTTTCATTTTATAGATTAAATGGATGTGTGCAAGGAAGGATACGTGTGTCTGTACGTATGTTACACAAATAAAATTAAATTTAATTTTTACACATGCTACTTACGATCCGGGAACAAACCCTGTGGGGATATGACCATTAGTACGCACAGGGTTGGAGGCGAAATTGAGTGACGTTTTGCGAACATGCTAAAATGACCAATATTAGCGTCGAATAAATAGCTTACGGAGTCGTTGAGGTTGAAAGAGTGACAAATCAACTGTCGAATGATTTTGTAACTAGATTTCCTCGGTTCTTTAAATAATTTACCATTCAATCGTTTTCTAGTTTTTACTAATGTAACTCATTCCATTCTTATGTAGTTTAAGATGGTACTTTTAAGCATAATTGTTCTATTTATTTTAAAATTTCTGGTCCGTAACTGCACATTGGACAAATATACGCCTATTTTTCTTTAAGACATTACTTTATATATGAAGTTGCAAAAATTTCGTACAAATCGACCTATGGTAGGAAGAAAGTGGGAAGATAGTTGAGCCAGTGGGAACAACAAGTAGCGATAATTGAAGACTGAAAAGAGGTCGTTATATATCTATTTTATGTATACATAGGTTTGTTGTACTGTAAGCTTAAAGACAAGTCTTTGACCCTCTATAAGTGTTTTCTGATTTTTAAAGTAGTCGAACTCATGTTCCTTTCTCTGTTACTGAACTTATTTAGTTTTCACAGACAAGATGTTCTTCCGGTTGAATTGTATCAACTTACGTTATCGGCAGAACTTTCTCGTGGGTGTGTTCTAGAAAGGAACACCACACGGAGTAAACTCCTTCCTTCTCCCCGCTTTGCTAGTATTGGCGTATATTGAAATCACCTTCCTCCCCATTTTGCCCTGTACGGAAAATTACTTATTCACCTCGAGGAGCGAAATGTTAGTTCATTCACGGTCCGTTAGGCCGTGATTGCCGCGACGTCTAAATGTCCAAAATCGAACGAACAACTTGGCTCACTCAAACTTATTGCTCGAGCTGGTATCCGGCTTAGGAACTTTTACAAACGCGAAGAACGCGCGTAGGCGAGCTCCCGCTTCGGTGAAGAAAAGGGATCTCCCCCGGCAGATTCCGACGGGAGGATTTGCTGCAAGAAATTCACTGCTTCTCTAAATACTAGAAGGCGTGAAGAGCAAGCGAAGAAATGTAAAGATTGTCCCGGCAATGGTGCGCGGAATAAGAGAAACTTCCAACATGACTTTGGCTTTTAACTACTCTTCACAAACTTCCCTCATTTCTCTACTGCTTCTCAAAATGTGTTGATAAGTTTTATTTTAGATGGGATAACATATTCGTAAGTCTTATTCCAATAAATTGACTCTAAGGAAAATAGTGTGAGATATATTTGTCAACCTGAACGAACTTAAAATATTTTTAGTCTGTAAAAAATTGAAATATTTCTGTAATGAGAATTTTAAATTAAATTATTCTATGTAACATTATTACCTAATTATTTCTTTTATATTGAATTTCAATGTTTGATCATCACTTATTTATATAGATAAGTAATAATATGTAACTAAGAATATCGCGAGACATGAAATAAATATTAAAAATAATTCTACATGTGGTTGGGTGATGTTGTTTCTCGACGATTGCGTTTAGAATGAAAGAGTTTCAACTCAAATAGATGACTTCAGTGGCAATTAAAGTTACTAAAACACCACCAGGCTTTATTACGTATAATTTTGGAACTTAGCGTATATAAAGAACCACTATATGATAAGTAAAAACATTTTTAGGGATTTATTTCGCTAAACTGTGCGTGTGGAAAAATTTGAAGTATCTGAACTACTTCGATCACTCGAAGTTCGACGTGTCGATAGGGACACAAACAGAGGTGCTAAACACGATTACATCGTAGGTATTTATGAGACCATTCATCGATCAGAAAAAAATATAGTGATAGGAAAACAGAGAGAATAGCATAAAAAGAACAAAGAATAAAGTTGTGAAGCAGATAGAGACAGAAAGTCGAACACTTTGGCTTCCACGCAACGAGAAACGTTGAACCACGCTCTGTACCTGAATCTACGCCGATGACGTCAATACCCTAACTATAAATCACCACTATATATTACACCACGACATCTTCCGACGAGTGGGTAAATCCGGAATTGCACCAATTATTATTGAATCTATTTCATGTGCTTCGTTTCTTATAATTATTAAATCAAATTATTAAAAATCACAATTAATTCCAAACAAAGTAAATGTAATCACCAAATTGTTGAAACACTAAATTATTTTGAATATAACCATATAGTGTTACATGTCATCGACCAAAGTTCTATAAAGCAATTATTAAGGCGTTTTCGTTCATTCGTTATGTAACATATTACATTCTACTTCTACAAATGCTGCATCTACCAGTTGAATACCGAGTTAATGAGTATACTATTTTCTTATGCTCCTTTTTGCACACATTCACTTAAAATAATCTATATGGAAAATAAAACTACTTGGTCTTCACCAGAAGTCACACGTGTCACTGAAATAATAAGTTAATATAATTTTAAACAAGCCTATTAGGCAAAACGTATAAAAATACAAAACACAAATTAATTTTATTATTTGCTAACACATAACAATTAATGTCTAATGGATTTAATTTCTGTAGAAATGCCCGACCTACCTGATGCAGGTTTTTCTAGGGTTTTCCCTGCATTTCTTTAGGCGAATGCCGGGTAGGATCCTTAAACTATAGCCCGGGGGTCCTAGTAACCCTTGGCTACCTTCCTCTACCCTTCCGCATCCCCCCTTTCAAATCCCTTCCTATGCTATTAATGGTGAGTTGCCCAAAGTGGATTACCCTCACGTAGCCTGTTGACCTAAAAAAAAAATTAGTTTGAAGGCCTGCGAGGGATATTCTCTCGCAGGTAGAACCTTGGAAGAGAGATACGAAGGGGCTACCCTTGGGGATGCCTTTTCCTCTCCGTTTTCGAACTAAAGTTCCCACAAGCCGAGGCACCTCGGCCTGTTATGAGAGGTGTATATTCCGGGGTCACAGACCTTGGGCATACGGTAAGAGTTGTCCGCTATTCCCATTGGCCAGTTGCCTCCTAAACTGGTCGAGGCACGGAGAAGGGAATGATGCGTCCCCACAGCAAACTCCTCTCCCGATATCGGAAGGGCGTGGGACAAGTACCCAGTGCCCGACCTACCTGATACCGGTTTTTCTAGGGTTTGTCCTGCATTTCTTTTAGGCGAATGCCGGGTAGGATCCTTAAACCATAGCCCGGGGGCCCTAGTTACCCATGGCTACCTTCCTACACCCTTCCGCATCCCCCCTTTTAAATCCCTTTCCTATGCTATAAGAGGGGAGTTGCCACTATGTGGATTACCCTATACATAGCCTGTCTACAACACAAAAAAAATTAGTTTGTTTTATTGTGACGAGCAATTGTTTTCGAAAAGTTAAAGGCGATGAATATTTCTTCCTAACAGAGAAAGCTCGGATCGTCAGGTTGGAGGCGTGATTAACATTAGGAATAAAATGTACCCCTGCGTTTCGATTGTGAGATTTAAAATTTTAGTAAAAGCTGAAGTATTCTACAATTGTGCATCATAGCACTTGCTCTCTGTGACGAAGAGGTTTATGTAACGACAAAGTAGTTAAATAATGGAAAAAAGTTTATTGTCCCGTTAGATTTTAATATTAATTAATTAATCTACATAAGATTTATGATACAGAATTCAGTATACAACTGTTATTAGTAGATCAGAAAATAACTTATTTTATTTAGTAATTAATAGATTGGAACGAATCCATTTTTTTAAAAATTTTGGATTATGTCTTGCTATTTTTCTCTCAGTTTAAAGTTATTGTTGTTTAACGTATTAATGTAGTGTGGCACTCTGTTCGCTACCAGTAGAATGTCTCCGTCGGTCCAATTCCAAGAACGGCTTAGCTGCGGTAGGAGGAAGTAACTTTTGGAAAACAACAGTCATTTCCATACTTAGCTAATTTATTAAAGATATAAATATGTACAATTGTAAAATTTTGCTCCCGACTAGCCAGTTATGAAAACTCAGGGATTGTTGTGGCAAGCTAGGCCCGAGAAACGATTTATAAAAAGTGCTTTACGCAACCATGAAATATGCGATTTTGGTTACCAGACTGGGGTCTCGGCAATACAGCGACGTCCCTTGCAGCTGGTCATCTATTGAAGTGTCTGGTGGAGTCTCGCTGATAAATTCATGAAAACCAAGAGCAACCGCTCACTGCAACCTCTCCAGTCAGAATGCCTGACCAGGTATCCACTTCTCCCGACCTGTGAGACCAACTGTTTCTCTATTGGCCCATTTAAGTTGTTATGGACCAATCACAGGTCTTAGGCAAACCGACGTAGAGAATTTCAACAGCGAGACCCACTGCACTTGCTGTTTGCTGGCGGGAAAACCCCCCCGATTGAGGTACAGTTAGAATCCCCAGCCTGACTGGCACCAAACGGTACTTTCTGCTGATGTTGGCTAAACATGGTTGCTCACGCGTTTAAACAAACTGCCTAAAATATCAGTAGAATCAATGAAAAGACGCCTATCCTAAATAACGCGCTATAGTAGAACATAGAAACGATTTACGAAGATGAATACAATCAGTTAAATAATTTTAGATTTGTTGAAAATAAGTTGATTTCAACTATAGTAGGTTAAACAATGAACGAAAAGAGGAGAAGCACAAAGGAAAGCATTTCCAATGGTAAAAAAAAATTAAATTTATAGAAATTGGAAACTACAGAGAAATTATGTTATGAAGGTACCCAGATCAAGTTAAATCCAAAAAACAGAAATTTTAATCATCTACATATTAATATCAAAATTTATTGTCGTTTTAGATGTTTATTTCTTAAATTAATATTTTCCATCATTACAAATATTCATATTCCATTTCATACTTTACGTCACGTTTTAGTTCTACTAGGCATTATTTTGGATAACATTACTATTATTTAATTTGTGTTTATTATTTTCCAAAAATTATTATTCCTCGATTGAACAAGAGCTTTGTAATTTGGATGCATATCAGGTATATTTTTTTATAAAGAATTAAATAAGTCTAACTAGAGAATAGCGAGCTTTTACGCCGTGTTGATAACATCATTCCACATTGTTTATACGAACAAACAAACAAATAACACACAAGTTTTGTTTGCGGGTCTAGAGTGTTTAAAGTGTATTTTTACGTTCGACGTTTATTTTAATTTTTTTTAGTGTTACTTGCTATATTTGCTGAAACTGTGTGTATCTTTGGTTACAATAAAACAAAAAAAAGAGTCCCTTGTGTAGCGATCTTTCGGAATTTGTAGTTTAACACCCGAATTGCACGTCATCAAGCGCTGTTATCGGCTAGGGAATAAAATAAACCATGTAAAATATTTGAAATGCTTTAGCGCAATTTGTAGCCTCGTAAATATTTACCCAAATAACTTTATTCGCAGTTCTAGAGCCTCTGAATCGTTGTTGGTTCGAGTCTCACCTCGAATAATAATTTTAGCTGTCGTGCAGATAGGACGGTCACAATTTAGCAATTCATTTTCGAAAACGTTTGCGTGTTGGTAACGCTGACGCATATAACTGCTGTAAAAGTGATGAATATTGCCGTAAATGAGAAATTTTTGCGAACTTTCATCATTGAATATAGTAGTTACTTATATGCGTAGTTCGTGTTACCAAACGTAATCATTAATATAAATTATTGGATTATTATAAGAACAATTAAAATTATGTGTTAACGAAATGTTAAAGTAAACTCTGATTATGGTTATTTTAATTTAATATTTAAGACATTATTAATTTTTAAACCATTATATCATTTACAACCGAAAAATATATACCTTGCATGTGTTCATTCAATTATTCTTAATGACTTAACTAATTGCGATAGTGCATGTTACGAATTCAACTAGGAAAATTTTTGACTCATAAGAAAAAAATATTTACGAAAATTATAATTCAAGAACCTCTCAAAATCGAATTTTTAATATCACGAGATCTCCCAAACTGTAATAGATAATTTTTTTTCCACTTAAATGTTCGTCAATATATCCTAATAAATTAAATTCTGTACAGTTCAGAATATTTCGTCCATTGATCATTTTTCATCATTTAACGTAATTTGACATTTTATGGTCATTAAAAGATTCTAGAATTACGTAAATGCTGTATTAATTATCAATATGTACATATATGTCAAACATCCGCCTCTTAAATTATATTTGCCTATTATATATGTGTATATATATATATATATATATATAATCAAATGCGATACAACAGAATTCGATTTTTTTTAGTGATCTCTGGTATTAACGATTATTATTGATACTAACGTCTTGACATATATCCGCTTAGTTTAGAATCCATCATATTTAATACTTTTAAAATGTTTGGTAGTACTATATACTACTGGCGCATTTAACTGCATAACTTGGTATTTTTATTACTTTTCTAGTGCTAGGTTCTTTATTTTTGCTGCTGAAATTCAAGTCTTTTAAATCTTATTTTCACACCCAGCTTTCCTACGCTTTTAGAAATTTTAAATTAAACCACGTGGTCTGTCAATAAAATTTTTAATTATTGTGAATTGTAGGAAAATCATGGATTTTTCATTTTATATACTGCATCTTGATGATTCAATTTGGAAATATGACCTGTAATTTATCGTTTTACCCTTATCAGCAAATAATTTTTTAGCCACTATTATATCATAGCAATACTGACTTTCAAAATTGAAAATGCATATTGTAAATAAATGTGCATCAAGTAGTGGAATTTCACTCTTTTTTTTTGCTGGGTTCTACAATACCCTTCAAAAAGGCCATCCTCATTTAAGATATCATCATCTAAGAGGTTTACATCAGAGAGATGAACTTGGCATCCCGCATTCAAGTAATGAGTAGTGGCTGGAAAGAGGAAAGAATGATGTGTACTTTGGTACTTTTCTGAGATAAGCAAGATTTTTGTACGTTTGATCACATAGAGAGCATAAGGAACAATAACAAAATAATTCAGAAGTTCCAATTTTAACTCTCATAGTGCAAACAACTCGATATATTTTACAAAAATAATATTATAAAATTTAATTTTACTTTGAGGTTGTATATTCATGTAGTCTTCGTCTTACCACAGTTAAAGTGGCACTCTTACAATTAATCCACCAACCTTAATGATTGAATACTGATTGAGAAATGAGGAGAGTAGAAGAGTAATGGACTCATTGTGATCAATAAAGGAGTATTGTGAGATGGATCTGAGAGGATAAAGGAGGAAATGAAGCAGATTTGAAAATAAACGTGAGTGGCAGTTGAGATGGAAAGTATCAGATGATTCGAGTGATTTGAATGTGTTATAGTCAGTCACAAGTTAACTGATGAACATAAACGTCTAAGGTGCCGGCCAACAAAGGTTGATTCTCACGTGAATAAGGAGGCTAGAGCCTCCGTAAATTTGAAGAACTTTGTCCTGTCCATCATGAAGACGCCGAAGATCAATTTCAAACATTCACTTTCACTCTATCTTTTCCATATCAATTATGTATACTAAACCTTTTAAAAATAGTTATCAATTTATGATAATCCCTACAGACATTTTGAATAGTTGAATAATTTAAATAATATTAATAAGTATTTTTATTTATGCTGTGAAATAAAATGTTCCAGAATTAAATACACTCCGATGAAAAAATATTAAAATTAACAAATCCAGCCAAGCAAAAATAAATAACATTCTAAGAATTCGAATAATTATCCAGGATGTGGTAAAATAAGGTTGGGGGATTTTAAAATTTCATATATATATATATATATATATATATATATATATATATATTGTAATGCCAATTAATTAACACATTAATTTTAAATTAGAAAATATAAATTGTTTGAGAAATATATTCTTACGGCGGTATAGAACACAGCAACAATGTAGCCAGGCATTGTTTTCTTTGTCGGAAGAGCAATGCGCGCTCAAAATTTACGAGACGGTAGTTCAGTTGGCTGGAAGGTTTGGTCAAGTACAGGTCGCATTAAAATATTGAGGACAGAGTACACATTATGTTTTGGTAGAGTTCAGTCTGCATTTTGGTTCCTCAGCGATCGGGTGGTCGTAAAATAACTTTTGGAACTTGGAGATTAAATAGGTGGCGAGAGACGAGGACGAAAACGAAAGGTGAGAACGAGAATCGAAATAAACTGGAGGAAAAGCATAGACAAAACATTCACACAAGTTTAACTACGAAACCTGCTAAACACAAACAGTTTTTGGTGCACATAGCCGAGCAGAAGTCAACCGAGTGAGGGACAGACGAACAGGAGGTTCCTGGTTCCTGATTTTGATCTAAAAATACTAATTTTAGAATCACTGAGTTTGAGTAGAAGCTGTGCAAAAACCCGTCATAGTGCTTCGTAAGTCAAAAGTATCCTGGAATGCTGCCGTGAGTACCAATATAAAATAAATAATTATGTAAACCGGAATAAAAGATAGACGTCAGATTTCGTTCTCTTCCTTTGATAATATTTGTTAAATAGAATCCATCTTTTTAGTTTAATTTCGTCGACAAGTAAATTTCGTCTTTGTTAATTGACGAGTAAATCTTTTTATTAAAATTTGTGTTGATAAGATTTCTAAATAAATGATTAGCCATTATCAAACCCAGTAATGACCCTGAGATATTTTTTAAATTGTACAATTGTTTCAAGTACTGATAATATATTTTGTTTGTAAATTTGAATAATTTTTCATTTTGTATTTTACAATATATTCGGGAAATATTGGTGAAGTCGTTAATTCCCAAGGCAGGGGTTCTCCCATAATCCACTGCCTTTGTCTGCAGTCCTCAGTTATCATGGCGCCAACTTTTATGACCGTATTTTCCCAACCAAGCTACAGCTCGGTTCTGTGTACATATAATCGTTGTAATTAATTTGGGCGGTGTTCTTCTGCGCTAATGTAGATCCATTCAAATAGTTTTCTGAGTCTTTCAAATTTAAAGCACTGTAATCTGATTTAGGAGTATTTTTCTTAATTCCTAATCTTTTTCTACTGAAACTTTTTCTACTGGTAATAGAATGTTGTCTAGAAGCACTATAATTAATTAAATCATAAAAATGTTATTAATTAACAGATGTAATTGTTGTTATTAGTTAAATACGGGTTTATTATTTATTGGATTTTTAATTACCTTATAACTGTATTGCGAGTCACCATCTAATGTCTACAAGATGGTCATTCTACATTATGTTATACTTTTTACTTTGCTGCGAAAATTCTGTAAAATTTTCCTGGTACCGGTTATATTCTTGTCATCCCGTTGAATGATATAAAATGAAAACACACTTGCGAAAGACCGGTATAAAAGTGAATTTAACCGGGGCATATATAATGAACCTTCTCTGAGCGCTTTGAATGTTAACAAGTGTTGTGATATGAAAGTAAGCCTCTTTTTATAACATAATGCCCGTGT
Organism: Zhengitettix transpicula; assembly: GCA_037074705.1. NCBI lineage: Eukaryota > Metazoa > Arthropoda > Insecta > Orthoptera > Tetrigidae > Zhengitettix > Zhengitettix transpicula. The sequence continues at coordinate 48,263,577 of CM073591.1, read as the reverse complement.
GAATACGTGATGTGCGAGTGAGCTGCGATATGTGTAAGAGTTGTCGCTTATTTACGCGGACTGTCCCGTGTTTTGAAAAGGTTTGTCCCTCTCTCTGTCTGTCTGTTCCCTCAGCCGAGAGCGTCCCCGGCGACCTGTTGAATATTCAACGCGATGGCGGCATCTGCTATGACAGGACAGGGCACATACACCGCCCTTGCTGGCTGAGTGGGCGACATGACCTCTTTCCAAAGAGATACTGGCCTCTTCAAGACTTTCTTGTCGCCTGAAATGAAGAATTTACTCTCTTTAATACTTCCGAAATTAAGAGAAGAGTATCTTTCATGATAAGGCACAGGTGATTCACTTCTGGCTCACTTGGATTTTTAAATTAATGATTTATTAATACTCGGATATAAAATGCACATTCTTGCTTAAATTTAACAAACTACTTGACAAGATGCAAAGCCTTCAAGATTATCTTGTATTTATTGTTAAATTATTCCGGACAACAACGAGGTAGCACCACTAATGCGCCATGCATATTTAAATTTATGTAACTCCTAGACACCACAACACATTTAAATAATTTTTTTGAAGATTAAATATAGGCATGACAACTTTTGATTACTAGATGTAATTGTATAATTATCTGTCGATTTTACAATGACACACACAAATAAGTTTAGTTGCGTAAGTTGTAAAAAGACGTTCGTAATAATCTTGAAAAAATTAATTAAAAATTAAAATTTATTTTACGCAAACAAAGTTTTTGCCGTGTGTCTGTTGCAGTCAGATAATTAAATGTTTTAATTGTTACGTGAAACATAGTGGACTGTTTTTCTATTAGAACATCTGCCTCCTCTACTGGTCGTGGCATGGAGAACGAAGGGCATAGGACAAGTACCAAGTACCCGAACTACCTGTTACTGGTTTTCTAGTATTTGTCCTGTATCAATTTTATGCGAATGCTGGGTAAGATCCTTAAACTACACCCCGAGCTTTAGTAGACCCTTGGAAACTTTCCTTTACCTTTCCGCATCCCCCCTATCAAATTACTTCCTATGCTATTAACGGAGAGTTGCTGCTATGTGGATTACCCTCATGTAGTCTGTTACTCTAAACAAAAAGTATTTGGTAAACGTCAGTCAGGTACTGACATATACTAATCGAAACTTTCTTAATTTCTAAACTCTGTTGTTTATCTGCTTGTTTCTAACGAGGACAATTAATTTAAACATAGTACATATCATGATTAAAACATATATTAACAAAAACTGTCATATGCAATTATCATGTAGTATCAGTAAAATTGCAGCAACTTTTTCTGAGGTCCCATTTAGATATCATGATTTATCCCTGTCTAGGCAAGAATAATAATAGGAAGTCCTACAACCTGATGATCATATTTGTTTGTGACATTGTTTCACCCACCAGTTACACCGAGAAATACTATGATCCCTTACAAGACGAGTTTTTTGTATCGATGCTAAAATATTTCTTAACGGCAGCTGACTTTATTGACTTTGGCCTGCTCTTTGTTCGTGAATATCACCATAAGCGAAAAATAAAATTATTGCACCCTAGGTAGTGTCACAAGTATTCTTAGTTCTGTATTGGTTACTTCGTGGGACGGAGAAGCAGGTAGTCGATAGTAAGATACTGACTAATATCTACAATTGTTTAACTTTTGTAAATATGGAACGAATCATGAAGTAATTTTTTTAAAAAAAGAAATGCAGCAATTAGATAAAATTAAAAGAATTATTATAAAGAAATTCATCAGATTATTAGATTTGTCTTTATTTTATTTTAGCTTGAAAGATGCAATGGGTAGGACAACTAATAATTTTCACGAGCTCTTACAGAAAATCAGAATTCTGGATGCAGTTAAATCCCCCTATTATAATTGCTCTTGACAAGTTTCAGTCCTTCGTAGCGTCGGTAACAATTAAAGTGAGTAAAGCCTTTTCCGCAATATTGACACTATTATTGAAACTTCATCATTTCTAAGTGCACCAGCTCTAAGACAACTTTCTTCATCTAATTGCTAGTAAGGTTATCCCTCTCCAACCGTCGCCGTGATGTTACGCTTATCAAATAAACGTCGTAAACGAGAAATCCAGCTTGAGTGGATCTAAAGTACGCATTCAGCCTAGCAAGTTTCCTCCCACTTTAACATGAAACGGTGCACGGGAACTTGGCACCTTAATGAAGGGCGGAAGATTCGCCTAATATTTCCCGGGCCGCGTGGGGGGCGGCAGTTCATTTTCATCAGCTATGTAGATCTTGACGCGCTAAGAACCTACCCCTCTGTGTGTGTGTGTTTTCCTTCCCCGCCTCCTAGCTGGCACTCGCCGCTCTTCCAGTTTGTTAAAGAAGAGGAAGTGCTGAAGTGGCCTTATCAAGGGCGATTACGGGGCAACTTAACTCGCGTCTGTCGAGGGGAAAGTAGTTAAAAAGTTCCACACGGTGGAAGGGGTAGGGTTTTGGAGGGAGGTCTTCTGCGTAGCGGCGCTGAGGGCGCCTCGTAAAAAAGACGACCGCTCCGCGTAATATTGTGAAGGGCGCTGCCCAGAGGCCGTCGCTAATTAACATCGCCAGATAAGGCCCGGCCCTCCCATTAATCTGCTAGGATTTCATTCCATCCTCAGGAGCAAGTACGCGTGCCTTACAATGGTAGATGGTGACGCAAAACAACTTGCCCAACTGCTGTAAAAAAATTAAACACAAAAAAACTGAATGTTCTTTAGCGGCCTCCTTGTTCAATATAATTTTTTAAGATATAGCAGTCACATAGTACTTAAAAATAATTATTTTGTAAACTTAAATTCAATTGAAACGAGTTACGTAATGCTGAGTCAGTCAGATAAGGGTTCGTGTACTCGAATCATCACGTGTTGGGATTTATAATAAACCATCATAACAACGACACATGTTGGAATGGATACTGTCTTATTGTCCCACTCCAAGCCACTAAGAAAATTCCTACAAGACATAATTCTGGAAGTGGAAACAAAATTAACGTCTGTAAAATTAAATAACAAATTTCTTGTGTGATTTAATTTTGTTGACAAAGATTTGTTATTGTCTGATATTTCACATCATTCTGATAACCTTAACTATGTATTTAAAATTTTAATAGCTAATTATTATCCTATTAGTTTGGAAAATTAATTAATTTCAGAAATAATTTATAGTAATATAAAAACTCTTTTCCGTCAAAACACCAATACTAACAATTTTATTGTTTTACCTGATTATGATTGTTTATCTACTAAATTTAAAATGTTATAAAACCTAATATCCCCGTAATTTTTTAATCTGTTGTCTTATGTGGTTAAAAAACCAGAAGATTGACTTAGCAATTAGGATTTCCATACTATTGTTTATAAAATTATTTACAATAGTTGCTCATTATGTTATACGGGCCAGATCAAACGATCTTTGATAACTAGAATGAAGGAACAGAAAACCACATTCTCCGATTACAAAACATTGTTTGGATCTTAATAATTCTTTCAATTTTGATAATACTATAAGACACAAGGAAACTAATTTTAATAAAAGGTTAATATCAGAAATGTTACATATTAAAACTAACAAATTTCAATGAATATTAAACAGGATACTTCTAATTTAAACTGTATTTATGATGGCTCATAAAAAAAATCTTTGTTAATTTATATCTTGTATACATATTATTTGTAATGTGTTGTAACTTTGGCTATATCTCTTCAGTCTGGTAGTAGTATTGACAAGGTTCAAAACAGTTGATCTGAAAATGTATATTTTTCTTCCCTAATTATATTGTTAAAAATTAATTGTCTTTTGTCTGAAAGATTATTCAAGTTTTCAACAAATCGGGAAAAGGTAAGGGGAAAAAAACACCCAGGCAGACATATGGATGCTGTTACGGTAGCTCCAGAATAATTTGCTGATGAAGTCAAGGCAACGGTTCGGAGAACAACACAATAAGCAATTTTATGTATAATCTCGAACATTCTATTGATCAATGGTTGTTTGTCAGCCTATCTTCAGTCATGTTTCTTAAGTTATTTTCTCACGGGTAACTAGGGCTACTATTACGTAACTATGACTTTATAACTGCCTGAGGATATAAATTAAAATCATAATTATAATATTCAAAAATTGTTGTAAACATTTTTATATTACAATTCAAATATAAAAGAGGAGTTAAAACATGATTGGAAATATCGTTGCATATACGTCAGTGAAAAAAATTGTGCGACAAAGTTCAAGTAGCAGAGAATGTGATATTCGTTTTCTACAACAGACTTCAGGGGTAGCGGCTTATGGAAGGTAAAAGCAGTTCTTCCGACTATAAAAATTACCTGTGGCACAGAAAACAACACATGTGGTCAGGGTAATAGAGTTTTTAAATAACTGACCTCCTGAGAGAATTTTAGTAATAGATTAGACGTATAGGAGGGAGGAATTATCGGTGGCGAAGTGAAGTTAAAGGTGTGAAGACGGACAGACTAGGAATATTGCGGAATCTGAAACAGTCGCTAATTCAGTGAAGTTATTTATTGATGGTAGAGTTAGAAATTATATGTGATGAATGTGGAGAAGTAATTTAACTTTCAAAAGGATGGAACTCACGAAACAAGACAGCAACACAGTAACGGTTAGTGGATAGCAGTACGAAAATAGAAAGTAAAAAATGAGAATGTTTCCGGAGAAAGCAATTGGACACTCCAGTACCTCCAGTTCTAGTTGCCTGGTGGAAGTGCCCGCAGGGAGAAACAATTCCCGGGAAAGAACATCTAACAAAATTTCACTTGAACCTACGTCAAATTTTCTACATTTAAAAGAAAACTCGTAAATTGTCGGAAAGTTTCAACCAACTTTAAAACTCGAATAAATATGAAGGCCTAAATTGAGATATATATAATTAACAAAAGACATAATGGTTAAGTTAAATATAAAATATACAGATGCTGTGTGAATGCTACCTCATTCACAACAATTCAACAATAAGTTTGGTTTTTTAATTCGAAACATACGTGAAATGCATTCAAAAATCATATTCTTACAGTCATGTATTTAAAATTTCCAATGCCCGACCTACCCGATGCAGGTTTTTCTAGGGTTTTCCCTGCGTTTCTTTAGGCGAATGCCGGGTAGGATCCTTAAACCATAGCCCGGGGGCCCTAGTTAACCCTTGGCTACCTTCCTCTACCCTTCCGCATCCCCCCTTTCTAATCCCTTCCTATGCTATTAAAGGGGAGTTGCCCAATGTGGATCACCCTCATGTAGCCTGTCGCCCTAAAAAAAAAAAAAACAGGCTACATGTGGGTAATCCACTTTGGGCAACTCCCCTTTAATAGGAAGGGATTTGAAAGGGGGGATGCGGGTCAAGTAAGCCTGCGAGAGGATTTCTCGCAGGTGAACCTTCCCAGAGAGCTCGGGCGGGGGCTACCTTTGGGGATGCTCTCACATCTCTCTGGTTTTTTTGAACTAAGGTTTCCTCATGCCGAGGCACCTCGGTCTGATTTGAGAGGTGTATGTGCCGGGGTCGCAGACCTTGGGCATACGGCAAGAGTTGTCCGCTATTCCTATTGGAATAGTCGGCCAGCTGCCTCCTAAATTGGTCGAGGCACGGAGAAGGGAATGCTGCGTCCCCACAGCAAACTCCTCTCCCGCTATCGGAAGGGCGTGGGACGAGTACCCAATGCCCGACCTACCCGATGCAGGTTTTCCTAGGGTTTTCCCTGCATTTCTTTAGGCGAATGCCGGGTTGGATCCTTAAAATACAGCCCGGTGGCCCTAGTTAACCCTTGGCTACCTTCCTCTACCCTTCCACATCCCAACTTTCAAATCCATTCCTATGCTATTAAAGGGGAGTTGCCCAATGTGGATCACCCTCACGTAGCCTGTTCTAAAAAAATAATAAAAAAAACATTTTTGCATTAAATAAATTGCATATTTTTAAATTTTTATTATTTTGTTTAATTTTAATTTCCAGTAAAAAATTAATACAAATAATTAGACAAAAATGTTGATAGAACAAAAAGGCCTTTATAAATAATTGAATATAACAGGATTAATAAATTAACAATAGAATTTTTTACAAATATGAACGAATAATAAAAAACCTAACTTTCGGTAATCATGGAAGCCGCTTCAAATATATTGTTATATATTTTTTTAATTTTCCACTTAACTATTGTTATTTATTTCCCGTGCATGGCTGAGTCTCGAAGAAGCTAGACTTGTTTAGTTGTTTAAAATGACATCGATACGTTAATAAATTTTTGATGGGACTATTGATGTCAAATAATTTATTATTTAGTGTCAGATATTAATTAATTCAAATACTTCTGAATGTAAGAAAAAACCTTTGTATAGCATTCCATACTTAAAATATTCAACGATCCTTTAGTTTCATAACAGATTTGAATTTATCATTGGTTGAAAATTAAATGAAATTAAATCCAGTTTGTGCCATAAAAGTTTATTATTTACTTTTTATTGCCTTAATTCCGACGTATATGAAGATAAATCCGTATTTGTGTTTAAAATTACTATGGCTTGAAAAATTATTACATTGCGGCAATGAATTTATGGAATACATATGGTGCATAGTGTAGCCCATGTAAAATAATGGGACTTAGTACCATTATATTTTCTGACTGATGAAATCACTCGGATTTGAGCTTTACATGAAAATAATATCACAAACAATCGCTGAAAAAAGATTAACAGCACTTCTAAATTTTTTTTCTCGCCGTGTTGAAATTAAAAAATCATTTTTGAGGCAATGAAACATTGACAGAGGATTGAATGCAGCATAAATATCCATTAAAATACTCGTAATTGAGATATATAGTTCTCTGAAATTATTATTATGCAATGGAGAATAAAACAGTCGGTGCACCCTGCAGTTTGGATTATTGTAGCCATGTTTCATTAGCTTGTATGAATAGATGAACAATGACGCATGTAACTGAAATGTTTAGAAACATAACGAGACAAACAACAGACAAAATTGAGAGATAAAATAAATATCACACAATGGTTTTGTAGATCTTGTGGTTTTAGTCAGATGATTAAAATAAGCATGAGCCACAATAACGACAGACTTCATGATTCAGGTGACGAACCCAAAAGACAGTTTAGATTTTATGATTTCAGACTTAATATATTTAAGGAATGGAGATTTTAAAACGAATTGTTTCTATTAGAAATTATTAATACGTACGTCAGTAAATGGTTTGTTTGTTACACACTGCATATTTTTTATCGTGTTTAAGACAAATATATGCATATACATAATTGGACTCGGTTAATTATTAACTGTGAATTTAATCTGATTATGATTTGTATTATCATCTCTGTCATATTTCCTAGTAAATAATTAGACTGTTAATGATAAAAGTAGTAAATATAACTATTGACGGAAGCATCAGAGTCAACGGAAAAAGGAACAACTAATAGCTAATGTTTAAGAAAATAATTAAACAATATATTGAAAGAAAAATAAATTATCGAATAATAAGTTTATATTTTATTGGATTTTTTTACGGTACATATCTACAATTGTTGAGTCAAAGGTGCGTAAAGAAGCGCTAATAGCTGTGCTAGGCGAGTCCGTGGAACTAAATAACACCGCAACTAGCAATAATACAGATTAACATCCTATTCTTAAGTAAAATACGACCGTATTTAATTAATTCATTATCGGATATTGCTCGAATATGAGGGTTCAACGGGGAAGTAAAAGACTTAGGACAAACTGAGTATAGCAGGCTAATTTGCAAAACAAACCAATAAAAAAAATGGGATGGGGGGGGGGGAATCTATCTTACTTCTATTTTCTTCAAACTTGAGTCGAATAGAGATAAACAAGCAAATTTAAAATCAAAATAATTTGAAATTAATTGTGTTTCCATATAAGTTACCCAACAATAACTAAATATCGCCAATAATTATGATGTATTAATATTGAATAATATTATTCATTATAATATTACAATTAATAAAATAAAATAACTGACAATTAAAATATTTTATTCGACCCAACTACGTTTCTGTACATTTTAGTATTTTCGTCAGGTTTTTTATGTTATTTTTCTACGGTAACATAACTTTATGTCATAAATGGTGAGAAGAACAAACAATATAATATTTCAGGTCACAAATTTATGTTACATTTTTTATTTTCCTTCTAATAAAAATATTTATAATATGAGAAACAATAATATTCCTTGACACTAATTGCTTTATGGAATAATAAATTTAAAAAATATAATATTTAAAAATGTTTTCATCATTATTGTAATTTAATAATTATATTGTTTACCAACTCTCCAGTAATTATAAAATTTTTGTCAAATTAAAATTAAAAATTAACTCCAAAAAATGAATTAATTTTTTAATTTGTTTGTGAACTAGATTAACAATAAAATTAAGTAATATTTACAATCCATTATTTTTAAAATGAAGCATTATACAAATTAAAAGTGTATATAATTGCTTTAATGTGTAACAATTTTGATACATTTCTTTTTAATTCATTTTGTTCCATGTATATTTTTAATTGTTTTACATTTTATTATTCTGTACGCCGTTTAAGAAGGAAACTATTACTTTTTTCATACCACAAAACTTTTCAGAGAAAGGGAAGAAAGAAGATTTATATAAATTTGTTATTTCAAATATTTTATTGTCTGTTCTTTTCACAACTAATGACAAAAATTCTGTTATCGTACAAACGTAACGTAAAAAACTGTATGAAAGTTCAAAACTGAACAAAATCGTCGTAGTGTTGAATAATTTTTTAATTGGCTTTTATAATGGTAGCTAATTTTTTGAATTTATATTATTATTAAAAAACAGACTTAAAGTAAAATTTTAATTACAATTCATTCATCATAAAGTTAAATATTGAACATTTTCAAATATTCTAGTAAGATTTAAAGTAAAGAAAAAAATAGTGAAGTTATAATTTAATTAGGGCAGCTAATTCTCTTATTATTTTAAATAGAAAAATAAAGGTTATTCGGAGTCACCAATGCGTGAGGTTTTGCATTAAATTGGTGTTTTGAGATAAAGTATAAATAATTATCGGAAAGTTCACGTCATGTAAGAATGGCTCTCCTAAGTTTCCCCTCTCTTGATTCACACTGATTGGACCGTCAGAGTCGTGCACGATTCCTACAAGATTACTGTTCCTTGTAGCACATAATATCGGAGTATTTGAAACTTGTGCTTCTCGAAACAGTCCTGAATCCGCGCGTAAGAGTGACAATGAGTAATCGCCATAAGGGTTGGTTGCGCATAGTTGTCCTGCGTCCTTTTTGCGGTGTCTGGCCGCCAATAAATTCTTCAAGCGCTCATTTACAAGCTCCACCACGGGGTTTACGCGACTCAATATCTCCATGTAAATAAAACAAAGCTGGTGTGACTTGATAAGCGTATTTTATTCGGAAAAATAATGCTGGCCACGCTTTCCATCCGGTTATATATTGGATTTGCGTCCTCCCTCACACGCGGCCCTCTCACTCCACCCCCGCAGTAGGGATCGTGTTGACGACGCCCCGTGGACCCAATCTACGCATCACACAAAAAAAATTCAACCTCTTCGGATAATTTTGTTCTTAAAATATTGGTTCATAGTGAGATTCCGCGGTAGCGAACAACACATTACTGTCCCGTGTTTCAAGACGGGGCTGTTATTTCTCACGTGAAGGCTGTTAATGGTGGACAGGAACAATTGATTTCGTATTTTGCGTCAGATCAGTCTGATAACTTTTGCCCTGGTATCGATTTCTAATCACTTATTTTTATGCGCGATCAGCAGCAACAAATTCTTTATAATATTCACCATTTAATTAAAAAATTTAAATTTCAGATTTCTAAATATAGTGTTTGTGACAAGAAACGCCATCAATATACTCATATCAGAAAATAAGTTAACACATTGTTAATAAATATGTGCGAAGAGTTTTACGGTTTCTTGACTCCATATGCGGAAATCCACCAAGACACTTCCAGTTTCGAGAATAACATGACTGAGAAGGCAATTGATTTTAAATATCGCTTAAATTATGTTTTTGGGAATAAAATAACCAATTCAGTAACATACATACGGTAATGAAGCCAATAAATACAGTTTATTATAACATTTTCGTTGCAGTAGCTGAATCTTTGACCCGTTGATCTGAGCTCAAACTTTGTCTGATTTCCGCCAATTTATTAACGGATTCTTGCTGATTGTTTGACACACTCTTCTGAATTCCCTCACGCCACTCTCCGATACAAGCATTAATCAATCACCACTCTTTGTTAATCCGACTCTTTGTTAATGTTTAATTAGGTTAAAATTTTACAATACATTTTTGTTTTCAATAAAATTGTGTTAATTTTAGAGAAAGTGTCGGTTTGATTCTTATTTATTCTATGAATTTAATTTTCATTGAATTATATCTCTATATTTTCATTTACAAATTTTATAACTCCTAAAATGAAATATAAATAATTTAATGAAAATATATTTAATCTCCTTTCACATTGTTGTCAAACGAGGCTAAAAAGACGTAAATAGAAGTAAAGAAATACTTTTAATTTAATTATAGACATGAAAGGAAGAGAGTGAAAATATACATTACATACCAATGTATAGCCAAATATTTAATTTAATGCTACCTGCATGAATTAAAATTTTGCATTACTTATGTTAGTAAACAGGTCATTAAATTTATTCCAGAAAAATATTCACAATACAATACACGATTTAACATTATCGTATACTGAAAACAATTAATATATTCTATTAACATATTCCTTATAAACTATAAGAATAAACGAAGGGACGCTGAGCTGAACAAATATCACTTACGCAGAGGTCGCTGGTAAAATAATATAAATAGTATATAAATAATTATTAAATGAGTTATTTTTAATAATAATATTAGCGACTCATTACTTGTACATATTCTGCCTTGTAGGGGGACTAATTGACGAGTCTCTCTCACGCAGGCTCACACACATCGCCGGGATCTCCGTGATGCAGTCACGCTGACCCCTACACCATAGGAGGTCGGCATAGGGTTTTATATATGCAATTAATGAGAAGAAAAGGAGCAAACTGACTTTATTTCGCGATAATCCAAAATGATAGATTTTTAGTATTTATTTTACGTCTGTTTTTGAATTAATAAATCACTTTTTAACCTTTTGCATACACTTTTATTCTTATTTTTTGTGGCAATGTGTTAAAATTAATTGTAAGAATACCTGAATAAGGTACCAATGTATATCGTAACATTGTTATTCTGTAATTAAAATAAAGTGTCTGTAAAAGATAAATACGCATTTATTCATAATTTATCAGTTAGTGACGTGGCGGCGGTGCAGATTTATTTATATTTTAAAGTGAAGATGTCCCAATTTATTCATATATTCTTTATGTAAATTATTTTTTAATGTTATTTCATAGAGCCATTATGCGGTTGGTACTGAAGCTGGTAGATGAGGAAGTATGTAATACGAAATTGAACGGGAGAAAATGTATATGGTTGGGAAACCATATACAATACCCTTTACGGACTGTTAACAGCGGCACGATATCGGCATGGGGAGGTTGCAAATCCCACAATGAAATTGATATTTTATTGCCGCTGCAGAGGAAATATACATGTCATAATGGAAAAGCTTCATAACGATTTGCCTCAATTTAATTTGTGGTTTTTTTCGTTAAAGATTGTAACTCCATTTCGTATTTTACTGCATTTTACCCCCGTAACAAATAAAACATTACGTGTCATTTTTCTTATTTGAACTAATTAATTTTTTGTCACTTTATGCCGTAATATCCTGTTTAATCATTACATGTTTATTATACTGTTTTTGAAATAAAATATATCAAATTAGAGCTTTGAAAAGAGTAGCACAATTCTTTGATTTGAAAGAATTGTAAAAATTTTAGAAATATTTGTAGTCAGTTTCAATATAATTGGTTACAGAATTATTTTTAAGGACTTAATGTTTCTAGTTCACATTGAAATTACCTTGCGTGAACTCAACCTTTCATATGAACAAGATCGGCATTAGTAGTTACTTAATGTTACATTGTTTTTGAGAAAATAAATTAATACACTTAATATCTCTTGGTTACATATTCTTAAAAAATAATTTTAGAGGAAAACGTAAACGACTGTAAAAACTATTATTACAAACATTAAATCTATATACATTCAAAATGCAATAAAATATAATTGTATTCATCACAAAAATCCTATTGTCTAATACTTAATAACAAATACTTATTTAATTAACTTATTAGCTGTTTTCTCTGAGGTAGAAATATGAAATTACAATAAAATATAATTATTCCAAGTAAAGCCGACGAGTAAAAAAATTTTCAAAATAAAAAACGTATTAACCTTATTTCAAGTTGCGAAAAAATTCACGCTACATAAATATGAGATTAGAATTATTCTGGCCCGTATTTTTTTAAGTTTCAATGTCTCGTAAATAAACTACAAACAAAAGTTTTAAAATTAGGGAACGGCTTATTCTAGACATTGCAGTGATTTATATACAAGGGAGTCGTAATATTATTCGTCTGAAATATTTTAAATTTTTATGTCTACAAGCAAATATCATCGACACGTTAAAAATTTAATCTAGGATCATGTCATATCAACATAATGTTCTCTCTTTTTTTTTAACCGAAACATGTCAGTCCTATAAAGTGTTGAACGACTGGTCGACTCAGAAATGTGAGAAAAAATAAAAAAAATAGCAAAAATTAAAATTAAAAAAGAACATAATCGTCAACAAAACAATTAAAATGTTTTTGTGATAAATCAGAAGTTTAATCCGTGATTTTTGTAGATATGGTTGTTCATTGTGCATTAGTAATTGTAAAACTCCTATTTTTGAGAGTGAATATAAATAACTTACTAATCTTGTTACATTTATAATTTTTGAAGGCCTTTTTGTTCTGTCAGTATTTTCGTGTAAATGTTTTATTAATTTTGTACTGAAACTGCAAATTAACCAATACATAAGAAATTTATTTGAATGTAATTTTGTTTGGTTGATAGTAAATGGACAACCAAAAACGGATAGTATTCAAATAATAATTTATTCATTGAAGTGACATGATTCTGCCCTGATGCTACCCGCTACAGACATATAACTACAAAGATACTGAATTGTAGATATAACAGAACAGAGACATAAAAAACCAATTATCATAGATTTAAATGACTTATAAAAAATAAAGATCCGAAAAATTATCCGTATAGGAAATTGAATTTTAAGATTCCGGAGGAAAATATTACGTAAAAATTTGGTGTCTCTCTCATTATAGGCCATTTTCATGAAACTCACATTTAACTTTCTAACTCTGTTCGTCAAGAGCTCCGTCTACATCCAGCCTCTTTTTCCCTCTTTCCGCGGTCGCTGTTAGTTTTAATTAAATATCGGGAAAGCAGAATTAAGGAGAGTATTCTGTATTGCATTTTTATCCCAAAATCTCGGCATTGTACTCTGGATGAGGGGTACGGGCAGCACACCACTCCAGCCACCACCATTCCTTACCCCCTTCTTATTGGATTAAGTTTTCCAATATCCCCACAGAAAGACGCGGTGTAGTTAATACAAGGCGGCACACGTCTTTGCTCGGATTATTCCTGTGTAGACTCGAGGACAAAGAACAGCGGAGGCGCAGGCCGCCTCGTTCAAATTTACTTTTCAATTCTGTTGCGTGAATCTGGGGCAGCTCTTTGCTCAAACCTCTGCTCAACATTCTTTGCATTTCTAGGTGTTATGATTCGGTCAACAACAGATTAAATGAATGTTACCATATAAAAAATATTAAAAAATATTTGATGAATAGTGAAAATTGATTGAGACAGGAAAAAGTAATTTTAATATCGTTATTAGAAAATGTATTTTATTTGTATATAACCAGTAAAGAAGGACATGTTTTCTGTTCATAATTTTATTAGAGTTGTTTACAAACTGAGACTGGGGATCCTTGAGTGGTTGGTACATATTAAAATAATGATAAAATGACAGATAAGTGGACTTTTTGAGAAGGGAAGGACAGATAATTATAGAAATTTTGCGGTTCTTAGGGCTAAATTGTGTGACCGACGGAACCCTGAAAGGCATCATAACGGATGGTCGAGGCAATTATACTAAAAGGAGATGCTTATTGTAATTGATTAAGTGGCTCTCGGAGCGGGTGAAAGCTAACAGATGGGGTTTATTTTGGCGAACATGTAATTTTAAAACAACTGTGAAAACAAGGGAATATCCGGGAGCCAGGATATAAATAAGAGGGCAGTTGAACAGTAGAAGAGCTTCATTATTATTTTCGGTTGGAGAGGAGACTGACGTGAGTGGGAGAGAGAGGTGGTGCCGGGTGGACGCAGGGTGGACGTGGGGCCGAGAGTAATCAGCTGGACATCAGTCGTCAACAGTTGGTGGGCGTTTCATCGTGGAGGTCTGTCTGAAAGCAGAATTGTTTGAATTCGTCGAGAGGGTGACGTCGTCAAGAGTGTGAGTGCAGCCTGAGGACATTTAAGCCTGTATGAAGTGAGTATGTGGACCAAAGAGCTTGTAAGTTTAATTTTCTGAAATAATAATTGTAAATTGCTAATAAAGGGTAAAAAGTGTCAGATTTTGTGTATTTCGTTAATTTCGTTACTTTCGTTTCATTTCGTTTCAAAGATTTCGTTTCATTTGTTTCAATCGTTTCAATAAATCTTTTCGTTTTTTATTTATTGTAATTGTATTTGTTTAATTGTAACATTTTGTACCGTTTCCTTATAAACCCAGTAAAGACCTTGAAGGTACCGAGTCCAATTATTTAAAATGTATTCTAGGTAAATAAAATTGTTTTGATTTGATAAAATTTCATCTGATTTGTGTAATTGTAAATTGTGTAATAAATGATAATTGTTGGTTTATTTTTTTTTTAGGGCAACAGGCTACATGAGGGTGATCCACTTTGGGCAACTCCCCTTTAATAGCATAGGAAGGGATTAGAAAGGGGGGATGCGGAAGGGTAGAGGAAGGTAGCCAAGGGTTAACTAGGGCCCCCGGGCTATGGTTTAAGGATCCTACCCGGCATTCGCCTAAAGAAATGCAGGGAAAACCCTAGAAAAACCTGCATCGGGTAGGTCGGGCATTGGGTACTTGTCCCACGCCCTTCCGATAGCGGGAGAGGAGTTTGCTGTGGGGACGCAGCTTACCCCTCGCCATGCCTTGGCCTGTTTAGGAGGCAGCTGGCCGACTATTCCAATAGGAATAGCGGACAACTCTTGCCGTATGCCCAAGGTCTGCGACCCCGGAACATACACCTCTCAAAACAGACCGAGGTGCCTCGGCATGTGGGAACCTTAGTTCAAAAAAACCAGAGAGATGTGAGAGCATCCCCAAAGGTAGCCCCCGCCAGAGCTCTCTGGGAAGGTTGACCTGCGAGAAATCTTCTCGCAGGCTTCCTTCAATTGTTGGTTTAAATTGGTAGTTGTATTTTATTTGATGTATTACATAAAATGGCTACCACAACGTGGGGCAAATTTCATTAATCAAAAATTTATTAGTATTTAATACAATAAATATATATATAGTGTTAGCGTCGTTTTGCCCCACCATACTAATGTATATATATATATATATATATATATATATATATATATATGTATATGTGTGTGTGTGTGTGTGTGTGTCATCGAAACTGTGTTAAAAGAAATTCGAGAGGATTTCAATCTTATAACCTTTCGGGAATACTATGTTGTATGTTCCAAACGCACCGGCACGACAGGTCTTGGATGGATCTGGATTTAGAGGATTCTAAATTATTTTATGGTAGTGTATAGAATTGAGACAGTTGCGTTTTTTCCTGTCTTGTAAGGAAGAATTAGGTTGGAAAAACGCAGTAGGTCTTTCAGGCTCATATAATCTTATTGACGCAAATGTTTAAGGGCCCACTCTGTTTTGCGATCGTGGAGGGCAACAGTTCTAATCATTTCAATACACTTACGTGCCGTGGGAAAGGATCGGAAAATGGGTGCCGCAGGTGTCATTAGGATTTACACATGGGAGACGTGCTTGTGAGCTTCTGGCACCGGTTGGCACCGAGAGTCGCGTCTCGTTACTTCGCGGGACGTCATAGGACGACATCCTCACAAAAAACAGGACATCGACTGAATAGGTTGTGTCTGCTCAAACTCAAAATTCGTAATACCATGTGTATAAGCTTAAATCCGGTGTGTGCTCATAGATAGTGATCATTTCATGCTACTACATATTTTTATGAGTTTGTCATCGGTCAACAATAGTGAGTGCATGTCATCATAGAATAAAGTAACATACATTTTTCCATTTAGATTTCGTCAAAAAGAAGCTATTCTTTTCTGCTTCAATTGAAGGAATCGGCTGCTGAATCGCTTAAAATACTGAAGTGCGATAGTTTTATAATTGATATACATATATTTTATTTTAATGTAATATTAGCAAGGGTTGAGAGCTTGGCAAGTTGGAATATGACCGGGCGCCGCCGTGGCGAATAGGACCTAAATTTGTTGACCCTCGGAAGGTAACTGGACTGTCGCACCGTGGGAAACGTCTCTCCAAAAATCCCAGAAACTGAATTAACACGTGACTACCTGAACCAATCACATTTCTTGGTTCAGGAAAGATCGATCCAAAATTGGCATATTTCACATGCAGCGAATGGGCTGTGAAGAAAGTGTAGAGACTCCTCGACGAACCGTCGCCAGGGACGGACGTACATCCCCAAACTTGCATCATCCAGAGGAATCTGAGAGAAAGAGGATGCCGCATGATCACGGCCAGAGATCAACACAAGATAACTGCCAAGTGCCTCAATCCTTGATGCACCATGGCTTAACTTGTGATTAAGGGATCCGATTTTTTTGCCCGGCTAACTGAACACTCATAATTTGTATTTTAATTTTATTTGTCCATATTCAGTTAAATGACTAATAAATTCTGAAAGCTATCCCTTTATTTATCATTTAATAAACCTGTCACTACAATACCTATGAAAACAACGTGCAGAGATTGGCTTCCTCCGTTGAACGACGGAAAATTTGACCTGAGCGAGAATAAGCGTGAAAATCAGCCCAGGAAGAATTAAGATCACCAATTGCAGGCACTTTTGGTCGAGGACGATCCCAAATCGAAAGTAATGCTTGCCGAGCACTCTACCCGACATTTAAATGCGCCTATGTTCCATGTGAATGGTTCAGAGGATCGGAAAATGGGTGCCGCATGAATTGAACGATAGGAAGATGGAGCGACGCTGAAAGACATGAAAAATTTTCTTCGCCAGTCAGAAAAGAAAGTCGTTCCTGCATAGGATTGTGATTGGTGTTGAAAAAAAGGATATATGCCGCTTATTCACCAGACCAGGCCCCTTCCGACTACCTCCTGTTTTCGTCGATGTATCAGGCTCTCGCTGAGCAGCTGGTCGATTCTTACGAAGACGTCAGAAAATGCCTTGGTGAGTAATTTGACGCGAAAGAGAAAGTATAATTTTTGGTGTGGAATCCACAAATTGCCCGAGACATAGAAAAAAATTGTAGGTATCGAGGGCCGGTACTGTGATTTTTTTTTGCTTTCTATGAAAAAACAAGTTTTTGTTACTGAAAAACAGCAGATTTAAGGTTATTCACCTTAAAAATTTGTAAATAAAACTCATTTATACACTTATTTAAGAGTGTACACTTATTTAACGTTCAAATTAAATTTAAAAAAGTGTAAAACAGTACTGGTGCAGAAGTATATTCTGGTTCACAGTTTTAAAATCTCTCTACATCCGAATCTTGTAAAATTTAATCAAATTATCATTATTTACACAATCAATGAATGAGCACAATAAGTAGATAGTGAAGTATTAAAAAAAGGCAGAATTTTGATCGCAATTTGGGATGAGCTAACATAACAAGTTAATATGTAAAACAAATATGGGGAAGTGTCTCCACTGCAATGTAACATCAACTGTATTATTTAGTATAAATAACTTGTATTATAAAGTTTTATAGTTCTACTATTCTCGTAGCATAGTCAAAAGTAGTAAGTACCTTGTGTGACGTGTAAATAAAATAAATAATCAAAACTACTATTTCAATATTTTCCTTGGACGGTACAGTTTTCAATACCACAATTAAACCCTCCTAAACTTTGAGCATCTTATGAAGTTTCTGACAACAATTATGAAGTCCGTTTATTCATAGTTTCTCCTAACCTTCATAATTAACAACCCGTTAAAGTTAAAATAGGTCAGTAACGACACTGGCCTTCAATTATTTTGGCGTTAATAATTCGCCATCAAAGGTATGTATATTTTATTTGAAATACTTGTTCTGATTTTTTTTTTGAAAAATAAAAATTGTTCACGGAATAACATCAAATACGAATGAACTTTTGTTGCGCTCATTCATTATTATATAAGCAGGAAACGGGAAACATTTCCAATTAAACAGAAACAGGAACGTTTGTAATTATAAAACACGTATATCAAGGTATAAATTAATACCTCTGAGTAGACAAATAATTAAAATGACACAATTCTGTCTTCCTACCTTCATTAAATACCGCTTTTGTATCAAAGGAAACCTCATGTTCGAGTTTACGCAACGTATTTGTATTTATATATAAATGTAAGCTGGGATCAGAAAATGATAAACTTAATACCGAACATTATTATGGAGAAAAAATGCACGATGGAGTTCTTTCGTTAATCTCAGAAACAATTTAATTAAGCACAAATAATTTGAGAAAAAACCTTTCCCTTTGTATTGCGAAGCAACGCGTAGTTTTAGTTAATCAGGGCAAAGAAAATAATTTGCTTAAATTTCTCCTACGTGATAATGTTTTTAATTATAAATGAAATCGGCTTCATTAACTTTTCATATTAACTTAATCTTAATTTAATAATATGAGCGGTGAAAATTATTCTTTGTTTTGGAGCAGAATGAATTTCTTAGGTTCCAGAGTTTGACGTTCAAAACTCAGAACAACAAGGTTAGAATCTTTTCTACGATAATCTTGTATTTAAGTTATTTCACTGTAGTGTTGTTTAGTAAAAATATATAGAAACATACAAAACATTGTCTAAGATAAAAATTTAATACTTTTGAAGTATTAAAACTAGCTCTTCCAAAATATGGCTTTTATATCTTGAAATATTAAATAGAAAACCCCATATTTATTATAGATAATCTTTCTCATTGACCCCAAAACTATTTATTGGGCTAAAATATCTGCTGTTTTAGCATGAAATTTCCATCCGCACCCCTTACATATAGTTGCGTCTTACCCCCACAGTGTTTGATTCCTGTTCGAAAGGAGCACAAGAACAAAATTTGTTCAAATTTTCTCTACGGGTGCAGGTTTGCATGCGGAACATACACACAATTAGTAAATTTGATCTATTAGAAGATTAGATTAAGATTTTCCATGAGTTGGTTTGACAAAAGCATTTTTATATTCTCAGCAGATGTCGTTATAATATACGAAATTACATTAATTACCAATTTTTCAGTTGAGAGCTGCCTTTTTTCACTTCAGAATTAAATTACGCCAAAAACCTATTTTTACCTTAAATACATCCCCAACCTGTGTTAACTGGAACTTTATTTGGTGTAAATTCAAAAAGTCGTAAATATTTGATAATTATTTCAGTGATCACGGGACAACGACGGTGACGTGGCAGTTTTCAGTTCCCTTCGAGGTGCTTCTTTTATGTGAGTCGCCTCGAGTCTCACCATTATATATATATACATTAAATGCTCAAAACCTAATCCAAATTTGATAAGCTTGTTTATTCGTGAATAAAGTCATCTCGAGTAAGCTAATAAAACGATGCCAGTAAACGTCATCAAAACGCCAATAACTAAAAAAAAAACAAAAAACCCGGATACAATAGTTTTTACAGTTAGAGGCCGTAGAGTGCTTCATTCATTCTCGATACCCAGAAAGACTGCATTGTTTATTCGTGTTTTAAATTACTGTATAAAACTCAGAGTAATATTGGGTGTCATTTTAACTCAAGAATATATGTAGATAAATAGAAAATTCATCATATTAAACTTGAAAAAAAAACCTTTTTCTTAAATTTATAGTCTTTAATTATTGGAAAAACCAATATTATGTCAGTTGATGTTAGATTATTTAGCCATAGTCATATTTAAAAACATTACAATGTTGTTAGAGATACAATCAGCTTACATGCATGTCTAACAGCATTGTAATGTTTCTTATATATATATATATATATATATATATATATATATATTTGAGGTGTAGACAGGCTATGTATAGGGTAATCCACATAATGGCAACTCCCCTCTTATAACATAGGGAAGGGATTTGAAAGGGGGGATGCGGAAGGGTAGAGGAAGGTAGCCAAGGGTTAACTAGGGCCTCCGGGCTATAGTTTAATGATCCTATCCGGCATTAGCCTAAAAATAATGCAGGACAAACCCTATAAAAACCTGCATCAGGTAGGTCGGGCGTTGGATACTTGTCCCACGCCCTTCTGATGGCGTGAGAGGGGTTTTCTGTGGGATCGCAGCATTCCCCTCTTCGTGCCTTTGACCAGTTTAGGAGGCAGCTGGCCGACTATTCCAATAGCAATAGCGAACAACTCTTACCGTATGCCCAAGGTCTGCGACCCCGGAACATACACCTCTCGAAACAGGCCGAGGTGCCTCGGCATGTGGGAACCTTACTTCAAAAATCAGAGAGATGTGAAGGCATCCCCAAAGGTAGCCTCCGCCAGAGCTCTCTGGGAAGGTTCACCAGCCTTCATTCCTCAAGCTTTCGGATTATTTAGCCATATTCTTCTATAAGGAACACCAACAAGGAAGCCTGCGAGAGGATTCTCTCGCAGGTAAACCTTCCCAGAGAGCTCTGGCGGGGGCTACATTGAGGGATGCCAACGTGGATTACCCTAATTTAGTCTGTTGCCCCCCCCCCCTCCCACCAAAAAAGCCGAAAGCTTCTAAAATTGACTGACAGAATATTGGTTTCGTCAATAAATAAAAACAGTAAATTTTTTAAAAAGTTTAATATGGAAAAGTAATAATGCATACAGCCGTTTTTTTTCTATTACTGATAATTACCTCAAAAGAGAAATCAGACAAGGAACGATCATACGATCTTCCAGACCAGTTTACTGTAACTCGTCCAACAATCCAGCCTTTTCTGTAATCCCGATGTTATACCTCATGTAATAATTTCTAAACTTAGTTCTTCAAGTAATAATACTTGTTCGTCTTCAAAAAAATTTATCAGTTTAAATTACCGTAAATAAAATATCAACATTTTTAGGGAAATAAGTGGGATAAAAAGAGTTTTGTTTCTAGTAAAATTCTTCTGCAGTGAAACTGGACGGACTTAAATCGAAAAATATTTTTTTAACAGAATTTTTATCAACAACAGCTCTATCTTTCGGAAAAAAATCATTTTTTTAATGAAAAGTTTGATTATTCATTAAACATTTCCGAATAAATTTTCACAGTTTCCAACAACCATAAAGAATAGCAGGGGAACTAATCTTAAAACATACATTTGACTTTTATTTTAAACGATTCTACATTTCTTTCAAGCAACATATAGTACTCAAAAATAAAATTGCAAAATAGTGATTTGGTATATAACTGATTGAAAATATTATTATTCACATCAAATGCATTGTTTCAGATAGCCTTTAATAATGAATGCATTTAGATAGAAGTGTCCGGTGGTTAATAAATTGATGAGCATTACAAATACTATACAAGTAATCCGGTTTGATTTAAGAAATTGGATGGAAATTGTTTCAATCAACTTTTACGTATGAATACCTATTTAAGATAAAATATTTACGTGTACCGAACACAGTATTAGGCGAAGATCGTGTTTTAAAAGTGTTTAGTTTGACTTTGTGATTTTTCGTCCACCTCAGGTTCCCTTCCGCTGTGTAGATCAAATATTATTTAACGCTAATTAAAACTTTGCCGTTGAGAGTTTACTTTCCGGTAAGCTTCTTTCTGGACTTGTCAAATTGGCTGCCAATATCGAAGCTGTTTCACCACCTGCTACTATCAAGTTCTCAGAAGCTCATATTTTTAATGTCAAATGAACCCATAAAATACTTCGATAAAAAATTTGGATTACAGTTTCGTCATTTGATTATGGACAAGTACAGATCCATAACTATACACGTTAATATTTGTCAATTTACAAACGTCTTAGGATTTATTGTATATATATGTATGTATATATATATATATATATATATATATATATATATATATATATATTCAGTAAGAGTAAAAATAAAAGTGTAAAAAATCAAAACCAATGATTTCACAAAAGACAAGGAAATAGATGACAGAAACTTTTGGGATTATCTGAAGTATATATAAGCAAAGTATAAACAACATGGAATTTTAAAGATAAATTACATCTAATTAAATGAATATTTTTATCAAATCATTGAAATAAAGCCGTAGTAGATACGTTTTAAATAATTATCGGTACATTTACTTGAACTCAATAATATTGTTCAGTGAAGGTTGGTTAATAATATTCTACATACTCGCATAATTGCACTCTTTGATTATGCCAAACGATTGAATTTCAAGTCATTTTTATGATTTAAATTCAGCACATAAGCTGAAAAGATAATATGGTTTTATGTATAGTGACAATCCCTATTCAGAGACAAATTGTGGTGACTAATAAATTATTCTTGGACTATAAGACAACGAAACTGTGCAATGGACCTTCATATTAGCATTGAAGTGGATAATAATTTAACCTATGAATGGGTATTGTAACTCAAAATTAGAAAAACAGGTGAACCATTTTGTACTAATTAATAATTTTAAATGGTTTCAATATTAAATCGTATTCAAATGTTTAAAATGTAATAAATAATAAATTGTTTATATTTATAATAAAATGTACTTCAATATTCACTGCGTTGACAATTCCTGAAGGATTATCATTTATTATAAGCGATCTTCCACTCCACTATTGACGTGTTTATTTCCATTGGTCCTTGAAAATTTCCACATCGAAGCGTATCGCTTTACTACTTTTACTACTATTTTTCTCTTCGCTCGTTTTCTATTGACACTTACCTTCATAGCACGTGTCGTTTATTCGCTGTTCTTTCCTTCTGTTACCCCCAGCTTCCTCGAGCTATTTTCAACAGGTGTGACGCTATACAAATATTCCGCAAAGGGGAAACGGGTGTGATTCTCGAACCTCGAAAACATGTGTATTGGGTATAAAATATTTGTCGTATAAGATCCTAAATGTACGGTACTTCTGATCAAAATTAAATAAATATTAAAATAAATGAACAATTATGCTTGATTTAATATTCTGTATAAATTTATAAATATGCAGTAGGTATAGCAACGAAAATTTCAAGGTATTTTTTACCTTAATTAGTTTTTACAACTATTAGTAATCCAAAGATTTGCGAGTAATACGTATGATCAACACTAAGAAATTCATAACAAAATCATTTAGCGCGATACATTGATAATTTGTAAAAATATATATTCGTTTAGTATTCAACTATTTAACAAATGTTATCGACTGTTAAAAACTTTGGCAAATTGCGGGTGACGGCGAATCGCTGGATTGACGGGGAATTTTAATCCCTTGACAGAGTAATGTAATACGTACTGGGAGCTGGAAACAATTAATACAATTAACATAAGATTGCCAACAGCATGAGAGCATCCAAGCTTCTAGGCCGCAAAATTATGGTTGGCTGGAAAATATGTGTGTGTGTGGGGGGGGGGGGGCAGATCATCACAAAGTTCTTATTATATTTTGGCGGTCACGGCACTTTGTGTGCCAATGAAAAAAATAGCCATTTATATTCAATGATATAGTATGAAAGATTATATGTAAGCCTCAAGCGATACGACCATGGTTAAATTAAATAAGGTATGTGAATGGAAAAATGTCGACCGGACAGGGAATCAGACCCATGACCTTTTGTTTAACGGGCGGCTGCTCTGACATTTTCCAATCCACATACCTTAATTAACTTAACCATGACCCTATGGCAATATCTTTGAATATAAATAAATATAATAGTAAGCCTATAATCAATCTACGTAAAAATCCGTCCTTCATCATATTATAAAATAGACAATGAAGGATTTGGTATACGTAAATTGTAGGAGAACCGCATGAGATCTAAAGGATGGAGAAATGTCGCTCCGGGTCGGGGGCCGACAACGATTAACTTAGTGGTCAGGGCATCCGCCAGGTAAGGAGAAAATCCTAGGTTCGATTCCCGGTCCGGGCGACATGTTTCCACCCATATACCTTAAAAAAATAGCATAGTGTGAAGAAATATTAGTAAAATTGATATGAGAAAACTCCATTTGCAAAGGAGCTGTAAGAAGACACTTAGGTGCAGCATGGGAGACAATCGGGATCTTTTCAGAACAGTATAAAAAGAAAGTTCACGTATGATGATACTTGCATTTTCCATAAGCTGTCAGTGTTACTCAACTTTCGATGCGCTTAAAGGGGGATTTCCTGGACCTGAGACTAAGGAGATCAGGTTTCCTACCTGACTAACGACTGATATTAGTATTCATGTAGTTTAAAACAATTATTCGTTCATTGAATAAATTAGTTAATCATTGCTATTGTAAATTATATCCCTGCAATACTATATGCAGCTGACGTAAAATGTTATGAATTAGTCAATGCAATTAATTATTCTTTCCTCGCTATATTTTTAAATAGCTACGCTACATAATGTGGCCTCAACGAAAGTGCGAAAGTGATAAAGCAAATAATTTTAATATGAGATTAATATAATTATATTTATTTATTTATGCCTTTAAACACGCCACACTCAGTATCTGAAAATAATACCTTCAAATTCGATAACCAGAAACATCTGGAAGAGAACCAGGAAAATGTAAATATTATTTTAATTCTTAATAACGTTTAAGTAATTTGACATGATAATTGAATTTTATGATGTATTTTTCAACGGACAGAAGATTTAAAATAAACGAATTTTATAATTAATATTTTTATTCAATTAGACGATCTCTAAGCTATCCATTGGAGTTAAGTAATTTTATCACATAATGTATTCCTCATTTGACATTTTTTATGGTTTAATGTAATGAATGGAATATATACAAATGACTATACCTTTTAATATAATTTGCAGATGATTAAGACCGAACGGCCGAAAACTCCTTACGTAGTTAGAATTGCGACAATATTTCTAATTGAAATATATTAGTTTGAGGACTATAATAGGTGGTTCCTTTAAATTCAAACCTAATTTTACTAGCCTTTTAAAATTTATTTAAAAAAATTAAAAGAAACGAAGTTTGTCACTGAAGCTACTAGCATCGAAATACTGGGAGGTGTAATTTTGAAGTGATGTTTCATTTGAGTAAATTAACTCGTCTATTTGTTATTCGTATGTCATCTAAAGCTGTTCAGCCCCGTTAAAATTCATATACAGCACGGAATGATTCTCTCTGGATTCATTTCTCAGTTCTCCGCAATTTTCTGACACACCATTCATTTTTGCATGCGAGACTATATTTACAAGTCTATAATTTGAGCTTGTCACAACGCTGTGACTCTCCTTGCGGGTTATGGTATGTCGAAGAAACGTGCTGTATTGCCTCTGCGGTGAGCTGAGTGTGACGGATGCTGTGGGAGCTGGTAGAGCGCCAGCGAAGGACTTGTAGCGGCCTGCCCATTAAAGTAAATAATTGCCTCGTTGTAACGACTAATACAGCCACTGCTGCGGCGTGGGGGAAGGGTAACCATCCTTAGAAATACCGCATAAAACTGCATTATTCCCCCAGCACAGCGGCGCGTCTGAGGCGCAGTCTCTCACCAGAAAACTGGAGCGACTACTGAATATTTAACACAGACAAACCTAACGAACATTACACTCATCATGAACTTGGCGGTGTTCTAATGCGTCATTTCGTATATCCGATGGTCTTTTGCCGTAATTTTGAAAATGAATACTGATATTCTGTTAATATATGTTATCATATTTAATTATAATTTAAATTATAAAAATTATTCCATTAATACATTAAAATTGTTTAATGTAACACACACAAAATAATAAAATTTTAGAGTACAAATAATGCAATATGAATTACTTCACCTTAATTCACAAAATTGTCACCTATTTTACATATTTTCTGAAGCGCGACTGTCATTATCAACCACTATTTGGTTACTTTATTCTCTGGACACTGTTACCAGTTATTTCAAAATTCAAAAATATAATTTTGATATAGTTTTCAACTGTATTTTTTACGAGGGTGGTTCAGTAATTAATGTCTCCTATATTTTCTCCGTAAATATAAGTTGGTTATGTGCAAATTTTGAAATTGTCGCGATTCCTCAAACATTATTCTCCAATCCACTGCAGTAACCACTTCATAAGTCAACTGGTAGCAGCACTGCAACCTCTTGCGAAATGGGTGACATCGACGTACGTCTTCGACGGCGTTCTGTAATTGAATTCTTAAATGCGTAAGGTGAAACGCCCATTCGAAAATGTGTATGGTAATACATCAGTGGATGTCAACACTATTCGGCGATGGATTCGTCACTGTAACGAAGCTGAAGGGCAAACACTGAAGTAGCAGGCCGGTTACTGCAGTGACTCCACCACATTGCAATACATTCCCTTGTTAAAAGATGGAAAAAAAACACTTTGGAAAAGAACAGAGACTATATTGAAAAGTGAAAATGTAATCATTAAAGTTCTTGATTTATTCTATGTAAATTGCATGTAACTTCCTTGGCAAATAAAAGAAAAAAATAGGACGCATTAGTTATTCAGTTAATTACATTTTTATTATTAAATTTCATTAAGTGTATTTTAATATTAAGGATGATATTTTTTAAATTGATTACAAAACTTTGTACAAAGTAAAATGTAGAATGATGATGAAAAAATATGTTGGAGTGAAAATAAGACAGAGAAACATACTAAACGAGTGACAGCAAAGTTCGTCGATCAGTAATGGAGGCAGAGAATATGGAAATAAGGGTGGGTGGGCGGGGGGTGCTTTCCTTACGACGTCAGCAACGCAAAGCAGACGTGCACTCGCCTTTGAAGTTCTTTATCAGTAGATTGTGTGTAGAATTAATGTGAAAGGATAACTTAAGCGTTTTTAATTAGGGTCATATACATTACCTGAATCACACCCTGCCATAGTTATATCATTCACAGAAAAATTAACAACATGTAAACTTTAAAATCAATAGAAAACTGAAATAATCATATTATTCGGATTTTTTTTACAGATTTTTTCGCAATTTTCTGTTGCATATTTTTTTAAACACTGAGTCCATAAATTTTCATTGAGAAAAATATCTTGGCATAAAGTTCTGTAGAGCTTGTAAACGGTAAATTACACTGGGAAACGTAACAAAAGGAAATAATGACAAGGACGTGACAGAAGCAAGGGCCAAGCAGAATGTTTCCTCTGATTTTCGAGCCCAAGGTCTTGTTAACTTTAGTCTCAGGAAATTGAGTCCCTGGGGCTCTGAGTAGAGAGTATTCTTCGATCAAGCAGTAAATAGTCCGTTATACCGCCGCTCGGAGCGCTCGACATCGCTAAAATGGTCGCAACTACAACCTCACAAAGGCACTCAAATTTCTAAGTAATTATATAAAAATTAAGGAAAGAAATATTATGGAAACCGCTTAAGCTATCGTAACTAAAAATTCTGAAAATCGTAACTAAATTGTTATTTGATATCACATACGAATAAAAATTACTCCTTCAAAATAAACTCTGATTGTTTTAATACTCTTTTCCGCATTCGCAGCAAATTTTGTGACAGAAACAAGGAACAAAATGAAGACGCTATGAAGTAAATATACGTTTCGATGGAAATTATTAATTTAAATAATTTTTTACGTTTCATGTCTCTAATAATTCTGAACAGAATATTTTAAAGGGGGTTCTAGATAGAAGAATAACTATATTCAACACAACAGACGTAAATTTTTCGTTTCTATAATATGACTATATTATGTACTATATTCTGAAATATCAGACTTTTAATTGCTTCTATAAATATTTATAAGAAATTATAATCTAGTTCTGTAATGTGAACGTTGGTAACCGAGTTGTAAATAATTATCTCCGTCGACATATATGTCGCTTCAGACTTTGGATGAACAACATAATTTATTTTTGTGAATTAACAAGTGAAATGGCAATTGAGCTATTATAAGAGTAGTTTGGCCATTAACACGTCCAATACCACACGCGCGGATCAATTTAAAAAATGTAGGGACTACTTAATCTCAACTGCGGCTCGTGAACTATTAAACTGGTATCGGCCACAGGACTATCAATAGGTAGTGAATGCATGGATGATTTACTATTTACTCTTTCAGTTATAAAGCATCAGACAATAATTTAAACGATGAAAACTCCCATTTTTTGCACTATCGCTTGGCTACACAAAAATATGTACTAAATTATCGTTTGTTTTACAGATTAAATTGAAAGCTACTGTCTGGTATTAATTATATGTTACTTAAAACCGAAATAAAAAAATCAGAGAGAAAATCAACAAGAATTGTAAAATGGGGTAGTAGGACAGCCAGAAAAACAAATGTAGAAGTGCCGAAGTATGTTACATCTTTGAAATGCAGCGTCAACTAAACCCTGATTCGGAGATACAACCCGCCAAACAAGCCTCAGGTTTGTATTGCGGGGCAGTCCAACCAACATCTTCATGATGGAACACCCGTAACAACCACAACATTTGTGGCCTAATATTATCAGTTTATTTATCTTATATACTACTGAAAATTAAACATTAAAATTGTGTTAATTAATGCGGTTGAAAGAAATGGTATATGTACCAATATTTGCATGATATCTGAGATTAACAAAAAATGTAAAAAATAGTGTGAAAGATTTTTTCGATACATAATATATTAAAACGTATCATTGACTTACGTATATTTTCAGAAAAATGGGTTAAAATTAAGTGACTTATAAGATACATTTATTTTTTGCGTCAAAGAGATAGCTTTTATCGCATAATGGTAGAACAAACAGTAATACTATTTTAGTGACTATATTGAGTTATAATGATTGCGATTGGTATTGTAAATTATTTTTTTAATATCACAGAATCATAAAATTCTTAAAAATAAAAAAATTAGACGTTATAATTTTTCTAATTCTGGTCTGTGGTTAATAAAGTAGTTTCTAGAGCTTATATGTCCCTCTATCAAAGACTTATATAGTAACGTTCATAATTTCAGGTCTTACTGCTGTATCACTAACTCAGTCCGCCTCGTTATTTTCCGATCTCTCTAACATCTAGCGCACGAAAGGATGCGGAGGAAGAAATTAGTCTAGTACGAATGATTAACATAGTCGTTTCCCGCTACGATTCATATTCGCTGCACTACCCCACCCGGGAGAGATGATTTATTCCGTAGGCAAGCGGGTTCTCCCAGCGGCCACCTGGCGTCTCTACTGTCGCTCGGGGAACCGTTAACTCGGCCTGGCTTCAATCACAGGGAAGCGTGACTAGAAAGAATTAAACTCCAACAGGCGTCATTATTAGGAAGCGCACGTGACGGGGTGCAAATCCTACGCAACCGGCATTGTTTATTCACCAGCTTCCCTTCCGGTTCCAACTTATCTCTCCACGACCGCTGCCGTCCCCATCGCCTTGTCCATTATTTGAATTTTTTTGGTCCGGTCTCTCCTAACTCGTCCTCCAATCCCTTCACACCACACTAAAAAAAATCGTTTGATCCGCTTCGGTATTCATGGAGGTCATTTTACAGGCCGTGGCCGCTATTGTCAGGATGCCGAACGGTCAGGACCAATGGAGACTGTTAATTAGGAACAAGGCAGCGGCACTCTAAAGATGAAGTAGTTACACTAGATATTGTTAGGATAGCGGTGTAATGGAATAGATGATGAAGTCATCTAAACTTTGCCGCGCAACTTTTCTGCCTCTGGGTTCTACTGTCCTCCCCTCCTTTCCTTTTCGCCCAGATGGCGCAGCGGCGGACGAAGGGAAATATTAAAAGACAGTCACCTCACGAAGCGGGCATAAAGAGTGGATGGCCTTATTCCGTCCTTTCAACTTGGCGACGCTGGCTGGCCAGACGTGTGACGTAGGCTCCGTCCGTGTATTGTGGTTCAAATTCGCTGAAGAAAGAAAGGGAGAGTAAAAACCTGCGTTCGCCGAAGTGACAGTCGACAATCGCACATTAACAGTAGTATTTGTTACACAAATATGTAAATAAAAAGAATATATATTGGTAAGTCAAAAAAAGAGTGAAATCTAATACCTTCAACTATCACGTTGCCTTACTAATAGTATTATGTAAGAAATAATAGGTTGAATTTCAACAATTAAATGATAAATTAATTAATAAAATAAATGCGTTTAAAACATTTGACATATTTGTAAAAATATTAGTTTTT